>CAIIXF020000007.1:24638205-25984197 GCA_903813345.2 Owenia fusiformis | reverse complement strand
CCATCGTGTCATTAAACTTTGTCAAATGATAGAACAATTCATGTGTTATCAATTACATGAACTAATAGTAATCATTATTATTGCTTCTGAATGTTTACAGAGAAATATTTAGTATGGAGGATACAGAAAAATTGGTCATTTTCTCCAATTGTTGTTCTACCCTGGGGAATATTCATCAAAGAAAGCCAAAACAACACATATTTCCAATTATAGGTCTCCCAATTGATAAATGATCTCTCTGTACACTGTATTTGATTACTTAGGGCTAAGTCAAGGTTAGGGTTAGGGGTTAGGGTTAGGCTTGGGCTTAGGGTTAGGCTATAGATAGAGCTAGGGGTAGTGTTGGGGTTAGGGTTAGGCTCTGGCTTAGGGTTAGGCTATAGTTAGGGTAAGGGGTAGTGTTGGGGTTAGGGTTAGGGGCTAGGGTTAGGCTCTGGCTTAGGGTTAGGCTATAGTTAGGGTTAGGGGTAATGTTGAGGTTAGAGTAAGGGGTTAGGGTTAGGCTCTGGCTTAGGGTTAGGCTATAGTTAGGGTTAGGGGTAGTGTTGGGGTTATGGTTAGGGGTTAGGCTCTGGCTTAGGGTTAGGCTGTAGTTAGGGTTAGGGATAGTGTTGGGGTTAGGGTTAGGGGTTGGGGTTAGGCTCTGGCTTAGGGTTAGACTATAGTTAGGGTTAGGGGTAGTGTTGGGGTTAGGGTTAGGGGTTGGGGTTAGGCTTAGGGTTAGGCTATAGTTAGGATTAGAGATAGTGTTGGGGTTAGGGTAAGGTCATGGCCAATGATTTAGCCTTCCAGAGCAAAATTTGTGAAAATTCCAATAAAAATCATGGAAACAGTGGAGAAATATGACCAAACTAACACAAAGTTGACTCCTGGTTGGAGCCTATGACGGATGTGTTGGGAGATGTCTAGTTTGAGCTGGGGAGGTATTACAGAGCTGAATGAGCTGTATCTGGAAAGCACATTTTGCCTAGAATCATTTTTTGTGATTAAGAAAAATAATCAATAAATTTCTCTAATTTATTCACATATTTAAATAACACGGGGTAAATTTTTTGCGGAAAAATGCTTATTCAGCACTTTTTGGGATAAGCATGGACCATAGTGACATGAAACTCTGTCAAACACATTGAGAGAGCTGAAATGAATGAAAGTTCCAATAAAAACTGGAAATAGTTGAGAAATATGACCAAATTAAAAAAAAGTGGTACTCCAGAATGGGCGATAGTAGTGACCCATCCTTTAAGTAACAATTGTAATTTCCTCCAAAATGTAACCCCAAGTTGTTTTCTAGTAAAATAATACAAACCGCAAGCAGATTCGACTATTTTTTCCAGATATATGAATGATTAAAGTTACCCACCTCCTTTCTGCAATTAGATGTTTTCCTGGGATATTGACTAAAATTGGAACCTATGGCTAGATGTGTTGGGAGGTGTCTAGTATGAGCTGGGGAGGTAGTACAGAGCTGAATGAGCTATATCTGGAAAGCACATTTTGCCTAGAATCAATTTTTGTAATTTAAAGAAATAGTCAATTAATATCTCTTATTTATGCGCATATTTAAATAGCACGGGTAGATTTTTGCAAAAAATGCCTATTCTACACTTTTGGGAAATAGTACAGGCCATCGTGTCATTAAACTTTGTCAAATGATAGAACAATTCATGTGTTATCAATTACATGAACTAATAGTAATCATTATTATTGCTTCTGAATGTTTACAGAGAAATATTTAGTATGGAGGATACAGAAAAATTGGTCATTTTCTCCAATTGTTGTTCTACCCTGGGGAATATTCATCAAAGAAAGCCAAAACAACACATATTTCCAATTATAGGTCTCCCAATTGATAAATGATCTCTCTGTACACTGTATTTGATTACTTAGGGCTAAGTCAAGGTTAGGGTTAGGGGTTAGGGTTAGGCTTGGGCTTAGGGTTAGGCTATAGATAGAGCTAGGGGTAGTGTTGGGGTTAGGGTTAGGCTCTGGCTTAGGGTTAGGCTATAGTTAGGGTTAGGGGTAGTGTTGGGGTTAGGGTTAGGGGCTAGGGTTAGGCTCTGGCTTAGGGTTAGGCTATAGTTAGGGTTAGGGGTAATGTTGAGGTTAGAGTAAGGGGTTAGGGTTAGGCTCTGGCTTAGGGTTAGGCTATAGTTAGGGTTAGGGGTAGTGTTGGGGTTATGGTTAGGGGTTAGGCTCTGGCTTAGGGTTAGGCTGTAGTTAGGGTTAGGGATAGTGTTGGGGTTAGGGTTAGGGGTTGGGGTTAGGCTCTGGCTTAGGGTTAGACTATAGTTAGGGTTAGGGGTAGTGTTGGGGTTAGGGTTAGGGGTTGGGGTTAGGCTTAGGGTTAGGCTATAGTTAGGATTAGAGATAGTGTTGGGGTTAGGGTAAGGTCATGGCCAATGATTTAGCCTTCCAGAGCAAAATTTGTGAAAATTCCAATAAAAATCATGGAAACAGTGGAGAAATATGACCAAACTAACACAAAGTTGACTCCTGGTTGGAGCCTATGACGGATGTGTTGGGAGATGTCTAGTTTGAGCTGGGGAGGTATTACAGAGCTGAATGAGCTGTATCTGGAAAGCACATTTTGCCTAGAATCATTTTTTGTGATTAAGAAAAATAATCAATAAATTTCTCTAATTTATTCACATATTTAAATAACACGGGGTAAATTTTTTGCGGAAAAATGCTTATTCAGCACTTTTTGGGATAAGCATGGACCATAGTGACATGAAACTCTGTCAAACACATTGAGAGAGCTGAAATGAATGAAAGTTCCAATAAAAACTGGAAATAGTTGAGAAATATGACCAAATTAAAAAAAAGTGGTACTCCAGAATGGGCGATAATAGGGTTAACCCAACCAATTGTTATAACATGCGTATTCCCATACAAACGATCTGTCTTCCAGAGAAAACTAAGATTTGTGGAGATGTTTTGCTATCATTCCATCATACCCCAGTATGTCCTCTGTCAGTGAAAAAAGTTTGAATCAAAACTCCCCACGAAAATCAAAAGATCTCACCTGTTGAAGACGCCATCTATAGAAAATGTCAAAAAATGTCATTCTGATTTTGACAGATGGAGGCAGGTCAAAAAGGTCAAATTTTTTAAAGAAAATGCACCTTAATCACATCAAATCATGTCTCAGAGTTGGTCCATACATACACCTTTTCATTCATGTACTTACCAAAATCCAACCACTGGTGATGCTAATGTAATTACAATAATTGGACTATATTTTTGTTTTTATAATGCCATCTATTCGTCTTCCCACTCGGCGGAAGGATCTAATGGTTGAGTGTCCCCTAGTAGTGACCCATCCTTTAAGTAACAATTGTAATTTCCTCCAAAATGTAACCCCAAGTTGTTTTCTAGTAAAATAATACAAACCGCAAGCAGATTCGACTATTTTTTCCAGATATATGAATGATTAAAGTTACCCACCTCCTTTCTGCAATTAGATGTTTTCCTGGGATATTGACTAAAATTGGAACCTATGGCTAGATGTGTTGGGAGGTGTCTAGTATGAGCTGGGGAGGTAGTACAGAGCTGAATGAGCTATATCTGGAAAGCACATTTTGCCTAGAATCAATTTTTGTAATTTAAAGAAATAGTCAATTAATATCTCTTATTTATGCGCATATTTAAATAGCACGGGTAGATTTTTGCAAAAAATGCCTATTCTACACTTTTGGGAAATAGTACAGGCCATCGTGTCATTAAACTTTGTCAAATGATAGAACAATTCATGTGTTATCAATTACATGAACTAATAGTAATCATTATTATTGCTTCTGAATGTTTACAGAGAAATATTTAGTATGGAGGATACAGAAAAATTGGTCATTTTCTCCAATTGTTGTTCTACCCTGGGGAATATTCATCAAAGAAAGCCAAAACAACACATATTTCCAATTATAGGTCTCCCAATTGATAAATGATCTCTCTGTACACTGTATTTGATTACTTAGGGCTAAGTCAAGGTTAGGGTTAGGGGTTAGGGTTAGGCTTGGGCTTAGGGTTAGGCTATAGATAGAGCTAGGGGTAGTGTTGGGGTTAGGGTTAGGCTCTGGCTTAGGGTTAGGCTATAGTTAGGGTTAGGGGTAGTGTTGGGGTTAGGGTTAGGGGCTAGGGTTAGGCTCTGGCTTAGGGTTAGGCTATAGTTAGGGTTAGGGGTAATGTTGAGGTTAGAGTAAGGGGTTAGGGTTAGGCTCTGGCTTAGGGTTAGGCTATAGTTAGGGTTAGGGGTAGTGTTGGGGTTATGGTTAGGGGTTAGGCTCTGGCTTAGGGTTAGGCTGTAGTTAGGGTTAGGGATAGTGTTGGGGTTAGGGTTAGGGGTTGGGGTTAGGCTCTGGCTTAGGGTTAGACTATAGTTAGGGTTAGGGGTAGTGTTGGGGTTAGGGTTAGGGGTTGGGGTTAGGCTTAGGGTTAGGCTATAGTTAGGATTAGAGATAGTGTTGGGGTTAGGGTAAGGTCATGGCCAATGATTTAGCCTTCCAGAGCAAAATTTGTGAAAATTCCAATAAAAATCATGGAAACAGTGGAGAAATATGACCAAACTAACACAAAGTTGACTCCTGGTTGGAGCCTATGACGGATGTGTTGGGAGATGTCTAGTTTGAGCTGGGGAGGTATTACAGAGCTGAATGAGCTGTATCTGGAAAGCACATTTTGCCTAGAATCATTTTTTGTGATTAAGAAAAATAATCAATAAATTTCTCTAATTTATTCACATATTTAAATAACACGGGGTAAATTTTTTGCGGAAAAATGCTTATTCAGCACTTTTTGGGATAAGCATGGACCATAGTGACATGAAACTCTGTCAAACACATTGAGAGAGCTGAAATGAATGAAAGTTCCAATAAAAACTGGAAATAGTTGAGAAATATGACCAAATTAAAAAAAAGTGGTACTCCAGAATGGGCGATAATAGGGTTAACCCAACCAATTGTTATAACATGCGTATTCCCATACAAACGATCTGTCTTCCAGAGAAAACTAAGATTTGTGGAGATGTTTTGCTATCATTCCATCATACCCCAGTATGTCCTCTGTCAGTGAAAAAAGTTTGAATCAAAACTCCCCACGAAAATCAAAAGATCTCACCTGTTGAAGACGCCATCTATAGAAAATGTCAAAAAATGTCATTCTGATTTTGACAGATGGAGGCAGGTCAAAAAGGTCAAATTTTTTAAAGAAAATGCACCTTAATCACATCAAATCATGTCTCAGAGTTGGTCCATACATACACCTTTTCATTCATGTACTTACCAAAATCCAACCACTGGTGATGCTAATGTAATTACAATAATTGGACTATATTTTTGTTTTTATAATGCCATCTATTCGTCTTCCCACTCGGCGGAAGGATCTAATGGTTGAGTGTCCCCTAGTAGTGACCCATCCTTTAAGTAACAATTGTAATTTCCTCCAAAATGTAACCCCAAGTTGTTTTCTAGTAAAATAATACAAACCGCAAGCAGATTCGACTATTTTTTCCAGATATATGAATGATTAAAGTTACCCACCTCCTTTCTGCAATTAGATGTTTTCCTGGGATATTGACTAAAATTGGAACCTATGGCTAGATGTGTTGGGAGGTGTCTAGTATGAGCTGGGGAGGTAGTACAGAGCTGAATGAGCTATATCTGGAAAGCACATTTTGCCTAGAATCAATTTTTGTAATTTAAAGAAATAGTCAATTAATATCTCTTATTTATGCGCATATTTAAATAGCACGGGTAGATTTTTGCAAAAAATGCCTATTCTACACTTTTGGGAAATAGTACAGGCCATCGTGTCATTAAACTTTGTCAAATGATAGAACAATTCATGTGTTATCAATTACATGAACTAATAGTAATCATTATTATTGCTTCTGAATGTTTACAGAGAAATATTTAGTATGGAGGATACAGAAAAATTGGTCATTTTCTCCAATTGTTGTTCTACCCTGGGGAATATTCATCAAAGAAAGCCAAAACAACACATATTTCCAATTATAGGTCTCCCAATTGATAAATGATCTCTCTGTACACTGTATTTGATTACTTAGGGCTAAGTCAAGGTTAGGGTTAGGGGTTAGGGTTAGGCTTGGGCTTAGGGTTAGGCTATAGATAGAGCTAGGGGTAGTGTTGGGGTTAGGGTTAGGCTCTGGCTTAGGGTTAGGCTATAGTTAGGGTTAGGGGTAGTGTTGGGGTTAGGGTTAGGGGCTAGGGTTAGGCTCTGGCTTAGGGTTAGGCTATAGTTAGGGTTAGGGGTAATGTTGAGGTTAGAGTAAGGGGTTAGGGTTAGGCTCTGGCTTAGGGTTAGGCTATAGTTAGGGTTAGGGGTAGTGTTGGGGTTATGGTTAGGGGTTAGGCTCTGGCTTAGGGTTAGGCTGTAGTTAGGGTTAGGGATAGTGTTGGGGTTAGGGTTAGGGGTTGGGGTTAGGCTCTGGCTTAGGGTTAGACTATAGTTAGGGTTAGGGGTAGTGTTGGGGTTAGGGTTAGGGGTTGGGGTTAGGCTTAGGGTTAGGCTATAGTTAGGATTAGAGATAGTGTTGGGGTTAGGGTAAGGTCATGGCCAATGATTTAGCCTTCCAGAGCAAAATTTGTGAAAATTCCAATAAAAATCATGGAAACAGTGGAGAAATATGACCAAACTAACACAAAGTTGACTCCTGGTTGGAGCCTATGACGGATGTGTTGGGAGATGTCTAGTTTGAGCTGGGGAGGTATTACAGAGCTGAATGAGCTGTATCTGGAAAGCACATTTTGCCTAGAATCATTTTTTGTGATTAAGAAAAATAATCAATAAATTTCTCTAATTTATTCACATATTTAAATAACACGGGGTAAATTTTTTGCGGAAAAATGCTTATTCAGCACTTTTTGGGATAAGCATGGACCATAGTGACATGAAACTCTGTCAAACACATTGAGAGAGCTGAAATGAATGAAAGTTCCAATAAAAACTGGAAATAGTTGAGAAATATGACCAAATTAAAAAAAAGTGGTACTCCAGAATGGGCGATAATAAACCAATTGTTATAACATGCGTATTCCCATACAAACGATCTGTCTTCCAGAGAAAACTAAGATTTGTGGAGATGTTTTGCTATCATTCCATCATACCCCAGTATGTCCTCTGTCAGTGAAAAAAGTTTGAATCAAAACTCCCCACGAAAATCAAAAGATCTCACCTGTTGAAGACGCCATCTATAGAAAATGTCAAAAAATGTCATTCTGATTTTGACAGATGGAGGCAGGTCAAAAAGGTCAAATTTTTTAAAGAAAATGCACCTTAATCACATCAAATCATGTCTCAGAGTTGGTCCATACATACACCTTTTCATTCATGTACTTACCAAAATCCAACCACTGGTGATGCTAATGTAATTACAATAATTGGACTATATTTTTGTTTTTATAATGCCATCTATTCGTCTTCCCACTCGGCGGAAGGATCTAATGGTTGAGTGTCCCCTAGTAGTGACCCATCCTTTAAGTAACAATTGTAATTTCCTCCAAAATGTAACCCCAAGTTGTTTTCTAGTAAAATAATACAAACCGCAAGCAGATTCGACTATTTTTTCCAGATATATGAATGATTAAAGTTACCCACCTCCTTTCTGCAATTAGATGTTTTCCTGGGATATTGACTAAAATTGGAACCTATGGCTAGATGTGTTGGGAGGTGTCTAGTATGAGCTGGGGAGGTAGTACAGAGCTGAATGAGCTATATCTGGAAAGCACATTTTGCCTAGAATCAATTTTTGTAATTTAAAGAAATAGTCAATTAATATCTCTTATTTATGCGCATATTTAAATAGCACGGGTAGATTTTTGCAAAAAATGCCTATTCTACACTTTTGGGAAATAGTACAGGCCATCGTGTCATTAAACTTTGTCAAATGATAGAACAATTCATGTGTTATCAATTACATGAACTAATAGTAATCATTATTATTGCTTCTGAATGTTTACAGAGAAATATTTAGTATGGAGGATACAGAAAAATTGGTCATTTTCTCCAATTGTTGTTCTACCCTGGGGAATATTCATCAAAGAAAGCCAAAACAACACATATTTCCAATTATAGGTCTCCCAATTGATAAATGATCTCTCTGTACACTGTATTTGATTACTTAGGGCTAAGTCAAGGTTAGGGTTAGGGGTTAGGGTTAGGCTTGGGCTTAGGGTTAGGCTATAGATAGAGCTAGGGGTAGTGTTGGGGTTAGGGTTAGGCTCTGGCTTAGGGTTAGGCTATAGTTAGGGTTAGGGGTAGTGTTGGGGTTAGGGTTAGGGGCTAGGGTTAGGCTCTGGCTTAGGGTTAGGCTATAGTTAGGGTTAGGGGTAATGTTGAGGTTAGAGTAAGGGGTTAGGGTTAGGCTCTGGCTTAGGGTTAGGCTATAGTTAGGGTTAGGGGTAGTGTTGGGGTTATGGTTAGGGGTTAGGCTCTGGCTTAGGGTTAGGCTGTAGTTAGGGTTAGGGATAGTGTTGGGGTTAGGGTTAGGGGTTGGGGTTAGGCTCTGGCTTAGGGTTAGACTATAGTTAGGGTTAGGGGTAGTGTTGGGGTTAGGGTTAGGGGTTGGGGTTAGGCTTAGGGTTAGGCTATAGTTAGGATTAGAGATAGTGTTGGGGTTAGGGTAAGGTCATGGCCAATGATTTAGCCTTCCAGAGCAAAATTTGTGAAAATTCCAATAAAAATCATGGAAACAGTGGAGAAATATGACCAAACTAACACAAAGTTGACTCCTGGTTGGAGCCTATGACGGATGTGTTGGGAGATGTCTAGTTTGAGCTGGGGAGGTATTACAGAGCTGAATGAGCTGTATCTGGAAAGCACATTTTGCCTAGAATCATTTTTTGTGATTAAGAAAAATAATCAATAAATTTCTCTAATTTATTCACATATTTAAATAACACGGGGTAAATTTTTTGCGGAAAAATGCTTATTCAGCACTTTTTGGGATAAGCATGGACCATAGTGACATGAAACTCTGTCAAACACATTGAGAGAGCTGAAATGAATGAAAGTTCCAATAAAAACTGGAAATAGTTGAGAAATATGACCAAATTAAAAAAAAGTGGTACTCCAGAATGGGCGATAATAAACCAATTGTTATAACATGCGTATTCCCATACAAACGATCTGTCTTCCAGAGAAAACTAAGATTTGTGGAGATGTTTTGCTATCATTCCATCATACCCCAGTATGTCCTCTGTCAGTGAAAAAAGTTTGAATCAAAACTCCCCACGAAAATCAAAAGATCTCACCTGTTGAAGACGCCATCTATAGAAAATGTCAAAAAATGTCATTCTGATTTTGACAGATGGAGGCAGGTCAAAAAGGTCAAATTTTTTAAAGAAAATGCACCTTAATCACATCAAATCATGTCTCAGAGTTGGTCCATACATACACCTTTTCATTCATGTACTTACCAAAATCCAACCACTGGTGATGCTAATGTAATTACAATAATTGGACTATATTTTTGTTTTTATAATGCCATCTATTCGTCTTCCCACTCGGCGGAAGGATCTAATGGTTGAGTGTCCCCTAGTAGTGACCCATCCTTTAAGTAACAATTGTAATTTCCTCCAAAATGTAACCCCAAGTTGTTTTCTAGTAAAATAATACAAACCGCAAGCAGATTCGACTATTTTTTCCAGATATATGAATGATTAAAGTTACCCACCTCCTTTCTGCAATTAGATGTTTTCCTGGGATATTGACTAAAATTGGAACCTATGGCTAGATGTGTTGGGAGGTGTCTAGTATGAGCTGGGGAGGTAGTACAGAGCTGAATGAGCTATATCTGGAAAGCACATTTTGCCTAGAATCAATTTTTGTAATTTAAAGAAATAGTCAATTAATATCTCTTATTTATGCGCATATTTAAATAGCACGGGTAGATTTTTGCAAAAAATGCCTATTCTACACTTTTGGGAAATAGTACAGGCCATCGTGTCATTAAACTTTGTCAAATGATAGAACAATTCATGTGTTATCAATTACATGAACTAATAGTAATCATTATTATTGCTTCTGAATGTTTACAGAGAAATATTTAGTATGGAGGATACAGAAAAATTGGTCATTTTCTCCAATTGTTGTTCTACCCTGGGGAATATTCATCAAAGAAAGCCAAAACAACACATATTTCCAATTATAGGTCTCCCAATTGATAAATGATCTCTCTGTACACTGTATTTGATTACTTAGGGCTAAGTCAAGGTTAGGGTTAGGGGTTAGGGTTAGGCTTGGGCTTAGGGTTAGGCTATAGATAGAGCTAGGGGTAGTGTTGGGGTTAGGGTTAGGCTCTGGCTTAGGGTTAGGCTATAGTTAGGGTTAGGGGTAGTGTTGGGGTTAGGGTTAGGGGCTAGGGTTAGGCTCTGGCTTAGGGTTAGGCTATAGTTAGGGTTAGGGGTAATGTTGAGGTTAGAGTAAGGGGTTAGGGTTAGGCTCTGGCTTAGGGTTAGGCTATAGTTAGGGTTAGGGGTAGTGTTGGGGTTATGGTTAGGGGTTAGGCTCTGGCTTAGGGTTAGGCTGTAGTTAGGGTTAGGGATAGTGTTGGGGTTAGGGTTAGGGGTTGGGGTTAGGCTCTGGCTTAGGGTTAGACTATAGTTAGGGTTAGGGGTAGTGTTGGGGTTAGGGTTAGGGGTTGGGGTTAGGCTTAGGGTTAGGCTATAGTTAGGATTAGAGATAGTGTTGGGGTTAGGGTAAGGTCATGGCCAATGATTTAGCCTTCCAGAGCAAAATTTGTGAAAATTCCAATAAAAATCATGGAAACAGTGGAGAAATATGACCAAACTAACACAAAGTTGACTCCTGGTTGGAGCCTATGACGGATGTGTTGGGAGATGTCTAGTTTGAGCTGGGGAGGTATTACAGAGCTGAATGAGCTGTATCTGGAAAGCACATTTTGCCTAGAATCATTTTTTGTGATTAAGAAAAATAATCAATAAATTTCTCTAATTTATTCACATATTTAAATAACACGGGGTAAATTTTTTGCGGAAAAATGCTTATTCAGCACTTTTTGGGATAAGCATGGACCATAGTGACATGAAACTCTGTCAAACACATTGAGAGAGCTGAAATGAATGAAAGTTCCAATAAAAACTGGAAATAGTTGAGAAATATGACCAAATTAAAAAAAAGTGGTACTCCAGAATGGGCGATAATAGGGTTAACCCAACCAATTGTTATAACATGCGTATTCCCATACAAACGATCTGTCTTCCAGAGAAAACTAAGATTTGTGGAGATGTTTTGCTATCATTCCATCATACCCCAGTATGTCCTCTGTCAGTGAAAAAAGTTTGAATCAAAACTCCCCACGAAAATCAAAAGATCTCACCTGTTGAAGACGCCATCTATAGAAAATGTCAAAAAATGTCATTCTGATTTTGACAGATGGAGGCAGGTCAAAAAGGTCAAATTTTTTAAAGAAAATGCACCTTAATCACATCAAATCATGTCTCAGAGTTGGTCCATACATACACCTTTTCATTCATGTACTTACCAAAATCCAACCACTGGTGATGCTAATGTAATTACAATAATTGGACTATATTTTTGTTTTTATAATGCCATCTATTCGTCTTCCCACTCGGCGGAAGGATCTAATGGTTGAGTGTCCCCTAGTAGTGACCCATCCTTTAAGTAACAATTGTAATTTCCTCCAAAATGTAACCCCAAGTTGTTTTCTAGTAAAATAATACAAACCGCAAGCAGATTCGACTATTTTTTCCAGATATATGAATGATTAAAGTTACCCACCTCCTTTCTGCAATTAGATGTTTTCCTGGGATATTGACTAAAATTGGAACCTATGGCTAGATGTGTTGGGAGGTGTCTAGTATGAGCTGGGGAGGTAGTACAGAGCTGAATGAGCTATATCTGGAAAGCACATTTTGCCTAGAATCAATTTTTGTAATTTAAAGAAATAGTCAATTAATATCTCTTATTTATGCGCATATTTAAATAGCACGGGTAGATTTTTGCAAAAAATGCCTATTCTACACTTTTGGGAAATAGTACAGGCCATCGTGTCATTAAACTTTGTCAAATGATAGAACAATTCATGTGTTATCAATTACATGAACTAATAGTAATCATTATTATTGCTTCTGAATGTTTACAGAGAAATATTTAGTATGGAGGATACAGAAAAATTGGTCATTTTCTCCAATTGTTGTTCTACCCTGGGGAATATTCATCAAAGAAAGCCAAAACAACACATATTTCCAATTATAGGTCTCCCAATTGATAAATGATCTCTCTGTACACTGTATTTGATTACTTAGGGCTAAGTCAAGGTTAGGGTTAGGGGTTAGGGTTAGGCTTGGGCTTAGGGTTAGGCTATAGATAGAGCTAGGGGTAGTGTTGGGGTTAGGGTTAGGCTCTGGCTTAGGGTTAGGCTATAGTTAGGGTTAGGGGTAGTGTTGGGGTTAGGGTTAGGGGCTAGGGTTAGGCTCTGGCTTAGGGTTAGGCTATAGTTAGGGTTAGGGGTAATGTTGAGGTTAGAGTAAGGGGTTAGGGTTAGGCTCTGGCTTAGGGTTAGGCTATAGTTAGGGTTAGGGGTAGTGTTGGGGTTATGGTTAGGGGTTAGGCTCTGGCTTAGGGTTAGGCTGTAGTTAGGGTTAGGGATAGTGTTGGGGTTAGGGTTAGGGGTTGGGGTTAGGCTCTGGCTTAGGGTTAGACTATAGTTAGGGTTAGGGGTAGTGTTGGGGTTAGGGTTAGGGGTTGGGGTTAGGCTTAGGGTTAGGCTATAGTTAGGATTAGAGATAGTGTTGGGGTTAGGGTAAGGTCATGGCCAATGATTTAGCCTTCCAGAGCAAAATTTGTGAAAATTCCAATAAAAATCATGGAAACAGTGGAGAAATATGACCAAACTAACACAAAGTTGACTCCTGGTTGGAGCCTATGACGGATGTGTTGGGAGATGTCTAGTTTGAGCTGGGGAGGTATTACAGAGCTGAATGAGCTGTATCTGGAAAGCACATTTTGCCTAGAATCATTTTTTGTGATTAAGAAAAATAATCAATAAATTTCTCTAATTTATTCACATATTTAAATAACACGGGGTAAATTTTTTGCGGAAAAATGCTTATTCAGCACTTTTTGGGATAAGCATGGACCATAGTGACATGAAACTCTGTCAAACACATTGAGAGAGCTGAAATGAATGAAAGTTCCAATAAAAACTGGAAATAGTTGAGAAATATGACCAAATTAAAAAAAAGTGGTACTCCAGAATGGGCGATAATAGGGTTAACCCAACCAATTGTTATAACATGCGTATTCCCATACAAACGATCTGTCTTCCAGAGAAAACTAAGATTTGTGGAGATGTTTTGCTATCATTCCATCATACCCCAGTATGTCCTCTGTCAGTGAAAAAAGTTTGAATCAAAACTCCCCACGAAAATCAAAAGATCTCACCTGTTGAAGACGCCATCTATAGAAAATGTCAAAAAATGTCATTCTGATTTTGACAGATGGAGGCAGGTCAAAAAGGTCAAATTTTTTAAAGAAAATGCACCTTAATCACATCAAATCATGTCTCAGAGTTGGTCCATACATACACCTTTTCATTCATGTACTTACCAAAATCCAACCACTGGTGATGCTAATGTAATTACAATAATTGGACTATATTTTTGTTTTTATAATGCCATCTATTCGTCTTCCCACTCGGCGGAAGGATCTAATGGTTGAGTGTCCCCTAGTAGTGACCCATCCTTTAAGTAACAATTGTAATTTCCTCCAAAATGTAACCCCAAGTTGTTTTCTAGTAAAATAATACAAACCGCAAGCAGATTCGACTATTTTTTCCAGATATATGAATGATTAAAGTTACCCACCTCCTTTCTGCAATTAGATGTTTTCCTGGGATATTGACTAAAATTGGAACCTATGGCTAGATGTGTTGGGAGGTGTCTAGTATGAGCTGGGGAGGTAGTACAGAGCTGAATGAGCTATATCTGGAAAGCACATTTTGCCTAGAATCAATTTTTGTAATTTAAAGAAATAGTCAATTAATATCTCTTATTTATGCGCATATTTAAATAGCACGGGTAGATTTTTGCAAAAAATGCCTATTCTACACTTTTGGGAAATAGTACAGGCCATCGTGTCATTAAACTTTGTCAAATGATAGAACAATTCATGTGTTATCAATTACATGAACTAATAGTAATCATTATTATTGCTTCTGAATGTTTACAGAGAAATATTTAGTATGGAGGATACAGAAAAATTGGTCATTTTCTCCAATTGTTGTTCTACCCTGGGGAATATTCATCAAAGAAAGCCAAAACAACACATATTTCCAATTATAGGTCTCCCAATTGATAAATGATCTCTCTGTACACTGTATTTGATTACTTAGGGCTAAGTCAAGGTTAGGGTTAGGGGTTAGGGTTAGGCTTGGGCTTAGGGTTAGGCTATAGATAGAGCTAGGGGTAGTGTTGGGGTTAGGGTTAGGCTCTGGCTTAGGGTTAGGCTATAGTTAGGGTTAGGGGTAGTGTTGGGGTTAGGGTTAGGGGCTAGGGTTAGGCTCTGGCTTAGGGTTAGGCTATAGTTAGGGTTAGGGGTAATGTTGAGGTTAGAGTAAGGGGTTAGGGTTAGGCTCTGGCTTAGGGTTAGGCTATAGTTAGGGTTAGGGGTAGTGTTGGGGTTATGGTTAGGGGTTAGGCTCTGGCTTAGGGTTAGGCTGTAGTTAGGGTTAGGGATAGTGTTGGGGTTAGGGTTAGGGGTTGGGGTTAGGCTCTGGCTTAGGGTTAGACTATAGTTAGGGTTAGGGGTAGTGTTGGGGTTAGGGTTAGGGGTTGGGGTTAGGCTTAGGGTTAGGCTATAGTTAGGATTAGAGATAGTGTTGGGGTTAGGGTAAGGTCATGGCCAATGATTTAGCCTTCCAGAGCAAAATTTGTGAAAATTCCAATAAAAATCATGGAAACAGTGGAGAAATATGACCAAACTAACACAAAGTTGACTCCTGGTTGGAGCCTATGACGGATGTGTTGGGAGATGTCTAGTTTGAGCTGGGGAGGTATTACAGAGCTGAATGAGCTGTATCTGGAAAGCACATTTTGCCTAGAATCATTTTTTGTGATTAAGAAAAATAATCAATAAATTTCTCTAATTTATTCACATATTTAAATAACACGGGGTAAATTTTTTGCGGAAAAATGCTTATTCAGCACTTTTTGGGATAAGCATGGACCATAGTGACATGAAACTCTGTCAAACACATTGAGAGAGCTGAAATGAATGAAAGTTCCAATAAAAACTGGAAATAGTTGAGAAATATGACCAAATTAAAAAAAAGTGGTACTCCAGAATGGGCGATAATAGGGTTAACCCAACCAATTGTTATAACATGCGTATTCCCATACAAACGATCTGTCTTCCAGAGAAAACTAAGATTTGTGGAGATGTTTTGCTATCATTCCATCATACCCCAGTATGTCCTCTGTCAGTGAAAAAAGTTTGAATCAAAACTCCCCACGAAAATCAAAAGATCTCACCTGTTGAAGACGCCATCTATAGAAAATGTCAAAAAATGTCATTCTGATTTTGACAGATGGAGGCAGGTCAAAAAGGTCAAATTTTTTAAAGAAAATGCACCTTAATCACATCAAATCATGTCTCAGAGTTGGTCCATACATACACCTTTTCATTCATGTACTTACCAAAATCCAACCACTGGTGATGCTAATGTAATTACAATAATTGGACTATATTTTTGTTTTTATAATGCCATCTATTCGTCTTCCCACTCGGCGGAAGGATCTAATGGTTGAGTGTCCCCTAGTAGTGACCCATCCTTTAAGTAACAATTGTAATTTCCTCCAAAATGTAACCCCAAGTTGTTTTCTAGTAAAATAATACAAACCGCAAGCAGATTCGACTATTTTTTCCAGATATATGAATGATTAAAGTTACCCACCTCCTTTCTGCAATTAGATGTTTTCCTGGGATATTGACTAAAATTGGAACCTATGGCTAGATGTGTTGGGAGGTGTCTAGTATGAGCTGGGGAGGTAGTACAGAGCTGAATGAGCTATATCTGGAAAGCACATTTTGCCTAGAATCAATTTTTGTAATTTAAAGAAATAGTCAATTAATATCTCTTATTTATGCGCATATTTAAATAGCACGGGTAGATTTTTGCAAAAAATGCCTATTCTACACTTTTGGGAAATAGTACAGGCCATCGTGTCATTAAACTTTGTCAAATGATAGAACAATTCATGTGTTATCAATTACATGAACTAATAGTAATCATTATTATTGCTTCTGAATGTTTACAGAGAAATATTTAGTATGGAGGATACAGAAAAATTGGTCATTTTCTCCAATTGTTGTTCTACCCTGGGGAATATTCATCAAAGAAAGCCAAAACAACACATATTTCCAATTATAGGTCTCCCAATTGATAAATGATCTCTCTGTACACTGTATTTGATTACTTAGGGCTAAGTCAAGGTTAGGGTTAGGGGTTAGGGTTAGGCTTGGGCTTAGGGTTAGGCTATAGATAGAGCTAGGGGTAGTGTTGGGGTTAGGGTTAGGCTCTGGCTTAGGGTTAGGCTATAGTTAGGGTTAGGGGTAGTGTTGGGGTTAGGGTTAGGGGCTAGGGTTAGGCTCTGGCTTAGGGTTAGGCTATAGTTAGGGTTAGGGGTAATGTTGAGGTTAGAGTAAGGGGTTAGGGTTAGGCTCTGGCTTAGGGTTAGGCTATAGTTAGGGTTAGGGGTAGTGTTGGGGTTATGGTTAGGGGTTAGGCTCTGGCTTAGGGTTAGGCTGTAGTTAGGGTTAGGGATAGTGTTGGGGTTAGGGTTAGGGGTTGGGGTTAGGCTCTGGCTTAGGGTTAGACTATAGTTAGGGTTAGGGGTAGTGTTGGGGTTAGGGTTAGGGGTTGGGGTTAGGCTTAGGGTTAGGCTATAGTTAGGATTAGAGATAGTGTTGGGGTTAGGGTAAGGTCATGGCCAATGATTTAGCCTTCCAGAGCAAAATTTGTGAAAATTCCAATAAAAATCATGGAAACAGTGGAGAAATATGACCAAACTAACACAAAGTTGACTCCTGGTTGGAGCCTATGACGGATGTGTTGGGAGATGTCTAGTTTGAGCTGGGGAGGTATTACAGAGCTGAATGAGCTGTATCTGGAAAGCACATTTTGCCTAGAATCATTTTTTGTGATTAAGAAAAATAATCAATAAATTTCTCTAATTTATTCACATATTTAAATAACACGGGGTAAATTTTTTGCGGAAAAATGCTTATTCAGCACTTTTTGGGATAAGCATGGACCATAGTGACATGAAACTCTGTCAAACACATTGAGAGAGCTGAAATGAATGAAAGTTCCAATAAAAACTGGAAATAGTTGAGAAATATGACCAAATTAAAAAAAAGTGGTACTCCAGAATGGGCGATAATAGGGTTAACCCAACCAATTGTTATAACATGCGTATTCCCATACAAACGATCTGTCTTCCAGAGAAAACTAAGATTTGTGGAGATGTTTTGCTATCATTCCATCATACCCCAGTATGTCCTCTGTCAGTGAAAAAAGTTTGAATCAAAACTCCCCACGAAAATCAAAAGATCTCACCTGTTGAAGACGCCATCTATAGAAAATGTCAAAAAATGTCATTCTGATTTTGACAGATGGAGGCAGGTCAAAAAGGTCAAATTTTTTAAAGAAAATGCACCTTAATCACATCAAATCATGTCTCAGAGTTGGTCCATACATACACCTTTTCATTCATGTACTTACCAAAATCCAACCACTGGTGATGCTAATGTAATTACAATAATTGGACTATATTTTTGTTTTTATAATGCCATCTATTCGTCTTCCCACTCGGCGGAAGGATCTAATGGTTGAGTGTCCCCTAGTAGTGACCCATCCTTTAAGTAACAATTGTAATTTCCTCCAAAATGTAACCCCAAGTTGTTTTCTAGTAAAATAATACAAACCGCAAGCAGATTCGACTATTTTTTCCAGATATATGAATGATTAAAGTTACCCACCTCCTTTCTGCAATTAGATGTTTTCCTGGGATATTGACTAAAATTGGAACCTATGGCTAGATGTGTTGGGAGGTGTCTAGTATGAGCTGGGGAGGTAGTACAGAGCTGAATGAGCTATATCTGGAAAGCACATTTTGCCTAGAATCAATTTTTGTAATTTAAAGAAATAGTCAATTAATATCTCTTATTTATGCGCATATTTAAATAGCACGGGTAGATTTTTGCAAAAAATGCCTATTCTACACTTTTGGGAAATAGTACAGGCCATCGTGTCATTAAACTTTGTCAAATGATAGAACAATTCATGTGTTATCAATTACATGAACTAATAGTAATCATTATTATTGCTTCTGAATGTTTACAGAGAAATATTTAGTATGGAGGATACAGAAAAATTGGTCATTTTCTCCAATTGTTGTTCTACCCTGGGGAATATTCATCAAAGAAAGCCAAAACAACACATATTTCCAATTATAGGTCTCCCAATTGATAAATGATCTCTCTGTACACTGTATTTGATTACTTAGGGCTAAGTCAAGGTTAGGGTTAGGGGTTAGGGTTAGGCTTGGGCTTAGGGTTAGGCTATAGATAGAGCTAGGGGTAGTGTTGGGGTTAGGGTTAGGCTCTGGCTTAGGGTTAGGCTATAGTTAGGGTTAGGGGTAGTGTTGGGGTTAGGGTTAGGGGCTAGGGTTAGGCTCTGGCTTAGGGTTAGGCTATAGTTAGGGTTAGGGGTAATGTTGAGGTTAGAGTAAGGGGTTAGGGTTAGGCTCTGGCTTAGGGTTAGGCTATAGTTAGGGTTAGGGGTAGTGTTGGGGTTATGGTTAGGGGTTAGGCTCTGGCTTAGGGTTAGGCTGTAGTTAGGGTTAGGGATAGTGTTGGGGTTAGGGTTAGGGGTTGGGGTTAGGCTCTGGCTTAGGGTTAGACTATAGTTAGGGTTAGGGGTAGTGTTGGGGTTAGGGTTAGGGGTTGGGGTTAGGCTTAGGGTTAGGCTATAGTTAGGATTAGAGATAGTGTTGGGGTTAGGGTAAGGTCATGGCCAATGATTTAGCCTTCCAGAGCAAAATTTGTGAAAATTCCAATAAAAATCATGGAAACAGTGGAGAAATATGACCAAACTAACACAAAGTTGACTCCTGGTTGGAGCCTATGACGGATGTGTTGGGAGATGTCTAGTTTGAGCTGGGGAGGTATTACAGAGCTGAATGAGCTGTATCTGGAAAGCACATTTTGCCTAGAATCATTTTTTGTGATTAAGAAAAATAATCAATAAATTTCTCTAATTTATTCACATATTTAAATAACACGGGGTAAATTTTTTGCGGAAAAATGCTTATTCAGCACTTTTTGGGATAAGCATGGACCATAGTGACATGAAACTCTGTCAAACACATTGAGAGAGCTGAAATGAATGAAAGTTCCAATAAAAACTGGAAATAGTTGAGAAATATGACCAAATTAAAAAAAAGTGGTACTCCAGAATGGGCGATAATAGGGTTAACCCAACCAATTGTTATAACATGCGTATTCCCATACAAACGATCTGTCTTCCAGAGAAAACTAAGATTTGTGGAGATGTTTTGCTATCATTCCATCATACCCCAGTATGTCCTCTGTCAGTGAAAAAAGTTTGAATCAAAACTCCCCACGAAAATCAAAAGATCTCACCTGTTGAAGACGCCATCTATAGAAAATGTCAAAAAATGTCATTCTGATTTTGACAGATGGAGGCAGGTCAAAAAGGTCAAATTTTTTAAAGAAAATGCACCTTAATCACATCAAATCATGTCTCAGAGTTGGTCCATACATACACCTTTTCATTCATGTACTTACCAAAATCCAACCACTGGTGATGCTAATGTAATTACAATAATTGGACTATATTTTTGTTTTTATAATGCCATCTATTCGTCTTCCCACTCGGCGGAAGGATCTAATGGTTGAGTGTCCCCTAGTAGTGACCCATCCTTTAAGTAACAATTGTAATTTCCTCCAAAATGTAACCCCAAGTTGTTTTCTAGTAAAATAATACAAACCGCAAGCAGATTCGACTATTTTTTCCAGATATATGAATGATTAAAGTTACCCACCTCCTTTCTGCAATTAGATGTTTTCCTGGGATATTGACTAAAATTGGAACCTATGGCTAGATGTGTTGGGAGGTGTCTAGTATGAGCTGGGGAGGTAGTACAGAGCTGAATGAGCTATATCTGGAAAGCACATTTTGCCTAGAATCAATTTTTGTAATTTAAAGAAATAGTCAATTAATATCTCTTATTTATGCGCATATTTAAATAGCACGGGTAGATTTTTGCAAAAAATGCCTATTCTACACTTTTGGGAAATAGTACAGGCCATCGTGTCATTAAACTTTGTCAAATGATAGAACAATTCATGTGTTATCAATTACATGAACTAATAGTAATCATTATTATTGCTTCTGAATGTTTACAGAGAAATATTTAGTATGGAGGATACAGAAAAATTGGTCATTTTCTCCAATTGTTGTTCTACCCTGGGGAATATTCATCAAAGAAAGCCAAAACAACACATATTTCCAATTATAGGTCTCCCAATTGATAAATGATCTCTCTGTACACTGTATTTGATTACTTAGGGCTAAGTCAAGGTTAGGGTTAGGGGTTAGGGTTAGGCTTGGGCTTAGGGTTAGGCTATAGATAGAGCTAGGGGTAGTGTTGGGGTTAGGGTTAGGCTCTGGCTTAGGGTTAGGCTATAGTTAGGGTTAGGGGTAGTGTTGGGGTTAGGGTTAGGGGCTAGGGTTAGGCTCTGGCTTAGGGTTAGGCTATAGTTAGGGTTAGGGGTAATGTTGAGGTTAGAGTAAGGGGTTAGGGTTAGGCTCTGGCTTAGGGTTAGGCTATAGTTAGGGTTAGGGGTAGTGTTGGGGTTATGGTTAGGGGTTAGGCTCTGGCTTAGGGTTAGGCTGTAGTTAGGGTTAGGGATAGTGTTGGGGTTAGGGTTAGGGGTTGGGGTTAGGCTCTGGCTTAGGGTTAGACTATAGTTAGGGTTAGGGGTAGTGTTGGGGTTAGGGTTAGGGGTTGGGGTTAGGCTTAGGGTTAGGCTATAGTTAGGATTAGAGATAGTGTTGGGGTTAGGGTAAGGTCATGGCCAATGATTTAGCCTTCCAGAGCAAAATTTGTGAAAATTCCAATAAAAATCATGGAAACAGTGGAGAAATATGACCAAACTAACACAAAGTTGACTCCTGGTTGGAGCCTATGACGGATGTGTTGGGAGATGTCTAGTTTGAGCTGGGGAGGTATTACAGAGCTGAATGAGCTGTATCTGGAAAGCACATTTTGCCTAGAATCATTTTTTGTGATTAAGAAAAATAATCAATAAATTTCTCTAATTTATTCACATATTTAAATAACACGGGGTAAATTTTTTGCGGAAAAATGCTTATTCAGCACTTTTTGGGATAAGCATGGACCATAGTGACATGAAACTCTGTCAAACACATTGAGAGAGCTGAAATGAATGAAAGTTCCAATAAAAACTGGAAATAGTTGAGAAATATGACCAAATTAAAAAAAAGTGGTACTCCAGAATGGGCGATAATAGGGTTAACCCAACCAATTGTTATAACATGCGTATTCCCATACAAACGATCTGTCTTCCAGAGAAAACTAAGATTTGTGGAGATGTTTTGCTATCATTCCATCATACCCCAGTATGTCCTCTGTCAGTGAAAAAAGTTTGAATCAAAACTCCCCACGAAAATCAAAAGATCTCACCTGTTGAAGACGCCATCTATAGAAAATGTCAAAAAATGTCATTCTGATTTTGACAGATGGAGGCAGGTCAAAAAGGTCAAATTTTTTAAAGAAAATGCACCTTAATCACATCAAATCATGTCTCAGAGTTGGTCCATACATACACCTTTTCATTCATGTACTTACCAAAATCCAACCACTGGTGATGCTAATGTAATTACAATAATTGGACTATATTTTTGTTTTTATAATGCCATCTATTCGTCTTCCCACTCGGCGGAAGGATCTAATGGTTGAGTGTCCCCTAGTAGTGACCCATCCTTTAAGTAACAATTGTAATTTCCTCCAAAATGTAACCCCAAGTTGTTTTCTAGTAAAATAATACAAACCGCAAGCAGATTCGACTATTTTTTCCAGATATATGAATGATTAAAGTTACCCACCTCCTTTCTGCAATTAGATGTTTTCCTGGGATATTGACTAAAATTGGAACCTATGGCTAGATGTGTTGGGAGGTGTCTAGTATGAGCTGGGGAGGTAGTACAGAGCTGAATGAGCTATATCTGGAAAGCACATTTTGCCTAGAATCAATTTTTGTAATTTAAAGAAATAGTCAATTAATATCTCTTATTTATGCGCATATTTAAATAGCACGGGTAGATTTTTGCAAAAAATGCCTATTCTACACTTTTGGGAAATAGTACAGGCCATCGTGTCATTAAACTTTGTCAAATGATAGAACAATTCATGTGTTATCAATTACATGAACTAATAGTAATCATTATTATTGCTTCTGAATGTTTACAGAGAAATATTTAGTATGGAGGATACAGAAAAATTGGTCATTTTCTCCAATTGTTGTTCTACCCTGGGGAATATTCATCAAAGAAAGCCAAAACAACACATATTTCCAATTATAGGTCTCCCAATTGATAAATGATCTCTCTGTACACTGTATTTGATTACTTAGGGCTAAGTCAAGGTTAGGGTTAGGGGTTAGGGTTAGGCTTGGGCTTAGGGTTAGGCTATAGATAGAGCTAGGGGTAGTGTTGGGGTTAGGGTTAGGCTCTGGCTTAGGGTTAGGCTATAGTTAGGGTTAGGGGTAGTGTTGGGGTTAGGGTTAGGGGCTAGGGTTAGGCTCTGGCTTAGGGTTAGGCTATAGTTAGGGTTAGGGGTAATGTTGAGGTTAGAGTAAGGGGTTAGGGTTAGGCTCTGGCTTAGGGTTAGGCTATAGTTAGGGTTAGGGGTAGTGTTGGGGTTATGGTTAGGGGTTAGGCTCTGGCTTAGGGTTAGGCTGTAGTTAGGGTTAGGGATAGTGTTGGGGTTAGGGTTAGGGGTTGGGGTTAGGCTCTGGCTTAGGGTTAGACTATAGTTAGGGTTAGGGGTAGTGTTGGGGTTAGGGTTAGGGGTTGGGGTTAGGCTTAGGGTTAGGCTATAGTTAGGATTAGAGATAGTGTTGGGGTTAGGGTAAGGTCATGGCCAATGATTTAGCCTTCCAGAGCAAAATTTGTGAAAATTCCAATAAAAATCATGGAAACAGTGGAGAAATATGACCAAACTAACACAAAGTTGACTCCTGGTTGGAGCCTATGACGGATGTGTTGGGAGATGTCTAGTTTGAGCTGGGGAGGTATTACAGAGCTGAATGAGCTGTATCTGGAAAGCACATTTTGCCTAGAATCATTTTTTGTGATTAAGAAAAATAATCAATAAATTTCTCTAATTTATTCACATATTTAAATAACACGGGGTAAATTTTTTGCGGAAAAATGCTTATTCAGCACTTTTTGGGATAAGCATGGACCATAGTGACATGAAACTCTGTCAAACACATTGAGAGAGCTGAAATGAATGAAAGTTCCAATAAAAACTGGAAATAGTTGAGAAATATGACCAAATTAAAAAAAAGTGGTACTCCAGAATGGGCGATAATAGGGTTAACCCAACCAATTGTTATAACATGCGTATTCCCATACAAACGATCTGTCTTCCAGAGAAAACTAAGATTTGTGGAGATGTTTTGCTATCATTCCATCATACCCCAGTATGTCCTCTGTCAGTGAAAAAAGTTTGAATCAAAACTCCCCACGAAAATCAAAAGATCTCACCTGTTGAAGACGCCATCTATAGAAAATGTCAAAAAATGTCATTCTGATTTTGACAGATGGAGGCAGGTCAAAAAGGTCAAATTTTTTAAAGAAAATGCACCTTAATCACATCAAATCATGTCTCAGAGTTGGTCCATACATACACCTTTTCATTCATGTACTTACCAAAATCCAACCACTGGTGATGCTAATGTAATTACAATAATTGGACTATATTTTTGTTTTTATAATGCCATCTATTCGTCTTCCCACTCGGCGGAAGGATCTAATGGTTGAGTGTCCCCTAGTAGTGACCCATCCTTTAAGTAACAATTGTAATTTCCTCCAAAATGTAACCCCAAGTTGTTTTCTAGTAAAATAATACAAACCGCAAGCAGATTCGACTATTTTTTCCAGATATATGAATGATTAAAGTTACCCACCTCCTTTCTGCAATTAGATGTTTTCCTGGGATATTGACTAAAATTGGAACCTATGGCTAGATGTGTTGGGAGGTGTCTAGTATGAGCTGGGGAGGTAGTACAGAGCTGAATGAGCTATATCTGGAAAGCACATTTTGCCTAGAATCAATTTTTGTAATTTAAAGAAATAGTCAATTAATATCTCTTATTTATGCGCATATTTAAATAGCACGGGTAGATTTTTGCAAAAAATGCCTATTCTACACTTTTGGGAAATAGTACAGGCCATCGTGTCATTAAACTTTGTCAAATGATAGAACAATTCATGTGTTATCAATTACATGAACTAATAGTAATCATTATTATTGCTTCTGAATGTTTACAGAGAAATATTTAGTATGGAGGATACAGAAAAATTGGTCATTTTCTCCAATTGTTGTTCTACCCTGGGGAATATTCATCAAAGAAAGCCAAAACAACACATATTTCCAATTATAGGTCTCCCAATTGATAAATGATCTCTCTGTACACTGTATTTGATTACTTAGGGCTAAGTCAAGGTTAGGGTTAGGGGTTAGGGTTAGGCTTGGGCTTAGGGTTAGGCTATAGATAGAGCTAGGGGTAGTGTTGGGGTTAGGGTTAGGCTCTGGCTTAGGGTTAGGCTATAGTTAGGGTTAGGGGTAGTGTTGGGGTTAGGGTTAGGGGCTAGGGTTAGGCTCTGGCTTAGGGTTAGGCTATAGTTAGGGTTAGGGGTAATGTTGAGGTTAGAGTAAGGGGTTAGGGTTAGGCTCTGGCTTAGGGTTAGGCTATAGTTAGGGTTAGGGGTAGTGTTGGGGTTATGGTTAGGGGTTAGGCTCTGGCTTAGGGTTAGGCTGTAGTTAGGGTTAGGGATAGTGTTGGGGTTAGGGTTAGGGGTTGGGGTTAGGCTCTGGCTTAGGGTTAGACTATAGTTAGGGTTAGGGGTAGTGTTGGGGTTAGGGTTAGGGGTTGGGGTTAGGCTTAGGGTTAGGCTATAGTTAGGATTAGAGATAGTGTTGGGGTTAGGGTAAGGTCATGGCCAATGATTTAGCCTTCCAGAGCAAAATTTGTGAAAATTCCAATAAAAATCATGGAAACAGTGGAGAAATATGACCAAACTAACACAAAGTTGACTCCTGGTTGGAGCCTATGACGGATGTGTTGGGAGATGTCTAGTTTGAGCTGGGGAGGTATTACAGAGCTGAATGAGCTGTATCTGGAAAGCACATTTTGCCTAGAATCATTTTTTGTGATTAAGAAAAATAATCAATAAATTTCTCTAATTTATTCACATATTTAAATAACACGGGGTAAATTTTTTGCGGAAAAATGCTTATTCAGCACTTTTTGGGATAAGCATGGACCATAGTGACATGAAACTCTGTCAAACACATTGAGAGAGCTGAAATGAATGAAAGTTCCAATAAAAACTGGAAATAGTTGAGAAATATGACCAAATTAAAAAAAAGTGGTACTCCAGAATGGGCGATAATAGGGTTAACCCAACCAATTGTTATAACATGCGTATTCCCATACAAACGATCTGTCTTCCAGAGAAAACTAAGATTTGTGGAGATGTTTTGCTATCATTCCATCATACCCCAGTATGTCCTCTGTCAGTGAAAAAAGTTTGAATCAAAACTCCCCACGAAAATCAAAAGATCTCACCTGTTGAAGACGCCATCTATAGAAAATGTCAAAAAATGTCATTCTGATTTTGACAGATGGAGGCAGGTCAAAAAGGTCAAATTTTTTAAAGAAAATGCACCTTAATCACATCAAATCATGTCTCAGAGTTGGTCCATACATACACCTTTTCATTCATGTACTTACCAAAATCCAACCACTGGTGATGCTAATGTAATTACAATAATTGGACTATATTTTTGTTTTTATAATGCCATCTATTCGTCTTCCCACTCGGCGGAAGGATCTAATGGTTGAGTGTCCCCTAGTAGTGACCCATCCTTTAAGTAACAATTGTAATTTCCTCCAAAATGTAACCCCAAGTTGTTTTCTAGTAAAATAATACAAACCGCAAGCAGATTCGACTATTTTTTCCAGATATATGAATGATTAAAGTTACCCACCTCCTTTCTGCAATTAGATGTTTTCCTGGGATATTGACTAAAATTGGAACCTATGGCTAGATGTGTTGGGAGGTGTCTAGTATGAGCTGGGGAGGTAGTACAGAGCTGAATGAGCTATATCTGGAAAGCACATTTTGCCTAGAATCAATTTTTGTAATTTAAAGAAATAGTCAATTAATATCTCTTATTTATGCGCATATTTAAATAGCACGGGTAGATTTTTGCAAAAAATGCCTATTCTACACTTTTGGGAAATAGTACAGGCCATCGTGTCATTAAACTTTGTCAAATGATAGAACAATTCATGTGTTATCAATTACATGAACTAATAGTAATCATTATTATTGCTTCTGAATGTTTACAGAGAAATATTTAGTATGGAGGATACAGAAAAATTGGTCATTTTCTCCAATTGTTGTTCTACCCTGGGGAATATTCATCAAAGAAAGCCAAAACAACACATATTTCCAATTATAGGTCTCCCAATTGATAAATGATCTCTCTGTACACTGTATTTGATTACTTAGGGCTAAGTCAAGGTTAGGGTTAGGGGTTAGGGTTAGGCTTGGGCTTAGGGTTAGGCTATAGATAGAGCTAGGGGTAGTGTTGGGGTTAGGGTTAGGCTCTGGCTTAGGGTTAGGCTATAGTTAGGGTTAGGGGTAGTGTTGGGGTTAGGGTTAGGGGCTAGGGTTAGGCTCTGGCTTAGGGTTAGGCTATAGTTAGGGTTAGGGGTAATGTTGAGGTTAGAGTAAGGGGTTAGGGTTAGGCTCTGGCTTAGGGTTAGGCTATAGTTAGGGTTAGGGGTAGTGTTGGGGTTATGGTTAGGGGTTAGGCTCTGGCTTAGGGTTAGGCTGTAGTTAGGGTTAGGGATAGTGTTGGGGTTAGGGTTAGGGGTTGGGGTTAGGCTCTGGCTTAGGGTTAGACTATAGTTAGGGTTAGGGGTAGTGTTGGGGTTAGGGTTAGGGGTTGGGGTTAGGCTTAGGGTTAGGCTATAGTTAGGATTAGAGATAGTGTTGGGGTTAGGGTAAGGTCATGGCCAATGATTTAGCCTTCCAGAGCAAAATTTGTGAAAATTCCAATAAAAATCATGGAAACAGTGGAGAAATATGACCAAACTAACACAAAGTTGACTCCTGGTTGGAGCCTATGACGGATGTGTTGGGAGATGTCTAGTTTGAGCTGGGGAGGTATTACAGAGCTGAATGAGCTGTATCTGGAAAGCACATTTTGCCTAGAATCATTTTTTGTGATTAAGAAAAATAATCAATAAATTTCTCTAATTTATTCACATATTTAAATAACACGGGGTAAATTTTTTGCGGAAAAATGCTTATTCAGCACTTTTTGGGATAAGCATGGACCATAGTGACATGAAACTCTGTCAAACACATTGAGAGAGCTGAAATGAATGAAAGTTCCAATAAAAACTGGAAATAGTTGAGAAATATGACCAAATTAAAAAAAAGTGGTACTCCAGAATGGGCGATAATAGGGTTAACCCAACCAATTGTTATAACATGCGTATTCCCATACAAACGATCTGTCTTCCAGAGAAAACTAAGATTTGTGGAGATGTTTTGCTATCATTCCATCATACCCCAGTATGTCCTCTGTCAGTGAAAAAAGTTTGAATCAAAACTCCCCACGAAAATCAAAAGATCTCACCTGTTGAAGACGCCATCTATAGAAAATGTCAAAAAATGTCATTCTGATTTTGACAGATGGAGGCAGGTCAAAAAGGTCAAATTTTTTAAAGAAAATGCACCTTAATCACATCAAATCATGTCTCAGAGTTGGTCCATACATACACCTTTTCATTCATGTACTTACCAAAATCCAACCACTGGTGATGCTAATGTAATTACAATAATTGGACTATATTTTTGTTTTTATAATGCCATCTATTCGTCTTCCCACTCGGCGGAAGGATCTAATGGTTGAGTGTCCCCTAGTAGTGACCCATCCTTTAAGTAACAATTGTAATTTCCTCCAAAATGTAACCCCAAGTTGTTTTCTAGTAAAATAATACAAACCGCAAGCAGATTCGACTATTTTTTCCAGATATATGAATGATTAAAGTTACCCACCTCCTTTCTGCAATTAGATGTTTTCCTGGGATATTGACTAAAATTGGAACCTATGGCTAGATGTGTTGGGAGGTGTCTAGTATGAGCTGGGGAGGTAGTACAGAGCTGAATGAGCTATATCTGGAAAGCACATTTTGCCTAGAATCAATTTTTGTAATTTAAAGAAATAGTCAATTAATATCTCTTATTTATGCGCATATTTAAATAGCACGGGTAGATTTTTGCAAAAAATGCCTATTCTACACTTTTGGGAAATAGTACAGGCCATCGTGTCATTAAACTTTGTCAAATGATAGAACAATTCATGTGTTATCAATTACATGAACTAATAGTAATCATTATTATTGCTTCTGAATGTTTACAGAGAAATATTTAGTATGGAGGATACAGAAAAATTGGTCATTTTCTCCAATTGTTGTTCTACCCTGGGGAATATTCATCAAAGAAAGCCAAAACAACACATATTTCCAATTATAGGTCTCCCAATTGATAAATGATCTCTCTGTACACTGTATTTGATTACTTAGGGCTAAGTCAAGGTTAGGGTTAGGGGTTAGGGTTAGGCTTGGGCTTAGGGTTAGGCTATAGATAGAGCTAGGGGTAGTGTTGGGGTTAGGGTTAGGCTCTGGCTTAGGGTTAGGCTATAGTTAGGGTTAGGGGTAGTGTTGGGGTTAGGGTTAGGGGCTAGGGTTAGGCTCTGGCTTAGGGTTAGGCTATAGTTAGGGTTAGGGGTAATGTTGAGGTTAGAGTAAGGGGTTAGGGTTAGGCTCTGGCTTAGGGTTAGGCTATAGTTAGGGTTAGGGGTAGTGTTGGGGTTATGGTTAGGGGTTAGGCTCTGGCTTAGGGTTAGGCTGTAGTTAGGGTTAGGGATAGTGTTGGGGTTAGGGTTAGGGGTTGGGGTTAGGCTCTGGCTTAGGGTTAGACTATAGTTAGGGTTAGGGGTAGTGTTGGGGTTAGGGTTAGGGGTTGGGGTTAGGCTTAGGGTTAGGCTATAGTTAGGATTAGAGATAGTGTTGGGGTTAGGGTAAGGTCATGGCCAATGATTTAGCCTTCCAGAGCAAAATTTGTGAAAATTCCAATAAAAATCATGGAAACAGTGGAGAAATATGACCAAACTAACACAAAGTTGACTCCTGGTTGGAGCCTATGACGGATGTGTTGGGAGATGTCTAGTTTGAGCTGGGGAGGTATTACAGAGCTGAATGAGCTGTATCTGGAAAGCACATTTTGCCTAGAATCATTTTTTGTGATTAAGAAAAATAATCAATAAATTTCTCTAATTTATTCACATATTTAAATAACACGGGGTAAATTTTTTGCGGAAAAATGCTTATTCAGCACTTTTTGGGATAAGCATGGACCATAGTGACATGAAACTCTGTCAAACACATTGAGAGAGCTGAAATGAATGAAAGTTCCAATAAAAACTGGAAATAGTTGAGAAATATGACCAAATTAAAAAAAAGTGGTACTCCAGAATGGGCGATAATAGGGTTAACCCAACCAATTGTTATAACATGCGTATTCCCATACAAACGATCTGTCTTCCAGAGAAAACTAAGATTTGTGGAGATGTTTTGCTATCATTCCATCATACCCCAGTATGTCCTCTGTCAGTGAAAAAAGTTTGAATCAAAACTCCCCACGAAAATCAAAAGATCTCACCTGTTGAAGACGCCATCTATAGAAAATGTCAAAAAATGTCATTCTGATTTTGACAGATGGAGGCAGGTCAAAAAGGTCAAATTTTTTAAAGAAAATGCACCTTAATCACATCAAATCATGTCTCAGAGTTGGTCCATACATACACCTTTTCATTCATGTACTTACCAAAATCCAACCACTGGTGATGCTAATGTAATTACAATAATTGGACTATATTTTTGTTTTTATAATGCCATCTATTCGTCTTCCCACTCGGCGGAAGGATCTAATGGTTGAGTGTCCCCTAGTAGTGACCCATCCTTTAAGTAACAATTGTAATTTCCTCCAAAATGTAACCCCAAGTTGTTTTCTAGTAAAATAATACAAACCGCAAGCAGATTCGACTATTTTTTCCAGATATATGAATGATTAAAGTTACCCACCTCCTTTCTGCAATTAGATGTTTTCCTGGGATATTGACTAAAATTGGAACCTATGGCTAGATGTGTTGGGAGGTGTCTAGTATGAGCTGGGGAGGTAGTACAGAGCTGAATGAGCTATATCTGGAAAGCACATTTTGCCTAGAATCAATTTTTGTAATTTAAAGAAATAGTCAATTAATATCTCTTATTTATGCGCATATTTAAATAGCACGGGTAGATTTTTGCAAAAAATGCCTATTCTACACTTTTGGGAAATAGTACAGGCCATCGTGTCATTAAACTTTGTCAAATGATAGAACAATTCATGTGTTATCAATTACATGAACTAATAGTAATCATTATTATTGCTTCTGAATGTTTACAGAGAAATATTTAGTATGGAGGATACAGAAAAATTGGTCATTTTCTCCAATTGTTGTTCTACCCTGGGGAATATTCATCAAAGAAAGCCAAAACAACACATATTTCCAATTATAGGTCTCCCAATTGATAAATGATCTCTCTGTACACTGTATTTGATTACTTAGGGCTAAGTCAAGGTTAGGGTTAGGGGTTAGGGTTAGGCTTGGGCTTAGGGTTAGGCTATAGATAGAGCTAGGGGTAGTGTTGGGGTTAGGGTTAGGCTCTGGCTTAGGGTTAGGCTATAGTTAGGGTTAGGGGTAGTGTTGGGGTTAGGGTTAGGGGCTAGGGTTAGGCTCTGGCTTAGGGTTAGGCTATAGTTAGGGTTAGGGGTAATGTTGAGGTTAGAGTAAGGGGTTAGGGTTAGGCTCTGGCTTAGGGTTAGGCTATAGTTAGGGTTAGGGGTAGTGTTGGGGTTATGGTTAGGGGTTAGGCTCTGGCTTAGGGTTAGGCTGTAGTTAGGGTTAGGGATAGTGTTGGGGTTAGGGTTAGGGGTTGGGGTTAGGCTCTGGCTTAGGGTTAGACTATAGTTAGGGTTAGGGGTAGTGTTGGGGTTAGGGTTAGGGGTTGGGGTTAGGCTTAGGGTTAGGCTATAGTTAGGATTAGAGATAGTGTTGGGGTTAGGGTAAGGTCATGGCCAATGATTTAGCCTTCCAGAGCAAAATTTGTGAAAATTCCAATAAAAATCATGGAAACAGTGGAGAAATATGACCAAACTAACACAAAGTTGACTCCTGGTTGGAGCCTATGACGGATGTGTTGGGAGATGTCTAGTTTGAGCTGGGGAGGTATTACAGAGCTGAATGAGCTGTATCTGGAAAGCACATTTTGCCTAGAATCATTTTTTGTGATTAAGAAAAATAATCAATAAATTTCTCTAATTTATTCACATATTTAAATAACACGGGGTAAATTTTTTGCGGAAAAATGCTTATTCAGCACTTTTTGGGATAAGCATGGACCATAGTGACATGAAACTCTGTCAAACACATTGAGAGAGCTGAAATGAATGAAAGTTCCAATAAAAACTGGAAATAGTTGAGAAATATGACCAAATTAAAAAAAAGTGGTACTCCAGAATGGGCGATAATAGGGTTAACCCAACCAATTGTTATAACATGCGTATTCCCATACAAACGATCTGTCTTCCAGAGAAAACTAAGATTTGTGGAGATGTTTTGCTATCATTCCATCATACCCCAGTATGTCCTCTGTCAGTGAAAAAAGTTTGAATCAAAACTCCCCACGAAAATCAAAAGATCTCACCTGTTGAAGACGCCATCTATAGAAAATGTCAAAAAATGTCATTCTGATTTTGACAGATGGAGGCAGGTCAAAAAGGTCAAATTTTTTAAAGAAAATGCACCTTAATCACATCAAATCATGTCTCAGAGTTGGTCCATACATACACCTTTTCATTCATGTACTTACCAAAATCCAACCACTGGTGATGCTAATGTAATTACAATAATTGGACTATATTTTTGTTTTTATAATGCCATCTATTCGTCTTCCCACTCGGCGGAAGGATCTAATGGTTGAGTGTCCCCTAAGCGGCGATTAAGGACTGAAAACCAGCGTCACACATTTCTTCGGATATTCCTCCATAAGCAGATATACCTGTTTGCATGTTTTAATTTTGATTTGATTTGATTGTTTGAATTAGATAAAGTCTTTAAAATGTTACTAGTGTTTGGGGGGGGGCTGAGATTTCATGTAGGAATTAAAATTAGAATAAGATTTAAATACGATCTGTTTTGTTTGCATCGTTGTATAACGGTGATAAAACACAAAGGGCAGCATTGGAATTACAAAATTGTGCGATTCCCTACCTCCCACAATTATTCAAAATTATATTTCTGTCATTCTGATTTCCGTGTCGGGACATTCTGATCTATTAGAGTCTCACTTTATCTAACGCTTTGGTATTCCAAAGGATTGTACTTGCCCGGGAGTACTTGCTGTATATCACGTCGGGAGATTAAACCTCCTGGATTAAACCAGTGAATGTTCCGATCGTCGTAACATTCGATACACCGAGAGATTTCCCAGATTCATACATGCATACTGTATATTCAGCAGGAATTTTACATACTTTATCATTCCCTTCTTAATATATCGTATAATATTTGTATTCTGTTTCACAGATTCCCCTTGAAATACAAGGTAGACTAGATGCGAGTAGAAATAATTTTGATTTACGTCATTAAATATTCAAAATTCAGTCAAAGTGATGTCATAATTTGAAATCTACATGAAAAAGTACATCTAAAAATACGGTTTCGAAAATTGTTTATCAAATTTGAAAATTACGACAACACGGGCAATATATGGCAGGTTAAATGAGTCGTCAAGATTATAACACGCCGGTCTTTATGTTACAGTTGATGAAAGTACAATGTCAAAATCTCATGATGATTTCTTCCGACCTGTGTTTACTGACAAGAGAGGGGTGCGCAGTTGTTGAAGCGAGTATAAACTAAGAAAAATCCAAAGTCCGATAATTAATTAATTGGCATGTATCTGCTAATTGTTTTCGTTATTGTTACTTGTTCTATCTAGACGGTTTTATCTGCATCGATATGGCTGATTATAAGGCATGAACATTTTTCCCAGTTGTGTTAATTGTTATTCTTTAATAAGCGGATTTATATGTTTGAAATATTTATTATCCATTTTTCATTTTGATATACTTTTCAAAGGACTTTTTGTTCTATCTATGTGTTTTGTCTATACTAATCTTTAACAGGAGTTAGCTTATTCCATATAGCCTACAATTGATTTTAATTCATAAAGTTTGCTGATAATTGACTTAAGTATGGTAAAGCTCTCGAAGAGAGCATGTGCATGATCGCCAATAAAATTGCATTCTTTGTTTTGTTTTGACAGTTAGTTTAGAACTTTAGCCACGCGAAGTATACACGCAAACGCTTGTGTACTTTTGAAACATTAACTTGCAAGGCTCAAAGTCATTTCCATCTCCTCCGGTGTTATTTCTGTGGTAGAGGTTTTTCAAAAATAATTTAAAACTTTTGAGACCTTTGGGGTATAGGATATACGATCAAATCACATGTCCTTCTATTTTTAGTTTTTTTCCTGAGGGATAAGAAAATAAAAATCAAACATAGAGAGGCAAAGACGTAAAAATGTGGGGAAGTTATTTAATTTATGCTTTTCTATGAATATAATTGCGACCTCCATGACATTTGACAAAGTCAGACCCCTAGTCAGAGAAGGGGGTGGGGGGGGTTCAAGAACGCCTTTCTCCAAAATTTATTTAAAATCGTGCAGTTTTTCATCATTCTGAGCTTTTTTTTAAACTTAAGTGATGACCAATTTTGTTTAATGCGAACCCCCTGCCCCCATCACTCTGGAAGTGATCATGATACACTCAATCCACAAGGTGGGTCTAAAGATGAAAACCTAGACGATCTCTGTAATCAAAGGCTAAGACGATATTTTCTATAATCAGAGTCCTAGACGACTTCTGCTGCAATCAGAGTCCTGGATGATGTTCAGACTTTTCTGTAATCAAAGTAGCCAAACATCCGCAGAGCACGGAAATTGATGGATAAGTGAATGGTCTTTTGTTTGTTTTCTTAACTATTGTAAGGAATAAAATTAAGATTTAAATGTTCACCCCCCCTCCTCCGTTTAATTTCGATTCAAACAAAATCAAACGGGAATGATTATCTTACAAGGTACGCTGAGACTTAAGACAATAAAAGACGATAATTAACCTGATTGGATCCTGTGTCTTATTAGCGTCTGTTATTTATTACTGTTGACCAGTACCAGGCTGATTGCGTATTGATAATCAAACCGGTCGTGGGATGCAATGATATATCTAAATTTATCCCATGATACTACTTCCCGATGAATAACACCTTGGAATATTTTTGATTTTGAAAGAAAATCGTATTGTCCCGCCAAATCCCGCTCACGAAAATGATATACTCCCATTTGAAAATTAAGAGATTTTGAGACTTAAGGAGTATGAAGCCGCCTATTAAGCATAGTGTAGTTGTAATTTCATGCTCTGACATAGCATACCAGTGTATTCCTTCAGTCATACAATATTGTAATACCTTGATGGATCAAGATGCTTATAAGACAGTTAAAGTCGTAGAAACCTTAGCAATAGCGAATGTGTTTGGTCCCTCTAATATTAATATAATATGAATATTGTTACAATATAACTGTATTGAATTTTTCTATGTTGATGTGTTTATGTTATATATCTACAATAAAATTTTTATATTTCAAAATTCCATACAGCTAAGTCACCGGACATTTTGTAGACTAATAATATAACAGACTTCTGGTTTTGTTCCATACACAATTTAGATAAGGATTGTGAACTTTAGATTTTATGAAGAGAGTTATTTATATCTATATAATTACGTTTTGAGTTGGAGGAAACTTACTCAATATCACTTTGATGTCTCGGTCACCTGGCCATAAAAGGCATTTGCTTAATATGATATTTATTTTTTACAGGTTGTTTCCATTAACGGGGTGATACAGGCATGTGAAGTGTTTGGCTATGCATGGACCTCAAGGATGACACGGGGTGGAAGAGGGGCAAGGGTTGGTGCAAGTCCCGGGGTGCAAGTCTGCACTCCCAGACTCCAGATAGGAGTGAAACGCATCATGGGATTAAATGCATTCGTTGAAGTTTACAGAAACAGTTGAATATAATTCAGAATTTAAGTGAATCCACATGATCATTTGCGTTCAACAATGCGTTTATAGAGAGGTTTCGCAAGTTTTTGGCTCAATGTGTTGTGTTCACCAGATTTATTACCCTTTACATTCGACTTCACTTCTTAATTAAAAGAGAGCTTCATCTTCTGTAGTTTATTTCTAGGCCTCTGCGCGTAGGGTACAGCACTTAAACGAGTTGAGGTTAATCCATTGTGCGAAACCTCTCTAATACCAGAGGGGTTATTCATCAAGCTAAATGACCCCTCGAGGCGATATATGTGTTATGTTACAGTTACATGTTACAGTTACATGTTAAATTGTTAAGACTTGAAAGTTAATAATTAAGTTTTTTTGCGTTATCTTTCAGATACTTATAATTAGTACACGTTGCTCTCTATGTTGGCGGTGATGACACGTTCTGCTTTCTTTTCAAGAAGCTGCAGTCTAATCTTTAAATGTTACATTCATAATTTAAAAAAAGCTTTGTTTTGATTTATTATTTAAAAAAATATTGTGGCTTGCTAATCGCACCCCCACCCCATTCTGACTGAAAATCGAATTTTTAAGGGGCAATCGCATCCCCCCTGACTGAAAGTTGACTACGCCCCTGTGTTTCCCTTTGTCCCCTTTCATTTATCTTCTGTAAACTTGTTTGAACAAATTAATACTAGTACTACAAAGATAACTTCATTCGAAACGCATGCAATTCACTCCAATATTATATTTATTCATGTATTTGCATTAGTGAGGGAAAGGGATTTGATTATAAAATTGACGGTGGTTGCGAAGTTGTGATTTGGGAGGGAGGGGTATACTATACTAAGGTGTTATAAGACCCAATAATTAATATAAACAACTGAGCGCCTTCCTGATTGCATCCCAGCTCATCCTGTCCGCCAGTCTATCTCGATCGCATTTGATCAATGAATTCCTGATTAAACTGACTCTTGATTTTAAAATAGGAATTCTAAATCTGTTACTAGGATTTAAAAGTTGGTGTCTATTATGATACTGGAAATTGGAATACTATATTTTGTATTACTATTCTATCTCGATCTATAGTATATAAATATGAATTTCTAGGTCTACAGTCCCACATGGGCTTCATTGAAACATACGACAAAGTTTATCCATTTCAAACAAGCCAGGAAAACAGATAACTAGTCTTGCATCAGGCCCCGCAAATGTCCAATTTTCTCTCGGGAAATACATAAATATCAGAGACATATTTCATAGCCAGAGGCCAAAAATGTCAAAATCTATATAAAATCTAAAAAGGATAAAATGTCCCCTCGAATACGGTACCTAGGTAATTAAATCTAATATTTCATAGTTCCCGCATAATAAGCATAAAACTTTCATTTACCGCTGTATCGAAATTCACGTGATCCCTTATTGAAGTTTTACTAAATAATTGAGTTTGATCATTTAATGCTGTTGGATAGAATATTAGGCTGAAAAGAATCAAAATTTTAGCCCATGTCTAAGCGAATGGTATAAATTCACATAGTTCTGATTACAATGAGAATGCTAAAAAAAATCCTGGCATTTCCTTTACTCTACGTTTATAATCACGTATCATGCTTATTAACTAGATCAATACAGACTCGATTTCCTTTGCCCACCTTCAACATTGTTATGTAATGACGGGAAACAGTCACTGTAATCTTCTAATCAGCCGTTTGTTTTTATTGTAATTAGGAAACTAATCAATTTTGATTTCGTATTGTTTCAATGAACAAAAAGCACATTAGTTCAGCATTTCAAGGAAGGGGGGGGGGGGTGTAAACAATTACTGACTGTCAAGTACATGTATCTCTCACGAGGCCCTATTTCCACAACCCTCCACTCATGCATACGCCTATCATATAATGGATAGGGAAATATATAACATTCCAACAGATACTGTCTTGACCTCCTACCCTTTTACACCGGGTCTCTTCTTGAACCCCTCCCATATTCTAATGTTTCTCGAAACTGCTCATGTTAACTTTGTAAGGCAATGTAGGGTTTGCTACGGGTGTGACTTGCAATGTATAACTTACTTGTACTTGTATAAGAAATAAAAACAAATAAACAAACATAAAACTTGTGCTCATAATTAATACGGTGATAAGCAACAAAAGGTTAAAATAAAAATTTTCAAAAACAGCCATGCACTACCCTGCATTTTAGCTGAAATTAAGTTTATTCCAAATAACTTATGTAACGAAATGGAAATGATTCGAAAAATAACAATTCGATGAACATTTCACAATGAAGCAAACAAAACCAGATAGTAAAGAATTATTCTAATTTAAACCGACGTGAATCCTCAACCCTAAAGAGTTTTCGTTTTCGGTCAGGGGGGGGGGTGCGATTTTGCCATAAGCAACACAAAAAATTAAGTTTTCTTTTGAATTTTACAAAAATTGATGCAACTTCCTTCAAAATTGAGCTAGAAGCTTCAAATAAAAAGCATTTTAAAGCTCTTTTCTACCTCTATCCAATGGTCATATTTTCAAAGGTTATGGGGGGGGGGGTGCGATCGCACCCATCGCACCCTCCCCCTGGCTACGCCCATGCTGGTGACATTTGAAAGACTAATTTCTTAATCTAATTTCAACAAAACAAATCAAAACCTAAACAGGTTGACGGTCGTTGTAGATTATAGACCATGCTAACAAAGTTTAAACATTTTATTTACGGCTTATTTAAAACATGCAAACGGGTGTATTTACTGAAGGAATATGTTAGGAAATATATTTAAAGTGTATTCATGCCTGCAATCATCGCTGGTCACACCTGAAAACAACTTCTTAAAATACAAACATAATTCACTGCACTGCTGTATACGTCTACCTGCTCTCAAATCTAATAATGAAACGAAAAAAAATAATGCATGCCAAACTTTTATCTATTGTAATATTATCTATGGTTATTTCAAAGTTTTACTCTTGCATCAAGCAACTGTGCCATTTCCCCAACAGTCCTGTCTTTAAGGACTAACACTTTACTTGAGGCAAGATGCATAAACTTGAACTCCCTGGGCTATAACTCAATTGTCACTGCTTGTGTGTCATACTCATTGGCACCTGCAAAACAGAATAATATAATAAGAATAACATCATGATGATATCAGATATCATATTTCATTTGGAGCCTTAAATATTAAACAAGGCATAAACATGAAAAATGTCACCACCCGCCATTTGTTACAGACGCTGAACGCCGACCCCAGACGCTAAACACCGTACATAAAAAAGTTGGAGACTTTAACAATATGTGACCACTTTTGGTGGTGACATAAAAAGGGGAAGTCCCGTCTTAATAAAACTCCTGATTTCCAGTTTTTTGTAAACATACACCATTGCATGTTGATGGTTCGCATGACCTGCAGGTCACGATGACAAATGAATGTTACGTTGTCAATAGAATGTAGGCTAACTAACTTTCACGTAAGGTAGATTCCCCGGGTAGATTCGCGAGATTCGTGATTATTCCCCCGGGATTAGGCTATTCCAAAGCAAACACCAAAGATACCAAATCGAACTCCCAATGAATTATTGATCGTATCTATCCTAGGGCCTATCATTTCAATGTAATTTAAAGGCTTACAGGGGTGCTTCAAAATCATCCCTGCGGCCCAAGAGTAATTCATTGCATTGTGACATTCATGAGCTGCTATGAAAGCAGTGAAGGACCGATCTTGAAGGATGCTTCAAAATCGGGTTCAAATTGTAATATTGAGGCCTACTAATCTTTCATAACACGTGACGCATTCTATATTAGCATTAAGAAATGAGAAATGGGCGTAGGAGCGGAGTAAGAGACCCAGGATAAGAAGAACCATTGGGCAAGATGGCCCACCAAGTTTGTTTATCATCAAATATACATCGCCTGATATTATCTCCTGACGGGGACAGCATCGATCTCAATGGCCATTGCACTTTGTTTCATTTAGGCGGCACCTTCTCCCCGGGGGGTTCACTATATATAAACCTTGACGGGGATCCTCGGCGCATTTTGGGTACCTTTTTCAACGTTTGGTATGGCAATGGACCCATATTTTAGGATTTGGTATGGGAATGCCCGGAAATTTCTGACTTCTGAGGTATGGCAATGGTCGGACTTTTGCTCTTCTGGTATGAGAATGGTATGGCATTGGTCCAGTAGTTGCAAATTTGTATGACATTGATCCTATATTTCATTTACTTTGAATTAAGGTATGGCATTGGTTCCATATTTGGACATTTGGTATGGCATTGGTCCTACATTTTGACATTTGGTATGGCATTGGTCCCATAATTCGGCATTTGGTATGGCATTGGTCCTATATTTGGACATTTGGTATGGCATTGGTCCTATATTTTGGTTGGTATGGGAACATATTGATATTTGAGGCTTCAGCCTAGGACCCCCGTCGAGTTTTATATACAGTGAACCCCCCGGGACCTTCTCCAAGAAGAAACTCTTTTAACGGCACCACTTCTGTAAGTCTGTGGTAAAAAACCTCCCGTCCGAAGAAGTTATCTTACAGAACGGCCCCTTTTGACCCTCGGGGGCCCTTCTTGCCCTGCCATGGCCACACAAAACCATTTCCAGTAGTGACATTTGCGAGTTAATACCAATAAGAATAAAACGGACCGAATAAAACCAATGTCCTTTTTTCAATAAACATGGCTACATGTATATTTAAAGTTTATATACCCATTCGGGGAAGACAATATAAATAAAACAATGTATTTTAAATTAGCACACAGAACAACTTTTAAATAATTACACATTTTTATTAAATTTTTCGAATTCATTTGGTACGCCTGTGCGCATTTGGCGTAATATATGCGATACGCCAATGTGAGTGTTAGAATAGAAACATACACATCAATTCCAATTTTCGTTTGATTCCTGTATGATTCCTGAAGGCTGGATTCATTTGTAAACTATATTGCATATGAATCCTGCTTGAATCCTGGCTACAGGATTCATTTGCAAACTACCTTCTATATGAATCCTGTACGAATCCTGAAGGCTGGATTCATTTGTAAACTAGGCCTATATTGCATATGAATCCTGTATGATTCCTGAAGGCAGGATTCATTTGCAAACTACCTTCTATATGAATCCTGTACGAATCCTGAAGGCTGGATTCATTTGTAAACTATATTGCATATGAATCCTGTATGATTCCTGAAGGCAGGATTCATTTGCAAACTACCTTCTATATGAATCCTGTACGAATCCTGAAGGCTGGATTCATTTGTAAACTATATTGCATATGAATCCTGTATGATTCCTGAAGGCAGGATTCATTTGTAAACTATTTAAACAGCGAATCCTGTATGAATCCTGGAGGCAGGATTCATACAGGATTCATATGTGCATATGAATCCTGTATGAATCCTGACTCCAGGATTCAGTGGTTTGATTCACATTTTTTGCTGTGATGTACATACGACTGTGTTATCCTAACTCGTGGCCAAAAAGGACCATGGATGTAGAAGGGGACTACAAATTATATTTTACAGAGTGCTGCTTATTGAAGACACTTACCCAGTGTGATACCAGCCTTCGTCATCAATGGCCTTTGAAGTCTTCTCTGGTTGGTTCCAATACTTGACCATTGTGGAATAGCTATAGAGGCACAACTCCCCGGCACTTCCAATAGGCACGATGTTAGATTCCTGGTCAATTATCTTTACCTAACACAAAAGATAACAGTGGAGTTAAACTACACGTTCTACGTGAACGTGTTATATAATGACCCCGGGGTTGCTATTCCCCTCTCAACTGTTTCTTCCAGGGACCTGTTAATAATTTTGACTGTTTCCACAACACCTTTTTTCTCAATCGGGCAAGTAAGTGCCATGAAGGGGAACTAATCCCTAGTGGGTTACCACTGTACAAGTTCACAAGTTTCAAAATCGAAATAACGATGGGGTAATTAAGTTTAAAAGCCATACATTGATAAAGTGGACACATTTTGAAGACAAGAAAGATTCCTAAAAAATTTATATGGTTTCGCTTACCTTTGTATGGGGCATAGGGTAGCCAATAGTATCAGCACGTTTTATTCTACTATCCGTCACAAAACCTTGGATATTTCGCTTGGTTTCCGTGGTTCCGAACCCAGGCTGAAATGAAATACCACTATTACTTACCTTTCTGGCTGAAAAAATCATAGACACAGACGTATCTACACTCAAGTTAAAAAGTAATTCGAGACTATTTTTTGAAATTATTAATACGGCTCTACATGTAGTACTATTATACTGTTATAGCTCAATAAAATATCTGCTCAGTCACGTACCACCAGGTCTGGTGTAAATTTGGTTAGGATTTCTAGCATCTTCCGAGAGAACATAGGAGCCGCACAAGTAAAACCTGTAAAATAAATGTTTACAAGGGCGTGCATCATTTTATTAAAATGATTTATGTGCAAACAAGGTTAGCTATTATTGACTGGAATTGCATATATTTGAGTTTCAGTAATACAATTACTTCTTGTACGATACGCTTAATGAGTTGGTAGGATAATTAACTTATTGCTGGGCTTTCAATAATTCGCCGTTTGTTAGAAGTCAAATATTGTCTAAGTTTTGGGGGAAATTAAAAGTCTTCTATTAGACTATCCTTTATTTTATGATATCTAACATTTTTGTATTACTGAAGAAAGTATCTAATTCACCTCTTACAATGCAACAATTCTTGTTTGTTTTATTTGTTGCTTTGTTGTAATGGCATTGCCCCAAAAATAGGTTTAGCTACAAAATAACTGGGTGTCTTAAAAAATGTACCCAAAAGTATGGGTGGGCCCAGAAAAAAATTGGTCCCAAAAAAATTTTGAGCCAAAAGAGGCCCCCAAAATTGGGCCTTTTTGATCATAAATGGGCCTGCTTAGGCCTCATTTTTTTAATTTTAGGCCAAATTTTGAAGAAAATTGGCCTCAAAATTTCAAAAATTTGAGCCCATTTTTTGGTTTTAGGGGCCCAAAAAGTTTTTTAAGACCAGAATTTTGACCCCCCTTGTTGGTTCCCAGATCCCCTGTTGATATACTTTTGGGTACATTTTTTGAGACACTCTATTATACTGTATACACAGAATACTCAGTTTTGTTCCTTCTAAATCAACCAAATAATATGCATTTTTTTAAATTGGGCATTACTGGACATATTTTTGGGCCCTAATTTACTTCCGCGCAAGCTCATCATCATGGGCAATTTGTTACGCGGTAAACACGATACAAAAATATGCCATATTCCGCAACGAATATGGCATATTCACTTGCAGTGTATGACAGATTCACCTGCGGTATATGGCATACACATTAACCAATGAGAACGTGATACGGAAGTACGCAATTGTCAATTGCATCGATTGAACGGAAAAGTAAAACTTTATGAATAATTATAATGATTACTGAAGCAACAGTACAGTTTATCGAATATATCAACGTATGCAGAAGTATCACTCACCAATCTCACGTAATAAACTTACCCAATCAATCCAGGATTCATATATTAGTACTCGACGCACTAACAATATTGGTAATCCAGCGTAGTTTTTTTACATTTAGAGTCGATTCTCGCAACCAATCAAACCAAGTCTTTCTGTATCACGTTTTCACCTGCGGAATATTTCATATTCACCTGCTGTATATGGCATATTCCGCAAGTGAGTATGACATATTCTGCAGGTGAGTATCGGGTATTCACTGAAATCAATGTATCGCATATTCACCGCGGAATATCGAATACTCACCTGCGGAATATGCCATATACCGCAGGTGAGTATGGCATGTTCACCCGTATCACGAATACCGCGCATCCATGAATGTATGCCATATTCCGCGTAACACGATTCACTTAAAAGAAAACATATTATTTTAATAAAAACCACTGTCCAGAAAGTACTCATGGTGAAAGATATGACTGTCTAAAATCACTTGCCATACTGCACATGGACTTTTTTTCAAGAAATCTCTGAAATAACTTTTAAAGTCACAACAAATAATAATGCCTTTGTCACATTTGCTCCGATTTTCACTACGGCGCACGGCTGATTGAGTATTTTGTTCTAAATTGAATACAATATTGAACAAAACACTCAATCGGCCGGGCGCCGGCCGATGGATCGGAGCATATCTGATCAAGGCATAAATGAAAGATAAAAACATATTTTCAAACATTACACGAGGAGTTTAAATAATTACCTATTCATATACCTTACCCGTGTGCACAGCTTTAAAATCGTACATTGTGAAAGCGGGGTCGCTTATAATATTAACAAAGTGAGAAGGGAATCCATGGACTGCAGTGCACCTAAAACAGATTTTCAGACTAAGGAAAACATGAAAAAGACTAGATATAAGATTATATGTTGTATTGTTTATGTTTATATTAAGTCAGTATTATTTAAAGAGATCCAGTCGTCCAGATTTCCATTCCGGACAATCAGTAATGCCCCAATATAATTGTAATTAAATCTAAAACAATATACAATGTTTTTGGATTTATCAATATTTTAACCCCTTAGAAGTAATACATGGCTTCCCCGAGCCAAAACAATCTGTTGAAACTAAAAAAGCCAATCAGACTGGAGCAAATTTTAGCGGGCTTTTTACATTTTATTTCCAATTTCTACTGATGAAATATGTGGAGATGAAAAACCCAACACTTTGAGAGACTTGATAAGAAAAAAATCAGGGGCAAATGATACAATCTCAAATGAAATGTTCAAATATAGCGGTAGTACTCCGAATAAACCCATGTCTAAGCTTTTAATCTCATTCTCAAATCAACATATTATCCTCTTATATGGTCATCTGGCCATATAGTTCCTCTTTACAAGAAGGGTGACGAGAGCGATTCTCAAAACTATAGAGGGATTACTTTAACAAACGTATTGGGTAAAGTATTTACTTCAATTTTAAATTCAAGATTAGCACAATGGCTATCAGAGAATAAGATTTTATGCAAAAGTCAAATAGGATTTTGTAAAGAGCGGCGAACAACTGATCACATATTTGTCATTAATTGTACTATTAAGTCCATGAAAGCAATAAAAAAACCGTTGTTTGCATGTTTTGTTGATCTCAAACGTGCATTTGAAACAGTATGGCGACAAGGATTATCCTATAAACTTCACAAAGTAGTCGCTTTCTTTGTCTTATCAACCATATGTTTGTGAATACTGAATGCAGAGTCAAGCTAAAAGGTGGTTTTATAGAACACTTCCCCAGTAATGTAGGGACTGTAACTTGAGTCCGATAATGATGTTCCATGATGTAACGTTTGATAATTATATACTAGAAGGAAACAGAATCAACACATTGATGTATGCCGATGATATAGTATGGTTTAGTAAGACAGCGAAAGGATTTCAGATGATGCTGAACAAATTTGAAAAATATTGTAATACATGGAAATTAAATGTTAACATTAACAAACCAAAGTGGTGATATTAAATGAAACTAAAAAAAAATATTTTCAAATTTGGCAATAGCATAGTAACACAGTGTGCAAACTATTGTTATTTGGGTGTAACATTTCATCAAAATGGTAATTTTAATTCTGCTTAATGTTTTGTACTCAAAAGCATTAAAGGCCCAATATGCAGTTAAAAATGTATTTCATAATTATAGTAATGTAAAATCGCAGATAAAGTTATTTGACACTTTAATCAAACCAATTGCACTCTATGCTTCTGATGATTTGGCTACATATATTATAAGATTAAAAGACAAATTCTTGAAGAATGTACTTTTGGATAATTTATTTCCATTTGAGAAGTTACCCAACAGAGATTGCAATAATAACTGCAGTAACGTATCAGCCAAGGCTGAACTGGGCAGATACCCACTGCTCATTAATATATTAGTTAGTACTCTAAAATTTTGGTTTCACTTGAAAAAGTCACCAATTGATTCATATTCATTCATTTTTAGTAAAATTGAGGAAGACTCGTGAATCAAGGACTCGGAGCTTCTTTTCATTTATCACTCAGATTTTGTCAATATCCAATAAAAATATTGCTTCTGTTACTTCTGTGATTCGAAAAATACAATAGTAGTCTGGGAGCAAAAGTCCAAATAAGAGGTTCCGTGTCCTTTTTAGAGGCGAGCTTAGCGACATACATTTTTATGAACTATATGTGATACTTACCAAGAAAAATGATGTTGGCAATTCTGGATCCGCGACGGCGTTGCTATGGCAACCAAGTGAATATGCCACGCCCACTTTTAGGGGCTCTTTTCAGTGTTTGGCCCCTATCTCCTTCATTATTGTTCAGATTTCGATGAAATTCACACCAAATGAAAGGTAATAGATAATGCAATCAAAATATATTAAGTTGGCAATTCTGAATCCGCGGCAGCGTCACTATGGTAACAAAGTAAATATGCCACACCCACTTTTAGGGGCTCTTTTCAGTGTTTGGCCCATATCTTCGTCATTATTGCTCAGCTTTAGATGAAATTTGCACCAAATGAAAGGTAATTGATAAAGCAATCATATATTTTATAAAATATGCGATTAGGGTGATTTGCATCTTAATTATGACGTCATAACTGCTTGCTCTTGCATATTTTATCTTAATCATGATGTATAACTCTGTGCAATTACTGTCTTTCAAATGGTCAGTAATGCTTCCAACCAGTTTATTTCGTTTAGTTGAGTTTATAAGTTTATTTCATTCATACATTTATGGTCATAGAAAAATTGAATAAATGTAATGAGAGATGTCTAATTCAAATAAAAAATGTTCAATTCACACTGTTGCTATGGTAACATCATGTAGCAAAACTGTTCGCTGTAAACAAGGATTCTTTAGGAAATGTTACATTTTGACCAGTTGACTGGCATGTATTCTTTATAAAATTTGAAGACAAAATAATCTAATAACTATAGAAAATTATTTAATTTGGATTGTGTTATATTATTATGTCATAAGGGGAATTATTTATCAGGGGTGCAGCCAGCTTTCAGTCGGGGGGGGGGGGGGTAGAAGCTTCAAGTCAAAAGCATTTTAACCCAATAATGACAACAGATTGGCATTAACTATTAACTATAATAACTATTTTTGAGGTTATGAGTATTGGCTATCAATTGGCTATCAATTTCTAATTTTTTCTTCAACATGTATTGTAATGACTTCAGTATGAATGAAATGTCCCTTGGTCTTCTGGTCTTGGATTGTGATATTGGTTCTTGAATGGTGGGGGGAAAAGGGTATTAGACATTGTTTCTTTTCACGTTAGATCATGGTGTTGGGCTATATGGGGTTTGTTTTTCTTGACTGGTATACACTTAGAGTTTGCTTATTCTTGCTAAGTTCCATTACAACTTTTGGTCCTTTCCCTTTGGCACAAGTGCTTATATATTGAATGCAATTAGTATTTCTTAAATAATTTTAATGTTTTTCTAACCTGGGTAGCATAACTAAGAAAAAATTATTTTTTGTTCTAGAGGCATCCCAAATACGGGACATAGACACAAGTGCCCATGATAACATTTTAGGTTATGATTTCTTGGTTGTAAAACCTATTTATAATATCATATGATAACTTTAACAAACATGTAATTTTACACTGTCATTAACTTAAACTTAGTCTGTTTGTTATAATTCAATACTAAATAGGCCCCAGTGACATTAGAAAAAGCACCCCAGTGCCCCAAAGTGGCCCCAGAAAACATTCTAGTGGCCCCTGTGGCCCCCTAAGCATACATGTAAAACCTATTTATAACATCATATGATAACTTTAACAAACATGTAATTTTACATTGTCATTAACTTAAACTTAGTCTGTTTGTTATAATTAAATACTAAATAGGCCCCAGTGACATTCGAAAAAGCACCCCAGTGCCCCAAAGTGGCCCCCAAAATCACCCTAGTGGCCCCAAGATGCCCCAAAAAGCATCCCAATAGCCCCCAGATGCCCCCCAAAAGCATCATAGTGGCCCCATGTGGTCCTCAAAAGCATCCTAGTTGTTCCCAGTGGCCCCCAAAAACAAATTAGTGCTGCTATGAGGCCCTCAAAAGTATCCTAGTACCCATCTGTGACCCATGACATCAACCCAGTGGCCCCCTGTGGCCCCAAAACGTTGCCCCGAAAAGCATCTCAGTGGCCCCAAGTGGCCTCTAAAAGCACTCCAATAGCCCCAAACTCATTCTAGAGGCCTCAAAAGCTTCCCAGTTGCCCCCAGTGACCCCAAAAAGCATAAAATTAGTACCGTGGGTACTGGGCTCACATGGTGACAGAAAAAACGGATATAAATTTTTGCTGATTTTTTGTAACAAAATTATTTCAAGCCACTTGCCACTATTTTGGACTGACTGAGAGACAGATGGACAAATCGATGTTAAGTAAAATGGCTGAGAAAAAAAACGGATATAATTTTTTGCCAATTATTTGGAACAAAATTATTTCATACAACTTCTCTTTACATTGACATGGCTTTTTGCAATGCAAGACACCTGAAATTATTTGTAAAGCTAGGAAATAGGCCAAAATTGAATTTCGCGAGACAAAAATGGCGGCCATTTTGAAATCAGGCAAGCTTTTGAACCAGGAGTCATAGGGGAGTTTTTTTGTATTGATGTTGAACAAAAATAATGTGAAACTGGAATCCTATCGACAGAGGTTTTAAGCAAATGGTTCAAAAGAGGATTTCGCGAGACAGATGGACAAATCAATGTTAACTAAAATGGCTGAAAATAAAAAAAACAGATATAATATTTTGCCGATTTTTTGTAACAAAATTATTTCATACAACTACTCTTTACAGTGACACGGCTTTTTACAATGCAGGACAGCTGGAATTATTTGTAAAGCTAGGAAATGGGCAAAAAGTGAATTTCGCGAGACAAAAATGGCGGCCATTTTAAAAATAGGCGAGCTTTTGAACCAGGAGTCATAGGAGAGTTTTTTGTATTGATGTTGAACAAAATTAACTTAAAACGGAAATCCTATCGACAGAGGGTTTAAGGTAAATGGTCCAAAAGTGGATTTTGCGAGACAGATGAACAAATCAATGTTAACTAAAATAGCTGAAAATAAAAAAAATGGATATAATTTTTCGCTGATTTTTCGTAACAAAATTATTTCATACATCTACTCTTTACATTGACATGGATTTTTACAATGTAAGACACTTGAAATTATTTGTAAAGCTAGGAAATGGGTCAAAAGTGAATTTCGCGAGACAAAAATGGCGGCCATTTTAAAAATAGGCGAGCTTTTGAACCAGGAGTCATAGGGGAGTTTTCTGTATTGATGTTGAACAGAAATAACTTAAAACAGGAATCCTATCGACAGAGGTTTTAAAACGTGCCACTGTTATTGACGGAAAGTGGATTTCGCGAGTCAGATAGACAAATCAATGTTAACTAAAATGGCTGAAAATAAAAAAATGGATATAATTTTTCCCTGATTTTTTGTAACAATATTATAACATATATCTACCCTTTACATTGACATGGATTTTTACAGTGAAGGACACCTGAAATTATTTGTAAAGCTAGGAAATGGGTCAAAAGTGAATTTCGCGAGACAAAAGTGACGGCCATTTTGAAAATAGGCGAGCTTTTGAACCAGGAGTCATAGGGGAGTTTTCTGTATTGATGTTGAACAGAAATAACTTAAAACAGGAATCCTATCGACAGAGGTTTTAAAACAAATGGGTCAAAAGTGAATTTCGCGAGACAAAAGTGGCGGCCATTTTGAAAATAGGCGAGCTTTTGAACCAGGAGTCATAGGGGAGTTTTCTGTATTGATGTTGAACAGAAATAACTTAAAACAGGAATCCTATCGACAGAGGTTTTAAAACGTGCCACTATTGTTGACGGACGGACGGACGGACAGACGGACGGACGGACGGACGGACGGACGGACGGACGGACGGACGGACGGACAGACAGACGGACAAGTGAGTGATTGCAAAAGCTCACCATGTGAGCTAACTAGTGACACCAAGTGGCCCAAAAAAGCATCCTAGTGGCCCCCGAAAGCATCCTATTGACCCTGTGGCCCCCAAAAGCATCTCAATGGCCTCTAAAAGCCCCATGTGAACCCCAAAATCATTCTAGTTGCCCCCAGTGGCCCCAAAGGCTTCCTATTTCCCCCGCCAGTGGCCCCCAAAAAGCATCTCAGTGGCCCCAGGTGGCCTCTAAAAGCACTTCAATGGGCCCTAAAATCATTCTAGTGGTCCCCAGTCGCCCAAAAAGCTTCCCATTTGCCTTCCCAGTGGCCCCCAAAAAGCATACTAGTGACACCCAATGGCCCAAAAAGCATCCAAGTGGCCCCATTATGCCCCCTAAAAGCATCCTAGTGGCCCCCGAAAGCATCCTATTGGCCCCCTGGGACCACAAAAAGCATCCCAGTGGCCCCAGGTGGCCTCTAAAAGCACTCCAATGGGCCCCTGTGGATCCCAAAATCATTTTAGTGGCCCCCAAAAAGCACACTAGTGACATCCAGAGGCCCCATTAGGGCCCCATTATGCCCCCTAAAAGCATCTAAGATGCCCTTGAAAGCATCCTATTGGACCCCAGTGGCCCCTAAAACCCCCCTAGTGGCCCCCTGAGACCGCCAGAAGCATGCAAATGGCTCCTCATGGCCATCAATAGCACCCTGGTGGCTCCCTGTGACCCCTAAAAGCATCCCGGTGGCCCCCAAGCCCAAACGTATTCCAGTGGACCCCCGTGGCCCCAAAATGCATCCTAGTTGACCCCTGTGGTCCCCCCAACGGCCTATGGACTGATATATTTGAGGGACATTGGGCCCTTTCCTGTGAAAAAATTCAAAAGATGTCTGCAAAAAACAAAATGACTTAGCTTCCATTTGATGAAAATTTCATATACACCAGAGCTATCATGATGACAAAGATAGCAGCAAAACTTTGGAAAAGTCGTGAAAAATGGGGACGGCATATTCACCTTGTTACCATAGCTAACATAGGCATAGCCAGGGGGTGTAATGAGTGCACCCCCTGTAACCAATAAAAATAGAACCATTAGACAGAATAAGAGTTTTAAAATGCATTTGACTCGAAGCTTCTAGCTCAGTTTTGTAGGAAGTTGCATCAATTTTTGTAAAATTAAACAAATTCTTTAAAAGATTTGTGTCGAACAACCCCCCCCCCTCCCGACTAAGAGCTTGCTGCGCCCCTGATTAACAATTGCCCTTATGACATCATAATATAACACAATCCAAATTAAATCATTTTCTATAGCTATTAGGTTATTTTCTGTCACCAAATTTTAAAAAGAATATATGTCAGTCAAATGGTCAAAATGTAAAATTTCCTAAAGAATTCTCTTGTTTACAGCGTATCGTCACTTTCATTACATTTATTCAATGTTTTATGACCAAACATGTATGAATGTAATAAACTAATAAACTCAACTAAAAGAAATAAACTAATTAACTAGTTAAAAGCATTACTGACAATTTTAAAAATAATAATTTCGCAGATTTATACATCATGATTAAAATAAAATACACAAAAACAAACAGTTATGACGTCATAATTAAGATGCAAATCACCCTATTTGCATATTTTATGAACTGTATGATTGCTCCATCTATTACCTTTCATTTGGTGCAAATTTCATTGGAATCTGAGCAATAATGACAAAGATATGGGCCAAACACCAAAAGAGCCCCTAAAAGTGGGTGTGGCATATTTACTTTGTTACCATAGTAACGCTGCCGCGGATTCAGAATTGCCAACTTAATATATTTTGAGTGTGTTATCTATTACCTTCCATTTGGTGTGAATTTCATCGAAATCTGAGCAATAATGAAGGAGAAAAGGGTCAAACACTGAAAAGAGCCCCTAAAAGTGGGCGTGGCTTATTTACTTGGTTACCATAGCAACGCCGTCGCGGATTCAGAATTGCCAACATCATTTTTCTTGGTAAGTATCACATATAGTTCATAAAAATATATGTCGCTTAGCTCGCCTCTAAAAAGGACACGGAATTACCTTTGCTCCCATACTATAGGTGATGAAGAACACGTTATTTTTTGTTGTTTTCATTCAGAACTAAAAATAGCTCGATCTTTATATCTCAGTAAAATAAAAAGTATAAACAATAGTTTTCTCATTTAAATACAAGTAGTCTATTTTTATACTCCTTGTTAGCGCACAATGATAAAATTACTGAAACAATTAGTGGATATTTCACAAGAGTTCATATATATTACAAGAGTTGACGTGAAATCATTTTATGCTACTTAGTACTTAGTGATTGTTAAAATAGATTGTAATTATTATGTTTTGTCATGCATGAATGTTTTATTTGTTTTTTGCTTTATTGGACTTATATCTCAATGTACCTTTGATGTTCAAGAGACCAATAAACTTATTAATAACAACAATTAAGTAAATACCATGGACCAGGTACAATAGTTCCCTAGCTTACCGTTCATTCTGTATAACTTGCATCACAGATGTGATATCCTCAACATCATAATTGCGCTCAGGGTTAACAATTGTCGCTCCATGCATAAACGCACACATAGCTTCTACCAATCCTATGTCATCGTAACGTTGCATCAGACTACATATACGGTGTTCCTATGGGCATTAGTTTATCTCAAACTATCAAATTTTTATTTTATTATTTAAAAAATTAAATGAAAAGCCCATTAATTTATCTCAAACTATCAAATTATTATTTTATTATTCAAAAAAAGATTAAATTAGATTATGGCCTTCAAAAAAAAAAATTAATCAAAGATGTTCTTACTTTGGAGCTATAGTGGAGTCTGTCTCCAATGAAGTATCCATTGTTTACCATGCTTGAGTGAGTACTGGTCACGCCCTTAGGTTTCCCTGTCGTGCCCTAATTACAAAATGTTTTTTTAGAAAATTTAAATGATAGGCAGACCAAGCATGTTTTATGGCCCTGCTTCTTGTGATCTTTTTTTATCCGAGAGATCATTAGTTATTAACCATCACTGTTTTAGAATACCATAGATTAATTATGTCACCACCAAAATGTAGTGACATATTGTTATGGTCTCTTTTTTGTGACGGCGGTTGGCGATCGGCGTTTGGCGTCTGTAACAAATAGTGGTGACATTTTGCATGTTAATGCCTTGTTTAAGTAGTTATGTTTGAAATGAGTATCTTGACCAAACATATTCAATATAATGATAATTGATGGATAAAATGTCGAAATTTCATAGATTCATGCTACGCTGTATTAATTGTGTTTTCATGTCATAGTCCATTTGTCATTTTCTTAACGTATGAATATTTAAAAACATGATCATCATAAGTGTCCGAAAATCAAAACATGTACAATAAATCCCTTACTTCTATTTCAATAAATTTCTTCCAAATATAGATGTATTATTCAAGATAAATGATACTAGATTCAAAGAATTTGAAAATGTTCCACTTTTTTATCAACAAGTGCTGGAAGCACATTGTTTATGTAAATGCATCAAAAAAAATAAGAGATAAGAGATATGAAGCAACATGAACTCTTGCAAGAGGTTATATGGGGAAACAAATTATTCACCGTCAAAAATAAACCAATTTTCTTTGAATCATGGATCAAAAGTGGAATTATATACATACATGTAAAAGACTTGATAATTCAGAACAGGTTCCTTGATGTTAATATGTTATATCAAAAACTTGTAAATAAACAAAATTGGATATCTGAATATAACAGAGTTTTATCAGCCACGGGCACACTGAAAGAAAGATTCAATTTAGAATCTGTCAAGTATACAAATATTCATAATACTTTTAAATTTAATATAAATAATGTGATTATCACTGTGAATAATCAGAAATCCAAATTCTTTTATGAAATATTAAAAAACAAACGACCGGAAAAATGGTTTATGAAAAGGAAATGGGAACAAGAGTTTTGCTATGAAGCCAATGATGAATTAAATTGGCAAAACTTTTTCTCTACAAAAATAAGTTGTAAAGAAAAGAAAATAGGTAATTTCAACTTTAAAATAATCAACAATATTCTTCCTAGCCTTAGTGATTTATATATATTTGGTAAAAGTGAAACCTACAAATGTAGTTCATGTAATGAATTATGTACCTTGAAACATTTGTTATTTTCATGCTCATATTCTCAAAACATTTGGAAACATATTTATAATATCTCAGGGTTAAGAGTAACTTACAGAAAATTGATAATTGGTTACGATGGAAATGACAATCATACTGAATTTTTAAACTATTTTATAAGTATTGTGTCATTTGTTATATATAAAACATATATTCAAGAACTGAATAATGGCATTAAGCGTAATTTTGAAGGCACTATTAAAACTTTAAATTTTGAAATCTGTACTCGTAAAAATGTATTTTTTAAAAACAAATGGAAAATGATTAAAACATAACTCATTATACATTATTGTAATTAATTGTATCATTGTATTTCTGTATCATAAAAACCTAAATTGGAATAAACTATATTTGAAAAAGAAAGAAAAAAAAAAAAAAAAACATGATGTTTTTCTTTGCAAATACTATCATTAGGGTTTATTGGAGTGATTTAGCCGGGTTGCCAAAAAAATAACGTTGGGGAAAATTTTTGTATCTATCACCATGGTAACATACCAGGTACATGGTGGTATTTCGGAAGCTAAGTCAATAGTCAACGCCATGTTAAGCCAATGCAACCCTCCCTAATTAGCCGATATACTTTTTTCCCCAAACTAACTTTTTGTCCAACCCAGTTAAATCACTTCAGAAAACCCTTGTTATTATAAATTAACCATAAAACATCGTGTTTTTAACAATTCATAGGTTCACTATAGTATGTATATAGGGGTGACAAATGGACTATCACAAGTGGTGATTACAACCTTTTTTGAAGAACGGTGTTCGGCGGTTGGTGTTCGGCGAAAGGCGTTCTGTGGCTGGTGTTCAGCGGTCGGCGAGTTGTTACATTTTGCATGCCTTGTGTATATTTTTGGTATTTTGCACCGATTGTGTATGGCACACACGTTGTACTTTACCTTTGTACACACTTTGTACTTTACCCTTGTGGACAAGGGACACACAAACATGTTCCTTATGCGCATTATTAAATGAAATAAAATACAATACCATAATACTTACTGATGTCAGCATTATAACAGCTACATCGTCAGCTCTTATAGTCTTTTTTACTTTTGATAGGTGGCTTTGTTGTGTTACGCCTTCGTCGAGCAGAGTTTTGAAACTCAAAAATGTGCCCCTTTAATAGATTTAATGTTACATTTAGAGATTGGAGAGGGCTGAGAAAATGGTATTTAAGTTCCCTGAATATTTTACAGAAGATGCAAGGGTTGTTCAAAAATGCTGCAGTCATAATTTTCCTAACGGCGATCGCACGGCAGTCGTAATTGTTCGCCGAATTCAAGAAGTGCCCGAGGCGACTGTATAAATTCTACCATCGCTTCTTACGGTCCCCATTCGGCATATCGAAGGTTTTTACAGGCCATTGCATCGCAGTGGAAACAATAGCACTTTATACATTTCTTCGGTCGCCATGGAAAGTGTAGCCATATCGTATCGTCGAACTGGTCGCCCATTCGCCATACAATCATCGCATGGCCCCTGCGTGCGGCCACCTCGCGTCTACCTTGGTATTTATTAAAACCTACCGCCTCCAGAGAAACGCCCATTTTAGACGACCGTACGTCATACTTTCGAAGACCGTTGCTATTGGCCGTAGACTAGACCTACGATCGCCGTAGCGAATGCGACTGAGGGATAATGGATAGAGGTAATGTGGATATTTAGCATGTTTAAAACTGCCATAAAAGAGAATAAACAATCCCATCTTACTTGCCACTTGTTTTATTCGGAAGTATTGCAATGCTTGCTGTAGAGTCAGTGTTTGTCTCATGATCTGTTATACTGGCAGCAGTTGTTCCAAGAATTCTTCCAAGTCGAGATTCTCGGTTTGTGTATTCCCATGTAAAATTTGGAAATATAATAGCTTTACATGAAAAATTTAACAGAACGTCCTCTATATCAATCAGGAACACACCAACCTAAGAAATGAGAGAAAACTCTTTAACTGTGTTGGAAATCTCAACACCAGGCTCTAAGATAATAAATGTATAGAGAAAATTGGAAGAGTTCAAATATAATTTTTATCCTTAATCCATCCCTCTATTACGTTATGGAGATGATTAATTTCCTACAAGTAAGGAACCAAAGCCCACAACATACCCCCTCTGACAATCCCACTGAAATTATTTTGATAACGCATGTTCATCATAAGTGTCCGAAAACCTCACAGGCCCATCTGATGGAGGGGATGGGATGCGTTGTGCGCATCTGAGACCTCATTCATTGTTCGTTCCGCAAACTCGCGCAATTCCGCAACTCAGTTTCCGTTAAGTATCCGTTCAACAATTTCGATGTTAATTAATTCAACTTGTTTCAAATTGAACCATTCAGATATCATCCAAAAGTTATTGACAGTTCACACCTCCTCTTGTCTGATTTTATAATTGACTTTCCGGATCCGTTGTCGATGATTTATTTACTTGCGTTCTTGCAAGTATACTTACAAGAATAAGCCCAGCATACGTCACAGCGTGCGAGAACACCTCCAATTCCATACAATGTACATCTGTCCACAGAACAACTTGGTCACCTGGTCTTAAGCCGCGGGACAGCAACGCAGCAGCAACATGACATACCTGATCAAATATATAAGAGTTATATTATGAGATATATGGTATATGATATAGAACTAATTTTTTTATTGTGATTTATTTTCTTCAATCATTATACATACATTATATTCTTGATCAAACAAGCACAAGAAATTGGGATGATCCCCATATTTGTACTTACTTATACATTATTTGCAATAACAATAATATAATTGACATAGTTTTCTTCCTTTTTAGCTCACATGATGAGCTTTTGCAATCACTCACTTGTCCGTCTGTCTGTCCGTCCGTCCGTCCGTCGGTCCGTCCGTCCGTCCGTCCGTCTGTCTGTCTGTCTGTCCGTCAACAATAGTGGCACGTTTTAAAACCTCTGTCGATAGGATTCCTGTTTTAAGTTATTTCTGTTCAACATCAGTGCAGAAAACTCCCCTATGACTCCTGGTTCAAAAGCTCGCCTATTTTTAAAACGGCCGTCACTTTTGTCTCGCGAAATTCACTTTTGACCGGCACGTTTTAAAACCTCTGTCGATAGGATTCTTGTTTTAAGTTATTTCTGTTCAACATCAGTGCAGAAAACTCCCCTATGACTTCTGGTTCAAAAGCTCGCCTATTTTCAAAATGGCGGTCACTTTTGTCTCGCGAAATTCACTTTTGACCCATTTCCTAGCTTTGCAAATAACTTCAGGTGTCCTACACAGTAAAAATCCATGTCAATGTAAAAGGTAGATATATGAAATAATTTTGTTACAAAAAATCAGCGAAAAATTATATCAATTTCTTTATTTTCAGCCATTTTAGTTAACATTGATTTGTCTATCTGACTCGCGAAATCAACTTTCCGTCAACAACAGTGGCACGTTTTAAAACCTCTGTCGATAGGATTCCTGTTTTAAGTTATTTCTGTTCAACATCAATACAGAAAACTCCCCTATGACTCCTGGTTCAAAAGCTCGCCTATTTTCAAAATGGCCGCCATTTTTGTCTCGCGAAATTCACTTTTGACCCATTTCCTAGCTTTACAAATAATTTCAAGTGTCCTACATTGTAAAAATCCATGTCAATGTAAAGAGTAGATGTATGAAATAATTTTGTTACGAAAAATCAGCAAAAAATTATATCCATTTTTTTTATTTTCAGCCATTTTAGTTAACATTGATTTGTCCATCTGTCTCACAAAATCCACTTTTGGACCATTTACCTTAAACCCTCTGTCGATAGGATTCCCGTTTTAAGTTAATTTTGTTCAACATCAATACAAAAAACTCTCCTATGACTCTTTGTTCAAAAGCTCGCCTATTTTCAAAATGGTCGCCATTCTTGTTTCGCGAAATTCACTTTTTGGCCATTTCCTAGCTTTACAAATAATTTCAGCTGTCCTGCATTGTAAAAAGCCATGTCATTGTAAAGAGTAGTTGTATGAAATAATTTTGTTACAAAAATCGGCAAAACATTATATCCGTTTTTTTTATTTTCAGCCATTTTAGTTAACATTGGTTTGTCCATCTGTCTCGCGAAATCCTCTTTTGGACCATTGCTTAAAACCTCTGTCGATAGGATTCCAGTTTCAAGTTATTTTTGTTCAACATCAATACAAAAAACTCCCCTATGACTCCTGGTTCAAAAGCTTGCCTGATTTCAAAATGGTCGCCATTTTTGTCTCGCGAAATGGCCCATTTCCTAGCTTTACAAATAATTTCATGTGTCTTGCATTGCAAAAAGCCATGTCACTGTAAAGAGTAGTTGTATGAAATAATTTTGATACAAATAATTTGCAAAAAATTATATCCGTTTTTTCAGCCATTTTACTTAACATCGATTTGTCCATCTGCTTCTCAGTCAGTCCAAAATAGTGGCAAGTGGCTTGAAATAATTTTGTTACAAAAAATCAGCAAAAAATTATATCCGTTTTTTTTCTGTCACCATGTGAGCCCAGTACCCACGGTTCTAATATTTTTTGTTTTACATTCATACTTGAATAAAATGTGTTTGTGTCCTAGTCTAATTCTGTGCCCAAAATAGCATTACTCTTTTGCATGTTTGCATACGAGTCTTCCTCATTACAATATGTACAATTCTTTGAGGCAACTCCTTCGATTTTCCATTTAAAAAGGTGAGTGTATTAGTTGGGAAAATATTATGTGAAGTCTTATATTGAATGCTTTTAAGTCGTTGCTCTTTAAGAGTTTGAATTAACTGCCAATTTATTTTACAATTTAAATCTGGATAAATATGTTTCCACTTCTATTGTTTAAAATACTAGGATTGTCCCAGAAGTAAGTATTAAAGAAAGTTATATAGTGCATTACTTCTGGGACAAGATCCTGACATTTTAAACATTATTCTTATTCTTTCCAAGCCAGATAGATAACTTATTTATCCAATGACAAGTGAGGTTTTCAGGACACACGTAAACAGGTTTAGTTTCTTTGAAGTATTTTAATTTTCTTTATTTTCGAAAAATATTATCAACATTTTAACCGTCTGCTGCATCCATTTTGAATTTCGCTGACAAAATATTCCAACAAATTGACTATTTCAACACTGAACAAAAATGTTTTCCCGGGAATGTCGGAGCCGCGGAGCACACACCAGGAGATTTACAGCGGGCAATATTATATACAAAAGCTCAGTTAAAACTTGCTCTAATACGACACGCTGCAATTCGACTCGGACAAAAACTGCACTTCTTGAACAACTCAGCTTTTAAACCTCGAAGAACCAAAGCATGGAACACGATTAGAAGCAACGTACACTGTGCTTCTGCTATACTGTATAGAGTGAAGAATCCGACGAAGAAGTGGAGTTAGCTTGCAAAGAAACAGAATCCACGAACACACGCCAGGTAATTCAACAAATCAGAAAGATTAATTTTTACCCGAATCTTTTCACGGAAAAATTTACGAATAAATCGCTTGAAATCTATATCTAAAACTGCTTCAAACTGGCAACCAGATGAACCTAAAAATAAGAAATCCAAAGGCTATTATGTGCAATAATGGAAAAACATATTCATACTGCACAGAAATGACATTTGTATATCGATTAATTAGTGTTCAGTGCAATAAGCCTGTGTCCTCTTGTAATTTGAGGTCTATCCGCCGTGTTATTTTTTTCAGAAGCATCAAAATATAAGAGGTTACAGACTTTATAAGCCAATTCACAAGCAATCCAAGATGTACAAATGCCATTCGTGTGCAATATATATGAATATATTTTTCTATATATTATTTAAGGAATAAAGACCGAGATTTTATGATTTATGGCGTAATATATTACCGAAAATGTTATTCTGTCCATTGTTAAAAGACCGAAATCGCGTAGCGATTGAGGTCTTTGGCAATGGCCAGAATAAAATTTGAGGTCGTGTATTTGACATAAATCACAAAATCGAGGTCTTTGTTACGATTCTAATATGATAAGCAGACAAGAAACACAACTATTTGCATTTATGAATTTTAGCGGTCATACATACTCCAATATAGACCAGTTTATCAATTGTTCTAGCTATTGTGACGTCACATATCATGTTAGAATGCATAATAGTATTTAGGTTTCTTATTTTTTAGGTTCATTTGTGATGTCATCAATCAATTTTTGATTCAGAATTTTAAAGTATAGCAACGTATCCATTAGAACTGAGGCCGTATGTCAGAATTTCTGCAAAGTTTGGTCCTTTAACTATAAGAAGAAGGTATAAGCAACATAAAAGTGAAAACAGAAAATTGAAACAGTATTACCAAATAATCATCATCATATCTTTATTTTCCCATTATTCATGGAGCATTTAAGTTAAGCATGGAAGTTTAAAATGTTTGTAGCTTTGTCATTATTTGGTCTATAGAAATGATATTGGTATCAAATTAAACCTAATTAAAATTTCCTGTACGATTACAATGTTCAATTACACAAATTAGCTAATTTGCATAAATCGTGACGTCATCAATCCATTTTTGTTCAGAATATCCCAGTTTAGTAACAGTGTACCTATTAGAACCTAGGCCGTATGACAGAGTGTGTGCATAGTTTTGACCTTTATTTGATGAATGGAAGATATAGGCAACATTAAAGAGACAACAGATTCAAAATTGTATCAGAATTAGCAAAGTTATTCAGCTTTTGGGGCAGCTATTGTGAACGACAATTATCAAAAGTTTTACAATTACGAAAAAAATAATCTTATTGAGTAAAAATGTACATGACTTGTTCATATTATTTCATTAAACTGAACATGTAAGTATGTTAAAATGTTACATGTATTCTAACTATCATTCACAGGGGTCAAAATCGTGTGATCTCGATCCTGTATTTTAAAATCCAATTTTATAATTTGCAATACACTGTCAATGATTCTTATAAATACATAGTAATGCTTTAATTATGCTATTTTGACATATGTTGACTAGTACACGTATCAATATTTACAAAATGTATATGGAGGAGTATTCTTCAATGCTTGAATCGCAGCACAAATATTAATGTTTGACCTTTCATGATGATTTGTCTTTTCAACTATTGATTGATATTGATTGACGCCTATGAAGCAAATCAGTTTAAAAAAATCATGTAGATTTTTACTGCTTGAATCGCAGCACAAATATTGATGTCTGACCATGCAGTCATGATGTTTTGACTTTTTAAATAGATTGACGCATATGAATTAAAAAACTGTTTTGACCCCTGTCAATGAGATTCAAAATTACAAATACCTGTATCATTTCTATAGACCAACTTATTCAGTGACATGGAAACTATATATTTTCACTCAATAAGCTTGAATCAAGCTTATGTCATGTTATGTGGGGGGGGGGGGGCTGAACCCCGACAAGGGGGTTCACATTTATGATCAAGAAAGCAACGTCCGAGTTATTTGATATTCCTAACCACTTAAAGAGGTGAATGAGCAAAACCTCCGTTGATTTTTAATTAATAAGTTCAATATAGACTCAATCCCGTTTTCCCATGATGATGCAATCAATGCAGCTGACGGGAAACAGACACTCACTGTGTCATCAAATGTCTCAATCCAGTAATACGCATTTATTTCCTCAAACTAAGATGAATATAACAGTTTCTTAAAAACAAAAACCGTAATCAGTTTTTATCAAGGGGGCTACTTTTCAAGAATCCAAGGGGGTTCACTTTTGAAAACTTTGGTCCTAAAAACCACTTGAAACTGCTCAAAATGGTGAAAAGTTTAAACTGTATGATTTTGGGAGATTTGTTGGTCGTTGAGGGGGTCGTTCGGGTGTACGCATCATTTCCGCGATCTGGGGGGGGGGAAGAACCCCCCAGATCCCCTTATACTCGCTCTGAAATTGGTCAGAATGCATCAAATTAAATTATGTTAAATTTTCGAAATTTGCTAGGGGAGAACCCCCCAGTTCTGGTCAGAATGCACCAAATGATGTTCAATTTTCGAAATTTTCTGGGGGGAGGGGGAGAACTCAAACCCCCTATTCTCGCTCTGAAATTGGTCAGAATGCATCAAATTAAATGATGTTAAATTTTCGAAATTTGCCAGGGGAGAACCTCCCAGACCCCCATTTCTCGCCCGAAACTGGTCAGAATGCACCAAAGACGTTCTTCCCCCAGACCGGGCCCCAGATCCCCCTTTCTCGCGCTTGTTCGCTGGGGGGGGGGAGGGGGTACTGTCGGGGGTGGTTCGAGCCCCCCTTACAAAAAGCTGGCTACGGCCATGGACGCATCCCCCATGGGAAATTCCCTGTGGGTGCCAATGGGGTGCGCGTCCGAGGAGGGGCGTATATAGTCCACGAACATCCTAAAAATTCAGAAGTATCATATGATAAATTCGATTTTTTCCTCCTCTCTTATCAGTTTTCTAATCCTAATTGATTAATTCGAGTTTTGCTTTCCCCTCATCAGTTGTCTCCTTCATCTTTTTGTATTAATTATTTTTTTTCCCTAATAGTTATAAATATAAAAGGAGTTCTAATTTTGGTATGTTTTGGGAATTTGGTTTTGATGTTAACATGCAAGGGAATTATCTCCCACTCCCCCTTCTATTTTGTAGACAATATACAAGTTAAATAGCAGCGATTTATTCCGTGTTTGAATTCACTTTTACAGGATGTGTATTTTCAATTAGACTTGCTGATTGTTCGATCATTTAATTTATCTGAAGCCATTAGACAAAAAAATGTTTCAATTTTTAGAATATCTTTTGGCTTATATCATTTAAAAACACAATTTCTTAGTGAGTTAGATCCAACGGCTTCCCAAATCAGATTTATATTTATCATTCCTCTCTTGAAACGGTCCGATTTAATTCAGTGTCGGGCCGAGGGCAAACCTTTGAATGATGAATATATGTAACCGTTGATATTTTGAACGTACATGTATCAAGTTTAGATTCAAGGTACAAAATAACCAGTTAAGGTTTTTTCCAAGAGGTAGATAGGTTTGAGGGAAAAGAGTACTGTATATTCAAAATCCGGATCAAAACAACATTATATTGTTATTTGTTGTCCAGTTCTACGTATTGTAACGACCCAACTATATGTAATATTTTTTAGTGCCGTTACTTTTGTTTCAATTAAAGATTAGATTTGTAATCACTTTGTAATAATTTCATTCTATTAAGGAATATGTTATTAATTATTAATTAATTGAACCTGTCTCAGACATCTATCTTGTATTTTGTATATTAATTGTTAAGCCCTGAGTGTTTTGACGGTTCACACCTATTAGTAGAAGCCACAGAATTTCTCAGTTTGTTTTCTCATGTAATTATTTTTAGCTAATAGATTCATGCCAGTGAAATTTTAGTCCCATGCTCAGTTCAAACCAACTGTCTCTTCTGCTGGGATTTTGCAGGGACAAGATGCGCTTTTTGATTCTTTTGTTTTATCTTGATTTTATGGATTAAATCATATTAATTGGATATAATTTGGATATTATTTGGATAAATCATTGTTTTGGTAAGCTAGTCATCTATTAATTCTTCCCAATTCGTGTAATTTCATGTTTTTAAAGTGAAGTCATTTCCAAAATGTAAAAATTATCAGTTCATTTCAACTTCTCATATATTTGTAAGGTTCTGGCTAGAGCATTCAAATATTCTTTATAAAAATGATCGATGTAATTTATGTTAATTGATTTCATTCCGCAAGTCGTGGCTGGCATTGGTGTGTTGCTTCCTTTCTGCGCTACCCCTCCCGCTCGGCCAAGCGAGAGGAAAGATAGCTGCACTGGGAGCGACCATCCAACCTAGCAGCGCTGCCAGTTCTCCCCCAGGAGCGGTTGAGAGCGGCTAAGAAGTCGCAACATGACATTGCATTTATCTGCACCCCTTAGATTTGTTAGCGCATCAGTAATTCTCTAAGATTTGTTTTAATTGACACTTATTCTCATGATTTATCATTATTTTCCAACAAAATGATGTCATTTTAGTTAATAAAGAAACTATATTCTTATTGTAATTCAAATTAATTCATTATTCTGTTCGCTTTTTCCCATTTGACGGCTTCAGAGAGGGAGCGCCATCTGGGGATTAACCGTAACGCCCCCGGGAGTCAGGTTGTGCTATTTTGTTCGCTACGCTACCAACATCTAACAGTAATTAAAGAGCGCACTGCCCCTGGGGTGCTACAGTATTAATGCCGAATTATGCTGTTTGTTAGCAACATGATGTGGATTGATTTCTATATGGCAGGTTATTTTGATTTCAAAGGCCTATGGTAATATTGTTTTCATCAAATTATAGCTATTTATCAGAGATATCTAATATGCGGAATTAAAAATAGTACTTCATAAAACCTAACGCAACTCCATAGACTGCAATCAAGGCCCGAAATCAAGATAAGTCCCCTGAATATCCTGTCTGTGAAGAACCAAAAACCGCAATCAAACAAGTATTATGTGGTCTAGATTAATGATCAAGGAAATCAATTCGTGGGAATCATTATTATTGAGTTGATTGTATTTTTTGTTTACAAGAAAACGTTTCGTGCATATTGTACATTTAAGGCTTGCGCTAACCTGATATGTGAGTGTGTGGGGGTTTTGTTGACAGATCGCGATTTGGATCCCCGGGTTCGGATCATAAATTATTTTCACCAAGGCGCTTGCACACTCGTGTATCATTTGTCAGTCTGTAAAATATTCGTCATCTGTTATTAAAGTTCAACGCGTTTCTGAATCCCGCTATTTCATATCATAAAAAACTGCACGTAATGTTATTAGTCATTTAGGCCTATATTTCGTAATTTATTCTTTGAGGTCTATCCGTTACACTTAATTTCTCAGTTTCTAAACGTTTCATTCAATTTTGCTATAAAGGAGATTGAAGACTACAATTAAAGTGTATGTTTTACCAATCTTTTAACTTTTTTAAAAGTATTGGATTTTTGGGAGTAACGAGGTTCGGAGTAATAGCGTGTCGCTCCCCCTCCCGCCCCCACTCATTTTTATGTGTTAAACCTCATTTGATTTTTCATCAATTATCGTTAAATCACACTCTTTAATACATAAACAAATTCAAAATTATTTATCTTGGAGAAATAAAATATATATTTCATAATGAAGTTGGTCAGTATTGAATATTAAGTTTCACGGTCTGAAACCTCAAGGGCGGGAAATTGGATTAAATAAAACGAAATATAAATACTTAGTCACATCATATCAGTGCAAACAATTAACTATATTTATTTTTCTATGCGATATACACCTGATATTGATATCTTTCCTCTGACAATGTGTTATCTCATGGTCCGTTGACATCATCAAACTTGTGATTAACCAAAAGAGACCAAAAAAGATTGTAATACGCATCGGTAAGTCAACAAATCTAACCGTTAAATAAACAAACTTAGTTGTTCGTCTGCTGGTCAGAACTTGGTATCCGATTCGGATACCGACTTTCTGAGAATACTAATGATATGTAGGATCATGGGCTTTCAACTAGAAAGCCCATGGTAGGATCACCAGCCGTGATACTTTTCATAAAACAGGCATCTAGTTAGAAAATTATTGCAATTTTGATTAATATCGTCATTCACAGTATAACCCGCCTATGTTTATTCAAATATGCATTATTCATAAAATGTATAGACGAATATCATCTTTTCACTCTTGATTTGAATTGGTATCTTGTATCTAAAGTTGTCTTCATCTATATTATTGGATTAACACGAGCCTATGTAACCTAAACATATAAATACTAGTTGCCAGTCTACAAATTGAACATACAAAATGTAGCATATTCATTACACACTATATTAATAGAACAAGGTAATCATGTCATACCAATAGTTAGATGGTTAACTTATATTAACACAAAAGAATAATACACGATAATTGAAATAATAAACCTCGGTATTCGGGGCTAAAATCCAAGGATACCTGTACCATTACTCCAGTATACGCTGCAATACCATATCGGATACCTGTACCATTACTCAATAATAACCACAACTACGACCATAATAACAAGGTCAATACCGAGTTTATTGCAAGTTATTTTATACGATTTTGTCTTGTGTTTGTTTCATTTTTTGTTATTTTAGTGTTTTATTTATGATTGTCAAATAGTAACGTTCATAGTAGCTGTCTCAAAAGCTAAATTATTTTGCTAATACTAATTCAATCTTGAATCATTTTTTATGTTGCTCATACCTCTTCCACTCATAGAATAAATTACAAACTATGCAGAAACTACGCCACACAACCTCGGATCTAATAAATATTTTGATATACTTGGAAGTTCTGAACCAAAAATAGATTGATGACATCATGATTTATACAAATAAGCTAATTTGCATAATTGAACATCGTAACCATACCGGTTATTCAATTCGGATTAATTTGATACCAAGATCTCTTCTATAGACCAAATAATGAAAAAGCTACCAAACATTTCAATTCTAAGGTAAGATGTTTAAAGTTAATTGTTAAATGATAACGTTCATGGGAGCTTAATGAAAGCTTAACAACTTTGTCAGTTCTGATCCAATTTTGAATCTGTTTTCACTTTTATGTTGCTTAAACCTTCTGCTCATAGAATAAAAGTCATAACATTGAAGAAATTCTACCGTATGGCTTCAGTTCTTAAAGATACATGGGAAATATAATTTCTATAGACAAAGGAATGACAAAGCTACACATGATTTAAGATTCCAAGGTAAGATGTCTATAAATGCGTAACCATGGTAACGGAATGCTACAATACAGAGCAACCAATGAGAGTTTGCAAAGGCATCCGGCAGAAAATTGAACCTCAAAGTGTTACCTTTCAAAAAGGTATGGATGCCGATACGACCGATACGTTGGGTAATTTTTTTGAAACGATAGAGAGGCATGGGTTTCTGACTATAAGCTTCCCATTTGAGAAAACAATCACTTACCTTTGTGTGTAATTGTTTATAAGTCAAAGCCGCTATCTCAAATGGATATATAAAAGCGGTTCTCTCGGGAAAATGTGTCACGGCATAATCCAAGGCCCCACCCATTGTCAAATCAAGGAGTAGTTTGTCCGTGGGACCCTCACAAAAACTTGTTGTCAGCATTTTAACTTTGGATCCCCAAATGCACTGAAGGGAGACCTTGATTGAAATCCAATTGTTTATTTCTCTTGTTTAGTTTATTATCTTATTTATCTCATAAAAGTGCATGCTTACTCGTAGAAGTAAATTGCTATGTACCTTGTGACATTAGTATGTGTTTACATAATGTAGATATCTGATCATATGACACACTTGTAAGTGTAAGAAGAAGTGAGGGCCTATAAGAGAAAGTAACGGATGTTACATTCTCTTCCAACATGGCGGAGAGTATGTCACACAATTGATTTCGATAATTTTAATTTTCTTCGAATAAAACTTTTTGCCGTATACATGCATTTAGCTTTGAAATTTCATCCATATGAAATCTGCACGTGTGACAAAGATCTTGATTTAGTTACTATCATATCATGTGTGTACGCCACGGTTCAACGATATATTCTTCCGCTTAGGGTACGATAAAGTGAATTACGCGTTACCTTGCCCTAAAAGATGAAATACATCGTTGGATCGTGGTGTACATATGCTATATACAGGGGTGGATCTAAAAACTACGAAGGGGTGGGGCTTTTATAAAATATTGGGCCTTAATTTTGACGATTTAAAGTTGTAATTAAACTATTTTACTCGATTTAGATATAAATGTATTTATGCAATCTTACCATATGAAGACCACACTTTACGATAGTTAACCATCAACACTTCCAAAAGTTTATTTTATCATGATATCGCTATGGCTCAGTGGCAGACAAGGTTACCAATATCATATCGCTTGGCCCCGGATTCGATTCCCGGTTCAGACAATGTTGTTTGTGCGTTATGTAATTCTGGGTGTTTGACTTAGTGGTTCACGACTCGTTTAAAAGGCTATGGTGTGTACCTGTATGTCTGTGTACCTGTGCACACAAAAGAACACAGTGCTCCTCCAAGGAGGGGTTTCTGGCTCTGTCTTCGAGTGTAAAATGCGTAAAATACGTAAAATACGGAATATACCAATGAGGTATTGCTCGCCAAATATGGCGGTAACCAATATATAATAATAATCGGGCATATGAAATCAGCAGGTGTCTGTTTTCGCGGCAAAACTGATTTAATTTTCAGAGCAGAAATTTTACGTCACGCGACATGACGTTTGTGGTTGAAACAATTTGCTACGAAATACGAGTTAGTAAATAAATATGAAACCCTGGCTATCGAAAACGAGTTATTTACTCTTATGTTGAGCCAATGACTGCGGCTATTCTCATTAATTTGCGAAGGGTATAATATCATGCAATTGAGCCGAGCTGAAACGCTATTGAAAGCATGTAATTATAGAATTTACATTACAGCAAACTTTGTCAGTGTTTGGGGGTTAAAACTTTTTAACCCGAATGTATTGCTGTAAGGCCAAAAATATTATTATTTGGTGTGGACGAAATGTCAAAGCCGAATGTTCATGGCAAAATGATTTAATTCGATGGAACCAAAAATATCGAAATCGACATTATAACCGTCAGCCATCTTGTAAGAGAAGTTAACAGCCATTACTTTGTCCTGATACATACCGATCAATGAACACAGTGTCGCTGAAATAGGACAATGACGTATCACATGAGCTGAACATTTTTGATAAGACTCGACCTTTTTATGCAGACTTGATAAACAAACCCTCGTGCTCTTTTGTATATCACGCCTGGCCTAGTAGTCCTGTTTTTGAGTATAGTCCGGTGATCAATTGTACAAGCGATCACATTTATACCAAATAGATATATATTTTTTACTGTTTTTGATGGTGTTACAAGATGATACAACTGTCACAAAAGAAGAAATTTGCTACAGATAATTTTGAAAATAGTGCAGTATAGTATTCCGTTATTCCGAGTAATTGGATAGCCTATCAACAAGATGGAGATTAACGAACCCACGTCGAATGGTCATGCTTCAGATAACAACAACATTAAAGCGATAAACGACGATGAGTATCTATCAGGTTTGTCCGTTTATTAATCATCCATATCGAACAACTTTTAGGCCAGGATGCATGTTCGGAATTTTTCTGCATTCCTCAAGTGAGTCACATGTTATTTTTCAAACAGGAATCACTCCTTGCACACATTGTCTACATCTTTCAGTTTTGCACAAAGAGTGCACTTATGTGCCTAGAAAAGACTGGTGAGAAGATTTGTTTTGTAAAATGTATAAAAAACGAGAAAATTCAGTGAAAAAAAATTCTGAAAATTATCTGAATTTTTTCACTGAATTTTCTTGTTTTTAGTTATAAATATATATTATCAAAACATTCTTCTTTGCATTCTTTTTTTCTAGGTACATTAGTGCACTCGTTGTGCAAAAGTGAGAGATGTAGACACTGTGGGGTGATTCAAATTGGAAAAATAACATGTGACACTATTGAGGGTTGCAGCAAAATTCCGAACATGCACCCTGACCTTAATTTTTATGTTCAAGTTAAAAAGTTGAAAATCTTATCATTTTCAAGATTGAGCCATCAGCAAAAGTAATCAAATAACTTTATATTCAAGGTAATTTGATAAATAGACCAAAATGTAGGCAAAACAGACAGGCTATGGGGTGAGATCTGATTATTAGTCCCGATTCCGACAAATGTTTGTCACAGCTCGAGATATAATGAATCTCAGATACACTGTCACGTAATTTTATAGGGCTCGCGGGATAGTCGCGATCACAAACATGTTAATCCCGTATGAGCACTTTGTAGCACTTGAGCCGCGGGATAGTCAGGTTTCCAAACACACTGTTCCGTAATTTTTTTTCGAAAACGCTGGGATATAATTATTTGAGACCTGACATATCCCAGCGCTTGGTAAAAAAATTTGCTGAGGGATAAAGTGATTTCAGAACTTGACTAATGCTGATCAAAGTATATGCTATCAAGCCATCACACAACTCTATGTAATTACCATATTATATTACCCTTGCAAAAAATTCCATTTTACATCTTTGTACTGAATTATATCAACATCAGTCTTTTATCTTTGAAATGTTGCAAAAGTTTATTGGGAGGGGTTGCATGTACACACTTGATTCAAAATGCTATTGTTTGTGTGTGTGTGTGGGGGGGGGGGCATCTCCACACTTGACTCACATCATGGTCTATATATGGGGTGGGGTGAAAAGTGTAAGTAAACATCATAAACGATAGTTCCATTCGAGGGTCTTTTCAAACCACTCTTAAATTTTTGTCAGAAGGCAGGTCAAAAAAAGGTGAAACATAGTTATAAGGATTGAGTCATTCTTACTTTCAAATACAAATGTAAATCAAGCAGTTCTTGCATCCAACTGAATATTGCAAAATGTCATGAAATGCTTGATCTGTTGTAGATTTCTTGCGAAACCATCGGGACTTTGATGTTGATAAAGTCCAAAGTGTGCGAGAAATCCGTGAAATAGCTGAGAACAAATTATCGCAGAACGCGAGCCTATACTACAATTGTGGATCTGGACTCCATGAGCAGACCCTTCTGGACAACGAGCTTGCATTCAAACAATACAGATTTAGACCAAGAGTTCTAAGAGATGTTGCCGTACGAGACATGACCACTTCTGTATTGGCAAGCAAGGTGGATCTACCATTTGGTATATCTCCAACAGCTCTGCATAAATACGCCCACGATGATGCCGAACCAGCTGTTGCAAGTGCAGCTCGACATTTGAATGCTCTACTCGTATGTAGCACTTTTTCAAGCAAAAGCCTCGAGGAAATAGCCGAGTCTGCCCCCAAGTCTATAAAATGGTTCCAAACATATATCTTTGAACCGAGGGATATCACGTTGAACCTTGTCAAACGTGCTGAAAAGGCGGGTTTTAAAGCAATTGTAATAACCGTTGATCATCCTCTTACGCCAAAACGACCATACAAATACAAATATACAGTGTTGAATAACTTTTTACCCGAACTCTTCTTTGGTAATTTTGGCATGGGTGACGATACAGAGCCATTCAATGCATCTGTAACATGGGACGACATTGATTGGTTGAGAGGAGTTACAGCGCTACCTATTGTTGTAAAGGGAGTGTTGACACCAGATGACGCTGTGATAGCTGTACAGCATGGTGTACATGGTATATGGGTGTCCAACCATGGTGGCAGGTATGTTGAATCTAGTATTTTCCTAAAGGGCTCCGTGGCCATCCGTCCGTCCATCCGTACGGTTATTAAAATACTCTTATCCGGTGTGAAGGTTTTTACTAAATCTAGGACTATAATCCCCAATGGTCTTATAAATATAAAATGGTAGGAATGAAGGTCCTCTTGAAACCATGAACACTAGGATTCACAATCCATAGGTTATTAGTCCACCCGTGTAGCTCAGCGGTAGCACAGGTACCTCTTACGCAATAGGTCCCGGATTCGATCCCGGGTTCAGGCAAGACTAAATTTGCTTGTTTGCGTGAAGTACTTCAGGGTGTTTGGCTGAGTGGTCCGCAACTCGTACTGAAGGCTGTGGTGTGTACTTGTATGTCTATGTATAAGTGCACATAAAAGAACACAGGACTCCTTCAAGGAGGGGTTTCTGGGTCTATCTTCTATGTTAATTAGTACGTAAATTACGACCATATATATACGGGACATACCCAAGAGGTATTGCTCACCTTCATTGGTGGTAAACAAAATACAATACAATACAATACAATTTGGACAGTGCTTCCGGGGGAGTACTATCACTTTTACACCGTGTCTACACCCACGAAATCTCGTTAATAAAAATCCTTCGATGAAATAAAGTCTTATCAACAAAATGCTGATAATTATCTAGTGTCAAACAAAAACCTCCTTTAACTTCGTTAAGGTTTTATGTCCTGTTGCAAAACCCCTGTCTTCAATGCTCAGAAATAGTAATATTGACAGTCCTTTATCTGTTTTTTCAAATTGAGCAAAATCCCTTGGAGTTTTAGTAAGTTATGGCTGAGTTAAACAGGGGCCCTTTTATGAGCAAAACTCCTATAAAAAATCCGATTTAGAAATTCACTATGATATGCTCTCTTTAAAGATAACTACACACATTTCTACTAGAAAAACATAATATGGTCATTCATTGGTTAATTTTCGCTATTATCGGGTCACTCAATTTAAGTATATGAAAGTTATTAAGGGTGTAATCAAGGGTTTATTTTTTATTTTAATTTTAGTTTTTATATACATTTATTTTGTTTCATAGAAATCTGCGCAAGGGATTTACTTTCAATTTTTAGAAATGCACAGTATCATGCAAAACAACACCCTAAAAAAAAAATTGTATCTGGCATATTTTTTAAAACTAATTATCTGTTTTTGAACACTTTCTTGAACGCTTTCACATTTTACATGCTACCGATAAGAATATGGACCTCAAAAGAAAAAATGGTAAAAAAACGGTGACGTTAGGGGGGTCGAAAGTTGCGGCCTATACTACCTATAATGATTGGAAGAGACAGGATTTTTATATCAAAGTAACACTTTATATGCCATTTGAAGAATGTTACCCTATTTTCTGTACTTTATTGCTATTTTTACTGTTATTGAAAATTGTGGATGTACGTTTGGAGACCGTACGGAGACCGCAAGGCGACCGTACTGCTACGCTCGCCGCAGAATTTAATTGATCTTCGGTCGACGTATGGCCGTCGCACGACAAATTTGACTTATGTTTTACCCATTTAAATCCCACGGCAGACGCAAGTTGAGCGTAAGCCCATCGTGCGGCCACTGTGGACTCTCTCTGCGGTATGGATGGAATCTAAATAGATGGAACTGGCAAATAGTTAAACAAAATTACTCAACCTAGGCATATCTGACACTTCAATATGATACCTATTCTGCATTAGAGAAATGCGAATATGTGAATGTTTGAAATATATCATATACTTTGTTAAGAAAACTATTGTTCAACAGAGAAATTAGGACTGATAAAGGGTAAAAAATGTCGAAAGTAATCCTTTCAAAAAGCATGCCAATGTTCTGTCGAAATCATATTTTAACACTTTACTGACCCTCCAATGATTTGTTTTCCCGACCCTGGACACTCATTTGTTTGATGCGATGTGTTTACATACTCAGTTTCCAAACACAAATAAATTCAAAGTTATAGAAGTCTTAAATATGAAGCCTTAATATCACAAATTAAGTTAATGGTCATTGGCTTACACTTTATATGATTTCAGACAGTTAGATGGTGCTATCGCATCGGTCGATGCCCTACCAGATATAGTAGCTGCGGTGGAAGGACATTGTGAAGTGTATGTAGATGGGGGCGTGAGACATGGCTATGACGTACTGAAAGCTTTGGCTCTCGGTAATATACTGTACATCAATTATCAATGTTGTGTATCTAAAATGTTTTTATATATATGATTTGATGACCAAGTTATCTTAACATAAAGCCCGGTTGTGTAATTTTCAGTGGAACATTTATTGTAAAAAACTAAATGGGCATAGCTGTAGCCAGGGTAGGGGGTTATTTAACCAATAAAATACAAACATGAGATAGAGGAAGAAAATAGCTTTAGAATGCTTCTAGCTCAATTTTGAAGGAAGTTACAACATTTTTTTGCTACGCCCATGATACCCCAAAACAGATCTTTTTTCCTCACTTATGCCACGACCGCAAGTTAATGACACAAGGCAAAATCGTATAAAATAACTTGCAATAAACTCGGTATTGACCTTGTTATTATGGTCGTAGTTGTGGTTATTATTGAGTAATGGTACAGGTATCCGATATGGTATTGCAGCGTATACTGGAGTAATGGTACAGGTATCCTCGGATTTTAGCCCCGAATACCGAGGTTTATTTTTTCAATTATCGTGTATTATTCTTTTGTGTTAATATAAGTTAACCATCTAACTATTGGTATGACATGATTACCTTGTTCTATTAATATAGTGTGTAATGAATATGCTACATTTTGTATGTTCAATTTGTAGACTGGCAACTAGTATTTATATGTTTAGGTTACATAGGCTCATGTTAATCCAATAATATAGATGAAGACAACTTTAGATACAAGATACCAATTCAAATCAAGAGTGAAAAGATGATATTAGTCTATACATTTTATGAATAATGCATATTTGAATAAACATAGGCGGGTTATACTGTGAATGACGATATTAATCAAAATTGCAATAATTTTCTAAAGAGATGCCTGTTTTATGAACAGTATCACGGCTGGTGATCCTACATATCATGAGTATTCTCAGAAAGTCGGTATCCGAATCGGATACCAAGTTCTGACCAGCAGACGAACAACTAAGTTTGTTTATTTAACGGTTAGATTTGTTGACTTACCGATGCGTATTACAATCTTTTTTGGTCTCTTTTGGTTAATCACAAGTTTGATGATGTCAACGGACCATGAGATAACACATTGTCAGAGGAGAGATATCAATATCAGGTGTATATCGCATAGAAAAATAAATATAATTAATTGTTTGCACTGATATGATGTGACTAAGTATTTATATTTCGTTTTATTTAATCCAATTTCCCGCCCTTGAGGTTTCAGACTGTGAAACTTAATATTCAATACTGACCAACTGAGTATTCACAGAAATATAGGCCTAAATGACTAACAGAAACGCATTGAACTTTAATAACAGATGACGAATATTTTACAGACTGACAAATGATACACGAGTGTGCAAGCGCCTTGGTGAAAATAATTTATGATCCGAACCCGGGGATCCAAATCGCGATCTGTCAACAAAACCCCCACACACTCACATATCAGGTTAGCGCAAGCCTTAAATGTACAATATACACGAAACGTTTTCTTGTAAACAAAAAATACAATCAACTCAATAATAATGATTCCCGCGAATTGATTTCCTTGATCATTAATCTAGACCACATAATACTTGTTTGATTGCGGTTTTTGGTTCTTCACAGACAGGATATTCAAGGGACTTATCTTGATTTCGGGCCTTGATTGCAGTCTATGGAGTTGCCTTAGGTTTTATGAAGTACTATTTTTAATTCCGCATATTAGATATCTCTGATAAATAGCTATAATTTGATGAAAACAATATTACCATAGGCCTTTGAAATCAAAATAACCTGCCATATAGAAATCAATCCACATCATGTTGCTAACAAACAGCATAATTCGGCATTAATACGTAGAACTGGACAACAAATAACAATATAATGTTGTTTTGATCCGGATTTTGAATATACAGTACTATTTTCCCTCAAACCTATCTACCTCTTGGAAAAAACCTTAATTGGTTATTTTGTACCTTGAATCTAAACTTGATACATGTACGTTCAAAATATCAACGGTTACATATATTCATCATTCAAAGGTTTGCCCTCGGCCCGACACTGAATTAAATCGGACCGTTTCAAGAGAGGAATGATAAATAGAAATCTGATTTGGGAAGCCATTGGATCTAACTCACTAAGAAATTGTGTATTTAAATGATATAAGCCAAAAGATGTTCTAAAAATGGAAACATTTTTTTTGTCTAATGGCTTCAGATAAATTAAATGATCGAACAATCAGCAAGTCTAATTGAAAATACACATCCTGTAAAAGTGAATGCAAACACGGAATAAATCGCTGCTATTTAACTTGTATATTGTCTACAAAATAGAAGGGGGTGGGAGATAATTCCCTTGCATGTTAACATCAAAACCAAATTCTCAAAACATACCAAAATTAGAACTCCTTTTATATATATAACTATTAGGGAAAACAAATAATTAATACAAAAAGATGAAGCAGACAACTGATGAGGGGAAAGCAAAACTCGAATTAATCAATTAGGATTAGAAAACTGATAAGAGAGGAGGATAAAAATCGAATTTATCATATGATACTTCTGAATTTTTAGGATGTTCGTGGACGCGCACACCATTGGCACCCACAGGGAATTTCCCATGGGGGATGCGTCCATGCCCGTAGCCAACTTTTTGTAAGGGGGGCTCGAACCACCCCCGACAGTACCCCCTCCCCCCCCCAGCGAACAAGCGCGAGAAAGGGGGATCTGGGGCCCGGTCTGGGGGAAGAACGTCTTTGGTGCATTCTGACCAGTTTCGGGCGAGAAATGGGGGTCTGGGAGGTTCTCCCCTGGCAAATTTCGAAATTTAACATCATTTAATTTGATGCATTCTGACCAATTTCAGAGCGAGAATAGGGGGTTTGAGTTCTCCCCCCCCAGAAAATTTCGAAAATTGAACATCATTTGGTGCATTCTGACCAGAACTGGGGGGTTCTCCCCTAGCAAATTTCGAAAATTTAACATAATTTAATTTGATGCATTCTGACCAATTTCAGAGCGAGTATAAGGGGATCTGGGGGGTTCTCCCCCCCAGATCGCGGAAATGATGCGTACAGCCGAACGACCCCCTCAACGACCAACAAATCTCCCAAAATCATACAGTTTTTTTGAGCAGTTTCAAGTGGTTTTTAGGACCAAAGTTTTCAAAAGTGAACCCCTTGGATTCTTGAAAAGTAGCCCCCTTGATAAAAACTGATTACGGTTTTTGTTCTTAAGAAACTGTTATATTCATCTTAGTTTGAGGAAATAAATGCGTATTACTGGATTGAGACATTTGATGACACAGTGTCTGTTTCCCGTCAGCTGCATTGATTGCATCATCATGGGAAAACGGGATTGAGTCTATATTGAACTTATTAATTAAAAATCAACGGAGGTTTTGCTCATTCACCTCTTTAAGTGGTTAGGAATATCAAATAACTCGGACGTTGCTTTCTTGATCATAAATGTGAACCCCCTTGTCGGGGTTCAGCCCCCCCACATAACATGACATAAGCTTGGTACGGGTCTGCACTTGGACTAGCCTTTAACCCATGTTTTAAGAGTCAATTATCCATTTAAAATCATAGCCTTGTAAATAACTGCTTTTGACACTAATCTGTGGATTTGGAAATAAGTCCCCGATAATCCCTTATTTCTCCAGAATGTCTGTTTCTGTGTGCCCCCCCCCCCAGTAACAAATCTACATGTATATTATCTCCATCCCAAAGGTGATCCGAAATTTGAAAAAGCAGAAGCGTATATGGACATTGGCAAGGTTATAGGGGAAGCGGGCTGTTACCCTTCACATTGTTACACTATTATTCCAAGTTCCGGATATACAATTTGTATATGAACTTTACAGCATCTTTTTCTATCGATTTTAACGATTATTTCAGGAGCGAATATGGTATTCATAGGGAGGCCTCCAATCTGGGGCCTAGCAGCTGGTGGGGAGAGGGGAGTAAGGAGGGTGTTAGAGATATTGAGGGACGAACTGAGTGAGGGAATGGCACTAACGGGATGCGCAGAACTAAGTGACATTAGCAAGGAAATGGTTGTGAAAAAGACATATCGTTAAAAACACTAAACAAAAGAAGAAATAATATACAAATAATAACAATAATAACATCTTTGTCTACATACCCATGAGCTACAATAGAGGGGTCGGGTAAAATCTGTAGAAGTGTATGCATATTATAAAAATAGTGACTGCCATTGTGTTAAATAGTGTACAAATAGTGACTGCCATTGAGGGATATAGTGCAAAATATTTTCCTCGAGGGAATATCCTGTCCACTGACATGTTCCCGAGGCTGCAGGCCGAGGGAACAAGTCAGTGGACAGGATATTCCCGAGAGGAAAATTTTTACACTATTTCCCGAAAATGTGGCAGTCACTATTTGTTTTATTATATACCTTATAAGTACTCTGTAAACAAAAACAAAATGAGAAGTCTTTTCATTTCAATATCAAAAGTTCACAGGTTCTTATTGGCATTTTACCTTTCAACTCCTATAATCTCAGATTTGGGGGAAGATAAAATGTACTATTGACTGGTCACATGACCTAACTGGTGATTAGTATAATTCATCTTCCCTGAAAGCAGGGATTTAGGACTTTCCAGGGAATTAGTTCATCTATTCCATGTCATGTGACCATGAATAAGCCAATGAGCATCTAGAATACATTTGAGGTATATAATAATGCAAAATATTTTTCCCGGTGGAATATCCTGTCCACTGACATGAACAAATCAGTGGACAGGATATTTCCACGGGGAAAATTTTACACTATTTCCCAAAAATGTGGCAGTCATTATTTGTTTTATTGTATACCCCATATGTACTCTGTAAACAAAAACAAAATGAGCAGTCTTTTCATTTCAACATTTAATGTTGACAGGTTCCTATTGGCATTTAAAGGTATTTTAAAGGTATTAGTTCATCTATTTCATATCATGTGACCATGAATAAGCCAATGAGCATCTAGAATACATATTGATGATGTTCAGATTGTGTTTGAAACTTGATGATGATGAGATTATGTTTGAAACTGGATGTTGTTCAGATTGTGTATATGAACTTTAAAAGGACCACTGAAACAACAAGTCAATGTTTAAAATTCTTTAAATTTATGTCAATGAGAAATTAGCCTGTTAACCTATACTTTAGCAAGATTTCCAAATCTCATCATTTGCAACAGATATGAATTGGCCTTATTCATTGATTTACTGTAAAATTGAATATCACGAAGAACAAGAGAACTGTTCCACAGCTTCAAAGGAAATATGGAAGCAAAGTCAACAAGGGATGTGGGAACTAGGCTGTTCACATAGAGGGATTTAGAACTCTCCAAGAAAGTGTCTCTATTTGGTATAAAATACACAGGTCTATTCATGCACTCCATTTCAAATATGAATCAAAATTAGTGATATCCATGTTTCTGGCGAAAGCATCAATTGAAAGAGACAAACATCCTACTCCTATGGTATAAATAAAATATAAGAAAGTTCGAAGCAGTAAAAAGGTATTACCATTTTAGATTTGATTGAATAAATTGAATCAGAGGCAATTTTTAAATTTCGATATTTTAAAAGAGTTGGTTAGATGGGAGAATTAGCTGCATGTTAAAGGTGGCGCTTTGTTCAGTTTATAACAAAATTGATATTTAGCCCGAAACAGTAATAAATATGAAGCAAATATTTCATTTTATGGAGGGCAATACCTGTTCATCTTTCAATGATTTTTGCAATATGTATTGCCCGCAGCCCGTAAAAAGGCAGTTGTCAGAATCCCCAGGCGGGCAATATGCCGGGCAATACATATTTTAGATGCCAATAATTCAGGGAGCTGTGAAATACGCTATGGTATTTTTAGTCACATGGTACTGAATTAGCCAATCAAATCACACAATTTAGCAATGATGTTATAATTAGTGCTACTTCCATGAACACCCGTTTTGTAGAATAAGATTCTGATTCTCGTATTTGGTATATAGATGATTTAGACAAAGGCAAATCCAATTGAACATCTTGTTAGGCATCAAACAAAGGTACAAGCTATATATCATTTCTCAAAATGGCCACTTTACTAAAGATTATATGTATCACGTTTTTAATGTATTTATATATGAATATATGAATAATTGTATACTTTTTTATGTAACTATGGCAGCCATCATTTCATAAAATTGATAAAATGACATATTCTAGACAAAGATAGCCATTTGCCATCATAAACTATGAGGAATTATGACTCATAAAGTTAACTATGGAGATTCGGGGTAGTAATGGAACATACGTTATATGGAAACTGTAACTGTCATACCTGATTATGAAGTTCAGGAGCATTGATGTTACAGCATCAGGGCATATTACGTATAATATTAAGTTACTTAGGTATAAGTTATAAATTATGACCATCATTTCTACTGTGCCAAAATCATTCAACCAATTTTACAATGGAATACGAGAAAAAATTTCTTATTTTAGGTTATATATTCATATGTGTAATAATAATTGATATTAAACATATTTACTTTTATTGTTTTTATACACTACACATATTTGTTTAATGTTTAGATATTATTTTAAGTTTCAACATAACAAACCACTATCCATATTGAAGGAATCACTGAAGGTACAGCATTTCAGAAATGTGTGAAATTGTTTATATTTCATTATTTTGCGAAATACCAAAAGGAGTTATACCCGTACCTTGTTAACCATGTGTCAATGAAGGCTGCTGGCATCATATAATATATGCAAAATGATGCACTATGCAATTCATACATGGAATAATTTATTTTGCCATATTGGAATCAAGTATTATCTTTAATCCATTGGATAGATCATGCATTACCTGATGTTGATGTATTGATAATAGAATCAGTTAGTCAATTGTGAGACACCATTTGTCTGAGAAAATAAGAAATCTTATTTGTGTATTAAGGCAGGGCGTAACATTTCACCTATCATTTATTTATGTTTACTACATCCCCTTCACTAGTTAGTATAGCCTTCCCTTTTAAAACGGTGTGAGATATTGTTGAACTGTGGTGCTCATGCACGATATATGAAAAATTATCATACTCCATAGTTCCATGTCATTTAAGCCTGATTTGGTACAAATGTCAAAGCATAATGTCAACTCTAAAGTAGTTTAATTCAATGAAAATTAAAAATATCTAAATCGACAATTACTGTCCGTAGTGTCCGCCATCTTAGATGCGAAGGTTACGGCCGTTACAGTGCTTGGTACTGATCAGTGTCCTTGTTCTGTTACAAATTTTCATTGCCCTCTGTTTGTAACCCCTCCCTCCTTCTCGATTAAGGCCGTGAATATGAAGATGATTTTAAGGTAATATGAGAGATACTAGTGAAGGTTTGTTATATGATAAATGAGTTCATATAACTTAATCCAAGTCATAACTGTTACTAGTATGCAAATCACACCAGCATGAGATAACATCATACTCAAAGGATAGAACAGTCCATTACTTTTCCATTGAATAAAATGGCTCTCGCCCTGACAAATGTATTAATCAATTTTAACCCATAGCTCTTGATCAATGGAACCATTTATATTCTAGGTACAAGTCAATGAATACGACTTTGACAAACAACCTCTAGGACTTTGACTAAAAGTTAATTTGACCATTGATGACCTATGATAGGGAAGGGTCATGATAACACTTATATAAAATATTTAAAGTATCTAACAATGATAATGAACATATCATATCAGTTTTTTGCTGATCGAATCAGGAAGCATTTAATTGACAATAATCTTCTTTTCAAACATCAGTCCGGATTTTTACCAGGTCATAGTACTATTCATCAACTTTTATCGATTGAACATTTTCTTCAGAGCACATTTGAACAAGGAAAAGCTTCCAAAACAATTTTTCTAGATATAGCGGCTGCATTTGACAGAGTACCACATAAGCTACTACTTCATAAACTTTCAGCATATGGCTTCCAAGGGCAAATTCAAAAAATTATCAAATCTTAAAAATCAAAACCTTACTAACAGAAAAATTGCTGTACAGATATCTGGGGAACTTTCAAATTATTCTGAAAATGACTTTATCAATTGTGGTGTCCCCCAGGGCTCAATACTTGGGCCAATATTATTTCTCCTATACATTAATACCTTCCAGACAATCTGGAGGGGCATTGCTATATTTATGCGGATGACACTTCTCTACATCATCCTTTTGACCCTAAGCATCCACAAGAAGTAGATGCAATAGCCAGATCTAACCTAATTAAAATTGAAAAATGGTCTGACACCTGGAAATTGGAGTTTAAACCTGAAAAGAGTTCTGAAATGATATTCCACTCATCCAGATCTAAAGTCGATAATGTTTCTGTTTCAAAGTTAAACAATGTTGAAATTACCAGAGATCACGAGCACAAACATCTGGGATTTACTTTTGACCCAAGCTTATCATATGACAAGCATATTGGAGAAATCATATCAAAAATACGAAAAATGTTGAACCCTTTAAAGAAACTTAAATATAAGTTAGGTAGTAAGCATCTAGAAACCATATTTAAGTCCTTTATTTTACCCCATTTTGACTATGGTGCTATCATGTACAGCACAGCCTCAAAGTTCCTATTACAACGACTCGACAGTCTTTATTATAAAGCTGCACTTTATTGTTCTGGGTGTATCCAAGGGAGCAGTTCAAAAAAGGTTTTAAACCTACTCAATTGGCCAACTCTTGAATCAAGACGCAGTATCCAGATTAACAACTTTATGTTCAAAATTGTAAATGGTACAAGTCCTCCCTATGTAACTGATATTTTTGACAAATTTAGAAACCATGCAAACAGAGTATTGAGATATAATGAAGCATTTAAAATGCCCATTAGATGCTCAAATAGATTCTCCACCTCAGCAATACCAGCTGCAATTTCAAATTGGATCAATCTTCCACCTGCTATTAAATCTAAGAATACTCTTTCGAATTTTAAAAAACACCAAAGAGTACATTTCCAAAAAACGCCCTCGATTTTGTCAACAAGCCAGCTTAATCTAACAATAGTTCTCAATAAAGTGAGAGCTGACCTATACTTCAAAGCCCAGTTCTACGCTCACAACTTTCAGTCTAATTGCACTTGTGGAAAACCACAAACTCTGAAACATTTTCTCTTTCAATGTGACTTACTTACTATACAAAGACAGCAATTCATGGACAAACTCACTGATCTCGAACCAAACATTGGATTGGCCGCCATATTTGAAATGAAAATATCACTAAATAGAGGTCTGCGCATGTCTCAACATTTCGACTGAAATGTCGTGGGAATTCTGCCTACAACGTGTGAAATAAGGAAAAAAGAAAAATCGGACCTTCGACGTTCCGACATTTTGTTACCAAAACGAACCGTTTCGGTAACCAGCGTAATCGAGTGGATCATCGTCAGTGATTTGAAATTATTAAATACATTTTAAAATCAGGACCTTGTAAAGGTACTATAATCATTGGATTCCAAGTTTTAGTTTTACTTCCTTCTATAGCTAATTTTGCATCTTTTCATCTCTATGTAAAAGACCGACAGCCGACCAACGACCACATGTACCCAACTATGGAGAGCGACTGGTCGGTGTGGTCGGTGTTTTTCATAAACCCAAAGCTGTGTCTTGATTTACCATATTTTTAATGAGAAACTTCTTTATCGAAAGAGATCATCTTGAGATGCAACTCAATGAGATATACAAACTGTAATCAGCAGAAAAAAGTAATGAATTAAATTAAATCTGTCCAGTTTATTTGGGAGCTATTCTAATGAAATCAGACTACCAAAATCGGAGGTCCAGGAGTACGTAAAAATGTTCAAAAAGTCCGCTAGTGTACCGAGTCGTTAATGCGTGGTGTATAATTACTAGATTACTTACATGTATAAGAATAAGACTGATTTTTATAAGCTTATGGATAAGAATAAGACTGATTTTTTTTATTAATGACAGTAGCCCGGGCCTCAGGCAAAAATTGTTCTCATTATAAAGAGTATTCAAAAGGTATCATTACTCAGAATGCTAAATATGACGTGCACGGACCTGGGGACAATTCGGGAAATACGGGCTAATCTCAGCTTTAAGCGTTAATATCTGCCTTATTTAAAAAGTTAACTATGTGTATTATATATCATTTTGAAGTATTTTTTATTCGCATTTCACTGAAATTATTTTTCCTTGAAAAGTATGATGGGATCTACCATATTTTTAAAGTTAAATGTACTCCGACATCGTCAGATACGCTGTAAGGCGTAACATTTCACGCTTACACGGTTCGTTGAAATCGGAATAACTTTTGAAATACTGATCAGAATTTTACTAAAATTTCACATTTTATTCATTGAACATGTGCTTTTATGACGTCACAATTGCTTAGCGGCTACAGTTCAAATCGTCTTATATGAACGCTTTTAAGATTTTCAAAATTGTGTAAGGTTTTGAAGGCGAAGGAGACAAGCAATAAGTTTACCTTTATTTAACCTTCTAATTTAGGTCTGATTTCAAAAAAAAGTTAACTGCACAATATTGTCATGGCGAAATTTACAAAACAATAACCGATTTCTTTATTTTTCAAATAATAAGAGAATAAGAGTTGCTTTTAGAGACTTGAAAAAATGTAACGCATCGATTTTTTACCACAAATCCCATACATATCAATTTTTACTAACGCCCCGAGTGGATTTCTTGACCGTTTTTCAAAAATCAAAAACATTTTAGAAATATTGTCCTCGAGATCTTCTTGCTCTGTGAATTTCACCAGGATTGAATAAGAATAAAGCATCTTATTTTTAGGTTGACTAAACTTGACAAAATGTAACGCTTGTCGTTTTTGACGTTATAATGCTGATTGCGCCCTTACTGGCCATTGTATTGTTTTGGTATTTTGACGCCATAATGTTACTCTAATTGTCCCCTGTTTCGTGCGACGTGTATAAAACGTTTATAAAATCCCTTCACAACAGTAACTCGGTAGTTACACTTAAATATTTTTTTGCTGAGACTAACCTAATCGAGTCTTCAAATATACTCCTTAAAAAAGTTAAGGACCAGTGGTTTTCCTCATAGGTTAACACCCATATTTGTTTGAACGACTATTTTCTAAGCATGGAATAAAAGAAACCTCGATAAAGTAAATAAATCTCTACTTTGATTCTATTATCTATTAAGTCTGCAAAATTCAATGTTATATCTTCAAAGATATTACATGTAACAGGTCAAAATTTGATGTCAAAATTGATGGATTTCATGAAATTTAACAAAAATGGCAGATGGGGAATGGTGGCTAAGGGGAACTCAAATTTAAAAAAAATTTTACTTTTACTTTTTTTAAAAGTAAAACATTTCTTACAAATATTTTCTGAGTAGAAAATCGAATGGCGGTTTTACATTTAACATGCTAAATGTGTTAAAAGTTACTGACCACATGTGTTATTTCAATAAGTGAATCATTAAAGGAATTATTGAATTTGAAACCGTTAACTTTTGTAAAACCTGGAAAATTAAATCATATTTTTGTCAAGTGGACAATTTAGCAAATTTTATATTATAATTTTAGATATAACATTGAATTTTGCAGACTTTATAGAGAAAAGAATCAAGATACAGATTTATTTACTTTATCGGGTTTTCATTTGTTCCAAGCCTAGAAAATAGTCGTTCAAACAAATATGGGGGTTAACATGTAAACCTATGAAAAAACCACTGGTCCTTTAACTTTTTTGAGGAGTTTATTTTAAAGATGGCAGCCTTATACAGTGTTATAGATACGCAGACATTTTAAACAATATGTTTTAATATATCTTATATCTTAGAAGCCCATCATTTAAAAAATCCCAGAGACCTAGTGTCGTGAGCCTATTCACTAGCAATTCAATTGTAAACTTTCTCCTGAGAAAATTCAAGAGAAAATGAGCTACTCCCCCTCCGTTCCGCATTTCATTCGAAAACACTTGGCAAATCTTACACTTCTTTGTTCTAAGTTTTTGGCACTTAGGCCTAGGCCTACACAGTGACGGATCCAGTGGGGGGATGGGGCCTGCCCCCTTTGGTGGGCCATGGCCTGTTCAGGGCCCCAAAAATGTGTAGGTCCTCAAAAATGGGCCATTTTGGGCAAAAATGGGCCTTAATTTTCAACTTGAATTTGGACATTTTTTTCCAGACTCAAAATTTGGGCACCCCCCACAGTCGAAAAGAATGTTCTGGCGAAATGAGATTGGGATTCCAAATTCTTATCTCGTTCGAAGAACGTATTTGACGTCCGTGGCACCCCCCATTCATCCCATTTCTGGATCCGCCATTGCTTACATCTGAGACCATCATAAAATCTTAGTAAGAAAAATGTTAGTCTCAGCTTACATACTGTAGATCAAGAAATCAGTTATCTAAAGTGTTCATGATCGCGAAAGACCGAACACACTGTTGAACGGAGTTTGACGTTCGCAAATTTAGCGTGTCTCAACTCTTCAAAAAGGAGAGAATAAAATTTGAGAACACATTTTAAAACCTAAGTTTTCGTTTTTTACGAATGTGGAGGGCTCCAAGGGGAAGGGTAAGCTTATATCTATAGAATTAAAAAGCAAAAATGTTGTTCATTCGATACATCATGGTTCCATGCTTAGAATATGAAAAGGCTTTAGAAAAGGCTCCGATTGTCGCGAGGTTCAATTTTTTTCGGAAATCTTTATTTTTTATTCTGGGAACCAGTTCATACAAGGGCTTATTTAATACCCGGGACTTAGTTGTGTACCCAACGAAACGAGAAACGGCACGACATCCAAGGCTTTGTTTGGTCTTCTTTTTAACACTTACAAGGAGTAGGTCTGAGAAAACCTACATGTACCCCTCTATTATCCCGTTCCAGGACTATAGTCCTGTACGGAGCCCATACATTTGCCTGTACGATTACAACTTGGGAGAATTATCTACGCCCCTTCCACTTAAGAAACCTACCTCAATGCATTCTACAACTCAAAATGTAACTTCTAATATATTGGAACCGCCGATTGTCTGGGTTAGTTGGCAGAACGAGGTCTTTTTGTTTCTTATGGCTCTTTTGGTCGAAGTTCGATTAAGATGGCGGTTATAACGGAATTTCCCGAACTCTTCCGTAATAGCACGAACTTGGTTTTTCGTTACGTCACTTCCGTGTAAAATGGATTTGTTTCGGGTAAGAGGGAATTTCGAAAATTTCATACAATATTTTCAATATTTACTGCCATGTCGACATCCTATGCTCTTAACTGTATACCGAATGGTTAAACAACGTTTCTTACCGGAAACAAATCCATTTTACATGGAAGTGAAGTAACGAAAAACCAAGTTCGTGCTATTACGGAAGAGTTCGGGAAATTCCGTTATAACCGCCATCTTAATCGAACTTCGAACCAAAAGAGCCATAAGAAACAAAAAGACCTCGTTCTGCCTACTAACCCAGACAATCGGCGGTTCCAATATATTAGAAGTTACATTTTGAGTTCTAGAATGCATTGAGGTAGGTTTCTTAAGTGGAAGGGGCGTAGATAATTCTCCCAAGTTGTAATCGTACAGGCAAATGTATTGGCTCCGTACAGGACTATAGTCCGGGAACAGGATAACCCCTCTACACCATTATCTAATGAAGACTTCATTACATAATGGTGTAGAGGGGTAGGTTTTCTGAGAAAACCTACCCCTCTACACCATTATCTAATGAAGACTTCATTAGATAATGGTGTAGAGGGGTAACACCATTATCTAATGAAGACTTCATTAGATAATGGTGTAGAGGGGTAGGTTTTCTCAGACCTACTCCTTGTAAGTGTTAAAAAAACAAGAACTTAACTTTGACATATAAGTGTTACCTGATGAATGGGACCCTCGCCTTCCAAATGGTAGTAAACGAACTCCAGTGTAACTCCATTGTGTAGAGGGGTAACACCATTATCTAATGAAGACTTCATTAGATAATGGTGTAGAGGGGTAGGTTTTTCAGACCTACTCCTTGTAAGTGTTAAAAAAACAAGAACTTAACTTTGACATATAAGTGTTACCTGATGAATGGGACCCTCGCCTTCCAAATGGTAGTAAACGAACTCCAGTGTAACTACATCAGCTTATCTTTCCGTCCGATCAACAATAAGTACAGTTATACAAGAAATGTAAACGAAGTGAAAATATTCCCCAAAATTTTCCGAAAGGCATGTCATTTCTCACACCCCTATCATGTTTATTGGCTAATTCAAATCGGTTGTGGTAAAAAACGGAAAGCCAATTTGCGAATGTTCCGGGAATTGGTTCATAAGGTTAAAATAACGAAATGATGTGATGTAACGATGTATTTACTTACCAGTATGTTCTATGTCATCCATCAGACTAGGTTACATCAAATCTACTCACTCAGGTCATAAATCATTTCAAACCTAACTTTTCTCAACCAATCAGGGGGCTGAACACGTAGGCACACAAATGTTATCCTAACAATACCGGCAGTTTCATTACTTTTTTTCTTCTCTGTGACGAAGATTCTTTTTCAATATTATGAGCGATGAATCAGTCAAAACAATGCTTTGTAATGGCATCCATTCGATCTAACCTGACTCTTCAAATTTCCACCAATTTTCATCCATTTTTGATTTTCATGTTTTGCATTGTGGGGGAAGTATGGGAAACTTAGCAGTGAAGACAAAATCGTCTGTCAAAATAATATCAAAATTAAAGAGAGAATCAGATATAGCAAGCAGGCTTAACAGAAAATTGTCTAAATTTTAGAATATCTTTGGTTCATGTCATTCCTTGTCATGTCTATTTTCTAAAAATCACAAAAGTGCATAATTTATTCTAGGAAAACTAAAGATTTTTACAATAATGTATTATTGTTCTATAAGAATGGTTACCATTATTATTTGGAAGAATTTAAACATTTTTCATCCATTTTTGTACTTTGAATCATTCATAACTTTACCAATTTATAACATATCGTGAATCTTTTGGGAGATATTGTATTTGACATTGTAAGGAATAGATTAATAGGTCAATTGTACACATTGCTTGAAATTTTGTCACCCCCTATAGATCTGATTCTGCCTTTAATTGCTTATGCCTGAGTCTAGGAAAACTAATGCCGACAGTTACAGCACTTTGAACAAAGATACTCCAGGTGTGGCCATCATTGATCATTACAAACCTGCACAAGTTGTCAATGACCTGACTGTATTCCTTAACAGGTATTGCCTGTAAATCCCTAAAATGACAAAGGAATCAAATATTATACTTCATACACTTTCATAAAATAAAATAGCATTCAACAAGGGGTAAAAATCACTTTTACCTGTTAATCTGTAGCAGGGACATGTTCGTTGAACATCACTTGTTACCCATAAAACCCTTAATGTGAAATTAAATCATTGCACTGTTTAATATTATATCTCATGCATTTCAATGATTATTATGTGGTATGAGGAAAATAGTGACAAGACATCAGTTTTTTTACAAACCAATCTCCTTCAAATATTGAAGTTGCTAAAGCCTCCAAGTTTGAAATCAAAGTCAAATAATTAAATATATCCACTTACTAAGATTGTACAGCATGAAGAACAAATAACTTACAGTGACCTGAGTACATCAAACATGTGACATGTTCAGCACTTAAGATTGTATCTCTCATGTTATTTTGCTTTCAGATGAACCCAAGTCATTAGAATTCCAGAGAAGATACCTGTTTCACCTAGTGACATTCATCTTCCGATGATCAGCACAGCCGTGTTGTGTACCTATATGTGATAGCTTTAATCTGTAGAAGTGTCAGAATTTGATATTCTTGGATGCTTTCAAATGACTTTCAACGCAGGTAAGTACACTATGTAATTATCTGCTTTTTTATGATATCAATTTTTGGCTTCTAGTATCAGTGATCTCAACAGGATGTTTTCTTAAGTGGGTGCAAACTTCTAGAATTCACAATTGGGACCAAAATTGGCAAATTGATTTTCAGGAAGTTGCAAGACTATTATCAAAATCTCAGGTGCTTGTTTCTCTTGAACTGAGTCACCAAAAAATTCTGAAAATTTTACACATCGTCAATTTAATGATCATCTTTTGAATGATAACAATTTAATTTGAAAAAAATATAAACTTTTCTCAATTTTGTTTTAGAAAACACATCTTTTTTTTTTGTTTTGTTTCTTGGTATCATATGTTCGAAATGAAGTGAAACATCTATCCCAACCTCATTGGAACAAAACGATCCACATATACACAACCTGTTTAGGTCTCGCAATATTGTAATTGTAAAAAGGAAAGTTTGTGTATATGTCATTTTGTTCCAATGAAGTTGGGATAGATGTTTCATTTCGTTCTCAATAATTGGTAGAAAATAACAAAAAAATTGCACTAAAAATGTTAAAAGTTAACAAAAACAGTTATATAAAATTTATATATTAAATAATTTCCGCATTAAAATGTTGTCAATCAGTGACCATTAAGGACTGTGTTTTTTACAGATTGTTTTCAACAGATAGGTATAAAAGAAAAACAATGTTGAATTCGGTTTGCCATATCGATGCCAATCCTTTGTCAAGTCTGCAAACTAATGATTGATTAGTTTGTAAGTACAAAGTAAAAAGAATGATCAATCTGAATATGCGTTTTCAAATTATGGATTCATTTTTCACTATTTTATTTAGGTTTTTTAACCTTTATCCTCCCGATTTAAATGGCGGAAAAGTGCAATTTTGCCCCTTTCCGAAAGCTTAAAATCAAGGTTGAAATAATTATAAATTTTTTTAATTTTAAATTGATCAAGAAGACCAATCTCTGAACCGCCATTTTTCTATCAATTTATCAATATTGTGGTCATATAAACAGCTTTAGAAATGGTAGTGCTGACATGACAGAATCATGGAATCATGAAATCATGAAATAACTCTGTCTCTGAAACTATATAGAGGGTTGTAGCTGACCACACTTTAAAGCGCTTCTGGGAGGATAAGGGTTAAACTATGCCATTCTTATTTATGGATTTTACACTGTAAATAAGAGGGGGAGAAACCCCAGGGTTCAAAGATGACATACGCATATAATGTAAATCTGTATTGAGATGACATCGTCGCTGATTGGTTTAGCGAGTGGATCGTTGATTGGTTTAAAACTAGGTCAATATGAAAACTTTGAAAACCAAGATGGAGGGTAAGTACTTCCAGGAAAGGAGGTGCGAGAAGGAGGAAATCATATGTCATCAATTGAATCATGGGGTTTTCCCTCCTCTTACTGTAAATACCGGTAGATTATTTTAGATTTGTTTATTTTGTAATATTTTCAGGAATGAATAGATCAGCTGCACAATGATAATACAATGAATTGATAGTTCACAGATGCGCCTTTGTTACATTGAGATGAGCGACACATTTTGTAACATTTTCTTTGCCACATCTATTTTGTGAAGAATGGAAAAACAACTGCAAATTAAGGTGAGAGAAAATAACTAAGTAGGACTTGCAAGCTTTACTTTGTATGTACCAAACTCTGCCTCATTTATGTTTTCACCATTCAGTTTGAGGCACACCACTCAATCATATACCACGCCATTATTTCTGTTCCATCCACTCGTTTTTGTTGCAATCGATCAACTATGTTCCTACCACTCGGTTAAAACAAAAATTACATCCAAACCACTCATGTCCCCATTACTCAATTTAGAGCACACTACTCAATTATGACCCTGTCACTTAACTATGTTCCCACCACTCAATTCTCATTGAAGAAATAAGGGAAACTAGACAAAAGCAACGCTAAAGCGTAACAAATCCAATCGAACAGACATGGCTGGCATTTTTACAAACAAAATATATATAGCAAAAGTGTCATTAGACAGTGTGCCATGCTTATAGTATTCACATACCAAATATGAGCAAAATTGCTCCACTGCTTTTCGAGTTATAGTAAAATACGTTAAAATGGTGGCCATTTTTCAAAATGGCCACCTTCTACCAAAAATGTCATTAGACAGTGTGCCATGTTTATAGTATTCACATACCAAATATGAACAGAATCGCTCTACTACTTTTCGAGTTACAGCAAAAATCGTAAAATAATGAGTAAATGCCGCCATTTTTCAAGATGGCTGCCATGTGCTTCTTTAATATCTACATTTCTAGCTTTATTAATATCCTATATAATTTTTTACATTTAAAACATATTGCTATTACAGTTTTACATATTGCACCTAAATTACTGTAAAATCGGCACTAAAATGGCCATTTTGAAAATCAGCTTTTGAGCAGAACTTCTTCCCCCATATGGTATATGTGTTCAGAATATGATAAAAAACGGGCCAACGGTATTTGAGTTATTGCCCGGAACAGATGGACGGACAGACGGATGGACGAACGGAGGCATTCCCTATATCCCTCCGAACTTTGTTCGATGGGATAAAAACATTTAATTGCATCTACAATGTACACTTGAACATAATATCTAGTCTATTAAGCTAAGAACCATGAGTGCCATAAGCTACATATCAGTTAATACTTGTATTGTTGTATTGTTTTTGCATGAACATTTTGCCTATATAACAATCACTGTTATGAGTTTGTTATTATTAAATAAAATTCGATATTGCAGGAAATACACCAAAAGTTCATCTGCCGAAACATCAACAATTTTGCTGTCTCTAGGAATGTGAGTAGCAGTCACAATTTCTCCCAGAGGTTTATGAAAGCAACAAATAGACATTGACACTTCATTCACAAATCTGATTAGATAAACCATAAACTTATATACAGTTGATCGAAACACGACTCCTCAAAGTTTATGTTTTCACATGGAGCGATTAATGGATTCATTAATGTCCTATGTGAACTCATAGTTAGGAGGTATATTCTAGGTGCATTTGTTATGTTGGTGAAATTAAATTGATGTACGTATAAAGTATCATAATGCCAAGGCAAGGATTAAGCTGGTTTAAGGCCGATGAGCCTCTTTTGGCGCCAGTGGAAAAAATCAAACGTTTTGACAAAAAACTCATTCCATTTGGTTTTTCTGGGGTCAAGAAATGTGTTAATTTAACTGAAGAACAGAAGACATTACCCAATGGAGATAGCTATAGTGTAATGCTATATAAGAAATATGGTAATTACAAAGCTCCTCTCCCTCCTGATATTGAACCCCTCCCCTTTTCTGACACATATGTTTACACAAGGGTGATGAACACTGATGAGGGTGCCAAGCAATGGGCTGAAATCACAGAGAAAAAGAAACACTTAGAAAAACTAATACGTGGAATGCAAAATCTGGAATCTGAAAATATTTCGGAATGTCTGGGATTCTGTCATTTATCAAGAACGCCTATGGAAATTGGAAAAGAACCAGACAAATCAAACCATGTACCTTTGAAGCAACCTGGTATCACTCCACTTCCCCCAAACATGATACAGAAAAAACAAGACAGTGTTAGTACAGAGCAACACTCCAAACCAAACTTGAAAAAGCAAAAACAAGACAGTGTTAGTACAGTGCAACACTCCAAACCAAATTTGAAAAAGCAAAAACAAGACAGTGTTAATACAGTGCAACACTCCAAACCAAATTTGAAAAAGCAAAAACAAGACAGTATCAGTACAGTGCAACACTCCAAACCAAACTTGAAAAAGCAAAAACAAGACAGTATTAGTACAGTGCAACACTCCAAACCAAACTTGAAAAAGCAAAAACAAGACAGTGTTAGTACTGTGCAACACTCTAAACCAAACTTGAAAAAGAAAAAACAAGACAGTACCAGAACAGTGAAACAAGACTTGGAGCAGCTGGCAATACAAACACTTCTAGCTCAAAATCTCATTGGGATAAAGCAAATGGTAGACCAGGCAAAAGCCTCTGGTAAATCAGTTATTCTGATCCCAATAGTAAATAACTGGAATAGTAATCCTCCTCAAGCTAAGAAGAATACTGCCTTGGTCTGCCCTCCTGGGATGAACCAGACATCGAATATCTCTACAGGGCCACCCCAAAGACCTTTAGATCCAACAATGGTAAAACAGCAGCAAAATAGCACAGTGGATAATAGTGATATTAGTGAGCAGCCACCACCAGCTAAAATGTTAAAACTATCAACTGATCCAAACAAAGAATCTGAGGTCACTGTTAATGACAAGTCTAAAACAGATGTCCCAGTCACTGGTAAAGACAATTCTGAAACTGTTCCCCAGCTTAGTCTGTTGAAAAACAAAGCAATTATATTGAAGTCTGAAATACCAAAATCAACCATTGGTGGAAAGAAAGAACCGCCACATGTCCCCACTAATGACACAAGCAGGGAACCAGTCCCTTTAAACAAACGTCCAACTACAAACACTCTCCCTACTGCTGAGTTCAATAAAACAGTCTCAATACCTGCTCCTCAAGCCATAAACACAACAATTGGAAAAACTGATGCCAAACATGAGGATGGCACTCCAAAGACAACTGATTTGTTCATCAAGGGTCCTACTGGGCAGACAATCCATGTAAAATGTGACTTACAAAAGGGGCAAACTGCCCCTAGCCTCAGTGAAGCCCAACTGAGAGCTATTCTCGCTGCTGCCGAAATGGCGAAACATGCTATACCTTTAAATATAAATAAACAACAATCTATGCCTGTAAATATGAATAAGAAGCAGCCCATGCCTGTAGATATGAATAAGAAACAACCCTTGCCTGTAGATATGAATAAGAAACAACCCATGCATGTAGATATGAATAAGAAACAACCCATGCCTGTAGTTATGAACAAGAAACAACCCACGCGAGTAGATATGAATAAGAAACAATGTGTGCCCATAGATATGAATAAGAAACAACCCATGCCTGTAGTTATGAACAAGAAACAACCAATGTCTGTACAGGCTATACCTGTAGATATGAATAAGAAACAAGATGAGCCTTCAAGTATGAATAAGAAACAACCCATATCTGTAGATGTGAATAAGAAGCAACCTGTGCCTGTAGATATGAATATGAAACAACCTATGTCTGTAGATGTATCTAAGAAACAACCTATGTCTGTAGATGTGTCTAAGAAACAAGATGAGTCTTCAAGTATGATTAAGAAACAACCCATATCTGTAGATGTGAATAAGAAGCAACCCATGCCTGTAGATATGAATAAGAAACTACCCGTGCTTATATTTACCAATAAGAAACAGGCTATGCCTGTAGATAGGAGTAAAAAACAAGCAATTCCTGTAGATATGAATGAAAAACAAGCTAAACGGATACCTGAGATGAACACTAATCAGAACAGGATTTCCCTTTCCAATGCCAGCAACAAACCAAAATGTATGGACAAGCAAGCAAGAGAACTGATTGGTTCTTCAGTACCAGAAAAACAGGATCAAGTATTGTCATTGAAATCTATGCACCGCATGCATGAAGACAACCCTCATCTTGATTCAACATTAAGCAGTCAATCTACAAAACTTGCATTCAAAACACCTCAGTTGATGCATGAAACAACTCGAAAGGTATCTCAGCAACCAGCTTTAAGAAATCAAAATCCTGTCACACAAAGAGGGGAATCAAATGATCAGGAATTAGACTCTGGTGATCCATTATTGGAGCTAGATTCACATGCCCAACAAACAGAAGGGTCTATTGAGTCAGTGATGCAAGAAATTTGTCATGTTGAAAGTTGCATTTTTCCACCCATGAGGGTATCAAAAAGTATTCAAACACAACCAGTTTGTATTCCTTTATCTGCGAATCAAATCAACAAATCAACAAACATTACAGAGAAGGAATGTGATGAGGAAATGCCAAGGGACATTTTGAATTATGAAACAGGTGAAATTGAAGTAGAAGTTGGTAATATCCAAAACAAAAATGGTAACCTAACAACAGAGTGTGATAAAACAGTTGAACAAAAGGTATCTGATTCTGTTGAAAGTGTTCTAACTCAGAATAAAAATGACAACAATCCTGATCACAGCAATAAAGGTTTAATTCAAGAATCTGAGGATGAACATATGGAGGTATCAGAGGTAAGCCAAACTATGCACACAGCTGAAGATATGACAGAAAAACAAAAGGGTGATGATGATGGCATACAAGACCATTCACCAGCAAGGAAGAAATGGAGATCATCCATTGGCTTCACAGATGATGACATTGCCAGGTGGAGTAGAAAATGTTGTGTCATGCAATGTCGAGCCAATTCAACAATTTTCAATTTTGATTCTGAGAGGTCGAATAAAGTTACATTTCACAAGATTCCTAAAGACACCATTCAAAGGCATACATGGTTAGTTCATTTGCAAAGTCCAAAGGCCAGTAAGTCTAGCTTGGAAGATCTTTATGTGTGTTCAATTCACTTCAAAACTGGAGACTTTGAAGACAAAGAGATGACAAAATTGAAGAACTCTGCTGTTCCTTCCAGGTATCTATGGACCAAAGGTCCCGAGTGTGAAGATGACAAGAAACCAAAGGAATGTCAGTGTAAATATATTCTTCAACAGCATTATGGTGAAATGTTATTTGATTTCAATAACAAAGAAACAGAACTGAAAGAACTGTGGGATATTTTTCAATTGTACTTTGAAGAATCAAAATTCAGATTAGAAAATATTGCCAAGTTCTATACAGAGCTTCATTATAAGATGCATCTCATAAACCATATGAAGCAATATTGTGAAGCAAACATGATGTCAATATTTGCTGACAGAATTGAGGATTCAGAAATGTTTCATGCAGTAACCGGTTGTCCCAACATTATAGCCTTTGTTGCATTGTATGAATACTTACAAATTGGGCAAGATGAGGAGAGAATTGCCCAGTGGGAGAAAGCGTGTGCCTTATCAACTGAACTAGTTGAAAGAAAGTATAAAGATGAGATTGAACAGTCCAGAAAAGAACCTTCCGAACCATCCACTGAAGTGAAACTTCTGCAGAAATTGTTAGAGAAATATGAAAATAAAAGTAATCAAGACCTTTTGGATAAGAATGAAGAGGAAAAGAGGAAGGTGGAAGAAGAGGCGAGACTAAGACAAGAAAAAATAAATAAGAGCATTGCTGAATGCCAGAGAAGAAAAAGGGAAGCTGCTGAAAAGAAAAGACAGGAAGATGCTGCCAAAGGTATTCATCGAAAACCACACCGTGGTCGTAAAATCTTACGTGTTGACTCAGATGAGGAGCTTATTGATGGGAAACTGTACAAGAAGAAGGACCTCATTAATGGTAGACCTATTAGTGAGTTTAACTTTGAAGAGTTTATCAATACTAATTTCCCACCTCTTCCAAAGAAAGAGGGAAAGAATGAACTGCTGAGCATCGATGAGTTATTTCTAACACTGTTCAAACTAAAAATGAATTCAAATATCTTTGATATAGCATGTATAAACAACATGGAAATTGAATATATTCTGAAGACAGTATCCAAATGGCAAACATACATGTATTTACGACTCAGTGGTGAAGAGGTTTCTGTAGGAAGGATACGCCTGAACTTACCAGATTGTGTGAAAAATCTCCACCCAAACCTTAGACTTGCAGTAGATGGTAATGATGTTAGCCTCTCCCCTGTTGAAGACCTGATGGCACAATGTAATTTGGACGATTCCTCAGAAAGTGATATAAATATTGAGGAGATTAATCAGGAGTTTAAACATGGTAGAAGTCCCTATAGGTTTGAACCAAAGGCAAGACTTAAAAAGGATAGAGGTGGAAAGGTAAATAAGAAAACAAAGAAAGGAAAGAGAACAAGTCCAGAAATATTAAAACGTGGTGGAAAAATCTTATCACACCCAGATTCTGTGAAACACAAGAAATCAATGAAAGAAGAAGCCTTTGAATACAATTCCTCCGATTATGAGACAGATTACAGTGATGAAGACATTGACAGCGACTGTATGAATCCTGAACTTATGGGATATAGATTTGAACCATGCTTACGACTAAAAGAAGGAAGGACAAAGAAATATAAATTAAAAGAATCCAAAATTGTCAAAGGTGCACAAAGGAAGGAAACAAAAATCAAAAAAGAGAATGAGGCTGTAAGTAATGGAACACCAAAGCTAGAGAGGAATGAATACAATTCATCAGATTATGAAACATACTTCAGTGATGTTGAGGACGACTATGTCCTTGGAAGCAGACCATATATGTTTGAACCAAAGTTAAGACTTAAAGAGGGTAGAAATGGGAAAAGGAATGAGAAATCACTTGCAAGAGAAGAATCAAGCAAAGGGATTGAGCAGCAGAATAGCATTGAATATAATTCTGATGATTATGAGACAGATTATATTTCTTCAGATTATGAACCTTACTATAGTGATTCTGACTCAGAGTCTGGAATGTGGGGATACAAATTCCCAGACATGAGGCTAAAACCAGGTAGGAAAAAGAAGTATACACTCAAAGCATCTAAACTTAGAGAAATGAAATCTAAAGTAAAACAAAGTCCTCCACAGCTGAAAATGGAGGTATACTCAGAAGAACCAGGAACATCAACAGGGGCCTACACTGATTTTGGACTGAAATTAAATGAGACTAGTGATGCATCTGATGTAGATTCCAATGCGACTAAAGGTTACAAGGGTGGGGATATATCTGACACTGACTCAAATGCTACTAGAGGCTATGGTGACGTTAAGATGGAAGATGTTGAGGATGAAGCTTCTCTGTATGCAGCCAAGTTTGAGCCTGACTCTACAGAGGACATGGCAACCACCAGTCAAGATATGTGTTATTCAGATGACACTAAACCAAGACTTGACACAGTTGAAGAATATTTGTGTGGTGGTTCAGACAAACCAACATTACAAGGCTTCAAAACTGAGCAACCATTAGCTGTACCATTTGCAGGAGTACAATATTCATCATTAAAAACTGAAGTGTCCATAAAAGTAGAAATTGAGAAAAATGCAAACGAGGATGATGCATTAAGTGAAACATCTGAAATATCAAATATGCAAAGTACATCTGCAAGTAATGACCTGTGTAGTATAGGTAGTGAATCCCTTGGCACAGGCAGTTTTATCATTAAAAATGAGCCATACGACCCAGAGTATGATTCTAGCATCTATGGTGCGACTGAAGCAACCCAAACATTCACTGATGAAATGGGTAATACATACAGAGCCCAGATAATTGATAGAGGGAGTCTTAACAGGAATGAGTATACAACAGTACATTTGGGAAATGAGCAGAATGATCAAAATTTTCAATCACCAAACCTTGGAGCAGCATTTCCTGATGGCGAGTTCAAAGTTCTTCTGAACCCTGAATTTGGTAAGACAGGACAACAAATAGCAAAATCTAAATGCACTAACTCTGAGAAGCTTAGTGAAAAAGAAGAAGGTGATAGTTTTAAGCAGCATTTTGACATTAATGACACTGTAAAAGATGGAGCAGGTTTCGTGAATATTGAAGTTCCAACTAAACAAGAAGTGGAGTTTTTCACTAAAAGTCAGAATTATATAGGAAATCTTCAAAAAGAATTGACCAATGATTCTGATTTTATCAAACTTGAAATTCCCGATGAGGAAATGGATTTTGGTGCTGAATCTTCTTTTGATCTCAAGGAAAATATGAACCATGACTCAGTGTTTGAAAATGAATATGCAACTAAAATTGAACCTGGTAATGTGAAATTAGAGAACAATAACATTAAGCATAATGAAGATGACAATGTCACAATGGAGGAAAGAGACATGGACACCACTGAATGGTATGACAATACTGATGAAAAGAAAGATATTCTAAGTAGCATCAACATGTCAGACATTCCAAATGGTTGGACAACTTGCTATGTTAAATTGAAAAGACATGTCAGAAAAGGTGCAAACAAACGTTAATGTGTGTTATAATGTGAACGAATATATTTTCATGAAGTGAATATGGAAGCAACTTTATTCTTAGTGTTACTTGGGTGAGTTTAAAATCACCTCTATCATAAATTGGCAGAGACAAAAAAGGCAAAACCAATTGCAAATATTTGTTGCCTTAAAGTTTGGGTATCACGGAAGGATCTGATCTGATCTGATCTGATGTGTTAGCTAGTATTGAAAGCAATCATTAAATCTTCCAAAATGAAGCTTCCAAATGTCTAAAATCTGAAGATCCACCAAATCAAATAAATTATGCAAGTAATATTAAACTTTATTTTCATAATCAAATATGCAAAATCTATAGTCAAAGTAAGATGAAAACTGATCCTATAACTCTATTTGAAATTAAACTGTGAACTTTTTCTATGTTTGCCATAATTGTCTGCCATTCTATCTGACCTGAATTAGCTGAATTAGTGAACCTGGTAACTATCTTATAATCTAGCACCTGGGTAATTGCATCTGAATAAGTTACTCAGTTACTTACTCGGTTACAGTTTCCTTTGGAGTTTGGTAGTTCTCGTATTCTAAAACACTGATGATAAGAATAAATGACTAAGACTTCAGATTGCATCAAATCTACCAATTTGTGAATAATTCTTAATTTACTTGTAAACTCAATTTGGCTAATATAAACTTATTCAACTTATTCGTTGATTTATCTGAATTTCCAATGATGTCCTGAAATTCAAGCAATTAAATAGGCATTTTTATTTGAAATTGTATTTATTCGTTTTCATTTAATAGGTTCCATTTTAAATATGTATTTTACATTAAGCTACATAAAAATAGTATATGGATAAGTACATGTAATATGAATATCAGATGAAGAATATTTGGGTTGAGCATCATATAGTATTAAATGCATTTACTGTTCACTCTCATATTTTACATTGCAATAACATTTATATTATCATACTTTGTTAAATAATTATGTGCTAATACAATGTATGTGTCAGATGCAAACATTTGAAATATATTTTTACAATTTTACTTCTTATAGTTACATCTTCTCATTATGGAAATGATCATCATTGATGATTTTATTCATTGATGATTTTATTCATTGATGATTTTATGTCACTTTGATAGCTGGGATGAACGAAATGCACATTAACCCTAGAAGGCCTATGGGGGAGGGGTCCCCTGATATAGGCATCATGTAGGATCCTCAAATTCTCACCAGTACCTGGAGCTACAGATATAACACACATGTTCTGAGAGAGTTGTACATGGGGTAATTAATTTATTATGATTTAAGTGGTGGGGGGGGGCTTTTGACCCCATTAGGGTACTTTCCTGTGACTTTTTCAACCTTAGGGCTTCTAGGGTTAATTATAACCTATGCAGTATCTGTAGTATGTATGTTAAGTCCAGATAACAGTTTACTGTATTAATATGATAATATCTAAGATTATTAAACTTATTCAGCATTGTCATTAGGAACTGACATATATTGTATCTCCATGCAATAAACCTTTATAGAAAAGTTATTTTCCACCTTTTCTGAAAGTACCAATTTCTCAGGTTCATCCCTTAAAATAGCTGTCAATAGCCATGTGGGCTCACCATTTGCCACCACATGGCAACTTTTTTAGCTCTATTTTTATATTTGGTCTGATGTGGGATTTGCTGTCAAACTATTTTTGTTGCCAACCATATAACCAAACAGTGTCTCAATCTCTACCCCAAAGTATTCACACAGTAACAAACAGTGAGCCCACACAGCCTAGGTTGACAGGAAGGCCACTTTATTGCTATCTTCTTTGTATTGGGATCACTTGAATAACAATCTTGTTGTTTGAAATAAGCTCTGTCCATTGGACTGGTTCAAGTATTTTGTCTGTAATATTTCCTCTAATCTTAACTTCCCTGTCCCATTCAGTAGTTTGATTGTTGTATCATTTAAGATACGAGTTTGCTCAACAGTAAGCCAAACATGAAATGCTTGAACTCGATCCTCTGCTAGGGTCATCGTTTTTATATCCTCTTCACAAGGACCCCATAGCATAAACTCTAAAATTGTCATGCATTTTTTGAGGCACTCAGAAGACCCCTGGTATAATAACTGCAATACTTTGAAAAGTCCTCGTGTATAAGGGGTCCTTGAGCTATAAAGATCACTGGTTCTTGATGTTCGTTTTCCAGTGTACTGAACATCACAGAGTTCTGAAACTAAATTAGCAAGTCCATCTGTTGTGTTCTGCCACTCCTGGTCAGCAGATATCTGCTTACGTAGAACTGGGCAGACTATCACATGTTTTTCATTGTTTTGGGATATTGCCACAAGGGTGTCCTTAGTTGAGAAACTGTCACATGTGTAGCCTCGTTCATGTAAGTACTGCACACTATGTAACACTTGTAACATTATGAAACAGGCACTACGCTCATGGAGATCAATCTTATCCTTATAAACATGTCTTGTTAGCTCTAAACATTCTGATAAAGTCTCTACAGAGTCATACATAAGTATACCCAAAGAAGCATGCATGTTAAGCGGTTCTCCAGCATGGTTTGTATCCTGTAGTGATGGGTGGAGTAATATAGATGGCGCCTTGTCTATGAAGGTATTTTGGACATTGACGACATTAGAATGACTGAAGCTGATGATATCTGCTGGCAACACCTTTTTTGAAATCTGGAAAGCAAATAATTTATCGTCATATTCATGCTGGATCTTTGGTCTGGGGCTTAAACTGATTTGGCAATGCTATTTTAGAATTTAAACACCATTTCAAAAATAGGTAATTAGGTACATCAACGGAATGATGAGAGAAATTTAAAAAGCATAAGTAAAAGATTTAAAATATATAAACACCTACATGTATATACTATAAATAATTTTGAAAATGTTAAATAAAGTTATTAAAACACATAATTGTGTAAAGATTTCATAATAATGCTTATTTAAATATATGAATTGATCTACCATGACTACATCAGGGTTTTAGAATTTCAGCAGAAGGAATAGAAGTGATTGCTATGTTGCCCCATTGCCTACTCACCATAAGGACACATTTCCGGTCCGGTATCTTCTGGAGAGATGCAGGGAACAGCGAAATATCATCATGTATGTATACCCCTTCCTCTGTCTTTATCACAAAATCTGAAAGTCCATAATGTCTCTTATATACACTCTCCTTTCTAACAGGTATTTCAATTGTCTCTGTTATACTTTGAAATGCTTTACTGTTGAGTTCTGATATCCGTTCGAAACCTTCTGAAATGTTAGTGGGTGCATTCTCTGTTGGTATGTTATCGTATTCATGCTGCGTGCCATTATACATGAGAATATATGTCTCGCTGGTGCTGCGTGTGCGTGGAATCAACCTCCTTGGAGCTGGTTTTGGGCGAGGTTCATTGTCAGTCTCTTGTCCTGTTGGTACATTGTTGTTAGCCTCATTATTATCACTGTCAGAGTCTTCACTGTCTTTATGTTGGGTCACTTTACAATTAGCATTATGGTCACTTGGAGGCGATTTCACAGGTACAAGGTATTCATCAGGAGATGAAGATGTAGACGCAGGTGAATTTGTCGATGAGGAATTCTGGGACATATTTCCATTTTCCGTAACGGCATATTCGTTTATCATATCATAAATGTTATCGGTGCTATGTCCTGTGAGAATCTTCAATTTGTGAGGTTCGTTGATGTTAATGTTGTTGCTCTGTAAAGTTGGATCATCGGGGAGGGTGACAGGCTCATAGCCATGGAGATCAGAGTGAGGGGGAACGGGAGGGGGTGAATTGGGAATATCCTCTATAGGGGCAACATCATCTTGACACACACCCTCTGAAAAATATATAAATATAAATTACAATTTTGTTTTCTTATCTGGAAGTCTAAATCAATAAATAATTGACATATTATAGCCAAAAATGTATGTGTCATGTTTATTTATAATTTCAGTTGGAACTGCTTATATTTCTAAACAATTTGACAAGTCTGGGGCAGCTTGGTTAAATGTCAACTCAGGAACCCCCACCCAAGTAAGTAAAAACTAAATCATGTATAAGTAACTTAATCCTTTTAAATGTGACTTATCATTTTGAGTGTTACAGTCAGTTCAAGTGTGACTCAATTAAGGAATAAATAATGATAGGCCATTCAATATGGTGAAATTCAGCACGAGTTGGACAGAATGTTGTACAAAGCACGAACCGAAGGTGAGTGCATTTGTACTAACATTCTGTCCAACGAGTGCTGAATCTTACCATATTGAATGGCCTATCATTATTTATTCCGATTCAAACATAAAAATTAGTAAAAGCCATGTCTGTGGAACGGGCATGAAGGAAGAATACGCATGCTGTCAAGATTCTGAAGTCGGCCTGAAAAATTTTAGAATTTGTTTGGGCTGTTCTATTTTACTCCCCGTTTTAGATTTTATACGGTGTATGCAAACATGGGGTGTTGATAAAATAAAAATAAATAGGGAGTAAAAAAGAACAGCTATCCCCGGACAGAGCCCCAGATGTGCAACTGAGATGTGACGTCACTCAAAACAATGCAAATTGCAGATTGAATAGAGCATGGTCGTGCATCTATGGAGAATTAGAGAACGTTCTATATTGGCTATGCTGCATTCTGATTGGTTGAGAAATTCGAATAGAGCACGGTCATGTTTGAATTAATCATAATGAATGTTATGATCAGTATGAATTTCCCTTAATTTTTATCAATGCCAGAATCATCATGCAATAAACTCAGTCATCAATGCTGATTGTAATCATAGACTAAAGGTGATAGAAATAATTTGTAAATAAAGATGGCCATGGTAATCTATTACAAAATGCTTCGCCTTGTTTTTGACAATTAATTTATGTACAAAAGAAAAGCAAGCAGCAAGTCAAAACCTTGCATTTCAGCCTCTCATTAGACTACATTTGCTTATATGTGTGCTGAGCCAGATAGAGCTATATATGCTGATTTATCCTATGCCAAGTAGAGTTTTAGGGAGATAAGTTGGTAAGATATATCTCATATCCTGATTTTGAGGTTTCCATATCCAGAACCTCCATATCTCCTGCCATATCTCCCGCTTCGGCGCATATCTTCCCGCTTCCGGCAAGTAGTGCAAATGCAATAAAATGACTTTGCATATGAATGATTTGTTTATTTTTACACCTTGTACTATTGAAATGGCCATATGCCCCTGAAAACTCTACTTGGTATAGGATAAAAAAGTTATATATGGTCGGTTTGGATATTGGGTTCATCCCTTGTGAGATATGCACATCCCCCTCTGGATAAACCCCATATCCAAAACCTCCCAGTACATAACCCTTATATACAATATTTACCCAAATGTACATGAGTGTTGTCAGTCCTATCATTCATCTCTTTGTTGTCACATTCACCAATGTCACACTCTGCCTCCTGCTTGACTGGTGACTGGAATAACAATGGAAATACCTTTTAAGATAAGAACTGTGCAGTGCGACTACTTAAAGTTTTCCTATTTTCTGATCAGAGAAAAAATTCAGTGTATTCTGTGTTCAGTTTTTCAGTGCATGCTGACATGTTAATTTACATCTGTGAAAACCTGAAATAAAGTATAGAAGTAGGCTATTACACCAATTCTCTGGACCCCCTCCCATCTGGTTCACCACCATTGAGGTGAGGTGTGCAGAGGGGGGGGGGGGGGGTAGCTTATCAACTAGGCATAGGAAATAAAGATATTTTTCAAATATCTAACATTGTTTTTAAAAACATTGTTACTATTTTCATCATAGTAGACATTATCTGAGTGGGTCGTAGCATGTACTATGTATTAGGTGTACTGCCATAGAATATTATAATATGATTGATCATGAATCTAAATTATGTGATATCAAATATATGGTATACTTTAATAAAAAGTGCACAATTATTGAAGAGATCTTTTTCTTTAGATATTTTTTGATCATGTTTTCTGTTTTGCTAAAAGAGTAGGACTACTTAAGGTGTGGCATTGCCAGAATCAATCAAAATGGCTTATGTGTCAAATTAAGTATGAACATTTTGAGCTGGCCCCTCGATTTTCTAAATTCTGTTTGTGGATTGTTCATGTATAAATCAAGAATTCAGCATAAAGTGAAAGGAGCTATCTCATATATTTAATAAGTATATATACTTTATAAGTAATATATATTTTCATTCTAACATGTCCACACATTTGACATTTGAATGCTTTGATACGATTTGCTCACATATGTTTGATTAAATCGGGTTTAACATTCCTTAGATAACTCAATTCATCACCTGACGTGTTATGCGATGATTGCATTTACCGTCTATAAGTGTGTTATGGAAAAACAAGTTATGTAAATTGATTACTTAATTGGTAAAGTAATTCTGAGACAAACGCTCATTAGCAGATGTCATAATTAGTAGCATATTGTTGGTCTTTTACTGTCATTTAATTTCATTGGCATATGTTACACTTGGGACAAGGTGAATGGTTCATAGTTAGACATCAGTGATGAAAGTGAAGGATTGTACTTTTTTCAGGAATATTTTTTCTGCACAATAACCAAAAATGATAGTGAATTGCTCAAAACTGTTATGTATGGTGATTTAGACATATTTATGTTTAAAAGATGGCAGTTTTCTCTACCTTCTTTCAAAACTTTAAAATTGAGTGACTGCTATGGTTACAATGAAAATGTCTAGATTATTAAGCTTTAGGAAGCTCCCTTTTAATTTTGAACCATTGTGGATTTTTTATGACCAAGAATTCTGAAATTTTGAATCATGCAATTTTTCTGCTGCATTGAAAACTGGACATCTTATTTGTAATACATGTGACTTTTAAACTATTCCTGAGTCACTTTTTTTTTATTTCAATTCATTTATTATTTCATACTATAATTTATTAGGTTATATGGTCATTATAGACATATAATAATAATATTTGAGATGATCAAGAAATCACATTAATGTACATGTGTATTTAAATATTAAGCATGCATATTGGAACCCATTTCACACCACACCACCACAGAGAAGATCCCTATAGATTATACAGAAAGATAAAAGGCTAAAGACACAATCAATTTTAGAGGCCCGATGATTCTCCGTCACTTAACAATTTTTAGCTTCATAAATTGTTGATCAAAGTTTTGAAACTTTAGTCAGTTTCTAATTTCTGTTAATGCTTGGTGCAACAAACTTGAAATATAAGGTATAAGAACATGCTATGATGCGAGGGACTGTGGTGGTGCTGTATAGTGGAATAGGTTCATGCAATTATGCATGTATTATATGTTATATGTAATAATTGCCCTCAGTCCTATTGCCCTCAACCCTTCTATCGTATCTATTGCCCTCGTCCAATAGATTGTCTTAATTCTTACCCCAGAGTATTAAGCGGGCCAAGAAAAAATCCATGTTTTAGCTAGAAGAATACAAATACAAATATCATATATCTTTTTTTAAAGCATTAACACTTGACCATTTTCTGTGAGAAATTTTTTTGAAGTGAAACATTAGTTTTGAATTTTAATTGTGTGAAGATTTTAAACTAATGTTTTGTGTTAAATAGATGGAGTATGTATCAGTGACCCAATGTACAACAAAATCTTACCAGTAAGCCAGTTCTCTGATGTTGCACAAATAGAAACAAAAATGTAAGTACCTTTAATGTGCAAATAAACCTTATTTGATATAATGTGGATTTTGCATCAAATTAACATGTGCAATGTAGTGAATGTTGCCTTAGTCTTGCTCTCCTAAATTAAGAAACCATACTTTGGAATTATTTCAGCGTTAACATCTCCAAATGGTTTTGCCCATATGATCATATACGAGCAATAACCAAAGCGAAAAACTTGAAAATTACTGAAGAACAATCACTTTTTTCGGTATGTTATCTTTTACTTTTTGTGTCATGTCTAGTCTATATTTGATTTTCCAAATGGACTTTTTTTGATTTTTTGTTCAGTATGCAAACTTTCACTTCATCATTACGGGAAATCAGATTAAACTTGATGACTGTTGAACCAATACAAGTTATGAAGGGTTATTAAGGTGTGTGTAATGATCAAGTATGATGAGGCTAAAATTCCTGCATTCATAACACAATGTAATGCTGCTAGGATTCAACATAAACAAACTCAGAACTGACATAATGTACCTGAAATCTGGGCATTCTTATCGTCAGACTGTGATATAACATTGTACAAATCAAATGATTGATCTACAATATTTCAATGTATTTAGTCTACATCTTCTTCAGGTAAATCAACCATTTCATTCCTTAAGAATTGATCAAACTACATATTTAGATGCCATTGCAATACAACATAAAGTATTAGCTAATTAAGCAAGATGATGTCAAGATCGGAGAAATCAAAATACAGATGCAGCTAACCCTGAGAGGAGAAAGGCAATATAAAAGCTTGAATATTTAAGTCATACTCACAACTAGATCTTCTCGTTTAGGAGGGGGTGGCCGTGTTGGTCGCTTGAAACTAGCTCCGATTAGTCCATCTGTAACTGAGCGCACTCTAGAAAGAGGTTGCGGGGGTCTTACAGGACTGGGTGATCTCAAAGATCTTGGACCAGGCAGACCACCGCTTGCTGACCTTGACCTTTTCACCTCATTGTCAGATCCAGCCTTCTTTTTGTTATACACAACAGGTCTGGTCTTTCTCTGTTGGGCACAGGCAGATGCTGTCGCTTCTGTGTTCTCATTAATTGAAGCTGCACGTTTTAGGTTGCTATGAAGAATAGGGGCACTGATAGTCAGTGCAGGAGAGCTGTTCTGGCGTAATTTGCCAATATGTTTAGTTTTGATTTTGCCCTTAGGACTTTTTGGGTTACTATGACACAGTAGAGATGACGAGGCTGTGTCTGTCTCTGAATCTGATTGTTTTCTTGGAATAATGTTTGGATTTTTTTTCACAGGAGGGGATGGGGGAGGTGATTTCATAGATGGGGTCCTCCGTGGTCTCCTGGTGTTATTGATAGGCTTCTCTGGGGTACTCTCCTGGGAGGTGGCTTCACGGTATCTATTAATCCTGTCTTGAACACTGTTCTTTCTTCTGGGCTCACCCTCCGTGTCTGTTAATATTTTATCATCGAAAGTTCCCATTGAGTAGGAGGCACTCTTTTTGAGAGTAGGCTTATGCACAGTATCAGTGGAAGATTCACATATAGAATCAGTAGATTTTAGTGTTACTTTGGTCAACTTATCTTTATTGGGATTACAAAGATTGTCGTTTTTTGTCGCGAAAGTTGAAATGAATTTTGATTTGATAAGTTGAACATCCCCACCCTGTTGGTCACTGGTGCATTCCGGGATTGCTTCGTGTTCCATTTCATCGTCGGTAGAACCACCAGAATTGTCACTATCTGTCACAATAGTATTGCCAGGAATATCACTTGAACCAGAATTACCAAAGTTGTAACTACTCGGCTCCAGGTTACTTCCCTTTCTTAAGAACTTCTTAAAAAATGACTTCCCAGACTTTTTGGTTTTCTTAGAATTTCCAGGGACTGGATCTTGAATTTCTGTGGTTTTCACTCCAAACTTTTTCTTGTTAGAAGGAGATCCAAGTTTACCCTCAGGTACATTGACAACGTGCATGTCTGAAACAGGTGGGGACTGTGGGGGTTGTTGGGATTGTGTTGGTGGAGGAGGAGGTGGTGGGGCAGGTCTCAGGGGTCTCGCTTTCCCTGTTTTAAAGTCAACATTATTAGCAATACTTAAGATCTTTTCCTGGAACTCTTTTGGAATTGTTTGTTTGACTCCAGTACTTGTACGCTTCTCTGGATTATTTGTGCCCTCTTTGGGTTTCTGGTTGTCAGCATTAAGCTTATCATCTGGTTCAACTTTTGGGTTTTCAGCTTTTAGGGGTGGGTTGGATATTGCTTTTGATATTGTTGGTTCATCAATAGGTTCATATGCATGTGATCCAGTGCTTTCACGTATACCAGTTGTAGCCGGACATTTAGATGGGTCAGGGGCAATATTTATTTGTTTTGTTATTTTAAAATCAGGTTGCAATGGCTTGATGTCAGATTGCTCATTTGGATTATCCAAAGTCAGTTTTGATTTGTCAGAGTTAATTGCATTCCTGGCTGCTACATTATTATGCAGGAAAGATGACTGTGGTGTAAAATTTGTTGTAAAGTCATTATTGAGTTTCCTGAAGGATTCGCCTGGTTTTGTTGGACTGTTTGACTTTTGATAAGTATCCGTGTTATCTGCATCTATAGTGATCTTTGATTTCAATTCCACATTTTGTTTATCTGATTTTTTAAAGTGTCTGAAGAGGAATGATCCTTTCTTCTTTTTCTTCTCATCATTTGGCGGGGGCAATTCTGGCACTTTAGGAGCCTCATTCTGAATTGGTGCTGCATCAATAGATGATACATCAACCACAGTGTAAGGAACTGGATTACTGTCTTTCAATTCAATATCTACAACTTTATATGGTGTAGCATCTGGAAAGTCGTTATCATCTTTAGTTGGGGTTCCTCTATCTGACGAGATGTCAGTTTTTGAGGCATTGTCTCCACTGTTTTCTGATGACCCTTTATTGCTTGAAATTGACATTGAAGATGCGATACTATCAGAGTCAAGGCTCGCTGCAGCTTTGTTGTAGAGTACCTCAGAATATGTATGACCTGAGGGAACAGGTTTTTCATTATAGTATGCTCCCTGAGATCTCTCAGGGGTGCCCTCCCTGCTGGATAATGAACTATAATCATGATCGTTAAACTTTCTCGAAATCTCCGCACTTGTTCGTTGAATTTCAGCGATTTCAGAATATTCATGCTCAGATACTCTGAGTCTTGGAGGAGCATTGTCAGTGTCTTCTTTGATGTTAATATTTGTTATTCTGTTGAAAGTTTGAGAAGCTTGAGGTGGTGGCGATTTTCTTGTGTGTAAAGCAGGATCTTTTGCAGGTTGAATCACCTCACGCTTGATGATGTTTCCATTTGTCTTCACTTTGAGGTTATGAGGATCAGAATTCCAGTTTGTGTTTTCGAAAGTTAATTTTGCCATTTCTCGCTCCTCTGATGACATAGGTTCATCATTTGAGTCGTCGCTGTTGGCATTATTATTGTTTTCAATGTCATCATCTTCACTGCTATAGAGTATCCCACCATTTGTCCCAATTAAATCCTCACTTTTGCTGAATCCAACATTTAGTGATTTATTTTGCCCTGCATTAGATCTTTTCAGTGCACTTTTAGCCTGTTTTGTTGTTGTTGGCTTTGATGTGAAACTTGATTGGCTTAAACTAGAGGACCCGAGAACTTTTCTAGTAACATTTGGCTCCTTCCTTTTACCATGTGTAAGTTTTTCATCGATGCTAGTTTGTGATTTGGGAGGTTTTCTCAATAAAGATGCTGTGCTCCCAACATTGTGTTCTATCTTGGGACGTAGACAGTTTCTACATAGGTCCTTCTTCCAAGCATTTTCCACAAAAATCACACAATTGTCGCCCTGTGATAACATCATGACATCAATTGTTATTGTGACATCAGATCATTGTGACATCAGTTATGTATCATCATGACTCTAACTGAAAATACAAGACAAATATTAATTTTCTAAATGTTTGCAATAACTGATTCAACTGTTTGTTTTGTTGAAAATCTGACCTTTAAATAGTAATAATGATTGCTTTTAACAATTGATCATTTCAACCACATCGGTTGCACATGTAGATGAGAATGATAAAGCCTATAGTAATATATTGACTTTTACTTGACATACAATAAAACAATATCATTAATTATTTATTTCATAATGATGATAATTATGAATACTTTTCGCACAATAACCTATGATTATGTCTATACAGGTCAATATGAATATTATAGTGGCATTACATTGGCCAGCACACCACAATGTTATTTTAAAAAGGAATTATATTTTACAACATGCAGACAAAGTTTTTAGTCATGGTGAGATAAGTATGCAAGAAAATAACTGAGAATCTAGCTCTATGTATAGTACCAGTTGTGCTCCTGTGTTTTAATCAAGGAGACATAACATAAATATGTTCTCATACAAATGTTCTAATTATGCAGATGATGTATTATTCAACTCGTGTAATTAGATTCAACAAAACTTAAGTGCATTATTCCTATTAATATTTCTCATGTTTTTCCGAGATGCTTATGACTTACAGAAGATAATTTGAAAAAGATTCAGTGTCTGATAACATATCCTAACTCTGTTCCATTTATCCATTATCACAGTGAGCTACATAAAAAATGCAAATAGCATAGACAAAAATGAAAACTCATACCATCTAAAATAAGTTATTGTTTAGAATTCCTCTCCTGATTAGCTTATTCCTCTAAATTCCATTTTAGATTTGGTATTGCCCTGGAATTTAAATCTCTCCAAGTATTCCTTCAGCTAAATCCCAATTTCAGACTATTGAATTCTGGCAGACTGTACCTGGATTACACTCACCTAGTTGAATGCTCTAGACTATTACAGACTGATGAAGCATATTCTCATCACAGCAGATACACATCATTTCTGGTATCAGGTACCATAATATTGCATCAACTTGATTCCAGAGAGCTTCTACATGGATTACACTGAGTTATTTCTGTCGAGATTATCTTGTGGAAAAGAGGCTAACACTAAATTTTAGAAGTGTTTCAGAAACTTAAGAAGTGTTTCTCAATATATAAAGCTGTCATTATAGGCTGTATCATGAAATATACATTAATTTACCCTTCAGAAGACTATACTCTGAAAATTTGGGATAGTCGCTGGCATTCATTTCATATTCAGATTCAAATTCAAAAAGCCATTAAAGATCCATTTGAGATCAGAAAGAGTGCAGGATCATGACTTGACTTAATTGATCATACCAGAAATACTTTCATCCAAATACTGCAGAAAAAATGAGAAAACATTTGAATGTAGATCTATAAGACTAAAATCAGGTTATTTATTTAGATTAGTTAATTCCATATGTTACATCACATAAAGATAATCCTCAAAGTTAAAACTGCCCCAAACTAAACTTTAAAAATCACTGTGAGATCTGCATCATAAAGTGAGTTCCACAAGTTATATTGCAAGTAGAAAGACTGTTTCCATCAATACAGACATGGACCACACTTCAAATCCCATCCAAGGCCATCCACTTTGTGTTGTTTACACATCCAACCCTTTTATCTCAACTTTTTGTCTTAAATATTTTGTTTGTGGAACTGTTGTTAAGATAAGCTGAGTACCATATAGCTGTAGAATATGCTACACCTGTTTGACAAAAACTGATTTGTTAGAAATGGTCAGAAAACTGATTTTTTACCCTGAAACTTCACCAGCTATCCAGGTACTCTACCCTCTCACAATAACAAATCATTTTGTGTAGGTTTTGATGGCATAGATAATAGAAGAATCATCTCTGATTTAAAGTGTGAATGCAAAGTTACACTCTAAGAGAGAGTAAGTGCTGTAAATACATTTATATAAATACCAATCAATTAAAGTACCCATATTCAGTAAGTTTCAATACATATTCTGATTGAATATAAGCTACACCAAAGAATTATATTTGATTTTAAGAGTATGTGCAAATTATACTCTGAGAAAGAGTAGTAATTTAATAGTACAGTATAATCATGATTATCCTGAATTTCAACTAAGAATTAGTATTAATTCGGCATTTTTGATTTAGACAAATCATGCAAATACCAACCTTGATGAAATATTTCCTATCTACATTCACTAATTCCAAATATCTATCAAATATCCATGTTCACAATTTCCTATTAGACATGTTAGATGTCAAAATAAACAGTTCCATCCTGCCACTGCAAAAGTTACCCAACACCAACTGTGTACTGTAAATGATTATAATTTGACACTGTTAAATTTCACTGTATGAAGATTGGCAAAAATTGGGATTTTATTTCCCTGAATAGAGTTTTCCTGCCATTAGCCATTAATGTTGATAAAGTATTTCACTGGGTCTTGATACTCACTGAAAATTATTTTCAGTGAAAATAATGAAATTAAAAACCCAGTGAATATTGCCATTTCTACAGTAGAAGTGTGTATAATGTATGATGATGGTCCAAAATAGCAACCTCAAGCTGTTGCATGAGACCAGCAGGGTTCCACTAAATTCACTGTTAATTAATTAATCTTTGGGTAGATTATCTTAGATTCTATATCACCCTCAACTGAAGATTCTTCATTAGATGTTAATTGGTTATCTGGACAGTGTTAATATTACAGCCTAGCTTTTTCTAGTTTATCTTCCTGATCAAGGGAGGGGGGGGTCCCAAGAATAAAAATGTTTTGAGGTAGCTTCATCTGTACATTGAATATTTCTCATTGATTTAATCAGGATCTTTTACATATAGAAAGGAAAATGTAAAAATCATATGCAAGTATGTTTTACATAATCATATAACTTCAAAATTGCCTCGAAATACATGTAGATTGCATCCCAGTGGTTGCAATATGACAGCACTTAAAAATAACTATAAAAGTTACCATTCAAGTCCTACCTTAATCAAACTGCTGACTATATAGTTATCAGTTATAATAAGCAATTACCACTTATAATCCTACAAACTCCGCAAAATGATAATTCCTTCAGGTCTCAGTCTTGGTATACATTCTGTTATATGTTAAGTTATTTTCTAAATCCTCAATAGATTGTGTTTTCAAAACTGAACATGTTGAAAATTTGCTTTTCTGCAAGTTACTGCATCAGTTCCTCCTGTCATCTGCTGTGTTACCTGTTATACCCTAGCTTGCTAAATTGTTTAGAAATCAGCCTCTGGTCAAACTTGTACTCCTACCAGTTCTCTAAAGTCCCATTGTAGAGCCTTACTTTATGAGCTGCCTAATGTTTCAGTTACCCCCAGGGACCATCTCAAGCCTCTTTCACAGGCTTTCCCTTGAAAGCCTTTGGCTCTATATATTTAGAAAAATTGAGAAAAATAATACTCTAATCCTTAGTTAATGACTGTAATTACAAATAGTATAAATCATAATGCTGAGCATGTATTTGAAAAAATAAAACATTTTTTCATTGGCTTCCTTTAAATATAAACACAATAACATTCCTACCTTTAAAATCAAGTTTATGAAATATATCACTCAAACCTCCAGGATATGTCCTACACTTCTATTGAAATGTTGACACACTTAAAAAATGATTGAACCCATTTTCTCTTTTCACTGATCAGCTATTGTCAATGTGGGTTAGATGTGGTTAGATTCATTCAATCACTCAGACATTCCTATTTGTGGTGAGAATATCAACCAGTCCTAATTGATCCATTGAGGATGTTGGTTTTGACTAAATTCCAGCATATGAATTAATCTTAGGGATGACCCCATTTCCTAAGGTGATCTTTAAGTTGAAACTTTATTTGTTCATGATGTGTTTTTGTATTAAAGAGGACAAAGGGTAACATAAGCAAAATGTCAAACCCCATTTAAAGGGATATACAATATTGGCTAGGGAGGTTGTGGGACTAAATTTTTCCTAATCTTACAGGGCCTTTAAATCTCTAGTTGAGCCAAAAGTTGGTTTTAACAGTCCATCATGTATTGAAGGTCCATGCATGTATTACTTTTTAAGACCTGGTGAACATCCAGGGTGGATGGACCTTTTATGTGAGTAATATATCTTAAATGGTAGGGATATCCCATGTGGGATTCCCCCAGGATTAATGGGCTTCTTGTGTACCTGATCATTGGTCAAGACAGCACTTCAAAGTCAGAGAACCATATGTGACACCCAGATGCAGCTATGATGAATGGAAGATTAATGGATGTATCTCTAACAGTCCATCAGTCAGTAAGCAGTGTGCCTTATGTCTGCTAATGTGTTGCAGATAGTTGGAATGGAGATCTCTCTGGACAGTCTCCTTTGCAACTGATACTCCACATTTCAGATGGTAACCATGGGTCAATTTATATGGGATGAATATGTAAGGGGTTGCTGGGTTGGATCTAGAATTCCCTCCTTACTTTATGAAAATCCTGTAAAAAAATATTTGGGCCCTTGGGCACTGTTTTAAAATAAAAACGTAACCTGAAATATTGACCATACTGGGCCATATTTTCAAATATTTATTTTCTCAAATAATTATTTTAAGCTATTTTGACAACTCTGAGGTTCCTGGCTACCATATCTTATAAGATGGGCCCTGCTTTAATGTAAGGGCTGTGAAGAATGGGTCTTGATTGTCAGGAGATGAGGCCTGACCAAGAAATGGGTCCTGCTAGGGAAATGGGTCATGGAAAGCAAAATTGTTTCTTCCTCAGTGGATGGTCCCTAGCTCTGCAAGAGGAGATTTGTCCTGGAAAATGGATCTTGTGCTACTTACATAAGATAAATAGCTTCTGCAAGAGTGAATTGTCTCTTTTAGGACCAGTGTTCCCTAGATTCATTATGGTTGTATGCTTCATAGCAGACACTGTGGTAAAACTGTTTAGAAGCCAAAGTGACCACAGTGGTGTCATGTCCCACATTTATTCTTCCCTCTACAGACAGAGACTAGCTTTGCAACAGACAAGATTACTTTGTGTGTAAATATCTTTGGTGTTTTATAGGACATTTGAGACACAAATATTTAGTATTTTGTCTCTATTGTTTCTGCCCAGCTTACATATGTCTCATAGCAAACTTTAAATCTAGATGACGGGATGTAGCTATATGGATCATACATACAGTAAAACCTGTCTAACTTAAGCCAAAAGTCTTGGATTAACACAAAGGTTTTTATCATTTGAAGCTTTTAGGAGGATAATTGAAAAATCGAGACATTTAAATTTTGAAATTTGAAGGTGTTTGGATATAAGTGTTTGAATATAAGGGTTTATCTGTAGAGAATTATAAGCAGGATTATAATATAATCCTTGAAGCAGACATGGACAATCTCTTCTGATGCAGCAATGGTCTCTAATCTGATTATAGCCAGGTTGTAAGTTCCATAAACAGGCAAATCTTTACACATACATGGCTTGATTATTCCCAGCTGCTGTGGTCAGCTCTTATATCCTCTGACCACAACATTTTCTCATGTCAAAAGGGCTTTCACTAAGTAGCAAGTGTGCAGTGTTTTCATCTGCTATCTCTATGTAATTTTTTTCAATCAAACTTAAGAGCTGTTTTTCATTCATAAAGGCCATAGGTCGAGTGGATTTTTCAGATTTATGACATCAGTTGAACTGACATTGATGGATGATGTCATAAGCTAATATTCATTTTTTCAAAATTCAGGAGTTGATAGGTCATTTGGTTCAGGTTTCTAGAAATAAAATCCAATCTCAATTAAAATCCACATGTTTACTTACAAAAAATCATTTCAATGACATTTAACAAGGAACTGGGAATCCTTGCCCTTTAGTCCCTAGATAGCAGCCATAACCTTAAAATAAAACAAAAGTAAAGCTCTGAGGATATGTCCAAATTTAGATAATTCAGACCATAAAATGGCTATCACATAAATGAAGATAAATGTTGATGTAATATTCTGCCCATATGGTTTCCACCCTCTTTTAACACAGTCTGATTTATAGGACTTCTAACAGGCTTTTATCTTTCATATCTCCTATATGGCTGATTCCATCTCAGATACAACACCTTTACCAAGGAGGAAGGTACAGACTTCCACTATAAAATATGTGCCTTCATCCCAGGTGCAGATGGACATTTTGCCCTTTGAGATAATTAATCAGTTTTGATTTACAGGGTACTGGAACTTAATTAGAGATTTTATTTACAAGGTCCCTTGGTGTTCTTTAAATGTCAACTCAAAGATCAGGCCTGTTCCTGAATTAAGAAATTAAATTACATCTGGAATCTATATAAAAATAATCTATAATAACATGTAACAGAGAGACGAACTCATCATTGAAGAAACTAGGACTTACTACATAAGAGCATTAACCAATCAACCAAACAAACCAACAAAAACAAACAAACAAAAGAAAACAAGATACAATAACATACTGAATGAAAAATACCAAAATAATTAGATAAACAAATTCAAGCAAAACATTAAACAAACAAACAAACAAACAAACAAATAAACAAACAAATAAAACAAACAATTTACTAAATACAACTCCAGCTCAAAAATACCAAAATAACCTCAAGAAAACACATAATTTTCATAATATAACTGCCCAACATGAAAGCAATAGACAGTTGAACATTTTAGCTACTTCATTAAAGAATGATCATTGTACATACAGGCCTTCTATTTTCTGACCTTCCCCTAATACTTCTGTGTTTGACAAATGTAAGGATCTAGTAAACTCTGTTCCTATCTGTCTGAGATAGTCAGAATACACCCTTTAATGACAGGTACTTATGTGTTATCTGTGGTAAACAACAAGTTCACTGTTAGTTCAACACTTTCAAGCCCCAACTTTTTACATATAACCCTTTTCTTGCATCAGTTCACACTGTGGTCTTTCCAGTTCAAAAATCTTTAAGACAGAACACAGTTACAATATTTATTATTAGAGATATATATATCTTTTATTGACCCTTTTAGATGTCATATCATGACATATTAGTCACTAAGGTAGAGCAGTTCTTCCCATTGTCGAGTTGAAGAACTGGTATCTTTATCCTGGCTAGAACCATAGACAATTCTAGCCAGCGCGAGCCTTTTATCGAGTCAGCAGCACTCTAGTAATCGCCGGTATAGGTCAGCAGTCAAAGGTAGATAGGGAGTGTGGTTTAAATTCTCTAATTTCCGAGTATGGCCTAAATTCTCTAATGGGCCTTTTTTCCCAAAAGAGGCCTTCTTTTGAAATTTGACAGAATAATTGGCAAGTATTTTTCTTAATGATAACTCAAAAAGCTGCCTTAAAAGAAGAAAAGTATATTCATGCACTTTAAAGAAACCATAAAGTGTTCATTCACCATAACAAAGGCCACTTTTCTTATTCTTTCTCAAAAATAAAGAATCTCAGCTGACAATTCCATCATATAAGTGTCCCTCGCCTAATTACATATTTATTCATGCACTTAATTCACTCACATCACAACTGCCATTTTTTACCTGGATTTGGGAAGATTAGTCTTACACCTGTATAATATTCCTGCTTTATCTGTGAATTTGTATAACACTGTTAAATGAGGCAGACCATGATAGGGAATATATATCAATCAAATGAAACATGGGATGAAGAGCCAGGTTGCAGGAGTGATAAACCATATCAAATTATAGTTCATATCTCTTTTAAGGTGATCAAACAATTTTCCAGTAAACATGTAGGATTACAACTCTTGCTTGTGCATGGCATTTTACACTACCATGGAATATTGTATCTGATATTTTAGTCATTTGATTAAGTCTCATTTTTTTTGTTCATCCGGTGTGTTTACATCAGTACAAATATGGAACTCCTTTAAGCATTTTGTTTTAGCAGTTTAGATCAATGTATTAATCTTTATAAATATAAGTTAAAGGGATATATCAAAGGGACAGATGTGGCATACTTCTGTAGGCATGAAACTGCATACAAAATGCATCTTTGCAAAACATGTCCAAATCTAAACAAAAATAAATCATTAGAGGGACACTTAGAAATGATACCTTTTTGTGTGAAATTGATATTTTACAACATATGCCCAACTTTTCAGAAAATCTTCACCATAAAATTGGTGATAGATCTTGTGGTCAAATAATGGTCAACCTAACTATCAGACTTATTTTTAGCTGGTATAATAGGTATCAAAGGCAGGTCTAGAACTCACAGAAATGTTTTTATTCATTATTATTCATTTGACCCCTATTAGGAAAATTTGAACAAACATTTTGAAAACTCAGGCCAATTTTGTCATAAATATTAAAATGAAAATAGTATTTCTTTTTAGCCCCAGATCCACCAGTGTAGTGTGAAAAACAGTTCATGCTTCCATTGTTTCATTATGTATAGATGAAAAAACAATAAAAAAATTAATGGGTGATATAATAAATGGTGTTTTTTCGTAAACTTTTAAAGAGGAAATAATTATGTTCTGATAATACATGATTTTTATATGTTCATGTTTTTACTTCAATGTGATAAGATTAGAAAATCAGACAAATGCACAAATGAAACCCACAAACACATTGGTGCCAGATTGAGATAAGGTGGTCAGTGGTCCCTTTAAATATTATCAATGTATTATCAAAATCAAAAATGAGGCAGCCAAATCTTTTGAAAAATTTCAGTGAAAAATCCCAAGAATAAGAAAATCTCATTGTCTTAAATCTTTTATTCAAACATCCAAATTCTTCCATTTTGATATTACCTCATTATTTATATCATTGAGGGGAAAACATGTTAGAGGAAACTGACCATCTGGATCTTGATGCAATTGACCTCAGTGGTGGCCACATCAAATACCAACATGCTGTGAAACATTTAGACAACTGATTAATTCTAGACCTGCTAACTGTATAGTGGTTACCCTGTGCTAGAGGCTGTCTCTGTCAGCCTCTTTAAATTAGAAATAGATCTAGCCTATTTATTTGTCCATAGCCAGCTTTTGCCAAGAGGGCACTTTTCAAAAATTTCAGGAGGGTTCACATTGACCATTTTGACCCAAAATCACTTGAAAATGCTGCATGATTTTTTTGAATGACTTCTTGGCCGTGGAGGGGGGGGGGCTTTGCACCCCCTGAACCCCACCTCAGCTACTAGCCTGAAGTCTTGACATTATTTCATTTTGCCTACAAGTAGTTAACAATTAATTCAAATTAAACTCTCATGAAAGCCCATGAGGAAATCTCTGCTTCAGATAGTTAACATTATATTGGTATCAAAATTGTGAAATCGTCTGTTATAGTCAGAGGCTATGTGACTTACTAATTGGCATACAGGGTCTACTAAGCATGATGGACTGACCTTTCTCAGTCTTCTTTATATGAGTCAGAAATAGGAGGAGGTGACCTACTAAAAATAAAAACAAAATAAATGTTTTCTTTAAACCTACCTGTGATAGTTATTAGCTTAGTAAGAAATATATAAGAAAAGTTGGCATCCTCTTTCCTGTAATAGTCATAAGCTATTAAGAAACTTTAGCATTTAGAGTGGAGTTGGAAATCCATCAGTGTATCTTGGCCGGAGTCCCCTTGGTCATGTTGGTTTAAACCTCAATTAAAATTTAGAATCAAACGAGGTTCTTCAAATTTTTTCCTGAGATCAAGCCCATGTTTTTAGACCTGAAGGGTCTGATGTAGATAATTAATTTTGTCAATTTTGGCCCCTATCACATGAATTTTAAGATTTCCCCATTAAAAGTGTGTACATAGGAGCTCTCTGTTTTCTGAAAAATATGAGGTTCAGCTAGAACATCGTAAAATGTCTAAAGTTGAGATCCAGAGACCAAACTGTGTGAAAAAGCAATGAAACAATAAAAAAGGTTCCATAAGTATGTGGTGAGATGATCGTTTTTACAGAAAGTTTTTTTTGGTGTAAAGTGATGTTAAGCAATGTCTGATAAGCACTTTCCCTTGTAAACAATCACACAATGTATTACACATTACATTGTTCCCTATATTGTCCAAGTATACAAATTGCCAACTCTCGTCTTGCGATTCCTTTAATTCAATTTAGAAGAGTGTTGACTATGACAAAATTCTTACTTGCTTATTTTATTGCTGAGGGACTCTGCTCTGTTAGGTGTAATTTTGAGAATTCAACAGAGTCCCAGAGAGATACAAAAGTGAAGGGTTATCATTACTCTAAGTGTGTGAAGTGTGCAAGTCAGAAGTTCACTTGATTACATACTACCCTTTCATGTTGTACCTATTTGCTGTTCTGTGTGCTTTCCTTGCTTTAGAACTCATTCAGTTGTTATGATATTCTCAGGGACCATCTCAAAGTGAATATGACTAAAATGAGGTTTAAGGAGTAGAATGATGGGAGGGGTTAGATGGGATCATCTCATTGGTAGGGAAGGCAGAAAGTTATTTAATTTTACTTATGAACAATAAATGACATTTGTAGTTTTGAAGTTGAAGAAACAATTTTATCATACTGTATATGATTTCTGACATGACACTTTCTGTATTATATATCCATTTCCTCAGTTCCCTTTCTAAAAATTGAAGCATTTTTTAAAAGGGCAAAATCAAACACAAACTTCAAAAGGGTATTGTGGCAGTTAGTGTTTGTTACCACCAGAACATAAATGTAGATGGTGTTTGGTGGTTGGTGTTTGGCATTGGGTGGTTGGTGTTCAGTGTTTGACATTCAGTATCTGTAACAAATGGTAGGTTGTGACATCTATGTTTCTATTGTAGGGATCATCTCAAAGATCACCTTAAGAAAATGAAAGGCTACCACACACTAGAGAAGGGGCGACAGGGAAAATTATAAACAAAACCACTTCCATAGCCTACAAGATGTGTGGCCTCTGATCTTGATCAGAAATTACCAGAAATAGCATAATTCAGACATATCCCACCCAACCTGATAACAGCAAGCCAAGTAAGCATTAGTCTTTGTCAGTAATATCTACCCAGTGTATGCACTAACCTTTGACTTAAATATGTTTTTAATGTTGTAGTTTATTTCATCTAAATGATAAATTGCAGTTGGGATCCCAGAAGTCATACACCTTATGAAGTAATGAGGTAGAATTTCAAAGGAATACTTTCCCAATTTATTTTTCGAACCAGTTCTCTTTGATTTTCATGTTATTTTGGCTTACTTCTTGGAATCTCAATTTAAAATATACAAAGAGGTTATTTAATGGGAGGGATGGAATATGAATTTTATTCCGAGATAAAATATGATATTGGCCAATTGATATTTTTCATATTTCATCACGACCATCAATAACCTACTTCTTCCATAACAGACAAATCTGGCATGAGACACTAGAGTTTATTTTTATATTAGTTATAGGAACTTGTTTTCAAAGTTTATTCTTATGGAATAAATGATGTTATTCTGCTAACCAGAGCCTCTCTTTATCTTGTCAAGAGAAGGGGTAACCCCAATTGCATATATTTCAGTTTGCCAGTTTTAATTTACAAAAGGGTCCAGCATTAGATGACTAAACATAAAAGAGATGAAGTAACAGCTATAATAGAATAGATTCAGTCTGTTTTTGATGCTGTGCACAAAACTGTTGATCAGATTTAAAAATTCACAAAAGACTATTTGTCCTGGCAATCACAATGTTTTCCAGTATTCTATCTAAATGGTGCTTTTGTCTAGCCTGTTGCTATCTTAATAGCCACCTAAGTCTCCATTTGTTTTGTTTTTGATGGGCTCCTGGTGTCATTTAGGGGTACACAACATCCAAAATGCCACAATTCAAATGATTTACATAGAATAGGAGTCATGTTTTCATATTGGTGGCATTTGTTCATTTTTTATGATTTTTTGGCATGGGAACAATAAGTCCTGATTTGGTTGAATGAAGTTTCAATAATTATTTTTGATATTCAGTCATTTACAGGGTATTGGTAATGTACAAAAATTATTTACATCTAATTTGACTGTTTTGTAGGTCTTGATTTTGGGATTAGTTTAGAGTACTGTACGTATAAAAAAATATTTAGTCTTGCATCAACTCTATCCTAATACTTTTGAAATGTTTCAAAGTTTCTCAAAGTGTATCTTGCATAAGTCCCTTATGTATACCCCATCCCCCATAACACAATGGCAGCTAGTGAGCCACATAACACAGTGAGAGAAACTTATTTGTTGTTTGTCTTTGTTTTTCAAAATGTTGCCCCTTGTGCTTTCTGAGAATAAGAGAATAATTTGTGAGTAGACTTCTAATATGGACATCTGTTGTTTGAATATTAATGAGCACATCTCAGGCTAATGATGCAAATCAAATCAACATCTGATCAATTGAATTTTATCAGCAGATTAATGAGTAGAAATCATGACATTGAATACCAGTATGTTACAGTTTAATTTGAGGTTGTGATATTGCAAGATGCCTTGGGGTGCCATTCTGATACTCATAGCATCTCTCTCTGTTGCATCACAGAAGGATAGAGATGGAGAGGGGGGGGGGGGGCTTACCACGATGAGGGGTGCTTTTACAAACATGACCAAGGGGGTTCATTTTTTCATAAAATTCCATAGGGTTCACATTTGACAACATTGGTCCATATCACTTGAAAAGTGCTCAGAAGGGTGAAAAACTGCAACCAGAACCCCTCCCAGACTATGAGCCTGAGGTGCGTCAGGTTCAAGGAGGGGTGTCCCAAGGGCTTGAAGCAAGACAATAAACAATGTTTTTACAATTTTCCATTGAGATTATTTTACCACAAGTTGTGTATGGTTGTGTATGAGGCCACAGGAAGAAGTATAATGAGAAATGTAACTCAAATCTGATTGAATCAAAAAATCTTAAAACCAACATACACTACTCCTATTGATTTCTATATGGGTTTACAAATAACCGTTATTACAAGAACATACCTGTGTACTTATAGAGGATGCCAAGTTGATTGGATTCTATTGAAAATTAATAGAAATGGAATTATTGGATCGATGGTATTGTGTAATGGTATCTTATTCTTTGGCTTCATGATTTTCGTTGTTAGGGTCTAGTGACTGTCTGTAACAGCCTTTAAGGTTGGTTAATTGCATGCATGCTGACAACAGCACAAACGTGTCAAAAAGTTGTCCTACTTGACTCACCTTAAGATATTACTTGTACACTATTCAGGGCTCCACAAGAGGGGGCAGTGTCACCATTTAGTGTCAACATTTATTTGTCACGTTTGTTCATTTTTAAATACCCCAAAGTCCCATTTAGTCACATTTTTAGAGGCCAGGTCACCTTATCACATACCCCTTGGGGAGCCCCCTATTCTTTATAGATATAATATATAGTGATAGCATATTAAATGTAATCTGGTGTTACAGAATAAAAAATCACAATAATCACTTTGGTACTAACCTCCTGACTTACCTAGGATATTGTCCTTGCCATACAAATGATATTCAGTCTGTAGTGGAATCAATCAGGCAAATCCAACAAACTATGATATCAATTACGTAAAGGCTAGAGTACCGACAATTGTCGGTACTCTAGACTCTGATGTGGTGGCACGCTAGAGGACCGACAAATAAATTGTCGGTACGGGAGATATGCTGTGTTTACACGCTAGAGGACCGACAAATATTGATTTTTGAATTTTCTGGCGCATGCGCAATGCGCGGGGGGGTATTTCAGATATCATAAGGATATTTTGGGAACAAGTGCAAAACCCGGGGAGGGTATTAGCCCCGGTTACCCGGGGATTACCAAACCCAGTCAAAAAATGGTAGCCCGGGAACAGGGAATGGTAGTAAACGTTGAAAACCCAATAAAAAACATGAACAAGTAAGACGTTAGAGAGCTATTAATGCAGAGTAAACGGCTATATATATTCTAAACAGACAGGATATTTCTCCTGAGCCGATCAGGCGTAGAAAGGGGCGTTTTCTACCCATTAGATAGAAGAAAATAGCTAGAATGTTTTTTATTTGAAGCTTATCGTATGGTATGAGGTTCCATATCCATCCGCCAAAAGGTATATAGTCCATTTAAAAACCTGTGGTATCGTACTAAATAACCCATAGTTGGCTTCTAGGGTACCTAGTATGCCACTATTTGGTATCAAAATAAAGAGGAGTTCAACTTTCATTTGAATTACGAAAATAGCGATGTAGGTCAAAATAGTTCCGAACGTGAGCATGTTTACTACGCGTTTGCCCGTCATATCAGAATTGAGGAAGTGGTAGCAAACGCGAGTTACAATAAACGGACGCTGATATCTCAAAAACTGGAAAAGTAACCTGACTCCCTATAATTTGATGTAGGTCAATCGAACCTTATATGGACAGGTGCATTTTGATATATAACACTATGGGGGGTAAGCGTTTCATAGTTGGTCACGAACGCCATATGTGCAAAGTATTGTTATGAATTTTCGAATTTGGTGTTGGATTACGGTACTCATACCTTATAGCACAATTTTTGATGGAAGTTGCATTTGGCTCCCTTAGTTAATGGCCACGATTCCATCTCGCATGAGAGAGCTACCAAACGCAAAGTAAACAGTGATATATTCCAAATGAGATATTTCTCCTGTGCCATGGCGTAGTAAGGGTAGAGGTCGACGGGGGCGAAAGCATCCCCTCCCCTAACTGTATATATCGACCCATTAGATAGAACAAGAAAAGAGCTTTAAAATGTTTTTTAATTGAAGCTTGTAGTACAATTTTGATGGAAGTTGAATCAATTTTTTTCGAAATAAATGATGGCTCACTACAAGTTAATGCCTATATGATTCCATACTGCAAAAGAAGCACTATGCCCCCCCCCCTCAAAAGAAAAAAATTGGTCCTGCCGGGATTCGAACTCGGGACCGAGTGTGTTTGAGTCGTGCACGCTAACCACTAGCCTACCAGTGATGAGGTTATTTGTAAAAGTAAAAGTAGTGGATTTATTTATGAAATTGTCGGCTCTCTAGCAAAAACACGTAGCAGCCACTTGCGTACCGACAATTGTCGGTTCTCTATCTGGCACTACTAGGTGACGATAGAGTGCCGACAATTGTCGGTACCCCAGCAAATACCCCTGGACAGTCTCCAGTACCGACAATTGTCGGTCCTGGAGCCACTCCGTATCAATTAAACTGAACTGAGTTCTTTGATATATTTTTATTAGATTACAAGAGCTACAGATGTCTTTCAACTGAGATGATGTTATGTTATAACATACCTTTTGCTGCTACCCTGATCCAGTTGTGTTTGTCACTGAGTGAGTAGTTAGTGAAGTAGTGGTTCTGAATCAATGTTTCAATCCATATACAGTATCTGAATATGTTGAAGTCTAAATATTCATCATCTTTAATTATTTATCTCATAATTTCAAATCATTTGATTTTTGTCTGTCACTGAGTGAGTAGTTAGTGAAATACTGATTCTGACTCAGTGTTTTAATCCATGAATTGTATCAAAATGTTGAAGTCTAAAAATTCATCAACTCTATTCATCACATAATTCAAATGATATGATTTTATTCTTATTTTGTTGCTTTCTGTTCCAAGTAGGCGCCTTTGTGTTAAGTTTAATCCATGTAAGGTCAATTGTTTCTATTTATGTCCATGTCCAAGTCCCTCCAGGCTCCAGTGTCCCTTAAAGTAGGCTTTAAGTGCATTTTATTTACACAAAATGGTTAATGTCTTTCCCAATGTTTTAGTAACCATTTCCTGGGAGAAGAAAGGTCCATTCCCCCAAACTCTAATATATCAGATATATACAGTGCTATCACATCTGGTTGCAATGTTGTAAATCAGAGCCTGTCTGCAGTCCATTGATGAAGTTCTCCTAAATAATTTTGATTTTCATGATCTGCCAAAATTGTGTTATCTGAGACTAGCTTGATACTTGTGTTTTTGTATTTAATTGTATTTTCTGATACTCTATGTTTGCACTGTTATTATTTTGTGCAGAAAATATGTTAATTTTGTAATGTTTTATTTAGTGCAATATGTGCTATAATTATAACCACCCGTATTGCATTATGCATGGTTAGGGCCAGGCTGTTATATGTATACCTGTAACATGTATGCATATTATATGTAATTAGTAGTATATATGATAATTTCTGGCTTTGATCCATGTGGTCAGTTATTTATCAGAAAGCACATCGGGCAACATCAGAAAAAACAGTCAATCCTTTATCACAAAATTGATCGGGACCGATCTACTGTTCTACAGTTGATGTTATTCTTCATGGTGTTGCCCCTTGTGATTTCTGGTCAAATATATGATTCTATGATACATGTACATTGTTACTTAGATTAATTATGTATTTCTATTGTTTTTATCTGACTGAACAGTCCAGTTACCCTTTGCATTCGTTTGACTTCACTTCTTAAAAGAGAGCTTCGTCTTCTAGTAGTTTAACTAGACTCTGCACGCAGGGTACAGTCCAGTGTGCACTCTTATGTTATATCATGGCAATAGCTGGCTCAGTCAATAAAAGATAAATGAACAATTAGCACATATGTGGCTTAGTATTTAAACTACATTGTGTTAATTACTCTGCATGCTATCAGTGAATCATGTTAATCCAATAATCCGATAAACTATGAGATCATCTCCTAATTTTTTTATTTTATGCACTTGGTGGTATTAAAATGCACTTATTGTTTTGGAGTGACTTCATCTGGTTTCTTCCTGAGATAACTGCACACTGTGAGTGTCCATGATAAACTCCATCATATATGTTCTAGAATGTCTCTCTTTCCTCTGTATCTAGTAGTTTAAGTAGTTCAGTGAAACCTGTATATCCATACAACTTATCTGAACACCTTGTAATGTGAACACTTTTTCTCCATCTCAAAATCATTTCCCCCATTGACTTACATGTTTATTCTTTAAAATGTAAACACCTACTTATTGAACACTTTTGGCTTGTTCAAGAGGCTTTCTTTTAATTTTTAAAATTTTTTTTTTAATTTTTAATTTTTATAGTTAAAAACTACAGTCTAAAAACAATCTACACCTGGGTAGATTTGGGAATCATAAGGGGTGGGAGAGCCAAATTAAAGATGTAAGTGAATATGATAAAATTCTTTAGACTTTTTTCACAAATGAGGGACAACTTTCAAAACTCTATAATTATCCAAAAATAGAAAAAGCTTACTTAAACATTGATCATAAACAGATGTTGAGAATAAATAGTTACACAAAATATCTTCCATAAAATAAATGATATTTCAGTACCTGATCTAGAGATCACATTTCCAAAGAAAAATGATATTTCAAAGTTGATAAACAATATTTAGATGTTATTTTCATGTAGTTTTCAAATATGATATGACTTTTGAAAATCAAGATTATTTCTTTATCTAGTCTGTTATGATTCAATATTATTAGGCTTATTGTTTGAATAGAAAATCAAAACATCAATGAAACTGGTTGAAATTTGTGTCATGTTCAAAATAATTGACATATTTATCTCTGACAACTATAATTTTTGATAAATCTGCGTGATACTCCAGGGTCAGACTGCACCATGCACTCACCATAGGTATCCTCCTTTTGCAATATTTCTAACATATCATTCTTACATTCCAGGGATGTCTTCCAAGATTTACTACAAGCTGCAACCAATTTTAAGACTATCACCTCACAGGGTTGAGTTATCATCAGGGGATCAACTCAAATATGAAACCACTGATAAAAAGGTAAGTTAGTGCAACTGATTTGTTACAAAACTTCAAAATATTAAATACGAAACAGCTTGATCAAAGTTTGTTGATTCTTTTTTCTTTTGATTGAAAATGTAGGATTGCATGGCTCATTTAATGTTTTTGCAATTTGTGGTAAGAGGTAATTCACTGATGGTGGGCAGTATTAAATACACATATCCAGCCAAAGACAATGATAAGGCTAAGGTAACTAAGAATATGTTCACCGTATTTCTCCTAAAAATATTTTATCCTAAACAGTCTGTCTTAGCTTCAATATCAATTGAATTGTAATCTTTACATTTTTAATTTTATTTTAATAATGACACTGATGCTCTGTTTTGAGGATAATGGAAATGTACAAGGAAAAAAATCTTGGTCCTTTTCTGACAAAATCGATGCCAATTGTAAATTTGATTCTACTGGCCTAAACACACAATTAGGTTAAAAATTAGATCAGAAATATCAACAACTAATCCTAAAACAGACAAATAATATTTTCAAAACCAGAAGCAAAGAAAACAAAATACCCATGGGACAAAAATGCTTACTTGTCAAAACAACTAAACTTCCTATGCTAATTTAAATCTGGGCCAAATCATGTTTTGATTTCAGAAAAAACTGCATACACATGAGGGCATATGTTGATTCCTGACAGACACTTGTCCATCAGGATTTAATTGACTGTTTAAACAGTAGCAACTGTTAGCAGGAAAAAAACTGTACATTTTTTGGGTTATAATACTATTGGTAGAAATGTTACTCTGCTGCTAAATTCTTATTTGGAAATTTGGATATGTTTGGACATTTACGTCAGGTTTGGGATATGAACTATCAATATGGAAGATATAGAAAATTGGCAGAAGGGATTCAATTGAATTGAATCAAATTTGATTCTTATGGTATCTTACATTGTAATCTTTAAAGTGATGATTTTTGTACTTCCTAAATCATAAAATTTAGATGATGCCCTTTGTACATTCGATCAATTATAAACAGTTCTATTTATATCTGAATTCAACTTCTCGTTTTTTATTTTTCTATCTATTTATATCTGAGTTCAACTTGTTTGTTTTTATTTTCTTGTTTGTTTTCTATTAGTTACTATGGTGTTCTATATTATTTCTGTGACTACCCCAACCACCTGATGAGTAATTTTTCAGTCGTATTTTGAAACTATTGATCATGAATCAACAAATAAAACTACTGTACGTTAAAACAGTGACAGATTGAACCACAAACCTAACTTCCTTCCTTGAATTATCACAAAACACTTTTTAGACCATAAAATGAAAACAATAATGTTTTGGTAGCGGCCACCTGGGTGCGAATAACACGATTCAGTATACCGTTAATACATGTTTAAAGATTGATATTAAAGTGATTTTATGAAATTAATTATTGAAGTGATTTTAAGTATTCTATTGCTAATTAAAACTGATTTTCAACTTCAAGTAATAACAGAAATGTTCTATGAATAAATGTTCTTTCTAGATTGAAAGCACTTATTGTACTGAACTTTTTAGCACTTTAGAAACTTAAAATACATTGTACTATCCTTTCATTGAATAAACTTCAGTGCAACCTTTCCACTCTTTTCATAGATCTTACCATTTTAAGGCATAATATGTAAACACATCATACATGCTTGCTAAAGTCATTTATTTGAATAAACTGATTTGATGCAACCTGCCTGAATACAGTTAAACCTGAATATTGTAAATACAGGTAAACTTGAATATTGTAAATGCAGTTAAACCTGATTATTGTAAATACAGTTAAACCTGAATACTGTAAATACAGGTAAACTTGAATATTGTAAATACAGTTAAACCTGAATATTGTTAATACAGGTAAACTTGAATATTGTAAATGCAGTTAAACCTGAATATTGTAAATACAGAAAAACCTAAATATTGTAAATACAGATAAACCTGAATATTGTAAATACAGATGAACCTGTCTGAGAGGAACACCGTTGGTACCTCTTAAATGTGTTCCACTTGGGAGGTGTTTCACTTATAGAGGTTCATTTAAAGATAAGTCAGTTGGTCTTCAAGGGTTGTTCTACTAACAAGGGTGTTTCTGGAGGTGCTCCATTTAACATGTTTCACTGTATTATCACCTGCAAATTGAGGACACCATACCACATTATGAAGTCATTCTCACCTGTGTAAATTCACTTATCAAAACACAAGATCCTGGTTCCCGAAACACTCCAGACAAAACAGCCTACAGACATTCTATTAACATCTACCACAATGTTAAATGGGTTAATCTAGACATCTAGAACATTTATTTCATAATGTGTTGAAAAATGAACCAGAATCACAATCAAGGCTCCTTAAATTGACAGCAAAAAATAATGTTGAGGTTTTGATAAATTCCCAGACAGTGATGTTCTTATATTTTCTCAACAAGATAAAGTATTCTAAGGTTCCTCGCATAAAAGTCGAGTTTCATTGATAGATTTATTTCAAATAATGGGAATGTTGTTGTCAAATACTTGCATAATGATGCAAATAAGTGTATGAATAGATCATATCGAACTTTCAAATTTTCAAATTCAATATGCATCACCGATATAGAAAATTAAGGAACATAAAAAATATTGAGATTTTAATGACTTATTGTAGGGTCACATATTTTTTGGTAACCTGACGAGGGGTCCCACTTTAATGTTAGACAACAGGTTGATTCAGCTTGTCAAAGGTGAAATCTCCTGGTGAAAGGCTCCTTATTAAAATAACATTTGATATCTTCATATAAAACAGAAATCACCACTTTGTAACCACAAAATGGTTAAAATAATGCAGACCTTTTTTGAGGAAGGGACAATTGAAATAATGAGATACCATACGTGTTATATAAAACTTTTTTTTAAATCAACCTCAATAAGTCCAGAAATGATTTGTCACATTCAGAATAGATTGAGTGTCAGTTGATCAATTGTTATGGAGACAGCTCTACTGTAATTTGGATATCACCATGCCGACCAAATCTTTTACAATAAACCCCAAACAATGTTGATCATAAATGATACAAATGAAATATGAATATTTACTCACCACTTATATTTGAATCTGTGAGTATTATCTCCTCCAGAGTCCAGAGCTACTCTGCTACTCTATCTCCTGATAATTCCAGGGATACCTGTCAAAATACAATATCCTTGTTGTAAAATATGTGGTCCCTATGGCTATGGCTAAAATACATCCACTCTTATATACTTCAAAGAACCTGAAATGGCACACAAAGAAATACAGTCAAAGAATCTGCTAAATTGGCTGAGTAAATTAGTCCATGACTTGGTCCAGTGAGGAATCTCTTCTATGATCTACCTTTGGTTCACTTTAACCTCATTTCTCAAACTTTGGGGGTGGTCTCAAAAACATTAATTTTGATTTAACATTTAGTTAAAAGTTCTTGATCCTAATGATGACTCAATCGATTTATAGCAAACTCAGAATGTCATCAATATTATAAAAATGCATTAGTTATGTCTTATTTCAACACATTTGATGCAAAACCCAGGCAGTGCCATGGTAGTGTTTTTGTTGTTGTTAATACGACATGATAGAGTCCCCCATCTCCAGCAGTGTTTGGTTTGAATCCCTAGTGAGGAATCTGACAATACTACATTACTGGAAGACCCTTGAGCTCTGACCATATTTTGCACCTTGTACATGTGGTTTAAGATGTCACAATATTTAGTATCTCTTTCCACAAACAAACAGAAGTATTATTTTCCTGACATGTGGTCTAGGGTGTACTTACCTAAGGGGTATCAGTCAGTACAAAGTACACAAAAATGAAGAAGAGCCAAGCAGATTTTTGTAATTGTGACAAAATTGGCATTCATGAAGAAATATTATCTTTGTTTATGTTTTTTGACAGCCACCCAGGCCACCAGCCAGCCAATATTAATATTGGGGCATATTAATCCAGTTCTCTAAAATCCTTTATTCTCAAAGCCACAATAATTCAAGTGCATACTTCAACCTCAGACCTACTCAATATGTTATTTTGCGATTGATTAAATGTGTCAAAGATTAACACATGTGGCTATGGTCTTGTTTTTAAATAAAACATATCTCTCTAAAAGAATGGACATGCAGTACATCATGATAAACCATGACATCTCATTTCTTCTCAGCCCTGAGATTTCAGGTGGAACAGAAATATGTTACGAGTATCAGAATGCATGAACATGGTATGATGTGCCACTTTAACTCACTTTAACCCTACACTACACAAAGTTTCAACTTCTCTATGATACTGTTGAGCATTTGTTCCTCCAGTAATAAAGACAGTGTGAGGGCCTGTATGGAGATTCAAGTAGACATTTATGTTCCTTCTTTAGCAGGTTTGCTATCACCCCCTGGTCAGTTCTATAGGCTGATGACAAATGTTAACATAAACTCAGCCAATAACTCATATGATTATGCTATGCCTCTTGCTTGCTCAATTCCTTATTGTTTCCTTAAAGGACCATTGTGTGAAATCATTAAAGGCTTTTTGTGTGTCTGTGTTGTCTGTGTCTGAATCTTTTCAATAAAGTGGTGTTTTTGGGGATCTCATGACTCCCAAATGTTAATGTAAAGGAGAAAATATGTTAAGGTATGTATTGTCAGAATGAGGGGTCTGTTCATGTTCCAGAAAAACATGTTTGATTTGAAATCTTTAGAATGATAAACAGTAGAATTACACGTATGAAGTTCGATTTTGGGCATGTTGTGCAAATTATAAAATGAACATTACATTTTTGTGTGTGCCTTGTTTTCATTAGATTCACCTAAATTCTTCTTTTAGATCTACCCTTGTATCTAAACCCATCAATTACACTTTAGTATGTTTACCTTTTGTTATCAAAATTAACTATTGATTGTACAATCTAAAGTGTAAATATTAGTTGTTAGGAAATTTCTATTTGTTTTGGAGGTGATCCATCCTCTTCATTTCCTACTTAACAATAGGAGATTAGAAAACTTAAGGGATTGTATCAAATGTTGTTTATTTCATTTTGGGAGGGAGGGGGGGGGGTGAAAATGGGATTTTGTTATGCGAATATTGATTTTTGTCGATCGGAAGTATAAGTCGTCGCGTGAGAATAACTTTGTACTAACTGCCATTTTCAAAAAAATTGAGATAGACATGGAATTTTACTATTTGAAACACAGGCTTTCATCTCAGATACATGCCCCATCTCAATTCCCTCTCATTAAGCTAGAATTCAGTGTGAAATTGTACCATCTCCAGACAAACAGCTTATTTCTAATTTCAAATTGTCATATCTGATATCAACTGTTTCAACCAATCAACTCTCTAAGAATTGGTCATGTGACTTGCAAAACTTGGAGTTATAACAATCTTATATTAAAACGAAGTATGCCAATATGCATGTTATTGTATCTAGAATGAAATACTGTTTTGTAACACAATACCATGCCAGTTTGCATGCCTGGCCTTTCATGTTTTTACAAGTAGATCAAAAAATAAAATGATACAGTATGTGTAATCCCATGCATATTCAAATTATATGCCCTCGATTACTCTTTGTATTATGGATGCTCATTGGATTATTCATGGCCACATGATATGAAATAGAATTACTAATTTCCTCAAAAACCTAAATCCTTGCTACCAGGGAAGATGAAAAGTACAAATGACCAGTTAATTAGATCAAGTACCCTTTATCTTCCCTGCTACCAGGGCTTATAGGGGTTTGAATGGCCAAATGCAATAGAAATGCATATACGAAGCTGTCATCATTAAATGTTGAAAATGAAAGACTACTTATTTGTTTCTTCAAATAGAGTACATAATAATAGGTTATATACTAGATATAGTAATCATTAAGGCAATCACTGTCTGTATACTATTGAAATCTCTTTCAAAATGATGTTTTATAGTTTGTGGAAAAAAGCTAAATCTATTTAAACTAGCTTTAACTTTTACTGACCATACACTATATCAGTAAGGAGTTATCTTTATGTTAGTAGTCCCTTAAAACACTTATTTTATTTTCTCTTCATCTATGATTTACTTTGCGCTTTTCACTGAACATCTGGGATCTTTTAGTTATTTTATTACTGGTATGTTTTTCAGATTTGTCCTTTCTTTTGCATTTTTGAGATCATTGTTTTTAGATCATCTTCATTTTATTTTGGAAAAGTAATAAATTGGTTCAATTTCTTTACAAAGAGCCACTCTTAGTCTCCACGTCTACAATTGCTTCAATTTCCAATTGTACTCCACAGAGTAGCAAACAACAGAAAATGAATGGATAATGATAGCTGCATCCCAATGAACAAAATGTGATTACCTAAATCGAGGTTTCATCACTTTCATTAATCTAAAATGAATTAGAAATTATTTTTCTATTTTGAAATTTCTTCCATGTGCATGTAATAAAAATTGGTTATGTCTTAGGCCCCAAGGATCTGAAACCTGCTGGTCAAAATGGAATTACGGACCAGTTGCAATGTTATTCTCCTATACCCAGTGAAAAAATCAACTGGTCTGTATCAAAAATAACCTGATAATGACCAGCGGACCGGCCCTTAGGGGCTACATTGTAATGTGCTGGGAGGTTTAGGCTACAGGGTTTATACCGAGGGAAATATGTGGGGGACCGTATTGGCATCATTGGTTTCAATGCATTGTACTTCTGCCTTAGTTTCAAAGGCAATAAATTCTTTTTGAAGGGTGTCCTGAGATTCCAAAATTAAGAAATAATTGTACTTATTTGAGAAATTGATTTTAAAGTTTTATAAATTGAATTTTCTTTATTTTATTAAATAATATTCTTTGATTTTTGAAGATTTTTTTACAAAGCAAAACATTATTTTTCATTCTAGATACAATAACATGCATATTGGCATACTTTCCCAGCCTTTCAGTAGGTTCGCTTTAGGTGATATATTTAACTAGGATTTCTAGGTTCGCTTTAGGTAGTTCCCCATATAAAAACTCCATTGGTAGGTTCGCTTTAGGCGATGTTCAAATATGCTAATGAGGTCTAGGTTTACTTTAGGTGATCACCTAAAGCGAACCTATAACTACCTATAACTACCTAAACTACCTAAAGCGAACCTAGGTAGGTTTGCTTTAGGTAATTATAGGTTCGCTCTAGGTAATTATAGGTTCACTTTAGGTGGTTACCTAAAGCGAACCTGAATCTAATTAGCATATTTGAACATCGCCTAAAGTGAACCTAAAACTACCTAAAGCGAACCTACGTAGGTTCGCATTAGGTAAATACTTCCAAGGGCTGGGTTGGCTTTAGACCACCCAGCAGCTGGATGACTTGATTTGTTGATTTGAACTGTTTATATATTTCTCACACATTTTGATGCATATATTCTCACGCAAGTACATTTATTTACAATGATGGTCCTAAGCTGGCCTATGGAGGTAGCCGGGTGTCTGGACCCTACAAACTTGTGAACTGTATAGGCTATATGTCAACTGTTTATTTATTTCTCACACATTTTGATGCTTAGTTTCTCACTCAGGTACATTTATTTAAAATTCCTCCTATTTTATAATTGCATGCTTTTATAACACTTAACCTCTTGAATACCAGCCTCTAAAAAGGGTTTGAACCCAGAGTATTGTTTATTTTTTGCCAGTTATTTTGATATTTACATCTAAAAACACAACAGTTGATGTTTGATTTCATAAGAATAGTAAACATAGACCCTCATTTTAAAACATCCATTTGTGGAGATTGGATAAAAATTGCCAAAGTTAGAGCAGTTTTAGTGAAAAATTCTGTGACAGATATATCCGTCATTCTGGGTATTCAAGAGGTTAAAATAATATATTGATTGATCATTTGTACACTTACTTACATGTACTTTGTAAATGAGCACTGATGTGATGGTCATTTCAGCATATTTCCCCATTTTCCTGGCTATTTCCAAATTTCCTGTCTAACTGATTTTAGTTTGAATATTATACCCACAATGCATTGATACTTCCTGCTATCAGCGCCCCTAGTGGCTGTGACAGAACTTCTGTTTTGTAGGTTTGCTTTAGGTAGCTTTAGGTAGCTTTGGGTTCGAACCTAAAACTACCTACAAGTTTGAAGTGTTTTAGGTAGATTTAAGATTTTTAGGTTCGCTTTAGGTAACTCTTGAAGAATGACTATGTTTTTTAGGTTCGCTTTGGGTTCGAACCTAAAATTACCTACAACTTTTCGATTTTTTAAGTGTTTTAGGTAGTTTTAGGTAACTCTAGATAATTTCTAAGATTTTTTGGTTCGGTTTAGGTAAATCCTGAAAAAGTATAACATTTTTAGGCTCGCCTTAGGTTCGAACCTAAAACTACCTACAAGTTTCTGATTTTTTTAAAGTGCTTTAGGTAGTTTTAGGTTCGAACCTAAAGCGAACCTACATGAAGTAGGTTCGTTTAGGTAGCCATCAAATTGTGGGATTCACTTTTAGGTTCGCTTTAGGTTCGAACCTACATCACCTACTGAAAGGCTGGGTTGTTTTAATATAAGATTGTTATAACTCCAAGTTTTGCAAGTCACATGACCAATTCTTAGAGAGTTGATTGGTTGAAACAGTTGATATCAGATATGACAATTTGAAATTAGAAATAAGCTGTTATTCCGGTGGGAAATTGTATCAACTCCATTTCCATAGTTTTAAAAAAGGATCTTGTCAATTGTTTCAAGGTATTATATTTCATATAAGATATCTCTAGGGTGAGACCAGGTGACATACAAAAAATCAAGTTTCACATAGCAATACTAAGTAAGATACAGACCTCTAAACTTTCAAACCTTGATTTCTCAGTTCCGTAAAAATGTGAGATAGTACAAAGTTATTCTCATGCGACGAAGTATTATCTAGAATATTGACATTTCACAACCAAGTTCAGTGAGGACTGCATTTGATTTAATGAAGGACAGCGCTTCTTTTTACTGATAATCAGACAAATCAGTGCTATGTATCGATGCCATTTAATTTAAATTTTGAATGGAGGGGGGGGGGTACTAAAAATGTTGATGATTTTGATCCCATCCTTAACATGCAGATGCAAGGTTGAAGCCCATAATGATAATGATAATGACACTGTAATAACCACTTTTTGCTTGGCTTGATCAGGAAATAAGTAGTTACTCAATCAGTATGAGCCATTGTAAAGGGAATTATCATCAATTGTCAGTCATCAAGTATTTTGTATAATGATTAATGTTGAAGTTAATGTCCATTTATATATAATTGTAAAAGAATAGAAGAGAGCACACTGACCTGAAACAAACAATGATTGTTATTGTTATGAAGCCTGAACTGTTTTCTGTTTGAGAAACCTTTGGAAGTAAATCACAATGCATGAACTGATTGAGATGTCCAAATAGCTAAGAGAAACTTTATGTACCTTAGTAAATCACTTTTAGAGATAGCAGTGGCCAATCTCATGGAAATTTGAGGTAAGGCTAATTGGAAAAGACAGGGCATCCTTCTGGAAAATCTGTTCACTAATCATTGGTTTATTTCTGGCTTGGGGATTGTGGTCACTAGACCAAGGGCGTTACAATACCCGGGAATTTATCGGTTCGTCCAGTACTTGTTTGTGATAGCGCCCTCTGTAGGTCACTGTGCTTATAGCCTACAGTAATACGGGGTAGGATATCGGGATTTCGGTCAGTTTCTATCCGTCGATTTCGCTATGAATTGAAGCAAGTGTGACCACTTTATCCACTTAAACAATTTGATAATTGATTAAATCTTTAAACAAAATCGATAAACACGTTATACACTTCCTATCTCCTTAGAAATTAGCATGTATTTATGGATTGTGTTTTCGAACAAGGCTCGACCCACCCCAATAGGGAAATCCTTATGCTAATTAGTATGACGTCATATTTTCCTGGGGAATCCTAGATTTCAAGGCATCAGTCTGTTATTGTGTCAAATGTAAACGCTCTTGGGACGCTCTTTTGCAGACAGAAAATTGACAGATTAGCTTTTAACTTTCAGCTTTGATGTTTAAACATTCTGTATTTCTACCGGACTTCTTGCTGAATATCATATAATGTTATAACTTGATTCGGATCATTGCCTGATTGATCATTCTGAAATTTTGATTGTGATTCATGATTGATTGGCAAGAAAAATAATTCCTATTGTTTTCCAGCGAAGTCAAAATGTTACAGCATGAGTTATAATGTCGAGTTTGCATCATGCTAAATTCTGCTAGTGATTAGAAGTCCATGCACAAGCATACACATAAGAGACAAACACACCCAGGCTCCAGGCCGTGGATGGAAATATAAAACTATTTAAGGCACAAACTGGTATTAATAGACCGATATGTAGTGTCTGCCATGTATTGAAGGTAAACCAATCTGTATTATTAATGTTTCTTCTATCAATACATGGGTTGTGCAATAGAAAAGCAATGGCACAATCAAAAATGTGCATATCAATCGTGAATATCTCTCGGTTCAAAGCTTATTTCCAACAGAATCGTGTCAAAATATGTGTCTGAGTAACAGTTATACATTATAAGATCGCAAACTCTTACCAATTATCAGCCGAATGGCTGATTTTCAACGAAATGTCCTTAAGACAACAGCCCTGGGTCGCGCCTGAGACCAAAAACTACTTCAAATAGCCCTCCCCTAATTATATTGGATAATCACATTTATGCGTGCGCGCGCAGCTCATCCAATGAACGAAACGCCACTTCCCGCTGAAATCACCGGGTATTGATCTTTCCCTTGACTAGACTTAGAAACTCAGGAGTTGTTGTTCCAAAGCCATAGTAGAATATTTCCAATTTAAGGCACAGTCAGAATAAAGTGCTAAATAATTGAATATGTTCATTCAATGATGAAGTACTCCCTAGAGAAAGAGGTGTTCATTGGCTATGTCTCCACCTATTAGATACTTGCTTTAGAAAGAAATATTCAAAAAAATTACTGAATTCCTCATGAAAGTTTCAAAGATTTAAAGGGGCAAATAATCTGACATTATAATTTTGATATACATGTACATTTATATCCTTTTCAATTCTAGTACTTTTTAAAATATACTTTCTCTTCTCTGTTCTGTTCCACTTTATTGTGTCATTAACACTTTAGTAAATTCCACCAAGATCTCTTTCAAGCTTAGAAATATTAAATTTTGAAAATTTTGATGACACAGATTGACACCAACAGCAGACCAGTGGTTTTATGTGATGTGGCTTTGTTTCTATTATAAAGATGACATATTGATAGACATAGAGAAATAACCAACAGTTGTCAAACCACATGATCCAACAATGGTTGCTAAATGAAAAGCATATTGGTTGTTTAGGTTATATGCTTCACATTTTTCATAATAAATGTTTGGAAAAAGAGTGCCTAGACATTGTGGAATTCACAGTCTCTACTATTTATTAGAATAGAGAGACTTTGGGATAATGACTACAGAAAGTTTTTCCTACTTTCCAAAAATGTACTTATCAATTAAATCAATTACAGAGATAAATTGACCATGAGTATTGTCTGAAACAAATGGTAGGTGGTGAAATTTAGCATGTTAATACCTTGTTTGAGTAATTGTCATGGATTGTTGATTTTTATAATTCTTAGATGTGTACCTCAACATTTTGTATATTTGAGATTCTAATGTCTATTGAGCATTTTCAGGTATGTACATATTATAGCCAGATTCTAAAAAATGGTGACAAAAAATAAAATTGGTGAAGGAACTTTTAGTAAAAATGTCATCCAATACCATAGCTATTGTTGGATTTCATATTCATAGTTTCACTTAAAAGACTATTTGAAAGATAATCTGCCCATAATTTTTAACATTTTTGTATTGTATTCCTTGTTATAAATTTTTGAAGATTATCAAAAGGCCCATTTTAGGCTACAAAAAAGTAATATGGATCGTATGATTTCTACAATTTACATACCCTTTTTATAATGTCACCACCACAAATTGTGACAACTTTTCATGGATGGTGCTTGGCAGTTTATATTTGGCATTTGGTGGCTGGTGTTTGGCATTAAGTGTTTGATGTCTGTAACATATATCAGGTGGTGACATTTTTCATGTTAATGCCTTGTTTTGCATATTGTATTCTTCTATTTCAAAAATGAATTTATTTGTTGTGAAAATAGGAAGTGATTCTAAGCCTATTCTGACCTGGTGTAGTGCCAGGCTGCCCCAATATAAAACATCACTCATCTAATTAACTCTGGACAATAATTCAATCAAATTCAAATTAACTGGAGCTCTGGAGGGGCTCAGTCACCTCAAAATGTAAACACTGAGGTAAGAATGACTCATTGTTGTCAGGTTTTACCCTTTTTAAGAGTGAGAAAAAAGTTCATCTCACACTCTCAAGTTTAATTTTAAATCTCTAAATTCCAAAATCAATCAGAATAGGGCGTTCCTGATTCCATTACTCTGTAGATGAGGTCTGAGATCTGAGATGAGGTCATTGTCAGTGTTCCCTCCCTAATGTACTTCTTATGTTGCTTAAATCTTTGGCGCTGTGGTTAACAGCAAATTTTAAGTCGATCAATTCTAGGAGAAAGTTCATCTCACACCTAAGTATAATGATCAATCTCTAAACTCCAATCAAATCAGAAATGGTCATTCCGATTCCATGATTGTCCAGAGAAATGATTGTCCTGTTGATTAAATCTTTGACGCTCTCTCATTGGTTAACTACAAAGTTTAAATCGATCAATTCTAGTCAGAGGGTACTGTGTTTAAACCATTGAGCACAAGGGTAGGAGTTCCTGTATCTTGTAGTCTGTATTTCAAAAGACATGAAATGGGTACTTGGTATGGGTTCCTGGGGACTTTGAGGTTATGTGACTTGTATGTTTTGTTCTAGATTGTTGATTTAAGTCAAAAGACATGGCATCATGTTGAGTTTGAATTTATCTGAGATGAGGTCATTGTCAGTGTTCCCTCCCTTTAAATGTACAATGTACTTCTTATCTTTGTTTTGAAATTGTATAATCTGATATTTGTAAGTTAACATCAGTTCTATTCTGTTTCCACTGTAGTTTCAAACTATTTCAGTATTTAATTGACCTAATATAATTTAAGCTAATTTACTGAAGCAAAATATGCCAAATATTAATGCATGTAATTTTGAAATGTTATTTTAGGGTCATTTAAGTACAATAAGTGAGACAGAATGGCACATAAAAATCCAGGGCATGTTGTCTGTCACCTGATGTACTGTTTTGAAAAATAAGAATGGAGTTAATGAAGTAAGACAGGATATGACATATATCTCCTGGTAAATATCTGTCCCTAGTTTACCTTGTGTTTGCAGATATGTTCAATGTAAGGCTTTGATGGATTAATTTACCATGGCATGTTTTAGCATGTTTTTATTTACCCTTCCCAAGATCTGGATTTTGTGTATACTTGTTAGATTAGAAATAAGTATTTGATCCAACCTATAATGTTTCAGAATATGAATTGTACCATAGTCAATTTTTGTCTGTAAAGAGCTGACATTCATTTCACATTCAAACTACAGTGTTAAAGGAAATTAAGGCACAATTGAGATCATGAAATGAAGAAGAATGAGTGTTAATTGTTTGAAACAATCAATTCCAAAAGCATGTGAATTGCGAATGTTCCCTTAAAATCCCAATTTTATTTATTTTTATGTAGGAATTTGTATATCTAATCAAATACTAGAAGTTATTGAAGATTTAAGATGAGGGAATTTCACTAGGATTAAAAAGAGGGGACATCCCATTTTTGCTAGTTATTCTTAAAGTCCCCGTTTAAAGTTTGAAAATATTTTTTGTCAGGACTTAAAAAGTGATTTTAGAGATTTTTGAAAAAAATGTAAGGATTATCCTGGAATAAAGTCAGATTGTTCAACTTTTGAATGATGAAAGGATTTTCTGAAATATTGTGATATTTTTGCGAAACTTTCTGCTTTCTTAAGATCCCTTCTACTTGTAAACATCAAAACTGTAAAAAATTTGTGATAATGATAATGATCAAGTCAACTCTCCTTCAATACAAACAGTTAACCCAAAAAACTTTTCAGTAACATACTTTAATCATCATTATACACCTCAACATGTTATTTCATGTCAGTCTTTCAAACACAAAGATGTGATGGGTTGCAAGATAAACCTTAATAGCTTCATGTTCAATTTTAACCTGAGGTATATGTTACAATAAATACAGGTTTAAAGAGATTTACCTAACCACATAAAATCTAATTGAAGGAGGATATTTTTGGTTGGGTAATATTGCAGACATACCCATCAATAAAACAGACTAAAAATAACTTTTTTTGCTAGATTTTCTAAACCATTAAACACAGGTGAAACATGAAATAAAAAACAGGATTCAGGGTTAGGCCTATTTGAGTTACAACCATTATGGACTGGCAGTCATGTTTATATCGTCAGCACAAAGAGGAGTATACTGTGAACCCGCATATCCAAACACCTCTCTAATTCGAACATCCCTCGATGTGAACACTTTTCTCGGTCCCAGAAACAGATATCTCCCATCGACTTGCATGTTTATAAAACCTTGAAAAAACACCTGCTAATTCGAACACTTTTAGACAGTCCCAGAGGTGTTTGGATTAGACAAGTTTTACTGTACATGTATTTTACAATGCGATGCATGTAATGTAGTCCCTCAAACAATATAAATGAGAAAGCACCAAGAGCAACATAAAACATATTATAATTAACATATTATATTCAATCACCAAGGGAAAAGGCCGGCCTACTTTGAACTTTTAACACTTCAGCCTCTCCCCAAAAATAATTTTCAACCCCCCTCCATGATAAAATTTGCCATTAATATAAGAGTGAGTTACATGTACTTACTTTTGATTTGCCTTTGATTTCCAGAAAGCTCTCCAATCTGAAGATGTTACTTTATTTGATGCACATGTACATGGCAATCTTCATTCCAACAAGAGAGAAATCATCAACAAGTCAGTTGGTATTACCACACTTTTACTGTACTTTCAGCTCATCTGTATATGGATATTTTATTGGTGATGCATTTTTACTTTGCTTTTCACATAGATACTGGAATAAACACTGTCTCCTGTCTTTGTGTAGAAGCACATAGTATAACTACGTTCTCATAGTGATTTTTTTTGTTATTAAATTTTTTATTGAACTCATTTTGAAAAGAATTCTTCAGCTATGAAGTCTTATCTTTTGACAAAGGTTGATCTTTGTATTTTGTTTGATTGTTTGTCATTCTTTTGTAAGTGAGATGATTATCTCTAGTTTGAGATATACACTTGACATTGAAAAATGAATGTACAGTTAATAGATATATACATGTGCATCTGTATATGTGTTTGTTGGTTGGTGTTCGATGGTTGGTGCAGTTGATGTCTGCACATATGTTGTTTTTATGTCACCTCCAAAAGCTATGGTTATAGTCTCAAACTTTTTTGTGGACAGTGTTTGGCAGTTGATGGCTGGAGTGTTTGGCAGTTGGAGTTCGGCAATCCGCATCTGTAACAAATGGCAAGTGGAGACATTTTGCATGTTAATGCCTTGTTTTATTTACAGAGAAGATGACACCAAAAAATTCTGGAGTGTCAAAATTTTGGAATATAATTAATGGGGATGATACCTAAAGGCCTCAACTTGTGCAAGAACATGTTACTGGGTCTGGACAAGTACATGTATCGTCTAGTCCCAGAAGAACACCTCTGTTAAAATACACATTGGAATTCAATTTGATGAAAAGATAATATATGGTAATTAATTTTAATATTTATCGACACATGATATTAATATAATGATAGAGCCGATCTAGCCAAGATAGACTATATTTTAAAAAGAAGTCGAGGTCCAACATTTATTTGAAAGGACTTGTCTCCTGCTGAAGAAACCGAATGTCCATTTATTTTCAATCTTCCAACTTTTTGTGGATGGTGTTCGATGGTTGGTGTTTGGCAGTTGGTGTTTGGCATCTGAAACAAATGGTAGATTGTGATATTTTCCATGTTTATGCCTTGTATTCCATTACTTTAACTATAACAGTGTCAATTTCCTCCAATGCTAGAAGATAATTGTGTTGTAAAGTGTAAGTGTAAATGATATGTTTCGAACAATAGAAGATGATTATTATTGAAACAGTTTATTGTACTTACTGACAGTTGGTTGTTGTTGTTACTAGATGTCAGAATAACCCATAGCTGCTACTAATAGTTGTATGGTGAACATTTCTAGAATTTATGATTTTAGCCTTGTACAGACATTTCAGCTGCAATAAATGATTTATTCAGAAAAGAGCCATTTAAGTGTGGGGAGAGGAGGTGGGGGATTTGAAATTTCTGGAGGTCCTTGAATTTTCATACATTCAATTCAATTTTCATGAATCTTTCCTTATATGTCACTTTGATGGATATGTGTGTGAATGTGAGGTGGGTGGGGGCTATAATGTACTTGATTATTATGAATAATAATGATATCAGAATGCTTTTCACTTCATACTTCTTCTTCAAGATGTGCAATGAAATGATTGTTTTCCTATGTTTTGAGATCATGTTGATAAACTGTATACCAGAGGCTAGGGATACACACTAGATACAACCCCTTTACTAGAGCTAGACTATTATAGCTATGTCTGCCCTCTTCAAGTTCGAGATCATTCTCTGATCAGAGCTTCTATCCAGTTAGGATACACCACTTTTAGTTTTATATTCAAACTCCCATTTAAGGCCATTAATTAAAGCTAACATCTGAGATTGGCAAGATTGTTTAAGGCTTATCAGTGTCAAATCTTTAAAATCATTTGTTATCTTCAGAGGATTATGTGGTGAATTGATGTGATTTCAGGGTATGTGATGCACTGTATTCAATGTACTCAACTGATTTCCTGGGTGGATGTTAATGTTTAGATTGTAATTTTATCATTTAATTCATTTTCCACCCTACAGCAGTAATTTTATAAAAGATTAGCAGATTAACTTTAGAACAATGGAAATTCCTGCTCAGTTACAGTATCAAATTGCTCAAAAATTAGTGGGCATTTACAATGGTCTTCTTGACTCTCAATAGAGGCTCATTTTCATGGCTTTGGAATTGTATTCAGCAAGATCAAAATTATATGTCTAATTATAATGCCTTATTATTAGCAGTTCCTCCCACATTAAGAAATGGTCTTTAGAAATGCCCTGTTTTTAAGAATTTGTTTTAGAGGAGCCTTGGGATGTAGAACCAGGATCTGAGCAGAGCCCTGTATTCAGTAGAAAAGGGTTCTAAGCTGAGAAAAGGGTTTTTAGTTGAGCTATGATTGAAGAAATGGCTCTTAACAGTGGCCTGCATTCAGAAAATGGTTCTTAGCACAGTCCTTTGTTTCGAAAATGGTTCCGTGGTCATTTTCAGGTCCTTGTATTTAATGATGCACTTTAGGTATTAACATCAGCTTTATTTTGATATCATTTTTGATGTGATCATTAAAATGTTCTTCTCATTTTCAATAAGCCTTGAGGGGTAGTATCAAATCACTTGCAAAATAAGGCTCATATTCTTTTCCAAACAAACAGGGCAAATATTGTTTTTAGATTAAATGATTCTGTCACCACCTCCAGGCCTAGACGGCTAGGATTTCACATCTTAAAACTATATGAGCTGTTGGACATATTTGTCAGATTTTATTGTCTGGACACACTTTTATTTTCTGAGAAGAGCAGTCATTTCTAGGCACCCGAAATATGTGGTTTATTTAATATACCTGTAAAACAGTGAAAACCTCTCTCTAGTGAACACCTGTCTCTAGTGGGCACCCTTCCTCCGCACATACTCTACTGACTTCTGTATAGGTTACTCTCTCTGTAGTGAACACCAACCAAAGCTGAACATTTTTTCTTGGCAAAATAATGTTCAATGTACACAGATTTTACTGCATTCCCTTTTTCTTGTTCTCAAATCTTTCAAAATTTTGCCCTTGCCACCCACCCCCAGAGTGATGAGGAAGCTCACCTAAATTACTAAATGGAAAAATTATACTGTTGTAAAAAAGTCAAATCAGTTAACCATGTAGCCTTGCCCAAGTCGGTATTTTTTACCTATCTGATAGTAAAAGAGACCGACTTGGGCAAGGCTATTAACCCTGTTGTAAGATTTATCCGTTGTAAGATTTTCAAAGCTACATACATTTCTATGTAAATGATGTTCTGTTGATGGTCCATTTTATTTAAATTATGAAATTAATTAATTCTGTCTCTCTTCAGACAATACACCAAATGAAGATATTTAATGAGTTTAATTGTCTCATTTAAACAATTCACTGAAGGTCAAAATGTATTTTCCCCAAGGTGTTGACACCTCCAAGTTCAAATCATGCAGAAGTACATTTGAAATTCCCTTGATCATACATTAAACAGTGTAGTATAAGAACAATTTAGTTAATTGAAATCAAATTTTTATCTTCTTATATATTATTTGAGTCAAGATGTATAAAAAACTGACTGAGTACATTTATATGTTCCAGAGACTGACATGATAAAAATATATGGATGCCATCTATGATTTGATAAATGAAACATAATACATCAATCTGCACTTTTGAATGAATTTTTACTTTATGTTGATTTTGCTGCCCTCTATTAATCATTATTAAACCTTTAAATTATGTAAAGTAGAAATGAAGTTTGAAACATTTTGTTTTGATGAAATATTTCTAACACAAAAGACTGAAATTTTGAATTATATTTTAAAGAAATATATAATTAATTGTTCATGTCCAATCCAATGCTAAAGCAGCTAGTTTTGGTATATTGTCAATCATATTTTTAAAATCGAGCTGTCACATATATACTGTACTGCACACAAATATTTGTGAGAATGATAATTGTATGTGACCTGATACGTCATGAGTGAGCTTTATTGGATGGTTTGTGACTTTCATCGAGGATATTTGAAATCATATGAATATGTTGAACTTTATTGTCCTATTTCGATTCTTTCATTTTTGGCCTATCGGCCTATGGGCTGAATTCTTGTCAATATTTGAGAAAAATGGACCTCTGAGTGAATTCTTGCGCCTAGTAGTTTCCAGGTCCAATGTTGTTCTTGATGTCAGCGATAGGTGACGTCCTTTGAAGACCTTCCCAGATGATTACAGATGACATCTCAATTAAACTCAGCCATGCAATGCCACGGGCATTTGTCTGTGAAACAGAAAGATGCAATGAGTATCAGAATAAAACCTACCACGTTTTTTTAAATTTTATTTTGACTCTCGACAAAATTAAATGTATTTCATGTATTTTCGCTGATTTTCTTTTCATTAAAAACTTGCTAGTAGATAAGACAATTAACCCGTAGGGCGTTCTGAGAGCATTGGACCGACTGACTAGCATGGCATCCAATCTCGTTTTCTTTATTTTGAATTTTGCATTACAGATACAATATCAAAAAAGTATTGTGATCAATAAAATTGGCTAATTCGAACATATCTAGATTCATCAACGAATACACACGACAGTACGTAAACTAAGGTGTCATGTCTATTTGTATGCATATCCTAAATATTGATTGTGTAGTTGTCATGGCAACCTTATGGATACTTGTACCGTATTTTAAAATAGACTCAAATGATTCTGAGATCTCTTCTTATGACAACATTTAATCATGTTAATAGCTATTAAGCCTAGAAACATGAATATAATCAGTGAGTCAAAACAGTTGATGAAGAACAAATACGATCAAAGGCTTACTTAAAGCCATAGTAGTTATGTATAAGTAGAAGCTAAATTGTATTTTCCTGTTACATTCCTGTGATCAATTGTAAATTGGATATCAGTGTGACATGACGGAACTCCCAAAGGATCGAATCATTCTGCAATTGTTTTATCATGAGGATTACTACTTTGAATGTTTTAGGGCAAGTGGCTTATAGGCTTAGGATGATGAAATCGTAAAAAGGAAATCCTAACAGATTGCAATCTTAACTAATTTAAATAAAACACTCTATTTTCCTTCTTGTGAAAAATCTCATTCTCCAGAGTTGATAATTTAAGATAACCCAATTCCGTGATAATAGTACACAGGCTGTTTCGTGATTACTGTCCCTCCAGCAATTGCTGAGTCCAGATAACATACCCCATATTTGTTATATCATTGATATGAAGGTTTCTTCCATTCTGGTCTCATTGGGACAACTTTGTTTAATAAGCTCATCTGTTTTTGTACCCATTTATCATTTGGCATACGTGAGCCATATTTCACAAATTAAGTTGCCAATGATCAATCACAGCAATATGAAGTTATGAAATCTTGAATTGAATAAGCTTTATTTTGATATAGAATATAAGACTATGTGTATATGCTATGGATAGGGTCATTAGTAACTACGATGTGCGAAAGGAGGCCGGGCTCAAGTAGACGGTATTTTTGTCAAAATGGGCAAATAGATAATATCTATCAGATATGTAAGATTTTATGTGATTTGAGCTCTCCTAGAATCTTAGAGCATTAAGATTTTATTTGTTGAACGTGACTGGGCTCATGCAGCTGCCTCCTAATCATATTATGTCACCAAGTTTCATGGAGATTCCATGCCCGTAGCCAGAATTTTCCAGGGGGGGGTTCACTTTTCCCAAAAATTCTAGGGGGGGGGGTTCACTTTGGCAAATTTGGCCAAAAATCACTCAAAAAATAGTCAGAATGGTGAAAAACTGCATGATTTTGAAAGAAATTTTGGCCAGGGGGGGTTCGCCCGAACCCCCCGAACCCCCCCTGGCTACGGGCCTGGATTCCAAACTAGTGCAAAAATTCCTCTGAACAATGGAATATTGCAAAAAGTGCACACGTTCGTAATCCCATTTGTATATCACATAATATGATTATCCTTCATAGAGGAAGAGAAGATCACTGAAGAACCTGGCTATCTGTTCTCCCCGGGGTTCCTCTGTCCATCTAAAATAACTAAAATACAAGCTGATGTCTCATTGGCAATTGAGGACCTCTTCTAAAAAAGAAATTCCCAATATAACCGCTCACATCAGAATGACCATCACTTTCCATAAAAAAATTGTATTTGATATGGGTGTTGGAGTATAAAAATGCGAGCTAATTTTGAAGGCAAGAGTTCTGTGACTATAATTTTGATTATACAGTTGAACTTTGATCAAATCTGATTGAATAAGATCAGCAGATCAAGAGATCATCTCTTATTTTGAGAGGAACATTTTAAAGAAAAAAAATCAAATTATTGAAAAGAGCAGTATCTTGTAGTTGTTGTTATAACCATATTCTGAAGCTTGTTGATACTATAATCGGTGAGATCCAATATTTATGCCTCAGTCACATTTGATCTACGGCAAGGCAACAGTACGTTGGCCGTAGTTTACCAAAATCGAGAGAAATGTGCAGCAAAAAATATAGGGATAAGCAGTACGATGTCGATTTGCTATATCGATTTTGTGAAGCTACGGCCACCATACGGACGCCGTACGCCCCTCGCAGAGCAAATGTGACTGGGATTTTAATGATCCAGCCCTAAGTTGATATAGAACATATTTCAGCCTTATGAAGACATTGATAAGTTATCATTAGAGAGTGTATTAAATTATAGGATAATGATGCCTCTCTGGAACTAAGGACTGGTATAGGATGAATTGTTTTCCAATAAAATAGAGACACTACTACTATAGTATGTTTCTAAAGTGGATATTGGAGAACATAGTATTTCGGAACACAACAGTCATTGATATTTAAGGTAAGGATTTTTTTAGAACGCATCTTTGCCTAAATTATAGGATAATGATGCCTCTCTGGAACTAAGGACTGTTGTATAGGATAAATTGTTTTCCAATAAAATAGAGACACTACCATTAAAGTATAAAGGGGATATTGGAGAACACTGCATTGGAACAACACAGTTTTTTTTGTTATACACATTTTGTCTAAATTATAGGATAATGATCGTGGTCCTTCCCTGCCTGGAACTAAGAGCCTCTGGAAGAGAATAATTGTTTTCTAATGAGACAGCGACAAGTTTAGCGTGCTACTATTGCAGTTACTAGAGAACATAGCAATTTTGAACTCAGTCTACTTGTATACTATCTGATCATCTTGAGGTAAGACTTTTATGAGTATTTTAATGGTGCTTTATGAAAATAATTAAAATGAATAATTGTTATCGTTTTGTATACCATATATCAACTTGTTTGATGTAAGACCTGTGATGAATTGAAGAATCTACTGCCAGTAAATGAGTCTTGAGGGAGTCAAGTAATATAAAATATAACAATGATTTATTATTCCATATTAGGATTCAACAGCTTGTGTATTGGCGTTCGCTCTTATAAAGCCAGTGTTATTTATTTTATTCATTTATTTTTATAATAATTTAAGCACACATAGTCTCTTTGGAAATGCCTAATGTTTAGAGCCATTTAAAAAAAGTTGGCCATATTTATGTGTTTAGGGATTTGTTGTAATTTTGATGCCCGAGAGAAATGACACATTATCGTTTGTCCCTATACCAGTTCTCTTGGATATATATCATGCTGCTTAACTAGACACTCGATTATGGCAAACCATACTCGATTGCATTTGCTACACCCTCGCATTGCTGTTGTTTTGAAATTTTTTGATCTTTGATACAAGTCAATGACCATTTACTTAGTCGCTATGCAAGTGTGTCTTAACCTAGCAAAGTGATCAATATGTGATCGTTTGTACAAGAACGATAATGTTTATCTAAATGTAACATATATCAGTTTTATCTGAATTTGTCATGATCCCATGTACTTTTATCAAAAGTACATTTCTCTGTTCGTATAAAATATGTATGAAAAACAATTATTTTCTCAGATGAAGCTTCCCATGTCATGTTATCTATAGTTGATCGAAAGAGTAGAACTTATCCAATGGAGGCTCCACTAAGATCAGCTAAAAGTGATCACTGCATCTGGGATAGCCTTGCCCAAGTCTGCAGTATCTTTTTATTTATCTGTGAAAATAAAATTAGAAGAATAAAAAGACACAGCCTTGGCCAAGGCTACATATGGGAATCTAGGGTAAAAAGGAAATGGGGGGGGGAGGGGGGCGAAATATTTCAAAATAATACTTTTAAACAGTTTGCTGTCACCGGTGAATGCAATAAACTGAAATGACCAATTGTTAGATATTAGATCATAAAGATATTGTAATGTTACAGGGTTCTCACCAGGAAATTTTTAGACCCCGGATTTTTCGCGATGCCACGACCTACTCCCCCGTGTGAGATAACCTATTAAGTATACTTTTCAAAACACAACTTAAGATTATCTTCCTATTTTAATCGCAATATATATTTCTGAAAGGTTTCTGACTTCCTTTTCTTTGTTTGTATCCAATTTTATGTATTTTCTCAATAGTTTTACCACAAATAATGTGACAAAAATCTAAAATTAGACTCCGGAGAAAACACTATAGACTCTGGATAGGCTATTAGACTCTGTAGCAAGAGGGTCCAAAGACATTATACTCTGGAGAAATTGCAGAGTCTAAAAGCCTAGTGAGAACCCTGTGTTAATTATGAGCTGAAAGTATTGTAATTTACATTATTTTATTCGATAAATGACTTTTAAGCCTATTTACATAATACAAGTATGCATAACTGATCCCATGGAATAGAAATACAATTTAATTTAATTTTAGGAGATTGAAGAGTCATATTAAAATTTTAATTACAGTGCTGCTAGTTCTTCACCTACACTTTCGGTATATATGAAGCAAATATCTGATATTAAAGGAGTTTCTATATAGCTTTAAAATCTCGCTGATTCTCGTTCGTTTCGTGTAATTTTAAGATATTTGAATATGAACACTCTGATGACTTACTTTTTCATCTTTCTGAGTGAAAAGTTTTCCATGATACTTGATTTATTGATTTATACAGTTATGTTATTTGAATCATTTTACACGACATGGCCAAATCTCCATTGATGCAATGTTAAACGTTTCTTCAAAACCTTGGTTGGTTTATTCGTTCAACAACAACATTTTCATGATTAAACACAATACAATATAACAAGACAATCCCATAGTATCCCATTCAAGTTTTGGACAAAAACAACCAACACCTTTTGATAAATCATGAAATTAAGAGACTATTGCAAGTTTTAACCATTGATGCCTATGTCAGTCTTGCCCAACCATAAAAAATAAAATCAAGTGCTGACATCTATTTATTCAGCAATATAGCAACTCCCTTATTGGTTTAAACTGACTGAGTGTAGAACACTGAGAGCCCAAGTTAAATTTATTTTAGACATAAACAAAAGATAGAAATCAATGTCACTGAACAATACAGCATTTTATGTGTACTCACAAATTACATCCTCTTTTCGTCGGATACATTAGTTGTCTGCCTCACATCCTTAGCATGTACGATCTCGATAATTCATTGATCAATGGCTCATACATAATCACATTCATGACATATCATTTTCTATCTACACCACATGTAAGTAGCTATGTATCACTCGTTTCACATTCAAACTTCAATATAAGTTCATTAAAGCTACAATACAGAACATTAAGATATTTTCAGAATAAAATCATTTGTAATTGACAAAAGGTAGCTGCATGATTAGGTCATTTGTGGATTCAGGGATCCGTTTTTGGAATCGTCGTAACTTACGATTTTACGAAGTCATTGTTCGTCAAGAAGTAGATTATGGTTTTCTCTGAATCGTAAGTAGGGTAAGAAATCTCAATGGAGGATGGGATTCGTTCATCTCAGCAAGTTGGCTGATTTATCAGATCAGATGCTTCCGCATTAACCCCTTTTCCAGCTAATTTAATCAAGTCTTGAAATTAGACAAATAATTCAGAAAAGTGATGTCAATTTAGCAAGATATATTACATCAATATTTGCCTAATCTAGAATCGGTAATGCGGTAGTAGCTGAAATTATAGAGTAGATTTGAAATAGTAGACTTGATATTGCCAGAAATAAGTTTCCATTTGCATTTGATTGTTGAACATATTATTATCTTAGTCTAGAAAGTTAATTTGATAAGATATTGGAAAAATATCATTTTACAATCTAAACTTTCACCGAGTGAACGAAGTGCAAATATTTGCAAATCACCAATTTAATCATCCCGACTGGTTTTGATACACAGTTTGAGTAGCAATGAATTGATATGAAGCATGATACATGTTAGATTGTGCTTGTTTATGCAAAGCGTTAAATGATGACATTCTGGTTGACATGTTTGGCGAATCATACGTACTCGAATGTGTCGTGTTGTTATCCCATCGATCGAAGTTTGGGAGATATAGAGTTCGGCTTCGTACGTTCGTATGTCTGTCCGGGCAAAAGCTCAAATACCGTTGACCTAATATCGTTTATACCTTATACGTATACTAAGTAGTATGCCCATACAATTCAAAGTTCCACCGGTTTCAAAATGTCCGCCATCCCTCAGTCAATCTTGCATTTCTGGAAAGAACTAGAGCGATTTTGTTCAAAGTTGATAACTGAATTTTCATCAGCATGGTACACAGTCTTTTGATAGTCGTATGGGTGCCTAAAACAAGACCGAAGAAAAGTTGATTAACTCAGTCAATCTTGCATTTCTGCCTTGAATTTTTGCTTTTTTCATGGTCTCCAACCAAGTACAGCTTTGTTTCCTTTCTGAGATCTTTACACATGGATTCCTACATAGGAACAGGAATGTAAATTAGATCCCAAGATTCCCAACCTTACAGTAGATTCCTAACTGATGAATCGATAACGAAGGATGCATCAACTACCACTGATACCATTACCTCCAACTAATTTGAATTGCAATACTTTGCCACTACTTTATTGACACGCGCCAATATTTATTACCGATGTTTGCCGGAATTATTCATTTTATTCATCGAGTGAGACTTATTTTATTGAGTTGGTTGTGTTTTATACCACATTTTTCATTACTGATGGAGTTGTAGACATTCAAATTATTTGGATCAATCGATCTTCTTTCAGTATCTCATTTTACATTATTTGCGAAGAATTGGTTGGATAATGTATCTGAACCTCAGTTTAAAGGGGTAATTTGCATCAAGTCATGTCAATGCTAAAGGTATAAACGCGAAGAAATGGTTTCATAATGTACCTGACTCTCAGTTCAAGGGGTTGTTTTCATCATGTAAGGCCGATGCTAAAGGTACAAAAGCGAAGAATTAGTTGGATAACTATCGGAACCTCAGTTTAAAGGGGTTGTTTATGCCAGTGCTAACGGTAATAAAACTGAGAATGATGAAGTTTAGTATAGAACATTGATGTACTAGAGAGTTTTCAATATAAGTTATTTGGAATACGCAAACCGTGTACAAGTCAGGTATATCACTGGAAAGGAACTCCAGAAACGAAGAATGTACAATGAAATGTACTTCCCTTCAAATCTAATGAAATATACTTTCCTGGTTTCTCTGGTAAATCTTCCTCCAGTGGTTTATTATTTAAAAGTTAAAGTTGCAGTATAAGTTTGACTGAAAACTTATATCGAAAGCTCTCTTCTATTGATTAAGTACAACGTTAGTATGGTCATTGAAATCGTCAAATAGGACCGGAATTGCCATCCGTAGGGATCTGCTTTATAATTGAAAAAATGTTTAGGGCTTTCTATGTCAAAAGTGGAATTACCGAACGTAAATTATTTTTGAATTAGATATCAACGGATATTAAATCTACAATTCAGATATTACCATGATAAAGAAATCCTTTTAGGGTAATTGAAGTTTACTTGTGGATCAATTTGACGACTTGGTAATTACGTTTAAAGGACGTACATCTTATTCTTTCAATTATAGGAATAGACTAATGCCCTGGAAATTACTCTGATGAGGCGGTTTGGGATTTAAGTCCAGTTCAAGCAAAGACGACATGTACAGACTGTACACCTTAAAACAATATTGGGAAATTGTAATAGTACCGCAGTAACAACAGCTATAAAAGCACAGGTCTAAATACAGAGATGTGGATAAAGGAAGACTATCACTTTGTGTCCAATGTAATGGAGGAATGTTATGTTATGCCCAATAATAAGCAAGTTTAACTCTGGAACATGGAGGAAAACTCCAGTGACTAGTAACATCAAAGAATAAAACGAGCAGAATAATACTTGTGATTCCATATCACTTTTCAAAAATTGATCTTGCAAAATGCCGTTTGGAGATTACCCATCATCTAAGAATGCGGCGCCACATCTGTCATACGAGAACATATCTGGGATACTTAGTATATCCGTACAATCCACATTAGTGTTGGCAAATATATTTCCTCTGGTCGTGGCATGTCGTTTCAAGAAACAATCCAACAAACTCGTTACAGATATTTTGATCTCTGCTTTGAGCGTAACTGACATTCTTTCAGTAGTGATCCCAGCTCCGTTTGGGATTATATCTTACTTCACAAGGACTTGGTATGGAGGGAAACATACGTGTGAGTTTTATCAGTTGACGACTAACTGGTTCCAGCTTGCCTCTATGTGTCTCATTAGCTTCATGTGTATTGACCGTTGGTTGGCACTTAGAGTCGCTTTGATCTGTAAGACTAGTTCTAGTGCTGATAAACACAGGGCTAAGATCATCATTATCGTCATATATTTACTGACTTTCGTTGTGGCTGCTTTACCCTTGATGGGACTTGGGCCACCGACTATATCTGACTCGGGGCACTTGTGTACTTCATGGATTGTCGCCACATCTCAATCATCCAAGCTAGAAGGATTACGTGAGCATACATTTTATGTCATGTTCCTTATAGTCGGTTATGGGAACTTGTTAGTGGTTGTGTGCTTCAATGCAAGGGTGACTGCGTGCCTCTGGAGCCTCCACAAGATGACCACCAACCGATCCTTGCAAATCAGAGGCTTGTATGCTGGTTATATGGAGAAGAAGATCGTCATGGAGTGCACCATTATGATTCTTATTGTCACCATTGTCTTCTATCTCACTTGGCTGCCTGCGTTGGTAAGTTGTGGTGTCTTAGATACCTGCACAATCATTATTGCCTTGTACAGGAGCTTTCATTTGGGTCTTCCCATCATATGCATAAATACATTTTGGATTCTCTGGTTTGGATCCAATCCTTGAGCTGAAAGGATGTATGTTGGTGCCATCATATCTACAAGCAGCGTGTTTAAAAAATTGAAGTCATATTGCAACATTGAAGAGGCCCGTAGCCAGGATTTGCCAAAGGGGGGGGGGGGTTCAGTTTGGCCAGGGGGGGGGGGGTTCGCCCGAACCCTGCGAACCCCCCTGGCTACGGGCCTGTTGAATTATCTATCCATTCATTTGTGTATTACACTAACCAACTTAAGTATTGAAAAGCAGCTTAAATATAAAGATATGCTCATTCTTATGTTTATTCATATGGAACGTTGCATGTCTGGGAAGAGAGAAGCACCCTTCAGCTGTTAAACGTCCGTTAATTGAAGTGTCAATCATTGTAATCTCTCTCAATTCTTACAAACAATATATAGAAGAAGTGAAAAAGAAAGAGAGCACTGAATCCTAAACAACAGTATCTAAAGAACAAGCGGAATGTAGTACATAATAATTTTAGGATACTAAAAATAATTTTTACTTCATCTTTTGTTTTCCTCCCTTGGTTAATGAGTTAAATAATAATACAAAATGACATTTTGCGTTGTATGTTCAATATGCTACAATATAGCATTCAAACTGTCTAATAAGATCTTCATTTTAAAACTATTAAGTGTCAGAATTGTGTTTTGAGTGGCAAGCAATCAATACAATGTAGAGTTGTTTCAAGATCTGAATGAGATTAGCCTTAAGGGACAAGCATGCGGAAGATAGCGCTACTAAGGACGATCTAACGATCTTATTATCAAGATTTAATCATCCTAACTCGATTGTCAATACTTGCAATTTCCAATTAGATAATCTATGCCATGGGTTTTGCTTGGTAATAATGCCAAGTGAGGATAATTACTTTAGATGCAAAGTGAATTTCTAATTCCTAGCTGTGAGCCGATTGGGTATCTGCATCTCAACACTTAGATTCTTAACTTATGGATACATTAATATATTTCATCTTCTTGTTTTGTAGGTTATCATCACAATGCAGAAAGTTGGGTCACCAATAGATGTCGCCACTGTATTGTACGCTCTATTGAGTACGATGTTGACAGGTCTGCTCAATCCTATTCTATATGGCTTGTTCTCTAGGCCCTATAGACTGGGCTATGCTAAATTGTGTATCGGTGCTACCAAATGCATGTGTGGTTGCCCTCAGAGATCAATCTCAATCGATGAAGGTAATTGGCCAAGTTGCCAAGTCCATTACTAGGACTGTTTTACATAAGTAATTTGAAATTACCGGACTGACTTTTGCTCATCAAGTAGTAACTCACCCTTGCTACACCCTTTCTACTGATATATGATGCTTTAAACCCCCAACGTGACAAACTTAACCGATTGATTAGATACTACTAGCTATACTTATATTGGCGTCTTGAATAAATGAATCCATTAGTTACGATTTAAACCTGTTTAATGTCTAGGTGATTGCTTGAAATAATTCATGATTATACATAAAGTTTCAGAACGATCGATCACCACGTTGTTAAATGCAATTTAGATTTCTCAACTAGATTTGTTTCGATACGTCAGATCCATTTATAACGTTAACCGAGGCCCAGCAATGTATTCTATGTCAAACTGTTTTACAGATGTAGGAATTGCCAACCCCTGCCATCAGCAATCATGTCATATATCATCCCTCGCCAGTGAGGCTAGTTCAATTACTGCGCTGTTACACCATAGACAGGGCGTGAGAGAACCTGATGATGCTGGGGACCCTCTGGTAGAGCGAACATCTAGCATTCTCACTATGCCTCATAGCTCAAGCATGAGGATTGTACGATCAGATACATTAGACATGAGAAATGTCATTCAAGGCTATAGCGCCGAAAATATGTGTGGTGAACAAGATGTTGAGGATAATGATGATGATATCAACGTCATAGAGCCTCGTTTTAATGCTCCTATGACATCCTTCCTTCCAATGCCCGAATGTAGTTCAAACAGCCAAGCATCTTCCAGCACTGGTAATATGACGGTCTCCTCATCATGCCATGACGTAGATGAGGCATATGTTGCTCACAGAGGGACTATGGAAGAGACTGGTATATGTGACCCGATTGTCAGAGAGAGACCACATAAAACTCTTTTAACACATGTGATAATAGAAGAGAGTGACTTGTAAATGCACATTGTAGAACAATCATGATCAAACAATCAATTCATGTATCATTTATTAGAAATATGATATTCAAAGCAAACCATAATGTACTGTTTTCAAAGTGTTAGTTTAATTTTATCCAAACGAATGGGTTTTGTTTGGGAAATACTGAAAACACCTCTTCATCTGTCCAGAGAATAACTCGAATACCACAGGGGATCGAGCTCCCTCATATTTGGTATGATAATTATATGAATAACATGTTTCGAGACTCGCCTCTATTCCGAAAAGTGTCATTCTACTTTTCTTATTTTGACTTATGTTTTCAATGTGCAACATCGCGATATGCAAATGAAAACTCATATACACCGTCAATTTGGTAGTTCGTACCAATATTATGTGCATGCTGCTAGTCTAGTTGTCAAAACTAAAGAAAAGCAAGTAGTTTTTATCTTGCTGGACTCGACTTGTATTAGTTAAAGGTTCTTAAGCAAAATACTCCGTGTAGTCTTTATAGAGCTCGACCGCATCTTTTGGGTCAAAACCATAGTCTTCAAGTGAGTGTTTGTTCGGGGTCTTCCAATCTTTTGCACACTCAGCAACATATGCATTCACTTTAACTACAGTCTCTCTGCTCAGTTCCATGTCAAAATGGGAATATATTTTCTTCATCGTTCCAAGTGGTGATTCTACAAGATCTTCATACTTCACATTAGTGGTGTCAATTAACCGCTTGAGCATTAACCGGTTAACCGGGGGTTTTTACCGGTTAAAGTCGGTTAACCGGCGGGAAATTTGAACTGATAATTTCAAATGAAATCTTCATCTTCGATCTTGAAAGTTGAAAAAATTGGAAAAATGATATGTCGGCGTTTATTTTTTACGTTCGTCAAGCTTTACGCTATTCTATGTAAGTAAGCGCGGGAAAGCAATGTGACAGGGATTAAAGTTGCTGATTGGATGTTTGTAAGGAATTATCGGACCTATCACATGTATGAGTAGCTCACATGAAACTGACGCTTGAAAAACAAACAGATTAAAATGCAAAGTAAGTGCGGGAAAGCAATGTGGCGGGGATTAAAGTTGCTGATTGGATGTTTGTAAGGAGTTATGGGACTTATGACATGTATGAGTAGCTTACGTGAAACTGACACCATAAAACCAAACGGATTAGCATGCAAAATAAGCGCGGGAAATAACAGAATTATACACGGTCAACTAACCGCCCATAAAAACTCAGACCGGTCAAGGCATTATCGGCGGTTAACCGGTTAACCGGTTAATACTTGACACCTCTACTTCACATCACAAAAGAATGATCGCTCCCCTGGTGCCAAGTTGGCGTCGTAGACCTTTCTGAATTCCAAAAACTTCCTCATGCCTATCAAATTGTATCGTGCGACTGCCTTTCCAAGTTTCAGTCGATCTATGTCCTTTAGATCATAGATCAAAGTTGCCCAGGTATAAGCAATTGAACACGATGAAGCATGATTTGCAACGGGATCTCTTATCAAATGGACAATTCTTGCATCGGGGAAGACTTGTAAGAGAGTAGAGATAAACTTCATATGGTATGAATCCTTCCTTACGTATGGCTTCTCCCCCTTGCCTGAAAATAAAATATGAAGTTATGTATATAAATGGTTCACTGTAAAACCTACAACGTAGTCTCGCTTCAAGTCCCAGGTTCCGCAATCCATTTTCCTTCTGTAGCTCTTGTGTTGGAAGGGCTACACAAGGGTTCAATACAAGACTTCTACATCATTATATCTGATATATTACCTTGGTTGAATGCCAGAAGTTGTAGTTCTTTCTTGTAATGCTTGTATTGTCGCAAATCCTCTTCACCAGACATGTTTTCATACCTGCAGATGTGTAAAATCCGTCACAATTTCCAATCATAATTTGCTTTTTTGTTTTATATTTGTACACTTAAATTATATGGCCACTGTTTCCGAGTCTGGGGACCAAAACTGACATGGGAGAATCAAATTTTAACACGTGATTGGCGCGAGATCAAGGTCATCAGGCATGTCACATAAGATTACGAGTAAATTATTAGACTCCAGATGAAAATCTGGAGTCTATTGCTTTTGCCAGTTTTCCTATTATTCTTTCTTTCTTTCTTTCTTTCCGAACACTTTTTCTCAGCAACTAAAAGGACTTACTTAGATCTGCTAACATAGTCAACTAGGTAATGAAACCTAGTTTCTGGGAAATTAGGTCAAATGTTTATCTAGGTCAAAGGTCAAGAACTAGGTCAAATCGTGGGTTTTCACTATTTTACAAGTTTTCTCAGTCGTCCTTCGGTATTTTTGCTCCGGTTTTTTTTCATCATGTTCTAAAGCTAATTCCGTAAGGCAAATCGTTTTTTGATTACTTTTACCGATTTTGAGAAATGACGTCCGAAAAGTAGGTCAGAACATAAAAAGTTCTCCAAATTCAACGTGTGAATTATCAAATAAGTGTAGAATTATCTCAGGAATCCGAATCTGCAAACAAAATTTCGATCCGACTACCGGTTCAGAAGTTATAGCATTTTGAAATCTCAAAATCGCTAAATTTGGTGCCCCATGTTAAGTCAATGGGGAAAAAGACTTCTTCGAAGTGTAAAATATGAGATATAGACTGAGTACAGCTTAACATAATGAAAGCCTATAAAAGAAGGGGACCTCGAAGGCTATCTAGCTTTAAAATTTGGACAGCAAAATGCCTAGGTCAAAATCTAGGTCAAATTTATAGCATTTTCTTATTTTTATGATTCTGACACTACACTTAAATAATTTGCTTCAAAATTTTGTATACAGGTAGCAAAGAGTGTGCTTATAGTGATAGCCTTTTGCCGTCAGAAAGTATTTTGACCCACTTTTGAGATATGGTGTCCGAAATGTAGGTCAAACTAAAAAGTTAACCAAATTTAACATATGAGCTATGAAATAAGTGTAGAAGTGTAGATTCCGATCCGACATCCGGTTCGAAAGTTATGGCGTTTTGAAAATTTTGAGAAAAATCGATCTGTTGATATCCTGATAGAAAGTCAAGGAAAAAAGATTTTTTTGAAGTGTAAAATACGAGATATAGATTGAGTACAGCTTAAGATAATGAATTCCTATAAAAGAAGGGGACCTCAAAAGCTACCTAGTTTCAATATTTGGACACCAAAATGCCTAGGTCAAAATCTAGGTCAAATTCATAGTTTTTCCTTATTTTTGCGATTCTGGCACTACACTTTTAGGATTTGCTTCAAAATTTTGTATACAGGTAGCAAAGAGTGGGCTAATAGTGTAAGCCTTTTGCCGTCAAAGAGTATTTTGACCCACTTTTGAGATATGGTGTCCGAAAAGTAGGTCAAAATAAAAAATTCTCCAAATTTTACATATGAGTTATGAATTAAGAGTAGAATTTTCTCAGGAATCCGAATCTGCAAATCAAATTTCGATCCGACTTCCGGTTCCAAAGTTATGGCGTGTCCAAAAGTAGGTCAAAATAAAAATTCGCCAAATTTAACGTATGAGTTATGAATAAGGGGTAGAATTTTGTCAGGAATCCGAATCTTTAAATTAAATTTCGATCCGACTTCCGGTTTGAAAGTTATGGCGTTTTGAAATTTCGAGAAAAATCGATCTGATGTTATCCTGATAGAAAGTCAAGGAAAAAAGATTTTTTTGAAGTGTAAAATACGAGATATAGATTGAGTACAGCTTAAGATAATGAATTCCTATAAAAGAAGGGGACCTCAAAAGCTACCTAGTTTCAATATTTGGACACCAAAATGCCTAGGTCAAAATCTAGGTCAAATTCATAGTTTTTCCTTATTTTTGCGATTCTGGCACTACACTTTTAGGATTTGCTTCAAAATTTTGTATACAGGTAGCAAACAGTGTGCTTATAGTGTTAGCCTTTTGCCGTCAGAGAGTATTTTGACCCACTTTTGAGATATGGTGTCCGTAAAGTAGGTCAAAATAAAATGAGTTATGAATTAAGGGTAGAATTTTCTCAGGAATCCAAATCTGCAAACCAAATTTCAATCTGACTTCCGGTCAAAAATTCCTTCTTACCTACCTACTTACCTACTCGGCTACCTACTTAGCTACCTACTCAGCTACCTACTCAGCTACTTACTCCGCTACCTACTCAGCTACTTACTCAGCTACCTGCTCAGCTGCTTACTCAGCTACCTACTCAGCTACTTACTCAATTACTTAATCATCTACTTACTCAGCTTCCTACTCAGTTACTTACTCAGCTCTTTACTCAAGTAAATCAATCTGGAGTCTTAAATTGAACTTTGTTCAATTTACAAATCTAGTTATAAACTAAAACCTTGTGTTTAGTGGCTAAGAAAAATATGAATTTAATACTCCCATATGGAAACTTCATTTATTTATATTCCATGAACTGAGAGGTAGACACATCAAATTCAACCTATGTTCTTGCTCTCTTGGTCATTTTCACGGATAACACCTATAAGTAGGACATGTATGACCCAACGTAAATTGTCGCATGGATATTGCAAAATGAAAACATAAAAATTACTTTCAATACCAATCATTATAGGAACCCGTATTCATCCTTCCGTAGCTTCCATCCTTCCACAATCCACTTCGAAAAAATATCCAAAAATCTTCCTCAATTGACATAGGAGTGAATGCGCCATGAAGAGCAACAAATGAAGGGACGTTGTTCCAAATATCTATAGTACCCCACACATAATTTTGTCGCCAACTTCAATTTATGATTTCAGTGCTTTCCTACATACATATCTTCATGAAATTTAGCATACTTAAACTTGAACATATTTCCAACACTCAAATTTTTTTATTTAACATAAAACTTATTATTTATTTTTTAACAACATTTTCAAAATGCAGTATCATTTTGCAAAATTGCCTCAAATTAGGCTATTTTAGCATTTTTAACTGTATTCTTGAATGTTTTAGTTTTGCATGTTGTATATTACATTAGCGAAGTAAATGTACTTTTACTACTGTTTAGCTGAACATGGCTATATTTGAAGTTATTCTATAATGAAAATTCCAGTTTGTATTTTGCAAATTCAGTTCATATTAGCTTTAAACTCTAATAAATCCGCCCACGGGTTCAACTCTTAATTGCGACGTGCTGGCCATGAGAATATTTGGCGATTGGCAATGCCAGCCCTGGACCTTCGAGCCTTTACATTCTTTGCCACAGAGCTTTTTGCAACACGATTCAGAAAGTCCCTTCCAGTTGCTCTTTTATTAAAAAACTCGTGAAACATTTCAGGTTTATCCTTCATTTCATCCAGGGCATCATTCACTGCCATAGCACACTCATCAAACGACCGTGGCCCAACGATTGCATGGCCGTACTCATCGGTGGGGTCACCTGGCGGTCGCCAACGTACTACCTTTTGCTGGATACAATTGTTAAACAATTCGGAAGGGTTGAGAAGATGACCTTTAGGGGGGAGCATTACCACGTTTATCCCTGCTTCTCTAATTTTGCTTTAATTTGTGGGTTATAGTGCTGTTTACATGGGTTATGTGCTCTTCCAGATCGTCCAAGCCTGTCCCATACCAAAAAAGCCCCTCTTGGTAGAGGACAACATCTGTTTCAAGGGAAAATTTCTCATTAATCTCCGTTATCCGTGCGAATGGCTCATGATCTGCGATGTCAAATAAGACATCTTCAACTTCTGAATTTGGTACAATCTTCAATTTTGGACCCCGTTGCTGAGGTGAGTTCTGGTTAGTAGATGCAATCCGCTGAACAGTTCTGATATTTATTCCATGGTTTCCAGCAACATTGGTTTTGGATCTGCCTTGGTCTAACTGTTCTAAAATTGAACTTCGCCTTCTTGGTGTATACGTTCTTGTACACTTTACCACAATATTTTTTCAACATTCCTCCCTTTGAAGTAAATAGAAGAGGGGTTTTGTTCCCCTTTGGAAAACCCTTTTTCCCTTTCATTGTTACACTTCAACTGAACAGATTTAATTCAAAACAGTTTTCTTAAACCAGTACCGAAAGAGGTCAAAAGTGCAAAATAAGCGGGAAAATGTAAAACAATGTAGAAGTTTGCTGTCAGTCTCAAGTGAACACCTGGTATCCGTTTGTAAAATAAAAAAATTTGAGTGTTGGAAATATGTTCACGTTTAAGTATGCTAAATTTCATGAAGATATGTACGTAGGAAAGTACTTTAATCTTAAATTGAAGTTGGCGACAAAATTATGTGTGGGGTACTAATTATAACAGTAGAACTGGTACCGTTGCACTGTTTAAACTAATAACCGAAACGGGTCTGTCGGTAACCAAATGTCGGAACTTCGATGTTACGATATTTCTTTCAATTTCTTAAAAATGTGATTCCGACACACGTTTGTGATAAAAATGTGTTTTGCCTAAGAAGAAAAAATGAAAATCGTACCTTCGAGGTTCCGAGGTGACAAGTAATGCGCTATTAATGTGCCATATAAATTATTTTAGCCTATGCCTAATATTAAATTGGTAGTGTCACAGAGAACGAAGAATAAGCATAAAACTATAAAGAAATAAAAGAGCATATACCGTAAACGTACCAGCAATGGGTTGAAATGCCTTCGCTCTGTCTTCTTCGAAGCTAACTGGCGGAGGTAGAGGGTTTTCTAACTGCCATACAGGTGGTGAAAACAGCTCAGTCCAAGGATAGTAAGCGATGCATATATGTCGACCCAGTTCTAATGTTACCAGTGACAAATAGTGGAGTTTTAATGGGAACCTAAGGTCAAATAAAACTAGAATTTATGCTTCCTTTATAGTTCTGAACATGGTATGTTCACACTGGCGGATGAAGAAGCTAGGGGCACATTTCTTGGAAAAAGATTTTGGACCCTTAAAACCCAAAATTGGGCCCAAATTTTGAAAATTTAAGGCCCATTTGAAAATTTGGCCTAATAAGCCCAAAAAGGCCAAGTTATGCCAAAAGGCCCATTTTGAGGCCTTACAGTACATGACCCCCTCCTGTATCCGCCATTGGGTTATTTTACAGACTTGAGTTAAATCACATGACAAGACTTATCTTATAGATAAAGGCCCCTCACATATGAACGAACCGTAAACTTGCGTGTACTGAAAAATAGGACTTAGTAAAATTCGTTCCCATAAGTAAATGTACATCGTTTTGGTGTTCGTTTGTGGAAGTATTCTTTCAGAAAGCTTCGGATGGCTTCGGAAGCACGCGTAAAGTTGCTCTTCGGTTCCATGTTTATTGCCTGAATTTACTCTATATACACAAGGCTAGATTTAGTGGATTCGTTCACATGTGAGGAGGAGGCCTTTAACTATTGAGCACGTATATCTGTCTATGAACTTACCTCCAATATCTCGGGATTTTCAGCGATGATTTTGTTGATGCCCCATAGTTTTCCAATCCTATCATCGAAAATGCCGTTGCATACTTGCACTCCTTCTTCACTTATGACTTTATCCTCTGAATAGCTCTGTATCAGGATGTCAAACTGCTTAACAAAATCACAATCTTCCCCATAGTCGTCCCGGATCTGTCTTACAATTCTGTTTACCTTCTCTACTTCAATAATTGCTTTCGCCATTGTTTTGTTGAACTAGACTAAAAAGAGTACTGGTGTAAAACACCATTAACAATAAATTACAAGGTGGGCCAAAACATCCATATTTTATTCTATTTGTTATTTTGCTATACATTTTGTAATATGATGAAAGGGTTTCAAATGTATTTTCGCAGGAGACGCAGGAGTCAAATATGCAATCCACTTCAAATTGACTTAAGTATATCCTTAGCAGTATCTAAATGAGATACAGACAATTAAACGAGTGTGAATAGTATATACGAACTTTCAACGAAATTTCAATGTAATGTTTGACGTTTCGATATTGATTTTACGGTGATTCGAGTGACCCACATATCTGCATATTACAACCAAATGGATGTATTCAACATTTTGAAACACATTTTCATGGTTAGTTCATGATGAGGGTTGTGTTATGGGAGGTTTTGGATATGGGGCAGGCCCGTAGCCAGGGGGGGGGGTTCGCAGGGTTCGGGCGAACCCCCCCCCCCCCCCTGGCCAAAAATTCTTTCAAAATCATGCAGTTTTTTACCATTTTGAGCACTTGTCTAGTGATTTTAGCCTAATTTGGGCCAAAATTGTCAAATGTGAACCCCCCCTGGAAATTTTTGAAAATTGAACCCCCCCCCCCTTGGCAAATCCTGGCTACGGGCCTGTGGGGTATATACTGAGGGAAATAGATAAACAGTACCTTACAAAACATGCTCCAGGTGGATCTGGGATAGAAAAAGGAGGAGCTAGTGTCCGTAAGGAAAGCAAAGACTCTGCTGGGCTAGTCTGTTAGTCTCATGTTATAATGATCATGACATAGATAATGAGACGGAATGTAACCTGTATAACTGTTGATTCCCGGGTTTTGTCTCTTCATTCTCATATTATCAAATTATCAAAAAATGATATTTTAATTCACAAAACTGCACCGAAACATAGAAAAGTACACGAAGGCAACCGCATTTACAATATATATTTCTGAAAAAGCAGGATTAAAAAAAGCCAGTTTCAAACTGAAGTTAAAAGCCGGCTTTTTGATACCCAGTTTGTAAAATTCAAATTAGAATACTATCTTTATTTTCTATTTAAACTAAATCAATTTATTATAAACAAACTATCCGGGCAAACTATGACCAAGCATCGAGAATAGAAAACTCATGTAAATGAGTTATATAAGACAATGAAATCAACACTGATTGAAACATAAACACAATAAAATCTTCTTTCGATTTTAAATCGACTTTACCGGGAGAAATTTAACATGGGCTTTAATTCAAAGGCAAGAATGTGTTTTGATAACTTATTAAGCAGATTAAAAGCTGTTAGACGTTGCTCCAGTGATTTATATTTTATGATTCTGAATTGATTTGTGGATTATAATTGAAATCGTAAACATGACCAAAAGAGTCTAGACTTTCTTTTGCTTTGATCATGAGGAATTGGAAACAATCAAAGCGGCAATTTGAAAAAGTAAAAATTGAATTCCCATGCATATTCCAAGATTTAATACAAACGGTGTTAACAGGTTGTTAAATTATAATACCTTCTCAGGAAGAATTAGGTTGCATTTGAGTAGAGATAACAAGTTCAGCGGTGTAGCCAGCTTTCCGTCGGGGGGGGGGGGGGGGGGGCGATATCCATACAAAACACGTGTTTGCACAAGCTACATTATTTTTATTAGCAGGCAGGGAGCCACTGGGTGAAAAAGACCAATATTTGTTTTCTGCGCAGGTTTTCTGCGCATCTTCTTTCGGCTGAAACATTTAGGCTATTTTCATCCCGAAATACTCTCCAACTATCAAAGTACTCGTAACCTACGTCTGGCGAACTTATTGAAGAACATTTTAAGACCGAATTCGTGGAAATTGATCAATTATATCGAGTATAACTTGCCGATTGAATTTTTTTTCGAAAAATTGATCTTCCCTTTTTCGTAGATTTTGACTAAACGCCGACTCTGCCCCGGTTTTATTTTTTAACTAAACGATTGCCATTAATGTCATGTTTCCAAATAACGTAAAACCACAAGTGAGCCTTGAGTGGCCCGATGAAGATACACTTTTTCTTTTTCAGTTTTGTAGATTTATCGAAAAAAACAAGATGGCGGCCGAAATAATTTTTCGAAAAGTCCAATTCAGAATATATTTTCTTTGATACTAACATAAACAGAGTCGTATTCAATTTTTCGAGGTTATAATTACTAAATATAATGTTTATAACTTCTATTCCAGCACCAGACGAATGCCTAGGTTCGTGAATCGTGTAAAAATCGTCCATGATTGATTATTTCAATTTTTCAAGAATTTTTTTAGAATGTTTTTGTCATTATCCGCTTCGTACATGTCATACCATCAAAAGACTAAAATTGTCAAATGATATATTGTTATTCTTCAATTAGTGTTTTGAAAACGGTTATCGTACACTATAAAAAAGTTCTATATGTAGAGTTTTCAGGTGAACCATGGGTTCCAGATGGTGGTAGTCCATGGGTGAACAGAAAGTAGAAAAGTCAAAACTGACTGGGAGTCATGTACACCACAGAGTGGGTAAAGGCTAGAGACCAAGAACTGAACCAAATAATAACGACAAAACAATCGATTTGGACACCAAGGGCTACTCTTTCCATCAAAAAGTTAATGTTTTCTTGACATAGACATGTAGCACTGGGGCTAGTGCAGTAGTGTGAAGACTAAACTAGCATTTCATATTATCAGCATATTGTGCACTAAGAAAGCAAGGGGATTCAAATTCAAAAATATTTCTCTATCTATGTATGCGTACAATACTGAAATGCTATCCTACATGGATATTATAACAGAATAAAGTATTTGCTTAGTTCATATACAAAGTTATATATATTTATCAAAAGATCATGATTTCCATGTCTTTGCTAAGCTTTATTTCATGGAATGTTATCATTATATATTGTGATATACTGCAGTGAAACTGGTAAAAAGTTACATATTTCAGTATTTGTAAAATCTTTGTGAATACTGAATAGTATACAGATTCATATATCATTAATGCAAAATAAAAAAGCAGTTGATTCTTTTGGGCTCAAATGTACACACAAAACATAGCACCTTTCATACAAATGTTCATGAGCTATTTGAAACCTGTATAAAGCAAAAAATAAAACAATACTACATTTGCAATACAAAAAACTTCCTAAATGCCAATTAGCATGTTCCCATACCAAATAATTTTTACAAAGTACTTGTTAAGTGTATTTTCACCCAAAAGAAATACCAAAATGTTCAAATATAGGTCAAATGTCATCATTTGAAGCAAAATATAGAAAATGCTAGAACTTGGGTAAAATGTACTATAGTAGCCAATGGCACACTTATGTGAATAACAGTACAAAGCAATAATGAATTGCCTCAAATACCATGATTGTTTAGAGAATTGCACTTTACTTCAGTATTCGTTACACACATGAACATCTTTCTTTATATTTACTTGCATAACATGGCTTTACTTGTAAATACCCATATATCTGTAAGCCATAGATATACCATTGCATAAATTTACATATATTTGTACCTAATGCTTCATGTTATACTAATATGTTATTCAAAATTTTTGTATTGACTTCTGACTATTTCTAACTACTGAAACTTATTTTCTCGCTTACATATTTTCATTGATTTAATACACGTTATATAACACAGGGCTTAATAATAATAACCGCCTGTAAAAAAGGAGTAAATGTTCATATATATCATCTGAGCAAGATCATCTGTCATATAAATTTAGCAGAATATTCATGTATTGCATTCAGGTATATATTTTTGTAATTGCACAGATTTGAATATAATGTTATTTTACTTAAAGTTTGAGAGTGATATCTTTATATACTAGATTTATATGTACATATACATTGTTTATATTGCAAAACCTTTTAATACCTGGGGAACCTTTAACATTATTTACCTGTATAACAGTTTGACACAGTTTGGACAGTTTACACATTCTTCAAATAACAGTAGTGTTTACAAATAAACATGAATTCTTGTCTTGATTAGAGCTGTTTTAAGTATGACATTTCCTGTTTTACAAAATTATATGTTGCACTTGCAAATATAAGTTTACTGTAAAATACAAATGCATTATATATTCTCATGGTGCATTAAATCTGCAATTTCATGACTGTTACAGACAGCTAGACAGCAAACCTAGTAGTAAAAAAAATTAGGACAGCTTACACTAGACTAGACTGCAGTACAATATGTTCTACTTTACTTGTACACATATGTGCAAACATGGCAAGGTTTTTTCACTTGAAAATCATGGACAAAAATGATTCCAATTTATAAAATAAAAAAGCAGCCCATGACTAGTTTGGCTGATTCTGAGTCCTGACTCTCTAATTAATTGACGGATGCCTTATATATGCCTGATATACCTACATGTGTATCAAATAACAAAGAAAATATCAGAATAAACACTCTTAGTCATATCAACATAAATTTGTTTATTTGGTCAAACATATTCAAATGAGATTCATCATTTTCAAAAAATTAGTAAAATAAAATCTTAACTTCTTACTTAACATAACTTTCTTATAACTTTGTATTTATGCAATGGGATATCAAACACGTAAAATATGATCTAGGCTAATTAGTAATTACCCACAATTACACAGTCCAGTGTTGAGTTGTAGTGAAGCACATGACTGCTGTGGGTTGTTTCATTGTCCAGCATTCAGGCATTACAACAACTGAAAGAAAAAAGTTTTTAAATAATAATGCAATATACATGACAATAATGTGTTAATTGTATGTATTGTTATTACTAGTTATTACGGGCATTAACAAGCCACGGGCTATTCTTTTTTGAAAACTATAATAAAACAACTTGTAAAAGTTGAATTAAATTGGCAGATAAAAGTCATACATTAGAAAATTACCAACCAAAATTACCAGTTTAAGCATTGGTGTGACCACTGATGAGTTTCAAAGGCACAAATCATAAAGACAATACAATATTTATTATTTTCTAATAAGTATTATGTTGATCGGAAATTTTTTGCTAGATCCCACATTAAGCGGCCATTTTGAATTTTACGAGGCCTGAGACAGAAAAATTATTAATTTTTGCAATATACTTTAGATTTTTTCTAATTTGAGTATAATAAAGCTATACTTCAGAAAGATCTCAAAATTGACAAAAATTCCTGTTTTCTGACCCCCATACACAAAATTAAAATTCATACACTTTAATACAGTAGAACCTTTACTAGTAAACATGTCCTATTGAATCCCTACCAACAGTTAACCTTTCTAGTTAGCAAGCGAACACTTCTCTGTCAAATCCATTCCATCAGTTAACATTTATATTTGGCAAAAGCTTTTTCTCCCATTGAGTCCCATATTAAAACTTATTAATTTTAATACAGTAAAACCTGCGCTAATGAACACCTCTCTATTGAACCCCTGTAGACAGTTAACAAATATTCATTGTGCACAGGTTTTACTATATTCACATACTTAACAAATAACTACATACCATTAATCATCAATGAATATGTGGCACTAAACAATCAGCAAACCCCAATAGATCCTGCCTATCACCACTGCATCCCATCTATTTCCACTGCTTCTCACCCCCTGCTTCCTGCTGGTCCATGTGTGGTCCCCATCTTCGGTTAGTCCATGCCCACCTGTTACCCGCCTTCCAAAACCTAAATTTAACAGAAAATATGTTACTTAAGTTTAAAAATGGAATGCATGCTTTTGATATCTATAGTACACAACCTTAAAATCTGTAGTAAATATGTGCAACTGATAAACAGGTGACTTGAACACAGACGTATACTGAACAATACAGGTTGACACAATGTTATTTTTCCTATGATGCATAGTCCTGGTTAATACAAAAACAATCAATCCTTATATTATTTCAGTATTTTAGAGTAAAAACTGTATTCTGTCACATAGTATTCAGGGGTGATGCTAGAATTGCCAACAAACAGGTACAGGTATATCTTAGCAGGATTTTATTATTATGTTTTAAGAATATAATCACCTCCAAGTCCAGTATGAATTACTGATCAGCTTCTCCAGCACAGCATAACAACAGGAAAGTCCATCCAACCTTAAACAAACAAAAAAGAATGATAATAACATTGCAAAAACCAAACTAGATATTCTCCCTTTTTAAGCTCTGATTCAAATGAAGCCAGAAGGGCTCACATTGGATATTTTACCCAAAATGTTTAAGGACTTAGCAAGAAAAGAGTACAGTTAAAGAAAACAAAGAATGAAATCCTGTGCTAAGGGCTGATCAGACCCCTCCCTTCCAAGGCGATTGCTCTACCACCAGGCTTTTCCCTATCAACATTACATATAACTGAAAACTAGACCCTAAACTAGACCATACTACTGTATATTTCATATTTATAATTTGAAAAACTGAAAGGTGTATACTGGTATATACATATAAAGGTGTATACTGGTATATACATATAAATGTGTATTTTGATTTCATATTCTTCAGCAAGTTTTAACATCAAAATCATATAGGCTATTAAGAATCACATGTTCATGTTTTAAGTGAGCTTGATAATCTAAGGTTGGATTATATGTAAAACTCAATTACAATTTTATATTTTCACCAGTTATTTTCACAAAGTCGCCTTTTGTTTTTTCAAGTTTTCCATGTTAAATTTATGATTTCCATTAATTTAGCCTGTTGTTTTCATTTACAGCCTGCTGTGGGAAATTTTAGTGAAACCTCTGTGTATGAGTTGAAAACCAATATGTTTCTACAATGACTCTAGAATACCTTTGCTTGTTTGCAATTTTATCATTCTTGGATTCACCACTTAAAATGCATAGAAATAACATACCTTGTATAGCACCTAGAGTGATAATACAGCATTGCCTTTTCTCAACATCCACTGGTCAAATGAATGATAATAGGATTGAGGCCCACCTGAAAAAAAAGAAAAATAGTAATAATTTGAAATAAGAAATTGATTACATGAACAAATATTTCCATAGCCTGGCATATAACATATGTGCGCCATTCCCAGACATTTCGAGAAGGGGGCATCATCAAAGATTTTTTGGGCTCAAAAAAATTTTGGGCCCGAAGAAGGCCTTAAGGCCCAAAAAAGTGGGCCTTGAGGCCTTATTTTTGAATTCAAGACTAAATTCTGAAGAAAATGGCCCTCAAAATTTGGGCTTTAAGGTTTCAGGGGCCCAAAATTTTTTCCCGCACGAGCACAGAATTTTTTTTCTCTGACTGGAAATTTGGCCCGCCCCCTTGATGTTTCCCAGATCCGCCCCTGATGTATGTGGATACAGAAGATAAGCCAGCCGAGCAACAACAAAAAATGGCCCTTTTGAGGACCAACTCATACTACCAAAAGAGCATTGTATTTATGAATTAGGCTAGGCCAATATATCTACATAGGCTTATGATTAAAATCAAATAAGCCTACATATGTGTTGGCTTAAGTGTGAATGTTTGACTGATGAGAGACAATTTAAAAAGTATGATAATTACCTTTGATGGTGATGAGTGATCGATAGCTGCATCTCGTATCACATAACTATATGGTAGTATATCTGAAGACCACACCTAAAAAACACATGAAACTTTCAATTTTGCACATGCTATTTATTGCAAGACTTATGCCTGGCACAACCGTCACCATGTTATTAAGTGTTTTTAAGTTTCGCAAGGATCCTGCCATGACTGTGGTATTGTTATCATGAAAGCGCTGGTATAAACGTGACAATGCTATATTATATTGCAATGCATATCATGACCGTGGTAATGTAAAAGCCTTATTTTTACAGTGACAATGTTCACATTCTTGAATGAAATTAGAATTTCATTTTGTTGAAATGAATTATGAGTTAAAGTAGTAGTACATGTAGTAGTTGTCTAGATTTACATATTTAAGGTAGATAAACGATGAAAATTTTCATTACAGTATTCTCATGCTACTAAATGTAATTTAATATAACCATTGTTACGGTCATACTGTGCTTTAACGTCATTACCACGGTCATGACAGGTTTTACAACCATTGCCTCAGTCATACAAGGCTTTTACATTACCATGGTAATGACAGGCCTTGCAATATAATATATCAATGTCACGGTCATATCAGGCTTTAACGTTACCACGGTCACGACAGGCCTTGCAATATAATATAGCATTGTCGGTATACCTACCCCCATAAATGTGGGGTTATATTGAGTTTTTTTAAATTTAAGACATTTGTTTCTCAAAATAATTATTTTGACAAACAAATGTCCTAAATATAAAAAACTACATCAAAATAACCCAACATTTATGGGGGTGGTACTACGGTCCTGGTAGGATCCTTGCGAAACTTAATAAAAACACTATAACATGGTGACGGTTGTGCCAAGCATAAGTCTTGCAACAGATAAGGTCTCAAATTTTGACGGTTGTGCCAGGCATAAGTCTTGCAACAGACAGGGTCTCCAATTTTGTTGAAAATCGGATCAAGAACTTTGGCTTTTAGTACAAACTCCTTCAATTTATTCGATAAATTGGTAAACCGGAAGTCATATTATCGGTTTTATTTCGTATATATCTCGAAAGATACCTGATGCCCCGTCAAAACTACTTGAAATTAACGAAAAACGATATGTTTTGAAACGAATTTCAACCATTTTGAACACCAAAGTTTAATGGCCCGCTGAAGATATGGTTTGCAGCGTACTCTGGTCTCATCGACTCAAAATTTATGTTCGTTGTTCGGACCCTCCAAAAACATACTTCTTTTCAAAGCATCGCAACGTTCTATACACCAAATTGAAGAAGAATTTCTTACCTTTTAGAAAATTCAGGTCGCCATATTCATTCTACATGGAGGGGATCCCCTTTTGACTAGAAAGAGGTCGGGGTCGAGATCTCGAAAAGTATCGCGAAGGCGCGAGATGTGCCAAATTTTAAAGAGATTTGGAAAAGAAATCTCTCTAAATAGGGCTTGGCGCAGATGACGGCCGATTGCCTGTTAGCAACTTTTGATAACTACAAGGAAGATCTTTCTTTTATGGCGCGACTGTAAAGGTGTCCAAAATCATAATTATAGTAAAAATAGATCATTTCAAAATCCATCTAGTTGCTTATTATACACAGGTAAGTTGTATTGTTTTATCATGCTTAAAAGAAAAATACGCACAAATAGTCTGTTTTTTATTTGTATGCTCAGTTATAAAATGAGCAGTGTTACTTAGAAATAGCTATAGTCAGAAAGAAGCAATTATAATGTGTGAATATATTGCACAGTTACAGAGTATTGCGTTTGCATATATTTGAGTATTCTTAACTTCACATATAATCAGTGCTTATTTGTGCTGTTCTACAAATAAAGAGGAGCAATACCTGAATATACAGAGTGTTCCATATATGCAGCGAGTATTGTCTCTGTAATGTCTCTGTTTATATGTGCTGAGTATTTTTGCTGATTACTGCTGATTACAAGAGATTCTTACAAATAGACACTTCTTATAACCAAGCAATATTCTCTATTTTATATAGTGGTTCTTCGTCATTATGTACATAAAAAGATAAAATTATACGGATAACATGACATATTATCAGAGGCATCATACCAAACATCAGATGTAACGCCCCTGAAAAAGAAACCTCCGATATTGCCAAGGCGTTTGATGTAATCTTACATCATTGCAGCGACCAGCTCACAGAAGCTTAGGTATTGTTTTTTTACCCACCCTGTATATCTTGTGATTATACATAAAAACCTAGAGGCACCTAAATTGAATGTTAAAAATGATATATTTCTTAATAATACAACTGTGGTATGTTACCATTATTTTATGAATCATATGATATTCATCTTTAAACTTGGGTATTGTTTTTTTACCCAGCCTGTAGCTTTAAGCACCATATCACTCCCTGGGTCACTTTGTAACTATAAATCTCAAGACACTTGTATATAGTGTTTATATGTAATAAAATATACTTTTCTCTGGTTTATGTTTAACTCATCATGCTTATTGAGAGTGCACAATAGGTCAAATATTTCTTAACCACAAATTTGCGAAGAACTTCAAGATGATTGAAATTGAAAAAATAAAAAATGCTATTAGAGAGATCCGTGAAGACTATGGGGAAAATAATGATTTTGTGAAGCCGTTTGACATCCTGCTACAGTGCTATTCAGAGGATAAAGCCATTAGCGAAGAAGGCGCCCAAGTATGCAACAACATCTTTCAGGATAGGATTGGCAAACTTCGTAAAGTCTTGGAAACAATTGAGAGAAATCCCGAGATTCTGCAGGTACGTATCAAACCTTCTATAATTGATCAGTCCCAAATTAGGTCCATTGTTAGGCTCAGAATGAAAACAATCCGCGCCCTGGACTCAGTGCATTGTTTGCTGAATCATACCATGAAGATGTTGTTTCCAAATCTTTGCATGACCGCGCAGCGGGAATTCAACGTTTAGGAAACGACGCCTGAGTGGAATGACATCTACAATGCATTGAGTCTTGGCAGTGGCGTATCCATGGGGGGGGGCATGGGGTTACAAAGCGCGGACATTTTTTACTGACTCAAAATTTGGATCCGCCACTGCTTGGGCTTAAATTTTTTATGCACATTGCAAAATATTTCCTACAAAATCACCTAAAAGATAGAAAATCACTAAAAGAACATATTTTCAATGAAACTTTTTACAAGGGTCAAGAAATGCGTCATTGACTATTTCATGCACTGCTGTCATTTAACCCTAGAAGCCCTTAGGGGGGGTCAAAATGACCCCCCCTGTTAAGTTTTTTCCCCATTACTTTTTATTGGTATCTGGTAGGGTCTTCAAATTTTCAGTAGCTGAAGCTACAGATATAAGACTTATTTTCTGAAAAAATCAGCAGAATTGTACCTAGGGTTACTGATTTATTATGATGTAATCATCAGCTGCAATAGACAAAATTGGAAAAAGCTAACACTATTTCTACCATACGTGTTATCTATCAAATAAGATTACACAATCTTCCATCATCAAAGTTGTTAAAGTTATTACACCAAGTTGTAGATAATTGAATGAAGTATATTTTGGTAAAAGTTTGAACATCCTAGCTTTACTAGTTTGTCATTTATTTATTCTGATGTAATCATCAGCTCCAATAGACAAAATCAGAAAAAAGCTCGCACTAATTCTACCATACGTGTTGTCTTAAGAATAAAATTACGCAATCTCACATCATCGTAGTTGTTAAAACTTTTATACCAAGTTGTAGATAATTGAATGAAGTATATGTGGAAAAAGTTTGAACATCCTAGCTCTACTAATAAAAATTTTACAAGGGGGGTGCCCTTTTGACCCCCCCTTAGGTGTTCGTGTGACTATTTTTACCTTAGGGCTTCTAGGGTTAAAAATACTGTGTTCGGATTGGCTTGAATCGGACACACCTTGCCTAGCCATATGTGAATAAGTATTTATTTGTTAATTAATCACAATGAAAATGGTGAATGACTTTATGTTTCAGTAAAATCCCCATTATTCATCACTGGGAACGACAGAAGTGGGTCAACATTTTTGCACCGCTTACTATCCTTGGATTCTCAGCTGTTTTCACCCCCTGTGTGGCAGTATGAAAATCCAGTACCTCCTCCAGCTAGCTTTGTAGAAGACAGAGCAAAGGCTTTCCAACCATTTGCGGGTAAATATACTCCCAATCATTTCAAGACTTTTATTTAACTTTAACTACAATGACTTCATTTAATCATGGTTAATATTCATTTTTGAAATTATAGATATGTGGAACGAGAGGCCAAAATTTATCGATCTGCATGGAGAGATGACTCCTATGTCCATCGAGGAAGATTTTTGGATATTCTTCCGAACTGGTGTATGGAAAGGCATATCCGGCATATACAACGTGCACAGTTATTATGACTGGTGAATTCATTTTAGTTGATATAAACTCGTATGAGTTCGCACGTCATTGAAAAGCTGTTAACAGAATCTCGGTTAGAATACAGGGTTTGTGGGTCTCCAATCGAATATCACATTTACATTTTGTCGATTCCGATTTGAAATTGTATGATAACGTCTTTGAATAATAGGTCAACTCTTGCTATAAGCATACACGAATTTTGGTTGCATAATTGTATATAATTTATAGTCAGTATTTAATCGATCTCATTGCTTAATATTTGGAAGACACTTATTTTTCTACAAAAAGAAAAATGTTGTTAGGATGGTTTTCTACAGCCAATGTAGTACCATCTGTACGATATCGTATACATTGTTAAGGATTGCATACGTTGTATGGTGCTGACTGTTGTATTTTGTTTGCTTTGGTATGAAGGCATGACTGAAGATGAAAAACTACGACAGTATCATCATTTCAAGAAGGAACTTCAACTAGTTGGATATAAACAAGGTTATTTTACATTGATGTATATAATCTATTCCCAACAGCCTTGCACATACACCACTGGCGAATCCAGGGGGGCAAAGTATTATTTGGCCTTTTTTGTCAAAAAATTGTCAAAAGATGGGCCTCGAATTTTCGAAAAAAAAATCCCCAGATTTGAAATTTGGGTCCCCCCTTGCTAGCTTCTGGATCCGTCAGTGATCACAACTCTGTTAAATATATGATGCTTTCCGCTGGACCGATCCATTCTTCCATTTTCACTCAAATATTTAATGTATATTTATCATTAAATGATAAGCTTACGTATAAGGAATGTATTTTCCAGGAATGAGAAAGAAACCATACGTACTGAAGAATTCCTATCATATGTCCTTTATAGCTGAGACTCTACAGGTATTTCCCGATGCTAGGGTTGTTCATTTGATTAGAGATCCGGTTTCGAACCTTCATCATGCTCCATGGCATATCTCTGTGCAACCTTCCTCCATGATAAACAAGACATAGATCAATTGGAAATCGGGAAAGAAGTCAAACGGATCAACATGATAAAAATGAGAAAGTTCTTGGAGTTCAGAAAAGTGTTCGACGCCAATTTGGCACCAGGGGAGCGATCATCATTTTGTGATGTGAAGTATGAAGATCTTGTAGAATCACCACTTGGAACGATGAAGAAAATATATTCCCATTTTGGCATGGAACTGAGTACAGAGACTGTAGATAAACTGAATGCATATGTTGCTGAGTGTTCAAAGGATTGGAAGACTCCTAATAAACACTCACTCGAGGACTATGGTTTTGACCCAAAAGATGCAATTGAACTCTATAAAGACTACACGAATTATTTTGGGCAACCTTAATCTACGATCTTAAGGATATAGATCGAGTGAAACTTGGAAAGCCAGTCGCACGATACAATTAATAGGCATGAGGACGTTTTTTGAGTTCATGTAACTTCATGCCAACTGGCACAAGGAGGGGAGCGATCATTCTTTTGTTATTTGAAGTATGAAGATCTTGTTGAATCACCACTGATTTGGAACGGTGAAGAAAATACTAGCTATGGTATATCCCTGTGGAACTAAGTACAGAGACTGTAGATAGAGTGAATGCATATGTTTTTGCAATAGAACTATTCTAGATTAAGGGAAGGAGGGAGGGAGTATTTGTTTTGACCTCATTTCCTACAGTAAGACTCCTCAAATGTTATACTACGAAATCAAATACATTGCCTTGTATAGCGACATTTTTATAAATATTTATAATAAATATTTCCAAAATTACATCTTATCTCATGTTGGCATTAATCCAGTCTAAATACTCGGAAGTTCTTGTATAAACTGCTGGCTTGCCAGTGCACTGGAATGTTCCCCATGACGTCACACCCGACTGGACCCATCGACCATTTTTCTTGCAGACCAATGGACCTCCAGAGTCACCCTATTAGATAATGATATTGTTTTAAACTTGGACATTTAACTTATGGTTTGCCTATTTGCAAGAAATATTCATTTAGCGACCGGCGTATACGTCATATCATTTTTCATGAACTACAGTACTTCATTTTTGTACTAGATTGTAGATTTTCAGTTTGTTTGCATTCATGTGATTATTGTTTTGAACTTTGTTTTGCTGTGAGGAAAAGTTAAACTTAATTTGAATTCTCTGTATGGAAAACTATGAGAATCCTTGTCAGTCAAATAACTTTCAGGTTTAATGCTACATGGACAACTTATGTCTTGCCCTAAAATATATTGTTGAAGGTGATTCAAACATTTTTTACCCTGCATGCAGTCTTAGTTGGTGCTGGTGGCACGGTTCCCATACAGATCTGTCTATCAGATACCCTTCCTCCCCAATGTCTATTACAGTCTGAGGTCGTGTACACTGGAACTGTCACCTCTCTTAGTTTAGTCATGTCACCAGTTCCTAATAAAACAATTTGATTGGAATAGTCACTTATTTATTTTGGGTTGGGATTAATACGAAACTAACACATAGCTAGGTTATCGACATCACTTTCTGTCTAACATAATATAGTAAAGCTATTCTACATTTTAAAACAGATGAATTGTCATTCTGACCTCAACTTAATGTTATTTACTTTCTAAACTTAGAATATCACGCCTCATAAAATCAAGTTATAAATGTTAGAATGAGCGATACGTATCATTCGTTTAGTTTTTAGCCTTATACCCAGACCTCTAATTTTGTTTTAACTCACGCATCAATAAAGGAGTGGTATCGATATGGGGAACTTTTTGAACACACGTTTCTCTTAAACCAGTCATACAAAATTAATATAATTAATAATTATACTATTCCATACATACCTTGTGTCATTCCCCAGCCGGTTGCAACACACTGTCCGGAGAACTGTTCCCCTTTCTGTGGGAGACAGATTGTGTTCACATGTGTGTTTGTCATGTCAATTGGTTTGCTGAGTTTAAGGAGAGCTATGTCATTGTCGTGAGAGATCCTGCTTGAAGGGTTGTAACCTGTATGCTACAAAATGATAGGACGTTTACGACTATTATATAATAATATATGATATGTACACAAATCGAACCCTTTAAATATGCAGGGGATCCACTCAGCCATTAGATTAATATACGACAACAATGCTCATCTTTTTACTGCCTTCTTATTTGTCAATTAATGCATTGTGACCTATCATTTGTCTCAGTATTTTTTCAACATCATTCTTATACATGGCAAATGGGGGTTTTACCGAACTTCCTAGATAGCAAATAGATTAATTAATAGTAATTATAATGCATGTATTTGTAGTGTAGATTTGAACAGATGTGTTCCTTAGGTATATTACTTCCCTTGTGTTCTCTGATTTATATGTTTGGGTTTTACTTACCGCGAATGTTTAATGTTCAGTGTGCTGGTAGTCTTACATTAAAAATGTGATAGAAACTGTATGAATAGACCGGGTGCTTTTTTGCAAAAGGTCTCTCTGTAAAATGTGGTAGGCGTTTAGTGTTAAAAGTGTTCTGACAAGTGTTTCTTATGTAACTTTTTATGCTGAATCCAAAAAACCATGTTGGCAAGCTGAAATATGATTATTTAACCCTTAAAATACCATGTTAGTCCCCCTACCCCCAAAATTCACCCCTATCAGGGGGAAAAAATTCGTCAACCTAAAATAACTTTGATTTTATGGTTTTTGTAAGTGAAATACATGAGCATTGTATAAAATAAACATTTGAAGTATGAATGATACGGATTACCCTTAAGAAATTTGAATAAAAGCAAAAAGTATGTACCCCAGGGGGCAAATTTATGACCCATTTTTTACTTTTCGTGTCATAACTTTTTTATTAGGCAATGATGGATGCTAAAAAAATCCATGTAAAAGGCATAATACCTGGTCTACTAATCCTGCAAGAATCAAAGTAATTCCTTTGATAATTGCCTTGAAAAAAATTAGTGAATTTAAGAAAAAAATGACATTTTAGCTGGGACTGATTCTATGTGTGACTATAACTGACCCCTATTGCTTTAACATTTATCCCTCTGTGTTCATATATTTAGCATTTTAGAATAAATCTAAAATATAAAACTTATTTTAGCAAAGTTTTGGGAAGATTTAAGCTTTTTATCATGTTCAACTATTAAAAATTCATGAAATATGATGTCTAAAATCTAAAGTTATAGGTATACCCTTGGAAGACCCTTATAATTTCTTATTTATGAACATATTTGTACCAATATTAGTTTTCTAGCTTAGAGAAATGATGTATGATATCATGTATGATATGATCCTGGCTTGGCTTTCTGTAAGTGTTATCATTGAAAATTCATTCTTAAATCATAGGTCTGCAATCGATTAAATTCATGTATACCATTAGTATCATTCTACTGGTATGAGCATAATTGAACTACATTTAGCTATGATTTCATAGATTAGTTGTTTGATGCATGACATATTCCAAGCTGACTTTCTGGTGATTTTAACCATCTAAGAGGCTTAATCATTGAAAACCATTACAAATAAAGGCCTAAACGGACAATATTAAGGTAGACTATTAGAACACCCTTATTAATTCCAGGCTTAGAGTATATTGGTACCTACTACTGTCTCATAGCTTGGAGGTTTGATATATGACATATTCTGACTAGTTTTTCTGCAGATTTGAACCACCTAACAGGTCTAATCATTGAATATACTTAATATGCTAGGTCTAAAATTGAAGTATTCAATAGAACCCTCTATGATAAATTCAAAAAAGATTCAGAATGACATTAACCTCAACACTGGATCTGAATCAGAATTACAATTCTTCATAGAGCTGAACTAGGAAGACAAGGCTAATTTCATTCTAAGCAGCCTGCATGACGTGAGAGCAAAAGTACCAATGAGTCATACAAATCTTCATTTTATGGAGTTTTCTTCCCTGAACAATGTTAAGTCATATTAAAAAATCCCCCCCCCCTCCCCCACTGTCCCCACCAACCTTTCTGTGTTACTCTTGGCAAATTCTTGACAAATGGCGTATACTCACTTTGACAACATTTTGAATTAGTGGGATGTTTCAGTTAATGAGAGTTTTTGCAGAGTAGCAATTTTTGAAATTTAAATCCAATAGGACCATATATGGGAAATTCAAAAAAGATTCAGAATGACATTAACCATAACATTGGATCTGGAAATCAAATAAAGCAACTGATTGATGTGATCTCGGATGACTCTTGTAAATCAGAATTACAATCCTTCATAGAGCTGAACAAGGAAGACAAGGATTACTTTTCATTCTGGTAGTAATACATGGACATGGTCCAAATCTTGATACGCTTCACCATAGCCCAAAGAAAGGGAAATTGGGAGCTTCATCTCAATGTATTTCAATGCATGACCCCCTTTTTCATGAGATATGACCACCAAAAGTATGCAAGATTGGGCACAGTACACTTCACTGCTGAAGTTTTGCTTCCTTGAAGACTGTGGCCAAATCCTCAGATGTAGATGCAATTGATGCTAATTTGTAAGAAGGATCATATATTGGAAATATTACGGTTGGCATTTCAATACCATTTGTTAAACAGTTAAGGAGTAGAGTACATTTGAGTTGGCTTGAATGTTTCATTCGTCAATGAGGGCTATTGGAAAAGACATCAGCTCATGTTTCATGATTTCATTGATGCCCACAGATCTGTGGTTAGCTTCATATGCAGTGATAAGATTCTGCAAAACATTCCTGTCTGCCTTAACAACTTTCTGCTCGTTTATATTGGGATTAAGCATATAGTTTAAAAATGTTGGTGCTTGCTCAGTAGATCAAGAAATGTTGTGTCTTTCATTTGACCCTGTTGGTATCAACCTCTAAGACACAAAGACATCCAGTTGTTGGCCAAACTGTCGAGCCTGTTGATTGTTTCTGTGAGTACATCTTTTGTACATATACTTTGGAAATTAAGTAATGGATCTTCTATAAACATGCCAAATTTCAGCAGCATGTCACATATTTTATCTTCTTCCAGAGACTGAATACTCTATCTTTTATGAGTACTAGTATCTACAACTATTGTTTCTTTTCACGTTAGATTATGGTTTTGGGATATATAGGGTCTACTTTTCTTATGACAGATTTGCACTTGCGGTTTGCTTTTCTTGTTGGGTTTCTTTAATGTTTTTAGTCACCCTTCCCTTTGGCATTTGTGCTTATATATCCATAGATTCTTGTTTTGATTTGCAAATTACCACCCCCCCCCCTCTATGGAATCTCAAAAAGCAAGTCCAAACATCATTCTTGTTTGGACTCCCCATGTGTGACCTAAGATTATACCCCAGTGCCCATCTGTTCAATGCAGATATTGTCTTTGTGTTATGCCTACAATTCTGCCACCCTTCTAACCAATAGCATACTGGCATAGGGATCAATCAACTTGGTTGATTGAATTTGTAGAGCCTTTTACAACATAGTTCAATGCAAGAATCCTCGCTCAACTGCAGCAGGTACTATATTCTAATAGTTAGTGCATTTCCTCTAAGTTTACTGTGCCACACCTTCCATAATTTTGGTGGTCATGAAATAAGGGATCATGCATTGAAATGCATTGAGATGAAGTTCCTAATTTCCCTTTCTTTGGGCTTGGATGAAGTATAGCAAGATTTGGACCAGGCCCATGTATCAACACCAGAATGAAGTTAGCCTTGTCTTCCCTGTTCAGCTCTACGAAGGATTTTAATCCTTATTCAGATCTAATGTCGAGGTTAATGTCATTTTGAATCTTTTTTTGAATTTTCATAGAGGGTTCTATTGAATACTTCAATTTTAGACCTAGTATATGAAGTATAATCAATGATTAGACCTGTCATTGGTTCAAATCTGCAGAAAAACTAGTCAGGATATATCATATATTAAACCTCTGAGCTATGAAACAGTAGTAGGTACCAATAAACTCTAAGCCTGGAAATAATTAGGGTATTCTAATAGTGTACCTTAATACTGTCTGTTTAGACCTTTATTTGTAATGATTTTCAATGATTAAGCCTCTTAGATGGTTTTAATAAACAGAGAGTCAGCTCGGAATATGTCATACATCAAACTAATCTATGAAATCATAGCTTGTTCATGTTGATTATTTTGGGCAATTTTTCATATTTTGCTTTAATATTTCAGAATTATTTACTTCATTTAATGTGGATTTTGTTGTGAACATTTAATGATAATCTGCTTATAAAGTAAAAAACTACAGCATTTTACGACACATGTCCCAAGTGGCCACCACTCCAGCCAACGAAGCTGTTGATGACTCTCCTACACATACCAACATGGATTGCAAAGCTTCTGATGAAGCTATCCACTTAAAATTGAAGAACATCTGAAAATTTGTCTGACACTAGTTTTACTTCTCTAGATAGATTTTAGTCACGCCATGGACAATTGAACAACTTCCTTCGCCAGATTTGATTGTGCATGTAGAGGAGAAGTGGCCACATTGGACATATGTTGTAAAGTGCTGTAGTTTTTGACTCCACAGGCAGATTATCATGAAACTTTCACAACAAAATTCATATTGAATGAACTGAATAATTCTGAAGTTTTGAGGCAGAATATGCAGGATTGACAAAGTTAACTAACTTTTCTTCGGTCCTGTTTTTTGGACACCCTGTACCAGTAGAATGATACTAGGCTAATGGTATACTTGAATTTAATCGATTGCAGACCTATGATTTAAGAATGAATTTTCAATGATAACACCTAAGATTGTTCAAACTACCAGAAAGCCAAGCCAGGATATATCATACATTATTTGTCTAAGCTAGAAAACTAATATTGGTATAAATATGTTCATAGATAAGAAATTATAGGGGTCTTCCAAGGGTATACCTATAACTTTAGATTTTAGACATCATATTTCATGAATTTTTAATATTTGAACATGCTAGAAAGCTTAAATCTTCCTAAAACTTAGCTAAAATAAGTTTTATATTTTAGATTTATTCTAAAATGCCAAATATATGAACACAGAGGGACAAATGTTAAAGCAATAGGGATCAGTTATAGTCACACATAAAATCAGTCCCAGCTAAAATGTCATTTTTCTTAAATTCACTTATTTTTTTCAAGGCAATTATCAAAGGAATTACTTTGATTCTTGCAGGATTAGTAGACCGGGTATTAAGCCTTTAACATGGATTTTTTTAGCATCCATCATTGTCTTATAAAAAAGTTATGACACGAAAAGTAAAAAATGGGTCATAAATTTGCCCCCTGGGGTACATACTTTTTGCTTTTATTCAAATTTCTTTAGTGTAATCCGTATCATTCATACTTTAAATGTTTATTTTATACAATGTCCATGTATTTCACTTACAAAAACCATAAAATCAAAGTTATTTTAGGTTGACGAATTTTTCCCCCTCATAGGGGTGAATTTTGGGGGTAGGGGGACTAACATGGTATTTTAAGGGTTAAATAATCATATTTCAGCTTGCCAACATGGTTTTTTGGATTCAGCATAAAAATTACATAAGAAACACTTGTCAGAACACTTTTAACACTAAACGCCTACCACATTTCCTCTAGATGAAAATGCACCTTGTCTAGAAGGCCAAACTTTACGATGGTAAACCACTAACACTTCCAAAAGTTCATTCTATATAAAATGATATCGGGTATTTAAAGTCTGTTTTTGCAACAAAACCGATTTTATTTTCAGAGTAGAAATTTGTCAAATGACACTTTGGAGTAAGTTACATGACTCGAATACTACAGTTATTAAATAGTAGTGTTCGTGGTTTAGAGTTTAACGTTTCTTTGTAATGTTGAAAGGCCAAACATATGATTATTGGTTTAACATTCTGTGTTTCGATCAATTTCTTGTATTTCGATCAATTTCAAGTATTTTTGCAATGCTCTTTTGACTGACAGTTTCGTCCTAATCGTATTTTGTGGGAACACAAGCTTTGTACTTGAAATAATGAAAGAGTTATTATAAGTACGAGCTTATCATACGAGGGTTGATCATAAAGTTCTCATAATATCTCTCTAATTTCTTTACTTTTCAATATTTTTCTATGAAATTTTCACAGAATGTGTAGCATGGAATGTTTTATTAATCCAGCAAATAATATTTAGGATAACAGAAACATTAAATAAGAAATGGTTGCCATAGTAACTTGAAATCAAGGCACCCGGGGCAAATTAAAAAAAAATAGCTAGAATAGCCCCTATCAACCATGTTCAAATACATAATAAGTTGTCAAATAAGCTGTCAAACACATTAAATTGTCAAATAATATGTGATCTTGTCTGTTGTCAACTATTATAATGGTCATGTGGATTGCGTGATCTCATAATGGATGATTGTTATGCTTCATTAGAAGTGACTGTTAGACCCCATGACTGTTTTGTCAAATATCCCGAGGAAAATTGATTTCGCCCCTTTAGTTCATTTTTAACATGTACAGACCACACACATGGTGTAATTTTGTTGATACCTTAGCAAAATATTTGTTTTAGATCATGTTTAGTCTGACCAAAGGACCTTACAAACTTAACATAACATATTATCAATATGAATTTTATTTTTCTGAAGATCTCTGCATCTATTGCTTTCTCTTACACAGTCATTTCTGATCATTAGCTTTGAGTCTCTGACTCTGGTATCACATCTATTGAAGCATGAAAGCATCCCCTATGACATCACACAATCCACATGATCAATTTTTTAATAGTAAAAGCACTTAACAACATATTCAAGTTAACATTTTAACGTGTTTGGCAATTTATGAGCGTTTATTATGTGTGTTAAAATGGTTAAATAGAGCCATTCTCTCAATTACTTTTATTTGCCCCGGGTGCCTTGACTTCCCGTTACTATGGAAACCATTTCTTATTTAATATTTCTGTTTAACTAAATATTTTTATCTGATTTAATAAGACATTCTATGCTGCACATTCTGTGAAAATTTCATCAGAATATATTGAAAAATATAGAAATTAGCGGGATATTATGAGAACTTTATGATCAACCCTCGTATAATGGATTCTGACTGACAGTGTGTTACATCTCTAATAAAAAAAATGTAAGCTCAACTTACACCAATTACTCTTAAAACAGAGTGAGTGACACCGTTAACAGTCTTCTTCCTCTGGTCGTGTTCTCCTACTCTGATCTGTAGACTGCTAGCAGTCTTCCTAAATACAGCGAAAGATCACACGATCACAAATGCAGTGTGTCGTGTTAAAGGAGAGACCGTGAACATTAATCAGTTGGCGCAGATTGATGGTATTTTGAGTTAAGTTAATTTTTGCTAGATATGGCATAACGGCTTACCCTCTGACACAATGAGCTGCAGTCAGGATCCAGTTAGCGTTCAGGATGGAACCTCCACAAATGTGTCTTCCATTCGAGAGTAGATCAGCCATCCAGGGCCATCTTCCAACGCGGGCCTCCTGTCCTCCGACAATGAAGCTATCATGGCCTAGCTTGGATACTCCACACTGGCTATTCCTGGCTGTGAATTTAAATAATGGACAAATCTTGATTTAATTCAACCAAGAGTATCCAAAACCACTTAAATCCCATCACTCAAGAACTAGCCAGATGTTCGTAGGCATCGGAAAAAATATAAATGGATTGTGGGCGAGATTATCAAACATAACATAGGAAAGGTGATTACCTTCCTATCAATCATTAAAGATAATGAAAGATAGAATTGATCCAAATAAGTGATGGACGGGATTTCCTTCAAATCAATTTGGAGGAGATTTATGTAATTAGTCCAATAAGGTACTCCGAATAAGTGAGAATAAGTTGTACTCACGGCCAGTAGTTGGTCGTACTGTTGGGCGAGGGGTGACTCCTCCACACACTCCACAGGACAAGGGGCAGATGCTTCTAAAATAATCTTTATTTTGAACTCGGTCGCAATATCCCATTGATTTGAAGGATGGGCAGTTGGAGAACTTGTCTTTGCAGTTGACGGGAGGTGGGGTAGGACGGGGCGTCGTAACACCGCATACGCCGCATGATTTAGGGCAGATACCTCGGTAGTAGTCTCGGTTGTTTGGACGGTCACAGTATCCGTTACTTTTGAACCACCCACAGTTGGTATATTTATCTTGGCAGCCTAAATATGAAGTAAATACTAAATATACTATCTACAATAAAAATAGATTTCATATTCAACACGTTTAACATGCTTTTTAAAATCATATGCAATGACGATCCACTGTATGTAGTGGAATAATTTCATGAAATAATTTCACAATACAACTTAACATCAAGGAGCCTACCTGTTGGTCGGGGAGTAGTTGGTCTTGGAGTGGGGCGTTGTGTAACGACACCACCACAGTTGGAGCAAGATCGCGGGCAAAGGCTTTTGTAATAAGCAATATTACAGCGTCCTATACTTCTGTAGTAATTGCAGTTCACGGATCTGTCAGTGCAACCTGAAATACAGATTTTTATTGTCTGGTTACACTGAAGTATTGGTACTTCTAAGATCAGACTTGTCAACCTCCCGTTTTTTTACGGGAATCTCCCGTAATTTTTTTGTTTTTCCGTAAAAAATACCAAACTCCCGTACCGTTTTCTCCCGTAAAAACTCCCGTACCGTATTTCTACTAAAATCTCCCGTAATTTTTTTAAAAAATATGGCCGTAAAATCTCCCGTATTTTTGCTGAAATCTCCCGTAAAATCTCCCGTATTCTGGTATAACTCCCGTAAAATCTCCCGTATTCTTGGTATAACTCACGTTAAATCTCCCGTTTTCTGGTATAACTCCCGTAAAATCTCCCGTATTCTTGGTTTAACTTCCGTAAAATCTCCGTTTTTTTGCTGTCGAAATCTACCGTATTTAAAAGAAATTTGACAAATTTGTGACCTTGATTATTGCAGGCACGCTTCTTTCTTTTACTCCAAAAAGGATTGGCTCCCATGGTTCACTATCGATACTTTCATAAATAACTTAAAAGGACTTCATTCCCATGATTCAAATTGCTTTTCTGCGATCAGTTCGGTATAAGTTTGCACACCAAATGTTCACAAACAGGGGCCAGTTCGTATTCTGTCATACTTCTGTCGGGAGAATACATTTTGTTTTTATATCGCGCTAAACAAAATATTCCCGCAATATAAGGCGCATTATGGGTAGGGACTGCTGTGAAATAATGAACGTAAGTGACATCTATCTTAGATTATAAGTTCTAATTAATTTATTAACTGCGCATGCGTCATAATAATTTCAACCAATTAAATAGCTGGATTTAATGCTCATGCACGAAAAACCGAACCTAAAAATGGAACCTCAGGCAGATTGCCCTTAGCATACCGTAAAAACTCCAGTTTTTTCAAAATCTAAAGTAAAAACTCCCGTTTTTTCATTAATCTACCGTAAAAACTCTCGTTTTTTCAAAATCTACCGTAAAAACACCCGTTTTGTCAGAAACCTACCGTAAGAACTCCCGTTTTCCTTAATCTACCGTAAAAACTCACGTTTTTTCCGAAATCTACCGTAAAAACTGCCGTTCTTTCAAAATCTACCGTAAAAATTTCAGTTTTTTCAAAATCTAAAGTAAAAACTCCCGTTTTTTTCAGAAATCTACCGTAAAAACTCCCGTTTTTCAAAATCTACCGTAAATACTCCAGTTTTTTTTTAGAAATCTACCGTAAAAACTCCCGTTTTTCCGAAATCTACCGTAAAAAACTCCCGTTTTTCCGAAATCTACCATAAAAACTCCCGTTTTTTCAGAATCTTCCGTAAAAACTCCCGTTTTTTCAGAATCTACCGTAAAAACTCCCGTTTTTTTCAGATATCTATCGTAAAAACTCCCGTTTTTTCAGAAATCTACCGTAAAAATTCCCGTTTTTTTTTAAATCTACCGCAAAAACTCCCGTTTTTTCAAAACCTTCTGTAAAAACTCCCTTTTTTTCAGAACCTACCACAAAAACTCCCGTTTTTTCTGAAATCTTCCGTAAAAAAGTCACGTTTTTTTAAATTTACTGCGAAAAATACCTTTTTAAAATAATCTCCAGTAAAAACCCCCGTTTTTTCAAAATCTCCCGTTAAAAATCTCGTTTTACTTACTTCCACCAGGGGTGACTCTTGGCGTAGTGAATCTGCGGGTTGTTGGCCTGATGGTTGGCCTAGGGGTTGGTCTTGGGGTTACACCGCCTCCTGAAGATATACAAGTTACAGTGAAGTATGATGCCGAATAGTTCATTATTAAAGCTTCTGTGGTGGGCACATGTAGTTAGTTAACAGAAAAGAAGTATGCTTTCGAACCGTTATTCTGAGCGACTTAAGATAAAATATGTTCCTTGTTCATAACTCAAAGCTTACCACCACCGCCGCCGCTGCACTTGTAAAGCATATTTATTTTACGAATGTCCAACTGTGAGAATCCAGCCCTCTGACCAAGTCTGGTCCCAGGGGTTTTGGCGACGATTGTTGGTTGTCCATTTTTGGAAAACGCCCCAGCTTGGTAGTGCATCACGGATCCGTAGTCGTAGGTAAGGAGATCATTCACTTGGCTGGAGGGGTACTTGTTAAAGTTGTGTTCCATTCCTGACAAAGTAAGGAAATATACATCTTAATATGCTATGTACATACAAGGAGGCTGGCCATTATTGTTTGATATCTTCAAACTAAATCAAACATTGGAGTACGATTATATTTGGCTGAAGACTTTTTTAAATTTTTTATTGCATCTTTCTTACACAAAACATTATACATAATTTACATACAGATCAAATCCATATACATTGAATATTCAATAATATATTTGGCTGAAGACACATTGACATCTCTATCTCGAATTCTGTTTTAACTGAGGTTTTTAATACGTTCTACATGTGTTCTTTTATTTGCTATTTTTCTTCTGAGAAATTCGTACCTGGTCGGACGTTCTGCAGCATGATTGTCACATAGTTATCTCTGTCGCTTCTGCTTTGTTCGTGGAAGAATCCAACAGCGTGCATCATCTCGTGGATAATGATACCCTTTGACCAACAGCCACGTCCCAAACTCAATGTCTGTACACGTCTCAGTGTGCCAACGTTAGAGTAGCACCTAATTTGAATTTGTAACATTCATATGACACAGATATCGTTCATATCGACCAAGGAGTATAATCGTTTACTTATGAGAGGCATCAAAAGTTCAATATCTGATAGGAAACAAAATAAATCTAGTTTGAGTTGGACCCCCCCCCCCTTCCCCCTCAAAACTAAATAAAATGAAAGTTGATCGCAGACTTTTCACATGTTTTAGCGACTCAATTTGGACTTTCATGGGGGCAGTGCTATAACTTATTTATGATTCTTAAAACATGTCCCAACAACAATAGGAATAATATTCCACGTTGCATGCATCTTGGTGAAGAAGGCATCTGGTAAAGTCTTTATTTTTTAACCATTCCAAGGCATATCGAGTCGAAATAGCAAAAATTTAAATGTTGAAATTTGTCGGATAGCAAACTAACAGGATCTTAAGAGGTTCTGGACAAATCATTTGATTCTGGACTTGACATATTTTTTTTCCAACGAAATCACATCCAAGGGTTGAATTTTTATTGGATATTTAGAGAGCGAGTCCTGTATTGATTTCAATAAAAAGGTTAAAATAGAACGCTATTTGAGAGTTAATCTTATACTTTCATTACATTGATAAATTAAGGCAAATTCTGAAAAATTTTAAAGTGCATTTTTTATGAAATATTATCCAAGTATTTAGATGAAACGGTCTTATTTAAATACAAATCATAACATGATGATATTTTTTCATAAAATATTTCTTCAAGAAATTCAATTGAAGGCTCAAGATAAAACGAGCTAATTTAGGTGAAAACCCTTACATGATGATGTGTTTTCATGACTTCTTTCATAAAATTCCATCAAGGGGTGAAAATAAAATGATCGAATTTAAGTGATTTAAGGATCACGAGGATAGGTTTTCTTGGATATTTTCTATGAAATCCCATCCAGTGGTCAAGGTAAAATTTTTATTTGGTATATTTGGTCACGTGTTCGAACCCATAGAACCATATAGGAACGTCATTTTGAATGTTACGTGATAAATCCATATAAGGCTTTTAGAACAATGTGGGGAAAGATGAGGGGAAACCCCTGACACCTGTTCACGATTTTATCCGAACGTTCATCGGATCATTTCGGTTTTTATGCACTTCATTATTTTACCGAAGTTTGCCGATTCGATTCGTCGTATTTCGGAATATTGGGGACAATTTTATACTCCATTGGGAGTATTTTTAATCTACTTCTTATTACGAAGATTCCCGAACCTTGTTCGGATTAATCCGGATTTTCTGACCTACTTCATCTACCGAGATTTAACGAGTTTACATTCGGCTCATTTCGGAATCCTGGTGACAATTTTATACTCCATTGGAGTATTTTTGATCTACTTCTCTGGATTTTTGATCTACTTCTTATGACGAAGATTCCCGAATCAGTTCGGATTAATCCGGATTTTCTGACCTACTTTATCTACCGAGATTTAACGAGTTAACATTCGTCTCATTTCGGAATCCTGGTGACAATTTTATACTCCATTGGAGTATTTTTGATCTACTTTTTCTGGATTTTGCCCTACTTATTATAAGTTGACAGCAAGCAAATCAAAAAGTTCGCCATGAACGGGTTTCGATCGACTAACCTAGAGAGTGGAAGCTAAACACGCTAGCCATGAGGCTAACGTTCACCTGTGTGAGATGATAAAAGTATCATATATTTATACCGAGCGTCAATTTAGAATGATCTTCGCTTTTGACTCCACTTAGATACAACTCGTCAGTTGTATCCAGAATAGGTGAACGCCTATGGTGTTAGTGAATAACCAAATCCCAGGCGAGTGGTTCGTATCCCACCGTGATATGTTATTTTTGCTTTATTAATATGACAGAAAGGAGCAAGGTGTAGGTTTGAAAACAAGACGTACGTTTATTTCAATACAGTTTTAGAAACATTAACCTCTGATAATTGAAGGATTTCCACTTCTGAAGCGCGACTAGATCTAAGAAGTTCATTAATCAAGACAGTGTAAACCTTTTAGATATATGTTAGACAATGTACACGCCCCGTGTGGAATCAACTAAATGTTACATTTTGGATTTCATTGAGATCCTGTCATAGTCCTAAAATTTATTTTTCTGGAACATCATTTTTTCAACACTGATACAAATTTCCCTGACATTTCCATGACATGTCTACAGTTTCAAAATTCCCGGACTCTTTGGCCCTTTTTGACCTTATTTTAAAATTCTCTGACATTTCAGGCACTTGGAAAATTAAATCAAAACCCTGACATTTCCTGGTGTGTACGAACGCTGAAATTATTCTTAAAATATCCTTCAAACAAAAGGGGAAAATGCTATGCACAAATACTCTAATTTAGTTTGTATTGTAATGCGTTGTATTACATTGCATTGCATTGTATTGTGTATTTATTTGAGTGTCCGTTGACGGTAAAGAAGGCATTTAAAAGTTATTTGTGAAACTTAATAAACTTAATAAACAATACTTTAACAGTATTCTGTTATGGCAAAGTATATTTCATTTTTTCTCTTGTTCTCTACAATCTGCGTTGAGGACACTGAAGCATATGTCTGTATTTTGTTGGTGGGGAACAGCGTATCCTATCGTTCACGGAGCAAATTCAACTCTCGTTCACGAGTACCTTGTTTTTGGGCTATTGTCCCAAAGATAACGATTGTATAAGGTTGCATAATCAGGATTATGAGCTTTCATGTTCTCATAGTTACATCTGTTGTAAAACGAATCTTGTCGCAACCTCTGCGAATCACGACAGCATAACATTTGAATCACGTTGACATCATTGCAAAATTAGGCTAAATATGCTAAGTCAAGACGCTAATTAGCCCACGAAAGTTCATGGGTAACTTGAGAACTACAAAATACAACCAAATACTTTTCGAACGTACAATAGCAATATTTCTCACCTAACGTCTTCATAGTTTTAGGAACGTATTTTAAACGCATGATAGCCAAATATATCAAGATACTATATCTGCCTAAATGAAGTTATCTAGTGTTTACAAAGTTTTGAAATATATTATATCCAGATCCATCAGAAATTAACTTATCCATTTACATTACTTTACTAGTTCTAGTATCTTGCATGACTCGTTCATAAGAATTCTTTAATTCTACCTCGTTCCCAATACGTCCTCAGACAGACAAGAAATTGAAGTCACACCCGTTTGTTTGCGTGGCATATTTATACGTATACGCACTTTCTCTGATTATTGTCAAACAAATACATTTCAGGAGAAGAACATAAAAAACAAATGCCTGAAACGAATGCCGAAACATAAATCCCAAGTGATTAAGTATAGAATGTTTTATTTTTTTACGATTTGATAAGAGACCGAGACTAAGAAATTAAATGCGACGAAATATTTTGACAACGTAATTTGTATACTGTTTTATTCTTAAAGTTCTATGCGATAAATTATTTTATCTGTTTCAAAATGTTTCATTTTATTTTGCCTATATAAAAGAGATTGAAGAAGATAAGATAAACTGTTCCGTAATATATATTGTGTTTTAATAACCTTTTTTTAGAATCACAATGTAAAATAAATCTCCCGTTCCTGCCATTCTGGTAACGCCATGCAGTGGATGCAATTCAAAGTGAGAGAGAGATCTATGAATAACAGAATGCGTCCATGCCATTAATTTGGCCAAATACATGGCATGAAACTGACGTAAGTTTAAGTAAGCTACGCCCCCCGCTTTCTCTGGTAAATTATGACTTTATTTTTCGGAGTAATGGGTTTCGGACAACTGGGTTTCGGAGAACTGGGGTGTACCCGATTACGCTTTGCACGCCGCTTTAAAATCCCGATGTCTTCAGAGGTAGTTTAATCCGGTAGCCGACAGGCGTTTCTTGCATTATTGAATACAAGCTAACCTTATATTCGCGAATGCAACTAACGCCTTCCGGCTACCTGATTAACCCAGTATAATATGACCAAGTCATTTAAATATGAATGGAATAGTGGCAGGTACTATTCGTATTGACATGAGTTTCCAGTAAAATAATAGGTTAATCCGGTAGCCGACAGGCGTTAGTTGCATTTGCGAATACAAGCTAAGACTATGATTTGGGAATGGAAGATTTCAGCTTCCGGATTAACCTACCATTCTATGGGCGACTCATTTAAATATGAAAAGAACCTGACAATATTCCATTGATATTTTAATGAATTGCCCATAAAATAGTAAAGTAGGTTTATCCGATAGCCGACAGGCGTTAGCGGCATTCGCGAATACAAGCTCCTTTATTTCATAATTTGGGAAATATATATTTTCACAATATTGAAATATATGGTGGTTCAAAGTGGAATACATATCATACAAGTGTCACAGATATTTTTAGTGCATATATGGTCTGTCTTTGCATGACTTTGTAGAACATATCAAAACCCTGGGATCCACAGGGTAACAATATATTAAAGTGGTTAATAGTAATAGTTTTATTGTACACCATAAACTGTTAACGTTTTAGAATTGGGACACAATATATGATTTGATAATAGAACAATACATGTATATGTCTTACTCTAAACTCGGTGGTTTGTTTGTTAGTATGTTTTCTTAATTAACAGCTCAATAACTGTTGTATTAATAAGGCGTTATACTATGAAAAAAAGATTGAACGATGTAGGCATAGGCAGAGGGAGTATCACACTACCCTACCACGTGAACACATTTAAAAAGAATACAGGGTACAGTTAAGTTGCAAATAGAGCGGGTATTCTTTGTCCTTTTCCATAGGACTTTTCTGGTGATAGTGCGTTGCAAACTGCTCGATGAATCTATACAATGTAAAATCTAGTATTCCTCCAGAACTATGGAAATAAACAAAGGTCCTCCATTTGCAACTTCACTGTAGCCTGTATTCCTTTTAAAGAAATACGGGTTACAGTATTGGGGTATAGTAGTTTGATTTTTCAATATATCACTAATCTAGCTTCTTTCCTTGAAAAAACATGAGTTTTGATGTACGTATATCAAACATGGGCCACTGCACTATATTGAACCAGGGTGCCGGTGTTACATAATGTGATTTTATGGGCCATCATACAACCACCTCTTGCCCACTTTATTCATGTTTTGGATTACAGTTTATACACAATGCATAAACAGCATGAAACAATCATTTCTACTTGTGGATTAGATTTGTATACATCTCTTTGTGAACTGAGTGTTATGTTCAATATGTGAAAATATCATGGACTTAAATTGTACTTATATTTATAACCTGACCACATTTGCATATGTTCAACAACTGACTGAGTGATCGAGTTCATCAAACAATGTTCGTAATAGAGGTCATGAACTTTGCTTTATTCATAATCCTATTTCTGCAACTGACTCATATTATGCATCTTATTATATAATATTATATGATTTATTTTGATTAGCAGTGTCTCATTAGCCATTGGTGGCTCGAGGCTTTTTGGATGATTGTACAGATGTATATGTATGAAATTAAGCATGCGACACTTAAATAAAAAACAATACAATATTAAGCTTATAAACTTGCTGATCATATGATTTTAATATTTTAATACTACATGATACTCATATCAAAATACCAATGTATTTGTGAACAACTCTTACGTTTGATATTGTACGAATTTTCTGATTTGCTGTAGTAGTCGTAAATGCAACATATAACAATGTTATGATACTTTGTGTCATATGAAAAATAAATTCGTACAAAGATGAGTTTTATTTCGTTTGTTATTCAATGTAGAATACACGTTGTACATTATTTCATGTATAGGATATTGACAATAATCAGACTATCGTATTACAATACAGAAGAATAAAAGAGATAATGATATATGCATTCTAATTTGAGATTGACATGCGTAAAGGTATCAATATTTTATCTAGTATTTCATTTTATCCCTCCCATCCCATCCCACCCGCTCATCAGCAATCCCCAGAAAATTCGTTCGGTGCTTTTAAATGTTAATAGTTCGGTTGAGTTTTAAAAATAAATCTTAAGCGCTTTAAATCTAGATAAAATATTCATGATTTGATTGTGATTATCATTTCTAATTATTACATGACGGTTCCATTACATTCAATGCGTATCTAATCCTCATAGTTTATACTCGATTTTCGACAGGTAAAGGTAATACTCGTATATCAACCCTCGGTCCCTACTATTTCTCGTGTAGATAAATTGCATAACTTTCTCAGATATATCCTGTATATTAAATACATTAAATAACATTATATATGTTAGTCTCAGCCTAGACAGTATATATATCAATTTTATTGGATAATGCCATGGGCTTTCCCACGATAATGCGTAAATTCGAATGAACTTGAAATGAAATTCAACATCCAAAATGTGTTAATTTGATCATCCACCGTGTAACTAAAAGCATATTCATGGCCTATTTGCCTTAAAATACGATTGTGATTATGATTTCGAATTCTGTTCTCCATATGTAAAATCTAGAAACATAACAGAGTTAAGTTACACGAAATTCAGCCAACTTGAACATGAAGTCTTGTCAATTTACTTAATCGTTGATTGATTTCTAGGTTTATTAGAATTAAAAGAACGAACGTTTCATCAAACGAGTCCTATATTCAATATCTATTCGTTGGGCCCATTCTTTAAATGTAACTATATTCTTTTAACTTTAAAAGTATCTGTTTAGTGCTACTTTAACATATATTCATTATTTTTATCCGCACAACAGTATCAAACGTTAATGCACAACTAGCCATGCCAAGACATGGCCACTACCCTCGTCCAAAGTAAAATACAAGGTCCTCATTCTTTAATGATTATGTTTCAATTGATTTAGTTTAGTGATTTAAATGTAGGAAAATGAGTCGCTGTGATGTCATATCTGGGGCAGCAATTTCAGAGTCACTGCAAAAAATTGAAACATCAGTCGGATCATAAGACTAAATAAAAAAGCTATTTAGGGATGAATAACATTCGGTGAAATCCGTGATATCGTTATATCATTCGTTAATTGTCAAAGCTGCGCCCATTTCTCGGTGCAGGCAGATATAAGGCGGCCAGACTGGGCATACACAAAATGTATTGTATGTGCTCCTTAGGTTGCACTCGGGTGCTATCAACATCGAACACACACACGTTTAAGATACACAGAGATAATTAAGGGATGAGTGACAAAGGGATGTTAAAAACAGGTGGCTATTGCAATTGATATTTTAATGTAACTTTAGTATGTAAGAATCTTTTCATCAATAAAAATAACATCTTAGATATTACAGCTACATGTACAATGTGAGTGTATTTAAAAATGTAGTACATAGCTAGTTCCATATATAAAGATGTCTGATGACAAAAAGCTCAATTTTCCTTGATGTCGTGGTCAATGGGACTTTAACACGTGAACTAATGTTTTTTATTTTTTTGTTTTAAAGTCACTTATAGCAAACCTAATCTAACAATTATCTCACTATATGCTTATGACATATTCATGTATACGTTGTTTGTCTTTTTTTCAAATCAACCCACGGAAATATGCAATACACCAAGTTAAAAAAGTGGTACGAATCATAAAAGCGACGTTGGGTGTTTCACAAGTAATTTTTATATGAAAAATCTAGAAATATTACCCAAATTAAACTATGACTATTCAAAAGAAGACATTCAAATCTATATTATGTAAAAAAAAAATCAAATTTGTCCGAAGCAGGGATAACGCTCAATTAGAGTGACGAACTTTGTTCTCCAAACCGAGAATGGTCTTTTATGAAAAAAGTTATGAAAACACATCACCAGATCATGTAAAGCTGTTTTACCTAAAAGATCGTTTTATCTTCACCCTTCGATTGGATTTCATGAAAAAATATTGTTATGAAAAAATAGGATTTGTAGGATATCGACGCTCTAACATGTAGTTTTAATCACACGCAGGTATCTGGTTTTATTGCGTGTAGAATGTATCGATATCAGGACCGCTACATGCCAGTGACCTTGCTCCTTTCTGTCGTATTAAAAAAGCAAAAATAACATATCACGGTGGGGTGCGAACCACTCGCCTGGGACTTGGTTATTCACTAGTACCATAGGCGTTCATCTATTCTGGATACAACTGACGAGTTGTATTTACGTGCAGTCAAAAGTGAAGATCATTTTGAATTGACGCTCGGTATAAATATATAATACTTTTATCCTTTCATGGCTAACGTGCCTAGCTTCCATGCTCTAGGTTAGTCGATCGAGACCCGTTCATGGCGAATTTTTTGATTTGCTTGTTGTAAAGATATAATAAGTAGGGCAAAATCCAGAAAAAGTAGATCAAAAATACTCCAATGGAGTATAAAATTGTCACCAGGATTCCGAAATGAGACGAATGTAAACTCGTTAAATCTCGGTAGATGAAGTAGGTCAGAAAATCCGGATTAATCCGAACAAGGTTCGGAAATCTTCGTCATAAGAAGTAGATCAAAAATACTCCAATGGAGTATAAAATTGTCACCAGGATTCCGAAATGAGCCGAATGTAAACTCGTTAAATCTCGGTAGATGAAGTAGGTCAGAAAATCCGGATTAATCCGAACAAGGTTCGGGAATCTTCGTAATAAGAAGTAGATTAAAAATACTCCCAATGGAGTATAAAATTGTCCCCAATATTCCGAAATACGACGAATCGAATCGGCAAACTTCGGTAAAATAATGAAGTGCATAAAAACCGAAATGATCCGATGAACGTTCGGATAAAATTGTGAACAGGTGTCAGGGGTTTCCCCTCATCTTTCCCCACATTGTTCTAAAAGCCTTATATGGATTTATCACGTAACATTCAAAATGACGTTCCTATATGGTTCTATGTGTTCGAACACGTGACCAAATATACCAAATAAAAATTTTACCTTGACCACTGGATGGGATTTCATAGAAAATATAAAAGAAAACCTATCCTCGTGATCCTTAAATCACTTAAATTCGATCATTTTATTTTCACCCCTTGATGGAATTTTATGAAAGAAGTCATGAAAACACATCATCATGTAAGGGTTTTCACCTAAATTAGCTCGTTTTATCTTGAGCCTTCAATTGAATTTCTTGAAGAAATATTTTATGAAAAAATATCATCATGTTATGATTTGTATTTAAATAAGACCGTTTCATCTAAATACTTGGATAATATTTCATAAAAAATGCACTTTAAAATTTTTCAGAATTTGCCTTAATTTATCAATGTAATGAAAGTATAAGATTAACTCTCAAATAGCGTTCTATTTTAACCTTTTTATTGAAATCAATACAGGACTCGCTCTCTAAATATCCAATAAAAATTCAACCCTTGGATGTGATTTCGTTGGAAAAAAAATATGTCAAGTCCAGAATCAAATGATTTGTCCAGAACCTCTTAAGATCCTGTTAACTGAAATAGCTTTGACCCCCTCCCCCAAACTAGATCAGACATTGGTCTTTTGATGCCTCCCCTTAAAGTTAGTAGGTAATATATTTGCAGGTCATAACGATTTAGGATATATAACACATGTTTGCTCCGTTATATCATCCTCTACCCCACCCTCTTCTGTTGACCAGTTGGCCATGTCATTCTAAACACATACAATTATGGATATGCGCACGGCCATGGACAAGAAGATTAGCCTTTTTTCGTTTTCCACCATCTATCATTTTTACACATCGATGTGATATTCTACTTGGCATGATCATTTTCCTTACATCTTTTCTTATCTTTAATTTCGAATCGCCATTTTGTTTCTTTAAGTCACGTGGTCACATTTGACCAATCAGTTTGATGATTGTCAGTCACAGATGATCACATTTTGTTTGTCCTCTCTTCTTCACTTCGCTTCGCTTTTAGCATCCCTTTTCCTTTCTTAAAGAATGAGAGACAATGCAGTGAATAATAATTACCCTCCTCCCTTGATAATGTTCACGTAGGCCTGCTGGTTTGTCCTTGGCACCCATTTGATGCATGTGTGTCTGCTGTAGTCGGCAATGGCCGCATTTAGATTGGCCTGCTCAGTAGAAGCTTTGTAATAAAATGACACGTGTTTTACATAGTAAGACAATGTAACATGCTGGTATTGCTCATTGTCTGATTTCTGTTACTCGTTTTCTTTAAATCATTTGCTATTCAAGATCTTGTTAAGATCGAAAAAGACGAAAATGGTGTGTGGATGCCATGTTACTACAGGCAGAATTGCAGGACAAATACATGTACCCCGGGAATTCATTCATTTAATTGTCATTGGCGATAGTGGGAATACTCCCGAAACATCTGAAAAGGTCGATACGTTTGGATACACTTGAGAATTCAATGTAAATGCACTTACTCATTGATACTGACACTGTGTAAGGAACAACACCATTAGGCCACATCTGTGCAGAGTTCCTAATAGCATTGTAGATGTCTTGATCATCCTCTAGAAGGATATCACCCTCAAACATGTCACCCTCTTCTGGGTTGGTTGGCGCACCCTAGATGTAATAAAGATTGTGTTAAGAATAGAGGATGTAAATACCAATATTTTTAATATAATTATAGTTACAAAAGTGGAATGTCTGATCAAATATGGAAGCATTTGGCGATTTATAATGTCGAAACGCACAGAGCTAAAATATAAGCAATTATTGCAAAATAACCTCAGAATCTACGCCTTTCTCTTGTCCCTTTAATGATAGCAGTGGCGTTGGCGAGGCAAATGTAAATAGGTGAGGCAAAGTAGTGAGACTAAATGAGGTATACTTGTATTACTACATTTGAACTTCTACAGTTTTAGTTGAAAGAGAAACGTATGAATAAATATATTTTTGTAGCCTCATGACAGGCTACGCCCGTGAACATTGAATACACGGCATATTAACGAAGCCTAGGCCTATATCATGATCTTTAATTTGAATGAATTTCATATTGTTTCCTTATCAATTTAAAACGTTAGAGCATAATTATCATTACTTCGGGGACACCCTGTAGAGCAGTCAATGGTTATAATTGTTTGATGTTAAAGAGAATTTTTTGGAAATAACCAACCTGTGCGAGCACTAGGGCAAGCCCTAGGCACAATAAATGTTTCATCATCAATGTCTTCTAGTTGTAGCCGGTGTGTCAAAATGACAGAAACATTAGTCAGTTCTAACTATACCTCTGTCCTTATCTGTTAAATATCTGTGATATCAGTAAGCATCTAGATAACGTTAATGTGACGAAATTATATATTTATGCAAGATATGATTGCATTGTTTCAGAAATAGATAACATATTGGGATGGCCGTGAAAGTACGCAAGAACCGATATGAAATTATACTAAGTATTTTCTCCTTTGTCAAGTCAGAAGCTCACTAACTTACAAATTGCAAGTATTGATGGGAATGTTCACATGGAAAAGTCTGCCCATGGTAGAGCATCTACATCTGATTCAACTTGTTGGATTCTTTCCTGTTTGACCTCAGGTTCAGGCAAAAGTTTGCATTGTATTTGTACTTATATGTATACAGGTTTAAGTTAGGGCGTCCCTTCAATTTAAACGTTGGTAACCAAAAGATGCGTTTTTGACCACGTGATACAGTCTGCTTGATGAAATCAAGTTTTATTGTAAAATGGTATCTTTAAATGACAGATCATGTAATGCAATGATTAATGTAGGGGAAAAGTAAGTCGAGGTTGTTGCTTGGATATAGATTGACTCAAACTTACAAGGTCGACATATAATCACAAATACATGTAGCCCGTGTACTTTTCGCATAACGACCTCTCTTTTATCTACCCCGATGTCACGCTGATATCACTCGGACACTTAATGTTGGTTTCATCTATAATTTGTGGTCGAGTTAAGTTACGAGTTAACCCCCGTTAACCCTACTGTCATGATCAATATCAAGGTTACGCATATTGTAGATAATTGATAGCATTGTAGACTAATATAACTATTATTTCACGTGGTTGACTGAAGGACAAGAAAGGATGAAATATATATTATGTCTAGGGCTTGCCCTAGCTCTTGCACAGGTTGGTAGTTTATTCAAACAATCGCCTAATATTCTATATTTATTGACTATTTAGATGCCATATGAATGAAAATATTAGCCGAAAACACAATAATTTTCTTTCCTTATCACATTCCATTTAAATTAATTATTTATATCCAGACTTCAAAGTTTCCGTATTGCATCTAAACAATTTAGATAATGTATGTTATACTGTTATATATTATATGTTTTGTGATTGCTCTGCAATAATTTTTGATATATGCACTGATACGCCCAATTACTAAGGGTGTCGAGTGCACATGCTTTGTACATTCCATTGTTATATTATCATGAAATAAAATAAAAATAAATAAAAATAAAAAATAAAAAATGTCAGATGGCGAATTTGAAATTTAATTCAGTTTAGTACGTCCACTTCATCTTCAAATAATTCAGTACATAGATTCAGAATAACATAATGCAATATTAATGTTCAGGGTGCGCCAACCAACCCAGAAGAAGGTGACCTGTTTGAAGGTGATATCCTTCTAGAGGATGGCCAGGACTATAATGCTATTAGGAACTCTCGAAAGATGTGGCCCAATGGCATTATTCCTTATACCGTTAAATCAGCAAGTAAGAACATTTTTAACAGCTGCTGGCAATTCTCATCTTTATAACTAAACTAGTAACAAGCTATCATCCTGATTTTCAGATTCAATTTCAAGTTAATGTTTTTCATTTTTCATTCTTATTAGTTATTGGCTTATAATCAGAAACAGACACTGTCATTACAACAGTGCGAAACAATCAGTTGTAACGTAGTCCACTACCCTTTGCATTCGTTTGACTTCACTTCTTAAAAGAGAGCTTCGTCTTGTAGTTTAACTAGACTCTGCACGCAGGGTAGTAGTCCACCCGCTATGGCTCAGTGGCAGATAGAGTCAAGGTTACCAATATCGCTTGGCCCCGGGTTCGATTCCCGGTTCAGACAGGTTTGTTTGTGCGTTATGTAATTCTGGGTGTTTGACTGAGTGGTTCACGACTCGTATAAAAGGCTGTGGTGTGTACCTGTATGTCTGTGTACCTGTGCACATAAAAGAAAACAGGGCTCCTCCAAGGAGGGGTTTCTGGCTCTATCTTCGAGTGTAAACAACGTAAAATACGGTATATACCAATGAGGTATTGCTCGCCAACTATGGCGGTAACCAAGATATAATAATAAAACTGACACACTCCTTTCAGCCGCTAGTGAAAGGGCCACTCTAAATGCAGCTATTGCTGACTACAATAAATACACCTGTATCCGATGGGTACCCAGGACAAACCAAATGGCCTACGTGAGCATTGTCAAAGGAGCGGGGTAATACAATTTTACTCTTATTCCTCGAACGCAGGGCCCTTAAGTAACGTAGTTGATACTCTAATCTGGTAAATGATACAAGGGACCAAATATTCCTATGTACAAAATGATCCCCAAAGAGATGATTGAAGACACAGCTAGAGAACGGAATAAAAAAGCACGATTAATAATATGAGAGAAACACTCGTCATCCCAACTTTTGATCCAACGCATGAATAAACATTATCGAAATCCTCACCCTCCCTAATGTTGAACAACCGTTATATATTATCCTAATCAGAATCCAAAAACAACAATATCACCTTTGATCATATTTTCCGTAAATACTTCTCTATAGGTGCTACTCTGTTGTTGGTACACTACGACACGTCCAAACGTTGAGCTTGGGTCATGGCTGTTGGACCAAGGGTATCATTATCCACGAGATGATGCACGCTGTTGGCTTCTTCCACGAACAAAGCAGAAGCGACAGAGACAACTATGTGACTATCATGCTTCAGAACGTCAAAACAGGTATGGCCCATGCCCGGATCAATGTCAGGCTGCATTCTTCATAATTCTCTTCCGTGTGATCATCACTGTAAAAAAGAGGTTCTCTTCATACCAATACCATGCATATTACCCAACGGACAGTCAAGGCTTGACCATATTTGTAATGTTTCTAATTTCTTGGTACCTATAGTAAGTGTATATTGTACGTGTTTTCAATTATACTATTAAGGAATGGAACACAACTTCAACAAGTACTCCTCGGGCCAAGTGAACGATCTCCTTACCTATGACTACGGATCCGTGATGCACTATCAAGCCACTGCGTTCTCCAAAAACGGAGAGCATACTATCGTTCCAAAGACTTCTGGTGCCCGAATAGGACAACGAGTAGGATTCTCACAGTTGGACATACAGAAAGTGAACATGCTTTACAAATGCAACGGTGGTGGTAAGTTTAAAGTAATCAACATACATGAATAACATCACATTTGACGCCATGTATAGTATTAAAAATTAAACCTTGATTATACTTCACCACACCCATTACACTCCGCCACCCCGTCCAACTGTTTTGTGGAGAGGACATAATAGCGGAATGCATGGTGGTGGAACAGACATACCGTTTGGACCATGAATAAATGAGTAGTCGATATTATATCACCATTTCCAAACCATGGTAGTTTGAAAGCCCATAGTTTCTAATATTGTCTTGATAAATATCCCCGAAAATGTGTATATTGTAAAGTCTCTATACTTTAATTCACTGATTTATGGCCTCTTGAAAATTCTTTGATTTTTGATGTGGGGATCCCCACTTTAGCAAAGTCATGTCTCATTTATTTATGGTCCAAATTATAGGAAGGGATATTTCATCTTGATTGATTATCTGACCTTCTCGCCCAAATTCGCAAAAGTCTTTTCTGATCACTGAAATGACGAAAGGCACTCAAAATACAATGTGCAGCAAATATTGAGATTTCGTACTTACATCCGTATTACGAACGTTGTCACTAGGCTTACTGTTCGCTACTACAAGCTACAATACTGCAGTATTCATGTAATCACAAACGTTTATCAAATTGACTTATTACTTCAGGTGGTGGTATGACAACCCCCAAGCCTACCATTAGGCCAACAACCCGTCGACTAACTACACCTGAAAGTAAGTGGAATCCCATTGCACTCATTTATATGACATGATTTATACATCATGATAAACGATGCATGGCATCTCATTTCTTCTCAGTCCTGAGATGATGTTTTAGGTGAAACAAAAAATGCAATGAGGATCAGAATGTGATTTAACTAAGATTTAACTAAGTTTTCCAAAGTTAATGTATACAATGTTGCAACTAAGACATCTCAACAATAACCGATTACAAATGTGTCCCATGTGTCCATGATCTTGATTTTCGCCGTGACGGTTACACAACGCCCTACTCCCCGACCAGAATTTGAAGGAAATTAGAGAGCAATTCTAAAAATTCCAACTTGAAAATTGTGTAATGTAACATGGCCTAACACAAGAAAATACAACAATTCGGTGACAGCGGATGAATCTCTATTTTCAAACAACAAATTATCACTCTTATAATTGTATTTGCTTCATTTTAGACTGCCAGGATAGGTACTCTAACTGCCAATGGTTCAAAAGCAATGGATATTGTGACCGTCCACAAGACGGAAACTACTATAGGAGTATCTGTCCTAAATCATGCGGCATATGTTGATAGCGGTAGTGACTCAGGTGTACTCATTGGCATTACTCATCCGTTCTTGTGAATATATAATTGAGATCATTGTTTGCAACTCTGTATTTGGTTTAGGGTGTATCAATAAAGCGAACGCAACCTTTATATCAAATGTTATATCAAAGTCATTTCCTCCTCCTATATCTCTATTAAACATACTTGTCATATCCGAGATTTTTGTTTGCACTTTGTAAAATCGAGTTTCTAGCTATAGACGTTCGTTTGCATACAGTGGGAGAATGTTATTACTTAACGGTAATAGACCAATCGAAAGCTCCAAGATCTAGTGATCCATGTCTAAGGAAGGCAGTTAATAAGAAAATAATAATACACTCCTCTTTGTTATAGCTGGCTATTCTTAAAGTAAAACAAAGTTGTGTTGCTACGTAAGTGTGGTTTAATGAAATATACTTCCTTGTATAATGTACTCTAAAACACGCCAATAATATATAATGACGATGTGATTAGGTCATACTGACATAAACGTTCTTCCGTGTAGCCTGTTTGAAAAGGTTCATTGAAAACTTGTACAGGGTTGCCCGAACATGACCGCTTGTAGCAACCTATATTTCAGTAGTTACCCGCATTAATGGGCTTACAAGCTCGTACCATAAGGACATATATCAGACAATCTTATACATTTTGCAGAAGTTCACGACATCGACAAAGATGACTAGTTTGTGGATGGTGTGCTGAATCCATGGTCCTTTTGTGGTGACCGCTGTTTAGTTCAACAAGTTAAACCCAATACCACGGCTTTCATTTATTAATCTGGCACAAGATATGTCAGATAAGAAATAAGGCCCAGACTAGGTTGAACTAACCGCGGTTAAGCTGTCCGCACATTATCGATGTTTTGATGATGTGACCTAAGAGGGTTAGTCCCAGAGCATAGAGTTAACAGATATGATTACGGCTCTTGCGTACCACTTCCGTTTGCGCAACTTCTCACCTGTTAGATTTCGAAAAAAACACGTCGTTGTGATGTTTTATTAATTGATGCAAGCATTTTTATCACAACTTTCTTTATCTTGATCCAGAAAAACAATGCAAGCTATGACTATGATATATTAACCACACCGCCAGAAATTAACATAATATTATTCGAAGCGTTTCGAAAATTTTGAAATCGCCATTGTTTGTCTTTCGATATTTGACCAATCAGGACGATATGTCTTCTCAATACAGATTCACATGTTAGACATATGTCTTCTTTGAATCCTGTGGTTATCCCCTCCCCCTAAGGTGACTCAGTGTGAAAGAAATGATGGTCCCCCAGGGATTTTGGTCCCCTTTCTTAACGGCCCTTACTGGCCCTGATTGCGTATAAGATAATGAGGGAAAGAGTTGTATTTAGGTCACCATATAAATCAATGGAGAGTAGGACCAAAATTTGATAAGACCTTTTACACCGGCACTTTTGGGTCTACCACTCTGGCATTTTTTATGATTTTGGACAGTTCCCTTCCTTACTCTAGCATTTGAATAAATGATTGTTAAGTGTTGGTCCATCTTGGTAGTTTATATTCAAAATTACTCTGAACCAAAATGAACGAAAAACTTATTAGAAGTACAAATCCAGGAGTTCACTTTTTGGACTACCCTGTACATATAGCCTTAGTGGAGGAAACGTATTACGTCTAAAATGATGTACCAAATAAAGTATGCAATTTATTATCTCACCAAATGTAGTTAATTCTTGAGCGATAGAGAGAGGTCATTCGTCCGTGGCCTTACTGTCCGGGCGATAACTCAAACACCAGTTGACAGGTTAGATTCAAGTTTTACAGATTGATGCTGAATTGAAAATGGCCAACATATGTTGTCAAAATTTAATCCATAATGGCATTTACTCTTACATGTAACTATAAAATTATTATATCTATTCAACCGTTACTTTACAATATATTACACAAATGTACAGTTCATATACAGAAATTATATTTCACGTCTTAGGTACTGTTCCACAGCTGGATGACTCTAACTGCAGTTAGCGTCATTCAAGATGGTTACCGAAATTATTTCCTTTTCGACAAACCTCTGATTTCAACTTAAATAAGTTGAATCTGCCATGCCATGCAAACTAGTAGAACTATGATTGTAAAAAAATACAAATGAAAGCCCAAACACCCGCAATAATAGGGAATTTAAAGAAAACGGCTTCACTTAGAATGACTCTAACTGAAGTTGATGATGACAACTTCAGTTAGAGTTATTCTAAGTGAAGCCGTTTTCTTTAAAATTGACCCATATCGCGGTTGTTAGAGCATCTATCTGTGGTTGTTTCCAATCGTAGCTTTATCAGTTTCCATGGCGAAACCTTTGGAATCCAGATTCAACTTAGTTTAGCTGAAATCGGAGGTTTGTCGAAAACAAAGAATTTCGGCAACCATCTTGAATGACGCTAACTGCAGTTAGAGTCATCCAATTGTGGAACAGTGTTAGGAATAAATCTATGTAAATCACTCCGTATGTTTTTAGCAAGTTTATATTTGAATGGCATCAGATCTAATGAAACATCAACCAGGCAATCTATATTATGTCGATGCACGTATATTTTACGTTTAAGGGGTAACTCCATATGTCAGATCGATCGGATTGTCCAATAAGCTCAGTTTCAATTTCTTCCAAACCAAACTCTGAGTACGCTTGTTTTTTTCGTCCCATTCAACGTAGGTCACATGGCGCATGAGTAAACGGATCTTTCTTGGTAATTTCTTTTTCGGTATTTTATCTAAAAATATGAGCACGATTAGGTTTTTCTTTTCATCGAATTGTCTCAAATGCGCCATTTCTAGCTCGAATGCACACCATTGACTTTTGATGAACTCTTCTGTTATAACAAACATGAGTTTCCTACTCTCATTTATTGAGTTTACGATGTTGTCTGCAATGAATTCTCCTGGAGTAAAGTCACGCTCCGCAATACACAATTTGACATTGACGTCATCATCAGAATGTTCCATATTTGGAATGAGTTGTTCGGTCACCCATTCTTCATTATCGCTATTGTAAGAAACAAAGCCATCATATTTGAATATGTTATCTCCTAAGCCAGATAACTCTGTGTAACCCTTTCTGGAATTTCGCGATCTTCGAAGGATCCACCAGTATTTAATATCCCAACGAAAGTACGAGATGATGACAGCAACGATACTCGCAAGTAAAACCGGTGCAGCGATCCATGCTGATACCATTATGGTCAGGTGATTGTTACATTGGAGCCATGGCAATTCAAACTTGTTAATGGATGTGTCTTCATATATGTCAGGAGTCTTGCAGGATTGATCTTCGCCTAGTACCGTAATGGCCTCACTTTTGGTATTAAGCCATCTTTTAAAATTCACGAGGTCACAACTGCAATAGAAAGCATTTTGCCTTATGTCCAGAATTGATAAATGTAATGGGGTGAAAATGTTTGCGTCTATCCAAGTTAAGGCATTCCTCTGCAACCATAACTCTGTCAAATGAAGGTTGTTCCTCATGTATTTATCAGAGAAAGATGTCAGACGATTTCCTTCAAGAATAAGTATGGTTAGATTGGACATTCGGCTGAAGAGGTTATATGGAATACGTTGTATATTGTTGAATGACAGATCTACAATTCTAAGTGTTGGTAGTTCATGGAAGAATGCATTCAAAGTATCTAAGGAGACGTGTGCTATGTTGTTATATGAAATATTTAGTTTGTGTAACTGATTCAAGCCTTTAAAGTTGCTCCCTATACTTGAGCTGTTGATACCAATTCTATTGTAACTCAGATCTAATTCTCCAAGTTTGGACATGTTTGTCAGAACTATGTCGCCTACTTCCATATAGTTAACCCAGTTTGCATTGATGTTCCTGAGTTTAAGAGTTTCTAGGTTGGGCATTATTTCATTATAACGCACTTTGCGCATAGCCTTGTTTGATTTTTGGTTGTTGTTAGAAAAATCAAATGTTTTCAGTGAAGAAACCCTCGATCTAAACTTGGTTTCGAACTGGAAATGATTGCTGCTTACGTCTAGATACTCTAGCTTCTTAGATGATTTACAAATTTCCGTTATGATCTGTGTTTTTAGTAACGCATTTGAGCTTAGTGACACGTATGTAGCATTTTCCAATTCCTTTGCGGCTTCGAAGAAAGCGAAATAAGGGCAGTGGTTGATCGTTAGGTTTTTAAGATATGGAAGGTGCTTCAAAGTGTCTCTTGGCCACAGTTCCCAGCTGTTGTTACTAAGATCGAGCATTTCAATGTCCGATCTTGACATCATCTGAAACATTGACGAATCCAAATGACGATTCAATTTGCAGTTGACCAATTTCAACTCTTTAGTTGGTATTTCCTGTATGCTTTCTCCTACATCCCACAGTGAGACCCCTTTCCTGAAGTTATTCCCACTCAAGTCAAGACTGTTAAAACGCCTGATGCCATCAAATGTATGACGACTAATATTGGTAATATAGTTTCTAGCCAGAAATAACGAAACTGCGTCGAAATATGTGAATTCGTAGAATGTTCCTTTCAATATACCTGTGATTGTATTATTTGACAAGTTTATAGATATATCTCTGCCTCTTACAGTAATGTTATCGGGGAAGCTTATGTCCTTGATAAGATTGTTGGATAAATCCACATGCTTTAACAAAGGCAGCCAAAATATGTTTGGTGGAATTGATTTTAGCAAATTGCCTGTAATTATCACTGTTTCTAGGTTCGACATTATACTGAATGCATCATTCGAAACTGTTCTCACGTTAGAATACGTTATTTCTATACTCCTCAGCAATGGTAGCAAACCATGCGGATATTTTGCAACGACTGGCATATGACAGGAGTCAATTATTACATCAGTCACATTTCCAGGAAGCTTCGGAAGTCCATTTGTTAAGTCAACTCGCTGACAAAGGAAAATACAACCATCAGTAAAGTTGCCACAAGATATTAGATCACACGTGCCATTAGCTATTGGAATCCCATCGCCATTTAATCTTTTCACATCAGAGCTTGTACAATGCGCTAAACTGGACAGATTCAATAGAACTGCGAGGCATGACAGTGCGCCGAATTGTATCTTTGCCACCCTCATCATCCTTCACTTTCACTTTCTGATTTTTGATAGCACGTTTAAATCAAGACAACTTCAATTCCAAACTGAACACGAAGTGTTAATTATGTTTGTTATAAAATCATAATAATGTTCTTCACATCGGTCGTAAGAAGGAAGCCAAATGAAATTACCTCACCTGTCTAGCTATATATAGCTATAGGTGGATCGTGTGTTTGCGAAATTTAGTAAGAACTTCGAGGAAGTAGATGCCTCTTTGTTCGATAAAAACCAAGCCGTATATATTGTTATTTAAATGAAACTTAAACACGATCACATCAATGCGGTCTGAGTTATACTTCCCTGTTCACGTTTTTAATGTTATACACAGGGTATTTGATATATGATTCATCTCTTTCTTTCATAATCTATAAGTTATTGCCACCCTTAAAATTGTTTCATTTTTCATTTCGCTTCATTTTAATACATTTTATGTTCCTTTCTTAAATATTGTAAAGGCTGTATTTAATTTCTGAAAATACATGCAAAAGATATGCTGGAACAGTTTGGAATTTCCAATACCCTGTGTTTCCCTGTATCGTCTTCAATTGCACTGTAGCTCAAAACAAGAATTGAACCATTTACCGAGCGCAACGCAACGTCAACGCAAATATTAAAGGACCAACGCATCTGACCAAAAGGTTACGTCAGATTTTGCCCAGCCGTAAATCAAATCGCAAAAACACTTGTTATCTATTTTAATTGTCCCAATCCAAAAGTATGTTCATTTTACGGACGATTTTCATACAAAACATATGTTTATGTTTTTCTTAAGTGCTAAAATCGGAAGTCTTGTGAATGTATTAACTGGTTCGATTTTTATGATACAAATGCCAATGTGTGGGTTATATTAAAGATAATATCGAAAACGTAATGTATACGTTGACAAGACTATATATCTTCTTATATTGTTATTGTTCTATAGTAGTAATCTTGACGACCGATAGAGGTGAGCAATAATCTTTGGGTTATTTCCACGGCCACGGTTTACTATCTAATCATGAGAAACGGAGCAAGGAACTATTATTTGAAATTCCTTGTGTTCTTTTCTGTGGACTCATACATAGCCTAGCCATACGCTGCAGAGCGGACTACTCATCCTTACCATTTTTATATCACTGCCAAGGAGTGATGAAATTGTTTTAGCCATTGGTGAAATAGACTAGGTGCGAGTAGAAATTATCTTAATTAACGTCATTAACAATTCAAAATTCAGTCAAACTGATGTCATATTTCGAATCTACATGTAAAATTCCATCCAGAAATGTGGTTTTGAAAAGAGTTCATCAGCTTTGAAAATTCAATTTTCTTTAAAAATGTGACTTCTTGGTCGGGGAGATTCACAAAAAGTGAAATACCTTTTCTTGTCTTGGACAGATAATATTTTCTTTTACTGGGCATTTGTTAATTTGTATAACTATCAATGGGGCTCAGATAAGTTCAGCCCTACGGCAACGTCCCGGTATTCTTGCAAATTAATTTTATAAATCACAAAAATAACTTTAATTGATAATGCAAATGTATCTGATATACATAAAACACACTTTAACATAAAACACACTTTAACCTAAAGGAGCGCGCTTTGTTGATGTAAATATATCTAATACATACCATCTATCTCTTTAAATGTTATATCTATTTTTTATTTATAATATGCCATTAGTGACCTACAAGCATTAATGTTGTAATTAAAAGACCTTCTTTTTTGTTTACTATGCGTATACCAGGTGGGCATAAAAATGAGCCGTACTTTGTCACCTGATATCTCCATGACCCTCGTACCTCTACTTTTAAAAATGTGCACGTGAAACCACTTATCTCGCTATATAACAATTAATTTCAGTTTCATCCTTGAAAAGTTTTGGTAATGGGATCAAAATACAAAAAATATGAGTCAAAACGCCTGTTCCCTATGTTACCCTTGAGAAATTAATCAACTGGTCCTCCATCTTTCCTGGAAATATCAGGTGCCGAAGTACGGCTCATTTTTTATGCCCACCCGGTATGTATAATAAACAAATAGTGACTGCCACATTTTAAGGAAGTAGTATAAATATTTCCCCTCGGGAATATCCTGTCTACTGACTTGTTCCCTCGGCATGCAGCTTCGGGAACATGCGCTATTTCCCTCAAAGGCATTCACCATTTGTACAATCATTTCATATAGAAGTAAGTAATATTCATAAATGATAAAGCACCGAGAATAAATATTTCCTATTTACAGATGGTACATAAGTAACGTACAACAAGTGATGCTGCAACCACCGCAGTACACGTATACATCATATGCACGTTTATTAGGGTATAGTAAAGCACATATTCCACAAGTCAAATCAAAAAATGATGTACACATATTTTTACGTCTTATGGGAATTCCCACATCCAAACACTCGGCAAAGCAAGTTTATATTTTCAAATAGATAGCATACATTGAAGCTGCAACCTAATCATATGCATATATATTTCACGATTAAGGGGTAACTCCGTAGGTCAGATCACACGGAAAGTCGAGCAAGCTAAGCTTTAATTTCTTCCACACAAGCCGCTGGGCACGAGTACTTTTTTCGTCCCATTCAACGTAGGTCACATGGCGCATGAGTAAACGGATCTTCCTTGGTAATTTCTTTTTCGGTATTTTATCTAAAAATATGAGCACGATTAGGTTTTTCTTTTCATCGAACTGTCTCAAATGCGCCATTTCTAGCTCGAATGCACACCATTGACTTTTGATGAACTCTTCTGTTATAACAAACATGAGTTTCCTACTCTCATTTATTGAGTTTACGATGTTGTCTGCAATGAACTCTCCTGGAGTAAAGTCACGCTCCGCAATACACAATTTGACGTTGACGTCATCATCAGAATGTTCCAGATTTGGTGAAAGTTGTTGGGTCACCCAATCTTCATTATCGCTATTGTAAGAAACAAAGCCATCATATTTGAATATGTTATCTCCCAATCCAGATACCTCTGTGTATCCATTTCTTGAACGTCGCGATCTCCGAAGGATCCACCAGTATTTAATGTCCCAACGGAAATATGAAACAATGACAGCGACCACACTCGCAAGCAAAAGTGGAGCACCAATCCATACCGATAACATTATGAGAAGATGGTTGTAACATTGAAGCCAGGGTAATTCAAATGTCTTGATGGTTCTGTCGTTGTATATTCCAGGAGTTTTGCAGAATTGGTTTTCCCCATATACTTTAATAGTCGCGCTTCTGGAATTGAGCCATTTCCTTAAACCAATCAGTTCACAGCTGCAATAAAATGCGTTTGACCGGATGTCCAAGGATTGTAATTTTATATTTGCAAACGTATTTCCATCTATCCAAGTCAGTGCGTTTCTTTGTAGATATAGCTTCTCCAAATTGTGATTGTTCCTCAAGTACTTATCGGAGAAAGATGTCAAGCGATTACCGTCAAGAATAACCGTAGTTAGATTAGGCATTACATTGAAAAGGTTATATGGCAGATGTTGTAAGCTGTTGAACGACAAATCTATGATTTCAAGTGTTGGGAGTTGATCGAAAAACGCATTCATATCATCGAATGTTGCACGTATAAGGCTGTTATATGACATATTGAGTTTATGTAACCGATCCAAGCCTTTAAACTTGTCAATTACACTTGAACAACTTATACAAATTTTATTGTGACTGAGATCTAGCTCTGTTAGTTTTGACATGTTTGTAACTACAAAATCTCCCAGGTCAATATAATTAACCCAGTCCGCATTAATGTCGTGAAGTCGCAAGATTTCTAGATTCGGCATTAACGAGTTAAAATACATTTTGCGCCTTGCCTTGTGTATTCTTTGGTTATTGTTAGAAAAATTGAATGTTTTCAGCGATGAAATATTCAATAGATGAAAATTGATTTTGAATTGGAAATGGTTGCTGCTTACGTCAAGATACTCTAGCTTCGGCGAATTTTTAAAAATTATTCCAACTATCTGAGTTTTCAGTAACGCATTCGAGGCCAGTGAGACGTATCGGGCATTTGTCAATTCTTCTGCAGCATAGAAAAAAGCAAAACACGGATTGTGATCGGCGGTGAAATGTTGGAGCTTAGGGAGGTGTATCAATGTATCGTTTGGCCATATATCCCAACTGTTTTCGCTAAGGTCAAGGATCTCAATGTCTGTTTTGGACATCAGCCGAAACATAGACGAGTCCAAATGACGATTCAAGTTGCACCTGACCAATTTCAACTCCTTAGTTGGTATTGTCTGTATGCTATATCCTATGTCCATAAGATAGACCTTAGTCTTGAAGTCATTCCTACTCAGATCGAGAGTGTTAAAACGATTGATTCCAGAAAATGTATTATCTTTAATACTTGAAATATTATTATGAGCCAAAGATAACGACACTGCATCAAAACCTGTGAATTCGCGGAATGTTCCATTCAGTATGCCGCCGATTGAGTTATTTGACAGATTTATAGATATGTTTCCACCTGTTGTTAAATTGTCAGGGAAGTTGATATCCCTGATAAGATTGCTGGATAAATCCACGTGCTTTAACAAAGGCAACCAAAATATGTTTGGTGGAATTGATTTTAGCAAATTGCCTGTAATTATCACTGTTGTTAGGTTTGACATCATGCTGAAAGCATCATTCGAAACTGTTTTCACTTTCGAATTCATTACTGTTATACTTCTTAGAAGTGGCAGTATGCCAAATGAATAGTTGATCATGGTTGACATAATGCAGGATTTGATTTTTAAATCAGTCACATATCCGGGGATTTCCGGAAATCCTTTTGTTAAGTTAACCCCCTCACAGAGAAAACTACAACCATCAGTAGAGTTGGCACAGGAGATTTTGCACCTACCATTCTCGATTAGAATCGACTGATTGTCCACGTAATTGTCTTTATTTCGTCTTGAACTGATCGATACCACTAGGCATGCAAAAATGCAGAAATGTAGCTTTTCCCACTTCATCTTATATAAGAATGTGTTAGATTGTGAAGAATTGGCAAAGTGATGAATATGTACCTCTTCAGTTTATTCAGAAAGTCAGCATCCCTAGCACTGTCAATTGTTTGATTTTTGTTAGACTCATGTGTACTTTGATGTTCTGATAACGTATATGAGTGATGTCACCTCGGCTGCTCTGCTATACAAGTGAACAGCTCGGACGAGTGTCGGTGTTAAATATTGCAATACCACAGTCAATAAAAAATATGAGTCATCGCGGGGGTGGAATCAACGAATTCATAAAATGCTTAAAACATGTGTCATAGAAGTGACAAATATGGAATAGCATATTTGAATTCAGTGAAAGGTTTTCTCCAATAATAGCTTTGATTCACACATTTATGTCATTTGAATCATTTTCCGTTAAGAAAAAAATTGGGCCAAATCTCCATTGATGCAATGCTAAAATTCTTAAAACCTTGGTTTATTCGTATGACAACCAGCATTTTCACGTTTAATCACAATATGTACATTGACAGGGTCATCTAATAGTATGCCACTCGAGTTTCAGACAGATTCGACCAACACTTATTGGTAAATCATGAGATTGAGTGACTATTGCAAGTTTCTAGCATTGAAGTCAATGGAAGTTTGGTCCAAGCAAATTAAAGACAAACAAGAGATATATATTATGTAAGCCTTATTCAGCTTTATGGTAACTATACCATTGTATGGTATTTTGCCCATTTTAAAATACCAACCTCTTGGAGAATTTAGACTTTCGACTAAACGTCCTCACGAAGTAAACGCCCATGGGCGTTCTGGAACTCTAATGTATTGTGGCGGGAGTTACAGTTTATTGATTTGAATAATTCTCTCCAGTATGGAATCAAGTTGCCGGAAAATAAATACTGGACCGAGCGGAAACCTCGTTTTAAATAATCAAAGGCACTGGAAAGTGATGTGTGGATTCGTCTTATGTGTGAAAGAAGTATGTATGGTTCTCAATAAGCTCAAATGGATGTAGTAATTTACTTTACAAGATATGAATACCTCATCAACAGAAGATATTTATCCCATGCTAGTACTATAGTCGTAAAAACGTCTTAATCTTTTGCCTGTACGATTACAACATCAAACCGGAATAGCCTGACAACGGTAAAATCAGATACCGTTGTCACAAATGGCGGACATAACCGTCGCTTCAATTGTCTGACTGTTTAATCACTTGGTCCTCATTACATGGGATTTTATCGTCGCTACTTCTGTGCATGTATTAAGCTCTTGTGATGATGTTTCATATGAAATCCCAATGTCGATCAAACTGAGTCGTAAGTCGCCACAATATAGCGTCTTCGATATCGTCAATGACAACGGAATCTGAATTTGAGTAATTTAGAAAGACAACGACATATGGTAAATACTGTGTCCGTTTTGCCGTATCTCATTTTGATCGGTTAAATTAAAGACTTTATTTCGATGGTAGAACATTATTAACTGTACAAAGAGTATTAAGACACTTTGATTGATTGTTGTTCCAACTACTACTCTACTCTAGGTGCTCTATTAAACCTACAGTTCATGAAAATCTAATTGAAGCAACGGTTATGTCAACCATTTGTGACAACGGTATCTGACTTTACTGTTGTCAGGCTATTCCTGTGTGAACTTGATTAATTTTCTACGCCTCTTACACTTAAGATACCTACTTCAATAAGATTCCTTGAATTTTTAGTTTCGTTTTGTGTAATATATTTAATCTAATTTCAATAAGCATTAAATACTATTGCCGGTCATCATTATGCACCCTATATGGCTATATCGTGGAGTAGCTACACACGTGAAGAGGTTACAGCATAACTATATGTAATTCAAATTAAATGCTTTAGAAATTACATCTAAACTTTTCCTCAAACAAATAGTTTTTCAATGTACTTTGCCATGATCAGGTATTGTTCCTTCGATCTCACGACGTCTGTGATCTCATTTTCGAATAGTAGTTTACTAATAATAGTTATTTACGTTAGTACTGATGTAGTTTTTCAATTACTGTAATTGTTTTACATGAAAGAAGAACCTCTCAATACAACATGCCTGCAGCTAGCTTTTGCCAGGGGGTCAATTTTTACATAATGCCAGGTGGTTTTGATTTTGAATTCGAAGCCCCCACCACGGCTACTGGCCTGATGCAATTTGCACTCCATCTGTAAGTTCCCATTGTTCCCTGGATCTCCCGACGTGTTATGATCAGATTGTAGACATAAATCAAGGATGTGTAATATGATAAAAAACCTATGAACTCCTCTAAAGTTGTTTTTAGGAATTGTTTTTCACGAATTTGTTTGTATGCACATATAGATTTCTTCTCTTGTCACATTCAAGTTATGACGACGGCATTGGCGCACTCCTCACGTTATCCCAATACCTGAAATAGTCGGCCACAACTCCAGCCCTGGAAAATATAATAATAAGAGAATCATTTAATAATACGATGAGTGGTTTCATGTGTTACAATTTTATGAAATAACATAGTGTACACATATTAAAATATGCAATACATGTTATAAGGACTGAGTTTGAGTGATAAAACAAGATTTGTGGACATCGCAAGGTTTTTGACAAATATCAAGTTAGACGCCGTCATATGTTCGCAAGTCGTCCTACGGCCAATCTGACACTACGGCGTTGGTATTCGATGTTTCTGTTAGCTAGGGTTAGTTAGTGAGGTAGCACCGAAAAATGTACCCGCTTCTGAACAAATTGAAATTACTTGTTTCTTATGTATTTTTATGTGATACTTCAGAAATTTTTTGTCTGATGCGCCGTATCCGGGGCGAAAGTTGTCAAAATTGGGTTTTTGACCCTAAAAAGGAAAATTACAGGGGGTACATTATCATCATTGAATAATTCATTCAGTTGGTCTTCAATCATCATAATAATTTTATCGAGAGTTGATGAGATCATTTTAAGGTAGTATGCAAACTTTCAATGGTCTGTCACTCGTGGTTGCCATGGAAACCACAATTTTTGCTGAGAAAATCCTTAATTTTGGTAAAACCTGTACCTGTACATAATATAGAATGTGGATTATTTTTCAAATCAACAGATATCAGAACATTTTAGCACTCTAAAAATCACCAACTCTCAATAAAATGATTATGATTATTGAAGACTAACTGAATGAATTATTCAATGATGTTAATGTACCCCCTGTAATTTTCCTTTTTAGGGTCAAAAACCCAATTTTGACAACTTTCGCCCCGGATATGGCGCGTCAGACAAAAATTTTCTGAAGTATCACATAAAAATACATAAGAAAAAACAAGTAACCTCACTACCTAGGTAAGCGTAAAAATTAAAGGTGTTATTAACGACGGCTCCCAATGGCCTGTTATAATAGAAGTATGCAATAGGGCGACCTTTATAAGCATTTCTTTTCAACCTATGTATGTGAACAACATTCATTGTTTATCTTGAAAGTTTAACATACACATTTTCAAGAGAAAAAGTGAAACATTTTGAAGGATAAATACTGCTCATGCATCCGGACGTTGATAAACTTTAAAAGGAAAATCGATCACACCTTGACCAGCGCCATAGGTAAACCGGGAAAGTGTTAAAAGAACGGGCTTGTTAAGTACAGTAAACCGAACACGACATACTGTCCCAGAACAATTATTCCGATGGATAGCACTGTGACAAAGCGCCATATATTACCATGGTCTATCTTGTTTTATTTTGCTTCCTGCCCTCACCCACGCGGAACTAACTCACCGGGGCGTATCGAAGCCAAAACGACCCGCAAAACCGTTAATTTGAATTTCAAATCTACCCTGTCTTTGGAAAATCAATGATTGTGAGTCTCACACTACACTTGTTCCATTAAAACCTTCACAGAAATACCTTTCAGTCGGGACATTGCTTTTGTTTACAAAGTCCCTCGTTTTAGCGGCGTTTTTGGTCCGTGGCGTGGCGTTTTGATCAATTTCGAACAGATGCGTAGGACTTTTGGAAATTGCTGCGTTTAATGTAATAAATATGTTGATGCAGAGATGGAGGGTTGTAATTAATGGGAGTCCTTGTGCAAAATATAAGGGAGAATAATAAAAGAACTGGCGATATATCGAGGCTTTTGGTTGAAAGCTCTGGAGATTTGCATCTTCTCACATGGGACCAAAACGCCGCTAAAACGAGCGACTCTGTACACAAAAGCAATGTCTCGAAAGGTATTTCTGTGAAGGTTTTAATGGAAAAAGTTTGAAGAAAAACGGTGTACTGTGAGACTCACAATCATTGATTTTCCAAGGAAAGGGTAGGTTTAAATTCAAATTAACGGTTTTGCGGGGCGTTTTGGTTTCGATACGCCCCGGAGAGTTAGTACCGCGTGTCACCTTGATACTCGGCAAATTATTGTTTATTCACGATCTTGAAAAAATATCCACAAAGGAAGGGATCTGAGTCACTTGCACTACATTTAATTCTGACCAATCTGCGATGGGATTTGTTATATTTGACATGTTCATCCCCATTCTCTAGAATTTTAATTTTTCTTGATGCTGATTCAGGGGCCAAATTCAATGTATTTTCTAAATTCCGTCAGTAGAATGTTTCGGCATTTTAAAAACATCGCGGATCTAGCTCAATGACATCGCATTTTAATGCAATGAAATCGGACGTATGCAAAATATTAATAGTATGGTTTAACCAATGGAATTTTACTTATGAGGTATGAGTACCGCAATCCAACACCAAATTCGAAAATTCAGAACAATACTTTGCCCATATGGCGTTCCTGATCAACTATAAAACGCTTACCCCCCATAGTGTTATATATCAAAATGTACCTGTTCATTATAGGGGTTCGATTGATCTACATCAAATTATAGGGAGTCAGGTTACTTTTTGAGATATCAGCGTCCATTTATTACAACTCGCCTTTGCTACCATTTCCTCAATTCTGAGATGACGGGCAAACGCGTAGTAAACATGCTCAGGTCGGAACTATTTTTGACCTACATCGCTATTTTCGTAATTCAAATGAAAGTTGAACTCTTCCTCTTTATTTTGATACCCAATAATGGCATACTAGGTACCCTAGAAGCCAACTATGGCGTTATTTAGAACAAAACTACAAGTTTTTAAATGGACTACACCTTTTGGCGGATGGATATGGAACCTCATACCTTAATGTTTTATGACATCACACTGATTTTTGTCTCTGCAACTTTTTTGGACAGAAAATATCATTTTTAGTTCAAAATGCATAAAAACGTCGGAACTGGCTGAATATGTAAAAAATCTATCCATTTAGGCTAGAAAGGGTTAATTTTCCCTACCCCAAATACGTCTAAATATCTTAGTCTAACTTTGCCACTGTGACGTCATAAATCTAACCTGACTTTCTCTGAGTTTATTGAAGAAAATGATACGTCTGACGACCAGCTTTCATTCCCTATATGGCACACATTCTACTAAGAGTTGCATCATTGACTAAATCTACGACAAAGGCCCTATGTCCCGAGGATTTTGACTGAAATTTGGCCATTTTCGCCCAAATCTAAGTAAATAGCAGTTTCCCCCACAGCTGTATTTTGAAATAAATACTGCTACAATGTAGCGATTTAAAATCCCACATGCTTACTGTTTCTGTTAGCCTGACACGTGTATCTAGCCTGTAAAAATGAAAAATCGCTAGCAATTTCAGTGAGATGTGGGCCCTCAAAATCATGTAATTATAGCAAAAAATGAAGAAATAACCTGCAATTTTAACGGAATTTCAGAGGGCTTTCTTTCCTTTATGACCCTCCACGGGCCTCTCATGACCATTCTTATACAAACAGAAGGGTGGAAAGTGGTTTTAAATCATTGTTTGCCCTACGCACAACGAAAAAATAGATTCTGTTCTCAAATTCTGCTAGAATATTGGTCTCTAGCCAACTAGCAGACAATTTTAGGCCTGGGGACAATTCGGGAAATACGGGCTAATCTCAGCTAAAAGCGTTAATATCTGCCTTATTTAAAAAGCTAGCTATGCGTTTCATATATCATTTTGAAGTATTTTTTATTCGCATTTCACTGAAATTATTTTTACTTGAAAAGTTTGATGGGATCTACCATATTTTTAAAGTTGAATGTACCCCGAAATCGTCTGTAAGACTGTAAGACGCTATACGACGTAACATTTCACGCTTACACGGTTCGTTGAAATCGGGATAACTTTTGAAATACTGATCAGAATTTTACTAAAATTTCACATTTTATTCATTGAAACATGTGCTTTTATGACATCACAATTGCCTAGCGGCTACAGTTCGAATCGTTTTATATGAACGCTTTTATGATTTTCAAAATTGTGTAAGGTTTTGAAGGCGAAGGAGACAAGCAATAAGTTTACCTTTATTTAACCTTCTAATTTAGGTCTGATTTAAAAAAAAATTTAACTGCACAATATTGTCATGGCGAAATTTACAAAACAATAACCGATTTCTTTATTTTTCAAATAATAAGAGAAAAAATGTAACGCATCGATTTTTTACCACAAATCCCATACATATCAATTTTTACCAACGCCCCGAGTGGATTTCCTGACCGTTTTTCAAAAATCAAAAAACATTTTAGAAATAATGTCCTCGAGATCTTGTTGCACTGTGAATTTTACCAGGATTGAATAAGAACAAAGCATCTTATTTTTAGGTTGACTAAACTTGACAAAACGTAACGCTTGTCGTTTCTGACGTTATAAGGCTGATTGCGCCCTATACTGCCCATTGTTTTGTTTTGGTATTTTGACGCCATAATGTTACGCATTGTCCCCAGTTTCGTGCGATGTGTAACTACATCTGTCCCATGGAGAGTAAAATAATGTTTTACATATATAATGCTGCAGTTGATGATCTGAAAAACTGCAAAATATTTGCGTCTTAAATGACGGAAACCCAAATATTTGAAAATCAAAATGCCAACAAAGATTATCATTGACTTGTCTTTAGAGATCTGGCGTACCTGAACGTAACCGGGCCAACGTCCTCTGCGGGTGCCTTCCATGTAATAGTCACCGAACGTCTGGCGTGATTGGAAGCGTGCGTGAAGGAATCCTTTGGGTTTGAGCATTTAACTGTTTTAGTGTTACCGGGTGGCCCAAGGAACTCTCCAACCAGCCTATCACTTGAATCCCTGGCTTGTAACAGGAATCCCTTGAAGTTATGTCGCTGTCTCCTCCCCGAATTGGCGGTAATGGACACTAAAAGTACATATACTTTTATCAAGGAAGAATGGATAGGCATTTTCTGACGGTATGAGCCAACCAATATCTACCCATCCTCCGTACGCAGGGTTTCAAAATCCAGAATCTAGTCTTCCTTTAAGGAGGTACGATTCTGGAAGCCTGCTAAGGAGGATGATATCTACCAGGAGTAAATTAATAGAATTTTCGCAAGAAAACCTAAATTATAAATTCGATATATCGATTTACAATTGTTGTAACCATTGAAATAATGACGTCCTAGTAATGGAATTTTAGAAAATCTTGACTTTTATTTACGATATGTATGTTATTGATGGCCCTTAAACTTTCGTCTTATTTCCTCTAGTTAAATGGTGAAAACCGGGTGAGGCGTTTTACAAAAACCGATCGGCATTACACTACACTATTAAAGCGCCCAACGATTTTTAAGGCGTTTTTAGTGACTATGGTCCCAGGAGTTTTGGAAAAGCGCTTGTTTGTAAAACCGCAATCGTGATTACACCTATTTTTCAAACCGGGTTAAAACCTTAGGCGCCTTTCTAAAACGCATGGTGTAATATTCCAGCGATCACTTGACATGATAAGATGTCTTACATCATTTGGACCGATGGCTACTAAATCACCCCGCCCCTAGGAAACTATATCACTGTGAGAGCTGGGGTGATATTATTTGCCGTCAACTCGATTCATGGCCATCAACCAGTCAAAAATTCCGGAAATTACCGACGGCTACGATTAGTCAATGTTTATTATTTTCACATGGTATTCGACTACGAAATGACTTCGAATCGTTGTTAATCGATATATCCGACAGAGATGGCAAACGAACATAGTGAACAAAATTTAAAACTTAAAAAACAAGTAATGTGGATCAATTCTTAGTAAAAACAGAAAATGAACACGTCGCTCAGAATTATCGTCTTGGTGTTCAAGTTAGCAAGTTAACACATCAGAATTTGGGAGACATGCTTAACGTTAATTTAATTAAAACCTCATCAGATATGGAATACAACAGTTATGTACGGTCGGTTTTGATACAGGAAATATTCCTTGGGATATAAAAATATCTTATATTGTATATCCCTCGGGATTCCCTGTACATAACCCCTATATACTTACCGGTCACAAAACTGCCAGGGGAGTAACTTGTAGGGTCGTATGAAATTGTGTATGGTGCGGCTGTTGATTGTGTTGGGTAGCCGTGGTAAGGTAACAGCTTGGTACATACCGTTGAAATTGTTGGTGCTCCGTTGTGGAAGCCAAATACCACCGAGAATAGCCCGAATGAAGCGACGATGAATAGAGCATACATTCTGTCGGTCGATATAAGCCTTTAAATACACTCTTCTCTGGAATAACCTTGTATATAGGATATTTAACTAGAATGTGATTTCCGATCTTTGAAAAACGTTATTTATGCCAATGTTGTAGCGAAACCTCCAATGTTGCCGGGCAAGGATGCCATGGAGTTAGAAGAGCGCTTGTGTCTGACTCTGTGATTGGTCCTTTTGATTACATGGAACACATAACTTTGGTCTTAAAGCACGTTGGAGCAATACACGTCTCATCACCTGTGTTAATTTTTCATGATGGCATTTCTATTGTTGGTAGATTCAAGGTCAGTCAATATTGGTACCAGTCGTCACGTAGCTGCATACATTACCCGAAAATATGTTTTGTCTTGTCATTATTTGGCACAAGAAGTGCTAAACATCATCAATGTAGCGAATGAAAACATTCTAATAACTTCCCAAAAACATTAATACCAGATTTTGTTTACTCAAAGTATGCTGTTAGAGACAAACAGTATCTAAACAAAGTATTTTAGCAGTTCATTCACTAGCAAGGCAAGGATAAATACTTGGAGGCGTCACATTTTCACTGAGTAATTCCAGAATTCAATTGCAACCAGATTACAACCAGCTTTTGGTACCACGATTTCTAATACTGGGTGACCCTTTGTACTTTGCAGCAACCCTTTATTTTACAACGCTCTACTTTGCAACAACCACCTACCATATAAATACTTTGCAACCCTGTACTTTGCATCTGCAACCCTTTACTTTGCAACCTTCTACTTTACAAACCTCTACTTTCTCCCATAATGATGCAATCTAAAATGGAGCAAATTGAATGTTGCTTTCAGTTTTTAGGAAAAAACTTTGATCTGTTATCACATCAAGATGTTCGGAAATTCGATTTATGTCATTGTCTTCTAAACAACAAAAACAATCCAGATTCAATGAACAGTATTAGTGATACGGTTTCTTTTAATTTGGGCTAGAGTTCCATTCACTTACATGCTAAAATCTTGGAAAAGTGGCTTAATTTCATGATTTATCAAAGGGTGTTAGTTGATTTAGCTTTTTTAAATTGTCATATATAGAAAAGTATTCAAATTTCATAACTGTGTAAATCAAAGCTATTACAGGAGAAATCTTTCACTAAATTCAAATATGCCATTTAAAAGAAGGCAATGTAAGTCATTAGAGGTTTAATATGGAAATCTCTTAAAATCTCACGAAAAACGAGATTTCGAAAGCTATATGGAAACTATACTATTTCAGCAAGTGGCTTTTACTAGATGTGAGTTTTGTGCAACTTTGTATCACCCTGTACGTAAAAACATCGTTTTACACCAAAGATTCTCAGCGACTGCTTTTTCGCTTCTGTTTAGAAATGTACTTTTAGTTCCCTGATACTTGATATTGTTGACCTAAAGACAGGCTAGAATATCTCTTCATATAAGGGAAATACGAGCTGGTCAGAATCAGAAAATACATCTGTTGAGTCATATATTAAAAACTTACAATTGGTCAGTATATGTAAAAATGAATACTATGTACGTTAAAGGTTTAATGAAAAGTTATATGATTAAGACAAGGCTTAGCTTGAGGCGGCGCCAGAACTTTATTTCAGTCAAAGGTGTCAGTTCACAAAAATACAAACGGGGTTTTGTAAAGAAGTATTTTACGTATAGGTTCCCATTGTTATGAATTGTTCACAATGAGATGTAATCATTTTAGATATATGCTAGCATGGGCGTAAGGCTATATTTTGAGTTGGTACGCCCACTTGGGAATGTCTGATTGCACGGCCGAAGCCCGCGCATCTTGTGGGGGGTACAGGTTCCCCAGGAATTTGTTTTCGAAGACGTTATTTGATGCAATCTGCAATCTTTATATCAACTTTAGATAGTTCTATTATTCTGATAAAACTTAATGGTTAAATATACAAATACAGACTCCAATAAATGTGCAAACAAATTTATGCAATTTAAGACATTTTTATTTTTTCAAATTCATTTGGTACGCACGGGCGTATTGTGCGCAACATGTAAACAGGCGCTACTAGGCCGTCTTAAATTCTTCACGCAATTTCAATAAAGTAAAAATACATGTAATATACATTCTCTGGGTTGATCGCTTTCGCACCGCCACCAATTTAATACCACCTTCTTTAATGTGGCACCACTCACTTTCATGTAACACTACTAACCTTTGATCTAAAACACCTTAAAGAGATGCATGCTGATTAAAGCTTCTTCACCATTCATTAAAAAGACACGATTACATTTTAAAGAGAGGCATACTGATCTCAGCACTCATATCAAAGAGGTACAAGCTAATCTCAGTTGATGGTAATGAATGGTAAGATGATCTAATCCTCATATTAACAAAACACATAGTGAGAAATATCGCACATTTGAAGATCAAAACGGTCACCATGTGTGATTCAGTAAGCATTCCCCAAACATAATCAGGTCTTCGCAATAAGTTGCACTTGCATCTGTAAAGTTGAACAGGTTAGCGATTTTTCTGGAACTTTGAGAAACTAACACAAAATCGTTTGTGACCTAATTTGATGACATTGACCTTGAACATTTCACTTTTCAAACGTCAGTATATGTAGGTCTTTGTAATTAAGCTGAGCTAAATTTGAATGAAAAAATCAATCTAAAAATCTTTTTTTGACCTTTCAAAGGTCACTAAAAGGTAAACTAAAGGTTAAATCTCAAATCTAAGGTCAGATTTGAACTCTCGAGAACTTGACGTGACGTCAGAGGAAGGAAATCCCCAAAGTTGCCATGAAGGCCATGTGGTAAAACTTATAGATGACGTTACGTTTCACGAGATCGAGGAGCAATAGGTAGAATCAGCATGATGGATCTTTGATATCCAAAAGTGCACAATACATAAAAAGTGGGAATATTATACTGTATAAATATATATTACAATACTTGTTTTGACGATGAATTCGAAGTTATCTGGTGTCAGCTTTATAAGTTGCAAGTTAAATCATCTGAATACTGGTATTTAGTGCGTTTCACAACTTATTGCTGTCTGTCATTTTGAGTGTTTCGTCATAGTAGCAAATAAAGAACACATCGTTTTCATGCATATATTTGGAATATCGGGCACTCGACAAAAACTATAAGAATTATCGTGCATTAGTGTTTATTTTATGACTCCACAAAATGATGAAGGAAGTCATTCTCGGAGGCTTTTATAGGTAACAAGAATACACTGTTTTACCATGATATCCTAAAACATAAGTGGATTCTGACGAATAAATCCCCAAGTAATGAAAAAGTGTTGTTAATTACAAAAGTGTTTGCATTATTTCATTTTTTCAGGACAAACTTAAAAATATATTTTGGGGAACACTATTCATTTTTGGGAGCACTATTACTTATATACAAGGAAATTTAAGCAGCTGTGTATTAATGACGTATTCATCAGAATAATGAAATCAGCTTCAAAGCACAAAGAAGAACAATGAAGATGTTCAGAGAACTATGAATCGAGTATTGTCCGCTTGTGCCATCATCCGACTTCTCTATCTCTTCCCGAGCTTCAAAATCGGTATCTGGATCGGACCAGATTTTTCGAATCTCCTCCAGTTGAGAGTTCATTTCACTGTCGAGTCTTTTCCTTTTGTAGAGTTTGTACAAACCATAGACAGATGCTGGAAAATATATTGTTGTTTAACACTCACAATTTAACCAGGGTATGTTTCAAGTAAAACACCCTCTATCGTTCCCTAGAAGTGAAACCTCCCTTTTCTCATCAGATTATATTAGAAGGCATCAATATCTTTGCGTACAAATGTCCATTTTTCTACAATACACTTTCAAGAGCGATTGGAAATATATATGTTATTTTAATTTCATAGTATGTCCAATGTATTGCAATTGATAAGAACCTTATCTTTCATTTGACACCAACAACAGCTCAAACATACCACATTAGAGCTTACGATAAATTATCAAAAAAAAATATATCAAATTTTTGTCAATGTCATTGAAAGATGGCGAAGTTGTTTGTATTACATGATACATTCATTTTTATAGAAGTGTCGCGATCTTTTAAATCAAGAGTAGTTTAAAACATGCACTTTGTTTACACCCCAGTCACATTTGTCGTACGGCGGCCGTAAGTCGACCGCAGAACAATTAAATCAGTGAATTTCTGCGGCGAGCGTAGGAAAACTATGGTCGCCTTGCGGTCTCCGTACGGTGTATCCAGTTTTTTACAGGCCGCAGGGTAGTCGTAGAAATTATAACTCGGAGTTATAAATGATAGACCGCACGGTCGCCATGGGAAATGTGACTGGGGGTGTTAGCATAGGCATGCACTACTAATGATCTCTGTACTTCAAATGCTTTTTTCTCTGCGAGTTTTTTTCTTGGTCCAATATTAAAGCAAATCAAACTTTGTTTCATATTTGAGCGTGTGTGTGAGTAACATGTTTCAATGATTATTTTTTATTATCCTAAAGCGTCCAATACCTGCTCTTCTGGGTCTCGCTAACAGAGCTTTCTTGTACATCTCTATTGCTGTGTCATAGTGATCCTCTAGCTTGTATTTGAGGATCATATCTCCCAGGAATTCCCATGTAGAAACATAAAGTAGAGTGGGATCACTTCCTGAAAAGACCATCGACTCCTGGACGACCACGGCCTCTTTCATGATCTCAACCGCCTCTTCAATTCTCCCTTGGCTAAAGGTAGATTTGATTGAAAAATATTGAACATGCTCATCTTTTGGTTTATTTTCCAAAGGTAAAATTAAGGTTGTAGATATATGGCGATGTCCATGTTTGACAAAATAGATTGTAAAAAGCTAAGGCTAATAATAGAGAGGTTTTGCACAACGTTTTAAGCTCATCTACGTATCTGAAATCCGTAACGAATTAACCAGATTAATGCCCAGGAGTCAAACGTAGATAGCGAAACGCGGGTGAGGATAAATTCTAGCTTCTATTACCCGTTGGGTGAAACCTCTCTATTGATTATGTTTATAAGGGCCTGTTGATAATGCTTTTTTACATCTTCGTACAAATGAGTCAATTAACATGCTGTCAACAAATTACAATGAAGTTTTCGAAACGTTGGTGAATTTAAATGTAAATAAGGCCTCTGGACCAGACCAAATTAGTAATAAAATGCTAAAACTGGCAGCCCCCGCTCTCTCTCAACCATTATCTAAACTTATCAACAAGATTTTTGCAACAAACTGTTTCCCTCAATGCTGGAAACTTGGTAACATTGTTCCCATTCATAAGAAAAGTGACAAAAATACTCCATCAAATTATAGGCCAATTACACTTTTAAGCTGTCTTTCAAAAGTTACTGAGAGAATCATATTTAATAAGGTTTTTATATAATCTACAAAGTGGGTTTTTACCTGGCCACAGTACTCAATTTCAGTTACTGACAATAATTGATTACTTGACTGAGCATTTAGATGCAGGATTTAATGTAAAAGCGGCATTTTTGGACATCTCGGCGTTTGACACAATTCCTCATAACCTTCTTTTGAATAAACTTCCTAGTTATGGTTTCGGTCCTGATGTATGCTCTTTGTTGAGATCATACTTAACTAATCGCAGGGTCAAAGTTGTCATCGATGGCCAAAGTTCTGAATGGTCAAAAGAAAGTTACATCAACTCTGGAGTTCCCCAAGGATCAATATTAGGCCCTCTTCTTTTTCTTATCTATATCAATGACATAACTGACCATATTGACTCTAGATGTTATCTCTATGCGGACGATACGTCCATCTACCAGCCATTTCAAGCTGGTGATATAGATATAAAGATGACTGAATTACAAAATGATCTAGATGCAATTTACAATTGGTCTGACAAATGGAAATTAAAGTTCAAAGCGAGTAAAAGTGCTGAGTTAAATTTCTTTGACCCTAGGAAAGCAGAATTGCTTACTCCTTCTTTGTCTTTGGGTGGTGACATTATTCCAAAGGTAAATAACCACAAGCATCTTGGTTTAGTTTTTGATAGCCAGCTTACCTTTGAACCACATATTATCGAATCAGCTAATAAAATTGATAAGTTGCTAAACCACTTGAAAAGTATATCAAGAAAATTGGGTGGTAAACATCTGAAGCTTATGTTCAACTCTTATATTCTGCCTCATTTTGATTTATATGATATTTTGTACGGATGTGCAAACCTAACAACTCTGAAGAGTCTAGATAGGCTTTATTATAAAGCTGCAACAATATGTGCAGGTACAATTGCTGGAACCTCGTCTACTAAACTGTTCCATGTATTGAATTGGCCAACCTTGGAGATTCGTAGAAAGATACATAGACTTACATTTATGTTCAAAGTGAAATGTGGAAATGTACCTCATTATGTTTCAACAATTTTTGACAAATACAAAAAACCAAATATCAGAGATATTCGTAATGTAATACCTTTTCAAGTTCCACTACGTCGCTCAAGAATACGCTCTAGATCTCCCACCTTCTTGTGTATGACTGAGTTCAACGGTTTGAGCTCCAAGATTAGAAACTGTGATACAATCAAGACTTTTAAGAATAATATTAGTCAATTGTTCTTAAATAATGATATTATATTGGCATCAGAGTTGGGCATTAATAGGGCTGACGAGATATATTTGAATAGAATAAGAGTTGACCTCATATTTAATGCTCACCTTCATGCCCATAACTTTGTCAATGTAAACTCACCTGAATGTATATGTGGTGACAAAAGTGAAACAACAAAACATGTAATATTTTCTTGTCCTATTCGACAACCATTCTACATAAGCTTTGAACAGAAGCTTTTTGATTTACTTCCGAACTACAGGCATTTATGCAAAAATAGACAAGATAAACTTGACTTATTTCTCTTTGGTCACCCATCTCTTTCTCTTAGTAAGAACCATGAAATACTTGCATCCAGTGCTCTGTTTATCAGACAGTGTTTCGAAAGACCCCAGGCAGTTTAAGCCTTTTACCATTTAGGCTTACAATTTTTATTTTTTACCCCTTTATATAAGTATTCTAGATGTGGCTAATAATGCTTTAAGCCCAGCCGCAGGACTATATTGTACTGTTATATTATATAAATGAATAAATAAATAAATATAAAAAAAAAAAAAAAAAAATTATGTTTACCCATGTTCGATCCATTGTCCAACAAGTAAATCGCGTGCAGTAATACATGTAATATACATCGTAGCCTTACCTTGCTTCATACGTTGAATTCAACTGCATTGTCAAAAACACGACAGTCTTTTTCAAATATGGCCAATCTTGCGGAGCCATTTCAAATTTGATTTGACGGATGCGATCAAATATTCCTTCTATCATGGTTCCACTGTCGGAGGACTTGGTTTGGATGGCTTGGAGGCCTCTTGCAAGATGGAAGCCGACTTCAGAATGGGGTGACCAAAATTCAGTTGCATCAAGGGGTTTCCAGTTCGGAGTTTCCAGGTCAATTGCGTGCGTATTTGGTAACTGAAACGATACATCTATTGGGAATTTTAAGAATAATCTATAACAAATTTGCACACTCGATGTCGGTGTAAAAGGGTAGGTGGTCCTATCAAATTTTGGTCCTACTCTCTATTGATTTATATGGTGGCCTAATTACAATTATTTTCCTTACTCTTTATACACAGTCAGGGCCAATAAGGGCCGTAAGGAAAGGGGACCATAATCCCCAGGGGACCATATTTTTTTTACACCAGTGTCAAAGAAATGATGGTCCCCTGGGGATTATGGTCCCCTTTCTTAACGGCCCTTACTGGCCCTGGTTGCGTATAAGATAATGAGGGAAAGAACTGTATTTAGGTCACAATATAGATCAATGGGGAGTAGGACCATAATTTGATAGGACCTCCTACCCTTTTACGCCGGCATAAATTAATTCTTCTTTAAGTGTAACCTTTGATCACTCTTTAAGTGTAGTTTTTTATGAGTCAAATAAATTAAATTAAAGTTAACAATACGCGTATTCTGGAGTAGAGTTCTTTGTACCTACATGTAGTTGCTCGGTTTTTCAATACTGAACGCATACGAGAGACTTATCGAAAAATCAAAACAATAACCAATCGATAAGATAGCTTTCCTACATTGAAATTCCTTGTTTCTAAATACTGTCGAGCAGCCATTCGGTACCAATGTTGCCAAAAGAGTGCATCCCCCTGGACCTCAGCCTGGCTTATGACTCTGCGCATGCGTTCCATTAAAACCTTCGCTTCGTTGAACCGACCTTGCTGAAAGAAAATGACAGGCACGTAGTCATCAAAAAGCATTGTGATAACAGAGACAGCTGCTATCAATATCAACTAAAATGTCTAATGTTGAACATGTACGTAAAATCCGTATTATTCTTAACTTTTGTAGATATATGTTGGCATAAGCACTTATCAAGTAAATCACAATCATGATAATATTTACAAAAAGTAATATTTTCATTATCAGTCATGCTTAGTTTTCCGACAAAGCACGGCTGCCCTTGTCCAGAAAACGACGAATGCGCATGCGTAAGTATTGCTACGTGTGAATCACGAAGGAATCAAATGAATAAGTCAATTTTACGAACTTTCATTTTTGAAACAAGAAAAATGTTGAGCCATTATTTCTCGATCTCATTGATATACTTTGAAATAGTAACTTGAGATCAGATTTAAAACCAAGATCCACTCCCTGCCTCTATCAATCAATTGCTAATCAAACGTGAACGTTTCTAACGTATTCATAGTTCATAGCAAAGTATTTCAAATAATCAAACACAACCAAGCATTTCAATCACACACCATAATCGAGAGAAATACGTAGCAGTGAAATTGAACAAGACGGACCATACTCAAATAATCGAGGAAAATACGTAACAGTGGCATGAACAAGACAGACCATCCTCAAATAATCGAGTGAAATACGTAGCAGTGACATTGAACAAGACGGACCATACTCAAATAATCGAGGAAAATACGTAACAGTAGCATGAACGAGACAGACCATCCTCAAATAATCGAGTGAAATACGTAGCAGTGACATTGAACAAGACGGACCATACTCAAATAATCGAGGAAAATACGTAACAGTGGCATGAACAAGACAGACCATCCTCAAATAATTGAGTGAAATGCGTAGCAGGGACATTGAACAAGATAGACCATACTCAAATAATCGAGGAAAATACGTAACAGTGCCATGAACAAGACAGACCATCCTCAAATAATTGAGTGAAATGCGTAGCAGGGACATTGAACAAGATAGACCATACTCAAATAATCGAGGACAATACGTAACAGTGGTATGAACAAGACAGACCATCCTCAAATAATCGAGTGAAATACGTAGCAGTGACATTGAACAAGATAGACTATTCCCAAATAATCGAGGAAAATACGTAACATTAGCATGAACAAGACAGACCATCCCCAAACAATCGAGAGAAATACGTAGCAGTGACATTGAACAAGATAGACCATTCCCAAATAATCGAGGAAAATACGTAACCGTGGCATGAACAAGACAAACCATCCTCAATTAATCGAGAGAAATACGTAACAGTGACATTGTACAAGACAGACCATCCCCAAATAACTAGTTATCGAGAGAAATACGTAACAGTGACATTGTAAAACACAGACCATCCACAAATAATCTAGAGAAATACGTAACAGTGACATTGAACAAAACAAGCCATTCTTACCTGTAAGAGGTAATATTGTAGATATTCCAAAGAATGGTAACGATTCCACTTGTCGTATAACAGACTTGAGTTTTCATACTTATCCGTGAAATCATCACCTGCGTCCAATGCTATCTTTTCTGTGAAGACGGATTCCTTCCACATACCAAGACGTATATAGATGTGAGCTGGCATGTGATTCCCGTGAGATGCATACGAAACGACGTCGCCATACTTCTCTGCATAAGGTAATCCGCGGATGGCTACTCCGGGTGTAGAGAAATCGTATGCGTGTAATGCATAGTGGATCACTGAAGGATGGTTCGGGTTGGCCTCAAAAATCTCATCGATGTACTCCCTGCTTTTCTGCAATTTAGTTTCATTAGATCCAGCTGTTTCTATCCAAGCAAGAACTCTTAAAGACCCTGCTTGTGCGTCCCTGTATTCCTCGTGTATTTCCTGCATTTGATCACCGAACGACGTTGTCCTAGCCATACCATCGTTTTTCTTGGTGATGTTAAACAATGATTGTACAGCCGTAACGTAATCTTGCTCTCTCTGAGATAAACTTTCGACAGAACATGCTGACGTCATATTCGCAAGTATGACATTTGCAGCGTCGATATCGTCGGAGTTCCACAAGAACATGCGTTTCGTCAATGCCTCTCCGACATACGCTAAGCACATCTCAGGGTCAATTTTCTGCGCTATCAGGAATTCCTTCTCCGCAAAATCATACCAGAAACAAGAGAGGAGTTTTAGCCCCAACATGAAATGTTCTCTTGCCGAATCATTTCCTGCAAAAAACAAAGCAATTAAGATAAATGTTTTCAATATTGTCAAATTGTATCTGCATCACTGCCGGATCTGCGGGGCCTAGGGGCTTTATTCTGCCCCCTCCCACTTTGGGTGGGCCGAGAAAAATGTCTTAGGGCTCCAATATGTGGGCCTATTTGACCATGAATGGGCCTTTTAAGGCCTTATATTTACTATTTTAGGCTAAATTATGAAGAAAATGGGCCTAACATTTTCAAAATTCGGGCCAATTTTGGGGTTTTAGAGCTCAAAACGTGTGATCAGACAAGCTTGTTCATATAACAGTTATCGGGAAACTTAGGTAATACTATCTTCATTATATGAGACTACGAGCACATTAGACGATGCCATTTGAAACAAGTAATTCAGGAAGTAGAAGTCAGATTTTAGATAAAACAATCAATTTGTGATTTAACAAGTATTTGTTAAATCTGGTTTATATCACAGAGAACGGTGTCTGTCCTACCAGCCCAATTAAAAGTCTGTTGACAGATCCAATTAGGCCGGGACAATAACTTATCTTAATGCTATACCAACTGTTCTGTAGTAGTTTGGTTTACACAGTTTTAGCTTTGCATCTTGAGGAAGTCGGACGCTTACCCGCCCCCACCCCTTCGCCCCCTTAATAGGGGGTATCGGGTGGCCCGGATTTCGGAGGCGGCTATCTATCTCAGCACTCGGTCCTCTGTGGTCTCTCTCTTATCCCAAAGATTAATGATTATATAAGGTTGCATAATCATGATTTTGCGCTGTCATTACGTAACATTATCTCATGATTACGTAATCGTTTCTTTGGTATACAATTACGCAAGCTCTGATCGATAGATAGCCGTCTCCCCATGCCAAAAAGGTTAAATTGTAATATCTTATATTTTATGTAATAAAATCTATAAAACGTACACATGTTCTTTGGATATAAATAAAAATTAACGTGCCAGTATCCATCTTTTGGTGCCTGGAGATTATTAGCTTAATTGTCAGATGCAGTCAATCGATTAGATAATGAACTATATTCCCGTCCGATTGAGTATTTTGTTCAAAACTAAAAATATTGAACAAAACACTCAATCGGCCGGGCGCCAGCCGATGGATCGGAGCAAATGTGACCCAGGCATAAAACAATCGTCGCACAATGTTCACTTAATCCGTTACCTAAACTACACATCATCGTGTACTATGCCATTGATAGTTATACAGCTGGTTTTCTATGATACATATTCTAAACATGCTCGTTCCGTAAGATCTTTGAAGCTAAAACATGTATGACATACATCACTTTCTTCAGAAAGCATTATACTATGCACCGAAATCAAAATTGCCAGCACAGTATTCAAAAGACATAAGTATATTGATTCCCGTTGCCACCAACGTGAAATTGCAATCTACCGTTCTAAACACAGCTCTGAAACTGATCGGGTATATTTTGAAAGTGAAATCGTTCCAATTGTCGTGGGGGATTTCGAATTAGCTACCGATGTATTGACAGACAGACGGACGGACGGACAGACAGACGGACGTCCGGACGTCATTTGTTGTTGCTGCATTGGTTTCTTCATTCATTTTCTTCTTTCATTGTCTTGATTTGATTGCGATGTTACTTATCTTTCTTCAGGGTCCACAGACTTGAGACTGCGCATAGGACGGACGGACGGACGGACAGACAAGTGGGTGATGACAATAGCTCACTCATGTGAGCTAAAAAAAACATAAATTGGATTTTTTGCTCACTTAAGGACCTCTATTTAACTCCGTTTTAACGTAATTTAGCCTAACCCTCTAAGGAATTTGGCTTTTGTAAAAATAAAGCCAGGAATGCCTGTATTGCATTGTTTTTAAGTATTGAAAATAATGGTTCTGCAACAGGACATCAAACCTTAACTGAAGGTCTTTGGAATATCTTGGCTGATACTAATACACAAACTTGCCAATTGCAGTGCTCTTTTAAAGTGAAATCTAAAAAAAATCCATACACGACGTCCACATTTTATGCAGGTGTAAAAGAGTAGGTGGTCCTATCAAATTTTGGTCCTTCTCTCTATTGATTTATCTGGTGCCCTAATCACAATGATTTTCAACAAAATCACAACAATAATTTCTTTCACACCGGTTTGTGAAAGAAATTAGGCCAGAATCTTGTCGAATGAGTTTAGCAGTGTCTCGGTTGCTAACGGTTTTGCAAACAAGTCACTGGCGGATCTGGGGGGGGGGGCCCAGGGGCCCGGGCCCCCCCCCCCCCCCTTGGGTGGGCCCAGAAAAAAAAATTGTGCCCAAAAAAAATTTTGAGCCAAAAAAGGCTCTAAGGCCCCAAAAAGTAGGCCTTTTAGGTCTTAAATTGGCCTTCTAAGGCCTTGTTTTTAAATTTTAGGCCAAATTTTGAAGAAAATGGGCCTCAAAATTTCAAAATTTGGGCCCACTTTTGGGTTTTTGGGGCCCAAAATTTTTTTTCTCAGACCACAAGTTTGGCCCCCCCCCACTTGTTGGTTCCCAGATCCGCCCCTGCAAGTGGACTGACAAACTTATTTGCATGACACTATATGTATTGGTACATTGCTATTATGTTCATATACGTTATAACGTTGTACATGAACTGGAACACATTGTTTGGATAGGGAAATGTGATAATGGATTTAAACGAGGTTGATATTTGATCAAAACATGATTGTGTAATGTCTGGGGCTAAGGCTGTGGGTGGCGATATATAGGATGACAGAAAACCAAAGTTAAAATATAAAAATTAGTCTATTTCAAATAAACTTCAAACGCAGTGTTATCTGTACAATATACATTATCATCTAACTCTAACCCCCCTATCACACCAAACTAAGTTCTTACAGTTGGGGACAAAAATAAATGACAGGTCGATTTTCGATCACCATTTCCTAATTATGGTCGTCTGAAAGCCCATAATTTCCAATATAGTCTAGATACATATCCCTTAAAATTTGTATATTTCACATTTTGTATAATCTCATCCACTGATGTATGGCCTCTTCAAAATTCTCTTATTTTTAACATGGGAAATTCTCACTTCAGCAAATCCACCTGTTAGTCTGGAAGAAATATGGGGTATTTTGAGGATCAATCGTTTTCTTCGGATTACAATGTTTTTTTAACTTTTCAGCATGAATATAGGGTTGGGACCTCAAAACCACGGAATGCCGGAGCGGCACCCTTGGGCAACTCTCTACAGAGCATTTCTCATACCCCCCTAATAAAATCTACAGGGGGTACTATAAGACGCCTTTATATCTCAGACACTAATAATGATATTGACTTGAAATTTTCAGGAAGTATTCTTGGTATGATGTTTGATTCGTATGACAAAAAGTAAGAAAAAATATATATCCGTTGCTATAGCAACAGTAATGGAACACTATTTCTTACCTTAAAAATGCATTATTTTGTGTGGTTTCATATTATTGTCTTCATATTCTTGATTCTTAAACTATCTGAAGCACATAATATGATTAAAAGTGAAGATAAAATAATTCATCATATCATTTGTGTAATATGTCTAACATTTAAGTTGCTATGGCAACATCACTTGATAATCAGGTTCTTACATTTCACTTTCTTTAATGAGGATAAAAGTGGTCCAAAATAACACTTTTGGAACATTATGTACCTTAAAGATGAAACCATGTTTCTTCTGAAGTAAATAGTCAAATAAAATTCTACAACTTTATCTTACTCCCTTACCAAAGCCCCCAAAGTTTGACAATTTTGGGAAAACAGGCAAAAAACATTCAATTCCTAGGTTCAAATTAGTAATGCATTGGGATTCAACATCAATTAGTATCCAAAAAACATCTACTGACTTTGCTTGATATTACAATATGAAGATTTTAATTATTTGACACTCGAAAGTATTTATAATTTAGAACACTAGCTCATAAAATGTTAAAATATGGTTGTGGTCAATTTTATAATTTAGCAGCATTCATTCGACAAAAGATGAATGCATTTCAAACATATTCATTGTAATTCATTCATTACCATAATCTAGTATATAGGAGAATGAACTTCTTTTATATTTAAGTTTTATATCAACCTCTTGTGATTTGTCTTTGACCTATGACTGCTGACCTATACCGGCGATTACTAGAGTGCTGCTAACTCGATAAAAGGCTGGCGCTGGCTAGAATTGTCTATGGTTCTAGCCAGGATAAAGATACCAGTTCTTCAATTCGACAATGGGAAGAACTGCTCTACCTTAGTGACTAATATGTCATGATATGACATCTAAAGAGTCAATAAAAGATATATATCTAGTAGTACATGTATCATAATGAAGTCTAATGTTATCATACCGTAGAGAGGTTTGCATAGTCTAGACATTGGCATAATGTCTAATTATTACAACCATTAGTTTCTCATCTGAGCAATGAGACTATGATGGTTATCATGAATGAGTATAGCTCTATATAATATGTAAGTTTTATATCTAGTATATGTATCATAATGACATTTAATGTTATCATACAGTAAAGAGGTTGGCATAGTTTAGTGATTGGCATAATGCCTAATTATTACAACCTTTGGTTTTTCTCATCTGAGCAATCAGACTTTGATGGTTATCATGAATGAGTACAATTCTGTATGTATATTTTATATAGATATAGTACATGTATCATAATGAAATCTAATGTAATCTTACAATAGAGGTTGGCATAGTCTAGACATTGGCATAATGTATAAATATTATAAGCATTAATTTTCCTCATCCGAGCAATCAGACTGGTTGTTATCTTGCACAAGTACAATTCTATATGTGAGTTTAATATTTAGTACATGTGTCATTATGACATCTAATGAAGTGTAACCATATAATAGAGAGGTTGGCTTAATCTGGACATTGGTATAAAGTCAACACATATAAGCATATCATCTCATTAGTCAGGTGTTGGTGGTCATCATGCACAATTGTATCCTGATGTGTTGGGTCAGTCATTTAGGCCGTCAATGTGCAAATCATGGCAAAAGTTTCTGTTATATAAAACACTTACAGGTAGTTCTCATCATCTGAACAAATAGTAGAGTCCTTGTTAAGTTGTGAGGCATCAGAGCCAGGTGTTTGAAAACTAGCTAAAAAGATTAATGTCAATCACTAAAGATGATGTCTTCAAATTTTCAAGACTCCTTACAGGCAGTTACAGCCAGGCTGATCAGCTGGGTCATTCACAACAAGCAAAAAGCTCTTAGTTCTCATCATGTGACTATATACGTAGAATCATAAAACCATGAAGCATCAGAGCCAGGTGTTGGAAAGTAGCTAGCTAGTGTGAGTGAGTGTGCTCGTGTAAGGTGGCATCTTTGAATGAGTGAGTGTGCTCATATAAGGTGGCATCTTTGGGTGAGTAAATGTGCTCGTGTAAGGTGGCATCTTTGGATGAGTGAGTGTGCTCATGTGAGGTGGCATCTTTGGGTGAGTGAGTGTGCTTGTGTAAGGTGGCATCTTTGGGCGAGTGAGTGTGCTCGTATGAGGTGGCATCTTTGGATGAGTGAGTATGCTCGTGTAAGGTGGCATCTTTGGGTGAGTGAGTGTGCTTGTATGAGGTGGCATCTTTGGGTGAGTGAGTGAGTGTACTTGTGTAAGGTGGCATCTTTTGGTGAATGAGTGCTCGTGTAAGGTGGCATCTTTGAATGAGTGAGCGTGCTTATGTAAGGTGGCATCTTTGAATGAGTGAGCGTGCTTATGTAAGGTGGCATCTTTGGGTGAGTGAGTGTGCTCGTGTGAGGAGGCATCTTTGGGTGAGTGAGTGTCCTTGTGTGAGGTGGCATCTTTGGTATATTGTATGTTGAGTAAGTGGTTTCTGGAGTTAGTGGCAAGTTGACGATCTAACCACGAATGTTGAGAACCAAATGTTGGCAGCAACTGTTCACACGTCACACTTGCAGCTGTGAGCAATGGCAAATCTGGTCAGACTTAATGCATATTGCTGTTTGGTTGACCAATGGGAAGCCATCTTTAGTTGTTTTCAATAATAAACATTTTAGCTAGTTTTCAAAACCCTGGCTCTAAATTGTAAATGATTCTGCTGAATGGGTTGTAAAGGATTCCAATGTCTGGATTGTATGCAAACCTTGCTAGTCTCCACTGTATGATTGCATTGGATTTCAGACTTGTACTAAATACAAGATTAACATATAAAATATAGTGTCCTATATACCTAACATTTGAAGATGTTTCAATGCCTTGGTCTGTATATATTTCTAACTTTAAATGCTGCGAAATGGTAAAATTGACCACACCCTCTTTTCAACATTTTTATGGGATAGGATTCTAAAATGTTTCAAATAAAATACTTCCCATAATCTAATAATTAAAACCTTCATATTGTTATATCAGACAAAGTCAGTAGATGTTCCTTGAATACTAATAAGTGTTGCATCCCAATGCATTTTAATTTGAACCTAGGAAAATGAAGTTTTTTGCCAGTTTTCACCAATCATCACATTTTTGGGGCTGTGGGAGGGGTTCTACAACTCAAAAATATACATTTTTAACAAATTCAAGTGACTATTTACTTCTAAAAGAGCTTCTTTACCTAGAGAACATACCTTTAGAAAAAGTGTTATTTTGGACCACCTTTATACTCATTAAAGAAAGTGAAATGTAAGAACCTGATTATCAAGTGATGTTGCCATAGCAACTGAATTGTTAGACATATTACATAAATGATATGATGAATTATTTTATCTTCACCTCTAATCATGCTATGTGCTTCAGATAGTTTAAGATAGTTAAAGAATCAAGAATATGAAGAAAATGCTGAAAACCCACAAAAAATAATACATTTCTAAGGTAACTAATAGTGATCTATTACTGTTGCTATAGCAACGGATTAAGATTTTTTCTTGATTTTCACCATACAGATTAAGCATCATACTTAAACTAATTCCTGAAAATTTCAAGTCTATATCTTTATTAGTGTCTGATATATAAAGGTGTCTTATAGTACCCCCAGTAGATTTTCTTAGGGGGGTATAAGAAATGGTTTGTAGAGAGTTGCCCAAGGGTGCCACTCCGGCATTCCGTGGTTTTGAGGTCCCAACCCTATATTCATGCTGAAAAGTTAAAAAAACATTGTAATCCGAAGAAAACGATTAGCTTTGAACTTTCTGCCAGAATATGTCATTTATTTATGTCCCGAACTGTACCCGTTCTTGCCAGTCCTACGAAAACGTCGTAAAACTGGCTCAATCTGGCTGTGGTCGGGAAATATGCCTAAAGTAATCAGCTACTTCGTTCATAAACAGTCTTCAATACGTCCATCTCATTCGCAGTTCGTTCAGGTCGCACCACGTCGGTGTGCAACGTCGTATAACGCGTCCCTTAGTCTAGAAGGTCATCATGACCTGATTACAGAACGGTATGGTCGCCATCGAATTTTGAATCGATTCAAAATTTTAAATCACATTCCCCGTCCGGGAAAGTCCATGAAGTTCGTAAACAGACCGTAGAACGTTGTAGCTACGTTCATTCCGTTCGCACACAGTTTAAAAACAGTTTTGAAGAACGCAGTGGCAACTTATTTGGTGTGATAGCTATATTCTTGCTAACTCGTTCATAAGCAGTCTTAAATACGTTCTTAATCAGTTAAAACCCGTTTCAATTAGTTCTACTTCGTTCTCAATACGTCCTCAGACAGTTCAACTCGTTGTTAAAACGTCCCTAGAAGGATTGAAGTACGACGGTTCCGTTCGTAGTACGTCCAGCTCGTCGTTGATACGTTGTCACTCGTTCTAATTGTAGAACATATCGACCACGAGAACATTTTGAGCATGTTCTAAGTTCTAGAGGACCTACCCGTTCGCGTAAGTTCGATGAAGTTTGCAAATAGACCCCAAATGTTTCTAAGTATGTCCAGTCCGTTCGCACACAGTTGAGGCCCGTTTTCGTGACGTAGTGAAAACTAGTTTAGTGTGATAGTAGGGTAAGCAACTACTGAGGCTGGGCCAACACCCAAAACTCAAGTGAGTGCATGTTTTCCATGTATTGGAGTCACACAATACAAAACAACATTGAACATACAACATGAAAAGCTAAAAACTGGTTTGAAACAAAATATAGTGAAAAGGTAACCCTACTATCACACCAAACTAGTTCTCACTGCGTTCTCGAAAACGGGATTCAACTGTATACGAACGGACTCGACCTACTAAGAACCGTTTGGGATCTATTTACAAACTTCATCGAACGTACTCGAACGGGTAGGTCCTCTAGAACTTAGACAATGCTCAAAATGTTCTCGTGGTCGTCACGTTCTACAATTAGAACGAGTGACAACGTACTAACGATGAGCTGGACGTATAACAAACGGAACCGTCGTACTTCAATCCTACTAGGGACGTTTTAACAACGAGTTGAACTGTCTGCGGACGTGTTGAGAACGAGGTAGAACTAATTGCAAACGGGTTTAAACTGATTAAGAACGTATTTAACACTGCTTATGAACGAGTTAGCAAAAATATAGCTATCACACCAAACAAGTTGCCACTGCGTTCTTCAAAACTGGTTTTAAACTGTGTGCGAACGGAATGAACGTAGCTGCAACTTTCTAAGGTCTATTTACGAACTTTATGAACGTTCTCAGACGGGAATGTAATTTTAGAATTTTGAATCGATTCAAAATTCGATGACGACCATACCGTTCTGTAATCAGGTCATGTTGACCTTCTAGACTAAGGGACGCGTTCTACGACGTTGCACTCCGACGTGGTGCGACCTGAACGAACTGCGAACGAGATGGACGTATTGAAGACTGTTTAAGAACGAAGAAGCTGATTATTTCAGACATATTTCCCGACCACAGCCAGATTGAGCCCGTTTGACGACGTTTTCGTAGGACTGACAAGAACGGGTAAGAACTAGTTTGGTGTGATAGGGGGGTAAGGCATGGCAAACAAAGTTATTATAAAACGTTTGGCACTGATACAATAGTAGCTTAGGGACCTGTTATATTGAGAATAAGTGAAATATATGGAGATTGATCAATATGAAAAGTGAGAAATATAAAAATATAAAAATGGCCATATTACACAAGTATCGAATTTCGCCACTTCACAAAAAATGATAAACGGGGAAATTTGTTATACATGTGTATTTCTAGTTTTTATTCATATTTTGTCAATATATTATTAATCCTAAATGAAACAAGGTCAAGGTTGCTAGATAGCAATAACAAGTAAATTTGGCTCCACATAATTTATCAAAAATACATGGATATAGAAACCAGTTGTGGTTTTGGACTGTATAGGAGTTAGTATAAACATACAGTGCATCAGGAGAAGAACTCAGGAAGTACTATTGTGATTATATTACTGAACAATTCAAGGTACATTTTCTGAACATTTGCAGTTGGAAATCTCATTTTCTAACATTGGAGCCTCCATACTTGGCACTGCCTTGGTGAGCTAGCTAATTTCCTACACAGTATAGGGACTTGTAATTAGCACTATGGCTAGTCCCAACTTTTCCACAGTAAGTCAGCTACTTTCAACACCACCTGGATTCACACAAGACTTAATTACTAATGACTCATTAGATGGAAGCTTTTCTACAATTATGAGCAGCCAAAGTAGCCCTACTACTAGTATACCAGAAACGCAATCACAAACAGGTGATGCAAGCCCTGCTAATTCACAGACTGTAAACCTTCAAGTACCAGCACAATCTAACACTGGACAATCAGGTGTATCACCACCTACACATACACCTACTAATTCACCAAACGAACCACCCCAAGCTAGTGGTGTACCCACACGGCGGCGCAGCAAACGCAGACTGGCTAGATCTCAACCTGCACGTCCTAGCACTGTGATATCTAAACCACGCAGAGGCCGCCCACGTAAGACTGCTCAAGCGTCGCAAGGGGCTAACAAACCCCAAGATCCCACATCCTCACATCCTATTGACTTACTGACAGTTATGAATATGGTGAGGGACCTGAATGAAAGTGTCAAGAACCTTAATAACATGCAAAAAACTAATGAAGATTTAGTTAAACAACTCGCTAGGATAACAGCAGATAAGGAGGAATTACATCGAGAAAATGCTGCACTTAGAAATCAACTGAGCAATGCTAGTACAATGCCAAACAATACCCTCCCCTCTCTCCTTATTGGCTCTTCCATAGTGCGTGATGTCGACTCAACCAAGCTTGTTAACACTGAAGTAAAATGCTTGCGTGGTGGAACTATTTCAGATGTTCATAAAACACTTTCATCTGGTGACACTAACTACAACACAATTTACCTGCAAGTCGGAAGCAATGATTGCGCCCGAGGTAATGATGTCAACCTTATATGCGAGGACTACAAATTACTCTTGGCAGGTGCAAAGCAGCGCTCAAAAGACATCATCGTTTCAAGTGTCACACCTAGAATGGACGACTCAGACGCCCAAAGCAAAATTGAACAACTAAATGGATTCTTACTCTGCCATTGCTCCGATGAGAAAGTCACATTCATCGACAATGACAAAATCTTCAAACTTCAGGATGGGTCCATCAATGATGGCTTTCTGGCTGCTGACCACCTACACCTATCTGATTCTGGAACTAACCGACTTCTGAAGAACCTGAACATTTCAACAAAGGCATCTGACATAACATTACCTAAAAACAAGCGAGCCCCACCCAAGCGCACAACCCAAAGACCACAGCAATCCACACAAAAGACACCACCCAGCCCATATGAATCTGACGCCAACAACACCCCCCAGCATCCACCACAGCATACAACCCGCCCCTGGAACAATCGTAGACCTACATCAAATGGTTACATAAACACTAGCAAAGCAAAGCAACATAACGCCTACAAACCTACTACCCACAATAACAATGCAATGAACAATAAAATTAAGTGCAAAAAATGTGGTGAACCAGGACATCTAGTTACAACATGTTGGCATCCTGCAACTGTCCGGTGCCACCTATGTAAAGAACTGGGGCACAAGCAATCCCTGTGTCCAAGATCCCTACAACAATCAGACTCTAACATGAATGGTAGCAAAACAGACAATTATCCCAGGGTTAAACCACAAAGTTTACTACAACATAAAAACTCTTACCCTTTTAATGGACCAAGCTATGAATCTTTTAACAGGTTTTCAGTGCTAAGCTAAAATCACGGCAATGAGTGTGCCATATCCAATGTAAAATCCATGGCCTCACCACCTGTACCAGTCTCCAATTCTTATAACAGTAATGATACATGTAAGTCGAAGAGACCAAGCCCAAACATGCGCCCAAATCGTGGTAGACACAGAAGATCACGGAAACACAAAAATAATGTGCATGTCAATAACCTTACCCTAGTATTTAATAATGTACAACACCTCGGTCTTGCCAAACAGCAAGAACTTAAAAGGTTCCTTGATAACAATAAAGTTCACATTATGGGTATGAGCGAAACCTTCCTAACGCCTAACTCCTCTCTATCAGCAATGTTTTCTAACCACATGTTACATAGTAAACCAAGGTTAGGACGCCAAGGGGGAGGTATCGGTATTTTAACCTCTAATACTGACATTAAGGTGACCAATGACAATCTCCTTAATTCAAAAACCGATGATTTTGAACGGTATTGGATTCGCACTAAGGTAGGTGATAAAAACCTTGCACTTTGCGTAGCATACTACCCCAACGATGGAACCAGTAATGATAGGGCAGATCAGTTAACAGAAGAATTAATATCAAATGTAGCAACTTTGGAGTCCATGGGTGACCTAATTTGTGTAATGGGTGATTTTAATGGTAGACTTAGAGAATTTAGAAATGAAAAGAGGCCTAGTCCAAATGGGAATCTGGTAGAGTTACTAATTGAAGTTTCTAACCTTAATGTTTTGAATTTATCCCCTAGATGTAAGGGGAAGTATACTTGGTTTAGGAATAACCTTGTTTCTACCATTGACTATATACTCATTAATGATAAATTCAATCATTGTTTTGATAATATGATAATTGACGAAGCCGGGAACTTTTCAATCGGTAGTGACCACTGTATGCTTATATCATACTTTAATATTCAGGCTGCAAAAGCAGATAATATATCTGGACCTTTCCCAGAGAACCGAGAAAGTCCCAAAATCTGGAAAATAGATAATGATTCTGACTGGAAGTTATTTGAGGAAAAACTATCTTTTAGATTAAGCAATTGGAAATCATCAAGTTTTAAATCCCTGGATGAAATGTGGCTTAATTGGCGTGAAATAATATTAGATGTAGCAAATGAGGTAATAGGTCACAAGACTATTTCCCATAAACTGCGATCATTTTGGGACAATGAACTGAAGCAACTAATCAAAAATCGCAAAGAAGCTAACAAATTTTGCAGGTTTTGGAGAGCATCGGGAATCACAGATCTCGAGGCTTTTCAAGACATTTGGAACATTTATTTAGAAAGAAAAGAAAAAGTTACATTATACATTAAAAGGAAAATGATTGAAAATCACATTAAGGTTATTACTAAGAATGCAAGCAATAAATCTTCAAGCTCCAAATCATACTGGAACACCTTAAATATGTTTAATCAAAAAAGTAATGCCCCTATTAGAATTGCTCACCCAAAGTACCCAGATATCATTATCGATGACCCCAAACAAGTCTCTGCTATTATTAGGGAATATTGGGCAAAGGCCGGTAATAAAAATCGCAATAAACATTCCTCTGTCAATGATTTTTCCAAAGACCTTAAACATATGGAAATGAATCTTACAGACACAGCGGACCCTACGAAAAGCATAATTGATCAAGTATATTTTGACAGGGAATGCCTTGCAACTCACATTAAGAAGTTGACCAATGGCAAAGCCATGGGTACAGATTTAATTCCAAACGAATTTTTAAAATATGGCGGCCAGGCAATTTGTGAAACACTTTTCGATATTTTTACCCAGTGCAAAGACTTTGAAAAATTCCCAGTACAGTGGAAGGAGGGTGTTCTTAAACCACTTCATAAAAGTGGAGATCAAAATATCCAAGATAATTACAGAGGTATTACAGTGACCTCAAATGTATACAAGCTATTTTGTTCAATCGTAAATGTCCAACTTACCTCTTTCTGCGAAGAAGAAAATATTTTTGGAGAATTTCAAGGGGCGTTTCGAAAAGGTCTAAGATTAGAAAATAACATATTTACGATGAAAGCTTTATGCAGTCTTAGAAAAAGTGAACGAAAAAGTACATACCTGGCATTTTTAGACATTTCAAAAGCGTATGATGTAATTGATCGCGACCGGATGTTTTTGGCACTTTGGAAAAAAGGAGTTAGAGGTAAGTTGTGGAGACTATTACGGCAAATGTATCATGATAATAAGACTAAAGTTGCCTTCGGAAACGGAAATGAAACAGATTGGTTCACTCAACCATATGGAGTTAAACAGGGCTGTGTCTTATCTACAACTCTGTTCTCCATCATAATGACTGATCTATATGACCAGCTGATAAATGCAAAAGTGGGTATAAAATTTGAAGAACAACTTATTCCAACACTCATGTTTGCAGATGACATTGTCCTCTTTGCCAACACTGAAAATGAACTGAATGCCATGCTCAAAATTGTTAATGAATTCGCAGTCAAATGGGGTTTTAACTTTAGTCAGAAAAAATCGAAAGTTTTGGTTATTGGGAAGAAAACAGACAAGACAAAAGAATGGTCATTTGGAGACTTGAAACTGAGTGAAGTGCATTCCTACAAATATTTAGGTTATATTTTCCACAAAAACCTTAGAGACAATGACCACATGAATGAAACAGCCCTAAAAGCAAAAAAGCTTAATGGCTATATCAAATACACATTAAATAGACATATGAATGTTAAACGAATTGACTTTGGAAACCAACTTTATAAAAGTAAACTCTTATCCAGTGTCCTTCACTCATGTGCTATATGGGCTTCGGACAATAAATCTTATGAAACGCGCCTTAAGTCAATGCAATATAATGCAGGCCGCGCTATATTTGATATTAAAGGCACACCAGCATACGAAGCCATTGTGTCTGATTTGGGTTGGACCCCCATGAAATATACGGTTTTAAAAAGACAAGTTGAGTACTATATTTATATCAAATCTAAAAAACCAACTTCACTTAATGCAAGACTATTAGCTAGCATGGAGAAAAGGTTTGAAATGGGCAAAGGGAACCACTGGAACTATGTTAAACATATTGATGCTACCCTCAAACTGATGCAATTAAGCGGTATCTCTGAAACTGCCGAAAATATTTCGTACAGTTACCATAAACAGATACTAGATCTCTCAAAAAAGTACATAAATGATGGTATTTTGGAAAAAAGTAGTCTCGACAAATACCATCAACTTAATCTGATCCCAAAAAAGGGAAGAGCAACATACCTTTATAATGATTATGACTTCCAGTCGTCACGCATAAAATTTTTAGCACGCGCTGGTAAGTTTAATCTAAACTCAGAGAAATCCAAATGGAAAAATCTTAACCCACCCATTTCACCCTACTGTGAAGAGTGCCCAGACAAAATCGAAACCCTGGAGCACAGACTTTTTGAATGCCCCTCTTATGAAACTGCGAGAAACAAGTTTTATTTGGAAATGAAAAATCAAGTCCCTAGTCCAGTTTTAGAAGTATACCTTGAGTCAGAAACAAGCGATAAATTAAAATGGATAATAGGCGATGAGGCCAGGATTTTAGGTGGACATGATATTAGCGTCACGGTAGATAGATTAAATAAAATATTACTGAAGAACATCTTCTGATTTTATATTTTTTAATGCATAATGAATGTTTTTAAAGTGATTTTAGTTAAGTTTCTTTAAGCCATGTATACAATGTTTTAACTTTTGAGTATAGACGCACCCATTGAGAGTGCCACTGTTACAAATAGTGTAGTGTCTAAATAAATAAATAAAAAAAAAAAAAAAAATAGTGACTACAAAGTCGCATTAAAGCATGCAACAAAAACTTATTTTGGGTTCTAAATAAATCTTTTCATCTTCTTTACTTGTCAAATGCCTTCATTTTAGCTTTGTTTACAATTTGAAAAATAGAAAATTATTTTACCAGCCATGATCAGATCGTTTTTAATGAAGCAAAATGACATTTCTATGCAAAGTAGTTCCAAAATATGCACTTGACATAAATATATATAAAAATGTACTCTTAAGATAGGCTATGTTTATGCGAATTATGAACAGATTCCATGATTGGTATCTGAGAATGTAAACCAGACGTAGACCTATTTCTGTAAAATTGTCCCAAAATGACATTTTGAGTGGTAACAAGACTGAAGAGAAAAATATGAAAAAATAAAACTTTAATAGCTTATTACAGCCATTGATATAGATTACTGCTTTTCTGATGAGCCAAAGCATACTATCGGGGACTACATGTTCGACAAGGTGGATTTGATCGTTAATTCATCTGGTCAAAATTGATAAATTATTTAAAACTCGACTTACTTGTCGTAACGTTAAACTCGATTTCACCGAGTTTCTCCGAGATTGCTAACTCCCATGGTTCTAATCCTCCTGGTAAAGTATGATGGTCACTCCGAACTCCTGATATAGATATAAGCAAAATCAGACCAAAAGTAGAGCTAACAATGGTCGACATCATGATAAATTATAGGTCTAAGCCTACAACAAGTGCAGTGCGGATGTTCAATTATTTGAAGCGATAAAAAGGATTATAAATCCTGCTTAAAGTTAATGGTTTCGTGTCAACTGCAAGTCATTCTATCAAACGCGAAATTTTTGGCTTTCAATCAGGTCGCTTTTGAGTATATCGACTGCTTAGTCAAAAGGTTAATACAATACAATACGTTTTGTGCATGCTCGGTGTGAGTCAATATTTTTATTGGTGTCAACCAAAAAAATCCTAGGAGGCTCCGTTAAGGTTTCATGCCCTGTTGCAGAACCCCTGTTTTAAATACGTTTTAGCAGGAGTATATTAATACAATCTAAGCCAAATCCCTTGGAGTTTATTCAAGTTACAGCGGAGTTAAACAGGGGTTCTTTTTAGCAAACTCCTACTAAAAAATCCTATTTATAACTTCGCTGATATATAATCTCAATTTAAGTACCAACACGTTTTACCACTAGGAAACTATAATATGGTCATTTATTGATGTATATTGGCTATAATCAGGGCAATATGTTTGAGTACATGAAAACTATTGAGGGTGTAAACAAGGGTCTATTTTTATATTTTTAATCTTTATGTATAATTACTTTGTTTCGAGGAAATTTTCCCAGGGGATATACTTTAATATTTTAAAAGTGCATAACACTATATCAATCTTTACCTGGAAAAAGTTAAGAGATACCAGGAGAGTTTTATACCTATCAATTTCAAGAATACGTATTGGCAATATAAATGGTTTTCAAAAACATTTTCAAAAATACTCACTTTTGTATACATATTTTCATGCGTACTATTCGACGAATTGATTTCAAATGTTCAGGGCCATTGTATAGAAATCTAAAAAAAATATTGGTTTCTGGGCATTCTGGGTAAATTGGATTGGATTTGGATTGGAATTGGATTTCAACAGGTGCAAATGTTAGGACAATACTTTATCTCCAGGAAAAGCAATCATAGAGATGATAAAATAATTTCGACTTGTGGACAGGGGAGATGCAAACAACCCACCCACATGTTTTCTGAAACGTTATCCTGATTTTCAACCCCTCCCACCCCTGCTTTTTCAATTTTTGTTGCATCGATAAAGTGAAAAACAATATTTCCCATGTTATTTTCCCATAGGGAAAACTCATGCGATCCATTGCTTTCTGCTAATTTTGGTCACCCATAGTGGATATATTTAAAAAAACAAAGGAATCACCCATTCCTTGAAAGGGGTTAACTGTGAGTCAAAAGACAACATATTGATGCAGCAAAAAACAGGGGTGGAAGGGGTTGAAAATCAGAACAACATTTCAGAAAAACACATGGTTGGGTTGTTTGCATCTTCGCTGTCTCGAAGCCAAAATTATTTATTATCTCTATGAGTGCTTTTCCTGTAAGTAATGCATTGGCCTAACATCCAACATATGACTGTCCGAAATCTGTTGCGCTAATTCCCTCCTCTTTTATTAGATAAGTCAGCTTTCCGTCCCTCGATCGTGTCTGTAATGCCTTATCTGCACATTTTAAGGTAAACCGCTTGACACATTGATTCCAAATGTTCAGGGATGTTTCTTTGTGTGGAAATGTGATATTGAGCTTTGGATATTCTGAGTAAATGTTAAGGCATCTATCTTGAACTTTCCGTCTTTCCGTTTGGCTGGAAACCTGTAGACAAGGCTCGATGGACAAGATTTTAGAATGGGAAATCCAAAATGGCCACCTTGACATTTTTTTCTCCAATTTACCGAGAAAGACAAAAACTAATCAGTTCTACACTTTCATATTACAGAGAAGCATCCTTTAAAACTTTCAGACCAGTCAATGAAATGGTTTGACTGGAAACCTATACCGAAGCCTTGGCAGACAAGATTTGAGGATGGGAATCCAAATGTCCACCTTAATGTCAGAATACTACCAGGCATATGACCTGAAAATACTGAGATGTGCACGATATGGGTGTAACAGTAAACTAATGGAATAGACACGCGACCTTAAGAAAATGGCTTTGAAAATATATATCAGAAACGCCAAGCACACAACCTTAAAACTGAAGTGCAATTTGAAACACACCTTCCTACTTATATATTGGGATACGGTCTTCCAAACAAATATGTTTACCAATGAGTCTGTGTAATCCACGACTCTATTTGTACATCTTTGAGTACTGAACAACTAAATAAGGGGGTAAGGAAGAATTTCATGACATCATTACATGAACACAATTGATCTATGTACAACTCAGATATTTATAGTATCACCCTTTATTGTCTAAAATATACAAAAATATTCCTTATCAAATTTTCACTTCATACATGTAGCTTCAAATTCTAATAATACACCAAGTTAGCAATCATGTTATGTCTGGTAGAACACTAGAAATAAATGTAAAATATATTTTATGTTCAGAAATATGGAATTAAACCCACGTCCTCCATTTGCGACTGAACCGTACCCTGTTTTCCTTTTAAACGTGGTCACACGTGGTAGGGTAGTGTGTCTATACCCAAAATAACTACATGGTATTATTGTTCATTCGATTTAAACTTTAACTACAAATCGAGTGGTCTATACACGTGCCAATTTTTATGAATACGTCGTAAAAAGAATAGCACAATAACTTGTGTATGACAAAGGTGAAATAAGGTGATGAGAACTTTTTTTTATCCAAGTATTGTTTGAATAGTGGTTGCTAATACACCTATAGCTATCTAAAACTTACCCAAGGAGGGGTTATTCTTAGTAAACATTTACAGAGGGGTGCAGTTCGGTAGAGATATCAGTGGAGCCCTCCCTCCGTCAATCCGTTCATCAGGTGCATAATAACAGTATTATTTTTGTACAATAGGTGTTTTGAGTGATAATTTATCATTAAAGGCCTTTTGAGAAAACTTATTTTGAAAATGTATTTACGTAAACTGGGTCACACTAAATAAATTTGAAATTGATTTCCATGCATTGTACCCGGTTGACATTAATAGTTTATATGTTTGTATGTTTATGTATCTTTATTACATTCATAGTATAATCGAGAGTACATAATTATAATATGCAAAAACGTACGTTTGATTGACAATAAATATACAGTATATATACAATATATGTACAATTACAAACTATAAGTAAAAACATTTTAGATACTAGAGAGATTTCGCACATACGTAAAATACAACTTATAACGTATACTTATACTTATAAGAAGACGTACAAGGTGTTTCATAATGGAGAGGTTAAGCAAATACGGTTTTTCAAAACGTATACGTAAACGCAAAGTACATTGAATCAACATAGGATTGTATCGCTTTAGTCTACTTCAGATACCCGTTCAACTTCAAAGTTGCGTGTTTAGAACGGGAGATTTAGAAATTTCACGTTGCTATCAACGGGAATCATTATACTCATGTCTGTTGAATACTATCCTTGCAATTTTGTTTTCGATGCAGAGTATAATTCTTTCTGAAGAAGATGATGTATGTTACGCATGATTTAACTCCAATAATCTTACGAAACGAGCTCGTTTAAAATATGTATTAGAGAACCAGCTATTGAACTTCATCAATGGGATACTATGTAATCATTACAAGCTATGGTGTAGTCTAAACAAACACTAGAGCTAAACGGCTATTTATGTGTGAACTCTACATGTATTTGTATAGGACCGATTGATACGGTTAAGTTGCGTTTTGGATTTTATACGGTAGCTTAACCTCTCCAGTGTGGGTATTTCGTCAGGAAAGATCTTCTCAGACTGTAATAAATAAAGGTCAAAGGGATGCCATTTGTACTTGAATTGTAGCATGTTTAGTTGATCCAAATGTGTTTGTCTAGAATAAAATAGGCTCATATATAGTACATACATATAGACCCATCTCTTCTCAAATTGACTTTTTGGAGATACTCGTTATGAAACACCCTGTATGTCATTTGTTGAGCTACTGAATGGGTCGTTTCCAGGAATTGCTAGAACCTACTGGTTTGATTGGTGTTTCAAATCGATGGTTAAAGTATTTGATTGGATACTGTTTCTACTCAGCCGATTAATTTAGAAAATGCTTGCGGTCAATTGTTCCACACACATGTAGGTATTCAAATTATTGACAATAATTTCATTTATGGCAATGTGAGAGTCGGTTAAGGTTTAGGTATGAACAAGCCCTAAGAAGACCATTCCCCGGTTATCCCAGGTAAATGTTTCTGGTAAGTTACACTGAACGAAACATCAAGCTTCAGATCTCGAGAGTACGAGATGAGACTTCAGACGAGATATCGATAGGATTGTAGTTGGAGGGTTTTCTCCCTAGGTGCGTACAAAATCCATTAACATCAATGTAAGTTATACATTTCGATTCTTTTTATCGACATTTATCTCTTGTATATACATTTATCTATCGCTGAATCGTTTTGTGAAAGTTTTATCGTAATATTTCACACAAAAAACGCCAGTTTAAAAATGTTCAAAAAAAAAAAAAAAAAATTACAAACACGTTTTATCTTTTGTCTTTATGACTTTGTAGTATTATGTTTGAAGTATTCAATTGATATCTCGTACATATGGTTTAAAACTTGAATTTATACAAAAGAATTAATTTATTGATGAATATGGACACGTCACATATTACTCGAGTCTCTACCTTTCAGCTAGATGTAACTTCATTTATTTCGTATGTACTCGTATTTCGTATGTAAAAATTGCTACACGCACCTAGAAATTATTTTTGATAAATTTTATAAATATTTAAGAATATTAATTATATTTAGGATGAAGCGTTGCCTGTCTGGATTTAGATATTTCAAAATTTCTTTTCGAAGTTTGACACATGGTTAAATTTTCTCGCTGTAGCTAAAAGTGGCTTCCGGTTCCAGACGTCAATAATGTAGGAAACTTTGAAATTATTCTCGCTTAAGAAATCAAATATTACAATAGATTCAGACGGAGATGTGTGCTGATGTTTCTCAAATCTATACATAAAGGTATATTTCATATTATTATGCTGTATTTCCTGTGTGTGTGACACATTGATTTACAATATTTACAACACCAAGGCAGCTAATCTTTCTACTCAAAGCCGGAATATAGAGAAGGTTTGGACCTGAGTAAGTCACATACATGTCCTCAAGTTACGTTCAATAGACTCCATCCAATCTAATAATAGATATTTCATTTATTTACAAGTGTAAGTAACCTTGTAGGCTATTAATTAAATATATCTATTCTATTTATTATCCCATTCCAGAGATTTCTGGTTGTTATTGGGATTATTCATAGTACCATTAGGTACAGATATCATTTTATTACTTGATATATATTTATCTCTTGAGAGAGCTATAATTATTCCTTTTCTTCTATATTTCTGACACCTTATTGCACATAATAAACTTTACTCTGAGGATAAGACAGGAGTCAATAATATCCTTACCTTTCTTCTCCCATTATACAAGACAATTAGAGATGCCTAATGTTATTAGGGTCAGCATTATAGGCCCAAGTTTTGTTCGAAAAATAGAAGAATCTAACCAATTTGACTTTAATTAAAGGAAGACATAGTTAACTATAATACCACCATTGTATATACAATTAAACAATTTCAAGATGATGTAAAATATAAAAATCCCTATCCAGATATGGCTATATTACAGCTAGGAAAAAATGATCTGGTTCATAGATCATCTACCTTTGTTCCAAAAATCTCATCACTTTGGCTGAACAATATTTAGATATACATCCTTCATTAAAAGCCTTTTACATTGGATAACTATTTCAACGCTCATGGCATCCTTTCAAATCCTCGATCAATACTGCTTCAGAATGCATTCAATATAATTCAATATTTTATCTACCAATTTCAAATTGTTATATGATATTCATCATCATAAGGGCAATAGACTTTTGTTCCTACATCACCCACATACCACCCAATATAGAATCAATGGTCAATTTTGATAGATGACTCCTACGATCCCATACATCTCAATGAAAAAGGGAAAAGCGTTTCGTCAAGTCCTGGAAAGGCGCAGTCCTGAGATTTCTTGATTACATTTATTAGGTAATAATAATTAGACTTAACATTAGAAGAGACGGCTACTCTTCTCTAACCAAACATAAGCCAGAGAGTCGTTAACCATTCACATTAGTTTATTCACTTAGTTTTCCTTCATAAGTACTATACTTATATTAGGAAATTTAGTTTCCTATTTACTTATATTTTATCATATTTATATTATGATAAATATATATTATTTTGTATATCATCTGCATTTATTCATGCAGTGTATACTATACCTTTAGACATGATATGTTATCATATTTATATTATGATAAAATTCATATTATTTTATATTTCATATGCATTTTTTCATGCATTGTATACTTTACCTTTATTCTTAAAGGTTATCATATTTATATTATGATAATTCATATTATTTTATATATCATATTCATTTATTCATGCATTGTATACTTTACCTTTATTCTTAAAGGTTATCATATTTATATTATGATAATTTATTTTTATATATCATATGCATTTATTTATGCAGTGTATTCTAAATCATATTTATTATGATTAGCCTTATGGGCATTTATTATGATTAGCCTTATGGGCATCATATTTATATTATGATAATTCATAATCTTTATATATCATATGCATTTATTTATGCAGTGTATTCTAAATCATATTTATTATGATTAGCCTTATGGGCATCATATTTATATTATGATAATTCATAATCTTTATATATCATATGCATTTATTTATGCAGTGTATTCTAAATCATATTTATTATGATTAGCCTTATGGGCATCATATTTATATACATCTAACATGGAGCATGTGCTTCTATTTATATTTATCTAAATGTTTTTATGTCTTGAAGTTGCTTACCCTCTATATAACTACTAATTATTTCACTGCAAATGTCTGAAACTGAAGGACCTAACCCAAGTATTACTATAGAAGAGTATCACACTTCTAATACCCTGACTGCAGCCAAGTCTATGCCCACTTTAATAATAGGCAACTTTACAACAATTTTTCCCTTATCCCCTTTCCCTTCTTATTCCACTACATCTTCCATTCCAACCCAACATTTCATTCTCTCTAATTAGACCCACAGCATCTATTACTCGCCCTATTCCATCTTTTGCATCAAGCGCTAATATCCAACCCTACCCTTTCATCCCTCCAGTCTCTACTAACCTTTCATCTTTTCATAATTCCCAACCCGTCTCTACAGCTTATGGATTAATTCCCAACACAAATGCCATGCTACAAGGACAGGTGTCAGTAGCTTCAATGAATCCAATTCCCAGTTTTCAACATATTACATTACATTAATTTGTCCATATTTCAGATTTTGCGGATTTACTTTAATTCATTTCTATGATGTTCTTATATTTTGGTATTCATGTATTGATTCATGATTGTATTGAAGAAGACATAAACAATGATTATGTCCTCTGTGAGATGTAATCTGACAATTCCTTTGAATCAAGACATTTGAATTTAAACCCTTCAAAGAAGGGAAAATCCTTTCATTTCCAGAATGGGTCCGAGCATTCAGTATATTTATTGCTGTCTATACCCAAAGATTTCATGATCAAACCCCTCACCTCTTGAAATATATATCCCCTTGTCCCTTTAACCACACCTGCCCAACTTGCAAAATGTTACTCCCGCAACAACGGCAGGCAAGCCCAATTCCCCAACAAAAAGCGCTCAGGTACTGGAGACTCCAAAAAACCCTTCGAGTGAACTTATGTCAACACAAGTTGTTACTCCAGTTAAACCTGAAAGACTCAGATATTGGCTTGAAGGCTATGAACATCAAGAAGAAACAGTTCATGGTTTCTAGTACGGATTTAAATTTCCTCACTCTGATTTGCCAGAACATTACAACATTACTCATGATAATTTGTCATCATTTCTAAGAACCCAGAAGCTCTCAAAAAATTTAAACAAAGAGCTTAAAGCTGGTAGAATACTTGGACCTTTTGACCAGCCACCATTTGACATATGTTTGATATTATTTCACCCTTATTTCTCGTTCCTAAAAATCTCCAGGTGAATTCTGTGTTATTCACAACTTATCACATCCCAGAGGCCAATCCATAATGATACTATCCCAGACGAAACTTCTACAGTTAAATATGCAACCGTACAACAAGCCATAGATATTATAAAACATTTAGGAAAAGGTTGCTTCTTGTGTAAGACTATTAGAAGCTTGTTTGCTCATGGAAATGGCAAAACAATCATTGACACTTTATGTAACATCATCCCCTTTACCATTAAGCCAAAACCAAAGAAAGTCTCAAAAAGAGAACTTTTATCTGCTATAGGATTCCTTAGCTACTGTTGTTGTGTGATTCCTTTCGGTAGATCATTTATTTCAATATCTATTCATCTATCTAAAAAATGAAAGAGCTACATTATAAAATCTTAATCAACACTCCATCTATGCAGGATTTATTAATGTGGAAATAGTTTCTAATTCCCTTTAATGGGAAATCTATTTTCCTTACAGAAGAACAAGAGACAAGAGAACAATTGCATCTTTTACCGATGCTTCTACTACGATAGGCTATGGAGCCGTTTGCAATAATATTTGGTTTAAAGGGGAATGTCCATCAGAATGGAAAGAATTGGACATCAATATTCTCGAATTATATCCTATTGTTACTGCTATACTTACATAGGTAAAACTTATGTCTGGACACACAGTTATCCTGCATTCTGACAATGAAGCAGTAGTGAACATACCGAAATAAATTTTCTACCAGCAATCAAACGTCCATGCAACTCTTACTTCCTATATATTAAAATGTCTCTTAAACAATATCATGTTCAAAGTGAACACATTGCTGGTATTCATAATTCTGCTGCTGACGCTTTATCTAGAAACAATTTATGTTATTTTTTATCTTTTAGAAGCACTTCAAGCTGCCCAAGCCCCATCTACCAGAAAGTCATATGATTTATTAGTACAGTTCAACTCCCAGACAGGTATAGGTGAATTTCCTCTAACCCCAGCCTCTGCTAGCCTTTTTGCAGCACATCTTCGTTTAAAGAATCATGCCCCTAATTCATTCAAGTCAGTTCTGTCTGGTATATCATATTTATCATATTTTCACAATTAACAATTTCAAGGATCCCACTACTTCTTATGTAGTCTCTCAAATAGTTTCCGGTTTTTGTAAACAAAATCCTAGCATAGACACTAGATTGCCAATCAACACAGCCTTGTTAAAACAAATGGTTTCTAAAACTTCTGAAGTAGATTTTGACCCTTTTGCTCAAGTCTTGTACAGAGCTATGTTATCTACAGCCTTTTTGGCTTACTAAGAAGTAGTGAGTTGACAAGTACTTCCGCAGGACACAACTTACAGTTAGAAAGTATTAAATTCTCTCCCGATGAAGCCTTTTTCATTATTACTTTTTCACATTTTAAACATAGCTCATCTCCTGCTACGATATCAATTAATTCTCAATTACCATCTTGTTGTCCAGTATTACATATGAAGTTGTACCTGAACATATGGTCCTTTAAATCAGGTCCTCTTTTCATTTATAGAGATGCTCCAGTGAAGACCTCTGTATTTAACAATTTTCTTCACAAACTCTTTGTTCAATGTCAGGTAGATCCTACCTTCTATAAATGCCACAGTTTGCGGATAGGCGGAGCTACATGGGCCACAAATCTTGGACTTGATGACTATACTATCAAAAGATTGGGAGATGACATACATACATACATTAAAAAATATATTAGGTAGACATTTATAAACTCATACTGGTGTCTAGTATGCATTTTTCATTAAAGCCCCAAAGCTGCTCAGACAGGTGTCGAGTATTCATTTTTCATGTAAACCCCAAAGTCGGCTCGTACAGGTGTCGAGCATGCAAATTTCAAGTAGCTACTGTTTTTTCTTCATGATGTACTAGAAATTTAATTGAGATAAACCCGCACTTTCTGAATTCAAAAATTTTCATTCAATTCTAATTCCTTTATCTTACCTGAGATTGACAGCATATTACATTACATTACATTAATTTGTCCATCCTTATTTCAGAATTTGCGGATTTACTTTAGTTCATTTCTATGATGTTCTTATATTTTGGTATTCATGTATCGATTTGTGTGTATCAATGAATGATTTAACTACTTTCTAATTAATCTTCTTTTCTTTTGGGCTCTCGCGAGAGATCGCGCATGGCCTTATTTTCGCCCAAGAAGATGAGTTGGAGATGGTATTATAATATATCCAATTGAGCTAATTAACAGTTATGTCAAAGTGTAAACTCTTGTAGCTAATTAACTTAAATTAGCCATTATTTTCCAAGGTATTGTGTTTTGTGTTAATTGGCTCAATATTTATTTATATTAATTTTATATTAATAATTTTACATGTACGACTCTCACGGCCATATCTATACTCTACATGAACATAAATTCAAATTATTGACAATAATTTCATTTATGGCAATGTGAGAGTCGGTTAAGGTTTAGGTATGAACAAGCCCTAAGAAGACCATTCCCCGGTTATCCCAGGTAAATGTTTCTGGTAAGTTACACTGAACGAAACATCAAGCTTCAGATCTCGAGAGTACGAGATGAGACTTCAGACGAGATATCGATAGGATTGTAGTTGGAGGGTTTTCTCCCTAGGTGCGTACAAAATCCATTAACATCAATGTAAGTTATACATTTCGATTCTTTTCCCTCACCTCCTTCCCCAGCTTACACCACCAGTTGGAGATTTATTTTCGCCCAAGAAGATGAGTTGGAGATGGTATTATAATATATCCAATTGAGCTAATTAACAGTTATGTCAAAGTGTAAACTCTTGTAGCTAATTAACTTAAATTAGCCATTATTTTCCAAGGTATTGTGTTTTGTGTTAATTGGCTCAATATTTATTTATATTAATTTTATATTAATAATTTTACATGTACGACTCTCACGGCCATATCTATACTCTACATGAACATAAAAAGCTTTATACGTAGATCCAACTGTATACGTTTATCATCTACGTGTATATACAATTTTGTAAGTTCATTGAACTTATACTGATCATGAAAACTTTGAAATAATCAACTTGTTTATGTAATGACTCACTTGAAAGGATCATGACTCACTTTAAAGGATCGTGTTTAGAATACACTACATAACTACTAGGACACTGAAGCAAGCATTTAATTATGATGTGCATAATCTACACGTGCAGATGACAGTGCATTCACAGTCTCTGGTTGATGGAGCTTTTCTGTATCGGGAATAGATATGTCTCATTAAGTACAATTTAAAATTGATTTTAGTAAATATAATAGTTCGACATGACCCTTTAAACTATACGTATACGTATAAGTTGTACTTTCACTTATGTGCGAAATCTCTCTACTGTGTCAAATGTTGCCTCATCACCTAGAATCCATTGAAGTTTATATTCAGGTGAAGACGCGAAGAATGTTTCACTCAGGGCAGATGGAATTTTGCTTTCAATTGTTTTGAAGAACACATTGCGCTGGTCATTATAGTGGGGACAGTGTAAAAGTCTAGTATGTTCTACCGTTTCAATCATATTTGTTCAAAAATTGCAATTGGGGTCCGAGAGTTTATTTTTCCATCTACATGTTTCACTTTTTAATTGGAACTTTCCTAATCTCGCAAGGAAATTTATTCTTACACCCTGGAAGTCATAGTCATTTCTAAGGTAGTTTTGAAGTCCTTTTCTGGTGGAGAGTGTACTATAAAAGGATAAGGATGATTTTTGATCGATTTCATTCTTAGTTTAAGATTTACATTCTTCCCTTATCCTGTTATCGTATTCATTAATCATTTCATCAGAATCATGACTTATGCAATCGAAACCGATGGAGGACAGAATGTCATCCATTTGTTCAATGTATTTCCAGCTATTAGTTTTATTATTTTTAAGTCTATGCGACAAAGCTACGATGAGGTTGCTTATAAGAGAATTCTCACTTCTGCCTAAAAGATGAAAAAAGTATTCGACTTGTCGTTTCAGCACGATAAAATGTATGGGAGTCCATCCTAGCTCGTTAATAGCGCCAATATATGCCGGAGTGCTTTTGATATTGAAAATTGCTCGCGCTGCATTATATTGCATCGATCGAAGATTACAGGGCGATCATTAAGTCCTGGGAATTGGTCTGCCATTTCAAGATTTCTCAACCATTTGAGTTGAAATTTTCAGCAGGTGTACATTGTATAATCCTGAATTGACAAGCAATGTAAAATATACATATCACATCTACAATTTATTTTATTGTAATTACAAAAAAAGTAAAATTGGTCCGCGGGTCAGCAAATTTTGACTGATGTTAATCTGAAAATATCCTGCCAAAACATATTTATGCTTGCTTCAAACTACTTGTACTCGAGGCAGAACAGTACTCTTGAAGTCATTTATTCAGAAGTATTCATCATTGCTGAGAGGATCATTTGATTTAATAATGTTACCATTAGCCTGGATGCACATGCGTTGTTGACAAACTTAGTCCATAAAGATGTGTTCCAGTCCTCCCTTTGGTATCCCTTGAAGATTTGCTCAAGTCGTTGAAATCAGTACCTTGTCGGAATCAAACTTATGGCCTCTCATATAATAGACAAGGTGCGTTTTCATCTAGAGGAAATGTGGTAGGCATTTAGTGTTAAAAGTGTTATGACAAGTGTTTCTTATGTAACTTTTTATGCTGAATCCAAAAAACCATGTTGGCAAGCTGAAATATGATTACTTAACCCTTAATATACCATGTTAGTCCCCCCTCCCCCAAAATTCACCCCTGCCAGGGGGAAAAAATTCTTCAACCTAAAATAACTTTGGTTCTATGTTTTTTGTAAGTGAAATACATGGACATTGTATTAAATAAACATTTGAAGTATGAATGCTATGGATTACACTTAAGAAATTTGAATAAAAGCAAAAAGTGTGTACTCCAGGGGGCAAATTGATGACCTATTTTTTACTTTTCGTGTCATAACTCTTTTATTAGACAATGATGGATGGTAAAAAAATCCATGTAAAAGGCTTAATACCTGGTATACCAATCCTGCAAGAATCAAAGTAATTCCTCTGATAATTGCCCTGAAAAAATTACTGAATTTAAGAAAAAATGACATTTTAGCTGGGACTGATTTTATATGTGACTATAACTGACCCCTATTGCTTTAACATTTATCCCTCTGTGTTCATATATTTGGCATTTTAGAATAAATCTAAAATATAAAACTTATTTTAGCTAAGTTTAAGGAAGATTTAAGATTTCTAGCATGTTTAAATATTAAAAATTCATGAAATATGATGTCTAAAATTGATAAGTTATAGGTATACCCTTGGAAGACCCGTATAATTTTTTCTTATTTATGAACACATTTGTACCAATATTAGTTTTCTAGCATGGACAAATAATGTATAATATCTCCTGGCTTGGCTTTCTGGTGGTTTGAACAATCTTAGGTGTTATCATTGAAAATTCATTCTTAAATCAAAGGTCTGCAATCGATCAAATTCAAGTATACCATTAGTATCATTCTACTGGTACAGGGTGTCCAAAAAAGGACCAAAGAAAAGTTATTTAACTTGGTCAATCCTGCATATTCTGCCTTGAAACTTCAGAATTATTTAATTCATTCAATGTGAATTTTGTTGTGAAAGTTTAATGATAATTTGTCTATGGAGTCAAAAACTACAGCACTTTACAACATGTGTCCAATGTGGCCACTTCTCCTCGACATGCACAATCAAATCTGGCGAAGGAAGTTGTTCAGTTTTCCATGGCATGACTAAAATCTATCTAGAGAAGTAAAACTAGTGTCAGACAAATTCTCAGATGTTCTTCTTTACATGCCTAAAATTTTAAGTGGATAGCTTCATCAGAAGCTTTGCAATCCATGTTGCTATGAGTAGGAGAGTCATCAACAGCTTCGTAGGCCGGAGTGGTGGCCACATGGGGCATGTGTTATAAAGTGCTGCAGTTTTTTACTTAATAAGCAGATTATCATTAAACGTTCACAACAAAATCCACATTAAATGAAGTAAATAATTCTGAAATTTTAAGGCAAAATATGCAAGATTGACCAAAATAATCAACTTTTCTTAGGTCCTGTTTTTCGGACACCCTGTATGAGTATACTTGAACTAGCTATGATTTCATAGATAAGTTGTTTGATGTATGACATATTCCGAGCCGACTTTCTGTTTATTTTAACCATCTAAGAGGCTTAATCATTGAAAATCATTACAAATAAAGGTCTAAACAGACAGTATTAAGGTGCACTATTACAATACACTTATTATTTCCAGGCTTATGGTATATTGGTACCTACTACTGTTTCATAGCTCGGAGGTTTGATATATGATATATTCTGACTAGTTTCTCTGTAGATTTGAGCCACTTAACAGGTCTAATCATTGAATGTACTTCATATACTAGGTCTAAAATTGAAGTATTAAATAGAACCCTCTATTAGAAATTCAAAAAAGATTCAGAATGACATTAACCTCAACATTAGATCTGAATCAGGATTAAAATCCTTCATAGAGCTGAACAAGGAAGACAAGGCTAACTTCATTCTGGTGGTGATACATGGACATGGTCCAAATCTTGCTATACTTCACCCAAGACAAAGAAAGGGAAATTGGGAGCTTCATCTCAATGCATTTCAATGCATGATCCCTTATTTCATGACCACCAAAATTATGGAAGGTGGGGCACAGTAAACAGAGGAAATGCACTAACTATAGTACCTGCTGCAGTTGAGTGAGGATTCTTGCATTGAAACTATGTGGTAAAAGGCTCTACAAATTCAATCAACCAAGTTGATTGACCCCTATGCCAGTATGCTATTGGTTAGAAGGGTGGCAGAATTGTAGGCATAACACAAAGACAATATCTGCATTGAATAGATGGGCACCGGGGTATAATCTTCGGTCACACATGGGGAGTCCAAACAAGAATGATGTTTGGACTTGCGTTTTGACATTCCATAGAGGGGGGATGGTTATTTGCAAATCAAAACAAGAATCTGTGGAAGAAGATAAAATATGTGACATGCTGCTGAAGTTTGGCATGTTTTCATAAGATCCATTACTTAATCTCCAAAGTATATGTACAAAAGATGTACTCACAGAAACAATCAACAGGCTCGATAGTTTGGCCAACAACAACTGGATGTCTTTGTGTCTTAGAGGTTGATACCAACAGAGTCAAATGAAAGACACAACATTTCTTGATCTACTGAGCAAGCACCAACATTTTCTAAACTATGTGCCTAATCCCAATATCAACAAGCATAAAGTTGTTAGGGCAGACAAGAATGTTTTGGAGAATCTTATCACTGCATATGAAGCTAAAAACAGACCTGTGGGCATCAATGAAATAATGAAACATGAGCTGATGTCTTTTCCAATAGCCCTCTCATTGACGAATGAAACATTCAAGCCAACTCAAATGTACTCTACTCCTTAACTGTTTAACAAATGGTATTGAAATGCCACCCGCAATATTTCAGACATATGATCCGTCTTACAAATTAGCATCAATTGCATCTACATCTGAGGATTTGGCTACAGTCTTCAAGGAAGCAAAACTTCAGCAGTGAAGTGTACTGTGCCCATCTTGCATACTTTTGGTGGTCATATCTCATGAAAAAGGGGATCATGCATTGAAATACATTAAGATGAAGCTCCCAATTTCCCTTTCTTTGGGCTATGGTGAAGCGTAGCAAGATTTGGACCATGTCCATGTACTACTACCAGAATGAAAAGTTATCCTTGTCTTCCTTGTCGAAGGATTGTAATTCTGATTTACAAGAGTCATCCAAGATCACATCAATCAGTTGCTTTATTTGATTTCCAGATCGAATGTTGTGGTTAATGTCATTCTGAATCTTTTTTGAATTTCCCATATAGGGTCCTATTGGATTTAAATTGCAAAAATGCTACTCTGCAAAAAGTCTCATTAACTGAAACATCCAATTCAAAATGTTGTCAAAGTGAGTATACTCAATTTGTTAAGAATTTCTGCCTTAGCTCCAAGAGTAACACAAAAAGGTTAATGATGACGGGGGGGGGGGGTTTAAAATGACTTAACATTATTCAGGGAAGAAAACTCCATAAAATGAAGATTTGTATGAATCATTGGTACTTTTTCTTTCACGTCATGCAATTGTCAGGCTGCTTAGAATGAAATTAGCCTTGTCTTCCATGTTCAGCTCTGTGAAGAATTGTATTTCTGATTCAGATCCAATGTTGAGGTTAATGTCATTCTGAATCTTTTTTGAATTTCTCATAGAGGGTTCTATTGAATACTTCAATTTTAGACCTAGTATATGAAGTATATTCAATGATTAGACCTGTTAGGTGGTACAAATCTGCAGTAGAATGATACTAATGGTATACTTGAATCTGATTGATTTCAGACCTATGATTTAAAAATGAATTTTCAATGATAACACCTAAGATTGTTCAAACCACCAGAAAGCCAAGCCAGGATATATCATACATTATTTCTCTAAGCTAGAAAACTAATATTGGTACAAATATGTTCATAAATAAGAAATTATACGGGTCTTCCAAGGGTATACCTATAACTTATCAATTTTAGACATCATATTTCATGAATTTTTAATATATGAACACAGAGGGATAAATGTTAAAGCAATAGGGGTCAGTTATAGTCACACATAAAATCAGTCCCAGCTAAAATGTCATTTTTTCTTAAATTCACTAATTTTTTTAAAGGCAATTACCAGAGGAAATACTTTGATTCTTGCAGGATTGGTATACCAGGTATTAAGCCTTCCTTTTTCATGGATTTTTTTAGCATCCATCATTGTATAATAAAAAAGTTATGACACGAAAAGTAAAAAATGGGTCATAAATTTGCCCCCTGGGGTACATACTTTTTGCTTTTATACAAATTTCTTAGTGGTAATCTGTATCATTCATTCTTCAAATGTTTATTTTATACAATGTCTATTTATTTCACTTACAAAAACCATAAAATCAAAGTTATTTTTGGTTGAAGAATTTTTTCTCCCTGATAGGGGTGAATTTTGGGGGTGGGGGGGACTAACATGGTATTTTAAGGGTTAAATAATCATATTTCAGCTTGCCAACATGGTTTTTTTGGATTCAGCATAAAAAGTTACATTAGAAACACTTGTCAGAACACTTTTAACACTAAACGACTACCACATTTTACAGAGAGACCTTTTGCAGAAAAGCACCCGGTCTATAATGCTTTAGCACCCAAAATGTAATGAAGCTACATGGTGCTTCATCTGGTGAATATTGTCTGGTGAATGTGGGGCAGTAATAACTTCTGTGAACCCTAAATCTTCAAGAGTAGTATGGGCTACTTGAGTAATGGGAACGAGCATAGTCATAATGGAAGATAACTCCCCGCTATTTCCAGTCATGATTGTGACTTTGAGATGTCGATGAATGATACGAAAATAGAACAAAGTACACTCTTAGATAACAATACAGATGTTACTTTAGAAACTAAAGTTAGAAGTATTTGAAAATATGAAAAATCACAGAAATATGTTCACCAAATAGGTATTTATTAACCAAACTTTTGGATCAAGCAAAATTTGAATTCATTTTTATTTTACTTGACCCGCTACGCCATTTGTCATGTTACTATAGTAACCACAATTATCCATTGTGATATCAGATGACAATGAAACTGTTTTATCCAAACCAAAATTACATTCCCCATTTACCATGAAAATTTCAAGTAAATTGGTTGAAAAATAATGAAACGACAGATAAATTCCCAGAACTTAGTGATCACCCTGTATATGCTTTCTCCGAGAATACATATTGCGGGCCCGAGAATGCGGGGTGTCGCATTCATTGCAACACACCTTGCAACAATGTCTTATGAGGGTAATCTCTTATACTGAGAAGTTTATCATCTATTGAAATTAAATATTTGTAGCTACAAAAAGCGAATTTGTTTGAGCAGTCTATACGACATATTATAAAAAAACCAAAACATTTACACCATGGTATTCTTAGTAGACTGTTCAATTTGGAATTTCGAAGCTTAGCCAACCATCAGCTTTCTAACAAAGATCATCAAAAAAGGATTCTATCAAAGTCTTTCATGCAAATGAAGGTGCGAATTCACATTAACAAATTAAGAAAAGATCCACAACATGTTATCAAATGGTTAAATGCGCAAAATATGTCTATGTTTTCCTTAATAATGTGTGAGGAGGCCTTTTAAACCAATTTTCGAGAACGTAGTGAGAACAAGTTTGGTGTAAAGAGGAGGGGATATCTCCCACCTCGGTCTCTCTCTTACAAACGGGTGAAGGTAAAGGGGTGTATACACTGCCATGGCAGGCGAAATGGTTGAAATGGAGGCGAAACGGCCGAATAGCTCGAAATGGTTGAAATGAAAATGATTATTGAACTTAAAAAGTAGGTCAGGTAAATTGATCAAAATGCTTGAAACGGCGAAACTACAATCGCAAGTAGAGAAGCAGTAATTTGAAACGAAAAACGTGCGTGTTCGTTTTCAATAATTTTGCCCATTTCTTCATGAATTGGTTGTCTATATAATCAGCTGAGTACAGGTCTTCCACGAGTCGAATATCGAGTCGATATCTTAGCCAGCTAATGTAAATCATGTCCAGGTAAGCTTTAATTCAGAATGTGAATTTAATCATAAATAAAGTCCGTCCGTCCGTCCGTCGGGGGCAATAACTCAAATACCGTTGGCCCGAATTTGTTCATATTTTGTACACATATACCCTATGGGGGTAGAAGTTCTGCTCGAAAGCAGGGGGAGGGAGATTTCCCAAGGATGTAGTTTCGTATTGGCACGTTCGAAAACAAATTTTATTAACAGGCCTCATTTGCCATTGAAATGGATCTCCAAATGTTCGTCAGTTGTAGTTTTATGAGTATTCTCTACAAGTATGGATCGAGCAACTTCAATAGTATTACCGTAGGTTTGAAATGATGGTGTTGAACTGATGTTAACACGATAGCAATATGTTTTAAATGTAAAAAAACTATATAGGACATTAATAAAGCTACAAATGTAGATATTAAAGAAGCACATGGCAGCCATCTTGAAAAATGGCGGCCTTTACTCGTAATTTTACGATTTTTTGCTGTAACTCGAAAAGAAGTGGAGCGATTTTGTTCATATTTGGTATGTGAATACTATAAGCATGGCACACTGTCTAATGACACTTTTGGTAGAAGGCGGCCATTTTGAAAAATGGCTGCCATTTTAACGTATTTTAAAATAACTCGAAAAGTAATGGACTGTTTATGTTCATATTTGGTATGTGAATACTATAAGCATGGCACACTGTCTAATGACACTTTTGGTAGAAAGCGGTCATTTTGAAAAATGGCCACCATTTTAACGTATTTTACTATAACTCGAAAAGTAGTGGAGCGATTTTTAATTGGTATGTGAATACTATAAGCATGGCCTAGGCATGGCACACTGTATAATGACACTTTTGGTAGAAGGTGGCCATTTTGAAAAATGGCTGCCATTTTCGCTATTTACTTTGTTTGTAAAAATGCCAGCCATGGCTGTTCGATGGGATTTGCTACGCGTTGGTGTTGCTGTTGTCTAGTTTAGCTTAATTTTGCTGGTCCGTGACTATGTTCCATTCAGGACAAGAGAGTATGTTTGGATTATCTGTTCCACATTGTTTCTCCATTGAACATTTAGCGTAATTTGAATTGGGAGATGATTTTAACACTCATCTATAACTATAACACTTACACATGTAGGTTTGATGCATTCGAAAATTATAACATTATCCAAATAGAATTCACCTGTGTAGTCCCTATAAAATATATAGTTCGACCCCGACAAATTGAGAACATTTCGATTGGAACGAGGCAATTTCTTTTGCACATGTTTAGCAACACGGTGCCATGTCAGGTTAAGCCTGGGTCACATTTGCTCCGATCCATCGGCCGGCGCTGGCTGATTGAGTGTTTTGCTCAATATTGTATTCATTTTTGACCAAAATACTCAATCGGCCGGGCGCCGTAGGGAAAATCGGAGCAAATGTGACCAAGGCATGAGAAAGACATAGTATTATTGAAACAATTAAATGTTTAGAATCAGACCTCCACAACATACTAGTACATGTCAACTAAATGTTGCATGTCAATGACAGGTTTATTTTATCGTTTTCATGGTGCAGTTGACTGATTCTGAATTGAGAAAAAATGGTTGAATTATTAGCAGCTTTATAATACATAGTTTACGATAATTAATATTTTAAAAATCGGTTGTTGTACTAGGACATGCAATGTGTTTTTTGTTGTTGACCAGACTTCAAGTAATCATTAACACAGGTATATAACTGTTTGGAATATTGCTTATCTTTTCAAAGAATATGTACAGTATATGTACTTACGTACGTTCTAAACATATATCCCAACTAGAAACTTTTATAAGAACTGTGAAATAATTCACTCGTCGTGTGATGGACCACGTTAAAGGGTCTTATTTGAAGTACACCACGCCACAATAGCTAGGTATTGAGTTGACAGAATTACAACGATGCTAAGTCCGAGTCAAAAGTATAGTGTACTTTGAATTACAAAAATAGCAGTCATTGATTGATGAATGACGTTTACAATTTAAAGATAAACCATCTATTTCAACTGGGTACAATTCAAAATGAAAATCAATTTCAAATTTATCTATTAAAGTGTGACAAGATCCTTTAAGTATGAATTTACGTATACATAGATATTCACAACACTTAATGAGCCTGATCATTTAAAAGATCAATGGACCTCATGGCTTGCATGGCTGCATGTTTTTCTAAAAAACGATTCATCTAAGCGGAAAAAACACCAAAGTTAGTTGAAATGGCATGCACTCCTATGGTGCACCAGTGATTCACGGGAACGAGTCTATTGATAAAGTTTGAAAAGCGTTATTAAAAGGTTTAAGTGCGCTTGGATGAACTTTTATTTTCAAAAACTATGAGTATGTAATTAACATCGCGTAGCTAATGCCCGCGTCACATTTGCTCCAATCCATCGGCCGGCGCCCGGCCGATTGAGTGTTTTGTTCAATATTGTATTCAATTTTGAACAAAATACTCAATCGGCCGGTTTTCAAATTTTCTCTCTACAGTCCTTGTTGCCCCTTTAAATTAACTCGTTGTATCTTGACTCTTGCATTGGCTTTTATGAAAAAATATCATTATTTTAGGTATTGTATTTAAATAAGACCGTTTTGTCTTAACTTTGATGATAAAATTTCATAAAAAATGCACTTTAAAAATATAAACGAACCGTTTCGGTAACCAGCGTAATCGAGCGGATCACCAGTGCATCGAATGGTATACTCGAAATAAGTAGCTCATACCTCTTATTCCCATTATTGTAGAAATCGTCAGACAGCTCATCATTCCCGCCCGCCAGTTTTCCTACTCCGGAGCGTTTCTTGGTTTAGTTTCAGTAATGAAACGCTCCGTTCTGCATGTAAGAGCGTTTGGATTGGACACCGTGTATACGTCCATAGCCAAGTTGCATTCAAAGGGTTAAGATAAGAAAGCATTTCAATGATCAAAATGGGACTTGAAAGAGAAGCTCGTTTGGGTATCGCTGATTATGTCGTCTTTGCTGTTTTCATTCTCTCATCACTGACTATAGGAGTTTACCATGCTCTCAGCGGAGGCCGTCAACGGACGACAAAGGAATATCTTACAGCGGACAAGAAACTAAAAGTTGTCCCTACATCTCTGTCTTTACTGGTGTCGTTCCAGTCAGCAATTATGATTTTAGGCTACCCAGCAGAAATGTACATGCGTGGAGCCCAGTTATATATCGGAAACATCGGAATGCTCATTGGTACCATTCTTACAACCAGGCTCTGGGTACCTTTGTTTTATAATCTTCAGATAACAAGCACATTTGAGGTAAGTTGATTCCATGTCCATAACCTGTATTATAACCACCCTGCCAGGCCTGTTCTCGGGGAATTAGTGCTAGTTTAGGCATTAGTCCAGACATTTATTTTACTATCAACCTGAGCAATATGTGACGTCATGTTGTGGCGGGCCAATACTACATTATTCATGAAGAGGGCAATAGAAAAAATATATATTACTCCAATTTGAATGGCCTTGAATTTTATCATGACGAATCCAATTTGTACTGTTTTGACAATACCGATCAAATATATCATAGGCTACCGCCTCGCCCAACATTTTTCTCGAATAGGTGTTCCGTCATAGCCAGCTCCTGATCATCCAGCATTTGATTTAGTCTGCACATTCTCAATCCGCAATCAAGTGTGTCATTCTGATACTCATAGCATCTCTCTCTGTTGCATCGCAGATCTCTCTAGAAGGATAGAAATAGAGAGGGCGTGGCTTACCACGATGCAAGAGTGCTACAATGTACTTACATTTTTAGAACTTTTGATGTTTCTTTAAACTCGGACGACTTCCAGAAGGAGTGAGTAGCTCCCATAATTCTTTCATATTCTATCGTATTCGGGGATTCCCCATTACATCATCTCTTGCATCATCTCCAATCAAATTGCGTGAACAATCATGAGCACGTGCTCTCTCAGTGCTGCGCATGCACAGAGTTAAATTTGAAATCGTGGGAATGGCGTTAACATCAGTTCAACATCATCATTTCAAACCTACAGTAATACTATTATAGATACTCGATCCATACTTGTAGAGAATACTCATAAAACTACAGTGAACATTTGGAGATCCATTTCAATGGCAAATCGAGGCCTGTTTATAACATTTGTTTTCGAACGTGCTTATATGATAGGGCATCTTTGGGAAATCCCCCCCCCCCCCTTGGACGACTTCCGTCTACCTATGAACTGGACGAAAAAGTGATGTCCTGGGATTTTTTATTTTTCATTTACAAAATAGTAATATAGAGTTTTTGTTGTATTGCCTATAAGTTCTGACTAATAAATGTTTTGAACAGTATCTTGTAGAGATGCATAATAAACACCCTACACATAGAGAGCAAGCAAATTACTACGCTGGCTGCATTTGAAGAGACTATCATGTGTATCAAAAGCACATAGACTAACTCACTATAATATCAAATGTCATAAAATTTCGAACTTTTATACAAGGGTAGACCTGGGAGGGTAGCATTTGATCTTGAGCAGTGTTTGATATGTCGTGCAATTTTACCAATAAATATTTGGTTGCAATGTAGGCCTATCTAAAGAAAGTTACTTATGTGCATAAAATATATATATACAAGTGTCGAACTCTGTAAACAATTTTTGCACAGGTAATTAACATTTTAAACAATAATGACTTTTTCAAGAGTAACTCTTTACTTTGGCCATGGCCTTGGACCTTCAGATGACAGTGATGCTATATATACCTAAACGGATTATTTTTCTGTACCATACATGATATTAAGTGACTTATTTCCAAAGAGATATCCTGGATATACATGATATACATGTACAGTATAGGGTATGTCACTTGTGTGCATAACAAAATATGAATGGATATTGCATTTGTCTCTTAGTGCCACAACTGTTGACGATGGAAGGATGGACGGACAGACGGATATCACTTAATAATCTGCTGCTTCTTTCCAGCTGGACGAACGGACTGATGGAGAATTCAATACGTTCACACAGCTAAAAATGATGTAAACTGACATGCTTTATTTCCCAAACCTTTTCAGGGGGACTCTAACGCTTATGAAGTTCGTAAATATACCTTTGAAAGTTACAGCTTCGTTCATTCCGTTCGCACACAGTTTAAAACCAGTTTTGAAGAACGCAGTGGCAACCTGTTTGATGTGATAGCTATAGTTTTGCTAACTCGTTCATAAGCAGTCCTTAATACGTTCTTAGTCAGTTTAAACCCGTTTGCAATTAGTTCTACCTCGTTCTCAATACGTCCTCAGACAGTTCAACTCGTTGTAAAAACGTCCCCAGTAGGATTGAAGTACGACGGTTCCGTTCGTAGTACGTCCAGCTCGTTATTAGTACGTTGTCAATCGTTCTAATTGTAGAACGTGACGACCACGAGAACATTTTGATCATGTTCTAAGTTCTAGAGGACCTACCCGTTCGAGTACGTTCGATGAAGTTAAAGGTAAATAGACCCCAAATGGTTCTAAGTACGTCCAGTCCGTTCGTACACAGTTGAAGCCCATTTTCGAGAACGTAGTGAGAACTAGTTTGGTGTGATGGTAGGGTTAGGAAAGCACTAGCATAGTACTGTACCCCTACTGAAGACAAAATTCCCTATAATGTTTCTCAACCAGTATGTAGGTAGATAACAGCTCCAAAAATGTCCTCATCTTTGAGAGTTTTTCAGCAACAACAGGGATCATTTTTTTCATTTCACATATCATTTCTTCAGTGACTATCATTTCATAATCTTCGCCCATTAATGAATCATCAAAATCAGCTGTTTCATCTTGAATCTGGACAGTGTCCACTCATTGGAGGATTTGCTGCATTCAATTTCAGTTGTCATTTCATTGTATTGAATTTCATGTGTTATTAAATCAGATTGACATTTCATTGGGGTTGAATTTTGAATTTTTGAACATTTCATTTTATTTTCTTTAATTACACTTATTGTCATATATTCATCGCTATCAATAATTATTCTTTTATTTGCGTTTGTCACTGCACTTAGTATAATTCTGGAGAAATTTCTTGTTGTTATTCTTATATTGTTTTTGATCCTGCTAATTTTTCTGAGCTTTAATTCATCATCTGGGTGTATTTCAAGTAGGTGATGAATCATATCTGTAAATTTCTTACATCTCCGGTTTGTGTTGCAATAGTAACATTCGAATCCTTGTCTGAAATAAAATGAAAACATTTTAGTATGCATTAGAATCATATTAAAATACTCACCCGCCGTAGTCCTCTCCTTTTTCGGCAGAGTTTTACTTAGGACTTGTACTGTACAAATTCGGGCTATTATAGGATCTAATTATATGCATAGATGGTGGATGGGGTCATCATCGTTCAATTGTCAGCTTACCTGGATAATTGGTAGCTTAGCAGTTGATCGAGAGGAAGAAATAAATGGAAATAATTTGGCGGTTTTTGGAATTTGTTTTTATCTCAGCAGCCCATGCCAATAGGTCGGCGTTTTATAGTAAGCTGTCAAACATAGGTACTTTGAATATCATTCTTTTAAGAAATTCAATAATCGCTGGTATACAGCTTGAAAAACAATCAAAATGTTGGAAACAAAACTTACCTCTCTTCAGCCATGTTTAAAATAGCCAGATAGTCTCTTCAAATGCAGCCAGCGTAGTAATATTGCGCGCTCTCTATGTGTAGGGTGATAAACGAATATGCAGAATGTGAATACGCCGAAAATTTAAGAATATTATCTCGATCTTTTGAACCTTTTATTGCGTAGCTATTAGAGGTGTCAAGTATTAACCGGTTAACCGGTTAACCGCCGATAATGCCTTGACCGGTCTGTGTTTTTATGGGCGGTTAGTTGACCGTGTATAATTCTGTTATTTCCCGCGCTTATTTTGCATGCTAATCCGTTTGGTTTTATGGTGTCAGTTTCACGTAAGCAACTCATACATGTCATAAGTCCCATAACTCCTTACAAACATCCAATCAGCAACTTTAATCCCTGCCACATTGCTTTCCCGCGCTTACTTTGCATTTTAATCTGTTTGTTTTTCAAGCGTCAGTTTCATGTGAGCTACTCATACATGTGATTGGTCCGATAATTCCTAACAAACATCCAATCAGCAACTTTAATCCCTGCCACATTGCTTTCCCGCGCTTACTTACATAGAATAGAGTAAAGCTAAATATAAAAATAATATATATAAATATAAACGCCGATATATCATTTTTCAAATTTTTTCCAACTTTCAAGATCGAAAATGAAGATTTCATTTGAAATTATCAGTTCAAATTTCCCGCCGGTTAACCGACTTTAACCGGTAAAAACCCCCGGTTAACCGGTTAATGCTCAAGCGGTTAATTGACACCACTAGTAGCTATGGTTGAAACTTATTCAAAAATGTTCTAAAAATGTATGTTTGAACATAACGCAGATGCATTTTTTCATTTATTTCAGTACTTGCATTTGAGGTTTGACTCAGTAGCTGTTCGAAAACTTGGCTCTGTAATGGGAATCATTGCAACGGTAAGGGCGCACAAAGGTTTGAGTTACAGGATCAAAGTTACTTAATGATTGTTTGGATGGTCAGACTATTAATGGAGTAAATTATATTGTAAGACATAACAGGTTGGATGTACTATTTGAAGGGTAAATGAAACAAGACGAAAGATATTTATGTTTAACGAGTTACACGTCTAATAATTAGTACTTTCACCAATAGGGGTCAATTTTGTAATGAGGGACATTAACTGAGGTATATTTTCAAAAATGTACTATGAAAGGTAAGAACTCATGTCTTGTATCATAGTCTTTGATTTTTTGCTACCATCTATCATTCTTATTCAATATCTTGACACAAGACCATCCATAGAATCACCAACAATAAACCTAGTTATGGTTTACGTCCTTAAATGTCAGAAATGTTATATTTAAAATAACACCCTGATGAAGTGCTTTGTACCGTTATTTCGAGATTCATTTCAGGTCCTTAAATCTGACACTCTTACATTTCCAATGGATCAGATAAAGGGGGTCTTTTAAGCTTTAGTTTGCTCAAGTATATAGTACGGTTGAAATAGGGCAACAATGCGGACTCTGTGACTCCTATGAGATCAACATTGTTGTTTTGGCAATGAGAACGTGTAAATTTGATCAAATTACTGAAATACATTGTAATTATTCGACAAAACATGATTCGCAAGCACTTGTTCATACAGATAAGATTGCATGTAACTGTTGTATGTAACGGGGCAGTTTAAAATGTGATATCTATTGAATGAGTGAATGGGATATTATAGTTAGTTCACATTATAGTTACAGCATGTGACAGTCAATCGTCTTTTGTGCCACACTGGTTTTGAAAAGCTTGCTAAGTGTACTCTTTAAAAATAAAAACAATAGAAAAAGATGCAATTTTCTTTGTTACAACTGTATATTCTTTAGAACAAAATGTAGTTCATTCTATTGTGTTGCTACCTTTGTTTTTTATTTATATATTTCTCAAATCATTTTAGGGTATATAGAGTATATAAAAAGCAAACTTAACTATTACAGTAACAAACATCAAAATAACATTTATCATACATGTACATTCTTTTGCCCAGCCTCGATTTAAAATCTAGAAAATTAAAGTTTTATTAGTATATTTTTGTTTGATTTTATTAATTTCTCAAACTTCTGTATGTTTGCCTAAATGGGGTTTTATTGCAAATAATTTTTAGATAACGTTTTAGGTATCTTACATGGGCACAGCTACCTTTGCACCATCCACAGCTCTCGAAGCAGGTAAACTCATTTACGCCTAAATCAAAATCTAATTATAGTTGAGGCGCACATCCATGTTGATACGTAAGATATCACAAAAAGGTGAAGATTTCATGTCCACAAAATGTGGACATGAAATATTTGGAATTTACAATGGTTTGAGCTTTATTATACTCTAACAATGCAAGAAGTGCACATTTTCATGCTCCTTCGTTGTTCCTGGGAAAGGTAAGATGATTTGTGGAAATTTTAGACTTGCAAATGTGTGACTGTTGCAAGGCTACTCCTTGAAACTTTCAAAAATTAACCTCACTTCGCACTCTTCATGCTAGCTTTGGGGATCCATGCACCTCCAATTCATAGTTTGGAAAAATGCGTTTATGTGTGATGCTAACTTTGACATGTTTCATTAGTCAAGATACACAATTCATATACAAGGTAAACATATTTTAAAAACATGTGTCTTTATCAAAAAAATATGGCAGTCATTTTTTGTACTTATTATTTAATATAGCGTCGCCTTAATGTGATTTCCGTTGAATTTTTATACATTATGTTTGTTAAGACCAAGATGATTCTTAAAGTCACGTATGAAATAGGCTTAAAAACGAATATCAGATGAGGGGGGATGGATTGCCAATCTTTTGAAAATGAAGGGACTATAAAGATGAGAAGTACGGTTTATACAAAATGTACTCACGCTCAAGATAAGTAAATCTAGCTAAAACATCGGGCATACTATAATGTTAACAAAACACGTTATTTTCTTAGTTACTGGTTTTCCTGTTTGGGCATCCATATTGGTCACCGCGGGCGTCGGAACTATCTACACATGCATAGTAAGTATAATTTATTCATATCTAGTAGAATTAGTATAGACTCAAATATCTCTATGGATATATTTCATAGATTAATGATGCATATCAAAAGTTAATGTCAAAATCAAAGTGCAATCCTGTATTTTTGAGGTATTGGAACTGAACCCTAATGTCGTTCCTTCAAAATTATACAGAACTATTATGCTGAATTCTTAGTGTTGGTCATCGATGAATTGTTAAAGCTTATATACCAACCTGAAGTGTTCTCACACGCGTTAGTCTTCTTATTTACGAGTCATACAATTCCCACGCCAATTATAAAATGAGAATAATAAAAAAAACGCTGGCACTATCATTTTTTCATCTTTTGGCGTGAATTCACACGTTTGTATTGAAATAACTCTCACCTTATGTTCAATTGATTTCTCATATCTAAAGAGTGATTGAAAATTGAAAATTATTAAGCGTCAAAATACTGATTAAAACATATTTTATAGAAAGCATGATATTAAATCAAAACAGTTTTTTCTATCGAAATCACTTACTAGAACATATTGGTGAACAAAATTGCTTTCTAAAAAGTCTTTCACAGTTCAGATTTTTTCTTACTTTTCATAGATAACTATGTTATGCTGAGGTGCTTGTATTTTTGTAGGGAGGAATGAAAGCTGTTGTATGGACAGATGTGTTACAATCGGTCATCATGTTAGGTGGAATACTAGCAGTCATTGTCATGGTAACCTCAACTATTGCCAATGAATAATACAATACAATTAATATTTTTGTAAGTTTTGTATTTAGCAGACAATGCAAACAAAAAATGAAGTTTTTTAGTTCTAGGTAGAAATGTGTGTCGACGTTGTTACATCATACATGAGCTTATAAGCTTGTTGTGTTTTTATACACAGGGCGTTGTCAAAGTTGGAAGTGTCTCCAAGGTATTTGAGATTTGCCAGGAACACGAACGCCTTAATTTCTTTGAGTAAGTAATTGCCGATAGATTTAAAGTTTCACGACACAGCAGCAATTGGTTAGAAAAGAAAATGGGGTTATCCCAAATAATGATAACATAGTATAATCTATTATATCTTATTCATGTTTTAGTTTTAATTTTGATCCCACAAGAATCAATACATTCTGGACGATAGTGGTGTCAGATACGATACTCTGGTGGCAGGTTTATGGAACCAATCAAGCCAGTGTTCAAAGGTTTTGTTCACTGCCCACACTAAAGAAAGCAAACGCGTGAGTAGAACTACAATGCGTATATCAAAAGGGCAGCAAACAAATAAATTGCAAAACCACAAAATCAGCCATGACTGTATCAATTTCATTAACTGTATCATGAAGCTACGTTTCGCCTCTTTTGAAAGGTATGTCATTTATTCACAAGGGCCCATTTTTGGCTGAGTAATCATTCATTTTGTACAGTTGGCAAAAATTGCTTTTGGACTAGGTTTAGACAAGAGGAGGGAAAGCCCCAGAGTTTAAAGATGACATAATTACCTCTCTTGCTTACCACCTTCGTTCGTTCGAATTTTCATTGGCTAGTTATCAAATATTACACTTCGATGGGATGTTTTAATTGACATGGGCATATTCCGTACACCTTTCCTTATCTTGATGTGAAATGAGAAGCTATGATATTGGTTAATACGCCAGAAATGAACATAATATTATTCGAAGCGCATTTCGAAAATTTTGAAACCGCCATTGATGACGTCATTTGTTTGTCGACTTTTGACCAATCAGCGACGATGTCATCTCAATACAGATTTACATTGTAAGCGTATGTCATCTTTGAACCCTGGTGTTTCTCCCCCTCTGAGGTTTAGACATTGCAAGAGTGCATGGACCTGGTACTACTGGAAAAGGTCCTGATCTGACTTTGGGACTTTTTCAAGAGCAAAGTGTTTACCCTCCACAACATTGCAACACATCGAGAAAGAATCACCATATTGTTCTCCGCCCTAATTCTACAGATGGCTCAAAGTGCTCTGTATTTTTTATTTTATTTTTTTTTATTCAAGTACTCATTTAATACATTTCAAGTACAATATATAAAAGAATACAAATGTAATTTCACAAAAGTTTTATATGTAGAAATATGTACTATAAGTTGTATAAGTTTAAATAAATATAATTTTACATGATCTTACAACTTGAACTTCATTCATACCCATTCTAATTCATTCATACATGCATTCTCCCACTCACACGTTGACTTTTACGTTGGTATTTCTCTTCAATTAGAGTCCTAATAGACCATTTATTTTTATCAAACGAAACAGAAAATGTGGTGTTTTATTTATTTTTATTCATAAAAGTCTATATAATGCATTTCCATCGATACCCCTTTGATCTAGATGCTTAATGCTGTCTAGATACACTCTTACACCCCAGTCACATTTCCCACGGCCGCCGTGCGGTCTATCATTTCTGCGGCCAGTAGCTTTTCTACGCTCGCAGTAGAATTTCTGCGCTCTCATACTTTTGCAGTCACATTTCCCACGGCAGTCTCATGGTGAATTTTAAATTTCTGTTGATAAATAATACTTTTTTTCATTTTATTTACATCTGGACAATTTATAAATGTTATTCATACACTGCGTCAAATGTGAAGTTCCAAGCAATTTCTAGACGTGCAAAGATAGTCTAGAAACTCCGCGTATCTAGAGATTCCAAGACGTGTCAAGAGGTGCAAAGACCTCGCGTGTACAGAGCGTGTCAAGAGTTTTGATATCTCTTTGCACTGCCTTATCAAAACAAACAGTATAATTAGACCGGCTACCTGTTGTTATGCGCTATAGTCGCGCTTAATTATACTTTTGGAATATACTGACAATCGTTTTAATTTCATGTTGATAATAATTGATGTTTTTTAAATCATTATCAAAATAAATTTAATCTTAAAGTATGTGTGTGCGCGTAAGTGTAGGCAATAGCTTAATCGAAATGAGTAGATGTGTGCAGATGGAGATCGCCTATTTATTTTGCTAAATCTGACATTTTTACAGGATCACGATATGATTTTAATTGGACGCATATTCCTCTTTTAGAACAGTTTGAATAATTAACAAACTCCACTTTCAACCGTGTCAATCAACAGGCCCGTAGCCAGGGGGTCGACGGGTTCGACCCCCCCCCCCCGGCCAAAAAGTCTTTCAAAATCATGCAGGTTTCACCATTCTGAGCACGTTTTAAGTGATCTCCTTGGCAAATACTGGCTACGGGACTGATCAAATAGTCAAATATGTAGATAGCACATGCAGGCCCGTATACAGGGGGGGGGAGTAGATTGGTTCTAGCCTCCTCCGTCACCAAAAATGCATTATTTTACACCATTCTGAGCACTTTTTAAATTATTTTGGCCATTTTTGAACTAACATTGCCAAAAGTGAACTCCCCCTGGAATTTTTTAAAAAGTAACCCACCTCTTGGCAAATCCTGGCTACGGGCCTGAAACGTAATCAAGTCTATATTTATAACAAATATGAACCTGAATCAATAACTTGTACTGTAACAACTGTCGCTTATTGTCACCTGTATTGATCATGATGGGGCGACGGCAGTGCCTCGAGTCTTTTTGATCTTATTAACCTTATTAATTACTATTTAAATTGAAGAATTTAGGACCCTGGAAGCAAAACAACTCTTTGTTATGAAAAGAATACACCACCCACATGGACAGAACCCCTCATGTAAACCAATATATAAATACTTTTGAAAACAATTTGATTTTCGATCTACATCTAAATCTCAGGTGGATGGTACTCTTTGACAAGATGAGCATTTAAAAGTGTAGGGAAGTTTTGATAAAGATGTTTTATAGCTAATTATTCAGACATATATTTCTTTCATGTTGACGATCATCGAACATAATTGCAATCAACATTAAATCATAATTACCGCATGAGTTTATATTTCGTATTTTGCTTTAGCTAAATATGCGTTCTCAAATCAAAAAGCATCGCAACATTCTTTTTTATTGTTAACTTGTCATAAATTAGAGGGTCTGTTTAAATGGATATTTCCAATAATCAACGCAAATTATTTCGTCTTGATAAGTACCAGGTCCGAAGCCAGCATTTGCTAAGGGAATGACTTTTGAATTATTCCAGGGGTCGGGTCACATTTGATAATTGCTCAAAATTACAAACTGCTCAATGTGGTAAAATAATTATTGGCCGGGGATGCAGTATTATTTTAAACAATACATCTCTATCTGTCGGCGAAGAGGGGGGGGGGAGAGGGCTAATTTTATAGCTGAAATTACAAATAGCTTATGATCTATAAACATCTTATAATAATAAACAACTATTGATTTAATATCTGATATGTGGACGGATAGTTCTTGATTTGGTTTAAAAAGAAACTGAATGTAGGGTTGCAAAAATAAGGGAGACAAAGACGTTCGAAGGGTGGGGGTAAAATTTAATTAAAACTAAGCTGAGACAGAATGAGAATAAATATATTTGTTAGTTGCTCATGTAAACGTAAAACAAATTAGAGGGTTCATTAGCACCAGACCATATTTGCAAAATTGGGGGAGTGCATTTTCCAAGGATTTCAAACAATACTATATCTAAAATGTTGCCCCTCATATACCTAGGTCCCATTTGCTCCAATTCATCTGCCGGGCGCCGGCCGATTGAGTGTTTTGTTCAAACCCTAATACAATTTAAACAAATACTCAATCGACCGGAGGCCGAACGATGATTCTGAGCAAATGTGACCCAGGCATTACAAGCATACGCTTGAACAACCAGTTTCAGTAGCCCCCTGTCCTTCATATATTAATACTTTTCTTGTACACGTATCTCTGTTTTCTGGCTCTGATTATCATATTCAATTTACTATAACCAATTTCACCCGGTTTTCGAACTTCAAAACTATCTCATTAGGACACACACGACAAAATCGTATGAAACAACTTGCAATAAGCTAGTTATTAAGCTTGTTATTATGGTCTTACTGGTGGTTATTATTGAGTAATGGTACAGGTATTCGATATGGTATTGCAGCTTACGCTTAAGTAATGGTACACGTATCCTTGGATTTTAGGCCCGAATACCGAGGTTTATTTTTTTAATTATCGTGTATTATTATTTTGTGTTAATATTAGTTAACCATCTAACTATTGGCATGATATGATAACCTTGTTATATTAATATAGCGCATAGGCGTAGCCAGGAGGATGTGATGGGTGCGATCGCACCCCCCCCCTCCATAACCGATGAAAATAGAACCATTAGATAGAAGAAAAAAGTCTCAAAATGCTTTTTATTTGAAGCTTCTAGTTGCACCAATTTTTGTAAAATTCAAAACAAATCTTCAAAAACATTTTTTATGCCATGATCGCACCCCCCCCCCCTCCCCCCCTCCCACGGGGTCATGCCCCGACTGAAAGCTGACTACGCCACTGTAACGTGTAATCAGTACGCTACATTTTGTATGTTCAATTTGTATACTAAAAACTGTTATTAATAACAGTTTGTAGATTAAAGATCCTTATTTAAAGACAATGTCGTCTTTATGAATTATTTAAGACATCAGTATTCTCAGAAATTGATTATCCGAAGCGAATACCAAGTTCTGACCAGCAGACGAACAGTTTCAAACGTGGGCTAAGTTTGTTTATTCAACGGTTAGATTTGTTGACTTACTGATCCGTATTGTAATCTCTGGGAAGACGTTATTTTTATTTATTCTATACTTTGTATTTGCGACCAATGTAGTAAAGTTGATACTTTTATGAACAAAAATGTCTTTTTAATGGCCATTTTGTATGCCTTTTATTTCCACACCATGTTTTGATTTTGCCTCGATGTTATTGTGTCATAGTGTTTTTGCTTTAAAAATTCAAGAAATGTCAACTTTTTAATTAAGGAATGTTGGTTAATCTCTTGTGGTAAATCACATTGTTGATGATGTCAACGGACCATGAGATAACACATTGTCCGGGAAAAGATATCAATATCAGTTGTATATCGGATAGAAAAATAAATATTATAGTAGATGCTATTTTGAAGGAAGTTGCATCTTTTGGCTTGCTTTTGCCACAATCGCAACCCCCTCCCCCCGACTGAAAACCGTTATTGTTTTCTGGCGATTGCACCCCCCCCCCCCCGACTGAAAGTTGGCTATGCCCCTGGTCATGGATAATAGGGGCTAAATTACGCTGCGTGCAGAGTCTAATTATAAACTACGAGAAGACAAGAAGACTTTAAGAAGTTAAGTCGAACAAATGCAAAGGGTAGGGTACTACAGAAGGGGATCATATAAAAGCACGATCTATTTCACAACGCCTTTAACTTTTGTTCTTCAACTGTTGCCCTTTGTGCATTTAAAAAATAAAATATCTAAATCTGATTTGTTCCACCTTTCTTTTCGCTCAGTTCTGTAATATTATGTCCACATGTTGTTTAGGATTATGCCATTTGCGAAATAGCTGTAAGACATTATGAGAATGAATATGGGAGTTTCCACGATAATGTTGTTCGCATGATTTTATACACATACCTGCATAACAATCGGAGACAGAAGTCTTAATAGTGTCCAATAAAAAATAAGAATCTAACATTTAATGATAACAAAAGGATTAATTGCTTAGTTCTCTTTGTCTTAGTCTTTGTTTTCTTAAATGCGGAAGTGTACCAACATCACCTAGATTACATAAGAGATCATCTAACAGTCTAAAATTGCTTTTAATTGCAAGTTAAAGCATTCCGATCAAAATTTGTATACCTGTAATTTGGGGGGGGGCGATGTTACATCACATAAATTACAACGTTCATATAGAAATATACAATAAGCATGTCCGTATAAAAGCTAAAATTATAAAAACTCATTTCAAAGTCATTCTGTTCATGGAAGCGTCAAGTTATGAAAAGCAATGCTAAACTTTCAAACAAATCGACTTGATTACCTTTGAAAACTTCTTGAGAGGAAATGGACAAATGTATTTTTCTAACTCATTAGAACGTCTGTCTATTTGAAATACTATTTCTTAAATACAAACATAAATGAATTAATCTTGGTCAGAAGTCTGAACATTGTCCAACAAAATAATAAGAATCTAACATTTAATGATTACAAAAGGATTAATTGCTATATAGTCTTTGTCTTAGTCTTTGTTTTTCTAACGGCGGAAGTGTACCAACATCACCTTGATTACAGAAGAGATCATCTAACAGTCTTAAATTGCTTTTAATTCCCGGGTTTTAATTACATTTCATGAGTTTTTTGCCTCTATTCTCATCTTTAAACCTGTCTCTGTTTGCGTATTTAACAATTGTGATAAATTATTCAGTTATTGTTCTACATTATAGCCCCCTCCTCTTGCACTGACTAAATATTAAAATAAGCCAGTCTGATTGCGAATTTACAAATCCTGTAAACAGTTAAAAGTAGCTTCAACCCGCCTTTTAATCAGAGAAAACAATAAGTTAATTCATCTGATTGCGAAAATACGAATCAATCTGATTATCTGATCTCCATGCTATTTGATTCGTGCATTATCTACAAGTCAGTCGGGCAAGGGTGAAATTATTTCATTTGAAAACAGAAATATGTGGACTTGAGAAAGTCCGACATACTGATTGCTTCCAACCCAAAACTTAAAATAGGAAGTTATCAAGATCCCAAGAACACGATCGCTACATAAACAATACGTTTGTAAAATCCCGGCGATCGAAATGCAATCAAACTTTCGCAATTAGGTGCCTAATTAGTCTTTTGATCTCTGAAGATTTTCGACTGAACTTTTCAATGAACTCGTGAGAAGCAAACGAAATCATCACAACATCATATAAACATTTTTCTGGTAAATCTAAAATAGAGTAAAATCCAGGGGAAAGATCGTGTGGTTATTTGATTATTTCAAATGAATTTGGCATATTTCAATTTTGATATAACAAAAGTCAGTCTCGGAAGAATTTACCAAGCATTCCCTGCTTCGAGGCGTTTTTATTGCAAGGGCCGTTTGCGCCGATATGAATTCATTAGGGCATTAGAGTTATGCAATGTGTACGACACTTTAATGAATTATTTTTTGGGTTACAATGCATATTTGACTTTTCCCTCTAAAAGTTTAAAATTCATCTATTCTTTATACTTTTCTTAGTTTGATTCAATAAAATTAACATTGGATTCCAGACAGTTATCAAATTCTCAGACATTTGATTAATATAGATATTTGTACTTCCTTTGACCAGTGGCTGGTGTGACTGAGATTCGAATCTAATCTGTTTCATTTTTTGTAAATTGAAAGGAATAAAGTTTTATTTTAAGCGTTTTAACAATCGTTTACGTTTGGCGTGCAGCTCAACTTAATACACAATCAAAGGACAGAATACAGAAATAAGAACATGCCTTTTATTTGTTATTCAAGCTCGAGCAATATCCCCGTTATAAAACCAAAATACGCACCTTGGTCATCGCAGAAATGGTCTTACAACAAACATATATGTGCCGCTTGTGTCTGTAACTTAATAAATAAAAAAGTACTGAATATAAAATACGATTCTGAATAAAAACATTAAGGATGTGGTTTGCGTTATTCATTTATTTATTTATAAGAACGCGCTCGTCTTTTGAACTTTATAAATGAGAATGGAAATACACCAAGCCAAGTGACCATTAGCTTAATTAGTAATAGTAATTGTTGTACATGTATTGTTTTCCTGGGTTCTCTAATAATAAAAATTATACGTTCCCAAATAAAAAAAATTGAAGAAGAATCTTGATAACAATCAAATAAACAATATCAAGTTTAAAATCCGACAATAAGCTGCTTACGCGCCGGCCGTTAAAGTTTCTGAATTTAATAACAAAGTACATGTGACTGTAATTATATCCATTGATGTTGTAAACTTTACTACATGTAGGTTTAAATAGAGACATTTAAAACTGGTTTGCACTCGACATAGTTATGTTTATGTCTTTTGAACGGTGGCTCTATCTCGATGCATCTGTTAATAAATGATACTATAAGCTTTATTGGATCGTGAATTCACCTTTTCAAATTCAAATCCCCAAAAAATAAAGCACACAATTTAAGCGTGACAAAAAAGAGCAAAACTAAAAACCTGTTAACCTGTTAACCTATAGTGCCTGACATTACGTTAATGAATAATTTCCACATGTTGAAATATATCGCTATTTGATTGAGTTCAAGTCAAAACTTTTTGGAATTGTTTCACATAATGTAATATTTCTCGGATTTGATGCATACCCGGGGATGCATACACATGTTTCACAATCAGAGACAAGGGTCTTATGACGGGGTCTTATATTTGGCAAACCAATCAACAAGTAGTATTATATTATCACAAAAGATAAATTACTTATCCTTTTTAAAAATATATGAAGTAGAATTACTTCATGTTAAAATACTAAATGTATTGCTTATGGTAATTTGGTCAGTTGTTTACACATAATTATCAATGTGCCAAGAGCGAGTAATGAGATTCCAATAATTGTCACAGCGCGTGTCAAGACTTTTGACATGGTCTTTGCACTGCGTTACACGGCGTGTGTCAAGAAGTGCATAGAGGTGTAAAGAGTTGGATTCATCGCGTGTCAAGAGGTGTAAATAATTGACACGCCTAGGAACTCGGCGTGAAAATACTAGTTTCTAGACGTGTCAAGATTTGGAATCCCAGATTTCACGCAGTGATAGTGCTAGGATGTATTATCAAATGAAAAGTGATCGTGAAACATATCGTGACAAATAATGATTCACTCTTGTTGAGCCAGTTGATTTCTACGGGGACCTCAGAAATGAACAAATATTATAACTCCGAGTTATAATTTCTACGGCGACCCTGCGGCCTGTAAAAAACTGGATACGCCGTACCAGACTTGCCAACCTCCCGTTTTTTTACGGGAATCTCCCGTAAATTTTTTGTTTTTCCGTAAAAAATACCAAACTCCCGTACCGTTTTCTCCCGCAAAAACTCCCGTAAACTCCCGTCCCGTATTTCTACTAAAATCTCCCGTAATTTTTTTAAAAATATGGCCGTAAAATCTCCCGTAATTTTGCTGAAATCTCCCGTTTTCTGGAGTAACTCCCGTAAAATCTCCCGTATTCTTGGTATAACTCCCGTAAAATCTCCCGTTTTCTGGTATAACTCCCGTAAAATCTCCCGTTTTCTGGTATAACTCCCGTAAAATCTCCCGTATTCTTGGTATAACTCCCGTAAAATCTCCGTTTTTTGCTGTCGAAATCTACCGTATTTAAAAGGAATTTGACAAATTTGTGACCTTGATTATTGCAGGCACGCTTCTTTCTTTTACTCAAAGAAGGTTGGCTCCCATGGTTCACTATCGATACTTTCATAAATAACTTAAAAGTACTTCATTCCCATGATTCAAATTGCTTTTCTGCGATCAGTTCGGTATAAGTTTGCACAGCAAATGTCCACAAACGGGGGCCAGTTCATATTCTGTCATACTTCTGTCGGGAGAATACATTTTGTTTTTATATGGCGCCAAACAAAATATTCCCGCAATATAAGGCGCATTATGGGTAGGGACTGCTGTGAAATAATGAACGTAAGTGACATCTATCTTAGATTATAAGTTCTAATTTATTAACTGCGCATGCGTCATAATAATTTCAACCAATTAAATCGCTGGATTTAATGCTCATAAATCTACCGGAAAAACTCCCGTTTTTTCAAAATCTAAAGTAAAAACTCCCGTTTTTTCAGAAATCTACCGTAAAAACTCACGTTTTTTCAAAATTTACCGTAAAAACACCCGTTTTTTCAGAAACCTACCGTAAGAACTCCCGTTTTTTTTCCGAAATCTACCGTAAAAACTCCCGTTCTTTCAAAATCTACCGTAAAAACTCCCGTTTTTTCAAAATCTAAAGTAAAAACTCCAGTTTTTTCAGAAATCTACCGTAAAAACTCCCGTTTTTTCAAGATCTACCGTAAAAACTCCCGTTTTTCCGAAATCTACCGTAAAAGCTCCCGTTTTTTTCAGAAATCTACCGTAAAAACTCCCGTTTTTTAAAAAATCTACCGCAAAAACTCCCGGTTTTTAAAAAAACTCCCGTTTTTCAGAACCTACCGCAAAAACTCCCGTTTTTCTGAAATCTTCCTTTAAAAAGTCACGTTTTTTTTAATTTACCGCGAAAAATACCTTTTTTAAAAAATCTCCCGTAAAAACTCCAGTTTTTTTCAAAATTTACCGCAAAAATTCCCGTTTTTTTTAAATCTCCCGTTAAAACTACCGTTTTTTCAAAAATCTCCCGTAAAAACTCCAGCTTTTTTTCAAAAAACTCCCGCAAAAACTACCGGATTTTGAAAAAAACTCCCGTAAAAGTACCGCAATTTTTTTAAATCTCCCGTAAATTTTTCATTTTAGGTTGGCAAGTCTGCGTACGGAGGCCGCAAGGCGAGCGTAGTTTTCCTACGCTCGCCACAGAAATACACTGATTTAATTGATCTGCGGTTGACGCACGGCCTCCGTACGACAAATGTGACTGGGGGTGTTAGATAATTGATACATTTGAAAAAGTAAGTTACTTCACTTTCTAAAAATGATTTGTATAAAATATATTTCACAATCAGTATACATAAGTTAAGCTCATTGACTTTCTCTTCGTTCCGGATGATACCTAATAAAATATTATTTTCAGTAACCTTTGATTCTTTATTTACTTTTTGTTTCCACTATTCAATAAATTGTTTCCGTATATCTTTTGTTATTCTACAGTTCACGAGCATGTGCTTCATGGTATGGGTTTCATCACACCATGGGCATTTGTCTGTCTGTGTAATGTTCATCAATTTTAACTTATTGTTGCATGTTAATGTATTTGTCAATATTTTGTACTGGAAACTCCAAATTTTTGTTTCATATGTTACCTTTTTGGCAAGCGTATATTTAGTATTTAATTTCTGTTTCCTTTACATCATTTTCTTGAATCCATTTTCTCAAAGATGTAGGTTTTTCTACCTCTTTTTCAAGGATTTTGTTATATATTGTTTTGCATGTCAATTGACTGGGAAGCGGCAATGTTTTAATTGTGCATTTGTTTGTCAATCTGTTATTTTTAAGATTTTTCCATGTTTTGGGAATAGCGCTAGTATACTCGCATATTTCAAAAAGTCTATATGAATGTTAAATTTTTGTTCCAGTTCTGTCTTAGATAAGAAGTTGTCATTACTGTCTAAGATATCATGAATTTTAACAATACCTGCTTGATGCCATTTCTTGAAGTACAGCATTTTATTCGAACTCCTATGCAGTGTCTCGGTATAGCCACTGCGGCGGGCAGATTATGGAATCCCCAAACTTTGGGGAAGATAGTCCCCCTTTTTTGTCACAGATGTACTTGATTTTCATACAACTTATAAAATATATGTTCTTTTATGTTCACCAATCATTATTTTGTCAAAATATTTCAAAATTATTGAAATATGAGAAGAAATCACCGCGGAGGGAATTCTGAGTAAAAGTTTTGTTGATAATAGTTTACCGCACGTGTTGATTATTAGTTAATACGCGCAATTCAACCAATGAAATTGTCTAAATTTTACAATCACGCGACCTGAGCATGGGACTAGAACCAATCACGTCTGTTGTTTATCACGAAGTTACCATGCTTACGATGAGATACCAGCCCGCCGCTGTGATATATCACTGCACGGGAGTTCGCATTTTATTATTGACTAAAATATTTTCATTATTCCATATGATTTCATTTTCAACATCATCCCAATTATTAACATCATGATGAATTACATGTACGTCTGCCAATGTTTCTAGCATTGACAAATAAAATTTAGGAATTTCGTTATAGTTTTGAAAATACTTTATATAGTAGTTACACTTAGTGAGAAACTCAATTCCACCATGTTGTTTAATGAATAAATTTGGAATTTCTTTCCAAGATGATTGTTCTTTGTCTATCAGTCGTTTTATCCAAGAAGTGCATTTTAGGGATCTATCCATTATGATATAATCTTTCATTTTTAATCCGCCTTGTTCAATTTCAGCAATAATTGATTTTCTCTTTACTTTTGGTGGTTTCTTTTTCCACACAAATTCAAAAATTGTTTTGTTTATTTCTTGTAAAATCTGGGGTGGTATGTGCATAATTGAACTTACATATGTTAACTGAGAAATACCTAAAGATTTGATAATTTGAATTCTGCCTATTATTGTAAATTTCTCAAGTTCCATAATCTTATTTTATTTTTCATTTCTTCAATTTTCTTTGCGATATTCAATTTTGATCTATCATCTGCATCATAGGTAAATGTTATTCCTAGAGCTTTAACACTAGTTTTTGATTTGATTCCATTTATATCTTGCTGTTTTTCCCGATCCCTTCCTATCCACATTATTTCAGTCTTTTCTTTGTTAATTTCTTGACCAGAACATTCACATTCAAAGTGCTCTGTATGACATGGAGAGATAAGTCAATATCTGTGTGCAAAGAAATAGTGATCATGTGAATGGGTGTAAGGCCTAATCTTGCATGATTTTGAGTATGAACACTAAACCTTTGAATAGGACCTGGGCCAACGATTATCCAGCCAACGATGACCCCATGGATTTAAATGATATATCAATGAAAAGAGGCTTCATAATACATTGAATGAAATAGATTTCATACGCACTTTATAGCTATTAAGGGTTGGTTCTTTGGTTGTTCACTCAGCGAGGTAATTCAGTTAGCTGAAAGGCTGGTGGATATAGTTACCGACTTCATTGATCATGTGACATCTGATCAAGGATCGATCATTCTCTCCTGATTTGACCTACACTGTACTTTATTTAAATCTAAATTAATTTAGTGAACCACTCTATACTTTCATGTTGACAAACCGTTTTATTCCCAAATGCTGGTCAGCTCTAATTTTTCAGAAGGAATTTCATTTCACATTGTAAAGTATCGTTTGAAATAAAATCTTAGCAACAATGTACATTAGTTTCATTTGAATTTAATTACTAATTTTACATTTTACTCAAATACATCAGATTCTTGACGGTAATTTGTTTAAGGGCGGTTCTGCTCGCCGTACCGATGCAGTTTCTGTTGATAACAATGATTTGTTTCGCGGGACTTGTCATATTTGCATACTACATGCATATAGGCTGTGATCCCCTTGAACAAGGCATTATTCAAACAGGAAATCAGGTAAAACATATTTTCTTAACATTTGTTAAATTACCTACCTTATGTAAATTATTGACATACGTTTTATGTTGAAAAACGATAATACATTTGTAAAATACAGTTTTGATTTTTTACATCGTCCATTATTTGTATATTATTTGATATTGTTGAACCAGCAACATTTTAGCAACTACCCCATTTGTTAATCAATGTGGTTTATTTCTAGATATTACCATATTTTGTGATGGATACATTTAGAAGCCTCCCTGGTTTCCCGGGACTATTTCTTGCGACCCTTTTTAGTGGGGCACTGAGGTATTCTGCTTTTTTCTTCTAGAATATTTAGACTTTTGACAATCAGAATATCATAATTGTAGGAAATATTTGGTGTAAAAATATTACGACACGTATTATTTGCCTAATTGCCTGATGTACCAGAAGATAGTAAGACAATTGAGATGAAAAGAAAATGTACTTGCATTGATAGATGTTCGGATTAGAAAGGTTTTCAGATATCTAGGTTTTACCAAAGTCTGAAATGGTAATCAAACAATGTTTTTGTATGAAAAATCAAAACATAATATATCTTTGGTGTGTTAATGGACGCAGCATTTTCGTTTTTAACTGTAGCTCCATATCGTCAGGTTTAAATGCTCTTTCGGCGATCACCTGGGAGGATTTCCTCAAACACAGGTTCAGACATCTAAAGGAGTCAAGAAAAGCACTCTGCACAAAGCTTTTGGGTAAGCATTGAGGATTCTAATACGTACAGACTTTTTAGTGGCATGATGAACAAAACTAGAAATATTCATTTTATGACATAAATCCATCGTAGATGCTCTCGAATGTTCTGAAATTGAATAAATTAATATATCAGTTTTTTTGTCTTAATTACCTCTTAATTAGATGCTCTGACATCAACTATTTACTTTTTCAGTTTTGTTTTATGGCATTTGCTCAACTGGGGTTGCTTGTTTAGCAATTCTTATAAAAGGACCAGTAATACAGGTAAGGTATGCGTTACACGTTTTGGCAATGTTAATAAATTGGTTGTAAATTAATATTATTGTGAAAAAGACTAATGTCAAAATCATGTCATGTTGCTCACGATTACTTCAACTTTTTATACGTAAAACTTTGCTTGATATTTAAAAGGTATAAAAGATATATAGGTATAAGTGGTATTTTCTCAACTCTGATGGAATCCCCTTTATCCTTTTATGAGAAATTCCGAGTGTAGTATATTCTGGCATAAGATTAAATATCTACGAAAATGAATGCAATTAGTTTGAATTTGGCTGCTTGCCTATTAATTCTTGCAGATTTTTTAATCTTTACAACCTCCTTACCATATACATATTGTATATATGATGTTAGTCATTCGAAACACGGCAGCATAAGTGAAGCAACTTTGTCTATCATTTTTTCTGTATTTAATTGATCGATTCTTGTATTTATAGGCTAGTCAAACTTTAGGTGGTGCGATAAATGGGAGTACGGCAGCCTTGTTTATTCTTGCAGCTTTCACCGTGACTTCCAACTGGAAGGTAGGTTATATTGTCTCCAATTCGACTCTTTAATGTTATTTATAAATTATTTTATGACACACTTTCCAAGGTTTTAGGTTTCTAAACATTAATCTAAAGGGGCTCTCTGCGTATTTTCAGCATATTTGGGACAAAAACTTATGAACTTATAGTTTATCCAATGGATTGATAAATACGTTATCATCCGTTTGACATACAAAAAACAGTTCAAACGGCCCACAACTGAGCTTACAATAAATTATCAAAAAAATATGTTCGATCTATTCAGTTTTTACATCTCAGGTTTTTACCAATGTAAATGGAAGATGGTGAAGTTATTTTTATCACATGATTCCTTCATATTAGATAAAAGTGTCGCCACCTTCCAATCAAGAGTTATTTAAAAAAACGTGCACTTTGCCAAAAGTGTGCATGCACTACTAAGGATCTCTGAAATGCTTTCAAAGGTTTTCTACTCGAGTTTTTTCGCTTCAATATAACTACGAATCAAGCTCTGTATCATATTTAATTGAGTGTATGCATTACATGTTTCATTGATTACTTAATCATTTTTTCTGCTAAACTATGCATAGTGCCCCTTAAAGTATTTATTTGAGAAATGAGACTTTGGCATATATCAAACACGTGACCTTGCATCATCAAGGACCATTGTTGTCTGCAAGTTTAGTTTGCACGTAAAGGCAACCATACCATACAATTTATTTCGTTCCAGGGTGCGTTAACGGGTCCAATTGTATCTTTCATAATCATCCTCTGGATCGCTATCGGAGGTCAGTCTATTAAAGGCCACAATCAATACTTGCCTCCCGGCCCAACTGATCGATGTGACATTTTAAATAGAACCAGCTTCTATAACACTTCCGTTTTAAACAATGTCACGTCGTCGTATAACGATACAATAGAAACGTTAACTGTATATGATGGAGATCTGTTGAATCGTTCCAGTACTTTGGAACCCAATGACCAGGAATTGTAAGTAGAACTCCAGTCACATTTACTCTATGGCGGCCTATCTTCTGATTCCAAAATCGATATAGAAAATCTAAATCGTACCGCTTATCCTTATATTTTATACTGCATATTTCTTTCGATTTTGGGAAGCTTGCATTGGCCGTCGCACGGTTACCGTAGATGAAATGTGACCAAGACTTTAGTGTCTTATCATTACCAGCAAATAACCTGTTAAGAATATCTGAGTACACGCACTTCATTGTTTTTGTTAAACTTGACTAAGTTTGCCAGATGATGAACAAAATATTTTCAAAGGCAGTTTATACAAGTGTGGTGATCAAAAACAATTAGAGCAATGTAACCAGTGTTCTCCACGGGGTAGCGAACCCCAATGAACAAAATATTCATGAATCTGTGCATATGTCTGATAAGGGCCATAAACCATTTACTCTACCCTTGATCTTCAGATAATAAAATACAACTATTGGAGAGAATCAGAGAAAGTATGCAATAATTGTGATCTAAAATTTCTTCAATTTAAGTGTAATAAAACCATACTTTGAAGATTTGAAGAGATCAAGAAGTCCCAATTTTGGCAGCCATTTTGAATTCCGAGTCCCGAATCAGAAAAATATATAAAAAATAAACATGGCTAAGTTTACTTTGCTAAAAATCCTTTGTTATTGTTGAAATTTTGTTTTACATTTCTTTTACAGAACTGGAATCCAACACTTGTATGGCATTTCTTATTTCCTGTACGCACCACTGGGGATTCTTATTGCCATAGTAATAGGTCTTGTAGTCAGTTGGGCAACAGGTTTGACAGTCACTTATATCATTATTTGCTTTGATTATTTTCCATTATCTTAGAATATCGTTTTCCAAAGGCAAAACCATATCGGAATTTTCATTCCTTATCATTTTGAAATTGATTATAAAGGATATATAGAAGATATCCTATGATTTTTGAGGGATACCATTTTTATCCACGGGTGGATATCGTCAATCTCCACGAGTGAGCGCAGCGAATGAGTTAATATCGGCGATATCCATGAGTGGATAAAAATGTGGCCCGAGAAAATCATAAGATATCCGATTTATCCTTTGGTGGCAGTTATTAACCTTGTTACCTTGGTAACCTTGTTCCTCCAAAAACCTTGAAACACTGGAGAATTTGCTTCTAAGTGAGGTTGGCTCATACTCACTGCCATCCTTTTTGAGAAACAACATTTTAAAACAACATTTGATTCAACATGTGTGAAGAATTTACTCAAATTGAGCATGTTTTCTACAAAGTGATTACATGAAGACATCTAAATCATCTTAATAAGTCCGATGATACTTGGAACTATATTCTGGCAGTTTAATCAGACAAGGCTGTTATTTGTCAAACCAATTAGGCGGTATATTCAAAACTTATGAATAAATAGTATCCGTCGGATACGATTAGAGATCACGTCATATGGATCGGATACGATTTCAGTGTCGTATACCAAAATTATATTGTGTTGTTATCCCCATATATATTTAGTATCCATGGGATGAAAAGAGGTAACATTTTCTCCTCAAAATAATGCATTTGGATATCCAAGGTTATTGTTCACATCGCAGACAGACATGTGTGGAATAGAGTATAACTTCAATCACCATTTAATACATTAATATCATATTAGAACAAAATTGACACATGCAACACACTCTGGTGCAAAAAAGGATATTGATTACATTTTCGTTCCTTATACCACGGATATAACATTAAAGCCTTACACTTTTCAATTGTTAGGTGGTGAAAAGGGGAGATACATAGACAAAGCATACATTTTCCCACTATGTGATGCACTCTGCTGCTGTTGTCCATCTAGGGTCAAAGACAAAGGCTGTGCATGTCGAGGGGACAACAACCCAAGACAAGTTAGTGTACTATTGTGTTAATGAAGAAAATATTCTTTCTGATTCTAATAAATATAATTATACATGATGAAATATGATAACAATATAAGATTGTACGATGATCGATTGACTCATATAAATATGTCATGTTATGATGAAAAGGAACTTGAATTTTGTTGTTTTATTATTATTCTAGGAAAATGGAGTCGAGAGAAATGTTCTTCGAGATACGAAATTCCAAAGTATAAAAACTGCTAATGAAGAATCCAGATGCTGACAGAAGTCATCAAAAGGGCTAGATTGAGGTGAAAGTTGCTGATATATACTGCAGTCTGGAATCGCAATGATACATGATGTATTGGGATTGTACACGAAAACTGTCGTGTACATTTGTACCAAGATTATCTGTTTCCGCAACCATCATGACTAAATCGTTTCTTTTGTTGGGAGAATTTTGGACGATCTTGAAGAATTGTCATTATTTTAACAATAGACCGGTCGATAGAAATAATTTCTGAATAAAGATGGCATGGTTGATCTATAAATATAATATGTGATTCTGTTGGTGCTGCCATCTTTATGTCCGCCCAAAATCTATGTATGTTACCGGAACGTCGTCTGCATCAGTTGTCTACCGATCACTCTAAAATTAAAATAGTACGACTTAAAAAGAAAGTTCACTTGCACTGCGGTCAGTATTTGGATGTTCAAAGCTTTACATTCCCTCAGGTATGAAAACAGATGATGTGGAAATCACTCATCGTGTAAGGCGTGTTGATAGGCCAACAGCTGGTACTAACCCTAAGCCATGTCATATCATAGCCAAAATGAAATTCCCCATCATGATCAACCATGACATCTCATTTCTACTCAGCCCAGATCATGTTTCAGGTGAAACAGAAAGAAGCTATAAGTATCAGAATGGAAGTTCCATGGAAGTATTCAAATATGCTTGTTTTTGTTGAGCTGATGCCCTTAAACAGGCAGCTAGAATATGTTAAATCAGCAGAGCTTGATCGAAAATGCCTGGAAAGGCGCTCAAACGGAAAAATGGTTGGAAAGCAAAAATGATTTTATGTAAATTGATTAAATCCTTTATACACCCTTTAGCATTGTATTAGCAATTTAAGTTTCAAACGATGAAATATGTAATTTGAAATAGAATATCTAAAACATCACCCTAATATCATTTTGTTTTCATTTTACACTCGCTTTACTCACCCTCTTGCTTTTTACAATATACACTCCCCTCCATAAGTTTGGCAACATTTTTCCCCCATTGAACTACGTGTTAAAGCCTCTTTACGTTTGAATTTTTATTTACTTAACCGGCGATGAAATAACTTTTATCTAATAGACATTGCTACGTATTTAATAATTGTAGTTACCACAAATACTTTTATAAGGTTTATGGGAAATGGGAGTCTAACCTTATTGTCTTTGGCTTATTCCAAAGCAAATACTTACATTTTCCTAATCTGAAAATTCATAACTGTTGTGGTCAACAAATATTAATTAGTTGGGACATATAAAAAGCCCAAACAAATTGGTTGGTGTTAGGGGATGGAGGCGGGATGTAATCAAAGTTTATGCTTACCTACACTTTGTTTGTTCCAAAAGTGTAAAAAACTTGCGGAGAATAATCATATAACTTTACTTTGAGTGAAAAGGACGCTATCTTGTCTTCAAAGAACTTCCGTGAGCTCTGATTGGCTGATCTGCATGGGCGCTTCGCTGATTGGTTCTTGGCGTGTGTCCTACTTCCAGCGGGAGATTCAAACATTTAAAAACAAACTTGAAGGCTAGACTCCACAATATCCCGATAAAATACATTATGAATATAATGTTTATTTATCTAATAGACATTGCTACGTATTTAATAATTGTAGTTACCACAAATACTTTTATAAGGTTTATGGGAAATGGGAGTCTAACCTTATTGTCTTTGGCTTATTCCAAAGCAAATACTTACATTTTCCTAATCTGAAAATTCATAACTGTTGTGGTCAACAAATATTAATTAGTTGGGACATATAAAAAGCCATCATAACGAGACCCATTGGGTTCTCGTTGGCCCAACCAATGTCTATCTTTCCACATACACCAAAGACTTGAATACTAGGAGTAACTTTTATATATAAATTTATTATAAAAAACTCTGTAAATGGCAATTTTTTAGCACCTTAGTATTACCGATTCACAAAACTTTCCTTTTCCACTTTTGAAAAATAAACTTCTGTTTCTCACATATAAAAATTTGTTTCTCCATACCAATGCACCTGAATGTTGCTATGCTAAAACCCAAGCAAGGTTGCAGCTTATCACTTAGAAATGTTTAAAATAATGAGTATGTTTAATTGACCACTCTAAGCCACTAAAGCATCTGATCACATTTTTTTACTATTTTTCAAAATCTATATACACTACTACTATTTCTAATTAAATTTCAATTTGGGAATTCTTGATATCACCAAGACCAGTCGTAAGACGTAAAAATGAACAGATCATCTTGAAATTAGCTTCTATTAAAACAGATTCATATAGCATCTCTTATTTTTCATTTTCAAAAGTTCAGAAAGTGTCCTCTGATCAGATCATTGTCTCTCGATCCAACTTTATTTCAACCAGCTTTATTTGTATATATTATCACTTCAAATATTTCTTGAATGCGTCTGTTTTCCATCTTCCTAATTTTCTAATCTGTGCATCTGAATATCCAAGAGATGCCGCATATGTCGCCCCTCCAATCCGGAAAGAATGTCCTTTGTATTGATCTATGTTTATATTGCATGTTGATTGTAGGGTATATAGCACCGTTGTAAATTCCTTTCTTGAAACTGATCTTCCAGACGCTTGTAAGAAAAGCTCCTCCCCTCCATTAGGGCGACTTTGTAAATAAGTCAGCAGTGTTTGCACCGGACACGATACATTTCTAGTTAACTGAGGGTAGATAGTAAGCACCTGACCCATGCCAGGCTTGGAATGTTTATAAGAGTCCATCTGTATATGAATGATATTTCTCTCATCATCGTAACGAACATTTTTCCACAAGATGGTGTGTCCTGTACCCTCATTCACCATTTCCCCTACCCGTAGTAGAGCGTAAAACGCTGTTGTAAACATTGCAGAGTATAGCACTCCTTCATAAAAATCACAATTCCTCTGACATGCCACAATTAAATTTTGTAACAATGCTTGCGTAATGGGTAAACGGGCGTTTTGAGGAGGTTTTTGAACAGTTAAGCCTTGTAACGTTTCCGACACGATAAAATGTTTTGTTGGGTCTGGAAGGCCTGCTAACTTATATTTGTATGCCAATGCGGAAATAAATGTTCGTACAGAAGCTGGTGAATATTTCTGTCCAAGAAATGCAACAAACAAGGATGTCAAGGGCCCATCTGCTGGGTAAGCGTTCAAATTATGCGTTCGCCAAAAATCTAATAGTAGTGAATCTATTTTATTATATGTTTTCCATGTACTGGCCCTTTTGGCCTTACAAACTAGAGAATCACGCCCTTTAATAAGCTGTCCGGTAAGGCTTCCTCTGACAAACAAGTCCGTTCTGTGTCCGCTGACCCATGAACCTGAAGGAACAATGGTATATTATCACGTGAAAGTGCATCGCTCGCTACATTGTCAACACCTCTGATATGTATAGCTTTAAATACAATATTGTTCTTCATTGCTATAAGTATCAATGGCCTTAAAAGTTTCATGATTTGCTTGTCCTTGGCAGTGCACTTATTTAAGACATATACCAGAGCTTCATTATCTGTACGAATTATCAATTTTTTGTTTGCCAAGTTTGATTTCCAAGTCATCATTGCCGCTAAAATCGGGTATAGTTCCAGCACCGCAATATTTAATCCCTGGTGATTCAAGGCCCATGTCCCTTGGATCCAAGAGTTATTATAAACGGCCCCAAAACCAATCATGCCCGCAGCATCCGTGTATATGACTTGTGTTCCTGGGTCTTCCCAATTAGTATCATGAATGAATGCTTTTCCATTAAAATCTCTCAAAAATTGAAGCCACATGAATAAATCTTCACGTATTTCTCTATTTAGACGTACCCGATGCCATGCTTGAGAGACCCCTTTTGATAAATCAGACAATCTTCGGAGAAAACCCCTACCCCCCGGGATAATTATACAGCAAAAATTCAACGACCCATGTATTTGTTGCAGGGTTTCCAGGGTTATCTTTCTCTTTTTCACATTGTCTTCAATTAGTTTTGTGTACTTCTCAATTTTCTGTAAGGGTAGTCTCGCTTCTCTTTTTAAAGCATCTAATTCAAAACCGACAAATGTCATCACTTGACTAGGACCTAATGTTTTCTCTGGCGCAAGTGGTACCCCCAGCAATTTGCAACAATTTAGGAAAGCGTCTAATTGTTCTGTACATTCCGATTTACTCTGGCTAACAATCAAAAAATCATCGAGCAAATGAAGAATATCTCGTATACCCAATTTATTCTCTGCTATCCACTGTATTGAAGAACTGAAAATTTCAAACAATTGGCATGAGTGAGATAAACCCATCGGAAGTACCTTGTCATAGTACCAATCTTCCCCTACTTTAAAACCAAACAGAAAATGAAAATCTGGGTGGATCGGAACTATTCGGTAAGCCGATTCAATATCAAATTTCGCCATATATGCCCCCGACCCAGCGTCTAATAACTTATCTATTGCCTGATATATTGTTTGATATTTGACTGTTGAGAATTCCTCAGCTATGCCATCGTTAACAGAGAAACCTTTTGGATGTGACAGGTGATGGATTCTTCTAAATTTACCTGGTGTGCTTTTTGGAACCACCCCCGTTGGGGAAACTACAAAATGATTGAATGGTTTTTCTGACAAAGGACCCGAAATTCTACCCAGAGCCACTTCTTTCTGTATTTTTTCCAATAGTTCCTTTGGATGTTCATAAGCAGAGGGTAAATTACGCATTGTCGATTTTGGCAAATTTCCAGCATATGGGATTTTGAAACCAAATGTGAAACCTTCCCTGAGAAAATTACTTATTTCAGGATCATAACCCTCCAAAAATTCATGTAACACGTTTGGTTGTACAGGAGTAGGAATAGAAGCTTCTAAAGACAAATCAACTGAAACCCTATTTTCTTCAATCAATTTACACAAAGGATTATTTTGATTTTTTGACAAATCTGTTGGAATTTTTGTTCTGTTGGCTAAAGGGTCCTGACTTCTGAGACTTTCCTTGCTTACAATCATTAGCTCTGTGTTTTTCATTGCAAACCCTGCAAACGTGCCTATACTTGCAGGAAGAGAACTGGCAGAATTCCCCATTGTTCCAGCGAAAACATACGGGTTGTTCTCGAAAAGTAGATTTCCCTGTTTTTTGACTGGCACCTTTTTGAGCCCCCTTGGTTGTATATGTTAGATTTGGCTGAATAATAGTAGCTGCTAATAACAGCTCATGGTTAATAACCTCCCACCTAAGCCCAGCTAATAGCTTATTTCTCCTAAAATCCTCATCATATTGTTGCCAATTTGCGTTCGGCGTTTTGCTTAGAGATAAAATGTGGCTAGCATATTTGATCAAATTGATAGCTTCATATGGGTGATGCCTAACATATACAGTCATGAAGACATAGAACGCTGTTTGCCAATCATTTACTGATGCTATTTTGGCTTTTGCTTCAATAGGTTTCAGAACCAACCTTTCTACTCCCTCCTCATTTTCACTTACATACTTAAATTCCTGATTTGAATCAGTTTTCACCAACAGTGTTTTCAAATCAACATACTCATTTTTAATAATTTTTTGGCGTACCGAATCAGATATATGAGTATCAAGCTGATTGCCTGTAAACATGAGGAAATTTGTGTTACCTATCCCTAACTGATCTGGTCTCCACGGGCCTGGTTGAAGCGGACCTCCTATCCAGTTCTGAGCTGGGACATTGCCTTGGCCCATACCAAGGTTCTGCATGACGCCTTGTCCCGGCCATTGTCCCATGGGATTTATTCCCTGTCCCATCATTCCTTGGTTTTGCATCCCTTGATGGAATACAGGCCCCTGGCCCATACCGGGGTTTGGATTGAAACCCTGGCCCATACCTGGGTTTTGTTGATACCCCTGGCCCATGCCGGGGTTTTGTAGTTGTCCTGGATTTACCTGGCCCATACCAGGATTTAGCATCATACCCTGTGCCCCGCCAGGGTTTTGTGGCTGACCCTGTACCATCACGGGGTTTTGTGGCTGACCCTGTACCATCACGGGGTTTTGTGGCTGACCCTGTACCATCACGGGGTTTTGTTGCTGACCTTGCGCCATCCCAAGGTTTTGTTGATGACCTTGTGCCATCCCAAGGTTTTGTTGTTGACCTTGTCCCATCCCAAGGTTTTGTTGATGACCTTGTGCCATCCCAAGGTTTTGTTGTTGATCTTGTGCTATCCCTGGGTTTTGGGGTTGAACTTGACCTGGTCCTGGATTCATATTTTGATTTTGGCCCATATTCTGATTTTGAGCATTTTGATTTTGTTGTCCTGCCATCTGGTTTTGTTGCTGTGGCATATGCTGTCCTGCTTGGCCTTGGTTGTTTCCTCCTTGTAGCATTTGGAGGAATCCCCCGGCTGTTGCGCCATCTAGCACTGTAAAAACACATGGTCATTACCATCAGTGCAAACCAATGCTTACACACCCAGTGTATAACATAGACTCCCGAGCAGAGGATTGAAGCCCTGCCAGCACTACTGATATTTTCATAACCACTTCCTTAAAAAGATTTCTAAGGAAGGTGTTATCAAAACATCCATAAAAAATATACACTGGGTGTGCTTACCAAATACCAAAAGTGCAAATAAGCGTTGCAAAAGAGGCCAATTAAAACATTTTGTATTTATGCACAATAACGAGTTTAAAACAAAAACTTATCAAGCGTGATAATGTGCACTTCTATACTTAGAGAGTTCTAAAACAAAATTTTATCAAGCGTGATCTAAAGCATTGTCTAAATAATAACAATGTAAAGCGTTCTACAAACGTATTACCAAAACATCCCTTAATAATAGAGAGTATCAAAATAACCTAGCATGACATAATGCATATTTTCCACAAAGGAAGCTAAAAACAAAAACAATCGTATTAAAAAGCCTTTTCTCCACAATAGCAAGCTTAAATACTCTTATCAAGCGTGATAAAGCGTGCATCCGTGATAAAGCCTGCATCTTCCAACACTAGATTCCGATTAAAATTCAATGTACACTGTGGAGCTAAAACACCTTATACAACTGGTTCAGATTTCCCGGAAATCCACTCAAACATAAACGTGTGCAACAATCATAAACCAACTGACCACATCTTTATACATTTTACCTGCGGGTATCAACTCAAGCCTGCGTGCACTGTCAAAAAAGCAGGAGATTAAAAACCAGTATTGAGCGAATTGATAAAGGCAATACAAATGAAGAAAAACCTCATACCAAAAAATTTTTTACCTGCGGGTATAATTCATATGAAAACATACCGATTCAACAGCGTGAATTAAACAAATGGGCCTCCCATTTATCTTCAAATAAAAAATCCACCTCTGAGTAGGGCCTGCAAACCACCACCGGCTTGTTTAATAGTCATATCAAATTGCGAACGTTGAGAAAGTAAAGCGACTTAAAATTGTTATACAAGCGTGTATTAATTACGTTACATCCATGTAAAATAAAACTTCCAACAAGCGTGTTGAGATGTCTTTTGTTTGCAAGTGGTAGTAGGAATGTAGTGTGGGGATGAGTAAGCATATGCATTAACATTCTCTCCAAGCTGAGACAATTCATTAATGAACAAGCGTGTTGGAAACTCACTTACAAACGTGCAAAGCGTGCATATTAAAAACCTCAACACTACCGTGCGAAAACACATACACAAACGTAAGCGTGCCCATGACAACTTACTTGTGAGGCCATGCATCACAGCTCCTCTCAGGGATCTCCAATACTTATAGTGCCCATCTTCGTTAAAATGAGTACCATCTTCTCCTATCATGTCGAGGCCATTCATTACCTGTCCCTTTGTCCTCCAAAAATAAGTACCTGTTGAGTGATCTAGCACCTGAGCTAATCTCCTATTTATTCTATCAACATTGTTATTATAGCTCACTTGCTGCTCCAGAGATCGTATCCTTGAAGAACGTGCCAGAGACATCCGTCGATGAAACAACTTGCACAGGATCACATTAGCTACTTGCCGCCGTATCCTATGAATCATGTCAATAGTCCCTTGGAATACTTCAGTAATTCTCTCTTCTGACATTGGAAAATTGTCAATCTCATTTCCAGCTATCTGAGCAATGACAACATCAAAATTATTCATCGATTTCCAAATACCACTTTCATTCAACTTTTTGAAATCTCCCCCTGGCACTCCTTCATATGTCAACAAACATTGGTTGTCATTTAAATCCAATGATGGTGGGCATTTCTTCAAGGTTTCATCAGAGAATGACTCACTAGGCAACTCCACCCTCTTTACCAGGCTGTGCCCGAACAACAGCACCCTCGGAGTACTCATTGCCACTTTCACTGCAAAAATCATTTTATTTTTTCAAAACGCAACTAACAAACTTAGGCCCATGTTCTAAGTCGCAAATGAGTTTGCATGTTCAACTTTCTAAAACAACAGCGGAGCATCTTATATATTGTTTCATTCCCCCAAAAACAACATAGCAATACCTTCCCGTCCAGAAATGACATGAAAACAAATATTTCGAAACATGAATATGGGCGCAGCCATCTTTTTTCCGAAAAATACCGACAATCTCCGAGAAGGCCGACAACCTACAATTGGCCAATGCCCGCTCCGCTATCACGCTTTAGTCGCGTGCCAAAACTTGCTTATGTAGAATTTGCCTTTCAGTCGATGAAAATCCCACTTTTAATTGAATGATTATATCCATGCGCCCTAGACCTAATTGTTATATTCCAAGTCTATCTACGTTAACTGAAAAGCGTATTATAGCGACTAAACGGAAAAGAATAACCCCGGGGAAGAAGTCCCCTTCAATTTCCAGGGAAAAATCGAAACGACAGACTCATCAATTCAACGTCGAACTACTTCGCTAGAAGAGATATCCTTAATCAATAGGCATATTTCTATAATAGGAACTACATCCTTCCCGAATGACATTCATATTATTCTCCATCACGACCCTAAACGACTCAAACTTGAAGGCAAACTTTCGAAAAAAACAACAAAAGAATTAGGTCAATCATGGCGAAATTTTCAGAGCGTGAATTTATTTCTTCCCATAACTGTCCCGATCCGCCAATATCACTATCGAAAGTTTGCCTCAACACGCGTGTTACATGTTTGATCGTAAGGGTAATCAAAGTTTATGCTTACCTACACTTTGTTTGTTCGAAAAGTGTAAAAAACTTGCGGAGAATAATCATATAACTTTACTTTGAGTGAAAAGGACGCTATCTTGTCTTCAAAGAACTTCCGTGAGCTCTGATTGGCTGATCTGCATGGGCGCTTCGCTGATTGGTTCTTGGCGTGTGTCCTACTTCCAGCGGGAGATTCAAACATTTAAAAACAAACTTGAAGGCTAGACTCCACAATATCCCGATAAAATACATTATGAATATAATGTTTATATAATATTGATGGAAACGTAACTTGACTTTATTTCCAATACTTCCAAATTTTCTCAATTTTTTTCCTTAATTACGATAGGTCGAAAATTGATGATAAATGAATTTTTGAAAATCGTCATGTAATCCAATGGGAAATGGAGGGTTCGGGGCAAATCAGAAATCAGGATATCTTATCAGTAAAAGATTCAGCAAAAAATATTTTTATATAGAAAATTGAATTGTCCAACTTTTTTTAACACTACGTGTTTAGTTTATTTGATGAATATTAAAGTTACAGCGCTTCAAAGTCATTTTTGAAAATAATTTTTCGCATCCTGTGTTATTTCAATGGGAGAGGTTTTTTGAAAAACAATTTTGACTTTAAAGCCCTATAACTTTGTTGAACCTGAAGAAACATATCAATTTTTTGTTAAATAAAGTTAGCAAATTCAATTGCCTGCCTAACTCGTATTTTTTGCAAAGACTCGGATAGATGGATATTCTGTCATATGACTTGCGGCAAACCTACCATTTCCCATTGCTTAACATGGGAATGTCGATTTTCAAAAATTCATCATATTCATCATCAATTTTCGACCTATTGTAATTGAGGAAGAAATTGTGAAAATTTGGAGGTATTGGAATTAATGTCAAATTACGTTTCCATCAATAGTATAAGTATTTTCATCGCAGGTTAAGTAAATAAAAATTCAAAGGTAAAGAGGCTTTAACACGTAGTTCAATGGGGGAAAAAAGGTTGCCAAACTTATGGAGGGGAGTGTAAGTGATGTCAGCTGGTGAGGGCTATGCTCTCTCCAGTTTCAGACTCCATGCAGCAGCCTCATGGCCCTTTCAAATTTGTTTTCAAAACTGATTAAAGTTAAAGTTTTAGTTTCAGAGGTTCATAAATGAAAGGTTGCATCTTTTTTATTTAGTACGTTGGAATTATATACTCTTAACAATAGACTCAGATCAGTAGACTCAGATCTATAGGAAGTGTCAAATTTGCAACACGTTGTATTTACCTACCGATCCATTCATTACATTCTCAATCTCCGAAAAGATCGGCGATATGTTATAAATTAAATTATTAATTTGGCCCTTGGTCCAATATTTCACCATATTGATTGCCCTTTAAAATGAGGTTATTCAGGTTATTCGGGATTTGAAGCGCAAAAATGGGGAGGGGTGCAGTTCTCTCAAATAATAAATGTGGTAAGTGATGAGGAATGGTATGAGTGTAAATATCGATACAAGTCTTTTAACTCCTTCAAATACTGTCTCCATGTTGTTGAGAAATCAATGACAGCCTCATAGAAATCAGGATTCACATAAGCATTGCAAATTTTTCTTTCAATAACATTACACCTGCCCATTAGCATTTGTATACTAGTATAGTTCTTTGTCAGTCGCTTATCTCCGTTTGGTTCATTTTATGATATTTGAATATTTTCCTTATTGTTTCTCGAGTTATTCGTCCTGTCCAGTTGTCAGTCTCGACAAAGCGAAACTATTTGAGCAAAACATTATGATATATTATGGAGAATACTGTATTAAAGGCGTTTATAATGTGATAAAGTTATAGATATACTTTACAAGTACACTATTCTGTACACTGACACTGAAGTTACTTTCGGTTAACTTGATGGTTTCCAGAAAACATAATGATAAATGTCTCACAGTTGTACCCAGATAATGACAAATGTCGCATACTTGTACCCAGCTGTAATGACAAATGTCGCACATTTGCAGCCAGGTAATGATAAATGTCTCACAGTTGTAGCCAGGTAATGACAAATGTCGCATAGTTCAAGCCAGGTAATGACAAATGTCGCACAGCTGTACCAATGTAACGACAAATGTCACAAAGTTGTACCTTGATTATGACAAATGTCGCTCAGTTGTAGCCAAGTAATGATAAATGTCTCACAGTTGTAGCCAGGTAATGACAAATGTCGCACAGCTGTACCAATGTAACGACAAATGTCACAAAGTTGTACCTTGATAATGACAAATGTCGCTCAGTTGTAGCCAAGTAATGATAAATGTCTCACAGTTGTAGCCAGGTAATGACAAATGTCGCACAGCTGTACCAATGTAACGACAAATGTCACAAAGTTGTACCCAGATAATGACAAATGTCGCTCAGTTGTAGCCAAATAATGATAAATGTCTCACAGTTGTAGCCAGGTAATGACAAATGTCGCACAGCTGTACCAATGTAACGACAAATGTCACAAAGTTGTAGCCAGGTAACGACAAATGTCGCAAAGCTTTAGCCAGGTAATAACAAATATCACGATAGCTGCACTCAGGTAATAATGAATATCAATATAGTTGCACACATATTATAACTAATATCACAAGAGTTGCACTCGGGAAATAACGATTATAACAATAAATAGTTGCACTTAAGGAAAAATGCACCTAGGTAACAACGAACATCACGCTAGGGATCAAATGACAAACATATCACGTGAACGCTGTTCGTTGCTTTGAATAAACTCAGATTCATAATTTCATTGACAACTTTGAATCTAAAAATAACCACTCAAAGGACCATATTGCAATAGTATGATACGGAAGAAATAGAAACATGTTCCTGTTTTCCATATACTGTTGTAGAAGACCTAACTTTTGTATATTTCAGAAAGGTATGTATACATTGTGCAGCAAAGCTGTGACGTCGTGTAATTTACAGGGCGTTTCAGCCCTGCTAACTTTTTCGAAAATGACATGACAGAGAAGCATCAAAATATCAAAGGCTGCACACATGGCACATACTAGCCAAACTACAAAACAATCCAAAATATACAAAATATATATAGGTTGTAAATGGAATTATGAATCTGACTGTAGTAAAAAAAAAATAAAAATATAAAATACAAAACGACAATTCACCCAAGAAGATTGTGCATTTTGTTCAAAACTGGATACAATTTTGAGCAAACTACTCAATCGGAGCAAATGACCGCGGCATTTGATCATCAATACATGTACATAACATTAGCAAATGAAACACTCCAGAAGGCACCAACAGATAAACGTGATACATGCAAGCGTATTCATATGAGTGAACAGTAAATACAACATGCTGCAAATGGAATGATGTCAAATTATCTACAGGGTAATGAATAGTACATGTAGAGTATGAATGGGTAAAATTATAGTGAAACGACCACGACACCTTTGAATGACAATAGCTGTGTACAGTACTTCCTTTTTGGGTACGCTCATTAGACCCCTTAGGATATTATAAAATTGAAGTCAGAATCTCTAATTAGCTTGTACTTTTAGCAAATGTTTTGTTATAACTACAGAATGAGTGATATTTTCCCACAAAACACGATTAATCAAAACGAAACTGTCAACCTCTTAATATTGATATTTTCGCGCGGATTTTTAGAGGCCATGTGACCATGACAGTTTTGACGTACCTTGGCATTAAGTTTTGAAGTACTGTACCTTTGCATTAATTCTGGCGCAAAGTTTGAACGATGTCGTCGTAATCTGTGGTTTGAGGCTAAACCAATGTTGAAATTACATTTAAGTATCACATCGCACGCATTCCAATCACACAAAGATTAATCTATTCAATGTTTTGATTTCATAATCTTGCAACTTATTGCATGCATTTTCCTTTCCTGACACGTTGCTTCCATATTTTTCAAGCCATTTTACTCTGCTTGCACGAGTTATACTTATGCTCGACATACCTGTCTTTCTTACCCTGCGCGCAGAGTCTAGTTATAAACTACCTGAAGACGAAGCTCTCTTAAAGAAGTGAAGTCGAACGAATGCAAAGAGTATCTTTCTAATTTTGGCTGTTGTGTTTTTCCAAAAACTCTGTTAATTAGCAGGTCGGTTTAATTTGCAAAATGTACATAAAGAATGGCATATCATTGTATGGTTAATTTATCAATAACCAAGTTCTCTATAATGTTTGATTATAATGGATGTCCAAAACGTGAACGGCTTTTAAACAAGTATTTTCTCGGCGATGGATTTATTTGATTAATTGAAATTTTGTACAGAGTAGCACAAATGTATCATCAGCCAGTCTTATAGATATACAAGGCATCAACGTGCAAAATGTCACCGATACCATGTGTTTCTGACGCCGAATTAACTTCGAATGCCGAATGACGTAAAACAAGCCCCCCCCCCCTTGTGTTACCTTCTGGATCCGCCAGTGCTGGGAGTGACATAAAAAAGGGATTTGTGACTTATTAAGCGAGCATTAACAGCTTAATACAATGTGTCAAGAATTCCAATATTAATTTAATTTAAAAAAGCTTGTCTGGGTGTCAAATTTTTCACTGTTGTGTGTATCCAAAATCAGTTTTGTCCATAATTTGGAAAGATTTCGTTGCCTTTGAGTGACAGTGATAAGGCTACCATCGACAAATGTTTCAAGAAGAAATAATGGGGAAGAAGAAAAGTAAAGGGAATTACTGTCATTAGGGATGAAGTCATAACTGTAAATATATCTAGGTGATATCGTTAGTAGAAATACACAAAGCATTTCCGATTGAAAAATGGCTTCATTTAGATCGATAAGTCCATTGATATTAGATATTTGACATGCTGTTTTTAATTTGACAATACTCGTACAACTGACACCTTATCACTTGTATATTTGCCTTGTTGGTGTTACCATACGCTTAATCCTAGGTTTATCTAATGTTGAGAAAATACTTGTCTGAAAGAGGTTCACTTTTTTGGGACACCTGATATAATGTTTACAATTTTTTTATCACAAATCTGGCAGTAGGAATATATTTGAAACCACAAAATCAACTGGTACCTTGTAAGTTTACAACTCCATTTTCTTCGTCTTTTTGAGACAAGTGCCAGTAAGCACATTTTTCTTTCTTGATGTGCACTGTTTATCTTCAGGGCTTCAAGAATTATCTGGCAGGAATCATTTCTCCAAGGAGCAACCTCAGTGCTAATTGCTTATCAGGTTTGTATCCTCAAACATATTTTAACTTTACTTATTAACAGACCAAGTGTTATGGAAATATAAAATCGGAACGAAACGTATAACGTATCAATCCCCAATATTGCATTAAATGTTCAGCTCCCTATACCCTCCAGCCTCTGTGTTTAACCTTAAACTATATATAACCGCAGCAAGAATTCTATAGCTGATTTTCTGATACAAGTTCGTTTTGGTATTTGGAGTTAATAAATGCATGGAATACATCATCTACTACTTCAGAAACTGTATACTGTACATCAAAGTCAAAATAGCCAGCATAGTATACAACAGACATGAGTATGATTCCCTTTGACACCAACGTGAAACTTCAAATTACCCATTCTAAATATTGACTTTGTACCTTCCGTTCACGTTTGCGTGAAAAAAGGCGCACGCTTAAGCGTAAGCTGCCGTTTTAGGCTATTTTTGAACACCATGAGCACTTTTCATAGACATTGCTTGAATGGATCTTTAATCAAATCATCATATCCCGTGTTTAATACTATCTTTATGATTATAATTTGAATTCTGTATAATGCATATCAACGTTTTTCAGATGTCTGGAATGACACAAAAGGTTACATTACCTTGTCAATTCTTTAAGAAATTCTAATGTGAGGGGTTGTACTCGTACTTATATACGTTTATTGGTGATATATCACCGGTGTCATTTAAAGTTATAAAATAGGAATTTTTAAGGTTGAATTACCCAATCTAAACACTTTGATACCATGGACACTGCACGGTATTAGTTACTTGAATGACCTAACATTGAGTCAATAGAGGGAAATTTTGCATGACACAGGTGGATATATAGCAACAGCAGAAATAGCCTATCAGCAGAAGGCTTTTATTTGTGCTGTGGAGTAGGCAATTAATCATATATTGGCCAGCAGTGTTCAGAGAAAGAATTTTATAATCAAAATGGGACTTGTGGGAGAAGCACGTTTAGGTATCGCTGATTATGTCGTCTTTGCTGTATTCATTCTCTCATCACTATCAATTGGAGTTTATCATGCACTTAGTGGAGGCCGTCAACGGACGACAAAGGAATACCTTACAGCTGACAAAAAGCTAAAAGTTGTCCCTATATCTCTGTCTTTACTGGTCTCATTCCAGTCAGCAATTATGATTTTGGGCTACCCAGCAGAAATGTACATGCGCGGAGCCCAGTTATATATCGGAAACATCGGAATGCTCATTGGTACCATTCTTACAACCAGGCTCTGGGTACCTTTGTTTTATAAACTTCAGATAACAAGCACATTTGAGGTAAGTTGATTCCATACATTTTACGAACCACTGCCTGAAGTATAATTTGGAGTAGTAGGATGTTGGGTAAAAAAAGTTAACGAAAAATCACGTTCTTTACATCCCGAAAAATGTCAAAACCCTACAAAATGACCGTAAATGTTATGTCACTATTGCAAAAAGTATCCTTCCGTCTTTTAACTCTGTTATTTACCTCGTCTTTTTTCAGTGATGCTTTTAGACATTCTTTACTCGGTTTAAGTCAAGTGAAGATGTGATGGTAGAATAGTATAGAATAGTTCTTCTATTGCAGACGATGCAAGTTCTATAAGTAGAGATATAAGGGTGAAGGTCAGCAGTTTCAACTATCCTTAATAATCAACAGTTTACAAATTAAAATAGCAAAAGAAAACGTATAATCTTAAACTCTCAGCTTAAGTTACAGTTAGAATGTCTAAAAATACATTGTGTAACAATATCCGACATATCAAAACATAATAAAAAAGACTGAAAAAATACAAGTTACGAAACCTTATTTACCACAGGGGCTGTACCAAATTACGCATGGCAGTTAATGCTCAGCTCAGTAAGTTTCTCACGAGGGAATTGGAACTAATTGATGTTTCCATCGTCTGTAACAACATCCAAAACAATTAACTAGAATGTGGATTTCATAGTTAAATGTAAAGAATTCACCTTAGATCGCTGTTTTTTCTCTTTTCCCCATCGCAATAATAAGGTTGATAATTAAAGTCACCTTTTATAACCTCTTACAACTATTTAGCATACATGTGTTTTGAAAATCATTATACATGCACTTCCAGTCAACCGTGGATAGATTTTTTTGCACTAAGTTATCATTTTTAGTGGTACATTAAATGTTCCATACATACCAAATAAAACAAACATTTTACCAAACCTGGCCTTTGCCCAATCTATCAAATGTTTTTTTATCATCTTTTTTTTATTGAATTTGATAATCTTGACAATTTATATTCGCTAAATAGTTACACTTGTTCTTTGTGTTGGCATTTACGTTTGATATGTATACATGTATTTGTGCGATGTAGCGAATCAGTTTGTTTTCCTTAACGTACATATAATTCAATTAATTATTTGTACCTTCGGTATTTAAATTATTAATATTCGGTAAATACCGAATGCCTCATTCGATAAATTTCGTTATTTTTCGATACCTTACTGGACTTTCAGTCACGTGGTATATTTGAACAAGGTAGAATAGCTGCGCGGCCATTTTGCAAAACTCGAGGTCACGTGACAAAATATCGAACAACAATTAAAGTTATCGAATATTACTTTATTGCATTCGGTAAATAGTAAATTATGTATTGGACAAAATATTGAAACGTATTCACCAGGGCAGCCAGGTCCCCGTGATGTACTTTACCCGTGCGTTAACACGTCACGCGTAATTGGTATAACCCTTGTGTTGACACACAATATCTGTTAGAATAGAACATAGCTTTTAATAGAAAACAGCATGCAGTTTAAAGGATGAGTCAGGAATGGGGCAGGATTTTCCATAAAACTTTATTTGCTGTATATATTATCACACCTTGATATGAATGTCATATTTAGTCTATGGTATGACTTCCGAATATGAAGGATCCGTTACACACTATAGCGCAGCAACATTTGAAGCAATATTTAAGGAGTTGCATATGTTTTGATTCCTTTAAAATACCATTTGCTGAAAAAACTTCCGGTCGAAAAATGTCTTTCAACGCAAGGGGTCACCTAACGTAAAAATTTTGTTTCGAACTTTTGTACATTTCATAAGACACAGACCGTTATTCTAAGGATACTGACAAATAATAGATGATCATAATGTAAAAATTTATTTTTATTTTAGTGTAAATATCGGCGTTTAATTAGTGTTATTAGTAATTACACAAGTATGCTTTTAGGATTTTGTTTGGTTTTTCAAATATGAGCCATTAGATTCAAAAGAATTGTGCGGGATATTTAGGTAATTCATAATCGCGAACAAATTAGTTTTCTAACTATTTAAAACATTTTAATCCCAGAATTTATCTATATCATCGCAAGGGGCCAAACATCAAATTATTGTTCATGTTTTATAGAACATAATACAATAACAAATATTTATATCTAATTAAATGTTACAGAGGTATTAAAATGTTCATATATTCCAAGAGCGTGTCTAATAATCAATTTGAGTTATATGCAATCGAACGCCTTACAATTCTTCCTCGAAGTTACCGCTGGCGATCATCAAGTTTTCGATTGTTGTTTCTTTTTTACCCTACCGCTGGATATAATCAAGTTTTAGGAAGATAATGATTTTTCTCAATCATTCAAGAAATCGACCAAGTCTTGATGGTTCACGATTTTATAAACAACTTAGGAATATCTAACAACGAGAAATAGAATTTGATCTGTATTCGCAATTAGTCAAGGAAGCGCAATATGCCCTCTTTTATTGATAATGTTCACCGCGGAATAAAAGTTCATATCTCAAAAAGTATTGAGACCTATTTTGTGAAAAATAAGCATAATTTAAGCATTTGTCATTCTAATATAAAAGTGATTCATTTGTAGCATTGATCTAATTTAAGAATAACTGCACAATACAAAACGCCGATACACTGATTGCATAATTTCTTTTGTATCGATAAGAAAAATAACCTCAAACTTATAGCTTAGAAATCTAAATCATTTGTTTAAAATCATTTTGTATTATTTTCTGTTTGATTGTGTTCTCCAAATTGTACTGAAAAAATCTTGGATTTTAGTTTTTTGTAATTTTTGGACCTTTGCTAATAACACGCATAATTCAGCCTAAAAACCGGAAGTGTATTAAACAGTCATAATAAAAATTATTTGGGAACAAATTATGTAGGTATGTTAATATACGGTCAAATGTCGCTGTAGTGTGCTACCAGCTTCTTTATTAGACGTCTTACAGATTCCATACCATGGACTTATTTTGCCATTCTGATAGTCAGATTATGAAAATATATGACATCAAAACTGTACGTAAAATGCATTTCACTGTTTTATTGCGTTAGTAAAACCTAAGGAATACGCCATACGTACTGTTTTATTGCGTTAGTAAAACCTAAGGAACGCCATACGTATTGTTTCACATTCTTCTCTTACATGTCATACTTAAGATAGCATATCATTAACCGTTTGATGACCATTGCCTTCAGCAAAGACCTTGGTTATTCAACTTCTGGTAGCGAAGGGTTATTTGCTTTCATCAAAGATCCGTCAAGCTATTAACTTGAAAATTGAACAATATACGTTTTTGACTATTTTAAAATCGGATTTTTTCCGATTTCTGTTTACAGTGGTCCTTGAATCTATATGTCAATAAATCTCAAATGAAATTCTGAAAATGCTATTTAAGTTTTGTGAAATAAGGCAATTTCTTTTTAGAAATACTGTATTAGCATAACTGAAACTTTAAATTTCAGCCAATGAGCATCTCTTATCTGTCTTTACAGTAAACAAACTTAGCACTAAGGTTGTGTCTGGCAGGGTGTGACAGTTTGATTAATAGCTTCACGCGGGTCCAAATCTCTGGCCCTTTTAACTACCAGGTGGAACTATCAGAATAAAACTAATTGTTTACCATTTCTAATGATTGAATGGATGCAATGATTCGATTGGCTGAGATTTTAGAATTTTGCCATTTGAACTTTGTCAATTAAACATTTATCTCTATGGAAAAATGAGGTTGTTCCCTCTCAGAGGAGCTGACCTTGATGGATCAGTGAAATTGAGAGAGAAATTATCACTTTTTGACGGACGGCTCTTTCCTCATTTTTGTTGTTTTTATTACTTTACTCATTCAAAATTGACACTATTGAAGAAGACGATCAATAAGACGAGTCTCAAACATAAAGGAGATGATTAATTGTTCTGTATGAATTACTTTCCTCACTTGCTCCTAGTATAAAAAGCACTGGTAAGGATTATTAAAGTCACTCTTGGCCTAGATTTTGTTAAGTCAACAGTTAATGTTTATTATAAAGTGGTACTTTAAGAAATCGAAGAGTTTGTCTTATCTTGAGCAAAATTAATAAAAATAGCCGAAGAGCATAGCGTAAAATATATCATTTGACTGTGAGTGTGTCATGCAACTGGTGGCAGCCCGGTAGGATTTAATATGATTTCATGAGAATTTCTAGAGATTTATAATAACGGACTTTTGCATGCTTTCAATGAAAATAAAAAAACAAATTCAACAAAGGAACTATTTTGGATTGGAACTGACTGAATTGATCTACGGGAAAGCTGATTAAATTGGAATATATAAATGGAATAAATGATACAAAATGTAAACAAAAATAGATTGGGCTTACTGACCAGTGCTAATTATCAGCAAGTCAGCTTATGAACTTTTAGTGACCCTTATTTTGTAATCAATCACGATCAGCTCCCCAGCTAACTAGGGTCAGTTATAGGCCAATAAAAGATACTGTATGTATATTGAGGGAGTTTTTTTAAAGATTCACTTAGACTCACAATACTCACAACGGAGACTAATCTTATCTTAAATAAAAAAATCTATTCTAGGTTTTGAACTTGTATGGAGTGATGACAGCCTAATTGTTTTTCATTACCCTTTCACATCTACAACATGCAAAGCAGAAAACACCATAAAACATGCAATGATACCAATGATACAGTTTGATAACATAATAGTGAGTTCGAGCTTGCAATGTTTTTCACAACTAGTAACCGTGAACGGAAAGTACGGCATGAATAAATAGTACTACTGTTTATAGTGCGCATACAAAACAAGCGCTAATTATTCTACTTCGTCAGATACTGTGAAGCTTCAGAGTTTCGTGTTTAAAACGAGAAAGGAGTGGTATCGATATGGAGAACTGAATTCAACAATGTTTTTCTCTTAAACCAATCATTGAAAACATTCTGTAAAAAAACACAGTATTTCATGTAATGTTGACTGATTGACAACAATTTAATGCGAAAATTATTTAGAAATATTTTATATAACTGTTTTTGTTAACATTTTTTGTTTATCTAGTGCAATTGTTTTTGCTCCTGTCTACCAATTCTTGAGAATGAAATAAAATGTCTGCCGAACCTTGTTGGAACAAAATAGCATATACAACATGTTTTTAGACCTCTCTTATAGTTATACAAAGGGATTTTTGGTTGATTTTAAAAAAAAGTATTCAAAAAATCAAAACAAAATCCCCCCAAAATAGATAAAAATCAAGATAAACCTTTTATTCCATTAATAAGATACTTTTTTAAAATCAACCCTTTGTACAATTACAATATTGAGAGACCTAAACATGTTGTGTGTATGTCGTTTTGTTCCAATGAGGTTCGGAAAGTTGTTTCATTTCACTCTTGAAACATGATATCATAGAACAAAACAAGTATTTGATGTGTTTTCTAAAACAATATAGATGAAATTATATATGTATATTTCCAATTATATTCTTATCATTCATAAGATGACCATTAAATTGACAATGTGTAAAATTTTCAGAATTTTTTTATGACCGGTTTAAGGTGCCATGGAAGTTAACAGGAAATGACGAAACAGGAAGTGACAAAAATATTTGCATTTTTAGACATTTTTTTAACAAAGATAACAGAGTTCTGGATTGACCTCCAGTCAATTTAACTATTTCCACATATCATTTGCATGACCAGGATCACAATGTGCATGGTCAGAATGACCCTAAACATGATGAAATAACCTTTTTAGCCCTTTAACAGTGTGACTGAAAAAAATGCTAAAAGTAGGAGCTAGGGAAGGTCACTGAACAGAATCTTTTGAAATTTTCAGAAAATGTGTCCAATTTAATGCTCTAACTGATACAATCTTTGAAATTTTAGAAAATTGTCTTAAACAAAAATGGCGGTCATAAAAAGGAAATAGATCGCTTTTCAAATCAGTTTTTTCCATTTTTCTTTTTCTATAAATGATATCAAATTTTCAAAGATTGTATTATTTAGAGCAATAAATTGGGCACATTTTCTGAAAAATTCGAAAGATTCTGTTCAATGACCTTTTCTACCTCCTTCTTTTAGCTATTTTTCAGCCACATTTTCAGAGGGCTGGAAAGGTTATTTCCTCATGTTTAGGGTCATTCTGACCATGAACATTGTGATCCCGGACCTGTAAATGGTATTTGGAACTAGTTGAATTGACTGGAGGTCAAACCAGAACTCTGTTATCTCTGTTCAAAAAATGTCTAAAAATGCAAAAAAATTCACTTCCTGTTTTGTCATTTCCTGTTTACTTCCATAGCACCTTAAGGTCTCATGGAAGTTAACAGGAAATGACAAAACAAAAAATGATAAAGCCATGCTGGATTTTGAAAATTTTTTGAACCAAGATAACAGAGTTCTCTTTGGACCTCCAGTCAGTTTAACTAGTTCCACATATCATTTACATGACCGGGAACACAATTGAAATGGTCAGAATGACCATAAACATGATAAAATAACCTTTTTAGCCCTCTGAAAATGTGACAGAAAAATAGCTAAGAGTCGGTGCTCAGGAGAGGTCACTGAACAGAATCTTTTGATTTTTTCAGAAAATGTGCCCAATATATTGCTCTAAATAATACAATCTTTGAAATTTTGAAAAATCGTCTGAAACAATAATGGCTGGAGTAAAAAGGAAAATAGATCGATTTTCAATTCATTTTTTTTCATTTTTTTCTTTTTCTAAGAATGATATCAAATTTTTTTAAATTGTATCATTTAGAGCAATATATTGGGCACATTTTCTGAAAAATTCAAAAGATTCTGTTCAGTGACCTTTCCTGAGCACCGACTCTTAGCTATTTTTTAGTCACATTTTCAGAGGGCTGAAAAGGTTATTCTATCATGTTTATGGTCATTCTGACCATTTCAATTGTGTTCCCGGTCATGTAAATGATATGTGGAACTAGTTAAACTGACTGGAGGTCCAGAGAGAACTCTGTTATCTTGGTTCAAAAAATTTTCAAAATCCAGCATGGCTTTGTCATTTTTTGTTTTGTCATTTCCGGTTAACTTCCATGAGACCTTAAGAGAAACGAGTGTTCAAAAAGTTCGCCATATCGATACCAATCTTTTGCAGATTCACATGGTGTCAACGGGAATTATTACACCCACGTCTGTTAAATACTATGCTGGCACCGCATCGATACACAGTACAGTGCTTTTTGAAGAAAACTGTATATCCCATACATGTTTTAGCTCCAAATATCTTACGTACGGATGAGCTTGTTTAAGATATGTTCCATAGAAAACCAACTGTGTATTACGCAGAATAACACGATCCTATCGTGCATCTACTCACATAACGTACTCATGATCACATCATGTCATCCAATCACGAGTTGAAATCGTGTTCGATTCCACTAACGTTTTGACGTAATATCAACCGGACTAAATGATGCACCCTAATGACTTGGTCACATTTGCTCCAATCCATCGGCTGGCGCCCGCCCGATTGAGTGTTTATGCTCAATATATTGTATTCAATTTTGAACAAAATACTCAATCGGCCGGGCGCCGTGGAGAAAATCGGAGCAAATGTGACCAGGGCATAAGTTCAAACGTGTTGAATTTTAATTAATTCAATCATAATGGAAACAGTATTTTCCGAAAGTTAAGCGTGAGAGCAGCTCCAAGCATGTCTTACTTGCCCTTCTTAAATGGTGAAAGGATTAAATATATTAGTAATTGATATTTAAACCTGGTAATAAATCGATACAATCTAATACTTTATAGCAGTTTTAAACAATGGCTTAACAATGTAATTAATGTCAATATCCATATTATAACTAGAATCAAAGTGTAGATAAATACGAGTTCAAGAAATTGAAACACGTTATGGAGTCGACATTGATGAAATGTGTATACTTTGGTCAATTTCTGAGGTATTTATACCATCCTGTGAAAATGTGATTGATTTTTTCTGAGCTACGGAAGATGCAGTGATGTGTATGTCCAATTAGGCATATATACTATCTTTTTGTATCTCTTTGTATACTCATAGGATCAATATTTTATACACATAAAAAGTCATCTGTCACTAGCCATTGAAAAGGCAGTAATAATGTTTGGAATTGTGTTGACCTACTAATTTTTGAATAAAAGAAAGCCATAATGAACTGTTGCTTTTAGTTTATATTGAGCTAGGTACTGACCTAGAAAATTATATGATAAAGAGGATAGTGTATGTCTAAGGTACATATTGTGATTTATAAAAAGGAGCTACAGTTGGGGACAAAAATAAATGACAGGTCGATTTTCGATCACCATTTCCTAATTATGGTGGTCTGAAAACCCATAATTTCCAATATTGTCTAGATATATATCCCTTAAAATTTGTATATTTTACATTTTGTATAATCTCATCCACTGATGTATGGCCTCTTGTAAATTCTCTTATTTTTAACATGGGAAATCCTCACTTCAGCAAATCCACCTGTCATTTATTTATGTCCCCAACTGTAGCTTTATGTAAACAAAGAACCTTCATGCAATTTACATCAAAAATGAAATGATGTCAGCCATTTTGAATATTCAAATAAAAAAGTTTATCAAGTTTATTTTCTGAATTAATATGGTAATGAATTTCTACATATTCTTGTACTGGAGCATTAATTCTTGATAAACATTATTTTACTGTGACTTAGCAACGCAACAACTTGAAATTGCCTTCTGCAGATTCATATAGGAATACACAAAAATTACAGTTGTTGTGCAATCATTTAATCCCCCTATTGTGGCATTGGCCATTTTTTCAACATTCACAACCCAATGGCAACAATGGGTACATCTCAAAAAAAGGCAAACCATGGGTAGAGAAACGCAGTAAAGTATTGGAAGCAATAAGGGGTACGAAGGCAGAGGTCTAACATTATAATTTCAACATGCAATGTTGTCATTGGAGGAAGATGAATAACTTAAAATTAACAAATACATGTTATTTATGCTGTTTGGGTTTCTAGGACAACAAAATATAAAGACGAGTTATGCCGTGGTCACATTTGCTCCGATTTTTACTACGGCGCCCAGCCGATTGAGTATTTTATCAAAATTTTGAACAAAATAATCATTGGTCGGGCGCCGGATCTGAAAATCGGAGCAAATGTGACCACGACATTAGGGATAATGCTTGATATATTGTCACGTTTTGCAGCATTTTATTTCTATAAACATTGCCAAATAATTCTAACTTCTTAATGCAAACTGTATGGTATTGATCGCAATGGAAAGATCGAGCAGATTATCAACAATAGATTGATATGCATTTTTGACTTTTATAATTTATGTTTATTCAATATTCCCATTTTAGTTTATTAAATGATAACAGAGTGATTATAAATGGCAACAGGAGTGATTCTACCTTCAAAATGCCATTTTACACATGGATGCTAATACAATGACCTAATTTCTAAATTTCATTATCAAGCAAATTCGATTGATATCATGTAGAACTCATTCTAATGATCTTGGGGGCTAATGTATGGTCTTTTAGAAACTTGTCCTTTGCCATGGATAATATATTCTTTCGTTAATTTGTAAAACTTAAAGCCCCCGATAAATCGGGCTACGTATACCGCTAGTATGTATCCAACAGACCGAATATAATATTCGGTCTGTTATGATTGATATATTTCCTGTGGAAATCGCGGTGATATTTTTTGCACATTGATTTCTCGTTTATTACAAGAATGTTCACCTTGAAAATTGGTGAATATGTTGAAGAGATGTTCATCTTTTCATCTAGAAGCAAAAATATTTGTATAAGGCGGGTACAAGTTGATATAAAATAATGAAATGTTCAGACTCACCAAAACTTCAGGATGTGTTCATAAGTAGATCGCGAAATCAATGTCAAGGACGTTTGAGTTCACGAGATCCAAACGAGATATGCAAATTTTTTGAACTTTGACAACACATGACCACTTGATTACCTCGGCCTTCTTCATGAATATTTCCGCTCTATTTACTATAAATGAAGAAAATTAATCTGGATACTAATGATAATAAATGACTAGATCTAATAAATTCCCGCACAAATGGAATTTATCAATACGCTTCCGTAATGTTGCTCCGTCCGCTCCACGTGTTATTTGTTTACAAATAGACTGACGTCACTGGCTAAATCTCGTTTATCGTGAGAATTGGCATTGCCAAAATGGCTTGACCTAATCAATGGCTTCGCTACAAGAAGCGTCTGTACATTTTATGAATATCTTCAGTAAGAGGACAATATACGAAAAAATAATATTGTAAGTTCTTTATAAGGTAATCATTTTATCATTAAACAAACTTATTTGTAACATTTATACAACACCACATTTTACAATAGGTGACTTACAGTCTGAATATTTATTCAGACGAAGGATACAGTCTACGTATACCGCCGTGTTTACATCAGGGGATTAGAAGAGTTTATCCAAGCGATATCAATATTAGGCCTTCATGCATGTACTCGTGTGTACAATTAGCATGCCCTTCAATATTATATAAGCCAGGCTATTCAAGTACAACATAATGTACACTATTTATGTGTGTCTACATGGGAATACAATTCCCTGGGAAACAAAACACAAATACTTTTTATATGTTCAAAATGAGCCATTTGATTGATGCATACACTTAATACCTTCATATATAAACATCTGCAAAGTATATCTAATAGTTATTTTCAATTCCAATGTTGAAACTTGCCTGGTTACGATTATACGGGAAATCAACACGGGACGATAGTTGTACACTTTCCTGGCTTACCTCTGAAGCCTGTACCCTGTGATCCCTTTATATAGGTTAGCGAGAGCGCTGCCCCTGCGCAGTTTTAAATTTTGGCGCACACTTTAAGGTCCAACAAGATCAGATGTCCGAGTAAATATTTCATGTTTACATTTATGGTGAAATGATGAAACTATTTTACATGTAACAGCAGTAATCGTGTCGGTCAACAAGATAAGAATTTTGCTTTTGGGGGGACTACAACATCCAGCATTTACTGGGAAAACATAATATTTACTCAACAGTCGAATGCAATGCAAGTATAGCCAGTAAATGAGACGATCATTGAGAATACCAGTCAGAAAAACTCAATAAAAGGACTCGTGTACCACTTCCTCTTCATCATTTGAAAGCTAAATTGGCTGAAAGTTAATTTGACTGTTTAACGCCTGTTAAAAATTAAAAGATGCAGTAAACAGTAAACTATGTCTGTATCTTTCAGAAAAACTAATGTCATAAATAAAACAATGTTTGGGTTACAGTCAACTGTAGCTGAACTTCAGAAAAACGAATGAAATTATTAACTGTATGTTTGTCAGTTCTGTCAAATGTTGTTAAACAGTAGATGCACAGGGTGTGTACCCAGTGTGTACCAGATAAAGCGTGACAAGAGAAGATATTTCATGACTTTTTGTGATTTTACATCATTGGGTCTACGGAGAATCTCCCCGAACTAGAAATCACATTATTTTTAAAGAAAATTAAATTTTCAAAGGCGATAAACACTTTTTAAAACCCCATTTATAGATGTAATTTTACATGTAGATTTCAAAAACGATATCACGTAGACGGAATTTTGAATTTTCAATGTCGTAAATCAAGATTATTTCTACTAGCACCCAGTCTATTGTGGTGAAAGAAGGAGGGAAAGCACCCAGTCTATTGTGGTGAAAGGAGGAGGGAAAGTTTCGCAACAGATTTCGGAATAAAAACCTTTAAAGGAATAAGTAATTCCCTCGGGGTTTTTAAAAATATCCATTAGGGTGACCAAAATTAGCTGATAGCAATGGATCGCATGAGTTTTCCCTATGGGAAAATAACATGGGAAATATTGTTTTCCACTTTATTGAAGCGGAATTACTTATTTCTTTAAGGGGGTTAACTTTATCTTAAAACGCAACATATTGATGCAAAAATTGAAAAAGAATGGTTGGAAGAGGTTGAAAATCAGGACAACATTTAAGAAAAAACATGTGGGTGGGTTGTTTGCATCTCCCCCGTTTTCTGGTATAAGACACTGCTCGATGAATCAATACAATGTATAGTTGAACACTTGGTAACATGAAATTTCTAGTTTATCTTCAGAAATATGGAAATAAGAAAACGTCATCCAATTGCAACTTCACTGTAGCATTGTATCCCTTTTAAACGTGATCACGTGGTAGGGTAGAGTGTAATACCCCGGGCTACATCTCTAAAAGTCATCAAAAGAAATAACAATATGTTGAAAATACAAAAAAATAAAAAAGGAATTAAATTCTATTCAACCGAAAAGTTGTAATGTACTTTTAAAATGTCAACCAATAAGGATTACGAAATTACAAAATTGCGAAATTACACTGATTATGAAAGTGATTATATTTGTGAGATAACTAGACGCCTTAACAAAGCAATTAATATCAACAGTTTCCATTAATCTATTTTATTTCAGACGTTTTTTAGTTTTAGTTAATACCATGGGTGTAGCCAGCAAATGTCAAAGAGGGGGGGGGGCGAATTTTTGAGTAAGTTTGTTCGCCCCAAAAAGGCACAGGATTTTTTTTTAATTAACATTGTATATGCTGCATCTAAGCATTTCAAACTAAAAAGGTCCATGCGCAGTATGGCAAGTGATTTGAGAAGGTCATATCTTTCACAGTGATTACTTTCTGGCCATATATACACACGCCCGGTGATCGTGAAAATGGGACGGAGGGGGGGAGCAGGCAATTTCCGCTAGAAAATTCAACAAATCTGGTAAAATTATTTTTTCAAGACAGAGTTTACGATTGAATTGCAAATTGAATAAGCGCACGGTATGATAAAATATGTTAGGTGTTCTAGGATTATTTTTCAACCGATACTCTTTTAAGATATAAGATCTATTAAAAAAGGCGCAACGCAACCAACGTGCAAAAGTCAACGTTTTTGCTATAAATCAAGCAACAATGGACTACACGACCTGTAATAAATACTTGTAAGTGATGTTATCATAACTAAATTAATGTCATTGCTGAATTTATAAAATAAGTTTCCATACGTAAAATAAAAAAAAATCGAAAATAATTAAAATGGGACGGAGGGGGGGGGAGGGGACGGAGGGGGGAGTAATAATTCTATAAAGTGAAACAACTTCACACGAATTCTTGTATTTGAAAAATGAACTCATTAACTTAGTAAGAAACTGGATGATATACCCCTGGAGACTGAAAAATGGGGACATTTGGAGTAAAAGGACTTAAAGTCGCGAAACATCTCTAATCATGTCTTGTATAAATATTGCTCCCCCCCCCCTCCGTCCCCTCCCCCCTCCGTCCCAAATTCATTATTTTCGATTATTTTTTATTTCACATATGGAAACTTATTTTATAAATTCAGCAATGACATTAATTTAGTTATGATAACATCACTTACAAGTATTTATTACAGGTCGTCCAGACCATTGTTGCTTGATTTATAGCAAAAACGTTGATTTGTGCCTGTTGATGGCCTTGCGCCTTTTTTAATAGATCTCATGCCTTAGATGCGTATCGTTTCAGAAAAAATCCCAGGAAACCTAACATATTCTACCATACCGTGCGCCTGTCCATTTAGCAATTCAATAGTAAACTTTTTCTTGAAAAAATAAATCTTCCAGATTTGTTGAATTTCCTAGCAGAAATTGCCTGCTCCCCCCTCCGTCCCATATTCACGATCACCGGGCGTGATACAGTGGTTTTTATTAAATAACCTCGAAATTAAAGCTGATAAACTTAAAACTAATATTTAAAAATATTTGAATTGTTCTCTGTAGTATAATGTTCTTAAGTTGAACCCCTTTTGGGCATAATACGCCCTCAAAGTGAGAAAAGGTATTGGTTGACCATAATATAAAGAAATTGGGGCATACGAGGGTTATCCGAAAATCTTGAAATTGTAGCTCTTATTCCACTAAATTGTTTCTATTCTTGCTGAACCTTCATATATGTCTGGTATCCATGTATCTCTTCATACACAAAAACATCATAATAATGCGTATGTGATATGGTTCCTATAGTAACCATGGGATGTGAGGGGCTCATTAAAACAAATAAAACATCGATTCCATTAAATCAAATTCATCATGGAGCTCCTAGAAATATACATAAATGGAAATGAAATTATATTGTCAAAGTGTTTCTGACATACTCAAGGAAACAAGTGACACATTTGAACCAAAAATCATCCATGTGATATACAAGGTGCCAAAAGAATATAATACAAATCAATGATATGAGAGCAAACTTTGCAGTATACTTTTTGGACAACCTTTGTATGGAGTTATGTAGACATTAGGTTAAATGTCGCTCCCCTAATAGAGTGCTACCGGTTCCTTTATTTGAGGACAAATACATTTCGGGTCATTCACTAAAAGATTTACACACCGACAAAAAAGCACAAATACCATGCTGTACAAACTAAAGTAGCGGTCACACTTGCCGTGTGGGCTACCGTGTGGGCTACCGTGTTCGCCACCGTGTGGCTAATTAAAAAGTTCATGTTTTAATTAATTAATTTATTTTGTATTTGATGCGATAGGGATCATCTTGCTGTAAATTTTTTTGTTTTGCCCACTGTGTGTCTATGCCGTGCCCTGCCGTCTGGCCCAAAAGTTTTTACACGGTGGCGAACGGTGAGCCCACACGGCCTAAGTGTGACCGCTCCATTAGCTTTTATAAACACAATGGATACCTTTTTTCGATTTGGGAGAAAAAAACGTTAACTACATTTTGATCCACTTGGATTCTGGTATACTTGTAGCTTTATTTACTACGAGTCACGTATCCTTTAATAAAGTGGGAATTTTGGAGATTAAATAAAACCCTGCTACTTTTAGAATTGTATAAATAACATGAATAACAAGTATGTTTATCTACCAGAAAGTTTTTGAATACGAGAAGATTAGCTTTAAACAAGTTTAGCATTATGTGTCCAAAAAGGATACTTAAATAAGGATAGATAAAATGGCAATATCTCAAAAACGAAGTTTATTATAATTTACAATGGTTTTACTTTTCAAAACGATCACGATTCTCTAATTTTAGTGCCCGGTGGGGGGGCTCACTCCAAATAATATGAGTAGGTAAGTGCAGCATGGTCAATTTTGGCTTTGAGCAGAAAACATGGAAATTGGCCAGTATGAGAGGAAAAAACATGGAAAATAGTCCAAAAAAGCACCCTTTTTAGTCAAAATTCAGTTTTTCTACAGAAGATTGTATAAATTCGTTAAATCAGTTGTTGAGGCCCGGTGTGAAAGAAATGATGGTCCCCAGGGATTATGGTCCCCTTTCTTAACGGCCCTTACTGGCCCTGATTGCGTATAAGATAATGAGGGAAAGAGTTGTATTGAGGTCACCATATAAATCAATGGAGAGTAGGACAATAATTTGAGAGGACCTCCTACCCTGTTACACCGGAACAAACCACTAGAAAAGTTTATCTTTTAGTCATTTATTATTCTCAGAGGAATTAAACATGGAACCTTCAATCTTGAGAGGAAATGGACATGGAAAATGCTCAATAAAGGGGTCTTTGGGGCGGCACATATGTACTTAGAAGTATATTGGAGTGAAACCCCCGAGTTATAGTGATAATACAAAAAAGCGGGACATTACTTGGGAATGGGTGGTTTTCGAATCTATAAAGTAAACTTTTATGTAAAGTACTATTCGTATAGATAATTCACTTTAAATGTTTGAATCGTACTTACATGTATTGCATTGATCAATTTTAATGGTTAATAGAACAAGGGACTCGTCGGTTCGATCCCCACAAAGGTGGACTGACTTTTCCACATCAGCCCTTAGCGCAGACTTTATTGTGTGTTTTCATCAACTTTTCTAACTCTTATGAGTTGGATATTCATAAACGTGGAGTTTTAAAATCATATACTTGTTACGGGTCACATATCCTCTCTTTACTAAATCTATTGAACTTTAAGAGATTGAATAAACTCCTTATAATTTTTATCACACATAACAAGTATGTATAATTACCAGAAAGTTTTGTAACACCCCAGTCACATTTCCTACGTCGACAGTGCGGTCTATCATTTATGCGGTCAGTTACATTTCTACGCTCCCCGTTGAATTTCTGCGGTCGGATACTTTTGCAGTCACATTTCCTACGGCAGCCGCACGGCAAGTTTTGAATTACTGTTGATTAACGTTAATTTTTTTATATATACTGTACATCCGATCAGTCCAATTTAATGTTGTTTGTAGTGTTAAGATATAGTATCAAATAAGTTGCTGTTGTATATTTGACCTTACATCATGGTAAACGTATTTTGTTGTGTTTACAGCAAAGATATGACCGAAAACCGACATGAAACTGTTTCCAAAGGTACATTACCCATCAAACCCTACAACAGACGCAAGTCAACGGCAAACCCGACGAGGCGCCACCGTTGGACATTTCTGTGGTCTGGCAACAGCCTGTTGATTTCTACGGGGACCGCAGAAATGAAAAAAATATTATAACTCCGGGTTATGATTTCTATGGTTACCATATGCATGCGGCCTGTAAAAAACTGGATACGCCGTAGGGAGACCGCAAGGCGAGCGTAGTTTTTCTACGTTCGCCGCAGAAATTCACTGATTTAATTGATCTGCGGTCGACGCACGGCCGCCCTACGACAAATGTGACTGGGGTGTAACGACAAGATGAGCCTTGCGTAAGTTTTGAATTATGTGTCCAAAAAGACAGAGTTTGTATTTCTCTAAGCGTCCTCTGAATAATACATAATCACAAAAAGACAGCGGAACCTTGGTTGGAAAGCGCGGTTTCCGACGTGATTAAGTGCATGTATTGTATATGTTAAGTTCTATTCTTGTACTGATTTTAACTGAGATAATAACAATGGTTAAAAGGAGACTAAAGCATATCCAGTTATTCAATTTCTATTTTCAATTCAACGAATAAATAGATATTTTCTAGACCACTTGTTTTCTTTGTTAGACACCATTGCAATTTGAAAGAAATGTTTAATTTTAGATTCTTTGGAGCATAATATATATTTTGTAAAGTTGGTCTTTTTGAAATGTCAGCCTAACTAACTAACTAATATATTAAACTAACTAACTAACTAACTAACTAACTAACTAACTAACTAACTAACTAACTAACTAACTAACTAACTAACTAACTATTCAGTAACTTACTGTGAGTTCACCACGAAACCTTTCTCAATGGTGTCAAATAAATATGGTAACCAATTTATTTTCAAAAGTATGAATTTTGTACACGTTTATACATATTTTTCTTTTAGAGTATTCGGTTGTTAACTATTATAGCAAGTTTCATAATCCTATCTTACTTAAAGCTTCATTTTTATCTGAGTTCTTTAAAGGCAGGGATTCCTTACCATATCGTAAATTAAACCACAACCACATTTTGATTTAGCCTATTGTATAATGCCTTGGTCACATTTGCTTCAATTTTCACTACAGCGCCCGGCTGATTGAGTATTTTGTTCAGAAATGTATTCAATTTCGAACAAAATACTCAATCGGCCGAGCGTCGACCGATGAATCGCAACAAATGTGACCCAGGCATTACTGCTATGACAGTTTTATTACATTACATATTTCAAGGCCTATAGGAACTACTATTAAAATTTAAAACTACCATTATATTCAGAATATATCCATGAATAACCTTGACGCATGATGATGCATCATTTGTTTAAGATTTCACCAGAAAGTGCCCTTAAAGGTTACCTCTTAAATGACAGACTATGAAGACATCAGACAAAATATTGTTATTATTTTTATGGTGGATTAAGGTTTTGCTGTCCAATATTTTGTATCCTCCTAACATTAAGATTTCATCAATGCAAATAAGTGATTTCAAACATTTATTTTCAGAAATAAGATGTGATCCAATGTAGTATTTAAATGATTAATTATTCAATGATCAATGATCAGTTCTCAATTATATCTAATGTGTTAGTGAATTGAATATGTTGACCAAGTGTTGGAGTATACAAAATATATGGTAAAACGTGTTATTTTTGATGAGTATCATTAGTAATTCATCATTGGAGTTAATTGGAGAAAGGGGCTTCGTCCCCTCTGTGTTTTCATTAACAATGGCCATCTTGAATTCACATCATGAAGAATGTATTATGTGCTTAAATATAAAATACAGGGTGACCGGAAAAAAAGGAGACCATTGAAGTAATCAATTTCTCCTAAACTAGACAAGTGCCATCAATGAAATTTTGCATACACTGGAACAGTTATATGGAAATTTGTTACTGAAGGTTTCAATACAAGCATTCTACTGGTTCAGGAGCTATGATCATTTACATAACATGCTCCAAATAGGCACAATTGAGACCAACGCAGAGTTGGATTCATATGGCAAACTACCCTTACATGTTCTGCCCTCTATGGCATTATTATGGCATTACATATAGCAGTGATTGCCTTCTTTAGGTCAACAATAGTCTGAGGATTGTTTTGGTATAGATTGTCTTTCAAATATCCATACAAAAAGAAATCAGCAGGATTCAAGTCTAGGCTGTAATGGCAATGAAGGGTTATCTGACATGTGGTTCATCATCCTGTTGCCAAAGTGCTGATTTACCCAATCTTAAGAGTCACTTTAGGTATTGGGCATAGTGCCATGTTACTAAAACCACTATATGGCACAATTAAATCCCATATGGAAACCAAGGGCTGCCCAAAACCTCCTTAGGATGATACTGTAACTGAGTGGGACCACTGAGTCAGAAGCCATAGGTCAGATAAGCTTCGTCTCCATACACCTCAAATTTGAATCCACCTGATTTCTTTTTGTGGGGCAATTTGAAAGACAATGTGTACCAAAACAATCCTGAGACAATTGCTGACCTAAAGGTGGCAATAAATGCTAAATATAATGCCATAACAAGGTCGGAATATGTAAGGGTATTTGCCAAATGTATCCAGCTCTGCGTTGGTCTCAATTGCGCCTATTTGGAGCATGTTATGTAAATGATCATAGCTCCTGAACCAGTTGACTGCTTGTATTGACACTTTCAGGAACAAATTTCCATAGAACTGTCCTGATGTATGCAAAATTTCATTGATGTCACTAGTCTATTTTAGGAGATATTGCCTATTTCAATGGTCTCCTTTTTTTCCGGTCACCCTGTACCTCGGAATCCTCTATTGCTTAGATTATGAATTAAAATCTTTTGAGCAATGCATCAAAATGCAATACTAAATATTACGTAAATATAAATGTTCTGTTCATTTCAGTACCTGTACTTGAGGTTTGACTCTGTAGCTGTTCGAAAACTTGGCTCTGTAATGGGAATCATTGCAACGGTAAGGCAACAAGAAAATTTGAGTCAAATGTATCATGATGATCGTTTGGCATCAAAAGATGCTGCGTTATTTATGAATATGTGTGCATAAGTAACAAGAGATAATACCAGAAATGGTTACGGAAACAGCAATAAAAGAAAACATAAAATGAGATTATTTTATTTAAACATTTATCCTCTACAATGCTGCGCTATAATATAACTTGTGTACCATACCGATTTATATATTAAGAAACGTATGAGAAATTTTGAGAGAAAAGTGACTGATTTCATTATCAAATAATTCTTAATTTACCGTTTCAGGTATCTTATATGGGTACAGCAATGTTTGCACCATCCACAGCTCTTGAAGCAGGTAACTACGCATTATCATTTGAGACTTTAAGAAATGCATATAAAATCGAAACGTAAACCTGTACGTATAAATTGCCCTATAAAAATGCATGTAGTTTTCTCACATAAATACTCGTTCAGTAACAGTGTTTACTTAGACCGTTACTTAGACTACACATCGCTGTGTAATATGCCATTGATAATAAAACATATATGGCATACATCATTTTCTTCAGAAGGAATTATACTGTTCATCGAAATCATAATTGATAGCATAGTATTCAATAGACATGAGTATAATGATTCCCATTGACACCAACGTGAAATTGCAAATCTCCCGATCTAAGTACGAAACTAAAGCTGATCGGGTATCCGAAGTAGACCTAAGTAGGGCCTGTTTTATATGCTCGCTATACACATCACTACCCATCTATTCATTGATTTTGCGTTCATTTGCGTTGTGAAAAACATCGCTTGCTTAAAGTCTCCATTATCTCTGATATCGCTTTTGCTTAAATTAAAATCGAATAAGTGTAGGTATAATCCCATACTGATTCGTAAGAGACCACAGATAAAGATAAATGTAGCCATAATGAAGAAATTAGTTGAGAAGTGCATGTATACAGACCTCCAAAACCTCGACAATTCTGACAATCATCGGGAGAGAGTGGTAGAGTTAAAGACAGAGATGATTTTTAAATCACCACATAAATAGGCTGAAACACCATGATTAAATGGGGGGGGGGGGTAAATTGTCAACTTTTGGAGATATATTAAGCTGGGTAGTGCGATATATAAAGCAAACCACATAAGCTCAAGTTAAACAAATCTAGATAAACTATCAGGCATATACTATAATGTTAACAAAACACGTGTGTTTTTAGTTACTGGTTTTCCTGTCTGGGCATCCATATTGGTCACTGCAGGCGTCGGAACCATCTACACATCCATAGTGAGTTGCATTCATTCTTATCTGGTAGAGTTACTATAGACTCGAATATATCTATGGATATTTGAGAGAGGAATGATGCGGATCAAAGATTATTATCAAACCGAGTGGAATCCTATTTTTGTGGAATACTGGAACTCATTCTCAATTTGGTCCTTTAAAAGCATAACGAATACTTATGCTAGATTTATTGTTAGAAATCGTAAATACTGTCCGCTTTTTTAAACTATCGAAGTTCAAATTCTAAAATGCTTACAATTTTAAAAATTTCAGCCAACGCTTTATTAAATTGTGAATGATTACAATCTCAAATATGATATCTCCTTAAGGATCCATGATATGTTATTAACTGGTGACGTTATTGATGAGTCAAAGTACCAAGATGGGAAAAATGCTTAATTCTACCAAATAATAAAATGGTAAACAGAATGGTTCTAGAACTTTTAATGCAGTGCTGTACAAATCTGCAGTTTTCCTCAAACAAAGTATATACACTCGGGGATTTTAAAAAATAGACATGATAAGGAATGATATTAGCCTAAGATATTATAAAATTGAAGCAATTAAGAATTATCATCTAAGGATATTGTTAGATCCAATTCTTCCCTTGAAGCCAAAACATGTCCAAATAATTGAAAAATCAAAAGCATTCTCGTTGCCATTTTAGAGATGTACAATGATATAAACATGCTTAGTTAAATCTGACTTAATTTAATGTATTTTTTATATTTTTTTCATTTTTTAAATTTACCTTATGATTGATAGGCTAATATATTATCCCCTTCCGATTCAGCGTATGATTAGAAAATAATCAGCGCTCAAGCAATTTAAAGTTTAAGCGGAGTCTACTAATTTATGCGACTCATACAATACCCACGCCAACTTTGATAATGAAAGAACACTGACCGTATAATATTTCATATTTTAGCGTACACATATAATATGTTTTTATCAACAATAACAATCTGCTGTCAGCTCAATTTATTCTCCATCAATCAAAAGTGATTTAAAACAAAAAAATTAACAGGTGTCCAAATATATAGAATAGAAGGCATACAAGTAAATTACCTTTTTTTATCAAAATCGATTGTACGAACATAATGGTGAACTGAATGTCTATCTAAAAACTCTTACATATTTAGATCTTTTGTTCAATCAGTAAGATAACTTTGTTATGCTGATCGAGGTGCCTTACTTGTTTGCAGGGAGGAATGAAGGCTGTTGTATGGACAGATGTGTTCCAATCGGTCATCATGTTTGGCGGAGTACTAGCAGTCATTGTCATGGTAACCGTATATGTTATCTATGAGTAATAATAAAAACAATAAATTTAAGTTTTTTGTCAGTTAACGTTGATGGACTATTGGAGTTTTTCAGTTCCATGTAGAAACCATATACAGCTAATTGCTTTGTTTTTTATAAACAGGGCCTTGTCAAAATTGGAAGTGTCTCCAAGGTATTTGAGATTTGCCAGGAACACAAACGTCTCAATTTCTTAAAGTAAGTTACCCAGTTAATATCTTGTACAATACAGTTTATACTACCATCTTGCCCTTTGAAGGTCATTAGCACGATTCAAAACAACAAAATCGTCAAATATGTAATGTATATTAAAGTTATGTTGATCAACTACATTACGGTTGATATTATTTATGTTTTAGCTTTGATTTTAATCCCACAAGAATCAATACATTCTGGACTATAGTGTTGTCAGATACGATACTCTGGTGGAAGGTTTATGGAACCAGACAAGCCAGTGTTCAAAGGTTTTGCTCACTGCCCACTCTAAAGAAAGCAAATGCGTGAGTAGAACAATATATATTAAGGATGGGCTGTTTGGTTGTTCACGCAGTTAGGTAATTTGGGTATACGAGGGGTGATCAGGAATTTCTGAACCATTGGTTCTATTTTTGCCATTTTCTATCCTTTCTTTGTGATTTGTTCACAAAATTTAACTCATATATAGGATCACTACCTGAAGATTTCATTGTTTCATGACATCATTATCAATGAACATTAATGAAATACTGAATGAAATAATACAACCTACTCCAATACATGTACATATTCAGCAACGAATACAGTGTTCAAACATCAGATGAAATTACTGTTGATTTTTCAAATTCAGTATTTTTTCTGAGCTTCACCTTGGTGCGTCACCGATTACCATGTTAACGTAAATAACAGGATACTGTAATGATATCGATGTCATAGAACAGTGAAATATTCATGGTGTGATCCTATATATTTGGGTTATAATGTGTGAAAAAATCACTAAAAGGGATAAAAAATGGCAAAAATAGAGCCAACGGTCCAGGAATTCCTGATTACCCCTCGTATCTATATGAAAGACGGATGGCTATTGCTGACGTGATTGATCATGTGACCTCTGATCAGATATCAATTATTCTTTACTGATTTGATCTACTTTGTTCATAATTAAAACTGCACATTTCTTACGTTAATGTTGACAAATTGTTAGATTCCCCTAAACTGGCCGGAAATCGGCGCTCTGATTTTCTAGAATGAATTTCGCTTCACAGCTTCATTTCACTTGCTATGAATAATCATAGCAAACTAATTCGTCGTGTCCAGTACCGTTTGGAATAAAATCTTGCACATTTGCACATTTTTGTTTGAATTTAGATAATAATTTTATACTCCGATATACATATAAGTTTTTGGCGTGTGATTGTTTTATAGGGCTGTTCTGCTCGTCATACCGATGCAATTTCTGTTGATTACAATGGTTTCTTTCGCGGGACTTGTCATATTTGCATACTACATCCATATAGGCTGTGATCCCCTTGAACAAGGAATTATTAAATCAGGAAATCAGGTAAAAGATATGTTTTCTGAATATTTAATAAATTAGGTAAGCAAGCTTACTGTATGTAGATTATGGATATTACTTTTATTTGAAAACATTATACATGTATACCATATTTCTAATCACAGTACATTTGATTTTTGATATCATAGTACCCCACACACAATTTTGTCGCCTACTTTGATGTATTGTAGAAAAATATCAAAAAAGAGTTTGCTTATAAAATTCGCCACACTTAAACTTGAAACATTTTGTGACACTCAAATTTTTTTATTTGGAAATTTAAGTAATATTGACGAAAACCAAGCAATTTTAAAATTATCATGTTTCAACAAAAGTCGACGAAAATTTCCAGTTTTGCAGCTTTAAAGAGAGTTTAAATCATTTTGATTACATTTTGATTACAAACTTATTGCATTACATATGGTTTGTCTGTTCTCTTAAGATATTGTTACTATGTTTTGGAGATGTTAAACTCCTAAACAGGAATATTGTAAGTTTGGTTTTATTTTTGTTTAAGAGTGAAGACCCCTTTTAATACTTTCAATACATAGACAGGTGCATGTATCATGTGATTTGTTGGTTTTAAGTGTAAAAGGGTTTATCAGGGCACAGAAACACATCCTTGCTTGGATTTCTATCCCATCCTGCCACTACAGCATTTCCTACTGTCTCACTCGATAAAAAATCCTTTCCAGTAGCTCGCATCTCATAAAATCTCAAGAAAATAGTTGTATTTTGTTTAGGGCATTATCAACAGTGAGCTTGCACTCAATTTTTCGTTGGCCTACTATCGGGAGGCCATATTCGCCCAATACCTCACAGGTGGCCACCGACAGCTTACCTTTTGTTGGAAATGATTCACATGGATTAAACATGTGAACTTTCAGGGGTAACATCATAACATTGTAACATTATAACAGTCACTCCTGTTTGGTTCAGTTGTTCTTTTACATGTGGATTATGATGGTGTTTAATAGGATAGGATTGACCAGAATATTCAAATTTTTTTGTAATCAATTTGTTACAAATTGTTTCAAAATTTAGCTTAATTTAGGTCAAATCTGTAAATGCGTAGCAATTTAGAAACCGAAGTCAAATTGTGGTGAAGTCATATAACCCCAAACAAAAAAATTAGAGTGTCACAAATTGTTTTAATTTAATGTATGCCAAATTTCATGAGAAAACTCTTATTGGATACTTTTCTACAACACATCAAAGTAGGCGACAAAATTGTGTATGGGGTACTATACATTACATTTTGTATATTTTATATTTTCGAACCAGCTTTCGGAGGTATTTTAGCATTCTTTCATGTCCATGCTACTATTCATACTACATGAAGTTACAACACAACTGGTGTAAACAATCTGGTCTTTGTAGATATTGCCATATTTTGTGATGGATACATTTAAGAGCCTCCCTGGTTTCTCAGGACTATTTCTTGCAACCCTCTTCAGTGGGGCACTCAGGTATGCTGCTTCTCTTTTCTTTAAACATTTAGATATTTGACAGTAAGAATATCATTGTAGAAAATACATGGAATGGAAATACTAGGACAAGTATTATTTTGTCTGATGTACCAGAAGAAGAAATGGTGATCAGACAATGCTTGGTAGTTGAGATAGCAATACACAATATTTCTTTGATTTGTTCATGAACGCCGAATTTTCATTTTAATTGTAGCTCCATATCATCAGGTTTAAATGCTCTTTCGGCGATCACCTGGGAGGATTTCCTCAAACACAGGTTCAGACATCTAAAGGAGTCAAGAAAAGCACTCTGCACAAAGCTTTTGGGTAAGCAGACGTATACGTTTTAGTAATATCATGTACAAAATTCAGTTTTTGACATTATTCCCTCGTTATTGCTTCGAATGTTCTTACATTAAATAAATTGTTGTTTCAGTAAATGTTGACTTAATAGATGTTCATACATCAACCATTTACTGTTTTAGTTGTAATTTATGGCGTTTGCTCAACTGGGGTTGCTTGTTTAGCAATTCTTATAAAAGGACCAATAATACAGGTAAGCGTTACACCTGTTGGTAATGTTTAATGGCAAAGGTTGTTAATTAATGTCAACAAGAAGAAGACCAATGTTGAGTGTATTATCATCCATTGTATTGTATTGTTTTGTTACTCAGCATTACTTTTACGTTTTGTTTATATCTAGAACCATGCACATACAATGTATAACATGTAATTTAATAATTCAAATAACGACAGCATCAGTCACGCAACTTTGTTCATCTTTATGTGATTCATTGATCGTTTTTTGTATCTCGCCCCATAGGCTGGCTCGACTTTAAGCGGTGCTATAGGTGGGAGTTCCTCAGCCTTATTTATACTGGGAGCTTTCACCGCCACTTCCAACTGGAAGGTAAGCTACATGTCTCTATAATTCGACTCTAAAATGATAATATGAAATAGTTCATGGCATACTACTATGAACTTCTACTAGTTTGAAAGTTTCTGAATATTTATTAAAGCAATTTGTATTTACTTGTGCATTTAATATGATCTATTGTGGTTGGAGCCATATATCACACATGACCTTGACCTTGTAAAGGATTACCACAAGGCCATTGTAGTCTGCAAGTCTGGGTCGTGAGTAAAGGCAACCATCCTCTACAATTTATTTCGTTCCAGGGAGCGATAACGGGACCAGTTGTATCTTTCATAATCCTCCTCTGGATTGCTATCGGAGGCCAGTCTATTAAAGGCAATAATCAATATTTACCTCCTGGGCCAACTGATCGATGTGAAATTTCAAATGGAAGCAGTGTTTATAACATTTCCGTTTATAACAATGTCACGTCGTGGTATAACGATACAATAGACATTGTATATGATGGAAATCTGTTAAATCATTCCAGCATTATGGAACCTCAGGAACAGGAATTGTAAGTCAATGTTATAGTATAAATAAAGAATAATCTATAAAGAACATCTCAGTGGTACTTACATTTGTATCATATATATGTTAAGTATTTTGATGGTGTTACAGAAAACTGTATTAGGTTTGCCAAATGTTGAACAAAATCTATTTACAATACAGCAAGAAAAGCATTACTAACCAGAGTTGTGATTATTTTCGTTAAGAAGAAACATAGCTAAGAATTGACCCTTTTTGTAAATGGAAAAATAGATGGCATCATGGTTATTGGTAAGGCTAAATAACAGCAATAGTCACTTAATTTATTGATTTAACAAGTAATTATATTTGGATCAACTTAAAACACAATTGGAATGTAACTATATCATGTTATTGACAACTGGAACGTTATTTCACATTAAAATTGTGATCCTTATAAAAGTAAATGAACGTTTAAAGGTTTTTCAACATTTAAAAAAAACTTGAAAATCTCTAGAATTTGACTAAAGGTAAATAACAGTGCAAATCAAGTTGTTTCAATAAAACATTACACACATAATTCAAATATGCCATCAAAAGAAGAAAATGTTAGTCTTCAGTGGTCAAAAATGGAGATCTCCTTAAATCTCATTAAAACGAGACTTTAACGAGATTTCAAAGCTGTATGGAAAAGCCTCTATTCAATAAGAGAAAAATGTCAAATTCTTTGTGACAAGATATACAGGAAGGCGTTCTTTATGGTGAAATGTTGTCCCATATAGTATTGCATTTTAACTGTCTAAAAGTGCATATACTTCTTGATTATAGAACAGGGATCCAGCACTTGTATGGCATTTCTCATCTCCTATATGCGCCGCTTGGGATACTCCTTGCCATAATTATCGGGCTTGTAGTCAGTTGGGCAACAGGTATTTATGAAACTCACATCTCCATTTGTTACTCTCATGATCTCTCATGATGTCTCTCATACAGTGAATGGTTTTCTTGATTATCAAAACTAATATTTATGATTTTGGACACTACTTAAGTTATTTGTTCTCTATAATTAAAGAGTACAATACTTTTAATTGTTTTTGTTCAGCAATTTAAACATCTTGAATCTTACATTATCGATTTTTCAAAGGCAAAACCATCCTGAAATTATTCAATATGATAACATTTGATATTTTACGTAGAGACGTTAACTTTCGATCTTTTAAGTAATGCTGGTGGAAACCCTCAATCAATTCATTGTTCACATTGTAGACAGATATAAGGATTTAACAGTTCTGATATCCGGATCTTATTTATCATTAAAACCTTTAATCTAAAGTGCGTTTCAATTTTGAGGTGGTGAAAAGGGAAGGTGCATAGACAAAGCATATACTTTCTCGCTGCGTGATGCAATATGCTGCTGTTGTTCATCTAGGGTCAAAGACAAAGCATGTGGATGTAAAGAAAACAAAACACCAAGACAAGTGAGTGATGTTGTGTTTACAATAAATATATTTATCGTTTGATCTGTAAAATGAAGCCCTCTGATTGGTCAGTTCTTGTGCTGTACCAATCTGTATTGCTACTGAGATTGTCCCCGTTGATCATCTCCGTCGCAATACAGAAAATATTGGTACGGAGGGGACAATCTCAGTAACAATACAGAGGATCACACGATAAAAACGTTGTTGAATGATTTGAAGTGCAATACAGGATATATTCTGTCTCGATATTCTGTATTGGCACTCGACTTCGTCTCGTTCCAATACAAAATTTCTCGAGCAGAATTTATCCTGTATTGCACTTCAAATCATTCAATAACTTAAAATATTGTGATCCTAATGCATAGCCTAATATCTTTAAATGAAAACATGATGAAATATGATGAAAAATAATATATTGTGCGATTGTACGATCCTATTTAACAATGTAAATATATCATGTCGTAATGATAAGAAACTAGCATTTTGTTGTATTCTAATTCTAGGAAAATGGAGTTGAGAGAAGTGTTCTTCGAGATACCGAGTATCAAAATATAGAAACTGGCAATGAAGAATCCGGATGCTGATGGAAATCACCACAATATCTAAATTGTGGTTAAAGATTCTGATATAAACTCCAGTTTGAAATTGCAGTGGTGCATAATTATGTTGAGATTATAATACAAAACTGTGGTTTACTTTTTGTTATGTAGTCCTCATCCAAGATCATCAGTTTCTGCACCCAACAGTATTGTCATTATCTCAACATGTATGTATGTACTATGTACACTGTTTATATTTTTATACACTCATTACTTTAGGAAATATAACCTAGATTGTCGCCTCGAACATACTGCAACTTGCTGCCATCATTCCTTTGGCATTGCAGCCATATTTGTTTGTCAAAACGGCGTCTGCATTGTCGCCCGGTCACTCTAAAATTATTATAAACCGATAAAGCAAAAACAAATTAAGTTACTATTTGTTTAATAATTAAAAAGTACCTTCGATATGTTTTGAATCAACTGTTTTCCCCGAAAAGTCTGCTGTTCCATTTTTTTTAAATTGACACATTTCTAATAATATAGGCCTAGTTGAGTTTAGTTAGATTTTTGAGTGAATGATTTTACTAGCCCTTAGAAGTTTATATACTATATATTATTGGGGAATACAATTATATAATCTTGAGTTGTGGACGAGAGTTGGTCACTGTGATCATATGTTATGATGTACAAATGTACAGTATCCAGTTGTACAGAGCCGGCTATACTGATATATGTAACCTGGTGTCCGATACGTGGTAATCGTTGTCCTGGTTGATACATTGTGATTCCGTCACCTCCTGAAAGGTCAAACAATACATATGATTGGATACAAGGGAATAAGAAACTTTGAACCAGATTGTAGAAAATGGGTCTCGATGGTGTCTTCTCAAGAGATCTTTGTGTTTGAGGACAATCAAATAATATTGTAGGAAAGCACAATTTTTGCACCACATGGCACCAACAATATCATCATATCACTGTGATATGGGTTTTACCTTCTGGCACACATCTTACGTATTCCTTTTTACACATTGAATGCCAGTCAGTGTCTCTAAAAAATGACAATAGAAAGAAAGGAGCTCACTGTGTTAAATACGGTTTCAGTTATGTTTACTTACTAGGATAAACAACCTCGTTTTGTATAAAGCCATTATTTTGTGCACCATGTGCATTTTCGTATTCAGTTATTCGTTCTTTCAGTTCAGACAGCAACCTGCTTGGTGAAGGGCTTGTGGGTGTAGCACTGTATTGGTTCGTTCCTCCCAATAATCATTATTGAACCTATAAGTAAAATAACATGAAATATGTTCATCAACATTAAATGTGTTCATTATAACATCAAGAGACATTGAGTAAAATAAATAAAAAAGAGATATTGTAGCTCGTGTTTGTTGACAATAAGTGGACAGCAGAATTTTTACGATTTTTTACGAATGAAAAGAAATAAAAAATAAACAAATGAAACAAAAACTTGTTAATTTACTGCAATTTTGTTAACTGTAAACTGTAATTCATATGTCTTGGCTCCTGTTGGCTCCATTAAAAGTATCTCGAGAGCGATAAAACGATACATGGTAATACATAGTATACTATTTCTTTAATAGACAAAATATCGAAGGTTCTTATAACTGGAGGGATTTTGGATTTGCCTTACCTTTCCATTTCATAATTGGTTGGCTTAGCTGAACCTCTAATTGAGTACTCTCCCATATCTTGCCCCATGGGCTGGTTTGGAAGTGTAGAGGTGTATTGCGGCGGCGGGGAAATCCTTTGAGCATCGTTAGGTACTGGACCCAGCTTATGGTATGGGTACCTTAATGAAAGTGAAACGTAGCCCGGGAAAAGTAAACTGTTCCATTGTTTTCAAAGGTTTGTCTAATTGATTTCATGATCGAAATGCATTACAAAAAAGTTAGTTATGAACTTAAAATTGTATAATCTACTAATCTACATATATTTGCAATGAATACATATATCTATATACCTCGGTTTCTTAGTGAGACTACTTTTCCTCCATCTGCATAGTACAACAAATAACACGACAACAATAACAATCAGTATGAATGCTAAAACTATCGCCGTGATGGTGATTCCCCACATTGACTGATTAAAAAATTCATCTGAAAATATGAAAAATATCTTGGAATATGTTTGGAAGGTAACTGGTTGATCCAGCCTATCATTCGATAATTACATGTTTTGTTGTTTGATTTTCTAAATAATTGATATGTGGTATTAAATATGCTTCTAGGATTTTGTATTTTGCATACCTGTTTCGCAATGCTTCCCCTTGTAACCATGGTTACAGTAGCATCTATACTCGTACAACTCGTTCACTTTCCGACATTCAGCGTCGTTCATACAAGGATTAGATTCACAAGGATCAACCTCTGTTTCACATCTATCCCCAACATACCCTACATCGCAGTGACATCTATAGTCATTGAGGACAGGCATGTTTTCACATCTGCCATGTTCATTACAGGGGAGCTTGTGTTGCAATAGCCAATATCTGAAAAAATAAATATACACAATATCTGACAGTTTTCTCAGTTATTTATTTATCAAAATCATATAAACATATGAAAATAAGAGAGATAAAGACATCCCAGGGGTATATGGCTTATCACAATCTATAAATATCAAAATGGCAGTGCACTTTCCAAAATGTGGCAATATCCTATGTTACTAAATTATTGCCTTTATAGGTTATACATACTAAAGCAAACTATTTTTTATAAAATAACCCAAGTCAGCAAATCGGCTGAAACATTGTATATTATCTGAATATGATATAAAACAAAGAATAAGGTCAGTACTTACCAAATTCACAATATGTGCCATTATAGCTGGGATCACATATACATTCAAATGTAAATTGGTAATCTATACAGCCACCATTCTGACATGTTTCACTTGCACATCTGTTGGTTCAGCTACGTTCACACCAACGGCGCTTTGATGGCGCTTTAAAGCGGCTTGTAAAGCGGCACCAAAGCGTAGCAAAGCTTGATTAAAGCGTCGGGGTCGTAATAGGTCGTAGAAAAAACTCGGGAGTAAAGCGGGATATTCGGTAAGAGCGCTAAAAAATTTAAACCGTTTAAGCGTTCGCACCAACGGCACTTTGATGGCGCTTTACAGCGGCTTGTAAAGCGGCACCAAAGCGTAAAAAAGCTTGATTAAAGCGTCGGGGTCGTAATAGGTCGTAGAAAAGTTCGGAGTAAAGCGGGATATTCGGCAAGAGCGTCAAAAAATTTTAAACTGTTTAAAAATTTTGGGCGTTCTGTTACGAATTGATTAAAGCGCCGAGAGCGTATCAAAGCTTAAAAAACCGTAACAAAGCTCAGCAAAGCTTCACCCAAAGCGTAGGAAAGCTTAACAGAGCTTGGTTCAAAGCGGGGACCCCAGTCTCTTCACGGTCTGTTACCACTTTACACGCTTCGTTAAGATGTCTCAAGGTTTGTTACGATCTGGCATGAAGATCTGACACGAGGGCAGACGCTTTCATCAATATCTGACACTCTTTGTTACGCTTTCATGAAGGACTCTCAAGCTTTCCAACAAATTGAGACGCTTACATCAAGAATTGAAACGCTTTGTTAGGCTTTGTTACGCTTGACAAGCTTCCTCATGCTCTCTCACGCTCTTTCACGCCGTGCGTCAAACATCATGTCTTATTCAGATAGGTCATGCTCTGGTCCATCTGGAATTTCTGGATCTTGTTGTTCTGTCATCGTTTTCTCGAGTCAAAGATGCAATGGTTTTATGGATCTACTGCATCTTTATATAGTCATTGGATCAAAAGCGGCATGAAATCGGCGATCTCGACATTTTCCAATGCGTGACAGAGCTTTACAGAGCGTAACAATGCACTACAGAGCTTGGCAATCGTATCAGAGCCTGATTTAAAGCGTCATAATCGCATCAAAGCGTAATAATGCTTATCAAAGCTTCTCAAAGCGTGATTTCAAGCGTAACAAAGCCTGGTCAAAGCGTGAGGAACCTATCAGAGCTTTGTTAAGCTTTCATACGCTTTGGATCAAGCTTTTCTGAGCTTTGTTACGGTTTGTTAAGCTTTGATACGCTCTCGGCGCTTAATCGATTCGTAACAGAGCGCCCAAAATTTTTAAAAGCTTAAATTCTTTGGCGCTCTTACCGAATATCCCGCTTTACTCTGAGCTTTTCTACGACCTATTACGACCCCGACGCTTTAATCAAGCTTTGTTGCGCTTTGGTGCCGCTTTACAAGCCGCTTTAAAGCGCCATCAAAGCGCCGTTGGTATTAAGAAAAATGACAAAAATGACGGCACTTTGCTCGCCGATTTAAAGCGTGGCATTCGCCGTTGCTGTGAACGTACCTTTAAGGTACAAACCGTAACAAAGCTCAGAAAAACTTGATCCAAAGCGTAGGAAAGCTTAACATAGCTCTAAAAGGTTCCTCACGCTTTGATCCCGCTTTGATCAGGCTTTGTTACGCTTGAAATCACGCTTTGAAAAGCTTTGATAAGCATTATTACGCTTTGATGCGATTATGACGCTTTAAATCAGGCTCTGATACGATTGCAAAACTCTGTTGTGCATTGTTACGCTCTGTTAAGCTCTGTCACGCATTGGAAAATGTCGAGATCGCCGATTCCATGCCGCTTTTGATCCAATGACTATATAAAGATGCAGTAGATCCATAAAACCATTGCATCTTTGACTCGAGAACACGATGGCAGAACAACGAGATCCAGAAATTCCAGATGGACCAGAGCATGACCTATCTGAAGAAGACATGACGTTTGTCGCACGGCGTGATATAGCGTGTGAAAACTTTCAAGCGTAACAAAGCCTAGCAAAGCGTTTCAATCCTTGATTAAAGCGTCTCAATTCGTTGGAAAGCTTGAGAGTCCCTCAGGAAAGTGTAACAAAGAGTGTCAGATATTGATGAAAGCGTCTGACCTCGTGTCAGATCTTCATGCCAGATCGTAGCAAATCTTGAGACATCTTAACGAAGCGTGTCAAGTGGTAACAGACCGTGAATAGACTGGGGTCCCCGCTTTGAACCAAGCTGTGTTAAGCTTTCCTACGCTTTGAGTCAAGCTTTGTTGAGCTTTGTTACGGTTTGTTAAGCTTTGATACGCTCTCGGCGCTTCAATCAATTCGTAACAGAGCGCCCAAAATGTTTAAACAGTTTAACATTTTTTGGCGCTCTTGCCGAATATCCCGCTTTAAGGCCCCCTCACATATGAACGAATCCACCAAACGCAGCCTGACGCATGTGGTAAATTAGTCATTTCTGGCGAATATTGAGCGAAAATGTTTAAAAATATGTTACATAATAGAAAACATAACGAATAGTAATGTAAGGTAACTATTTGTTGCGAATGTTTTACGAAGTGTGACGAATTACTACTTTTCTTCGCTAAGATGCGTTGCGTCTCGCAAACAACCTTTGACATCCCCTTCAGCGAGTAATAACGCATACATGCGAAATAAAGCGTAATTATGCGCATTCTTCCGAATCTGAACAAAGCCTTACGAAAAGCAGGAGGCGTCAACGATTCCCGTCAGCGATTAACAACGCATACATGCAACCAAAGCGCAAATGTGCGCATGCTTCCGAATCTAAAGGAACCTTTGCGAAAAGTGTAAGGGTCAATTTCTAATATAGTCTACCTTAATTAAGAGGTCGTAGTCAACACAGATTTGAAATTCATACAGTGATCATCCATTGGGAATGTTATTAACACGTACAATTGGTTACCATGTCAAGCAATTATTGTGATTACTTCAGTTTGAATGAAATATCCCTATGTTTTATGGTTTTGGGTCGTAATATTTGATATTAGAATGGAAGGGGAGGGGTGTTGGACACTGTTTCTTTTGACGCTTGAATTACATTTGGGATAGTTGGGGTTTGTTTTTAATGACAATATTCGCTTAAAGATTTTGTTTCTCTTGTGTTTTCTGATCATGTTTGGTATTTTCCCTTTGATATTATATCAATACATTTCTTATTATTAGACTCGTAAAACAAAAATACGTTTAAACTAGTTTTTACAATTTATGTCAGGCAAATTACACTTAATTTCAAGTTGACACAGTGCTTTAGATTATTTCTCAAAGTCCAACCTTTCATTTGGCACGATCCTGTCTTGCCATGGTACACTTCCTGCTGGAGAGTTGACCCAGTGCTTCAGAGTACTTCTCACAATCTTCCCCTTTTTGTTTGCTGTGTTGTAGCCTCTGATATTGACAGGCCTGACATCTTCCAAGTTGCGATCTCTCCTCCATTCCTCAGGAACCATGTCGCCTCTTCTGTCCTCTTGGTCAATCAGTGCATTTTGCATTGTAGGGTACCTCATTCTCATCAAGTTGTGGAGAATGCAGCATGTCTTGAATCAGCCTCGCTGTGGATGGCTTATGGTTCATCGTTGAGAGGAGTACCTGAAATGTTATTATGCGTTAAATTGAATTAATTTGAAAATACGGATTAATAGTTAAACTGTCATAGGTCGAATGTGGAACTAAGTTGGTTCCAATTTATGCGCATCTTTCAAATTATTTATCAAACAAAACATACTATTTTCATGTCTCAATTAGCGGAAGTTCAAATGAAGTCTCATTTACTCGAAGTCGAATAAACGTATCTAGAATTAGTCCCAGGAACTTGGAGTTTAACTGTTTGTTTCGCCGACAAATATCATAAATTACAATGTACCTGGAATCGGTTGGCCAAAATTCCAAAGGCGTTTTCTGAAACCCTCCTAGCCCTCGATAACCGGTAGTTCAGGATTCTTTCCTCTCTAGTGAGGGTTCTATGTCCATAGGGCTTCTGCATGTGATCACTGAGGCTGAATGCGTCATCCCCTACCAAGAAAAAGGCATATCAACGGTGTCGTTGGGAAATGGGCCTTGCTGTGGAAATGCGATCGAACCAGCCTGCACCATCTCCAAGAATTCCGATGCATTATAGATCCTGGCATCTCCACTTGAACCATATCCTGAAATTATACAAGAGTAAGAGGATAAAATATTGTCAATATACATTGCAAATATAGCTATAATTGTATTAAATCTATATAATTACAAAATTAATGCAGTAACGTATGTAGAGTTTACTCACCACCCAGATCACACCACACGAACTTGTAGTCTGAGTCGACAATTCCCAGTAAGATGATGCTGTAGAAACCCTTATAATTATAATATAAGGAACCAGAGCTATTAGGCTTTCTGATGGCTATGTGTTTGCCATCAATTGCAGCAACGCAATTTGGAAAGTTCCACTTCTCGAGGAAACCATCAGCCAATTGTTTCCATTCTTCAGGTGTGGAGGGGGCTGTCATGACCTCATCAACATATTCGTCACATATAGCTTGACAGACTTCTCTTACCACTACAGAGAGGGTATTCTCAGCAACCCGCCAGGAGTACTGCATGTCAGAGTACTTGGCACCAGAAACCAGGTGGCGAATAGTGGCAGCTAGTTTGAGGCCTGGACCTAAAGGCTCTCTGTACCAGCTATGTTGTTTCCATAGCCGAGGACGGACCCTCTCAAAGATTTCGTCATACATTTCTGTTGGCATACAGAGGAACTTTTTGAATGTTCTGGGGTCCTCTCTTCTCAGCTCCACCATGAGCTGATCATATATGCCGAATTGGTGCCGTCTCTCTGGATTCAACCATTGTCTCCTCCAGATGCCACGTCCTCTGGCTCCCCTTCTCCGCCTAAAACGGCCTCTGATGAACTCATGAATGTTAAGTTGCTGCGTTAAAACTTCTTGCTGGGCCATAGCAGCCACATACTGCAGCCCCAGTCGATCTGTGTCTTCCATGACAAAAGAATTATTTGATTTAATTTGGTATTCTCTCAATTATTCAGCTTAACGTAGATCCAATTCGTAAGTATTCGTTCCACTGCGTACAAGGTTGCAAACTGCCGCAATGGTTCGTAGTGGTTCGTAATGGGATCGTCGTCAGTCGCTTGATATGCAAATTATGGGGATACGACCTTATCCCCAGCGACCTGTAACGTCACTTGACGAAGCCAATGCGAAGGTTAACCGATCGTTAACGCATTGAAACGAATTTCAACGAATGACACACGAAACTTTTATTCGCTGCAATTTTTTGAACATGTTCAAAATTTTCCGACGAAAAAGACTAATTTCAACCGAGGTAAACGCTGACAAACGCATCTATACGAACACTGCGACGTACTGTCACGAACTCGTACTAATGAGAACGAATTTGACTAATTTCCTATTCGCCACTATACGCAAGTTGACGTAAAGGGGTTTTCGTTCATATGTGAGGGGGGCTTTACTCCGAACTTTTCTACGACCTATTACGATCCCGACGCTTTAATCAAGCTTTGTTACGCTTTGGTGCCGCTTTACAATCCGCTTTAAAGCGCCATCAAAGCGCCGTTGGTGCGAACGCTTAAACAGTTTAAATTTTTTAGCGCTCTTGCCGAATATCCCGCTTTACTCCCGAGCTTTTCTACGACCTATTACGACCCCGACGCTTTAATCAAGCTTTGTTACGCTTTGGTGCCGCTTTACAAGCCGCTTTAAAGCGCCATCAAAGCGCCGTTGATGTGAACGTACCATTACTGAAACATATGAGGAGATGAATTACGCCTCGTCACATCTCTGTGATCGTAATAACATTTTACCTGGGTCATGAACGTCATTTTGCTAAATACATTTGAAAATGTGATTCACATGACAAATGAATGGCAACAGCATTGTCAATGCAGGAGATTTCCAATTATCAGAGGCTTTTTTGTATCTTCAAAATCTGTCTCATACCTAGCTCGCAATTAACCCCATTGTATCCATTTGGACATTCACACGTATACGTTGAACTAGAGGCCGATGTATCGCGACGGGTGCCACCGTTTCTACACGGATTGGACATGCACGGATCTACAATATAAAATAATGTGAATAAATATTATATTTTTACACAGATATCTCTTCATTTCATCAATCTAAGAATAATACATAATTGAAATGTGATAAACATTAAAAATTAAGCTGTACCAGCACTTTCACAATTTTCACCGCTGTACCCTGGCTCACAGACACATTTGTAATCAAACTGGGAGTCGACACAGTACCCATGTTGACACACTACTTGGGAACACTTGTTGATTGCTGGAATGAGAAAGACAGTCAACATGGAAAAATCGAATCGGAAAGTATTTCTACACAGTATCCTTGTTGATACATTGCATAACATAAATAACTTGAAAGATACGATTGAAAGATACAATTCATGTCAGCACTATGACACCGACAAATCTAGGTGAACTTTTACATAATTCATATCTATTCGGCCAGAGATATCTTTCAATTAAACAATATCTTAATCCAACATAGTTAACTTGCTTATTAATTTGAAATATGGTTCCGATTCTCACAGCCATTTTTTGTATCTCTAAAACCCGTTCTATAATACCTAGTTCGCAATCAACCCCAGTGTATCCATTTGGGCACACACACATGTACGTTGAACTAGAGGCCGATGACGTATTGCGACACGTGCCACCGTTTCTGCATGGATTGGACAAACATGAAGCTACAACATGAGATGAGTATATACGGGTTATGAACTGGGAAGTTTTGGACATAGGGCACATCCCGAATGATATAGTTATATCTCCCCGAGGAACAGGAAGGGACCAAGGGAAGATATAAATTTTTCCCGAAAATCCCGGGAGTGGGATAGATATACTGTATAAGTGGTAATTTTGCCTAATCATTTAATTTGCCTATTTCCTAATTTTTGCCAGGTTCGGAAAATTAAATGTCGGAGATATTGTCTTTACAATGTTATCCAATGGGAGGTTTCTTGTCATTAGGGAAATTAAAATTAGGAAAATGATGAAATTTGACCATTCGGAAAATTAACCACTCGGATTAAATACCACTTATACAGTATTATATTTGTCCACATTTAGCCTGGAGCGGGATGTAGACAATATACCCTGCCCGCTCCTCAGATATAATATGTATATTCCCAGGTGATATCTACCCCCACTCAAGTATGAGATACATAATCATATATGTGTATCGTTTTCATGTAGAAATCAGCTGTGATAGTTTCAGAGATACGAAACAAATAATGGACCTAGCAAATTTCATTCATTTGTTGAGAACATAATTTAAAAAAACGTCTTATTAGCCTAATGTCAGAAGGTGCTACCTGATCTAACAATATTTTAAGATACTGTGATATGTATGAAATAAATGAAAACATATTCTAAAAAAGATATGTTATGCACATTCACGTGCAAAATGGTCAAACTTTTTAGCACAGTATCATTTTGAAATGCTTACAACATCCCCGTAATAAATGAGTAGGGCTAGTGATCAATTAACATGCAGTTTATACCTATAATGTCGCAGTTATCTCCGTCATAGCCATCGTTACAGACGCATTTGTAAGTTTCTTGGTAGTCAAGACAGTAACCAAACTCACCACACGGTGATGATATGCAAGGGTTATTAGCTACAAATACAGGGTGTCAAATGGCGTTGTTCCCCCCAGAACCAGAGCAAATGACCACGCATTATAGAACATCAATACGTGTACATAACATTAGCAAATGACACACGGCCAGAAGGCACCAACAGAAAAACGTGATACATGATTGCAAGCATATTCATATGGGTGAACAGTGAATACAATCTAGAATGAAGAATTCTTTTCTTCATCCTAGATACAACATGGTGCAAATGGAATGATGCCAAATGATCTACAGGATAATGGATAGTACATGTAGAGTATGAATGGGTAAAATTATAGTGAAACGACACCTTTGAATGACAATATATTGTCATTCAAAAAAGAAATTTTTTGTTACCTCCAACTTTTCAGGTGAACGTTAAACAGAAAATACGAGATCAATTTTTAATAAGTCATACATGATTATTTTGCTCTTAACTCTAGTTTATTAATAAATAGTTGATTTTGTAGTAGCCTATGTGTTTTCTGTTGTATGTGGAAAAGTGGAGGACGAAAGGTTTTCAAAATTCATTAAAATAGGGCTAATTTACGCCATTCGCCTATTTTTAAGCACAGCAACACGTATATTTATTTCACCTAAAATATCAATTGATTCGTGTTTTATGATGCTCCTATCCCATTGTTAATACAGATACGATATCAGAGTTATTCGCCTTGAATATTTTGAGTTATTGAGGCAAATGTGGAGGACGAAAGGATTTCCATATGTGTACATTTTTCTCAAAAAAACGTCACATTCTGTGGTGTTAAAAGGCGAAAGTGTGTAACAATGCGTGCGCGACCTTTTTGCGACACGTCATATAGTTTTCCTTTCCACCCCAATGATGCCAAACATGCATCATTTGGTGTATTCTGATGTAAATTCTGAATAGATTTACACATGTGTTTATGAGTTTTTTCATAGAGTTCAACCTCCTGCTTATTAAAAGATCTAACTTCTGCTCCATATAGCATTTTAGGTATCATTGCAGATTGGTAAACCTTAGAAAGTATTAAGGGGTTTAACCATCATTCCTCATTCTGGCTTCTGCATATGCATAAAAATTACATCTTGCATCACTTATTGTAGCATTGACATTCTTCGACTTATCAGAATTATTATTTGAATAAACACTAACACCAAGATGCTTATATGAATTCTCCTAATTAATTACAAGGTTTTCGATTGTTATTTTGGTACCTTTGGAGTGTTGTCTTTTCTTTTTCTGACCTTTTGTCTCTCCAAAAACCTTAGTTGCGCTCTTGGAAGCATTAAATTGAAATCGCCATTTATTGCCATGATAATTATTTGCAAGTTTTAATTGATCAACTAATTTACTCTTGTGTATAGCTAGAATTGCTAGATCATCAGCATACACACACACAACTCACGTTTAATGATCCAACTTTACATGAGTTATTATTTGCAAGTTAATAAGTGGATTTATAAATAAAATATTTCCACCTTGTTTTAAACCTTGTCCATTGACAAACTATTCAGAATTTGCACCATGTATAAAAACAGAGTCCATAGAGTTTAAATAGGATTGACGCAAAATTCTCCAAAATTTCCTTTTAATACCAGCGTCATATATGACGTTGGTATTAATGGTAAATTTTGGAGAAATTTGCGTCAATCTTATATATATTTGAGCAAATAGTCCATCAATCCACACCGTGCCATATGCTTTCTTTGCGTATCATTAACCAATTTCTCTATAATGTTTGATTCTATATCGGATGTCCAAAACGGCTTTTAAACAAGTATTTTCTCATCAACGGATTTATTTGATTGATTGAAATTTTGTACAGAGTAGCACAAAGGTGTCATCAGCCAGTCTTATAGATATACAAGGCATTAAGGTGCAAATTTCACCACTACCATGTGTTTCAGACGCCGAACTTCGAATGCCGAATGACGTTAAAACAAAAGTTAGAGCCCTTGGCACTGCCCCCCCCCCCTTGTTAGCTTCTGGATCCGCCAGTGCTGGAGGTGACATAAAAGGGATTGGTCATTTATTAATATAAGCGAGCATTTACAACTTAAAGGTGCAATAATTAGTGCAGAGGGGTCATTCAACGATCATGGACCAGTGTCAAAACATATTTAAGTTTGGATATTTCATCAAGACTAACATCTATATTTATTATCTACAAAGAAACCCCCTAGATAAATATTATTTTAGCTGATATTCCTCTTGAAACATGGTGGATCTTAAAAATATAAAAGTGGAAGTCCTCTTTTTGAAGCTTTGAACTGAATTTACGCTTCTTAATGCTGAAATTGATAATCTATCCAAACATTTTAAGAAAATAGGTATGTCAAAGAAGATGTTAAACCAAATGTTGCCTTCATAGCTCAGAAAAAATGAAAAAACTTCCCTATTTTCTCTACAGTCCTTATTGCCCCTTTAAAACAACGTGTCAGGGAATCCAAAAGTTTTAACTTTTTCACTGTTGTGTGTATCCAAAATCAGGTTTGTCCATAATTTGGAAAGATTCCGTTGCCTTTGAGTGACACACTGGCTGCCAGCTAAGTAGATTTAATCGTAGTTATGTAAACAGATACTAGTTGGCGCTTCTTAACATTAAACATCTAATAAGGTAATTAGTAAGATAAGCCAGGCAGTGAATCTTATTGGATCAGCTACAGCTTAATGCCTATGGTGTATTATCTGACAGCAAGCATCACCATGATGTTTTATTGCCATAACATTAACAAGTAGAATTAAAATCATCAAAGTCAATTTAAATTATACTAATAGCTAAAAATGAAAGTACTCTAAATATCATTCTGGATCAAAAAAATTACCTGTATCAATCTAATTTGGTGTATCTTGTATTTGAGTCTAATATGTTTGTGAGTGTATGTATTTCTGGGTGGGTACATCCTGGGGGGGGGGGGGATACAAGTGTTATGGTTTGTTATTTGAGTTGAGGATGATAAAACAAAGAATTCATTACTCACCTATCAGCTGATTGGTGCTCTGTTTATTTTTTAATTTCCAATTTGTTCATTTTCATGTCAGATATTTTACATAATTATCCAGCAACTGTCTGATGCACATACAACTGTATAATATCCATTTATTGTTTGTACTTTTTATGTTTTCTCTTTGTGTTGAGTCAATATGTCTGTTACAGATACTTTAAAATATGCATAGCACCGTTGGACATATTTTATCCCGTTATTTGGATGGACAGATAGACCGTCTTTATCTAGATTTTCTTTATGCAGATTTTTTTCTAAAACAACAATGCAATAGGTTTTGCCTTTTTTTATAAATAACTTTTAATAAATTGAGTGTTTGCAATGTTTATTTTTGCATTTCTAAGTCCTCCATCACTCTAAGTACTTGCTTATTTGTGTATACTGATTCAACTTTAAGCTAATTACCTGTTGGAGGGGGTGTCTTAGATTTAAATTTTCTCAAATTCTGCTGGTGGAAAGTGAATCAAATCTTTTAGACCTTGCAGAGGATACTCTAAACTTAAACACATAGGAAAAAGTACTAACTTTCCATCAGGAAAATTTTTCCTATATCAGTTTAAAGTTAATGGACATTAAGATGATCCAAACTCAGAGAAATGGGTAGAAAAGTTTAGATGATATTTAGAAATAGTTTGTACAAGAGAAAGATACTCTTACTAAGTCAAAGGGTTAGTTTTAAGCATTTAAAATACACATTAAAAGGGAAGAACTTCAGGCATTTTGATGCTCATTATGTTGCTAGGCAACAGCAGCAAGTGGTGATGCTATGAATATTAAGCAGGGATATTATGTTACAGTAGCTACTGGATTAAATCTAACAAAGTTAGCCTAGCTGGTAGCCAGTGGACAGTGATAAGGCTACCATCGACAAATGTTTTAAGAAGAATGAATGGGAAAGAAGAAAAGTAAAGGGAATTACTGTCATTAGGGATGAAGTCATAACTGTAAATATATAGGTGATATCGTTAGTAGAAATACACAAAGCATTTCTGATTGAAAAATGGCTTCATATAGATCGATAAGTCCATTGATATTAGATATTTTACATGCTGTTTTTAATTTGACAATACTCATACAACTGGCGCCTTATCACTTGTATATTTGATTTGTTGGTGTTACCATACGCTTAATCTTTGGTTTATCTAATGTTGAGAAAACACTTGTGACACTTGACGTCTAAAAGCGGTTCACTTTTTTTGGGACACCTGATATAATGTTTACAATTTTTTATCACAAATCTGGCAGTAGGAATATATTTGAAACCACAAAATCAACTGGTACGTTGTAAGCTTACAACTCCATTTACTTCGTCTTTTTGAAACAAGTGCTTGTAAGCACATTTTTCTTTCTTGATGTGCACTGTTTGTCTTCAAGGCCATAGTCAGCACCATCTATTTAATATCTAACATAATATAATGAAGTCCGGTAACTTAGAAAAAAGAAAAATATAAAAAAATTCTCATGCCAGGGGCTTTGATCAGTGATATTTTATGTTTTTTTCAACTTTCATATTTGTGTAACTTGTCAGATTTTTTTCTTTTAACATTTCTCGGCGATCTATAAATAGATATGAGGTCATGTCCATGAGCGGAGTTTTGGCCCAAAAAGTAAGACATTACGATTTGCAAGTGATTCTGACCATGTTTTAAGTATCAAAATAATGTTGAGAGTATTGAGACTCAACTGAAGTTAAAAAATAAGGTGAAATGTACACAAACTCAGTGATTATGACCAAACAAAAACGGGAGTCCGAACCGGAAGTCAAAAGAGTAACCGCACTTTCAGTAATAACTGAATAATGAAGATTGATGGTGCTCACCATTCTGATACTCAGACCATCTCTGCTATGCACAAGAATGCACGGTTTTAGAAGGAAACTGAAAGAAGGCTGTGATATCTCACGATCGGTGCTCACTGTGTTCAGGGCTTCAAGAATTCTCTGACAGGAATCATTTCTCCAAGGAGCAACCTCAGTGCTAATTGCTTCTCACTTTTGTATCCTCAAACAATTTTTTAACTTTACTGACCAGTGTTAGGGAGGTTAAGCTTACATCTAAAATCGAAACGAAAACGTATAACGTATCAATGCCCAATATTGTATTAAATGTTCTCCCTTACCGTTCAGCCTCAGTGTTTAACCTTAAACAAAAACTTTATATTAGGCTGTGCACCTGCACCTAAAGTATTTGCCATATTAACAGTTGTGACGTGATTTGCTATTTGCAGGGACCCGTATTTAAAAATATTTAGAAAAGTAGCTAAAATATATTGTACACAAAGTTGTTAAGATGTTGATCTTTATTATCGGAAAGTTTCATGTAATTATATTAGAAAATAGCAAAGTTAGAGCGAGGTGTCCAAGACTTTTGGATCACCCCTCGTACTTCTTCAAAAATAATTGTACTGTCAAGTCAAAATAGCCAGCATATACAGTAGACATGAGTATGATTCCCTTTGACATCAACGTGGAACTTCAAATTCCCTGTTTTAGATATTGACTGTGTACTTTCCGTTCACGTTTTACGTGAAAAAAGCGCACGCTTAACCTCTCTATTATAATAGGTAAGCTGCTGTTTTAGGCCGTTTTTGAACACCATGAGCACTTTTCAAAGAATTACTTGAATGGATCTTTAATCAAATCATCATATCCCGTGTTTAATTCTATTTTCATGAATATAATTTGAATTCTGTATAATGCATATCAACGTATTTCAGATGTCTCGAAGGACACGAACGGTTGCATTAACTTCTTTCAGAAATTCTTTGTGAGGGGTTGTACTCGTACTTATTTAAGTTTATTGGTGATATATCACCGGTGTCATGAAAAGTTATAAAATAGGAATTTTTAAAATTGAATAACCCAATCTAAACACTGAGTAAGGGATACCATGCCTGCACGGTATTAGTTACTAAAATGACCTATCATAGAGTCTATAGAGCGTAATTTTGCATGACACAGGTGGATATATAATGCAATGATAGCGGCAGAAATAGCCTATCAGCAGAAGGCTTTTATTTGTGCTGTGGAGTAGGCAATTAATCATATATTAGCCAGCAGGTTCAGAGAGAAAGAATTTCATAATCAAAATGGGACTTATGGGAGAAGCACGTTTAGGTATCGCTGATTATGTCGTGTTTGCTATATTCATTCTCTCATCACTTTCAATTGGAGTTTATCATGCACTTAGTGGAGGCCGTCAACGGACGACAAAGGAATACCTTACAGCTGACAAAAAGCTAAAAGTTGTCCCTATATCTCTGTCTTTACTGGTGTCGTTCCAGTCAGCAATTATGATTTTAGGCTACCCAGCAGAAATGTACATGCGCGGAGCCCAGTTATATATCGGAAACATCGGAATGCTCATTGGTACCATTCTTACAACCAGGCTCTGGGTACCATTGTTTTATAAACTTCAGATAACAAGCACATTTGAGGTAAGTTGATTTACGAACCAGTGCCTGTAGTATATATTGTAGTAGGGTGTTGGGTAACGACTGCTTAAACTGTTTCCTACATAGGTGTAAAAGTATTTCTGGTCCTACTTAGATATTGTCCGACTGACCAGTATCCCTAATTGACAAAATTGTTCTACTACTTTCTTCAATTATATTCTAGGAACATTTTTTCTAAGGATCTTGGTCCATCATTATTATTAGGCTTGTGAATTATGGAATTAAGAGTCATAATTCACACTGCATGCTCGGAATTCTTCTGGAAAACCCCCAAAACGACGAGAATGTTTCAAAAATAAAAAAAAAATGACAAAAAACACAATCTGTTCTCTACGGCCCGAAAAATGTCAAAACCCTACAAAATGACAATGAATGTTCTGTCGCTATATTGCGAAAAGTATCCCTACAATATGACGGTGAATGTTCTGTCGATATTGCGAAAAGTATCCCAAATTGCTTTTTAGACATTCTTTACTCGGTTTTAGTCAAGTGAAGATGTGATGGTAGAATCGTATAGAATAGTTCTTCTATTGCAGACGATGCAAGTTCTATGAGTAGAAATATAAGGGTGAAGGTCAGCAGTTTCAACTAATCTAAATCATCAACAGTTTACCAGTTAAAGTAGCAAAATAAAACATATAATCTTAAAAGTTAAAACGTAACTCTCTGTAATGTTACAGTTAGAATGTCTAAAAAAACATTTTGTAACACTATCCCCACCGACATATCAAAACATAATAAAAAAGACTGAAAAAAAAAAGTTACTAAACTGTATTTACCACAGGGGCTGTACCAAATTACGCGTGGCAGTTAATGCGCAAGGTAAGTTTCAAACGAGGGTGATGGAATTGGAACAAACTGATTTTTTCATCGTCTGTAACAACATCCAAAACAATTAACTTGAAAGCGGATTTCATATACACACTCCGGATATATTGACCTCGGGATAATCTCAATATCCTGAACCTCATATAGGATTATCTCTATATACTCTGCTTTTTATTCGGTACATTAGATATTCCATACAGACCAAATAAAACAAGCATTTTACCAAACCTTTACCCAATCTATCGAATGTTTTTTATTTTATTGAATTTAATAATCTATAGAATTTATATTCGCTAAATAGTTTCACTTGTTCTTTGTGTTGGCATTTACGTTTGATATGTATACATGTATTTGTGCGATGTAGCGAATCAGTTTGTTTTCCTAAACGCACATATAATTCAATTAATTATTTGTACATTCCGTATTTAAAATACTAATATTCGGTTAATACCGAATGCCACATTCGATAAATTTCGTTATTTTTCGATACCTTACGGGACTTTCAGTCACGTGATATATTTGAACGATGTAGAATAGCTGCGCGGCCATTTTGCAAAACTCGAGGTCACGTAGCAAAATATCGAACAACAATGAAAGTTATCGAATATTACTTTATTGCATTCGGTAAATAGCAAATTAGCTTTTGGTAAAATGCATTAACTATGTTATAGAAAAATAAATCATTTAAGAAATATAGACAAGTTTATTTCAGTAGGGTTCAAATAAAAATTTGATATTGTTCATATAAAGTGTTACTTTTAAGAAATACCACAACAATTTACGCAAAAAAACATATCTAAAGCGAATAAAATAGTAATTTAATGCACAAGTATTAAGTGATTTAATCCATTTGCTATTTTGTAAACTTCGTTTGCTGTAACAAATATATAAACGTTTTACCGAATGGAAAATTGATTTAGCGAAGAAGCAAAAAATAATGCCATACAAATGTGACTATGACTGTGCAATGCTAAAGTTTAGCATATATCAGAGATCTAGCAATGTTTAACTTCCTATACGTTTCTCTATTTACCATTATGTATTGGAAAAAATATTGAAACCTATTCACCAGGGCAGCCAGGTCCCCGAGATGTACCTTACCCGTGCGTTTACATGTCACGCGTAATTGGTATAGCCCATGTGTTGACACATAATATCTGTTAGAGTAGAACATAGCTATGCTCAACCTGCACAATTTTGCATCTTCCTAATATTTTATGTAGACACGATAAGGTATCCAAAAATGCAAAGAAAAAAACTTTCTACTACAAAGGATGAGTCAGGAATGGGGCAGGATTTTTCCATAAAACTTTATCTACTGTACACCAGTACATTATAATGTTAATGTACGTTATAATGTATACATTATCACACCTTAATATGAATGTCATATTTAGTCCATGGTATGACTTCCGAATATGAAGGATCCGTAGCACACTATAGCGCAGCAACATTTGAAGCAATATATAAGGAGGTGCATATGTTTTGATTCCTTTAAAATACCATTTGCTGAAAAAACTTCCGGCTTTCGGGTCGAAAAATGTCTTTCACGCCAAGGGGTCAAATAACGTAAATATTTTGATTTTATACATTTTATAAGACACGGACCATTATTCTAAGCATACGGACAAAAAATAGATTATCATAATGTAAAAATTTACTATTATTTTAGGGTAAATATCGGGGTTCAATCAGTGTAATTACACAAGTATGCTTTTCAGATTTTGTTTGATTTTTCAAATATGAGCCAAGCAGATTCAACAGAATTATTTAGGGAATTCATCAGAAGAAAACTAATTGTTTACCATTTGTAATGATTGATTAGTTTAAAATCGATATTATCCAAAAATTTTCCAATTTTTTTTACTCTGAATCTTAATTAACTTCACTAATTGATAATACACTGCGGGTCTTTTGAGAGATATTATATTTGAATTTGTATCTATGAAGCTAATGGCCCTCAGTAAATCGGTGGCATAATCACATCCCACATTACACATGTTTTTTACAGACCCCAAAACAATGCTCGTTAAAAATATAGAATTGAAACGGTCGGTTAATAAGGTTTATGTTCTTGTTATTTTATGTTATAACGTTTATGGTTGTGTTTGAAACATTGTGTAAATAGAACGCCATATTCATACGAGCATGCAAACTGTCTAGTGTAGTGAAAATCGAACACAATTAGGAAATCAAGTTGTGAAACAAGAGATTCATTTAAATCAATAAACGTCGCTTAAAACTGATACTCATTAGTCTTTCATATTTGGAAATAGAGAATTATTATTGGTCTAACTAGTTTCTGGAGATTTCTCATTGGTCCAACTAGTTTATAGAGAGTTCTCATTGGTCAAACGGGTTTTAGCATAGCTGACTTTGGTATGTGAGTTGAACAGGATTGATATCGTCAGCTGACCAGAGGGCAGGATACGATGAAGACTGTGTGATTGTGGCTTCTTGTTTGATGTTTGGATTTGGGACCATGCTTTGTTGAGTATTGGATACTGGTACTAGGTTTGATATTCGGAAGTACATTAGGTATAGTACAACGAGGTACGCCTTTGACTTTATCACTAGTGGTAGTTCTAGATCAAATACTTGATGTTAGATGTATTACGATAACGGAAGTTAGGGCGTGGCATGGCCCTCTGGCGCTCCGGGGTTGGATCTCGTTATAGCATTTCCATTTTATCTCTTATTGTCTGTGGCTTATTTTTATATTACTGTATGCATGTATTGTTTTAATGTTGTAAATAAATATTTGATGTTGTAAACCGTGTTGATTTTATCCGATTGTTATCCTTGTAAATACCCTCTGCCCTTTGTTCTTTTTGCTTAGCTGTATTTTCAGTACCATCATTACCCCCTAGTAAGGTCGCATTACAGAATAATAACTTTTTTCCTTCGAGGGATATTACTCTCACCGTGTAAGCCAACGGAAAGATTTTGAATAGGACTGCAGATATCGATGCAATGATTCGATTGGTTGAGATTTGAGAAATTTGACCTTTGAACTTTGTCAATCAAACATGTATCTCTATGGAAAAATAAGGCTGTTTTCCCTCTCAGAGAAGCTGACCTTGATGGATCAGTGAAATTGAGAGAGAAATTATCACTTTTTGACAGACGGCTCTTTCCTCATTTTTGTTGTTCTTATTACTTTTACACTCATTTAAAGTTGACACTATTGGAGAAGACAATCAATGTGACAAGTCTCAAACATAAAGGAGATGATTAATTGTTCTGTATGTATTGCTTTCCTCACTTGCTCCTAGTATAAAAAGAAATGGTAAGGAATTGAAGTCACTCTTGGCCTAGATTTTGTTAAGTCAACAGTTATTGTTAATTATAAAAATGGTACTTTAAGAAATTTAAGAGTTTGTATTTTCTTGAGCAAAATTAATGTAAATAGCCGAAGAGCATAGAGTAAAATATATCATTTGACTGTGAGTGTTTCCGGCAACTGGTGGCAGTCTGGTAGGATTTAATACGATTTCATGAGAATTTTTAGAGATTCATAATAACTGACCTTTGCATGCTATCAATGCAATGAAAAAAAAACGTTACCAAATTCAACCAAGGAACTATTTTGGATTGAAACTGACTGACTGATCTACAGGAAAGCTGATTAAACTGGAATATATAAATTTGGAATAAATGATACATATGTAAACAAAAAATAGATTGGGCTTACTGACCAATGTTAATTATATGCGGTTGCTTATCAGCAAGTCAGCTTTTGAACTTTTAGTAACCCTTATGGTTTTGTAATCAATCACGATCAGCTCTCTAGCTAACTAGGGTCAGTTAAAGGCCATTAAAAGATATAGTATGTATATTGAGGGAGTTTTTTTTAAAGATTTACTTAGACTCCCAATACTCACAACGGAGACTAATCTTGGGAAACACCATAAACATTCAATAATTAAGGGAACATAACCTAAAGAGCCAATATGAATATACTTATAGTTTAATAACATAATAGTGAGTTTGAGCTGGCTTTGTATAAAAAAAACCTCCTACCTCGTACCCACGTACGTGGGACATGATACAGTCTTTGAAGGGTTCAATTTTAAAGATCTTAGTATATTAAATCTTAGTTTATGATGAATTATAGATGCATTTGTAACAACCCTTGATAGCAAGTTGCTACTACATCCCCACTCGGGGCATCGAATTTAGCACACTTTCTTTCAATTTCTTTATCTGGCTTGTTGGACCTATGCTCGCGGTCGTTAGTTATTTATTCCCCCGGGGCGCCCTCGGGTCATTACACATTAAAATGCATACATATGCCTTTATTTGTGGATCTGTCATATGTCTAGTCATAAAATAATGCCGGAATTGTAGAAATGTTAATAATTTGAGCTATTTTGAGATTTAATAATCTTTAAAATTGAACCCTTCAATGACTGTATCATGTTCCACGTAGGTGGGTCGGTGGGTATGAGGTAGGAGGTTTTTTATACAAAGCCGTTTGAGCTTGCAATGTTTTTCACAACTTAACCGTGGGAAAGTACATGAATCAATATAATTGTAATGTTTATATGGCGCATACAAAACAAGCGCTAATTATTCTACTCCGTCAGAAACCTGTTAAGCTTCAGAGTTTCGTGTTTAAAACGAGAAAAATAAAATAATAATTCAACCCTAATTTCAAACGTGTTGAATTTGAATTAATTCAACCATTATGAAACCAGTATTTTCCGAAAGTTAAGCGTGAGAGCAGCTGATCAAAATATGTGTTGAAATCATGTATGTTACAACAAGGTTTAAACATTGTAATGATGATGATATTTTTGTATCTGATTGAAGAAGTTCAATTATGTTGTTTCAATCAAGATCATTGCGTGTTTTGTATTTTTTCCATTTCGGAAACCATGTAATTTTCATTCATGTTTCGGTGAACTACTAATATTAATGGAACTGATCTATCCTTGACCCGAGAATAATTCATTGCACTACATTATATTATCACGATCTGCTATGAAAGCAGTGAAGGACAGATCTTGAAGGATGGAACTGATCCGAATTGAAATATTTACACTTCTTGAATAAACTTCGTATTGAGGTATCTTCTCCAAACATGTCTTCCTCTTGCCCTTCATTAAATGTTGAAATGATTAAATGTTAAACTCGTAATGGATATTTTAACCTGGTAATAAATCAATACAATCTAATACATATACTTTATAGTAGTTTTAAACAATGGCTTAACAAAGTCATTAATACCATGGCCATTATTGTATGTAGAATCAAAGTATAGATAGATACGTATATTTTCAAGAAATTAAAATACGTTATGGAGTCAACATTGAAGAATGTGTATATTTTGGTCAATTTCTGAGGTATTTATACCATTCTGTGAAAATGTGATTGTCGTTTTTTCTGAGCTACGGAAGATGTAGCGTATGTGTATGTCCAATGAGGCATATATCCAATCTTTTATTTGTATCTCTTTTTATACTCATGGGATCAATATTTTACACACATAAATAGTTATCTTTCACTAGCCATTGAAAAGGCAGTAATTATGTAAGGAATAGTGTTGACCTACTAATTTTTGAATCAAGTATAAAGAATAAAGTATTGGAAGCAATAAGGGGTACGAAAGCAGAGGTCTAATATTATAATTTCAACATGCAATGTTGTCATTGGAGGAAGATGAATAATTTGAAATTAACAAATACATGTTTGTGCTTATTTATGCTGTTTGGGTTTCAAGGACAACAAAATATAAATACGAGTTATGCCTCCGATTTTCACTACGGCGCCCAGCCGATTGAGTATTTTGTTCAAAATTGTATTCAGTTTTGAACAAAACTATAAACTACAAAACTATTTTTGAACCAATGTTGATTACGAAATTACACTGATTATGAAAGTGATTATATTTCTGAGATAAACAACCTCGAAATTAAAGCTGATAAACTTAAAACGAATATTTAAAAATATTTGATTTGTTCTCTGTAGTATAATGTTCTTAATTTTAACCCCTGTTGGGCATATTATGCCCTCAGAGTGAGGAAAGGTATTGGTTGACCATAATATAAAGAAACTGGGGCATACGAGGGTTATCCTAAAAGTCTTGAAATTGTAGCTCTTATTCCACTAAATTGTATCCATTCTTGCTGAACCTTCATATATGTCTGGTATCCATATATCTCTTTATACACAGAAACATCATAATAATGCTTATGTGATATGGTTCCTATAGTAACCAAGGGATGGGAGGGGCGAGTCATGTCTTATTAATCATATCACCTTTACACATATGGCTCATTCAAACAAATAAAACATCGATTTCATTAAATCCAATTCACCATAGAGCTCCTCGAAATATACCTAAATGGCGAAATGGAATTATATTGTCATAGTGTTTCTGAGCACTTGTTTAATGTATTCTTTGTAGAAATATATAAATAAATAAAAAAAGTGTTTCTGACATATTCAAGGGAACAAGTGACACATTTGAACCAAAGAACCAGCTTCAATAATTTGTCAAAATGGCAACGAATTTGGCAACAGATTTAAAACCATTAAAGTAATACAATATCATGCTGCACAATGGAATAGCAGAGAAGCTCAAGGCTGGTGATCTTAGCCTGGATGATGTTCCAAGAAGTCAAAAACCAAAAGTCGCCGATTGAGACACCGGAAATGCATCCTTCCAACGGAGTATATTTTGAGAAATTATGAATGTCAATGGGACTTTAATTTGTGCAATAATTATTAAGGATGTACTCCTCTAATGTAAGATTAAAATCAATTAAGTATTGCATGCTTAGGATGTGGTCCTAAATTTAAAATTCAGGATTTTTTCTTTAATTTAGCCTTGTTAAATGTGACACGGTGGGGCAAAACTCATACTCCGGCAATTTTCATGAAAATAAAACCATGCAGGGTAATTCCTTCAAACTTAAAGTGAACACCAAATGTTCAAAGATCATCCATGTGATATACAATGTCCCAAAATAATACAAATCGATGATATGAGAGCAAACTTTGCAATCTTTTTTGGACAACGGCCTTGTATGGAGTTTTGTAAACATTAGGTCAAATGTCGCTCTCCTAATAGAGTGCTACCGGTTCCTTTATTTGAGGACAAATACATTTTTCATGTCATTCACTAAAAGATTTTGTGTTTATACACCGACAAAAAAGCACAAATACGATTTAATACAAATTGATACATACATACATATACATGTAGCCTTGCTTACTACCAGTCACGTATCCTAGCTTTTATTTTGTGGGAATTTTGGAGATAAAATAAAACCATGATACTTTTAGAATAGTATAAATAACAAGACTTAGTATGTTTATCTTCCAGAAAGTTTTGTAAATACGAGATTAGCCTTAAACAAGTTAAACATTATGTGTCCAAAAAGGATACTTTAATAAGGATAGATAAAATGGCAATTTCTAAAAAACGAAGTTTATTATAATTCACAATGGTTTTACTTTTCAAAACGATCACGATTCCCATTATAGTGATAATACAAAAAGCGGGACATTATTTGGGAATGGGTGGTTTTCGAATCTATGAAGTACACTTTTATGTAAAGTACTCTTCGTATAGATTATTCATTTTATTTGAATGTTTGAATCGTACTTATTGTATTGATCAATTCCAATAGTTAATAACAAGGGGGTCGTCGGTTCGATCCCCACAAAGGTAGACTGGCTTTTCCACGTCAGCCCTTAGCGCAGAATTTCATTGTGTGTTTTCATCAACTTTTCATGAACAGAACTATTGTATTCAACAGATCTTTATATTATATTTGTCCAATTTTTAGCTATTTGAATTTTGCATACATGCTATCTATTGTAATTTTTTATATGGGGGCATGAAATGCCGGGAGGCATTTGTTTGTATTAATGAAATAAACCTATTGATTAAAAAATCAACTTTTCAGTACCAGGGGAACTTTGTTACACGACATCATAATAGATGCTATAGAATTTTTTACTATTCAATGAGTACCTCTGGGTTAAAAAGGTCATCATGAACAACCCTCTATTTTAAAATATTGATTCAAATGAAATACTTATTGTCTGTCAATACCTTTTAAGGTTATTTTTGCAATCTTTTTGAAAAATATGTCCTAGTATAAAAGTGCGAGATTAACTTGTTTCATAATTTTGACACACATATTTTTGAAAGAACTCGAGAAGTATAACTATTGTCATCAATATTGCAAGATTGTCCTTTAGACATTTTAAAAGTCAATAAAAAAGTTGAAGTGACCGGCACAAGGTATGGAAGAGTACAAGGAGAATTGGCTTTCAGGATCGAAACTCATATTTTCCAACAATGAAAACGTCGAAATGCCTGAAATTATAACCGACTATAACACGCGTCTATAATTCAAAATAAACAGTCCAAAAGATAGGAACCAATATGTCGATCTTGTCGATCTTTCTTGTGAGTTGTATGTTCATAAACGTGGAGTTTTACGATCATATACTTGTTACGGGTCACATATCCTCGCTTTACTAAATATATTGAACTTTTAGAGATTGAATAAACTCCTTTCACACATAACAAGTTTGTACACTCCCCTCCATAAGTTTGGCAACCTTTTTTCCCCCATTGAACTACGAGCCTCTTTACCTTTGAATTTTAATTTACTTAACCTGCGATGAAAATACTTATACTATTGATGGAAACGTAATTTGACTTTAATTCCAATACCTCCAAATTTTCTCAATTTTTTCCTCAACTACAATAGGTCGAAAATTGATGATGAATTTGATGAATTTTTGAAAATCGACATTCCCATGTTAACCAATGGGAAATGGTAGGTTTGCCGCAAGTCATATATAGGGGTTATGCACTGGGAGGTTTTGGATACAGGGAATATCCCGAGGGATATACAATATATCTTCCCGAGGGACCGAAGGGACCGAGGGAAGATGTATTGTATATCCCAAGGGATATTCAATGTATCCAAACCGACCGTGGTGTATCTCATACTTGAGTGGGTTTAGGGTAGATATAACCTTTTCCACCTTTTTCAAATGACAAGATATTTATATTCAACATTTTCGTAATATTCTTTTTGTTCCATACAATGAAATTGTAACATTTAAACTTTAAAAAATTAAAACTTTTGATATTTAAACTTTTTTAAACTTTTGAAAAATTCCCGGGAGCGGGATGGATATATTATATCTGCCCACATTTGGCCTGGAGCGGGACATATACAATATATCCTGCCCGCTCCTCAGATACGATATATATTCCCGGGTGATATCTACCCGAAACCCACTCAAGTATGAGATACGACAGAATATCCATCCATCCGAGTCCTTGCAAAAAATACGAGTTAGACAGGCAATTGAATTTGCTTACTTTATTCAACAAAAAATTGATATGTTTCTACAGGTTCAACAAAGTTATAGGGCTTTAAAGTCAAAAATTTTTTCAAAAAACCTCTCCCATTGAAATAACACAGAAGGCGAAAAATTATTTTCAAAAATGACTTTGAAGCGCTGTAACTTTAATGTTCATCAAATAAACTAAACACTTAGTGTTAAAAAAAGTAAGACAATTCAATTTTCTATATAAAAATATTTTTTGCTGAATCTTTTACTGAAAAGATATCCTGATTTCTGATTTGTCCCGAACCCTCCATTTCCCATTGGATTACATGGGAATGACGATTTTCAAAAAATCATCAAATTTATCATCAATTTTCGACCTATTGTAATTGAGGAAAAAAATTGAGAAAATGTGGAGGTATTGGAAATAAAGTCAAGTTACGTTTCCATCAATATTATAAGCTATTTCATATCCGGTTAAGTACATAACAATTTAAACATAAAGAGGCTTTTACACGTAGTTCAATGGGGAAAAAAGGTTGCCAAACTTATGGAGGGGAGTGTATATTTACCAGAAAGTTTTGTATAGACAAGATCAGCCTTGCGTAAGTTTTAAATCATAATACCTCCCGTTAATTCAAGTAAAAATATTTTCTTTTGTAGTCTTTTCTCGGTATTAAGGTGTGGGGAAGTGCAGTTTCATTATTTAACCTTGACAAAGTTTACCTGATTCTATGCAAAAATACTAGAGATATGTGGAAAAACAGGACTGAAGTGTCAGATTCTGTCTACATTTAAATTTCCAAACATGCTTTTACATCATTTTCTAACTGACTTTCTGCTTTTATAGTGGAGCCCTGCCGTTAATAGGAAGTATGTATGATGACCATCTGCCCCGTTTATAACGACAATACAAAAAAGCCCCAAAATGTTTACACAATTGAGGTCGGGATTATTTGTGAGATATTTGTCATTGCAAAAGTTAACATAATTCTGATCATTTTAATAGCTGTAGTATCAAAAGCCTTCAAGCAAGCTAAGCAATATTTTTGCACCAACTGACAATTTAAGATGCTACTTCCGAACTTCATTGTTTCATTCCAATACAAGTCAATATAACATGTGTGGAACACGTTCTTTATTTAAATGATAAATAAGTTCGCTCCAGCATGCGTAACTTCTCAACCAATCCTGACAATATTATCATGTGCAATGAGAGGCATAAATGTGACAACATTGGACACTTAGTTATGAAGTGTTGAATTTTCTTTTGACAAATACTGTTATCAAATGTAGTAAATTGAGCAATAACGCTAGTTTATCTTACTAACATGTATTTTTGCTACATGTGAAACTTTTTTTATTCTGAAGAATTCATTATTCATACTTGATTCGTGCTCTGACACCTCAACAAGGTCTAGTTAAGAAATATAGACCGAAGAGCAGGGCTACTCGTTTCGAATACACCCCGCAGGTCTAGGCACAAACGTTTTCTGTACGAAACCTTTTGTGCCTAGACCTAAGGGGTGTATTCGAAACTAGTAGCCCTGCTCTGAGGTCTACATTACGATTCGAACATGAAAACTCACCAGAATATTGCAAAATCGTCAATTTCGATGTTCATTTTCACTTTTTTCATTTCTACTCCGGTTGAGCGTTTGGCTGTTCCAATTTGTTTACTTACCTCCTGACCGGACTTATTGACATTACGGCCTATTTTATCGGTTTCACGCATAGTTATCTACTACATTGATAATTATTGAAATTATTGAGATTACAGTTTACAAATTCTCCGACAGAAAATTTTTGCTCCGGGACAATTTCTCCCTGCCAATTTGAATTTTGCAGACGAGAGGGGGATGCGAAAAGAACGGAACGGCCTAAACTGACCAATGAGTGCACTGAACGAAACACTTAGTAGAGAGCTGGGGAATTGATCTCGAATACAACCCAGCCGAAGCATTGACTTTGTTCACAGTTTATAGAAGGCATGAATACAGTCATGCTCGAATTTTGGATATAACATGTAGTCCATTTGTCACTCCTGTGCATCCTATAGTGAACCTATGAAGTGTTAAAAACACAATATTTTTGGGTTAATTTATGACGATGAGGGTTTCCTGAAGAGATTTAGCTGGGTTGGACAAAAAGTTAGTTTGGGGAAAAATATTATAGACTAATTAGCGAGGCCATTATTGGAATATTGATTGTTTTCTATATCTTATCTTGAAATGTAAAAATGAAAGCAGCATAATTAGTTTGTCGAAACTTGTGTTTGAGGGTTAAAGAATAAGATATTGTTAAAATATAAAAGAATAACTTATTAGACAGAGTGCATAATTGCAACTTAGCATATTTTATGATTGAAATATCGCATTTATTCAGATATTTTCTATATCAAGCTTGTAATACAATGAAAATTACTGGCTAATTTACTAATTAAGGGTTTCTTTATTGATTTAATTGGGTTGCCAAAAATAACTAATTTCGGGGAAAATTATATATGCAAATAAGGGCAGTCATTATTGAAATATCTTACATAATTTAAAAAGTAATAATGATAGCATCATAATTGTTGTGCCCTTACCCATGTTTTCAGAGTCAATGAATAAGATGATATAAAAAGATACAAAAACCATTTATCATATTTTAATGTACAGGTACTACATTATATGCAAATTAGCCAAAATGTTTTCAGGGTCAGTCAGATACAATGATACTTTTTAGATATTGTGCATTATGCAAATTAGCATATTTGTTATTGGTATTTCACATATATTCAAAATATTTTGTCTATTAAGCTTGCAGTACAAAGGAATGACTAATTGGTGGTTTCTTTAAATTCTTAGTAATTTAATTGGGTTGCCAATTATTGAATTTCTAACATATCTTAGAAAGGAAAAATGATAGCCCTGGCCTGGGACCTATAATGTTAAAATATACAAAAATAACTCATCAGATAGTGTACATATTATACGGTATGCATGTTTAGCATATTTAGAGATATCAAACGTTTTGTATGATGAAATTAGATGTGTGTCATTACCAATAGTGACAAATAAATCAATAAACTAATAAACTTGTTTCGTGCAGGTGTTTAATGTATAGAAAAATAATATAACATGAAACAGATCCCTGAATCACACCATGAGTGAATAATGAAGTATGGTTTAATGAGACACTGTCTTGGTGTTCTTAGCTATTATTATACTATGTTACCACTTTTCCACAGTTGATATCATCGTTTGTAAGTTTATTATTAAGCAAAATAGTATGATCAATTGAGTCAAAGGCTTTCAAAATATCGCACCTTCATTTGCATATGTAATTTATTCCCCAATGTTGCCCTTTGTCCAACCCAGCTAAATCAGTTCATAAAACCCTTATGATAGTGATTCCACAATAAAACATCGTGTTTTTACAGATTCAAAGGTTCAGAAAATGACACATCGACTAATGGGGGAAACATGTTTTTATTTTGAAGCCGACGGAACATATTTATTTGACACTCTTTATTCTCAATATATTCATTCAAATGAAATACCTCTAGTAATAGTGCAACTAAAAATATTTTGTTTTGTAATCTTTTCAAAAGATATGTCTCGGTATTACGTTGTGGGAAGTGCAGTTTTATAATTTGACATCTTTTTGAATGAACTATTGAACTGAATAAACTATATACAATCAAATTGTATTCAATGTTGCAAGAAGGTCCTTGAGACATTTTAAAAGTCAATGGAATGTCTTCTCGAACACAAAAAGACAGTCTGGTGTCTTTTGATTTCGAATTTTGAAAAAGATTTTGACAATGGTTCAATTTGAAACAGTTGAATTGACCAGGGCCAGGCATGTTATAGTGTATGATTTAAGACGATTTAATGTACAAAAAAGTCACATCTCTAAAATCATGAATTAAGACCATACCTCAATACCATCATGTTTGTTCAATATCTAACGATGTCGTCGTTGGTTGGTGTCTGGCGTTCGGCGTCTTTACCACATGGCAGGTAGTCACATGTTGTATGTGCAGATGAAAAATGGCGTTGACCGCCTTATTTTGAACATACTGGTATCAATTTTTGTGAGAAGACTTTTAGTAGCCTATATTGTTTCTTTACATGTAGGAATATCAAAACAATCAAGGTCAATTAATATGCCTTTTTGGTTAGAGTCCAAGATTAAGAATCTGTTGGACACTAGTCCAGCAACATTTGAACCAGTATTTAGTTTCATTTGTCTATATTTTCCTATATTCAAGTTGCTGATAAACATCTGGCTTTCGGGTCGAAATATGCCTATCATCACAAGGGGTCAAAACGTAAACATTTTTATTCTAATTTTTAGCATAAGTGTGGTTCTTGGCCTTTTTCAAATATAGGCTGAGCAGATGTAATAAAATTATGCGAAATATCTAAGTTATTCACTAGCGTAATAATTAGTTTTTTACTACTAAAAGCATTATATTTACAGAATTCATCTCTATCATTATCAAGGGTCAAATAACAAATAATTCTTTATGTTTCATATAACAAAATACAAATGAATAATATGCTTCATGTACTACACGTGAATAAAAAATAACAAGCTTTATTATATCACTATCATAATCCTCACTCTCTTATTGGTCCATGTCCTACACGTGACTAAAAAATAAGTAGCGATATTCAACGGAAGTCACGTGACTGCCGGTGGATATCAAATGATGTTCAACGGTCAAGACTTATATATCGCCGGGGTTGACTTACTCCAGTGTAATTTTCATTTTATACATAAAATAACCAAATGGCAAACGGTAAACAAAGGTTTCCAAATATTTCTGCAGAAGAAATTGATAGAATCCACGGGAATATTCATTCAGATAACACAATAAAGGCAACAAAAAGATCAGTGAAGATCTTTCAAGATTGGATATCTAGCAAAGACGATGTGATTGATTTGGAAAACGTATCAAAATCGACATTGAATGAAAAATGGAATCAGATTTATTTGGAGGCACGATCAATTGAGAGAGAACACTATAAATCCTCAACATTTCAGAGAATAAGACATGGAATAAATTGTCATCTTCAGAACATAAGACAGGATGACATTGACATTATATTTATGGAAACCTTAAATTAAAATGCTACAATTTGGGAGTTGGTATTTATGAACTATACAATTTAGTAGTTGACATTTATTGTATTTATTGTTATATTGTTAGAAGAAATAGAAATGTATTTCAATGTTAAAATCTGACTTATTTAAGTATAGAAGATGTTATGACAGTGATATAATAAAACAAATATGCGTGCATATATGTGCTTCGTGGAATATCACTTGAGTGATACACAGGTATTCACCTCAATAGAATTAAATATTTGTTTACTATTTTTGATGAATACCTGTGGCACTTTCACAAGATGATATTCGACTAGCAATCCGGCCTTCGTGGAATATCACTTGTGAAAGATGCACAGGTATTCACCTCGATAGAATTAGATATTTGTATAATATTCTATAATATATATAATTCTATAGGCGTATGGAATCGAATGCCTTGCATTTCATCTTCAACGTTACTGCTGATTATCATCACATCTAATGGATTTTTCTTCTTCAACATAACTGTGATTATCATAACATCTTCTGACGATAACTTGATTGGGAAAATCAGATTTCGTTTTAAGAATATAGAATATTTGGAAAATGTCAAAAAGATGGTTCCCATGGTTTGAAAATATCTGCAATAGTAAAAAATCTACACGGCGTAATGTTTTGGAGAAACAGGAGAAGATAACAGAACTCAACGTGTCATTTTTATTCAAACGGCCAAACGTGAATTTCATAATGTTGCTATCGAGAACACAAACCCTCCTACGCAGAGAAGCACACTTTAAACGGAGAACTACCAATGTTAAAATCATGGAGGCCTCAGCTCAGGATGATCAATTATTCCATGCCCTAATATAATCAAGAAACAAAGGAAAACTAAAAACCAGCTCTTTCGTCTGAACTTTATGATAATGGTCATGTTCACACCACTCTTGATGAGCTCCACAAAGTCTGGGCATCCAATTTTTCCAAACTTGCAACACCTGCACCGGTCAAAACATTGATGATGAATATCAACATCAGGTGAAAGACGATGTGAACGCCATAACACCATATTCAAAAATTTGAAAACAATTGCTTCCCTCACCTGCTCACAGAAACTGGTCTAATTACTAACATAAAAATCAGTTCTACTAAAGCCTACGTTGTGTATGTTGACACCAGCGACATTTGATGTGTGTTAGTTTAAAGTCATCACAACTGGTTATCATAATCATGCGATGTATACTGAAAATATTGCTTATTATCTATCAAAGAAAGCTCAAATTAGGATTTTTGTCAAAAAATAAAGTTTTATTTTGTTTGTGGTGATACAAACCCGGATTACAGCACATACGAGCTCGCACAGAGCATCGATTGTGTTGATATTTTCAAACTACATAAAAAGTATGTTTGACATTAGCTCTTAAAAGGGCGCTGTTAGGTATGTGTGTAAACCATGCAATGAAATATTTTTTCTATGCATATACCATTTGTCTAATATTTTGTATCCTCCAACACACTCGTTAAATTAACATTACTGATGCATCATTTGTTTAAGATTTCGCCAGAAAGTGCCCTTAAATGTTACCTCTTAAATGACAGACAATGGAAACAACAGACAAAATATTATTTTTATGGTGGATTTAGGTTTTGCTGTCCAATATTTTGTATCCTCCAAACATTTATTTCATCAATGCAAATAAGTGATTTATCAAACATTTATTTTCAGAAATAAGACTAATCCAATGTAGTATTAAATGATCAATTATTCAATGATCAATTCTAAATTATGTCTAATGTAGTAAATTGAATATGTTGAGCAAGTGTTGGAGTATACAAAATATATGGTAATTATAAAACGCGTTATTTTTTATGAGTATCTTTAGTAATTCAGCATTGGAGTTATTTGGAGAAAGGGGCTTTGTCCCCTCTGTGTTTTCATTAACAGTGGCCTTCTTGAATTTACATCATGAAGAATGTATTATGTGCTTAAAATGCCTCGGAATCCTCTATTGCTGAGATTATGAATTGAAATCTTTCGAGCAATGCATCAAAATGCAATTGTAAATATTACGTAAATGTAATTTTTCTGTTCATTTCAGTACCTGTACTTGAGGTTTGACTCAGTAGCTGTTCGAAAACTTGGCTCTGTAATGGGAATCATTGCAACGGTAAGGCAACAAGAAAATTTGAGTCAAATGTATCATAATGATCGTTTGGCATCAAAAGATGCTGCGTTTTATGAAAATGTGTGCACAAGTACCAAAGGAAAATACCAGAAATGGTTACAGAAACAGCAATAAAAGGAAAACATCAAAAAAGAAAACATTTTATCTGAACATCTTATCCTCTAAAATGCTGCGCTATAAGACTACTAGTGTACCATACTGATATATAACTCCTTCAGGAGTATTAAAGATATCTATTATGGGTGACCAAAATCAGCTGAAAGCAATGAATCGCACGAGTTTTCAATATGGGAAAATAACACGGAAAATATTGTTTTTTACTTTACCTTAAAGGAATGACTTAATATGGATCAACTGTGCGTCAAAACGCAACATATTGATGCAAGAAAAATTAAAAAAGCAGGGTGGAAGTTCAGGATAACATTTCAGAAAAAACATGTGGGTGGGTTGTTTGCATCTTTCCTGTCTCAATGTCGAAATTATTTTATCATCTCTTTGAGTGCTTTTCCTGGAGGTAATGCATTGGTCTAACATATGCACCTGTTTAAATCCTCAGAGAATAGCCAAAATCCAGCATATGACTGTCCGAAATCTGCTGCGCTACTTTCCCTCCTCCTTTTGAAAGAAAAGTGACTAATTTCATTATCAAATAATTCTGAATTTACCGTTTCAGGTATCTTATATGGGTACAGCAATGTTTGCACCATCCACAGCTCTTGAAGCAGGTAACTACGCATTATAATTGGAGACTTTAAGCAATGCATAAACAATCGAAAAGTCAACCTGTACGTATAAATTGCACTATAAAATGCATGTAGTTTTCTAACATAAATACTTGTTCAGTTACAGTGTTTATTTAGTCCGTTACTTAGATCACACATCGTTGTGTAATATGCCATTGATAGTTATAGCTGGTTTTCTATTATACATATTTTAAACAAGCTCATTCCATATAAGATATTTGGAGCTAAAACATGTATGACATACATTTTCTTCAGAAAGCATTATACTGTGCATCGAAATAAAAATTGACAGCATAGTAGTCAATAGACTTGAGTATAATGATTCCCATTGAAACCAACGTTAAATTGCAAATCTCCCGATCTAAGTACGAAACTGAAGCTGATTGGGTATCTGAAGTAGACTATAAGTAACGCTTGTTTTGTATGCGCGCTCTACACATTACTGCATTGATTCATTGCTTTTGCGTTGCGGTTGCGTTGTGAAAAACATCGCTTGCTTAAAGTCTCCATTATCTCTGATATCGCTTAAATCAAAATCGAATAAAATAAAAATAAATAAATAAATAAAATAGAAATACGCCCATGCTGATTCGTAAGAGACCACAGATAAAGATAAATGTAGCTTTAATGAAGAAATTAGTTGAGTAGTGCATACAGACCACCAAAACCTCGACAATTCTGACAATCATCGGGAAAGAGTGGAAGAGCATCTTTATGTTTAATTTTGATTTTCCCATATACAGGGTGTCCCGAAAGTATGCCCCCCCCCCCTAGGCAGACATATTCCAGTGCCCTCATAGTATGTGTCATATATCATTTTAAAGCTTATCCAAAGTTACATTGACTTGCCAAGAATCATAGTTTAACTCCCAAATGGGAAAAAGTTACAGTCATTTCAAAAGTTAGTGTTTTGTCAAAATAAAGTTCAATTTTACACCACATTACTAGTCAATGTGTCCCTCCTTGGCCATGTTAACAGCAGCAATTATATACAGATATGACCTTAAAAGCCCTTCAAATAGGGGTGTGGAATTTTATAACCCTCTTAAAACCTGTTAAGGGACTTTGGAAGAGTTTCGTTAGAGTTTCTACCCTCACCGTTCTCTTTTTCCAACACAATTTCCATCCGACCCGAAAAGAATTGCTGCTGTTAAGATGGCCCCGGGGGACATATTGACTACTGATTTGGTGTAAAATTGAACTTAATTTTGACCAAACACTAAATTTTGAAATGCCTGTAATTTTCTCACATTTGAGAGTTGAACCATGATACTTGGCGATTCAATGTAACTTTGGATAAACTTTAAAGTGATATATGACACATACTATGACGACACTGGTATATGTCTGCCTAGGGGGGGGGCATACTTTCGGGACACCCTGTACAAGTACATTTTGGATCAGTTAAAGACAGAGATATTTTTTAAATCACCACATAAATAGACTTAAACACCATGATTAAATGGGGGTGGGGTGAATTGTCAACCTTTGGAGATATCGAAGGAACTATGAAGCTTGGTAGTGCGATATATAAAGCAGGCCACATAAGCTCAAGTAAAAAAAATCTAGCTAAACTATCAGGCATATACTATAATGTTGTTTTTAGTTACTGGTTTTCCTGTCTGGGCATCCATATTGGTCACTGCAGGGGTCGGAACTATCTACACATCCATAGTAAGTTGCATTGATTCATTCTTATCTGGCAGAGTTACGTCTATAAACTCAAATATCTCTATGGATATTTGATAGAGGAATGATGCGGACCAAAGTGGAATCCTATTTTTGTGGGATACTGGAACTCAATCTCAATTTGGTTCTTCAAAAGCATAACGAAGAGTTATGCTTGATTTATTGTAAGAAATAGTATATGTGTATGTGCACATGATACACGACAAACCTAATTTGTAACTTGCTTCTTATTTCGCTAAATGTCTAGTATGAACAGTCTGTATGAGTTTTCATTGTTGTCTATAGCCTATGTATTGGTCAGGGGTTTAATATTAAAAGGCAACAGTAAAATACAGTATTCTATTTTGGAATTTCTATAATCAATGTAAACACTTATTACATGGACATTCATTTATATGTATTTCTATTGAAATCATTACTTCGTTTCGTTTTTCCATTCTGTCAAAACAAATACCATCAAACATGTCAAACAAGCCATTCAAACCTTTGTTCAATTTATGTTATTATTCTATATTTTTAGACTCCAGATGTCAATCTGGAGTCTATTGTTTTTGCCAGTATTCTTATTCTTCTTATTCTTATTATTCTTTGGGAGTTTTTTCAATAACTATGAGGTATCCAGTAAGTACCATAATACAGTTTATTTAGGTTCAGTATCTAGTTGGTGGGTTATTGGGTCAAATTTTTATCTAGGTCAAAGGTCAAGAACTAGGTCAAATCCAGTACTTTGGCACTTTTTTCGATTTTCTCGGTCGTCCTTCAATATTTCTGATCCGTTTTTTTTTCATTGTGTTCCTCATAAAAAAAGTAGAAAATTTAGTTTTTTGGTATCTCAAACCGATTTCGAGATATCAGTGTCCGAAAACGAGGTCCAAAAAAAAGTTCTCCGAATCCAATGTCCAGGATATCAGTCTTATAGGAAATTTTCTCAGGATTCCGAATCTGAAAACCATATTTCGATCTGACTCCCGGTTCAGAAGTTATGGCGTTTTGAAAATTCAAAAATCGCTAAATTTGGTGCCCCATGTTAATTCAATGGGAAAAAATATTTTTTTGAAGTGTAAAATACGAGATATAGACTAAGCACAGCTAAACATAATGGAAGCCCATAAAAGAAAGGGACCTCAAAACCTTCTTTTCATAAAAATTTGGACACCAAAATGCCTAGGTCAAAATCTAGGTCAAATTCATAGTTTTTCCTTATTTTTTCCGATTCTGACACTATGTTTAAATGATTTGCTTCGAAATTTGTATACATGTAGCCAAGAGTGTGCTAATAGTGTTAGCCTTTTGCCGTCAGAGAGTCTTTTGACCCACTTTTGAGATATGGTGTCCGAAAAGTAGGTCAAAATAAAAAGTTCTCCAAATTTAACGTTTGAGTTATGAATTAAGTATAGAATTTTCTCAGGAATCCGAATCTGCAAATCAAATTTCGATCCGACTTCCGGTTCGGAAGTAATGACATTTTGAAAGCTCAAAAATCGCTAAATTTGGTGCCCCATGTTATGTCAATGGGAAAAAAGATTTTTTTGAAGTGTAAAATACGAGATATAGACTAAGTACAGCTTAAAATAATGAAAGCTTATGAAAGAAGGGGACCTCGAAGGCTACCTAACTTCAAAATTTGGACACCAAAATCCCTAGGTCAAAATCTAGGTCAAATTCATAGTTTTTCCTTATTTTTCCGATTCTGACACTATGTTTAAATGATTTGCTTCAAAATTGTGTATAAGGTAGGAAAGAGTGTGCTTACAGTGTTAGCCTTTGCCGTCAGAAAGTATTTCGACCCACTTTTGAGATATGGTGTCCGAAAAGTAGGTGAAAATAAAAAGTTCTCCAAATTTAACATGTGAGTTATGAATTAAGGGTAGAATTTTCTCAGGAATCGGAGTCTGCAAACCAAATTTCGATCCAACTTCTGGTTCGAAAGTTATGGCTTTTTGAAAGCTCAATTTCGGTAAATCGATCTGATGGTATCCTGATAGAAAGTCAAGAGTAGAGAAGTCGAAAATTTTGAAAAATTTATCCATCCTTCCTATCTGATCTTATCCTATCCTATCCTTCCTATCTATCCTTCCTTCCTATCTTTTCCTTCCTATCCTCTCCTATCATATCCTTTCTTCCTATTCTGTTCTATCCTATCCTTCTTTCTTATTCTATCCTATTGTTCCTTCCTATTCTATCCTATCCTACCTTCCTATTTTATTCATCCATCTTTTTCTGGATGACTCAGCTTATTCTGGATGACTCGGCTAAAAATGGTCTATATCTGGAGTCTGAAATTGAACTTCGTTCAATTTCCAAAGTCTAGTTATAATTATAGTTACCAGTTAAAAATATTTTCCCAATGAGTATTAACGACCATGATCGGACAAATACAATGCGAAAAACGTCTGTAGCCGTTCACAAAAACACATTAGTTGTGTACTACATGCAGTAGACGTATCTTGCTCAAATCTGACAGCTTTACATAAGTGGGGACCTGGGGTGAGGAATGCAAAGGGAATGTACAACCCCACCCAAAATTCATCAAAAAGCACGCATGATATATATTACGAGTGAAATCATTCATGCCTAGTCTGTAAGGCTGAGTTTTCACAATTGTTAACCTCAAATGTAACGTTATCTATCACGAAAAAATGAACAGAAACATTAGCATATTAGAATAGAAGTCAAATATGGCTATTATTAGCCATTTTAGATAATCGTTTATTGAATGAATGTCTAACTGGGGCATCTAGCCCTTAATTTATCCATATTTATAATGTTTTGGAATGATGTTTTATCACGTGGACTTAGCTAGTTTATGTTTTTGTGAGCAGTTGATTTTGTTATTAATTCTTGATAAAGACGTGATATGTTTAGTTAAATTATGACGCGAATTGACCAGTGGCTTTTGTATCATTGTTAAATCACACCAATCTTCAACGGCATTTTCAAGCGTAAAACAGACCGTTGACCCTATGTTTTTTTATATCAAAATAAACATGAGAACACTTTTTTAGAATAAGCAAATGAAAAAATACCACAATCCATTAGAAATTTGCGTAACTTTCGATTCAAAACGTGTCAAAATGTTGTTGGGGTAGGGGTAACACTTTAAGTGAAAAAAAGTTTAAAAATGTCCTGAGTGTACCAAATATTCAAACCAACGTAATTATGTATAAAGGAAGTTTATCTAGGCTCGACAAAAATCGTCAATACTCTCTAGATCATCATTTTATCGAAGAAATATAGGAAAATATGTTTTTTGCTGTGAAATCAATGGCGCCTCAAATGTTCAAATGATGATAACGTCATACCTATTTTTAGAAGCTTCTTATGAGAAAAATAATCCGTTGATATACCTTTTTTATTTTATTTTATGAATCGCTACATCTAGGTCTATAATAAAAGCCTAGTTTCGTTGAGATTGAAAATGGTCGATTTTTCGGAGGTTACACTGGTTTATCCCTGCGTTTTTAAACTATCGAAGTTCAAATTCTAAAATGCTTAAAATTTTAAATATTTAAGACAACGCTTTATTGAATTGTGAATGATTACAATCTCAAATATGACATCTCCTTAAAGATCCATGATATGTTATTAATTGGTGAAGTTAATTATTAAGGAGTCAAAGTACCAAGATTGGAAAAATGCTTAATTCTACCAAATGATAAAATGGTATTAACCATATTTTTAGAAAAATTAATGCAGTACTGTTAAAATCTTCAGTTTTCCTCAAATAAAGTATATACACTTGGGGATTTTTAAAAAATAGACATGACAGGGAATGATATGAGCCTAAGATATTCTAAAATTGAAACAATTAAGAATTATCATCTGAGGATACTGTTAGATCTGATTCTTCCCTCGAAGCAATAACATTTTAAAATAATTGAAATTATACTAATAAGCATTCTCGTTGCCATCGTAAAGCTATACACTGATATAGAAATGCTTAGTTAAATCTGACTTGATTTAATGTATTTTCTTTTATTTGTCTTTTCAGTATTTTAAATTCATCTCATGAATGATTGGCTAATCTATTATTCCTTTCCGATTAAGCGTATGGATAATAAATAATTCGCGCTCAAACAATCTAAAGTATAAGCGGAGTCTACTAATTTATACGACACATACAATACCCACGCCAACTTTGATATAAGAAATAATGAAAGAACACTGACCGTATAATATTTCATATTTTAGCGTACATAAATATGTTTTTATCAACTATATCAATCTGCTGAGGAGTCAGTTCAATTTATTTTCGTGAAGTGATTAAAAAACAAAAAATAAATTAACAGGTGTCCAGATATATAGAATAGGAGGCATACAAGTAAATTACCTTTTTTATCAAAATAGATTGTCAGAATATAATGGTGAACTAAATGTCTATCTAAAAACTCTTACATATTTAGTGTTTTTTTTGTTCAATCAGTGAGATAACTTTGTTATGCTTGGGTGTTTTGTTTGTTTGCAGGGAGGAATGAAGGCTGTTGTATGGACAGATGTGTTCCAATCTGTAATCATGTTAGGTGGAGTAATAGCAGTCATTGTCATGGTAACCGTATATGTGATCTATGAGTAATAATCAAAATAATAAATTCAAGTTTCTTGTCAGTTGGTGATTGATAGACCTATATGGAGTTTTTCAGTTCCAGGTAGAACCCATACATAGCTAATTGCTTTGTTTTTTATAAACAGGGCCTTGTCAAAATTGGAAGTGTCTCCAAGGTATTTGAGATTTGCCAGGAACACAAACGTCTCAACTTCTTTAAGTAAGTTACCCAGTTAATATCATGTACAATACAGTATATGCTACCTATCTTACCTTTTGAAGGTTATTAGCACGATTCAAAACAACAAAATCGTCAAATATTAAAGTAATGCTGATCAACTACATTACGATTTATATTATTTATGTTTTAGCTTTAATTTTGATCCCACGAGAATCAATACATTCTGGACTATAGTGGTGTCAGATACGATACTCTGGTGGAAGGTATATGGAACCAGTCAAGCCAGTGTTCAAAGGTTTTGCTCACTGCCCACACTAAAGAAAGCAAATGCGTGAGTAGAACAATATATGTTAAGGATGGGCTGTTTGGTTGTTCACGCAGTTAGGTAATTCGGCTATATCCATGTTGACAAATCGTTATATTCAATTAAATCCCACTTGGGTAGCAACACAATAGAATTTGCTGTGGTTTATTTTTAAGAATGTATGGTTTTATCAAAAGGAAAGTGCATTATTTTTCTATTGTTTTTAAAGAATGTACACTTGGCAAGCTATCAAAAACAAGTGAGACATAAATGACCATTGACAGTTTTTGATAGTTTTCATTCCCTAAAAACAATATACAAAAATACATGTACCCTTCTCTTGTTACTGTGCATTCTTTAGAATAAAACAATTTATCAATTTTTGTTGCTATCTACATCATTGATCTTATCTTACTTACAAATATTCTGCTGTATTCAAATGCAATGTTCTGGACTGGACAGTCACCTGTAGTGCACTGAAGCTAGACTAATTATAGCCCACTCAGTCACTTACATCAACTCACACTCATGAGGTCAATGCAACCAACTTTTTTTGTTGTTACAATTAATTGGATAACTACATGAACAGTCAACACAAAAGAAATAAAATTTTCCAGATTACCATTTACCTGTAATAAGAATGTGTGTGATTTAAGTAAGATAAAGCATTCGAATTCGATTTGATAAGAAATAATAACCTCAGGCCTTCGGCCTTCGGTTTATTATTTCTTATAAAATCTCATTCTTATGCTTTATCCAGTACATAAAATGGGAAATCAGCGCTCTGATTTTCAAGAATTTAATTTCCATTCACAGATCATGAATAATCATAGCAAACTAATTCGTCGTTTCCAGTACCGTTTGTAATAAAATCTTGCACATTTGCACATTTTTGTTTGAATTTAAATATCAATTTTATACTCAGATATATACACAAATATGACCAGGTGTATGTATATGTATAAGTTTTTGGCGTGTGATTGTTTTATAGGGCTGTTCTGCTCGCCATACCGATGCAATTTCTGTTGATAACAATGGTTTCTTTCGCGGGACTTGTCATATTTGCATACTACATCCATATAGGCTGTGATCCCCTTGAACAAGGAATTATTAAATCAGGAAATCAGGTAGTACATGTTTTCTGAATATTTAATAAATTAGCTAAGCAAGGTTACTGTATGTAAATTATGGATATTACTTTTATATGAAAACATTATACATGTATACCATATTTCTAATAACAGTACATTTGATTTTTGATATAATATACATTACATTTTGTTTATTTCATATTTTCGAACCATCTTTCGGAGGTATTTTAGCATTCTTTCATGTCCATGCTACTATTCATACTACATGAAGTTACAACACAACTGGTGTAAAACAATCTGGTCTTTGTAGATATTGCCATATTTTGTGATGGATACATTTAAGAGCCTCCCTGGTTTCCCAGGACTATTTCTTGCAACCCTCTTCAGTGGGGCACTCAGGTATGCTGCTTCTCTTTTCCTTAAACATTTAGATATTTGACAATAAGAATATCATTATTGTAAAAATACATGGAATGGAAATATTAGTATTATTTTGCCTGATGTACCAGAAGTTATTCAGCGTCAAGATATACAACTAAATTAAAATCTGTCTAATTCGGACGCCATTGAGATCTAGGGTTTCCTCGAGGTAAATTAATGGAAAATGAAATTCACATGCTCGAATCAGAGAGGTTCTGCTTTTAGGTGTTACCGAATTCTGAAATTGTAATCAGACAATGCTTGGTAGTTGAGATAGCAATACACAATATTTCTTTGATTTGTTCATGAACGCCGAATTTTAATTTTAATTGTAGCTCCATATCATCAGGTTTAAATGCTCTTTCGGCGATCACCTGGGAGGATTTCCTCAAACACAGGTTCAGACATCTAAAGGAGTCAAGAAAAGCACTCTGCACAAAGCTTTTGGGTAAGCAGACGTATACGTTTTAGTAATGTCATGTACAAAATTCAGTTTTTGACATTATTCCCTCGTTATTGCTTCGAATGTTCTTACATTAAATAAATTGTTGTTTCAGTAAATGTTGACTTCATTTCCTCTTAGATGTTCATACATCAACCATTTACTGTTTTAGTTGTAATTTATGGTGTTTGCTCAACTGGGGTTGCTTGTTTAGCAATGCTCATAAAAGGACCAGTAATACAGGTAAGCGTTACACCTGTTGGTAATGTTTAATGGCAAAGGTTGTTAATGAATATGTCAATATGAAGAAGATCAATGTTGAGTGTATTATCATCCATTGTATTGTAGTATTTTGTTACTCAGCATTACTTTTACGTTTTGTTTATATCTCGAACCACATACCTGTATAACAAGTAATTTAATGATTTAAATCACGGCAGCATCAGTGACGCAACTTTGTTCATCTTTGGGTGATTGATTGATCGTTTCTTGTATTTCACCCCACAGGCTGGCTCAACTTTAAGCGGTGCCATAAGTGGGAGTTCCTCAGCCTTATTTATACTGGGAGCTTTCACCGCCACTTCCAACTGGAAGGTAAGCTATATGTCTTAGTTTATAATTCGTCTCTAAAATGTTAATATGAAATAGTTCATGGCATACTGCTATGTACTTCTCCTAGTTGGAAAGTTTCTGAACATTTATTAAAGCAACTAGTATTTATTTGTGAAATTATACTTTTGCATTTAAAATGGTTGATTGTGGTTGGAACCATATATCACACACATGCCCTTGACCTTGTATAGGTTTACCACAAGGCCATTGTAGTCTGCAAGTCTGGGTGGTAAGTAAAGGCAACCATGCTCTACAATTTATTTCGTTCCAGGGAGCGATAACGGGACCAGTTGTATCTTTCATAATCCTGCTCTGGATTGCTATCGGAGGCCAGTCTATTAAAGGCAATAATCAATATTTACCTCCTGGTCCAACTGATCGATGTGAAATTTCAAATGGAAGCAGTGTTTATAACATTTCCGTCTATAACAATGTCACGTCGTTGTATAACGATACAATAGACATTGTATATGATGGAAATCTGTTAAATCATTCCAGTATTATGGAACCTCAATTGTAAGTCAATGTTATTGTATAAATAAAGAATGATCTATGAAGAATATCTCAGTGGTGCTTACATTTGTTTTATGTTAAGTATTTTGATAGAATTTGAATAAAGGTAAATAACAGTGCAAATCAAAGTTGTAGTAATAAGAATTACACACAGAATTCAGATATGACATCAAATAGAAGAAAAGATTAGTCTTTAGTGGTCAAAAATGGAGATCTCCTTAAATCTCATTAAAACGAGTCTTTTACGAGATTGCAAAGCTATATGGAAAAGCCTCTATTAAATAAGAGAAAAATGTCAAATCCTTTGTGACAAGATATACAGAAAGGCGTTCTTAATAGTGTTATTTTGTACCATATAGTATTGCATTTTAACGGTCTAAATGTGCATATACTGTACTTCATGATTATAGAACAGGGATCCAGCACTTGTATGGCATTTCTCATCTCCTATATGCACCGCTGGGGATACTCCTTGCCATAGTTATCGGGCTTGTAGTCAGTTGGGCAACAGGTATTTATGAAACTCACATCTCCATTTGTTACTCTCATGATGTCGATGACAATATTGTCACGAATACAGTGAATGGTTTTCTTGATTATCAAAACTAATATTTATGATTTTGCACACTACTTAAGTTATTTATAACTGAAAAGTAAAATACATTTAATTGTTTAGTTCAGCAATTTAAACATCCTGAATCTTACATAATCGATTTTTCAAAGGCAAAACCATCCTGAAATTATTCAATATCATAACATTTGAAATTTTAACTTTTGATCTTTTAAAGTAATGCTGGTGGATACCCTTATTAATAGTTAAGTTTAAGATTATTGTTCCATACAATTTATATACACACATATTATAACAATGTGACGTATATTGTGTTCATTGTTCACATTATAGACAAGTTTAAGGATTTTACAGTTCTGTTATCCCGATCTGATTTATCATTAAAACCTTTAATCCAAAGTGCGTTTCAATTTTGAGGTGGTGAAAAGGGAAGGTGCATAGACAAAGCATATACTTTCTCGCTGTGTGATGCGATATGCTGCTGTTGTTCATCTAGGGTCAAAGACAAAGCATGTGGATGTAAAGAAAACAAAGACTCAAGACAAGTGAGTGATGTTGTGTTTACAATAAATATATATATTGTGATCCTAATGCATAGCCTAATATCTTTAAATGAAAACATGATGAAATATGATGAAAATAAAATATTGTACGATCCTATTTAACAATATAAATATATCATGCTGTAATAGTAAGAAACTAGCATTTAGTTGTATTCTTATTCAAGGAAAATGGAGAGAGGAGTGTACTTCGAGATACCGAGTATCAAAATATAAAAACTGGCAATGAAGAATCCGGATGCTGATGGAAGTCACCACAACAGCTAAATTGTGGTTAAAGTTTCTGATATAAGCTCCAGTTTGAAATCGCAGTGGTGCATATGTTGAGATTATAATACAAAACTGTGGTTTACATTTTGTAATGTAGTCCTTATCCAAGATCATCAGTTTCTGCAACCAACAGGACAAGATCTTTTTGTATCGGGAGAGTTTCAGACTGTCTTGGAGTATTGTCATTATCTCATCATGTATGTATGTACTATGTACACTGTATATATTTTTATACACTCACTACTTTAGGAAATATAACCTAGATTGTCGCCTCGAACATATTGCAACTTGCTGCCATCATTCCTTTGGCATTGCAGCCATATTTGTTTGTCAAAACGGCGTCTGCATTGTCGCCCGGTCACTCTAAAATTATTATAAACCGTGAATCAAAAAGAAATTAAGCTACTATTTGTTTAATAATTAAAAAGTATCTTCGATATGTTTTGAATCAACTGTTTTCCCCGAATAGTCTGCTGTTCCATTTTTTTTTTAAATTACACATTTCTAATAATATAGGCCTAGTTGAGTTGAGTTAGATTTTGAGTGAATGATTTTATTAGCCCTTAGAAGTTTATATAATATATATCATTGGGGAAAACAATTATATAATCTTGAGTTGTGGACGAGAGTTGGTCACTGTGATCATATGTTATGATGTACAATTATACAGTATCCAGTTGTACAGAACCGGCTATACTGATATATGTTACCTGGTGTCCGATACGTGGTAATCGTTGTCCTGGTTGATAAACTGTGATCCCGTCACCTCCTGAAAGGTCAAACAATACATATGATTGGATACAAGGGAATAAGAAACTTTGAACCAGATTGTAGAAAATGGGTCTAGATGGTGTCTTCTCTTCTCAAGATATCTCTGTGTTCGAGGACAATCAAATGTGTAAAATTGTATGAAAGCACAATTGTGGCACCACATGGCCCCAACAATATCATCATATCACTGTGATATAATTTTTACCTTTTGGTACACATCTTACTTATTCCTTCTTACACATTTGCATACCAGTCAGTGTCTCTCAAACAATGCTCACTGTGTTAAAGACGGTTTCAGTTATGTTTACTTACTAGGATAAACAACCTCGTTTTGTATAAAGCCATTATTTTGTGCACCATGTGCATTTTCGTATTCAGTTATTCGTTCTTTCAGTTCAGACAGCAACCTGCTTGGTGAAGGGCCTGTGGGTGTAGCACCTGTATTGGTTCGTTCCTCCCAATAATCATTATTGAACCTATAAGTAAAATAACATGAAATATGTTCATCAACATTAAATGTGTTCATTATAACATCAAGAGACATTGAGTAAAATAAATAAAAAAGAGATATTGTAGCTCGTGTTTGTTGGACAGCAGAATTTTTACGATTTTTTACGAATGAAAAGTAATAAAAAATAAACAAATAAACAAAAAATTGTTAAATTTACTGCAATTTTGTTAACTGTAAACTGGGGATTTTGGATTTGCCTTACCTTTCCATTTCATAATTGGTTGGTTTAGCTGAACCTCTAATTGAGTACGCTCCCATATCTTGCCCCATGGGCTGGTTTGGAAGTGTAGAGGTGTATTGCGGCGGCGGGGAAATCCTTTGAGCATCGTTAGGTACTGGACCCAGTTTATGGTACGGGTACCTTAAAAAGTGAAACGTAGCCCGGGAAAAGTAAACTGTTCCATTGTTTTAAAAGTTTTGTGAATAATTGAATACCCTATCGTGAGCGAAATGCACTACAAAAAAGTTAGTTATAAACTAAAAATTGCTTAATCTACTGTTACATATATTCGTAATTAATAAATATATCTACATACCTTGGTTTCTTAGTGAGACTACTTTTTCTCCATCTGCATAGTACAACAAATAACACGACAACAATAACAATCAGTATGAATGCTAGAACCATCGCCGTGATGGTGATCCCCCACATTGACTGATTAAAAAATTCATCTGAAAATATGAAAAAGTATCCGTGAATCTGTTTGGAATTTAACTGATTGACCCAACCTTTTATTCGATAATTGCATGCTTTATTGTTTAGTTTTCTAAATAATTGATATGTATAAGTAATATCAAATATTTCTGTGATTTTGTATTTTGCGTACCTGTTTCGCAATGCTTCCCCTTGTAACCATGGTTACAGTAGCATCTATACTCGTACAACTCGTTCACTTTCCGACATTCAGCGTCGTTCATACAAGGATTAGACTCACAAGGGTCAACCTCTGTTTCACATCTATCTCCAACATACCCTATATCGCAGTGACATCTATAGTCATTGAGAACAGGCATGTTTTCACATCTGCCATGTTCTTTACAAGGGGAGCTTATGTTGCAATAGCCAATCTCTGAAAAAATAATATACACAATGTCTGACAGTTTTCTCAGTTATTTTTTTATCAAAATCATATAAACATATGAAAATAAGAGAGACTAAAAGACACCCCAGGGGTGTATGGCTTGTCACAATCTATAAATATCAAAATGGCACTGCACTTTCCAAAATGTGGCAATATCCTATCTTATTCAATTATTACCTTATAAGTTATACATTCTAAAGCAAACTATTTTTTAGAAATAATCCAAGTCAGCAAATCGGATGAAATACTGAACAAATATTTCACTCTATTGAGGTGAATACCTGTACATCTTTCACAAGTGATATTCCACGAAGCCCGAATTCACTGTGTCTAGCTAAACATCCCTAATATTATTAAGTCATAGGTTAACATTCAAATTTGAAAAATAAAGTACAATAAATGTCAAACTTTGAATGGTTGTCTTTTAAGATTTCATGTTTTCACTTTAATAGATATTTTAGTCAACCTTTTTGTATTGTCTGCATGTACACTCTCTAATAACATCGACTTTTCGTCTTCAGATATTTTTACGAATCTACCACTAGAGGCAATCTGCGCGAGATTCCATTTTTTGGTTCGGTTTTTAGCGCATTCGCATTAAATCCAGCAATTTAATTGGTTCAAATTATTGTAACGCATGCGCAATTAACAACTTATAAGAACATTTAATTTTAGATAGATGTCACTTACGTTCATTATTTCACAGCAGTCCCTACCCATGATGCACCGTATAGCGCGGGAATAATTTTGTTTAGTGTCAAAACAAGTATACATCCAAAACAAATGTAATGACATAAGAATATTAAACTGCTCCTGATTTGTAGAAGTGTGTTGTACAAACTTAAACCAAACCGATGGCAGAAAAGCACTTTGAATCATGGGAATGAAGTACTTCCTTTAATGAAAAACCGAACCAAGTAAAAACCGAATCTCGCGCAGATTGCCCCGACTCGAATCTACTCGGTTCGTCTGCCATTTTGAATTACACTGAACTAAATTATTTACACTGAACAAAAACAAATTCTTTGAAAATTCCCGGGAGCGTGGGATATCGCTTGATATCTCACGGTTGTCTTATCTGATTAGCATTGCCAATGAAAATCGCCAGATATCCTACGACATGTGACCCGGCTTTGACCAATCATACTGTCGCTAGCTAGATAGTGATATAATAATGTATATAATCTGAATATGATATACAAAGAATAAGGTCAGTACTTACCAAATTCACAATATGTGCCATTATAGCCGGGATCACATAAACATTCAAATGTGAACTGGTAATCTATACAGGCACCATTCTGACATGTTTCATTTGCACATCTGTTGGTTACTGAAACATATGAGGAGATGAATTACGCTTCGTCACATCTCTGCGATAATAACATTTTACCTGGGTCATGAACGTAATTTTGCTTTACATTTGAAAATATGTGATTCACATGACAAATGAATGACAACAGCATTGTCAATGCAGGAGATTTCCAATAGTATTCGCAGAGGCGTTTTTTGTATCTTTAAAACCCGTTTCATACCTAGCTCGCAATTAACCCCACTGTACCCATTTGGGCATTCACACGTATACGTTGAACTAGAGGCCGATGACGTATTGCGACACGTGCCACTGTTTCTACACGGATTGGACATGCACGGATCTAAAATATAAAATAATGTGAATGAATATAATATTGTTTACACAGACATTTTTTAGTGTGATTTCATCAATCAATATAGTTGCACAATTGAAATGTGACAAACATTAAAAAGGAAGCTGTACCAGAAATGTTACACTTTCTTCCGCTGTACCCTGGCTCACAGACACATTTGTAATCAAACTGGGAGTCGACACAGTACCCATGTTGACACGCTTCTTGGGAACACTTGTTGATTGCTGTAATGAGAAAGCCAGTCAACATTAAAATATCGAATCGGAAATATATGTTTCTACACGGCATCCTTTCGATACATTACTTAACATAAATTTCTTCAAATTGAAAAGTACGATTCACTCATCTGACATGTCAGAAATAGCATAATGACACGGAAAAATGTCGGTGAACTTAATTTAAATCTTTTTAAGCACAGAAATCTTTCGATTAAAAAATTTTGCTTTTTGATTTAAAGTATGGTTCCAATTCTCATATCCATTTGTTGTATCTTTAAAACCCACCTAGTTCGCATTCAACCCCAGTGTATCCATTTGGACATTCACACGTGTACGTCGAGTTAAAGGCCGATGACGTATTGCGACACGTACCACCGTTTCTGCATGGATTGGACAAACATGAAGCTACAACATGAGATGAGTATATTAGGGTTATGTGCTGGGAAGTATTGGACACAGGGCATATCCTGAGGGATGTATTTATATCTCCCCGAGGAACGGGAATGGACCAAGGGAAGATTATAAATATTTCCCGAGGGATATACCCGACCATGCATAACTGGTGTATCTCTCATACTTGAGTGGGTTTTTGGGTAGATATAACCTTTTCCAACTTTTTCAAAAGACAAGATAGGCCTATACTGAAAAAGCACAAGTTTAACATTTTCGTTATATTCCTTTAGTTCAATACAATGGAATTGTAACATTAAAACTTTAAAAAATCTAAACTTACAAAACTTAAATTTTTTTTAAATTTTGAGAAATTCCCGGGAGCGGGATAGACATATTATATTTCTCCGCATTTAGCCTGGAGCGGGATGTATACAATATACCCTGCCCGCTCCTCAGATATGATATATATTCCCGGGTGATATATCTACCCCCCACTCAAGTATGAGATACATAATCATATGTGTGTATCGTTTTCATGTAGAAATCAGCTGTGATAGTTTCAGAGATACGAAACAAATAATGGACCTAGTAAATCTCATTCATTTGTTGAGAACATAATTTTAGAAAAAACGTCTTATTAGCCTAATGTCAGAAGGTGCTACCTGATCTAACAATATTTTAAGATACTGTGATATGTATGAAATAAATGAAAACATATTCTAAAAAAGATATGTTATGCACATTCACGTGCAAAATGCTCAAACTTTTTAGCACAGTATCATTTTGAAATGCTTACAGCATCCTCGTAATATACGAGTGGGGCTAGTGATCAATTAACATGCAGTTACCTATAATGTCGCAGTTATCTCCGTCATAGCCATCGTTACAGACGCATTTGTAAGTTTCTTGGTAGTCGAGACAGTAACCAAACTCACCACACGGTGATGATATGCAAGGGTTATTAGCTACAATATAGTTCATGGAATGGTAAAATCCTCCGTAGCATTATAATTGTAATATTATTCTAAAACTGGTCTAAATTGAAGGACCTGTGTCTAGGGGAACATGTTTCATCGGTCTGCAAGCATGCAAGCAAACAAAAGCTCGAATAATGAGAATGGAAGTAGATAACACCATTTGATTGAGATTTCAAAACGATTTTAGCTTTGTACGAAAAACTATCTTTGAATTCCCATTGATTCTCGGGGAAAATGTTGCAATTACATAATTTTATGAAAACTCACCCATCTCACAATTCCGGCCTGTGAAACCAGGATTGCACGTACAAGTATAGTCGGTGGATGTTGTTGTCACATTCGTGCAATTACCACCGTTCATACAGGGGTTGGAGAGGCAAGGGCTTATGACATCGCAGTTCTTCCCACTATACCCGTCAGAACAAACACATGTATAGTTGGTATGGTGAGCCAGACAAAACCCGTTTTTGCAAGGACTAAACTGACATTTGTTAATGGCTGAAATAAAAATGATCATTTGTGTCATAAAACGTTATATTCAAGTTTATAAACACTGTACTAGAAAGGGAAAGGTTAAAATAAATACGATAAGAATCTGTAACACTAAAACACAACCTGACATTAGAAAACAAACCAAGATTTCGACCAACGTTTTTAGCTCAATGCATCTAAAATCTGTAACCCATTTACAAGATTCTGTGAATTTCAACCTATACGTTCATCGTCGTTCAGATAATGTGTACATACCTGATTCACAGTTTCTTCCAGTGAAATCAGCTTCACATGTACAAACGTATCCTGTTGCTCCCTCGGTGCATTCGCCGTTAATGCATGGGTCAGAAGCACAGAAAGCTGATTTAAAAGAACGTAAGAGTATATTTATGTTAAACTGATCATTCATACCTAAACACGTATGTTTATTTCAAATAAAAGATTTGTGACTTCATGAATCTATATCATAGCAAATACAATTATTATTGTACAGGTATTGTATATTAGGCAAATTGAAAAACGGACTTCTGATCTTAATTCGGTATTATTCGGCAAATATAATGTTTGGATTACATTTTACCTATACAATTAGTATAATACAATTCAATTTTGCTTTTTATCTTTGGACTCATCCCCAATCTACTTGAATTTATCTGAATGTGTTTCACAAACTATTCTAAGTGATATCTTACCAATTTGTTGATCACAAAGTCTCCCAGTGTAGCCAGCATGACAGATACAAGAAAAGTTGGTGTGGTGATCTACACACGTACCATTGTTGCAGGAATTCACAGAACACTGGTTTAAAGCTGAAATACAACCATCTTCGTGTTTGTACATTGTGATTAAGATTAAGGTTGAGATTGATGCAAAAATAGAGGAAGAAGCTCACATACATGTATATAATATAGACTTGATGAATGTTTTATCAACCGCAGATACACTTCAAGACGACAACACTAGTTCTAGTCCTTTCGAATTTAAATTGAATTATTCGGAAAACTAGTAACATTGTCTTTGTAAGTGACAAAGCGTGGTCAATTAGTACAAGACAAATATTTCTTGCCAATGCATTATTTGACCTTATTTTATGAGGCAAATGAAATTACAATCTACCTAGTCCACAAGTTATTCCTGTAGTTTCTGGCGGGCACGTGCACGTAAAGTTCGTTCCGGTTGAATTACAAATACCTCCGTTCATACATGGATCACCATAGCAGCCATCTGATATTAATAAACATATTGAACGTTTTGTAGTAATCATGAACTCATTTTAAAAAAAGCATTGACGCACAAGGTGAAGGGATTAGGTAAGAATTCATTTGGTTGGATATACATGTATTGTTCAAACTTCTTTAGCTTTAGACATTATTACATTTACTTGGCCACACTATCGATATATACATATATGCTCTTAGTTATATAATATTTGAGACAAGGGAAGCAATGTGCTCACCTTATGCAGGGGCGTAGTCAGCAAATGTCAAGGGGTGCGAATGATTGCATCACTGCGAACGATGGGAAGTGGGGTTCACCCACGGAAATTTTTAAAAATTTAAATTGTATTTGATGCATTCTAAACATTTCAAATTATAATTTGTTGTTGTTGTTGTTGTTGTTAAGTATTGATGTTTTCCAAAAATTACAATATTGCTTCTTTGCTCACGCCTGTTGCTACGCCCATGTTATTTTACAGAACTACATTATGGAGATGGTTTAAGACTGAAACTGAAAATGATGTGACATAGAAATATTATATTCTTCTTGGATTAAAAGTTGCCTCGATTATTCAAATGGCTCGACTTTTTTTATCCTGCCTGGTGTTTGTGACTTACCTGGTTCTGTCCCACAGTTAATGCCTTTGTATCCTGGTTGACATATACACTGGTATGACTGGTAGTCTCCTAGACACACACCCTCGTTCTGACATGGGTTGCTAAGGCACGTACTGTTTACTAGGAAATCAGAACCAATATGTGAACAATTTCAAGCCATTTGCAACGCTGATTTTCTAATACAGGGTGGACAAAAAACAACATTTGTATAAACAAATTAATTAAAAAATTCCTCGACTCGAGCATGTATACACGTAGTATTTTACAACTCATTACAATAATTTTTAAGACGCGTTTTGTTCACAGCTGTTTTCTCAATATCGGATTTATTCTCAAATCATAAATTATAAACTTTTTATATACTTAGGCAAACCTTTATTTTCAGAATTTCATAAGCCTTATTTTATTGAATCTGGGGTCAGAAAGAAAACCGTATGAAAACTTACGTTGATTTTCACAGGTGCCCCCTGTATAATCAGGCAGACAATGGCAGTACGCTGTTGTTGGATCCGTTTCATTTCCCAGAATACACTGTCCGAAATTCATACATGGGTTTGTACTATTACACACCTGGCACCCTGCAACATAAAAACATATTTTCTTCTAATAGGTGATTAATTAGGCTGTCTGTAACAACAATACTGATTACATATTTTCCAGAACATAATTGTGAGCTGTTTACTAACTTAAGCTTTCGTACAAAAAATTATCATAAATCATCAACCGTTCCTTCACACGTTTGAGCCTGTTATCATGGATCTGTTGAATCCACAAAGTATTGTTGTTGAATACGTTAATCAGCCTCAGATAAAAAATATTTCATAGTCAAATAGATATCTACCTTTTAACCAATTGACTTAAAGGGGATGAAGAGTTTCTCCCGATTTAGACTTTTAGCACAGTGTTGAGGTAAAATCACTCGGTGCTTTTTTGAAGGTCTTTCAAAGTGTTTTGCTGACTTAAATAGTTTTGTATAATATTTGATACAGATACAGCTCCATTCTTCGATAAAGATGTTGCCCAAATTATTAAATTCAAAAATTCTTAATTAATGTTTTTTTTATAGATTTTCTCCTAAGAATGCTTCTAATTTTGTGCGCCCATCATCTGCTTTCAACATAGTAAGGTCTAGGCTAAAATCTAGACCAATTCTAATTTCCTTCATTTTTGACCTTCGAATGTTGACTTCCTGGCAAAAATCAAGCGTTTGGTATTGCATCAGTAGAAAAGTCGATAGCATCAGGAATCGCCACAATATTTCATTTTATTAAGACCCATGTGTAAGTAATTATGAATGGACAGATGATATTTGAAAACTCATTTCCCCTTCAGTTGTGCAAAAAATATATAGTTGGGCCCTTTAGCCCCATGTAGGAAAAAGTATTGATCGAGGTCAAATTAGACTCTTTCAAGAAAAGGCCTTCTTTGGAACATGAGACTCACATTTTAATACTCATTTTCCAATTCAGTTGTGCCAAAAATATATAGTATGGCCCGTTTAGCCCCATGTAGGAAAAAGCATTTACCGATGTCAAATAAGACGAGGTCAAATTAGACAAGACTCTTTCAAGGCCTGCTTTGGTAAATAAGGCTCACATTTTAAAAATTTTGGTTCAAAATACTTCAAAAAATCTTGTTTCTAGGCTAGATATTCCAAACACGAATGTCAAAAATATTAAATGCACAAGTAGGCAACAGTTTACGTACCTCCACTGTGGAATATGGCCATCAGCACAAAACATATTCCTTGGCTGTAAAATAAAAATTGCAGTCCCATATTGTTACCGGGGTCGTCACCTGTGAGTTTTGTTTCAATTTTTATTGTACTGTCCAATAATTCCTATTGACTCGTGTAAATTTTTTGATCCAGATTTAGAACTGTGTATTCTGATCCAGATATTAATTGTACCTGCATTGGTGAAAATAATATATCAATTGCAATCGTCGCTATTCCTTACGATTGTTATCGTCTTGAATAAATCACTTGTTATCACTAGGTAATTTCTACGATACAACGTACAAAATAGGTATGAAAAACATATTGAATATGGAATATTTTTTAACTCAATTTATTAAGCGTATGTTTTATTGTAGCCTAGTTTATCGTTCGTGAGGAGTACACATGTACATTGATCTTTTTCAATATTCCCAAACCCCTGAACTTCCAAACTAGTGGGAAAATATTCTTGTTTGAATCCATTGTTATAATTTTGTGAAAGGCGCTACTGGTGAAATCTATGCAATGGAGGAATAAATCGTTGTTTTCCAAACTTATTTTGGGGATATTTGCAATATTCTCTAGTAGCAGCGCCACTTATTAACCTTTACAAATGGCTTCATTTGTCTAATAATTAACTTATTTTTGAGATATCGTAAAAAACAAAATCTTAAGGGTTGGTAAGATCTTAATGTGTTGTCATCGCAGACTCAAATGGTGATATCATATATACTGTATATACACCACGCCTCTTGTAACTCAATCTACAATTGCAACTGATAACATTATTGGGTTTTGTAGAACCCAGGTCAGTATTGATAAATTGCTTCATTGGGTGATAGATCACCTCCATTGTTAAAAAGATATTCTCTATTGACGATTGAAAATAATATCAAAACAATGGGGCAATTTGAGGGTAATATTTGATCATGAGAGTTCCGGCGGTTTAATCCACTAAAAACTTAAGACGCCGTGTATTTTTCATCACACGTTAAGATTTATATATGTTTGGCGATTTCATGGGTTTTCAAAAAAAGTTTGTGCTATAAACACGAGAACTTCTCTTTGAAAGTCCATGGTGATTTTAGAGGGAACAAAATCATATTCACAGCTAATTAGGTCTTAACATGCTATGGGACTTCCATTTGCCAAACTTATGGATCAAAAGTATAATATATTTTCTTGTAGGTGTCAAATATATTTTGATCACTACCTGAATTCCGTATTCATCAATCGTCGATAAGGTCGATAATATTTTTTATGTTGCACCTTTCGTGTACTGCAGATGCTAGTTAACAAGACCCGCCTTGTTGTCATGGCAACCACTGCGTTATTGCTAAGACTGAAGTAGATGTTGGCGCAATTATTGGATATCTATGAATCTTATGTGTCTCTTTTTAATCACCCTGTCGAATCCCCTAAATTAATTGAACCATCCCTACGCCCAATGACAACAACATGCAGCGTGTTTTATCAATAAAATACACACATTTGTATATTCTATACACATTTTGAGGTATTTATTACAGATGTATAACAAACTTACACCCATAGTCATAAATTCCGACTGACGTTTTAATTCTCAGATCTGTGACAATTTAGTCGTTACTGAGATATTTAACACTTGACACAAATTTTAAGATCACTAATTCAAAATTAAAAAAGTCATCGATTTATCTTAACATCAAAAGAAATGATACCAAAAACATCAATATAAAGTAATCAAATGTTGTCGTACAGACATTGACCTCATATCCCTAACAGTTATAAATACTAAGGTTATCATATAATGATTTGGCAAAACAGAAAAGTAAACACGCCCAGAGAGAGGTTGGCTACCATAATCATAAATGAAGGAGTTACGTATCATTTATATAAGAATCATCGAAAGCTACTAAGTTAATGGGTTTATCAAATACTATTAACAAAGAAAAGTAAACAAGAATATACTTCTAAAAATGCATTTTGAGGCGTTGGCTAAAAGTATCGTCATTTTATATGCGTTCTTCATGATCCGTTCAAGATCGAACAGTACGTACACATGCAAAATATAATTAAATTAAGACTCTTCTATAGTGACCCTGCTTTATCTAGATTTGACGTATATGCATTTCAAAAATATTACCAAAGATCATCGCAACTGTATTTGTTCCGATATTATCAATATATGTTATCATATACACCCTCTAAGTGGTCAGATATTTGTTAGACTTGTTTTGCTAATTACACAGGGATCTATGGTTCCATCGTATAGCGTAGTTCCTTTCTATTTCTATAGGAAGGTAAGTGCAAAGTTCCTTCAAAACATGAAATAATAGTGAGGAACTGAGATAAAATTGAGATGATAAAAATTCCCTCGATGATGATCATAAAAATCATCAAAGTTCATAATGAGTGTCGCGAGGTACATTTGGCTCTTTCGCTAGCTGGATAACAAATATTGGACAAACGTAATTTTTGTCAAATGTTCACGGGCACTTTTCGGACCTCGTCACTCTAAATGCAGCGCCACACTCGCATTTATACGTATGTAAACGCCTGGCCATCGGACAAAACATACGGTGGTGGATGCAGGCGATTTCTGCTGAATAATACAACAAATCTTAAAGATTTGTTTTTTCAGTAAAACATTATAATGAGTTGCTAAATATATTGGCGCATGGTAAAACATGTTAGGTCTTCTAAGAATTTTTAACTGATACATTTCTAAGATATGAGATCTATTAAAAAGGCGCAACGCCATCAAAGCTCTCAAGTCAATATTTTTGCTATGAATCAAGCAATGGGAGTCTACACGACCCGTAATAAATAAGTGACGTTAAAATCAATTTCATTGCTGGCTTTTCAAAATAAATAACCATACGAGGGATGGACGGAGGGTGTAATGTATTTTGGAAGATTAAGAGCTGCGCGCTTTACTTTATTTCCTTACAAATACCTATTTTTACCTATTCTACTATACCATGCGCTTATTCTTTAGCTATCCAATGGAAACGTTCTCCTGAAAAATAAATCTTCCAGATTTGCTCGCTTGAAAATGTATTCGATGATCGTGAGGATGAGACCCTAATGTTGTTTGTGTTATGACCATCACGGTGTATAATTATTCAATCGTTCAGAAATATTTGTGTAGCGTATTTGTTTTTTCTTTCTTCCTTTTATTCAGAAAAATATAATTATGTTATGTAGATCAATTAAAACAACGCAATCGCTCTGCCATCTTTATATTAATTAAAATTGAATAAAGATATGCAAGGAATCCAACTTTGCCAAACGTCCGTGTTATTGTCAGTGATAAAAAGGCTTTCCCTGATCATAGACCACCTTTCTTGTTTTAAAAAAAATGTTTTTCTTCATCGAGCTGTAAATTTTCAATAGCTCCTGTCAGTTCTTCTGTTTTCGCTTTCTTCTCTAATTGTTGTGTCATTTCATTGAGTTCACGTACATCTTCCAATAGATCCTTTACTTCTTTTTCATAGAGCTCGTTTTGCCGAAAGATTCTCTGGAGTGACTGCTTGGTACGAGGGGTAATGGCTTCATCATCGGCAAGATCTGACTCGGGACTAGATGGGCGAAACACAATGCTCGGCATCTCAACAAAGATAGATTTCACGGGTATCTGAGCATAATTTGGAACAGTTCTCGAGGGTTTGTAATTCGAAGGAGTTTTAGTTATGTCATCCTTGTAATTCTGGTGTATCACGCTACTATTAGGTACACTTTGCGTTACATTAGCACGGATCCCATGTCGTGATAAATACGATCTCTCCTGACTATGTTTATTAGCTATTCCATAAACCTCTTGATCTCTTTTCTCTTTTTTATGTTTGTTGATATGAGTGTCCCGATCGCTGTATGGATTGTTGATAGGCGTTGGGCCTGTTACCGTTACTAGCCCCTCCGTATCTTCAAAATCGCAATTTTTACGTCCCAGTCTGTAACTTCTTGGAGATAATTCGGGTAAAAACTGGTCTTCCTTATTGTCATTTCTTCGAGATGTTACCCTTGAATATAACTTGTTTGTCTTTGGGTCCCTGTTGAATACGGCCATCTGTTTCGTCAATGTATTGTCTCCGTTAAGATGCACTTGTTTTGCAAAGGGACTTGAGTTTCTGTTTTCGCGTGTTAACGATTTGGGATTGGATTCCGTCTGACAGTCGACAACTTGCGTCTCAAAACGCGTCACAGTCATCCCACCCATGCGTTCCCTTGGTGACATCGGTAAAGTAATTTTTCCGGGTGCAGTGGTACAATCTCTTTTACGAACATCACGGGACCGGAATGGAGGCGAACTGCGGGCTTTACCTTCGTCATTCAGGTGTTTACCTTCTACGATACCTTTTGCTAAACTAGGCAAAGCTCGGCCACCTGTACCATATCGTTTTAGGCGCTGGACAGCGTGAAGAGTTTGTGGCTTTGGGCGCTTGGCTGTCTTCGCTCCTGTTTGGTCGGCAACTAAATGGCTTCGATTTTTCATCCGTATTCTTTCCAAAGCATTGGATAGATTACTTTGTTCTTGTTGGATTAAACTATGTTTCAACATATTGAGTTTATTAAGAGAGCCAGCCTGAAGTTCTTGTGATGTTGTGGAGTGAGTCAATCCACGCATGCCCCTTTTCTTCGAATTCACTCCAGCATTCGCCATCATTCTGAATGAAAACATAATGAACTGTTAGAATTGTACATGTAGAACACTCGTATAAGTGCACGTCTACAAAAGCAAGAACAGGAATACGTGTATCTGAACGCAATAAAAGTAAATAATAGTATATTCAAGACCATATAAAACAACATTATCGGAAATACAAACGAAAACACAAACATCAATCAGAACTTAATAACAATTCATTCAGCCGCGAAATAACCATTATTATGGTCTTCGATACATCATGTGACACAAAATGATTTACAGAGTCACTGTTTTAGAAATACAATGATATTTAATTACGTAATCCCTTATCGCAGGGGTCATTAACACAAGTTACAATTCTAATTATCTGTCCTTAGTCTAGTAAATGCAAAAAGTGCATAATTTACAACTGCATTATGTTTGTTTGCTATGTTTTGAGCATTTTCATTTCGACATTTCCAGTTTCGATCTGCTCATACTTAAGACTTACATTTTTGGGACAAACATTATTTAATAAATATCTAGTTTCAGTAGTTTTTCTAATAACATTTCATGTGATGCCTACGTACACCTAAAAATTCCCCGGGAAAAATTGATTCAGTTCTGTCGTTTAACCTTTCAATTTCCAATGTTATCTGGCCCGAGGCATTGACCCTAACTTGAAAAAGAAGCTCGAACCCACCCCCTTCCACCCCCTCCCACCTTAAATGCTTATGAATTTGGAGTTTCCAGCATATATAATCGATCAAAGATGTTTTCTTTAAATCACATATTTCATTTTTTCATATTTCAATCATATATTTTGATCATTTCCCGTGCTATATACTAGCATATTATGCACTTACCTATCTAAGGCTACATCTCTCCCTGTCTCGTCGAATCTTGATAGGACATCAGCAAATTGGTATGACCTCATCATTCTGAACGGTAGATACAAAACTAAGACGAGGGGTAGTCTTGTTTTATATGTATATCTAAGTGAGTGCGTCTTTATACGTAGTACTTAGTCATCGGCAGCCCAATTTTAATCCCACGAAATTATAGCTTCCCCTTGGTCTAATTAGCTATAATTGATTTTTCATTTTGTAACTATTAGCATAATATTATTGTCATATAATGTATTTAATGTGAGCTTAATCTGAGGATGCGCTTTTGAGTCAGGGTATTTATCTCTCCCTTGGTCCATCTTATTACATGAACAGACCTGGTGTTAATTAGAAAGCAGGCGTTATAAGTACATCAAATGTGTTATTCAATATTCAGAATGTCGTAGTCGTATATGTCCTTCTAAAAACGTGAACGTGTTCTTACGTTACGTCTTTTATATTCCGCTGTTATTTTTGCTTATATATTTACCTGGAAATTGATTGACTGATGACCTCGCTAGAGTTGTAATCTAATTGCAGTCTATAAAAAGATGTTTGCTTAATTATCCCCTACTTTACCTGATTTAATTTCTCTGATATAAAAGTTAATTCAAACCTGAGCGAGAAATTACGTCTCAGATTTTATCATACTTATTGCAGTGTTTCTTAATTGAAAGTTGTATAAATACGTATAAATTCCATCTAAGAAGCAGGATCTCATTTTCCTCTACCTAATAGATATTAAAATGTCCTCTGACAACCTCGATCCGCATTGTAAATCAGTCAAGAACAAATCATAATTTCCGAATCTATTTTGTGACGATACCCTAGAGTCCGGATTTTATGCCATATTGTAACATCCTATTTTGTGACATCCTAAGAGTCTAAATCTGGTGTTATTTTCAGTTGTGGTATCATATCTTTTACATAGGTTGATACAATGGATTCTAAATCTGGTGCTATTTTTCCTCTGCTCTATTATGCGACATCTTATCGTATCTTCGGGTTCCTGGATCTAGTGATATTTCGTGATAGTCATCAGTTGGCGATGTTAACCCTCAAACGTGTTTTGTAATATAGTTATAATTAAACCATCAAATGTCATGATAAGCATTTCATTTCACTGTTATAGCTAAGAACACTATATACAAAATCTTGATCGATTCAATATCACTGTCATCGAAATGGTTTATTTAGTATTCTATGAATCGATGTATTATATTTCTTTTTTGCCTTTCATAATACAACTTTTGATAAATCGCATTTATGATAAAAATTCTTTTGAAATTACTGTTTGTTGTTGATAGGTAAATGGCTGTCTATGTTTACGTAGGTAAGAGTAGCCGTAATTTTGATGTGGCGAATAATACACATATTTGCATTCGGAACAGAAGTGTATGTTGGTTTTCTTACGAAAGTTAATAATTGTGAAAGAGATTAGGTAAAATTGATTATGGATTTTTGTATCATTTACTAATACAAGTATTTAGCTTCGGGAGCAATTATAGTTGCCAAGCGAAGTGACTGCCCGCATGTATTAGACGTAGATATTATAGGCTAATAATACGCCCAACATGATTGGCCTTTCACCCCCCCCCCCATAAATGTTTTGCAAGTACTTTTTCCCGTTTTTTGTAACTCGTCCAACTGTTTTTTGTATACCCCATGACACAGATACATGATATGATGGTCAAAAGCTTAAGTATACAAAATATGATGCTGAAAACTTAAAGAATTTAATCTAAATCTTTTGATTTCGACACATTCATCGCAAAGTGACATTTCCCGTAGGCTAAAGGTCGATAGAAATAATTTTCAAATAAAGATGGCATGGTAACCGATCTGTGTTTATCTATAAATATTCTAAATATTGGATTCTGTTGGTGCTGTCATCTTTACATGGGCCCAGAACCTAGGACATTTCCCATTATCTCGCCTCTAAAGGTTACAGCAATAACGAATTATGTACAATATCATACTTTACACAATTACATGTACACTTTTTACAATATTTCACAAATCATTGTAAATACCATTATGTGGCACCTAATACTCCCTCTTCGGGGTCATAGCCACCACAAACTAAATATATTACATTGATTTTAATTTTAAAAAAGTAAACAAATAAATACCAGTCACATTATACGCCAAGAACAGGTAGGTGTATATTGAAAAAGGAATGACTTGTCAGGCTGTCTGCATTTTCATGTGAACAACATTTTGTTATATCGAGTTAAACTTGTACCATTCTTGTCATGAATTTCGAAATAAAAAGTTCCTTCTGTTATTTACTCACTAATAAAAACGATAGGGACAATTCCACAGATAAATGCTGTAATGTAATCCAATGTGAAAATATTGAAATCTTTGGATTGATTATGAAAAAACGAGGATTTTCGGTACATAACCCCATATACCACGGGATAGCTCCATATGTCCCCTTTCAAATCAAAACAAAAATTGCATAGAACACCCATTGAGAAAAAAAGATATGACTGCTTTTTCCGCCATCTATCCGAATTTTAAACAATTTTTAATAGATTTCAAACTCAAGACCACCGTCACAAAAAGTCAAATATTTGAAGTGAACCGAATCATTTCGCCATACTTTTTGTAAAATTATACACACACGAGATAAACAAAATAAAATATAAAATCTGTACATTTTCACTGGTGATTGCACTGATAAATATTGATTTCAATCAACCATCATGCCAATTTTAAATTTAGATTTTTTGTCTTCTACCTTTTCACTAGCGACATCTGTGGAGTTATCCCTAATAGTGCCATGGTTCGATGATTTTTGGTGAAAAATGATATTTTTATGAAAGAATGAAGAGTTTCAAGATTGTTTGTGCAGTTTAAGAATGATATATAGACAATTGGGCATTTTATGGGTACTTAACTAACCTTGGGGTGGTTTGAATTTAGGCCAAAATTTTTTCTTGAGAATTCAACATTTCTACATTTAAATGGTTACATTAACTCGGATCTATAAAATTTAGCTTCCAAAGAGTCGAGCAAACTTATTTATATTGATCAAAGTGTTTTATTGGCAAAAATCACTGGACCATGACACATTAATTTGGCCCATTTTTGGGCAAAATTAGCCAAAAGCTGACTAAATTAGTCAGTTTTCACTGGTTTTCTATTGTTTAACTTCTTCTTAAATCAAAATTATAGATTAATTTTGGCTAATTAGATACCATTCGTGAAATTATTCCCAATTGTAGCCTTAAAAAATCAAATTCAGCCATTTATTTCGTTCAAATATGTTGACATCTCTCAGAAAAATTAGGCTGAGAAATTCTGACATCTAAAAATGTTACAATACATCCTTTACCAAGCAAAATATGGCAAAAAATATTCAATATTTTATATGACAGTTCGCAGGCCTACAAACAATGACATTTCAGGCAACTTTCCGATGGTTAATGCCAAACAGTGCCTAATAATCGTCAAAACCCGTAATTTTGAAGTCAAAAAAAGAAAAATGCTGATTCAGCATTATTTTTTAGTTTCTCCCGATGAGATCCTTATGGGCCATCGTCCAATAAACATTTCACGTCACATATCTCTTTTTCTGAGAGGTTTTGAGCCAAATAATAGCAGTTTTAGTAATTTCTTATGTTGCTAATAGTGCCATGGTTCGATGATTTTTGGTGAAAAATGATATTTTTATGAAAGAATGAAGAGTTTCAAGATTGTTTGTGCAGTTTAAGAATGATATATAGACAATTGGGCATTTTATGGGTACTTAACTAACCTTGGGGTGGTTTGAATTTAGGCCAAAATTTTTTCTTGAGAATTCAACATTTCTACATTTAAATGGTTACATTAACTCGGATCTATAAAATTTAGCTTCCAAAGAGTCGAGCAAACTTATTTATATTGATCAAAGTGTTTTATTGGCAAAAATCACTGGACCATGACACATTAATTTGGCCCATTTTTGGGCAAAATTAGCCAAAAGCTGACTAAATTAGTCAGTTTTCACTGGTTTTCTATTGTTTAACTTCTTCTTAAATCAAAATTATAGATTAATTTTGGCTAATTAGATACCATTCGTGAAATTATTCCCAATTGTAGCCTTAAAAAATCAAATTCAGCCATTTATTTCGTTCAAATATGTTGACATCTCTCAGAAAAATTAGGCTGAGAAATTCTGACATCTAAAAATGTTACAATACATCCTTTACCAAGCAAAATATGGCAAAAAATATTCAATATTTTATATGACAGTTCGCAGGCCTACAAACAATGACATTTCAGGCAACTTTCCGATGGTTAATGCCAAACAGTGCCTAATAATCGTCAAAACCCGTAATTTTGAAGTCAAAAAAAGAAAAATGCTGATTCAGCATTATTTTTTAGTTTCTCCCGATGAGATCCTTATGGGCCATCGTCCAATAAACATTTCACGTCACATATCTCTTTTTCTGAGAGGTTTTGAGCCAAATAATAGCAGTTTTAGTAATTTCTTATGTTGCTAATAGGGACAATTCCACAGATAAATGCTGTAATGTAATCCAATGTGAAAATATTGAAATCTTTGGATTGATTATGAAAAAACGAGGATTTTCGGTACATAACCCCATATACCACGGGATAGCTCCATATGTCCCCTTTCAAATCAAAACAAAAATTGCATAGAACACCCATTGAGAAAAAAAGATATGACTGCTTTTTCCGCCATCTATCCGAATTTTAAACAATTTTTAATAGATTTCAAACTCAAGACCACCGTCACAAAAAGTCAAATATTTGAAGTGAACCGAATCATTTCGCCATACTTTTTGTAAAATTATACACACACGAGATAAACAAAATAAAATATAAAATCTGTACATTTTCACTGGTGATTGCACTGATAAATATTGATTTCAATCAACCATCATGCCAATTTTAAATTTAGATTTTTTGTCTTCTACCTTTTCACTAGCGACATCTGTGGAGTTATCCCTAATAGTGCCATGGTTCGATGATTTTTGGTGAAAAATGATATTTTTATGAAAGAATGAAGAGTTTCAAGATTGTTTGTGCAGTTTAAGAATGATATATAGACAATTGGGCATTTTATGGGTACTTAACTAACCTTGGGGTGGTTTGAATTTAGGCCAAAATTTTTTCTTGAGAATTCAACATTTCTACATTTAAATGGTTACATTAACTCGGATCTATAAAATTTAGCTTCCAAAGAGTCGAGCAAACTTATTTATATTGATCAAAGTGTTTTATTGGCAAAAATCACTGGACCATGACACATTAATTTGGCCCATTTTTGGGCAAAATTAGCCAAAAGCTGACTAAATTAGTCAGTTTTCACTGGTTTTCTATTGTTTAACTTCTTCTTAAATCAAAATTATAGATTAATTTTGGCTAATTAGATACCATTCGTGAAATTATTCCCAATTGTAGCCTTAAAAAATCAAATTCAGCCATTTATTTCGTTCAAATATGTTGACATCTCTCAGAAAAATTAGGCTGAGAAATTCTGACATCTAAAAATGTTACAATACATCCTTTACCAAGCAAAATATGGCAAAAAATATTCAATATTTTATATGACAGTTCGCAGGCCTACAAACAATGACATTTCAGGCAACTTTCCGATGGTTAATGCCAAACAGTGCCTAATAATCGTCAAAACCCGTAATTTTGAAGTCAAAAAAAGAAAAATGCTGATTCAGCATTATTTTTTAGTTTCTCCCGATGAGATCCTTATGGGCCATCGTCCAATAAACATTTCACGTCACATATCTCTTTTTCTGAGAGGTTTTGAGCCAAATAATAGCAGTTTTAGTAATTTCTTATGTTGCTAATAGGGACAATTCCACAGATAAATGCTGTAATGTAATCCAATGTGAAAATATTGAAATCTTTGGATTGATTATGAAAAAACGAGGATTTTCGGTACATAACCCCATATACCACGGGATAGCTCCATATGTCCCCTTTCAAATCAAAACAAAAATTGCATAGAACACCCATTGAGAAAAAAAGATATGACTGCTTTTTCCGCCATCTATCCGAATTTTAAACAATTTTTAATAGATTTCAAACTCAAGACCACCGTCACAAAAAGTCAAATATTTGAAGTGAACCGAATCATTTCGCCATACTTTTTGTAAAATTATACACACACGAGATAAACAAAATAAAATATAAAATCTGTACATTTTCACTGGTGATTGCACTGATAAATATTGATTTCAATCAACCATCATGCCAATTTTAAATTTAGATTTTTTGTCTTCTACCTTTTCACTAGCGACATCTGTGGAGTTATCCCTAATAGTGCCATGGTTCGATGATTTTTGGTGAAAAATGATATTTTTATGAAAGAATGAAGAGTTTCAAGATTGTTTGTGCAGTTTAAGAATGATATATAGACAATTGGGCATTTTATGGGTACTTAACTAACCTTGGGGTGGTTTGAATTTAGGCCAAAATTTTTTCTTGAGAATTCAACATTTCTACATTTAAATGGTTACATTAACTCGGATCTATAAAATTTAGCTTCCAAAGAGTCGAGCAAACTTATTTATATTGATCAAAGTGTTTTATTGGCAAAAATCACTGGACCATGACACATTAATTTGGCCCATTTTTGGGCAAAATTAGCCAAAAGCTGACTAAATTAGTCAGTTTTCACTGGTTTTCTATTGTTTAACTTCTTCTTAAATCAAAATTATAGATTAATTTTGGCTAATTAGATACCATTCGTGAAATTATTCCCAATTGTAGCCTTAAAAAATCAAATTCAGCCATTTATTTCGTTCAAATATGTTGACATCTCTCAGAAAAATTAGGCTGAGAAATTCTGACATCTAAAAATGTTACAATACATCCTTTACCAAGCAAAATATGGCAAAAAATATTCAATATTTTATATGACAGTTCGCAGGCCTACAAACAATGACATTTCAGGCAACTTTCCGATGGTTAATGCCAAACAGTGCCTAATAATCGTCAAAACCCGTAATTTTGAAGTCAAAAAAAGAAAAATGCTGATTCAGCATTATTTTTTAGTTTCTCCCGATGAGATCCTTATGGGCCATCGTCCAATAAACATTTCACGTCACATATCTCTTTTTCTGAGAGGTTTTGAGCCAAATAATAGCAGTTTTAGTAATTTCTTATGTTGCTAATAGTGCCATGGTTCGATGATTTTTGGTGAAAAATGATATTTTTATGAAAGAATGAAGAGTTTCAAGATTGTTTGTGCAGTTTAAGAATGATATATAGACAATTGGGCATTTTATGGGTACTTAACTAACCTTGGGGTGGTTTGAATTTAGGCCAAAATTTTTTCTTGAGAATTCAACATTTCTACATTTAAATGGTTACATTAACTCGGATCTATAAAATTTAGCTTCCAAAGAGTCGAGCAAACTTATTTATATTGATCAAAGTGTTTTATTGGCAAAAATCACTGGACCATGACACATTAATTTGGCCCATTTTTGGGCAAAATTAGCCAAAAGCTGACTAAATTAGTCAGTTTTCACTGGTTTTCTATTGTTTAACTTCTTCTTAAATCAAAATTATAGATTAATTTTGGCTAATTAGATACCATTCGTGAAATTATTCCCAATTGTAGCCTTAAAAAATCAAATTCAGCCATTTATTTCGTTCAAATATGTTGACATCTCTCAGAAAAATTAGGCTGAGAAATTCTGACATCTAAAAATGTTACAATACATCCTTTACCAAGCAAAATATGGCAAAAAATATTCAATATTTTATATGACAGTTCGCAGGCCTACAAACAATGACATTTCAGGCAACTTTCCGATGGTTAATGCCAAACAGTGCCTAATAATCGTCAAAACCCGTAATTTTGAAGTCAAAAAAAGAAAAATGCTGATTCAGCATTATTTTTTAGTTTCTCCCGATGAGATCCTTATGGGCCATCGTCCAATAAACATTTCACGTCACATATCTCTTTTTCTGAGAGGTTTTGAGCCAAATAATAGCAGTTTTAGTAATTTCTTATGTTGCTAATAGTGCCATGGTTCGATGATTTTTGGTGAAAAATGATATTTTTATGAAAGAATGAAGAGTTTCAAGATTGTTTGTGCAGTTTAAGAATGATATATAGACAATTGGGCATTTTATGGGTACTTAACTAACCTTGGGGTGGTTTGAATTTAGGCCAAAATTTTTTCTTGAGAATTCAACATTTCTACATTTAAATGGTTACATTAACTCGGATCTATAAAATTTAGCTTCCAAAGAGTCGAGCAAACTTATTTATATTGATCAAAGTGTTTTATTGGCAAAAATCACTGGACCATGACACATTAATTTGGCCCATTTTTGGGCAAAATTAGCCAAAAGCTGACTAAATTAGTCAGTTTTCACTGGTTTTCTATTGTTTAACTTCTTCTTAAATCAAAATTATAGATTAATTTTGGCTAATTAGATACCATTCGTGAAATTATTCCCAATTGTAGCCTTAAAAAATCAAATTCAGCCATTTATTTCGTTCAAATATGTTGACATCTCTCAGAAAAATTAGGCTGAGAAATTCTGACATCTAAAAATGTTACAATACATCCTTTACCAAGCAAAATATGGCAAAAAATATTCAATATTTTATATGACAGTTCGCAGGCCTACAAACAATGACATTTCAGGCAACTTTCCGATGGTTAATGCCAAACAGTGCCTAATAATCGTCAAAACCCGTAATTTTGAAGTCAAAAAAAGAAAAATGCTGATTCAGCATTATTTTTTAGTTTCTCCCGATGAGATCCTTATGGGCCATCGTCCAATAAACATTTCACGTCACATATCTCTTTTTCTGAGAGGTTTTGAGCCAAATAATAGCAGTTTTAGTAATTTCTTATGTTGCTAATAGGGACAATTCCACAGATAAATGCTGTAATGTAATCCAATGTGAAAATATTGAAATCTTTGGATTGATTATGAAAAAACGAGGATTTTCGGTACATAACCCCATATACCACGGGATAGCTCCATATGTCCCCTTTCAAATCAAAACAAAAATTGCATAGAACACCCATTGAGAAAAAAAGATATGACTGCTTTTTCCGCCATCTATCCGAATTTTAAACAATTTTTAATAGATTTCAAACTCAAGACCACCGTCACAAAAAGTCAAATATTTGAAGTGAACCGAATCATTTCGCCATACTTTTTGTAAAATTATACACACACGAGATAAACAAAATAAAATATAAAATCTGTACATTTTCACTGGTGATTGCACTGATAAATATTGATTTCAATCAACCATCATGCCAATTTTAAATTTAGATTTTTTGTCTTCTACCTTTTCACTAGCGACATCTGTGGAGTTATCCCTAATAGTGCCATGGTTCGATGATTTTTGGTGAAAAATGATATTTTTATGAAAGAATGAAGAGTTTCAAGATTGTTTGTGCAGTTTAAGAATGATATATAGACAATTGGGCATTTTATGGGTACTTAACTAACCTTGGGGTGGTTTGAATTTAGGCCAAAATTTTTTCTTGAGAATTCAACATTTCTACATTTAAATGGTTACATTAACTCGGATCTATAAAATTTAGCTTCCAAAGAGTCGAGCAAACTTATTTATATTGATCAAAGTGTTTTATTGGCAAAAATCACTGGACCATGACACATTAATTTGGCCCATTTTTGGGCAAAATTAGCCAAAAGCTGACTAAATTAGTCAGTTTTCACTGGTTTTCTATTGTTTAACTTCTTCTTAAATCAAAATTATAGATTAATTTTGGCTAATTAGATACCATTCGTGAAATTATTCCCAATTGTAGCCTTAAAAAATCAAATTCAGCCATTTATTTCGTTCAAATATGTTGACATCTCTCAGAAAAATTAGGCTGAGAAATTCTGACATCTAAAAATGTTACAATACATCCTTTACCAAGCAAAATATGGCAAAAAATATTCAATATTTTATATGACAGTTCGCAGGCCTACAAACAATGACATTTCAGGCAACTTTCCGATGGTTAATGCCAAACAGTGCCTAATAATCGTCAAAACCCGTAATTTTGAAGTCAAAAAAAGAAAAATGCTGATTCAGCATTATTTTTTAGTTTCTCCCGATGAGATCCTTATGGGCCATCGTCCAATAAACATTTCACGTCACATATCTCTTTTTCTGAGAGGTTTTGAGCCAAATAATAGCAGTTTTAGTAATTTCTTATGTTGCTAATAGTGCCATGGTTCGATGATTTTTGGTGAAAAATGATATTTTTATGAAAGAATGAAGAGTTTCAAGATTGTTTGTGCAGTTTAAGAATGATATATAGACAATTGGGCATTTTATGGGTACTTAACTAACCTTGGGGTGGTTTGAATTTAGGCCAAAATTTTTTCTTGAGAATTCAACATTTCTACATTTAAATGGTTACATTAACTCGGATCTATAAAATTTAGCTTCCAAAGAGTCGAGCAAACTTATTTATATTGATCAAAGTGTTTTATTGGCAAAAATCACTGGACCATGACACATTAATTTGGCCCATTTTTGGGCAAAATTAGCCAAAAGCTGACTAAATTAGTCAGTTTTCACTGGTTTTCTATTGTTTAACTTCTTCTTAAATCAAAATTATAGATTAATTTTGGCTAATTAGATACCATTCGTGAAATTATTCCCAATTGTAGCCTTAAAAAATCAAATTCAGCCATTTATTTCGTTCAAATATGTTGACATCTCTCAGAAAAATTAGGCTGAGAAATTCTGACATCTAAAAATGTTACAATACATCCTTTACCAAGCAAAATATGGCAAAAAATATTCAATATTTTATATGACAGTTCGCAGGCCTACAAACAATGACATTTCAGGCAACTTTCCGATGGTTAATGCCAAACAGTGCCTAATAATCGTCAAAACCCGTAATTTTGAAGTCAAAAAAAGAAAAATGCTGATTCAGCATTATTTTTTAGTTTCTCCCGATGAGATCCTTATGGGCCATCGTCCAATAAACATTTCACGTCACATATCTCTTTTTCTGAGAGGTTTTGAGCCAAATAATAGCAGTTTTAGTAATTTCTTATGTTGCTAATAGTGCCATGGTTCGATGATTTTTGGTGAAAAATGATATTTTTATGAAAGAATGAAGAGTTTCAAGATTGTTTGTGCAGTTTAAGAATGATATATAGACAATTGGGCATTTTATGGGTACTTAACTAACCTTGGGGTGGTTTGAATTTAGGCCAAAATTTTTTCTTGAGAATTCAACATTTCTACATTTAAATGGTTACATTAACTCGGATCTATAAAATTTAGCTTCCAAAGAGTCGAGCAAACTTATTTATATTGATCAAAGTGTTTTATTGGCAAAAATCACTGGACCATGACACATTAATTTGGCCCATTTTTGGGCAAAATTAGCCAAAAGCTGACTAAATTAGTCAGTTTTCACTGGTTTTCTATTGTTTAACTTCTTCTTAAATCAAAATTATAGATTAATTTTGGCTAATTAGATACCATTCGTGAAATTATTCCCAATTGTAGCCTTAAAAAATCAAATTCAGCCATTTATTTCGTTCAAATATGTTGACATCTCTCAGAAAAATTAGGCTGAGAAATTCTGACATCTAAAAATGTTACAATACATCCTTTACCAAGCAAAATATGGCAAAAAATATTCAATATTTTATATGACAGTTCGCAGGCCTACAAACAATGACATTTCAGGCAACTTTCCGATGGTTAATGCCAAACAGTGCCTAATAATCGTCAAAACCCGTAATTTTGAAGTCAAAAAAAGAAAAATGCTGATTCAGCATTATTTTTTAGTTTCTCCCGATGAGATCCTTATGGGCCATCGTCCAATAAACATTTCACGTCACATATCTCTTTTTCTGAGAGGTTTTGAGCCAAATAATAGCAGTTTTAGTAATTTCTTATGTTGCTAATAGTGCCATGGTTCGATGATTTTTGGTGAAAAATGATATTTTTATGAAAGAATGAAGAGTTTCAAGATTGTTTGTGCAGTTTAAGAATGATATATAGACAATTGGGCATTTTATGGGTACTTAACTAACCTTGGGGTGGTTTGAATTTAGGCCAAAATTTTTTCTTGAGAATTCAACATTTCTACATTTAAATGGTTACATTAACTCGGATCTATAAAATTTAGCTTCCAAAGAGTCGAGCAAACTTATTTATATTGATCAAAGTGTTTTATTGGCAAAAATCACTGGACCATGACACATTAATTTGGCCCATTTTTGGGCAAAATTAGCCAAAAGCTGACTAAATTAGTCAGTTTTCACTGGTTTTCTATTGTTTAACTTCTTCTTAAATCAAAATTATAGATTAATTTTGGCTAATTAGATACCATTCGTGAAATTATTCCCAATTGTAGCCTTAAAAAATCAAATTCAGCCATTTATTTCGTTCAAATATGTTGACATCTCTCAGAAAAATTAGGCTGAGAAATTCTGACATCTAAAAATGTTACAATACATCCTTTACCAAGCAAAATATGGCAAAAAATATTCAATATTTTATATGACAGTTCGCAGGCCTACAAACAATGACATTTCAGGCAACTTTCCGATGGTTAATGCCAAACAGTGCCTAATAATCGTCAAAACCCGTAATTTTGAAGTCAAAAAAAGAAAAATGCTGATTCAGCATTATTTTTTAGTTTCTCCCGATGAGATCCTTATGGGCCATCGTCCAATAAACATTTCACGTCACATATCTCTTTTTCTGAGAGGTTTTGAGCCAAATAATAGCAGTTTTAGTAATTTCTTATGTTGCTAATAGGGACAATTCCACAGATAAATGCTGTAATGTAATCCAATGTGAAAATATTGAAATCTTTGGATTGATTATGAAAAAACGAGGATTTTCGGTACATAACCCCATATACCACGGGATAGCTCCATATGTCCCCTTTCAAATCAAAACAAAAATTACATAGAACACCCATTGAGAAAAAAAGATATGACTGCTTTTTCCGCCATCTATCCGAATTTTAAACAATTTTTAATAGATTTCAAACTCAAGACCACCGTCACAAAAAGTCAAATATTTGAAGTGAACCGAATCATTTCGCCATACTTTTTGTAAAATTATACACACACGAGATAAACAAAATAAAATATAAAATCTGTACATTTTCACTGGTGATTGCACTGATAAATATTGATTTCAATCAACCATCATGCCAATTTTAAATTTAGATTTTTTGTCTTCTACCTTTTCACTAGCGACATCTGTGGAGTTATCCCTAATAGTGCCATGGTTCGATGATTTTTGGTGAAAAATGATATTTTTATGAAAGAATGAAGAGTTTCAAGATTGTTTGTGCAGTTTAAGAATGATATATAGACAATTGGGCATTTTATGGGTACTTAACTAACCTTGGGGTGGTTTGAATTTAGGCCAAAATTTTTTCTTGAGAATTCAACATTTCTACATTTAAATGGTTACATTAACTCGGATCTATAAAATTTAGCTTCCAAAGAGTCGAGCAAACTTATTTATATTGATCAAAGTGTTTTATTGGCAAAAATCACTGGACCATGACACATTAATTTGGCCCATTTTTGGGCAAAATTAGCCAAAAGCTGACTAAATTAGTCAGTTTTCACTGGTTTTCTATTGTTTAACTTCTTCTTAAATCAAAATTATAGATTAATTTTGGCTAATTAGATACCATTCGTGAAATTATTCCCAATTGTAGCCTTAAAAAATCAAATTCAGCCATTTATTTCGTTCAAATATGTTGACATCTCTCAGAAAAATTAGGCTGAGAAATTCTGACATCTAAAAATGTTACAATACATCCTTTACCAAGCAAAATATGGCAAAAAATATTCAATATTTTATATGACAGTTCGCAGGCCTACAAACAATGACATTTCAGGCAACTTTCCGATGGTTAATGCCAAACAGTGCCTAATAATCGTCAAAACCCGTAATTTTGAAGTCAAAAAAAGAAAAATGCTGATTCAGCATTATTTTTTAGTTTCTCCCGATGAGATCCTTATGGGCCATCGTCCAATAAACATTTCACGTCACATATCTCTTTTTCTGAGAGGTTTTGAGCCAAATAATAGCAGTTTTAGTAATTTCTTATGTTGCTAATAGGGACAATTCCACAGATAAATGCTGTAATGTAATCCAATGTGAAAATATTGAAATCTTTGGATTGATTATGAAAAAACGAGGATTTTCGGTACATAACCCCATATACCACGGGATAGCTCCATATGTCCCCTTTCAAATCAAAACAAAAATTGCATAGAACACCCATTGAGAAAAAAAGATATGACTGCTTTTTCCGCCATCTATCCGAATTTTAAACAATTTTTAATAGATTTCAAACTCAAGACCACCGTCACAAAAAGTCAAATATTTGAAGTGAACCGAATCATTTCGCCATACTTTTTGTAAAATTATACACACACGAGATAAACAAAATAAAATATAAAATCTGTACATTTTCACTGGTGATTGCACTGATAAATATTGATTTCAATCAACCATCATGCCAATTTTAAATTTAGATTTTTTGTCTTCTACCTTTTCACTAGCGACATCTGTGGAGTTATCCCTAATAGTAGCAAGCAAAGGAATACAAAAATGAACAAACCAGACTGCCATCTTTTTATGAGTTCAAAACATCATTATCTCAATGACCATTCTACCTTTCGAGGAGAATGTATTTCACGTGATCATTCTCAGACTGATTCTGATCAACCAGACTGCCATCTTTTCATGAGTTCAAAACATCATTATCTCAATGCCTATTCTACTATTCGAGGAAAATGGTAGCAATCCATCAACTAGTTGCTGAGAAATCTGAAGAATATGTAAAGAAGTGATTAAAATGCAAGAACCGGCAATTTTCGCATCCAAATTATTAGCTCCAGAGTCGATTTCTTCCTCCAGACACGTCCACTGTTAAAAAATGGTAGTTCCTAGAGTTCTTTGTTTCCTAAGGTTCATTCCCGTATATTACTTTTAACGAAGGACAGCCTATAACGACTGCTATACGCAAAAAGATGCAATTAGAAGTTTCGAAACTGAAAGTTGAAAAATGGCGACTTTCCCGTGTTCAGACCAAAAGATAACTCAACCGAGATGAAAGACCAGTGATGGTGATTAAAGGGACGTGTTGTGCATACACTAGTACACTGGAATAGAAAACAATAGTAAAACATCGGATAGATGCTATCTAGAGAAATTGAATATGGTTATATTGATTCCCAGAAACGTCTATGATATTACACACTTTCAGCCTATACTTTGTTTGGTCATACACTAGAGTAGGCCTGTAGCTCTAGGACATGTCCACGGGAATCCTTTATAATTCGGCAGCCTATGTGTGTCAAGACGAGGGATTGTTTCAGTCCATAATTCCATCCTCTTTGGTTGGTATCTCTCCCCAGGCTTTGGACCATACACGAGTTGCATATACTCTCCGTTTGTACATGTCAATCTTGGCCATACCGGTAGACCAGAACCATTTGGGTTACTAGAAAAGATTGGGGTGACTAAAAATGATCCCGTATGTCTTTCATAACAGTTTGTTAATGTCAGAATATAGGCTGGGTACGTTAATATATTCTAACAATCAAAACTGTTTTTAATATGACGCAAATCGTTTTACTCAAACACAATACTTTACACATTTTTCTGCATTTTCGTCAATATGACGCATTATTAATTCAAGTATGACAGAACATGGACCTATCGGATTGAGGTCCATTGTCAGAACTAGAGTGAAGAAAAAATCAGAGGCAACAGGTACTCTACTAGAGACGAGAAGTCAGAAACAAATGAAACCAGGAAAAGCACCAACCCCGTTTTCGCAAAGTTTGTGTAGTACTTCATGATATGTCGACTAAGAGACTTTCCAGCTGAACTAAACCCGCCATTTGGCTTACTGAACGGGAACTCCATTATGTAAGACTTTTGGTCACTGTGTGTTGCTGACACCCACGCCGGATAGGAAGAATACGCAGGACGATGGTTGAAGAAGAACATGTACACTCGATTGTATACTAAAACAAATATAGATCCACTCAAAAGTATTTCACCCTTAATAGCAATGCATGGCCCAGTGCCCCTCTGGCAATGATTGCTTCGACGAGATGTTGAATTCGCTGGCACAATTCAGAGAACATTGAATGATGGAAAACAGTACACGAATGCAGATCAATCGCCAGTATGGTAGTCTTCTCCTATTTATTATATATTAAATGCATATGCTCTTCATGAATTACGGTTTGATAAAATTATATAAAGAAATTCACCTGAATGTTTCCTGGCAACGTCATTGGTGGGACCGATATATCTTAGGTCACCAACAAAGTTGGAATAAGCCTTCGCATAGTCAGCATCCGTCGTAAGGCCTTTATTGCGCACATATACAGACATAATCTCATCGACTATCGCCTTTGTATTCTCTAAAGAGTGAAAAATACGGGTGTTAATCGGGTAATCTATCAATATTTTGAATCCATGCGCATGCCCCTTTTGAATTCAATGTGATACATTGCGCACGACCAGACTAGACAAAAATCAAAGACAAGGAAATTGACAATTTCTAGAGAACATTTTCTGTGCATGATATGGCTAATTAAAGAATGAGTCTACACGCCATATACGTATATACGTCTTACTTCATCATGCTAAACCATGTCATCTCAATTCTTCTCAGCCCTGTAATGTTTCAGGTGAAACAGAGAGATGCTATGGGTATCAGAATGTACTTACTTGGATAAAAACGTTTTGTGTACGATGTTATAAGGCTTTTAATGTTGTTCTTGTTAGGCGTCAGTCCGTTGAAGAAGTAGACCCCTTCATCTCTATTGAACCCAAGGAGGTACTCGATGCGGTTGAATTTACCGGTGTTGTACTGTAACAAGACGTTCGTTCGAACTCAAATTTAGAGATACCGGAAGATATTTCTGACGTTCAATAGGTTCTACATGTAACATAGCTTATACTTACTGCATTGAAGGGTAGATCTGTCAGGAATGTCCCGTCCACATATGGGTAAAGAGGTTCCACAGAGGCACCATGTGAAGTCAACCTACCCGGATCAACATTTCGCAAACATCGCATCGACGCTGATTTGGTTAGCTGTGAGCACCCTGAAAGTATTGAAATTCACGTAAGTATGAATTCATATCCATATTTTACTTCAACGCATGTTTCTATTGCTCTCACTCACTAAATGCATTAAGACATTTTGTAGAAAAATAGATGTCGTTGGTATAATTCTCCACCGATTCATATGGGATCATTTCGGTTTCATTTTCAGGATTTGAGGTTGGTTCATTTGAATCTAATTTTGGAAAACGGTACATATATACGCATGCTGCATTGCGAACTTTGAGAAGAGATGTTCACTATTGTATCCCTTAATCCATTGCTTTTTTGAGTTAGCCTAGATACTGAAAAGAATATCCTTTAAACTTTTAACACATCGAACGTTCTTAGCTTCCCTACCTACTGCCGCAGCCACTTTGGAACTCTTGTTCACTTCATCATGACGTGTGTTAACTCTTCCAGGGGCAGTTGCGACTCCGCTATTAGAAATTACACGCTGGAACAGCCCTGCATTGGTGGGGGATAGGACCTGGGTAGATACACTTACACCACCTGAAGAAGTTGAGCTTTGCTTGTCACGTCGTATATATCTCGAGTAGATGAGGACTTACATGTAGTTCGATTTGTCTTTAATTTTGGATTACCTGAAGTTAATGTTTTCTAACAGGACAGGGCCCAAGTCAAAGCATAATTGATCAACTTGTAATGTTATTAAATACACAAAAGAGGTGGTAACAGATACGTACAAATCGAAAAACAATCAGAGAGAACGTTTAAAGTAATTATACTAGCGTCTGAAAATTAAAATTCGTAAAAAAGTTTGTATTGGCAATTCGGTAATTTACACGCTCGGACAAATTCCACTTATACAATACCTCCACTATCTCCCATGATTGTGATTCTGTTGGGATCACCTCCGAACTTGCTGATATACCTTTTAACCCAACGTATGGCCATCTGCTGATCGAGAAGTCCCACATTTCCAGGAGCGTTGTCATCACCAGTTGTGAAGAATCCTAAACCATAAAATGAGAAACTTGAATCATATATATCAGAAACAAATATAAGACTTATAAATACGATAAATACAGCAAAAGTCACAAAGTAATGTAATCGCTCAAAATGTTTTCTAGGTTTCAGTCAATAATACAATTACCCTTTGCATTCGTTCGACTTCACTTCTTAAAATAGAGCCCCGTCTTGTAGTTAAACTAGACTCTGCACGCAGGGTATAATACAATCCACAACTTTGATGTATAGATAAACAACCATCGAAGAAGAAAGTTAACAGTGGATAACGATTAACATCTTACAAAGTTCTTTACCTAGAGGTCCTAACCTGTAGTTCATCGTCACAAAAAGCACATTGTTCATCAAGCACAACGCAGTGGCACCTCTGTTTCCTGAGCCTGGGCATATTAATTTAATTTTGGTTAGTTTAAAGTATAATTTAGAAAGTATAGACTTAGAATATAAGGGTAAAAATGCACAAAACGTAAAGCAAGAAGAGAAAGGGTCCGAGTATAGACCACGGTGACAGGCAACCAGCTGCCAATTGACCATTTTTCATATAAATTGAAAATAGATGGCATCATGGGTATTGGTAGGGCTAGAGTAGGGGTAGAATACATGCAAATGTATTGCCAGAGTCACTTAATTTCTCGATTTTAGAAGTAATTCCATTTGGATCACCATTGTGATATAACTATAGGATCTAATTGACATGTGGATTGTGATTTCACATTAGAATTGTAATCCTTGTAAGAGTAAATTAACTTTTAAAGGTTTTTCAGCATTGTGTCAATGGGGATTTAGCCCGACCTTTTTTTAGACAACTAGAAAATCATTAGAATTTGAATAAATGTAAATAATGGTGCAAATCAAAGTTGTTTTGATAGAAAATTACACACAGAATTCAAATATACCATCAAATAGATGAAAATGTTAGTCTTTAATGGTTAAATATGCATATCTCCTAAAATCTAATTAAAACGAGACTTTAACGAGATTTCAAAGTTATATGGAAAAAGGACCATTGTGAATATTTTGGGTGTCATCTTACCTTTTGTGAGTCCACCGCCGTGTATGTTAACGATGACAGCAAGTTTGTTAGTGGGGTTAAGGTTAGGAGAATGGATGTTTAGGAAAAGGCAGTCTTCTGACATGTACTTGTAGTCGCGTTTCTGGTGGCATCTATCTCCTATATTGAATACATTTAATGATTGTGCTATAATAGAGACAGTCTACTTTATTAAAATGTCCCAAATTGCATTTTGTTCATTTTCAGTTAGTGGGGAAGATTGTCTTGGATAATATTTTGACAACCAGGCACTGGGTTATCAATACTGTCCCGGTGTTGTAAAGTGCGAGCGTAACTAACAAGGATGGGGCCCAAATTCAGTCTAAAAGAAGTTAAAAAAAATAAAAATCAGACCCAAAAAATGTTTGGCGCCTTTTTTTGAAAAAGAAGATAATAAGGTTGCCTATTACTACCGTATTTCAATGCATCCCTGCGTCCCTTCCAAAGACCAAATGATCTGGGGGGCCGAAACCTAAGCTCTCCCAAAGGAGGTTTGCCATATGGGATTCCTTTGAAGACAAAAACTGGCCGTGGGTTCCAGTCGAGATAGGAAAGAGACCCTTTCACTGTAGCAGTTCTTGAGAGTTGGACATCTGCAGCCTTCAGTTTGCATACCACTTCTGTGGAATGAAATTATAGATTTAGCTAACTTTACACAACAACTACCAATATACAAGGTGGACCGACAAAACGACTTACTGCTCTACTTATCACTACAAACTCTGCTTGTTATATATTGTAGAATAGTTCAAAATGAATGAGTAACAAGTAATTAACTAAAGCTTATTCCAAAAACTAAATGTATAAAAAGAAAAGTGTCACTACCTTTCAAGATAAATACCAGGAACAGAAACGTCACATGCCTGATATGCATCATGTTTATTTGTGGTAAACAAAATGTGAAAATTAAATATGTTCAATTTGAAAGTACACTGAAACAGATAAAACTTGATAAGAACAGATATCTGTAGCAAACATTTATGATATATAACGTAATCTATAGCATCTCATTGAATCATGGGGACGATCTGAAAACTAACAAGTGGGTCTTTCAAGTCTGAAGAAAGACTTTCCCAAAAAGGTCCACTAATGCTAAAAAAGGCCGACTAATTAGGGCCCAAAAGATTTTTGTGGCCCAACATTTTTTGGTGCCCCGAATTGTTTTCTGGGAGTATATACGTATTCTTGAGGACATGTGTAAAAAGCAAGTTTAAAAATATCTTTATCTTATTCTATCAGAAGGTAATTAGTCTGTTTTAAATTTAAAAGTCACTAGTCATAGGATAAATTAATCATGTAATGCTCTTGGATATGGGGTATATCCCTCGGGAAATATGATATATATTCTACTTTTGTCACATACTAATAACTAGCTCTTGCACGCGTGACTAGTATATTTCAACAATTTTTAAATTAAGAGAAATATGACATTGTTTTGCTATGTGTCATCCTTCAAGAATGTTTTTTTTCCATGTAGCTCTTTGAAATCTCGTTTTTAATGATATTTTAGGAGATTTGCATTTTAACCATTAAAGACTAACATTTCCTTCTATTTGATGGCATATTTGAATTCTGTGTGTAATTTTCTACCAAAACAATTTTGATTTGCACCTTTATTCAAATTCAAATGGTTTTCTAGTTGTCTAAAAAGGTCGGGCTAAATCCCCATTGACACAATGCTGAAAAATCTTTAAAAGTGAACATTTACTCTTACAAGGATCACAATTCTAATGTGAAATCACAATCCACATGTCAATAAGATCATATAGTTATATTCCAATGGTGTTTTAAGTTGATCCAAATGGAATTACTTCTTAAATCAAGAAATTAAGTGACTCTGGCAATACATTTACATGTATTCTAGCCCTACCCTTGCCCTACCCTTGCCCTACCAATACGCGTGATGCCATCTATTATCCATTTATATGGAAAATGGTCAATTGCTGAAATTGTCCACTTTTCAGTGATATATCCAAACCCTAGGACAAATAGCGTCATTATTTTAACCTTCAACTATTTTCAGAGTGACGGATAACAAACCAACTAATAATCTAGCGGTAATAAAAGGAATTGTTAGATGGTTTATTGGGATTAATTTACCATATATTGTCTATTGTGCTTTAAATGTACATCCCACCTCAATACATCTAACATCCATATGAACGTTATCATAGAAAATAGAAAATACAAAAAAATGTGTCATTCACTCAATTGAATTCAATAAAAAGGAATTACTTGCGAATTGTGAAGTCTTGAATTGAACGTCGACTATCCTTATCTCACGTGCGCAAATTAATTTATGTTCGGAGGCGGGAGTCGCAATTCAAATGCCATTGGAATTAATTATTTATAAATCTGACGGAATTACGACGTTTGTTTGTCTAGCTGTAATTTTTCGCCTACAAATTTAAAGAGCACAAAAGGAAAGGTCTGCAGAACTAAAGTGTGAAAACATACTGGACAGGACGGAAACTTAACATAACGATGGCAGTGGAACAAAAGAAGATAACGTTAACTTACCTATTGCAATGGAGCTTAGTTTATTTATACATAGGTAAGTGAGGTAAATGAACTATTTATTGTTAACATAGCTACAAATTGTTATTCAGGCAGAACCTCACTTGGACGTTAAAACTCATTGTTATAGTACGGACATTAAAACTTATTGTTATAGTATAGACACTAAAACTCATTGTTACAGTGCGGACATTGAAACTTATTTTTATAGTACGGACATTAAACTCATTGTTATAGTACGGACATTAAAACTTATTGTCATAGTATAGACACTAAAACTCATTGTTACAGTACGGACATTGAAACTTATTTTTATAGTACGGACATTTAACTCATTGTTATAGTACGGACATTAAAACTTATTGTTATAGTACAGGCATTAAAACTCATTGTTATAGTACGGACATTGAAACTTATTTTTATAGTACGGACATTTAACTCATTGTTATAGTACGGACATTAAAACTTATTGTTATAGTACAGGCATTAAAACTCATTGTTATAGTACGGACATTAAAACTCATTGTTATAGTACGGACATTATTGTTAAAGTACGGACATTAAAACTCATTGTTAAAAGTATACCCTGCGTGCAGAGTCTAGTTAAACTACAACTGAAGACGAAGCTCTCTTTTAAGAAGTGTAGTCAAACGAATGCAAAGGGTATTAAAAGTACGGTAACTGCCATCAATATAGGTATTGATGGTCTAATTTAGTTTTGTATGTCAGTTTTAACTCGAAAGGAACTGGAAATTTTCATGTCACAGAGTTTAATGTGTAACTATAAAGTTAAAATTTTATAGGCCACTGACTGAACTACCAGCCGAATCACATGCATGTGTTTATACACGTGACACTGATTTGTAAATGTTTCATAACATTAGTACCCCGTAAAAAAGTACTGACGGTTGTAATGTGTCCTCGTACTTGCCTGGTAGCACACCTATGACCCAAAAGATATTTTGAGGAACTGAAGAACACGTGTGATTAAGATGATCGGTCTGCATACTATATGTTCCGGGAACATATCCGATGATGTTTATAATTTACCACTATCACTTGGAGTTCTGTTCGGGCTACTAATTATATGTGTTAAGAATCTATTAGACACAAATTTTAATGTACTAGTTATTCCTTTGTGCACTATTGTAGGAAATACAGTACAATCAATCATGGACGAAACATCCTTTATTTTTACATGACAATAATGGCAATACGTTAATACATACATTTATGAATAAAATGCATAATATTAAGTACAAGGTGTGAAATTAGTATATTGCCAATAAGTACTATCTGGACATCAATTTAAATTGTGAAAATAATTCATTCATAAATGAATTATGTAAACATTATTTATAAATCGCTGTGTATATTAATAGACAAAGCAATGACACAACAGTCAACACGTGTTCAGAGTGTCGTTTGCGGTTTTCTTTTAATACCAACGATTTACAGTGTCAGGAATGAGACTGCGTACATACACCGGGAAGGTAATAAGTAAATAAATATCTGTGTAATTGAGTCAGTACATCTAGACCAATAGGAATAAAATATTCTCACAAACCTTTGATATTAACCTTGAATGCAATAGATAAATATAGTAACATACTGTCATCGACATAAATAGTTCAATTTTGATATATGACTAAGAGTCAATGTGAATAGTCCAGGCCCGTAGCCAGGATTTCCCAAGGGGGGTCACTTTTTGAAAAAATCCAGGGGAGGTTCACTTGTGACAATTTTGGTCCAAAAATGGCCAAAATCACATTTGGCCATTTTTTGCTCAGAATGGTGAAAACTACATTATTTGAAAGAATCTTCAATGGCCAGGGGGGCCGGGATTCGCTCGAACCCATCGAACCCCTTCCCCTGGCTTCGGGCCTGAATAGTACTTTACACATTCATTTTGTGAAGGAACCTTGACATAAGATACAAATAAGATGTGTTTAAGGCACTCCTAAAATTAACTTAATATATTCAATTCACTCTGATTTATCGGAGCGCATCTCAAATCTGCTGCACTCTTCGCTGTTCAACCCAAAATACGAATCATAATCATAATTTAATTGTTACTGAATTGAGTGATTGGATAATATGCAGTAAGAGCACAACGGAATGAAACCCTTTCCATATACCTGATATGACTGACTCCTCAGGGGGATCGATCATCTTGATTCACAAGGTTTTGATTGTTCCTACCTCACCTGGTCTCTAGAGTCTAGACCCATTGAAAAGCTAGCGACGATGGGGATTGATGGAGCCCACGAATCCGTCTGACCGGTATAAAAGGGTAGGAGGTCCTATTAATTTATGGTCGGGTCCTACTCTCCATTGATTTATATGATGACCTTTTTTCCTTATTATCTCATACACAATCAGGGCCAGTAAGGGCCGTTACGAAAGGGAACCATAATCACTGGGGGACCATAATTTTCTTTCACACCGGGCTCGATATCCTTCCTATTGCTGGTTTAACTCTAATCTTCTTTATTTGACATTTCCTCTACTTGAGAATGTATGTATCAAAATTGAATACAAAAATGTGAAAACACAATAAAAGAAAGTCAAGCTGCCATCCGGAAAACCAAGTTGTACTAGCTGTACCAGAAACGTGGACCTAAATCAAACATCTAAATACACCTACGAACTTAATTAACTATGTATCAACCTTTTATACTAGAATTCATATTTATTACTCAACTAAAAATAGACCATATTTATTAATTAGTGTGTGATTGATGGAGAATATTTATTAATAATTATATTACATATACATTATCAATGTCATCTGTAATTCATTTAACCATCTTATTCCAATGTTAATACATAATTGTAAGTGGGATTGTCACATATTTGTGATTAATTATCTCTTGCCAGAAGCGATATTTTCCTTTGTTTTATTAAGAACGTGCCAGTTTTGCATCGATTGATGTGTTAATCCTATTGATAATTCTTATAATATCTTAGTTTAAATTACATTATAACAGTTTAGTATTAATGAGATCAACTTTGAAGATATTCTTCACTTACAAAAACACTGAAAATAAAAAGGGGGGATATCAAAATCTGAATTAACCAACGTTTCAAACGTTTAATACATCCTTACTATCGTTCCAGGTGTACTGCCACAATCAGCTGGACTTCCCCTCGTTGAAAGAGGACCTCCCTTTACATGTCCAAAGCCCAACGGCAAATTCCCAGATACCACCAATTTAAAAAACAATACATATTACTCATGTAAAAAAGGAGAGGCAACACGAATGACGTGTCCATTCTTAAACAAATATTGTGTCGACAGATGTCAGCCCATAAACCTCAAGTGTGACTATAATAAAGGTAAATACAGGGTGAGCCAAAAAAGGTTACCCAAAGAAATGTTCATAACTCCGTCCGTCATACAGCAGGGGTTAAGTGTCAAATTTGACACAATTAAACCTTGTTTCACATTCTTTAATTCTTCTCCGTTGGAGACAGACCAATGAAACAAATTGTGCCAAATATGATTTGAAACCCATGCTAAATGGCTAAATTATAAACATACATTTTATTGTTTTACCATTTTTGGCTCCCCTGTAATACAAACACATTATATGATGATTGTAGAATTCTTACACTCAGCTATCACATATGAAACAATATGTTTTCCAACAAAGTTTGCCCAATATACTCGACGTTGTATTGCCTGACTGTCATATAATGCTCAATATTAATGTGAATCAAAACGATTGTTTCATTTTATGTTTGTAATTACAAGATATAAACTGTATTGAAATCATGATTACAAATGACTTTAACAATGTAACAATTATTCCTATGTTTGTTGTGGAATGATATTGATTAAAAAGAACTAATGTTGCTCATTTTAGAAATTCAAAGTTGCAAGATTGGTAAAATTCGATTACGAAAGAACAGTTGTGAATTCCAAATTTGTGACGGAAAAAATTCCACGTGGCAAACGCATGGCTACCTGGTATCCCGTACTTGCTGTAGCGACGTTCCACCAGAGCAGAGAGCTGACGAATGCAAAGTTCTTGAGAGTAAAACTAATAAAGAATGGCTTGATTTGATGGGTGGATTTACTTGCTCCAAAAGGCGTGGGTTATTTCCCGATCCAACTGATTGTCACCGCTTCATTGCATGTAGGAAATTTCAACCAACTCTAAGAATGTGCCCAAAACAATTATATTTCAATTCAGAAAAGCGACGGTGTGAATGGGAAAATGATGACTCGTGCTTCGCCAACGGTAAGTCTTCGCAAGAATTAAGTGCCATGAAACATGAAAATCCTTGTGCCCTAATTACATCCTTTGGCCCAAGAGTAATTCATTGCGTTACATGATCTATTATGAAAGCAATGAAGGACCGATCTTGAAGGATGCCCTAATTATAGAATCATAAATGATAATGTTTTGTTCAAACTTGTCAGATGAAAATAGGGATCAGCCGGTAAATGAAAATTAATAGCCTGTTAATGGCAGTATGTACTTTATCTTAATGAAACTATCATTAAATTGAACGATACCTTTCTTGGTATTAAGATATGATCAGTGTCTCTGTTTACATTGTTTAGATACGGATATTATATCGATTATAGTGATCTCTGCTAAATGTAACATTTGACAGTACCATCTGACTTCTTCACATAACTCCTGACCTTGTATGACTTTGATGGTACACATCACAAGGATAAATAGATTTTATATTAACAGAAATTCGTATTTTTATACGTTGGTGTATCAACACAATTTCTCTAGCTCTTTATTTCATGATATTCTTACATTTTATCATATAAATAGTGAAACAATTGTTCCTTATAGTATTTGGATGTTGAACATCACATTTTACCTGTCAGTGAGTAAAATAATTGCTATAGCAACGACAGAACACAGAAAATTGTATTGTGTGGAGATACTTTTTATGGTTATATTTTTGCACTGCATAACCACGTATTTCACATTTGAAACTGCTCCCCCAAGCTGGACAAAAAATATTAAATATTATTTCAACAACTCAACAACCTCTACTCATATAGTCAATATTACTATATAGGTACAATTGTCAAGGCTTTCTGTCGCATATTCCAGGTGTTGAAGTGACTCCAATAATCAGTATATCTTTATTTTCCCATTATTCATAGATCATTTTTTACTCCAGTGACAAACGATATTACTATTGTGAAAGGGGCAACTGCTTCTGTTGTAACCGAGGGCATCATTACGGAACTTACAAATGAAATTACTACAGAGGAGATAGAGCCAACAACGATGACTAGCAAACTAACAAAGAAAATTACCGATGCTACAGAAGCTCCTACTATAGAGACTACGTCCAAAATGACAGAATTAACAACGAATCGAGTGCCAGACAGTTGTTCTGGTTTTGGCACCCTAACTATAGATAATTGTTATAAATATTTTTGTGATCAAAGAGAAAGCAAATGGAAATTTAACAACGTGTGTGAGGTGAATGATGAATGCTGTAGAAGAGAGAGTTGTACTTCACAAAATTGTCGGGATCATTTAGAAAACTCAGTTGGACTCTTATGATGATAGTTATGCATAGTTACGAATTACATTCAAATCACATGCAGGCCGCCAAGTTGTCAGGTGTGTCGCTGTGATATTCGTTAAATGCCCAGGGAGTTCACTGTATATAAATCTTGACGGGGATTCTTGGGGCACATAGGGTGCCTTTTTGACATTTGGTATGGGGATGGGCCCAAATTTTAGGATCTGGTATGTGAATGCCCCCAAATTATGACTTTTGAGGTATGACAATGGTCCGATTTTTCCACTTTCTTGTGTGAGAATGGTCGTGGAAAATGTGACCTCACACTTGGTATGATACATGTATTGGTTGTTTAGGATCGTTTTCTTCATAGATGTGCCTTCTCAAGGCCTTCTTCAATTTGAATATTAGCTTTTGATATTAGCTACAGGAGTGTAGGTAATTATTATTAGTATTATCATTTCAATGGGAGAGGTTTTTTGAAAAACAATTTTGACTTTAAAGCCCTATAACTTTGTTGAACCTGAAGAAACATATCAATTTTTTGTTAAATAAAGTTAGCAAATTCAATTGCCTGCCTAACTCGTAATTTTTTGCAAGGACTCGGATGGATGGACTGTCATATGACTTGCGGCAAACCTACCATTTCACATTGGTTAACATGGGAATGTCGATTTTCCAAAATTCATCAAATTTATCATGAATTTTCGACTTATTGTAATTGAGGAAAAAAATTGACAAGTAGTTCAATGGGGAAGCTAAGGTTGCCAAACTTATGGAGTGTATTGTATTGATTTATTTCCTTCATTATGAAGATTTACAACATTAATGAACAGTAATTTACACTATATCAAAATAAAATTATAATAAGAAAACTATTTATAGTATCATAGTATGTACAGATGTGTGACTTTCTTTTAAAAATATAGGTAGATGATCTGTACTACCAGTGCAGTATTATTCTAAACAAGTGTTGGTGAATCTGTACATCATCATATTGATGTATGTTGCACATATGTTAAGCAATTTTATTGATGTGGCATCATCAATTGTATGCAAAATATCGGAGCGTCCTCCAAGGAGAAATTCTAAGATTATGTCATCTTCACTGTTTAGGAGTTCACATGACTGATGCACAGAGATACTGTTTATAATATTTTCATACATTTCATTTCTTAATGCAATTAAAAATTGACATTCTACTATCATGTGTTTGACAGTATCATTGGTGGTTCTACCGCACCTCAGACACTGCGTATTGAAATCGTCATCTGGAAGTTCCCTTGAAGCCAAATGTAGAAGTATTGCAAATGCCCATGTTTTAAGAGGATATTTCCTGCCAGCTACCCAATGTATTGCTGGTTTAAGTTCAGTCTGAATTTGCGCAAATCTGTTTAATTTTGTATTATTGGAGAGCAAGCGTTGCCAGTTTCCAGTTTCGTTAATATTGATATCGTGGATGCTGAATTTTAAAAGTGTCATGGATAAATTAGAGGTAGTATCGTTTTCAGGAGATACTCCCAGCAACATCAATAATACTTGATGTAAAACAATATACTATTTACGCACCCGAAGTTGTTTGTAAATCAAAAATTAGTTTTGAAGATTACTAGTATTGGCGAAATCAATTGAATTCCGACCAATGTCGCAAACTGAATACGTACCAAATATCCAAAAGCAATTTCAAGTTCGAACCATATTTAGATTCAATTTGAAATGGGCATTTACGACGAAGTCTAACAAAGTTTCGAATCAGTAACCACAAATTAAAAATAGAAACGGGTAGATACGAAAGCCCAAAATTAAAGATCGATGAATGAACTTGCGAGGTTAGCAATTTCATAGAAAACGAAAAAGCATATAATGCTTTCATGTAAAAAATACAGTATAATAGAAAGCAAATGCTCGATAAACTTGAATCACACGGCTATCCTTTTCAACATGACGATTTCCTTTTTTCCAATATTGTATGTCTTGTGAAAATAAAGATATTGGAATTGTAGCAGAATTATTCATAAATTAGAAGGGTGTGATATATGACATAAACAATGGACGCGTATCACAATCACCATTCATGTGCTCATCCATGATACATATTTATTTGTTCATTTATTTACTTATTTATTTATTATGAAGTACTAATTGTGTGTGTTGTTATATATACTGTTTTCTGTTGTATTGATATATTGTAAAATTAGTGTTTACTTTGTGTACACTTAACCCTTTATGGGTGTGCATGTGTAATAAAGTTCATAAATCTAAATCCATGTTGTAAATTCTTTATATTATTACTGCCATGGTGTTAATAATAACACGATGAAAACGAATTCGAAGATACCTTGCTGCAACCGAAAAAGTATTGTTACACATTCCAGCTACCTTCCAATTTTAAAACGACTGTATGTGCTCTGTTCATTACCATCGCCTCAAAATCCAAAGGCTTACATGAAAAAAAGTAATCGTATTGCGTATTCTTTAAGTGAAGCTCCACTTTAGAGATACGAAGTTACTCCCTTTAGAAATATTAATTTAATGCTAAGATTCTCGCCAATAAAAATATTGCAGTGTAATGAGTTAATTAAGGCCCGGCTTTTGCCAAGGGAATTCACGTTTCACCCACCCCCCCCCCCCCCTCAACCTGGCGAAGGTATATTATAAAATCATCATTTAACTAACATGATGCCACCTTTTCATCGTATCTGTGCCAAATTCTATCTTTGAAAATTATAAAAGAGAAGAAAGATTAAGACGTGCTTAAATACGCCCATCACGTTCGATATCCATCGAAGAAACTGTTACTGTATGTGGGTTCATCACAGAATTTTTGTTCAAAATCAAAATATTTCTAGTATGTGAGGAAATAAAACTAAACATCTATGACCAGACTACCAAATAAAACTTCACTTTTCAGCTTTTCGAACTAAAATACTCTATGCACCTCCGCACCCTATACACGGCCGACCCTGTCGCCATTGGCAGGACTCGACATCTGGCGGAGCTGTTTGACATTTTGAAGGTCAAAAGGTCACCATTTCAAAACTTATTTTAAGTAATAATGAATTTGAAACCCCCTTTTACTTTTAAAGCAATTCCTTGTTTCTAATCTTGTGTAAATGTAGGAAAATGTGTTGAACCCAATTAGAATTTTTGCACATGTAACGTCGGACCAATTAAAGAAAAACGCCTCAATAAATACGTCGCTGAATGTTGAGCAATTAGTCAGGACAGTCTAAATCGATCAATTATATTTTATATATAATTTTTTATATGCGATTAATTAACCATTTTATTGCCCTTTGTTTTTTTAATGTAAAATATAAATTAATCTCGTCAAGCCTCATCTCCCGTAAGCAGACTTTAGAACAACATCACAAACGTTACAAAATGCTTCGAGTGTGATCTAATTAGATTTGAATCTGAAAGCGGATAAAACTTTTTTATGAAAATGGACTTTCATCACGAATGATATCCCAGGTAAATGGAAAGGGGAAATTTTAAGCAAATGGAGTATTTCTAATTCAAGATCGAAAAAGATCGGTGAAAATGAAATCAACACTTTTACCTACCACGGCGATGCAATGAAACGAACTCGCACTATGTTCAAAATAAAGTTTACGACATCCCCATGTGTGTGGATTACAATCTACATATTACTCGGTAAGTATTTTAATGTGATAAGATGGTTTAATGAAGTATTTTTAATTCAAAGAAGTTGGCAGTCAGAACTATACTCTGCTTTAAATTGAACACGTGCAGAAGCCTCCATCTTGATTCTCTTTTGGCGGGACACTAGCGGTAAAATTGAGCTGAGTAGTTGCCTTTATGATACTATAATGTAGAAAAATAACCATGATAGACTCAATTTAGGAACTCAAAAAGACACGTGCGTTCTCATTTTGTTGTCATTTACTTTCATATTTTTGTAGAGTCGTTAAGCGGCAGCCTTTCCGCAAAATCAGTTCCCGATCCAGACTTCAAGTGTCCTCAAATATTTGGTCTTTTTGCGGATCCACTGAGCAAAGACTGTTGCAATTATTACAAGTGCAAGAAAGGTATTCCCAAACACAAACGGTGTCCTTACAACATGGTGTTCAAGGAAGGGAGGTGTCGGTGGAGGGTCGAGGGGGACACTGAATGCAAGCCCATGGAAGGTAAGGACGATGTAGATTATACCTATGCAATATGCTTACCCTGACCACAGAGGTTAGCTCTAAATTAGAAAAAGCTGTCTTCTGGGAAGCTAAATCAAAACAAAAGAATGCGAACGGTACTAGTATACTCTGTAATGGAAAGTTTCAAATATTTATCTTCTTTAAGAAATCAATGAAAATATAAAGTGTTTTTTAGATGAGATGCCAAAACGATGTTCAAAGTTTGCTGCAAGAACAGGAAAAATTAATGTGGATTACGGTTGCGAGTATCAAAGATGTGTTAAACACGAAAATCGATTAGTTTGGAAAACATTTGACTATTTGGTATCAAGAGATTGCTGTGCCCAAGTACAGGCTAAAGAGAAACGCCCGCATTTATGTGAAGCTCTTCTTATTAAGACCAACGAGGAATGGCTTGAAGAAATGGGGCTTAGCGAATACAAGTGTCCAAAGAGGCGAGGTGTATTTCAAGCGACGACTCGATGTAAACGTTACATTAGATGCATAAATTACAAACCGGAAGTTATAATATGTCCAACGGGCCTTCTGTATTACAAATGGAAGAGATATTGTGATTGGCCGGAAAACGTGCCAACCTCACTATGTCCTGACAGAGGTTAGAAATGATTTCAAGAAGTCACTTTTGATATCCATGCATCATTCACTTATAATATTCCTAGAGTGATATGTTCCACTTCAAACCGAGGTCACATTTTCGCCGATGTTCAATACCGGCGCCCGACCGATGAGTATTTTTGTTCAATATTGAATGCAGTTTTGAACAAAATACTCATCGGCGCTGGACGTCGGCTATGAATATCGAAGCAAATGTGAGCTTGTCATTATTGATAACAAACAGTATGATACTTGTATGATACAATTAATAGGTAGTCGCTAGTGTTACTAAATTTTTTTACTTTGCAGACGGCCAACTGACAACGGTGGGAATAACCACTCCTTCTGGAGCACCCACTACAAACGCAAGTACCGAGACAACAACTGCTGCGACAACGACTAGTGATGAGATAACAAATAACACGCTGGAAACAAGTAATGTGACAACTGCAGAATATACATCGCCTTTGACCGATAGAAGCACAGCGATGACTGAAGAAATCCCTCATCCAACGCCAGCCTCTGATAGTAGTAACATAAGTATTACAACAACAGTACCAAGTGACATTACATCAAATAGAACAGAAGCTACATCTGACGAAACAACAGTTGGTGTTACAACGCAGTCGACTGAAATACCCAAAAGTACAAGTGAATCTATAAAACAATCGACTGAAACATATAATGTTACAATTGCAAGTCTAAATAGTACAATAGACTCAGTTACAGGAATTAATAGTACAGTAACACCGTCTACTGAAATACTCAATACTACGATAGAAGTAAAAACATATCCGAGTGAAACTATGACTGAGTCTACCGAAATAACTAGTGAAACAACTACAAAAAGTATAGAAAAATTTAATAATACACAATTTCCAGAAACGACTTACATAAGAACAACAAATACACCAATTACTCAGGGCACATTATTCGTAAACTCAACGTCCGTTATAACGGAATTAAGCTCTATTTCAACACTGCCCCTTAATGATACAACAACTTCACGAACAGCAGAAACATCCCCAGCAGTTCCTGAAGTAGGCGAGGGAGCTACTTGCGACAAGAAAGACTTGTTTAGAACACATACTAAAGGGTGCCTTAAATATATTTGTAAAATTGTTAATGATTTTAGCAATGCCTGGACTCTGAATAGCTGTGTTGTTAACAACACTTGTTGCATTCGAGCAGATTGTGCGGGTTTCCCAAATTGTGCATTGTTTTTACAAGAACAAAGTGACGCCCTTTGATTTACAATTCAGTATAGGTAAATACTCAAATGAAGAACCACACCAGGCCCGTAGCCAAGGGGGTTCGAGTAACCCCGTTCCCCCCGGCCAAGATTTCTTTCAAAATCATGCAGTTTTCACCATATATTCTGAGTACTTTTCAGGTGATTTTGGCCATTTTTGAGTCAAGTTATCAATGTGAACCCCATCGAAATTTCACAAAAGCAAACCTCCTTTGCAAATTTTGGCTACGGGTCTGCACACCCATGTTCAAAGCAAATCGGAGATAGGATTTCTGGAGTTTGTAAAGGAAGGATGTCATTGTCATTCATATTTGAGGTTTGCATCATAGAAACTGCAAATGCATCCATTGTAGTTATGGTGGCAAAATGGAATGTTTGGGCACCCTTGTGAGACTGATTGTCGTCCAAAGTGCAATTATATCTTAGTGTTCTAGATATATGCTGGACCAGATCAGATCGATGTAGTTATAAACAGTCGATACATAGTCAATTTTCGCATGTCTTCGTTTTCACCTTTAGCATAGAGTTGAATTGTGTATTTCAAATCAATCGTTCAGTAAAATATTAGCAAACAAATCAACCTCTGTTTGAGAAAAATTAAAGATAATTCCTTCCAGAGGCTCAATCAGGATGTTACAAAAAAAGGTTATTTAAGCGAATTGGAAACAAGTGGTTATGCGAGCCGCACAAAAGGCAAACAATCAAAACGAAGAAAATGTATGAGTACACATGTAGTTAGTCTAAGATCGACCTACAGCATAATCACCCTATGCAGACAGAGCCTGTGGGAAATATTGGGTGCGGAGCAAATGAGCGGAGGGTGCGGAGCTAACGGTTATTTTTGAATTTAAATTTGGGATATTTCTGAAACTAAGCCGTTTTGGGACTTCAAATATACCAAGATATATGTATTTGACACTAAATATCAATACAATTGGGAAAATAGTAGCGCAATTCATTCTATAGCGACGCAGTGTGCCTTAAACCTTTCCCAGACCTATATATTTTGAAATTATCCTTTTAATACTGAGTCCCCAGCATTCATAAAAAATGGTGTTCAAGGTGCACTATCTATACAAATTATTTTTGCATCTTGGAAGCCAGGCAGTATCTGTGTGATTTTATAAAAATTCGGAAATTTTTTCAGATATGAGCCCCCTCTAAATATTGGGTGCGGAGCAGCTCCATAAACGTAGCTCCGCACCCAATATTTAGAGGGGGCTCATATCTGAAGAACATTTCCGAATTTTTATAAAATCACACAGATACTGCCTGGCTTCCAAGATGCAAAAATAATTTGCATGGGTAGTGTATCTTGAACACCATTTTTTATGAATGCTGGGGACGCAGTATTAAAAGGATAGTCTCAAAATATATAGGTCTGGGAAATGTTTAAGGCATACTGCGTCGCTATAAAATGAATTGCAATACTATTTTCACAATTTTATTGATATTTGGTGTCAAATACACATATCTTGGTATATTTGAAGTCCCAAAACGGCTTAGTTTCAGAAATATCCCAATTTTAAATTCAAAAATGACCGTTAGCTCCGCACCCTCCGCTCATTTGCGCCGCACCCAATATTTCCCACAGGCTCTGTCTGCATAGGGTGATAATGTAAATAATTATATTATAAATGTCAGTTCGTTAGACTATCGTTTAAATTCATTAAATTAATCAATGAGCCGATCACTTTTAAATATCACTTTAGAGTTTTATTTTACAGCCTATAATACTGTAAATTGGTAATAAAATTGTCTAACAAATAGAATGATTCGAACGGTATAAACAACTGGACTTTATTAATTCATATAAAAGGGCATAGCCATCATCTATATCTATAATTGAAAGAGGCCGAGGCAAAAAGGTTGATGAGATGTAAGACTCGTATACGTAATACTCGCCTTCATTTTTATGTCACCAACAGAAGTGGTGACATGTTGTTATAGTCGCAAACTTTTTTGTGGCCGGAGTTCGGCGGTTGGTGGTCGCCATCTATAATAAACGGCAGGTGGTGACATTTTGCATGTTAATACCTTGTCAGTTTTGTTGGGAAACGTCACATTCCTTTTTACGCCCGTGCCACATACGGTACCATGTACATTTCGCCTGATATGTGTACGTAGAAGGGAGATATTCAATAACTTTTCCATGAATTATTTTTAAAAATTCAAGGTTTCATCATTTTGGTCCCGTTCGTGAGAAATCATGGCCTTCTATTAGTTCCTAGAAATTCCAGTTAAAAACAGAAAGATGTGATGAGTATGAGAATCCTGCTGTCGCAGTTGCCGTTTTTCTGTAAACGAAAAAACAAGCTTTTTGATGTTGATTTTGAAACAATCGGGAGTTTAAGCTTGCAATGTTTTTCACAACTTAAAGGTGAACGGAACATATTTGAGCCCTGTATTTGAATGGGCGAATACGTATAGGTTGGCGTTTCTATTTACATGCAAGCTTAAACTCCCTAATGACTGTTCAAATCATACATATAATGTTCTACTGCATGTTCTTGAGTACGATCAAATTAATATCTTGTAATGTTCACATATTACTCACATTAAAGCTTTATTGGTTCAAAACACTAAGATATTTTATTGACATTTTATTATCGATAATGATCTTCTTCTATTTATAGTCCAGATTATAAGAGACTTGGTCGAGTTTGTTTGATTTTGCAATATTGAATATTGCAATATACACGCAAACATATTCGGCTGCAGACTCTCTTACAATAATATATTCCTTTAGCTCCCTATATCACAATTTAAAAATAAACATCTGTTTTTAATGGTTTTGTAAGAGAAAATCCTACAAACTACATGTTTGATTCCGTGTGTATCCGATTTGGAAGACTTTTAGCTTTCTGATTACGTTAAAAGATTTTCAAGCAATACTCGATTTTTCGAAGTTTATCTACCCACAGAAATTGATCGGTTGAAAAATGTTAGATTTTTCACATTTCCTTTGATCATTTTTTCCCCCGTCGCCTAAAAGTGTCGATTATTTTTATGAGAATATTAAATATTGTGTCTCTAAACTACACAATTTAGGATGAGTGAAGATTTGATAAATATTATATATTGGGTATCATTTAAAAAAAACAGAAGTGTACGTTGTCAACTCCACTGTACGGTGTCAGTGTTATTGAAATTCACGAGATGTAATATAAAACAATACAATAATTTTATTTCAAAATCCAGGTTTTAATGATTAACAAGTTATGTTCAACGAACATGTACAATAACCCTAATACAGATGTTCTAAAGATAAGGTAAATTTGATTTTGAAATCTTGTTGAATGTTATTTTATTTTATAAAAGTGTTGATGCGGTGATTAATATGTGATCATTTGGCGTCAGTACTTTAACTTTAAAAGATACACTTTTATGAATTTCAATAATTTCAAGAAGTTGATAGAGAGATCTATACTAGCTTGTTGAAAATGACTGTTTCAAATCCTATTTATGCTATATCACGAAAGTTCGGAGGTTCAATCTTTCAATAAAGTTGAAGTAATACTGTGATTGTTCAGTTTCAGTTTTAAATGAATCTGATCCCACTGTCCATTAGTGTTATTAAAAATACGTTGTCTACATTAGGGTTACCTGTGAATTCCGAAAGTTCAATGGGACAACGTACATCGAGATGACAACGTACACTTGTGATTTTTTTTATTATTTTGGCCAAAACATGAATATTTATTAAATCGACAACCAACTTTACTTTCAGGGGAAAAAATTATCAAAGGAAATGTGAAAAAAACAACATTTTCTAACTAATCTTTGATGGTGGGTAGATTTACTACAAAAAAACAAGCACTGCTCAAAAATCTTTTAAGTATTCAGAATGCTAAGTCTTCCAAATCGAATACACACAGAATCAAATATGACATTCTTTATGTATTCCTCAGATTAATTTTTAAAACCTACATCACACCTGCATCATAGTTTTTTCTTCATATCAGTTAGAATAGTGACACCGTACATCGAAAGTGTACAACAGTATATTTTGTCACTGTACCTTGTCGATGGTTAGGTGTGATATTGCCATACTATTAAATGTCATCACATGTACAAAAATACACCAATCCTTATTTCAGCAATACTTTATTCAATTCCTTGCAAACTTTCATCCTCTATTTCAAATAGAAAATAACAGTCATTCATCCTCCTACATATTTCTCTAGCAGTTTCACCAGCATTATTTTTAAGATGAGTATTAATGCTCTTGTTCATAAGCAATAGTTCCAAAGTGTCCCTGCTATCCTTTTCTGATGCAGCCAAATGTAATGGAGTCTGTCCACCATTAGTTTGAGCATTGATATCTGCTTCATTATTTAAAAGTAATGCAGCTACAGAAGTTTGGTTCCATCTACAAGCGCTATGTAGAGGCTGCCAGCCATCGATTGTCCTAGCATCTATTTTGGCACCTTTTGTAATGAGCAATTTTGCGGCTTCAATGTTCCCCTCATAGGATGCCCTATGTAATGGTGTATACATGTCCTCATCTGATGTATTCACTAAACTGTCATCTTTTTCATATAGGTCCTCAATTATAGCACATTTGTTATTCTCCGCAGCCCATAACATTTTCAAACTATCGGACGCATTTATTTCCTCCATCGTTGCTTCATTCACATCTTGTTCATCAAGTTCCCAATAACTTGCAAAATTTCCAGGAGTTGCTTTTTTAGCTTTGATTATCTCTTGCATGAGTTCCTGAGTTAGACCAAGATTCCCCATTGTTTCTAGTGAATTAGTGGGGTCAGCAGGCATGGAATGGTTAACCATGTCTGTCAGTATATCATTCTCCTCTGTATCTGACATTGCAGGAGATGGATACTAAACCAACCCAGTGTGCTATGCGGAATCCTACTTGAAGTAAATCTGCCAGACTGAAATTACAAATGCAAAGGAAAAATTAGTATTTTATGGAGATAATTAAATACAGCAAAATCTGTCTATATGAGGTGGTTTTATGAATGACATAACTAAGTTTGGGGGTATTTCCATAGTTAGATCATTCGGAAAACCTCTGGAGATTTGTGTAAATTATCGAGCAAAAACCGCCATATTGGAATTGAGAAGAAAAAGCATTCACTCAACGAACAATTACAAGTCTTGATCAACAAAGAAGTAATCCAGCACTCAAATACTTGCACAAATGGATGGAAAGACCAAAAGTAAGCCACTGATCACATTAAAGGTAGTTGCTCTAACATCTTGCTAGCCCGATTGTTATGATAACATTTAATTTTACTAGCTCAATCTACTTTATGACTGTTTTTTACAATTTTCATATCAACAAGACATAATCATCAACATAATACCTTATATAGATCTTCTATTTATTATTGTAATGGCGATTTAGTATGGATAGCGGAAACTTTTCAAAAGTTTTTCTATTTTGTACTTTCTGGCATGCGCAGTCGATAATTTTCATCTAAATGAGCAACTTTGCGTAGATACGAAATCCAAGATATAAATTCATCATAATCTTCCAGGTGTATCGGAAGGACTTTCAAGCTGAAATTTGACCGCTATGCCATCTTTGCCCTATGTTTTCCTAGACTTGGTCATAAGCAATGAATTAATCCTTCCGCCGAATGGGAAGACAAATAGATGGCATTTTAAAAACAAGAATATAGTCCAATTATTGTAATAATATTAGCATCACCAGTGGTTGGACTTTGGTAAGTACATGAATGAAGAAGTGTATGTATGAACAAACTCTTCTCTAACACATGATTTGATGTGATTGAGGTGCATTTTCTTTAAGAAATTTGACCTTTTTGACCTGCCTCCATCTGTCAAAATCAGAGTGACAATTGATCTTTTGATTTTAGTGGAGAGTTTTGGTTCACTTTTTTGACTGACAGAGGACATACTGGGGTATGATGGCATGATAGCAAAACATGTCCACAAATCCTAGTTTTCTTTGAAAGACAAATCATTTAGATGGGAATACGCATGTTATAGCATTTGGTTGTGTTAAGCCGTATCTCGCTCCTAGCAAACCGCCATATTGGAAATGGGTCGAAAAACATTTACTTGATGTACAATTTACAAGTCTTGATTGAAAAAGACGTATTTCAGCAATCCAATACTTGCACGGATTGATGATACTGATGTAAGACACAGTTAGAGACCAAAAGTAAGCTGCGGATCTCATTATTCATGTTTTAAAGGTCACTATTATTCAGCTGTCCAAGTGTGCCGTGGGAAAGCTATTATGTCAACATCCACATAGCTTTCGCAGGAAGTAGACGAGAGTAAATCCTATGCGGCATATGGTATATTATTGATGTTTGACCAATCACAAAATATTTCTCTGACAAGGGCTGAACCAAATGCTGAAATCTGATTGGTCAAACATCAATAATATACCATATGCCTTATAGGATTTACTCTCGTCCATTTGACCATATCAACAGTTTTTATTTATCAAAGTGTTTATTTGATGTATAACAATAATTCATCATGTAAACCCTTATGTTGCCCCGCGTAACCGTGACAATGGTTACCATAGTAACCATAACTTTGTCAATACTAAGTTGGGTTTCCGGAATTTTGGATAGAAATTCTATCATATTCTATTCTGACCATAAAGTCTAGCCTTTCCCAATGATATCATCATGGCCATTACGCATACCTATATTTATAATGACGCAGCAGCAAACTGCAATAAACTATGCACCTACCCTATCTTTGAATGCTCCGAAATCACTCTGCTACGTTTTTAGTGAAGTAATTTAGTATTTCATGAGTAATTAGGAGATTTTTGTCAAAATTTTTGAAAATTAAAATCCTCTTTAAACGCATGCGTGTCAAACTAATCACATGTTTAACTAATCGAAATCATTATTTCAATACTAGTTTAATAACATAAGCGGACAATTATATGAATATATATATAAATTATATGAATATATATGAATATATGAAAAGAATATGATATCTCGCTACACGTTTAGTAGCTTTAGCCAAATCTTATTATAATAATTCCGTTTCTTGGTGTTATATAGATTTGCATAACGACCAGAGAAACCAGAATTTCTAAGTTGAAATTGCTCGGACATTATACTTATAGAATGAAGGATTTGCGATAATTAAGAACTCAAGAATTACAATTTCAACTGTATGAGACAGGAAAGAAGTGGGCTGGTCAAATAAAGGGTAGGTCTCCAACTAACATCATAATTTTAACATTTATGAGTGCAGAATTCTGCGACAATCTATTCAATGGTATGCGAGATGTCCCTAGTAGGACAGGGACATCTTGAAGTCTAATAGACATGTTTATGTTGTGAAAATTTCATGAAGAAAAAACCAAGATAACAAAAGTTATAACAAAATTAGCAATACTTATTGAACGCCCTGTAGATACATATGCTTGGCTCCATACGTACACTTATTTTACCATCCAAATCTTGCTTTGCGTGACTGATTCTTACAGTAAAATAAAAAATATAATGGAAAATTTAAAAAAAATTCTTAATTGGTTTACATGACACACCTAATATTAGTTTTTCGACAATAATATCATCAAAGAATACATTTACAAATCAAAATTTATCTGACACACGAAATCTGAATAAATTGTTTAATTACATTAGGAATATAGTAAGACCATTATGTAAAAGGTAACGTATCTTAAATAGATTTCAGAAATGTAACCCGAATAATATACTGGGCTGTTCATGAAAATGCTATTGCTTTCCGAACGGTGAGATACACTTCGTTCGCATTTTTTACTAGATAAATTGCAAGACTGGTGTATATTTTTCTCCAGAGACTCGTATCATTTATTGCCATCTCGTGTTCAATAGCCAGTGGCTGAGCCAGGATTTGTAAAAGGTGCTCTTTTATTTTTCGGAACTAGCTAAGTCATACCGGTGAATTCACTGAATTGGTGAGAATTGTCCGTGCTTAAATTTGCATATTCTCTGCCGAACTCCTATGCAGTGTCTCGGTATAGACACTGCGGCGGGCAGATTATGGAATCCCCAAAATTTGGGGAAGATAGTCCCCCTTTTTGTCACAGATGTGCTTGTATTTCACACAACTTATAAAAAATATGTTTTTTTATGTTCACCAATAATTATTTTGTCAAAATATTCCAAAATCAATGAAATATAAGAGCAAATTCCCGCGGAAGGAATTCTGAGTAAAAGTTGTGTTGATAAAAGTTTACCGCACGTGTTGTTTATTAGTTAATACGCGCAGTTCAACCAATGAAATTGTCTAAATTTTACAATCACGCGACCTGAGCATGGGACTAGAACCAATCACGTCAGTTGTTTATTACGATGTTACCATGCTTACGGTGAGACACCTGCCCGCCGCAGTGATATATCACTGCACGGGAGTTCGATTCTCTGCAAAACCTGAATTGCAAAAGCAAGAGGAGAAATATCCCAATTTTTAACTTAGCTCCATCATTTCAAAAATTAAGATCGGCGATTTTGTCATTATCATTCCACTCGTCATCTCGTCATCTCGTCACACTTCTCATTTAATGTTTTAGGAAGTTCGACGAAGTTTATTAAGATGGCAGCACTATGGCTCTGCCGACATTAAAGTTTGAATGTTAACTATTGTATGTCAAAATCGTGCAATTGTTATTTTTATTACACATCATTGTAACCTACTAAAATCTATGTTTCAGAATGTCATGTTATATCTATACTTGATATTTAACTTAGAAAATGACACATTTGAGTACAAATTAGAAATAAATTGCAATCAATACAAATGAAAATGTAGCTAAAATTCACTGATCAAAACTGTATCTTAGAATTATATTCCCATTTTGATACTTCTTTCGATGCCGAACACCGTCAATTTATTGACGCCGAACACCTTTGTTTTGTAGGACATACAATGCGTATGTCTATAAAGAAATAAAATCACATACCCTAAATTTAAGAACACTATCAGTCCAATATCGTAATTGTACAAAGGAAAGTTTGGTTCACGAAATACTAGCTTTATCTTAATTTTTATATATTTTGGGGGGTTTGTTTTAATTTTTTGAATACTTTTGTTAAATCAACCCAATTTCCTTTGTATAACTCATAGATACTAGTATTCCGTGATTCCGCGGCGTGGACGGAATTTGACAAAACTTCAATTTTTTGCAGAATCCCTGATTTTCATGAAAATCCCGCGGAATTACCAGAATTTCCAGAAATTACATATTTTACGATCTCCTACCTTTGCGGGGTATTTGAAGAGTGTCTGTTTATGTCCAACAATCAATCATTATTGAGTACAAGTAAGATTTCACAGTGAAATTCAACATTCTATCATGTTTAAATTCGCTAAAGCGAGTTCGCTAATGACGCGCAGTTCTTACCTAGAAAGTAGGTGACTTCCGTTTCCGTTTTTCATCGTTTTAAAAGATTGCAGAATTTGGACTTTTTTTGAAAATTTGTGCAGAATTTCGATTTTCTCCTTGCAGAATTTGCTTTTTTTCTTGCAGAATTTTTTGCAGAATTTTGATTTTTTTCATGCAGAAAACTAGTATCTGTGATAACTATATAATATTGAGAGGTCCAAGAAAATGTTTTGTATGCTACTTTGTTCCAACAATTGCAAGGTTCGGAAAGACATTTTATTTCATTCTCAAGAATTGGTACAGAGCACACCCGGTGATCGTACAAAATGGATGGAGGGGGGGGGTTAGGCGATTTCTGAAAGAAAACTCAACAAATTTGGAAGATTTATTTTTTCAAGAGAATATTTACAACTGAATTGCCAAATGAATAAGCCATCTAGTATTTTTTTGAACTGATACTCTTCTAAGTTATGAGATATATTAAAAAAAAGGCACATCATCACCAACGTGCAAAAGTCAAAAAGAAAAGATCTCTCAAAAACGTGTTGTATTTGTTAGGCAAATTGAAACGTCCAACACTGGGTCAAATGATGTTAAATATACACAGGATTAACGTAGGATCCATTATGCATTTATCGTAAACCACCAAAAATCTCCATAAATGCACATCTCTGATTTAGATAAGTGCATATAAATCCTTCCCACGTATTTATCTCATATACCATTAGTAAATGCTAGTGCAAATCCGATATTGCATTTACATCACATCCAGAAAACATTTGTTACGTATTTATAAGTTATTAATGTGGGTTATAAATACATAGAATGCACTTGTGAAGCATTAATACCGATCTAACACATGTTTCAACTTTGAACCAGTTATGTAATTAACTAACATCGGTAAATACATCAAGGTATTTATCAAATTGAGACACATTTAATGCAGATAAATTTAAGCATACTAGGGATTTAAATACATTCATCATAAATCCATATCTAGGATTTATTAAATCGTTGAGAGGCATCCGGTTGTTCCCGGGGGGAGGGGTGTCAGTGGGGAAGGGATGATTTTTTAATTTGATGCTAGCTTAGGGTAGATTTGTAGCAATGTTTGGCCTTTGGAAGTTTTAATGTTTAACAACACACAGACAGTTAATTATCAAATGAATCATATAATTTATTAAAGATAAAAAATTATTTAATTTTGAAACAAACATATTGTTGCGATACGTATCTCTGAGTTTTAGACTAGAGTAGTGTCTCAACTGAATGCTTTTATACATTTCCCTTGAGTTGAACAATGTCTTAAATAGATGGATGATCAACCAAACTTTGTAATGTAAGGAATCTCAACTATTTGTTTGTCTTGTCTCTCATTCTTGTAAACTGCTTCTAAAGCTTTCTCCTATTTCCTATTTTTGTGGCCTCTTTTGTTAGCTGCCACCTGTTTTGACTTGTTCTTGATTGCAGAGAGCAATCTGTATTGCTCACCTACAAATAAAAGTGTAAACATCAATATTAGAAAATCAAGGTTAAAGGTTAATTCTGAGAATTCATCTGACGGCTGACGGATTGATATACTACTCATGACCAACTCATTCATTTAATCATGAATATGGCCTGCCATTATTCCATTCATACTAAGATTAATTTCCCATAACAAGTATACAACGGCGTCAGTCGGCAGTTGAATCTGCGAATGCTACCAAATACAACTGACTAGTATTCCACAAAACAAACCCACGGGGCATTCGGGAATTCAACTTCCGGCTAACGAATAAAGAAGGTTAGATCGTCAGCCGGAAGTTCAATTCGTGAAGTTAATCTTTAACAAAGTAATGAACCAACAAACTCAAAAAGGACTGAACTTGTTCAATATAATGCAATTTAAACTTACTCCTTACATTAGATTTGATGATTAAATCCATAAATTCCTATGGCCACTACGACGCCAGCTCTATTCTCGGGTTTGCGGAGCTGTTCTGAGCATTTCATCATCAGTAGCATCAAATAACCTGTAACACAAACACAAGTGGTACACTTGTTATATTCTTTTATGGAAGGTTCTATCTTGTGTCAACCTAGGTTCTATCCTGTGTCAACATAGGTTCTATCTTGTGTCACAATTTAAAGTACTTGTTAAATTGTTTTGTGAAAGGTTCTATCTTGTGTCAACCTAGGTTCTATCTTGTGTCAACATAGGTTCTATCTTGTGTCACGATTTAAAGTACGTGTTATATTGTTTTATGAAAGGTTCTATCTTGTGTCAGCCTAGGTTCTATCCTTTGTCAACATAGTTCTATCTTGTGGTACGATTTAAAGTACTTGTTATATTGTTCTATGAAAAGTTCTATCTTGTGTCAATCTAGGTTCTATCCTGTGTCAACATAGGTTCTATCTTGTGTCACAATTTAAAGTACCTGTTATATTGTTTTATGAAAGGTTCTATCTTGTGTCAACCTTGGTTCTATCCTGTGTCAAAATAGGTTATATCTTGTGTCACGATTCAAAGTACTTATTATATTGTTTTATGCAAGGTTCTATCTTGTGTCAACCTAGGTTATATCTTGTGTCACGATTTAAAGTACGTGTTAAATTGTTTTATGAAAGGTTCTATTTTTGTGAACCTAGGTTTTATCCTGTGTCAATATAATTTCTATCTTGTGTCACGATTTAAAGTATCTACTATATTGTTTTATGAAAGGTTCTATCTTGTTTCAACCTAGGTTCTATCCTGTGTCAGCATAGGTTATATCTTGTGTCACGATTTAAAGTACGTGTTAAATTGTTTTATGAAAGGTTCTACCTTGTGTCAACCTAGGTTCTATCCTGTGTCAACATAGGTTATATCTTGTGTCACGATTTAAAGTACGTGTTATATTGTTTTATGAAAGGTTCTTTCTTGTGTCAACCTAGGTTATATCCTGTGTCAGCATAGGTTTTATCTTGTGTCACTATTTAAAGTACTTGTTATATTGTTTTATGAAAGGTTCTATCTTGTGTCAACCTAGGTTCTATTCTGTGTCAACATAGGTTCTATCTTGTGTCACGATTTAAGGTACTTGTTAAATTGTTTTATGAAAGGTTCTATCTTGTGTCAACTGAGGTTCTATCCTGTGTGAACATAGGTTTTATCCTGTGTCACGATTTAAAGTACTTATTATATTGTTTTATGAAAGGTTCTATCTTGTGACAACCTAGGTTCTATCCTGTGTCAACATAGGTTCTATCTTGTGTCACGATTTAAAGTACTTGTTATATTGTTTTCTGAAAGGTTCTATATTGTGACAAACTAGGTTCTATCCTGTGTCAACATAGGTTATATCTTGTGTCACGATTTAAAGTACGTGTTAAATTGTTTTATGAAAGGTTCTACCTTGTGTCAACCTAGGTTCTATCCTGTGTCAACATAGGTTATATCTTGTGTCACGATTTAAAGTACGTGTTATATTGTTTTATGAAAGGTTCTATCTTGTGTCAACCTAGGTTCTATCCTGTGTCAACACAGGTTATATCTTGTGTCACGATTTAAAGTACGTGTTATATTGTTTTATGAAAGGTTCTATCTTGTGACAACCTAGGTTCTATCCTGTGTCAACATAGGTTCTATCTTGTGTCACGATTTAAAGTACTTATTATATTGTTTTCTGAAAGGTTCTATCTTGTGACAACCTAGGTTCTATCCTGTGTCAACATAGGTTCTATCTTGTGTCACGATTTAAAGTACTTATTATATTGTTTTCTGAAAGGTTCTATATTGTGACAAACTAGGTTCTATCCTGTGTCAACATAGGTTCTATCTTGTGTCACGATTTAAAGTACGTGTTAAATTGTTTTATGAAAGGTTCTACTTTGTGTCAACCTAGGTTCTATCCTGTGTCAACATAGGTTCTATCTTGTGTCACGATTTAAAGTACTTATTATATTGTTTTCTGAAAGGTTCTATATTGTGACAAACTAGGTTCTATCCTGTGTCAACATAGGTTATATCTTGTGTCACGATTTAAAGTACGTGTTAAATTGTTTTATGAAAGGTTCTACCTTGTGTCAACCTAGGTTCTATCCTGTGTCAACATAGGTTCTATCTTGTGTCACGATTTAAAGTACTTGTTATATTGTTTTCTGAAAGGTTCTATATTGTGACAAACTAGGTTCTATCCTGTGTCAACATAGGTTCTATCTTGTGTCACGATTTAAAGTACTTGTTATATTGTTTTCTGAAAGGTTCTATATTGTGACAAACTAGGTTCTATCCTGTGTCAACATAGGTTATATCTTGTGTCACGATTTAAAGTACGTGTTAAATTGTTTTATGAAAGGTTCTACCTTGTGTCAACCTAGGTTCTATCCTGTGTCAACATAGGTTCTATCTTGTCTCACGATTTAAAGTACTTGTTAAATTGTTTTATGAAAGGTTCTACCTTGTGTCAACCTAGGTTCTATCCTGTGTCAACATAGGTTGTATCTTGTGTCAACATAGGTTCTATATTGTGGTACAATTTAAGGTATACTTATTAAATTGTATTATAAAAGGTTCTATTCTGTGTCAACATAAGTTCTATCTTGTGTTACGATTTAATAATACTCGTTAAATTGTTTTATGAAAGATTCTATCTTGTGTCACCAAAGTTTTGTCTTGAGTCACACTTTAAGGTATCTACAAAAACGTTTCATGAAAAGAATAATAAACTTCAATCCACTTTTAAACAGTTTAAATGCTGAAGATGGTAAAATACTTACTTTTTACAAAGGTGATGAAGATAAGTTCTATGCATACATCATTTCTCAAATCTTTTCACCATCGTATTTCGTAGAATCATGTTGATAGTTGGTGTGTGGCCGTTTACAGAAATGAAATTTAAAAATCTTAGACAAGTCTCCCTATCTTAACTGACATTATTTCGAATCTTCATATACATACGACTACATACACTACAACTGTGACCTACTTGTAATCTGATAAGCTATAATGATGTGCCGTAAATGCTCATCAGCGCATTAATGAACATCAGCACAGATTTTGATAAATGGTATGTTGTGTATTTACATAAATATGGTAAATGCAACTTTTTGTTGGATGCGTTCAGTCGATGATGTAACTTATTTGTTTTCACCACAAATACACCAACACATTAGCCACATTAATCTTAGTTTAATAAATCCCCATTGATGCACAGTAGTTCATTTATGTGTAAATGCCATTTTGTATATTTTAATGCATTTACCTCATTATTGGTTACATTTACAAGAAAGCATTTACAGGATTTGAACAGATTTATCCTTTTTGACCCAGTGCAAACCTGTAAACGTGCAACTACCCGACTTAAGCCTACATTAGATGATGTTTTTATGCTTACCCATATCAGCGACGCTAAAAGTCGAAATAGCACGTACATGGTGTCGGCTACAAAATATGGACAATTCTAGAGTGATGAAGAAAATCCACCTATTCTCTTATCGTAAGCGAAGTTCATGGGAGGAAGCTACCCTGAATATGCTGCAATCTTATGGAGCGGAACATCTTTTTCATGTTGAAACAAGAAACATAAAAATACAATTGAAACAATTCAAAGAAATTCTCGTTGCAAAAGAACACGAGTCATGGTATACTGCATTGTGGAACGATAACCGTAACCCTGTAAATGGTAATAAGCTACGAGTATACCGGCTTCATAAAATCCATGCTTCACACCCAGAACACTATGTAACTATTTCCATGCATAAACACGAGCGCAGCAACTTAGCAAGATTACGCTCAGGAACTTTACCGCTGAAGGTTGAAACAGGCAGGTTTCAAGGTATTCCCCTTCAAGAAAGATTATGCATGTGTCGACAAGGGGTCGAAGATGAAATGCATATCCTCATTGACTGTGATCTTCATACTTGTGCACGAAGGGATTTTATTGAACTTTGCAAAAATGAAATAACTGACTTTAATACATTATCCTAGTCTAGCTAAACACTGCTCAATTATGAACAATTCTATTTTACAAAGACCATTGGCAAAAACTATACATTAAATAATGTGCAATAGAAGAGAATATGATATTTAAAACTTTTACATCTGAGCATATTTTTGATATATTTTTACATTGCTTTCTTGAGTCTCATACGCCGAAGCCGGCGGGACTGTTAATTATTGCTATTTTAGTATGTATATTGTTTACAGTGTGAGACTTTAATAAATATTTTACTAACTAACTAACTAACTGTGCTAAAATATAAAACTATTGACAAAAAAACAAAAAGTTTATATGTGAATTAATCTTTCTTCTTTTGATGCCAAGGGAAATAATAGATCTTTTCTTTCTCTTCCTGAAAAGGAAAGTCAAGCTAATTCCTAAACATATCTACCTTGGAATAAAATCAGTTTAGTATTCCCAGTCTAGACTAAGCTTAGTACCGGAGCGTTTCCAGTTCACTGTGTGAACCAGGTTGCAGTGTTTCTTGAACATTAGAATGTCCTCATTTTTAAGACTGAAATTTCGGTCATCAAATCACAATTACGATAATGTATGGTGTGTCGAAGCATCGAAATTTGACCAAAATATACTTGGTGATCTAAGCTTGGCTCAATTAATCACAAGGGGTTTTGACCGGTAGAGTGACAAATACGTTTAAGAATTGTGATAACTATACTGCTTCGTACAGCTCCCAATTGCTTCAAACGTCAACAGCCAGCCAAGTGCAACATGAATATCACATCCATCGAAAGCTATACTCGAAATAAGTAACTCATACCTCTTATTCCCATTTTTGGGGAAATCGTCAGACGGCTCATCATTCCCGCCCGCCAGCTTTCCTACTCCGGAGCGTTTCTTTGTTTAGTTTCAGTAATGAAACGCTCCGGCCGTCAGGCATGTAAGAGCGTTTGGGTTGGACACCGTAATATAAGACTTGCCAAATTTGTCCAGTCTTCAGTTTTACCCCAAACAACACTACAAAGGCAAAACATAGGGGTGGAATATTCCAAATTTTGAGAATAATGCTTCTTCTAAACTAAGTAAATTGGTAGTAGAAGTAGAAGTAAAATAGTTTATTAAAAGTACTAAAAGGTAAATACCCCCTATCATAGCCCACCGTGGTATTTCAGTAACTTTTTTACTTGAACTGACCTGTTTTGACATAAATAATACATTCTATTAGCGTTTGTGATTATTACAGAGAGCCATTTCAAAAATTTAGAACAGCGTTTTTGTCATCATTCTGTTTTGACATAAATAGTACATTCTATTAGCGTTTGTGATTATAACAGAGAGCCATTTCAAAAATTTAGAACAGCGTTTTTGTCATCATTCTGTTTTGACACATGTGTACAAGGGAAGGGGTTCCTATCAAATTATGGTCCTACTCTTCATTGATTTATATGTTGACCTCTATCCCTTGTTATTGCGTCACAAACTACTCATTGAGTTTTTTAGAAAGTTCGATGAAGTTCATTAAGGGGGCAGCACCATAGTGCTGCCGACTTTAAAAGTTTGATTGCTACCCATTTGTATGTCATAATCTTGCAATTGATTTTTTTATTTAATATCATTGTAAACTTCAAATTACTTTGTTTCAGAATTTTATGTTATATCAATTATTGATATTTAAATTAGAATATGACACATTTGATCATAAATTTGAAATATATCCCAATCAATACAAATAAGTATGAAGCTAAAATGCACTGATTAAAAATAGTATGTTAGAATAATAGGTTGATTGTGATACTGTGATCGGCGCCAAACACCGTCATTTTACTGACGCCGAACACCTTTGTTTTGTAGGACATACTATATGTATGTCTATTTAGATTTAAGACTTTTCCTGTAAGTTCACTTATCCAGGTAGACGAGAGGGAAGTGATACATTTAGTCACCACTATTGACCCACTCCTTTTCCATTTTCACATGACTTCGGATCTCGACTTTACAGCTATATCTTACTACTGCACATGGAGACGATGACCGAACTCGTCAATGGAGCGATCCAGCAATTCTTAAAGTAGTTCTCTCCACTTATCCTGCAGAACTTTTTTTAGTTGATCAATAGTTTGTGGGATATAACCATTAATACTACAATACACTGCTCCATGTGCCCCCATATGTGATAGTCACAGGGGTTGGTATCTGGTCATTCATCAGGGCTAATATTCTTCAAAAGGGACATCTGTCAAGAATGAGGGCTCTTTCAGCAGGATAGCGCTCCAGGCCATAGGGCAAAAGTCACTTTGGAATATCTGGAGAAGAATACCCCTTGATTCATTAGTCCTGATGAATAGCCGCTCAATACACCACTTATCAAAGACTTTAGCAGATTTAGTGAACGTAATAAATGTGATATTGATCGATGATCACATAAAATCATAGAAAATAACATTTTCTAGGAAAATCTGTATATCTCGGACACATGAACAATTTAGCATTAATATTCAAACATCTGACAAAAAAATTGAAATCAGTATTTGCTTAAGCATTTGAATGGTAAAATATGCCTATCCATAAGTTTCTGTACAAAAAATTCTGTCAATACCATACTGTTACAATACTTTTCTAGCCTTCTAAAAAAGTTGCAAAATCTTTTGGCACTCCCTGTACATGATATTTATGTTCTATCCTCAAAATGATAAGTACAGCTAGCAATAATACAAGATGTAGATAATGGCGGCATCTTATACTTAAACAGTGACAGGGCCAGGTGTGACTCATTAGAATATACATTTTTCTAAAATTAAAACGGATATACCATTTCTAATGACTGAGATTACTACATTATCATTTTTTTTTTTCTCTATTCAAACAGTACAAGTACAATAATTAGAACAGTTCAGATATTTTTCACACCACCTCCATTCATTCAGACATTTGCAACAGTCATACTTTTAAGTTCAGGTACATAATAAAACATTTTTTTCAAATTGCTGAAGTTGTCGCGTTTTATTCTGTTTCGTACACATATAAGGCATTTTAAAATAATCGGTTCTCTTTAATTCACGATCATGTTTGTCTTTATATAACGGTTCCAAGAACTTGTTTCCATTTAATATTGTTTGAATTGATTTAACCGTTATACTAGAGATTGTCACCTGTTTTTCACCAAGTTTCAAATACACGAGTTCTTCCTGTATGCTGGGTTCAAAGGTCGAACTTAAATCTGATTTCAATAGAAATTTCCAATCATTTGGTATAGCCGATATGATTGAAAAATACTCAAGAAAGTTGATATTACTTAGTCTTAAACTCATTGTACTGTAAAAAAGCCCCATTCTCGTTAAGAAGGTCATTAATATAAATGACCCCCTTTTCCATGACATGTTTGTACATCACCTCCTTATCATTAATTAGAATTGATTTGTTATTCCAAATTATTTCACCTTTAACCCCTGAACTGGTTCTAGGCGGCGACCTATTTCTTAATTCTGAATAGTTTCGAAGCAAATTCATATAAAAGGTAGGAACACTGTGTGCCAGTGTTTTAATATCATAATTACACTGCAACAAAAAACTCAGTCCTCCAAGACGCTTGAAATAAACTTGAGGAATAAGCTTCCAGTGACTAGTTCGTGTGTCAAGTAAACGTCTTAACCACATTAATTTCAAGGCTTTCTCCATTGTCAGACCCCCATCCTCAAAATCCCCTATTAAAGTATTTCGCTTAATTTTCTCACCCTTTCCTCCCCATAAAAAAGAATAGACTAGTCGTTGAGCCTTCGTCAAGATATCATCAGGCGTATTGGTCATTGTCATCGAGTATATTAGCTTCGACACTGCCTGGGACTTAATTATGAGTACCTTTCCATAAAAAGTAAGATCTCGCTTTGACCACAATATAAGAACCTTTTCAAGCATATTTAACTTTCTCTCAAAATTATCCGTGTTATTTGCATTTGTGTCATATGATATTTTTATCCCTAAAAGTCTACTTGGTATCTTTACCCATTTCAGACCAAAAAGGTTTATTTCATTATTATGACGATCACTTCCAATATACATACACTCTGTTTTTTCTCTATTAATACATAAACCTGATATTAGTCTGAAATCTTCAAAGATGTCCAATGCTTTTTGTAATGACGTTACGTCCTTAAGAGTCAACGTGGTATCATCTGCAAAAATCGCTAGTTTTTGACTTGCCTCGCCAATGTCAACTCCCTGTATACCATTGTCTTGTCTAATTTTTAAGACTAGCATCTCTATAACAAGTAAAAAATTCAAGCAACTGATCGGGTCCCCCTACCTGCATGAGCGTTTAACACTAAACCAGCCAGTCGACACGTTGTTGTTAAGGACGCAACTTTTAATATCATTATTAAACATCTTACTACATTATCATACCTTTGTTAGTCTGTCGGCTTCATAGGGACTATCTAGGTGATGTAAATCATATCCATAAAAAGATGGCAGTTTATTTAACTCTCTTTATGAAACACCAATCACTGTACATGTATATCGCGATCGGTTTAAACAATACTAGCTCGGGACTAGCTAGTTCACTGGTCTCAACCTGTACTGGTACTGCATTCTTCATACTTGTTGCCAAACAAAATGTCGGAACCTCAAATGTACGACTTTTCTTTTATCCTTATTTCATGAGTTGTATACAGGCGGAATTCCAACGACATTTTCATCACGAACGTGTCGCAATACCTCACTGTTATAGGTACGTATACGTAAACGGAACGGGTTAAAAGTGCAGATCTTGTTGACCCCCCCCCCCCCCTTCCCCTTAATCTTGTAGTTCAAGTTGATAAGGGGGGTCCAGGGAACCAAGGCTAACTCGGAAGCAGCAGCGGTCGTTCTGAAAGCAAAGAGAGACAAAAACAACGATACATTCTTGCGAAAGAGCAGTAAACGAGCATAACACTCTGTCACAGTTTTGCTAATAATGTTCAGATAATCTGTGATTATGGTACCTAAATCAAATCGATTAGATAAATAAATAAATAGGCTGTGGCCAAACATATCGAATTGAGTCATATTGATATCACTAACAAATCAATGAATTACCAAAGAACATTATTTACTTTCCGAGCTCTAGGAAACAGATATCGCTCAAAACCCGACCATGGTCAAATAATTATAGTAAATTGCAAAGGCAATGTTTTTACTCTGTGTGACTCACTGCAAATATGTTTATGGAGATTCATAAGAATTTTGTAGTTTTTTTAATTTCGTTGGCATTTTTGATACGAAGTACGGATTCGGAATCGACCAACACATCTCACTCGACCAACTCAAGTTGGCTTGAAGGTAAGTCAATGAACGTATTTTAAGTCGCATGGAGGTTTAATCATGAACTTTGGCTCATACTTAATTGTGACTTCTGAACAATTGTTTTTGGACAGCGTTTTTGTACGAAATTTTTTTCTGCATTGATTGCTTTTTCAATACCCTGCGTGAGTCTAGTTAAACTACTGAAGAGGAAGCTCTCTTTTAAGAAGTGAAGTAGGATGTTCTTTTTATTAACCATAGTTAAAATCATCATCAGAATCGTCGGAAATTAAGTTATTTAATTCGAATTTTCCAAACGGCGATGTTGACACTTAGCCTCGTTTTGAGTCTGCAGTAGCAAAAATCCATAAACCATCGCATACGGCGCCGTATGTCATGGCTAAAAAACCGTATGCTATGGTTAAGTGAAAATTTGTCAAAAATATCATATTTTACCACTGATTACAAAAATACCGTTTTTATTTTCACGTGTTATCCTATGAATATCATGCTAACTATGGAATAATGTAAAATACATTTACAGATGAAACAAAGGACACTTCCTCTATTTGTGTCTCAGAACGACCAATGATGTCACTGTATAACGAAACCGGGAATGGCACGTGCTACTGGTACTCACCGATGCTAAACATGACATGGCGAGATGCAAATGACTTTTGTATCAAACATACAGCCACCATGGTGAGAAGTTTATCCAAAGACGGCATTGATATCCTGTCAAACATAGAAAACCACAGGTGAGATTCTAGAGATCTCAAGATCAACGACAAGTAGAATGCCCTTGTAACCACCACAGGCCTGTCAACTTGGGAACACCTAACATGAGTGACTTGGAAATGTTGAACACCTCCCCTCAAAATGTGGACACCTTGGTCCAAATCTGAACACCTTGATCCACATTTTGAACACCTTGGTTTAAATTTTATTACATCTTGCCAAATTTTGAACACCTCAAATTTTTCGCGTAATACGAAACATTTCGAACGGAATGCGTGACATATACGTAATTCGCGTGAAAACTCCGAACGAAATGCGTACGATTTTTTTCGGCGTTCGTATTTTTGCTGTGTAGATCTTTTTTAGAAATTTTTCTACACAAATATTTTTCCTTGACAATTATCAGGTAAAATGCGTATTTGCGTGACATTTTCTGTCACGCAAAAATAACTGGCGTGACTTCAAATTCTTCAGCAAATGCGTGACAAATACGCAAATTGCGGGACAGTTGACAGGCCTGCCACCACAAGTGATGGCATATTGTTTTAGGCTCCATTTTTTTTCATCGGTGTTTTGAGTTTGGCGCTCGGAGTTCGGCGTCACAGGCTGGTATCGAAATATTTGTCCGCTGTGACGGAGCATGCTATTTTTCATAAAAACACTAAGAATACTTCACGCTTTATTTTTTAACTCATATGTTTCGTTATACCATACAAAATTTCTTACTCCATGCAATGGATATATCATTTGCGGGTAACTTTCACTTCTGTTTGAAGTCCAATTACGGTGGGAAGAAAAGCTATTGAAAATGGCGCCGGAGTATCATACTTCAAAATGTACCATTTCTTGTTTAACTTTCTAATGGCACGATATAGTGACACGATAATATTTACACATGGTTTCAGCATAACTATGAAGGTATAAATTAGATGTTGATGTATTTGGTCTTTTTAATTCTTTTATAAAAAATAATTTTTTTGTCCGCTGTGACCGAGCAGTTGCAAATGTGAACTGTGAAAATGCTCCGTCACAGCGGACAAAACATATTAATATTATTTTTTATAAAAAAAATAAAAAGACCCAATGCATTAATATCTCATTAATACATTCAGAGTTATGCTGAAAACATATGTTAATATTATCGTGTCATTATATCATGCCATTAAAAAGTTAAAAAAGAAATGGTACATTTTAGAGTTTGATACTCTGGCGTCGTTTTCAATAGATTTTACTCCTAGTGTTGTTGGACTTCAAACAGAAGTGAAGGTTACACGCAAATGATATATCCATTGCATGGAGTAAGTAATTATCTTTGATATAACGAAACATATGAGTTAAAAAATAAATCGTGAAGCATTCTTAGAGTTTTTATGAAAAATAGCATGCTCCGTCACAGCGGACAAATCTTTCGATACCAGCCTGTGGGCGTCTGTGACAATTTACGTTCGGAGTGTTACAAGGTGGTGCCATTTTGACTTGTTTATGCCCTGTTCTTTTTTGCCCATCCTTGTCACGCACCCATATTTAGAACACAGTGTAACTAAAATCCTTTATGCAACTGTCTTATTAAGCATTTCTAGTGTCGAGTGTAGCAATATCAAATATGAATTTTGTTATTTTAAACATACCATGCGTATATGAAAGACAATAACAAGTGAATAACCTTAAGAAACCAAACCCAATTTCACTTCAACCTATTTTTCTAGAGTATGAAGCTTTACTTTTTTTATACCAAAGAGGAAGAAAACATTAGTAAAACGTCATTACCTTTTTTGGTAGTATGACGTTTTGGTTGGGAATGAAACTTATAGAGGCGAAGGAATGGTTATGGTTGGGTGGAGCCCAAGTTCATGATACTGTATGGGACGTCTCCACTAACCAACCAGATGGCGAAGGAACTCACATATGCGCTGTGTCCAACGGCAGTCTATGGGATGATACATACTGCAACGATTTGAACAATGTCATGTGTGAATTTACAGTTGGTAAGTACTGTAGTTCTTTCTTTTTTGCTCATTGTTTTTATTCCATCATCTAATTGGCAAAGCCAACATATATCATCGCCTATCATTTTTCAAAGCACTTAACCTTATTCGAATATACTGCTCAGAGACTGTAACTGGCAACCCAGTTTACTTTCCATATTGTTAAGACCATGCTGACGGGTGGGGGATGGAGGTGGGGAGTGCGTGGCTGGAGATACATACTTTTACACAACACTGCTTGTCATGTTCATCTTCTCTGTGCGGATAATATGCCCATTAGGGTGTCATCCGCCTTATCTGTATGTTTCACCAGATGTTTGAAAATAAATAAATGAAATAAAATGAAATGTTGTTTTGCCAGAGCAGAACTGCTACTGCCCTTCTAAGGATATGATGGTCGCCGTCAGGGTGCATCGTTTCTTTTGAAATACTAGGCTACATATTAACTACCACTATTGCTTGGAAGGATAACATTTATATTTGCTTCATTTAGAAAAATAAAGGAGCACGTACGTTATCGCAAACAATTTCAAACGATTCTAACTTGCATTATGAATATTTTCTGATCATGAACATGGGTGTATCTTTTAGATCCATTCATTATCTTCAAGAAAAGTATATATAATCATAATTTAGTTAATCAGACCTAAGTGATATTGAAGGGGAAATGGACCAATCAACATACTTTTTCAAAAATGTTGACCTAATTTTCACCAATAATGCAACCTATTATTATATTGTTGAATGCATAATTAGAATGTGTTTTGAGACATGTTCGATTTCCTAAAAGGAAAATTTGATTGCTCCAGGGACTTTAAAGATACTGAATTTGGATGACCAAAATGAACTGGAACCAATGGATAGCATGAGATTTTTCAATGAAGAAAAAACACGGGGAACACTTATCTTAATGCAATTAAGTTTTTCTTTCAAGAATTATTTGATACATCAAAATAAAGAATAGTAATGCATTAAACATAGTAAAAAATGATTGCATTTTTGGTGAAAATGGGGTCAACATCTTTGAAAAAGTGTGTTGATGGGCTAATTGCTAGTTAAATATCTCCGAGTTTGTTTGAATTTATTATTACTGTGCATAATTTTCTTTGAGATAATGAATTGATATAGAAGATAAACTTGGCTTCATTGTCAGAAAATAGTCATAATCCAAGATATAATTAACCTTCTGAAATTGTTTGCGATAACCCACATGCTCCTTTGAAAAATAATCAATTACAATGGAGCCTATCATTCGTTTTTACAAAATTTGAAAAATAATCAATTACAATGGAGCCTACCATTCGTTTTTACAAAATCTGAAAAATAATAAATTACAATGGAGCCTACCATCGTTTTAACCATGTTTCAATTTCAGAAAACCGACAGTGTCCATTTGGTTGGCATGGTTATGCTTCCGATTGTTACTACCCAAGCTTTGGTGTAGCAACGTCGTATGACGCGGCTGTCGAAGCATGTGAAGAGATGTCAGCAAGCCTAGTGAATATAAACGACGCTGATGAAAATAGTTTCGTCACAGCCATTTCGTGAGTATTTAGCCAATGTGATCATAGCGTCTGCAACACTGAGGTAGCGTTTGTGAATGCAACTGCCGGCTGACGGGTTGATTGCAAATATGAGTAGTACATGTCGCGCATTCTGATAGCTGCTAGCTATCAGTCAAACCAGATCGCTCACCTAGATAACGGATTTATCTGTTTGTTTAGGCAGTAACTAACACTGACTACTAATAGCGATCTGAGTGCTAATTCAACTGAGCGGCTTTATTATAATCTACCATATCGTTGCAGTGGCATAAAAAGTCATAAAAGTTGACTGACGGTTTGATCGTTATTTCAACTTCAAAATTATGAGTTTAACCTATTATGCAGATAAAATTAACCAGTCTTCTTTTTAATATTATTCCGTCTAAACATAATCATACAACTGACTTTGCTCCATTTTGATTGCAGTTATAAAGCTACGGGCGACAAGTACTACATCGGCGTTCGTCTTGTAAGAAGCAATAACATTACACATTATCAATGGCAAAACTCGTCAAAGGTCACGTACACCAAGTAAGCATGTGTATATTTATCATTAATTATGTATTCGCAAGTGCATGCCAACGGGAAAGTACCAAAAATGGTTACAGAACACAACAAGAAAAGGTAAACATCTAAGACTAGTAAACCAGACATAAGAAAAACAAACCCCAACTATCCCAAATCATAATCTGTTACACCCCCCCCCTCTCCCACCATTCAACTACTTCCTGAATATAACAATTCAGGGCAAAAGGAGAACCTTGTTTTTCTCTCAGTTCTGGATATGCCATCGGAAGTGGAACAGTAAAATAGAACACATTTCTTACGTTTACCTGTTCATGATCACAATTAATATACAGTATACTTGGGCAACCGTGGCTTGCTTTGATATATCGTTTAGTTGACATCTCTTTGACTTTCTTTACACTGGTTGTTAAGATCTCTAAAGGGGAGCATTTCTTCTGTTTAGTGCATTGTTATAAAAACAAAGTATGGTGAAATGAGATATTCAAGAAAATATAAATGTCAACCAAAAAACAACAGAGGGAGCATGCAATTTAGCCATGCCCCAATGCATCACCACATCGTTCGACAAACAGGCCCATAACCAGGGGATTCGGCCAACAATTATTTTATAATCATGCAGTTTTTCACTATTCTGAGCAATTTTCAAGTGATTTTCGGCCAAAATTGTCAATGGTGAACCCCCTTGGAATTTTTTGAAAAGTGAACCAACCCCTACAAATGGCAAAAGCTGGCCACGGGCCTGAAAGAGTATGACCGCGCACAAACTGAACATTATGTACTTCAATGAACAGGTGGATAGGCGAGGGGAGCGGTGGTGGAGATTGCGCGGCTGTTACAGGAGATGGATGGGTGAAAGAACCATGTACATCGAGCCACAAATATATGTGCAAGAGACGAAAAGGTAGCGTTCAAACGGACTGTTGATCGATCATCATCAATAGATAGTAGTAATAAATATTTGCACTCACCGTTTCGATATCTGCCTGCGCTATTTGATCACTGGAATCAATTGTAATTATATCCAGATGGTCACGTTTATGTATCTATCATATTGAGATGCCTCTTGTGAACTAACGTAAAGGGTGACACAAGAATGCCGCCCACATAATGTGGCATAACTTTTTTTCTGCAAATTTTGTAAATAAGTTCTGATGATTTATTAATGACAACTATGTCATCTTGCTGTGTTTCATTGAATAGAATTGCTTTGCTTTCCCTGTAAAAACAAGCAAAATTTATAATTAGTATTTACAGAGTTATGTTACAAATGGTGGATGGCCTTTTTGTGTAGAATCCCGATGTGCCTGGAAAGGAATGGTCAACATTTAGAGCATATCTTGTAACGCTCATAAATTTGCATCTAGTTGAGGAAGTCATCTGAAACTTCCCGTGGCGTTACTCCGTGGAATTTAGTTTTAATGTGCTAAATAACAAGTCAAAAATCATCGGGCAAAAGAGTTATGCAACATCATGCGGGTGGGTGGCATTTTGTGTCACCCTGTACTGGCATACATGCATTTGTTTACTTTTTCAGCTTATGAGGATTCTGCAGACCTTGGCCCTCCTGTGATAATTAGTAAGATCAATTGTATGCTAATTAAAATTGTGCCCAATATTAATACCAATTATCAAGTACACTTCTCTTATAAGAATAGTATTAAGAGTAGAAATACTGCAGAGCATAATGATTGTGTTTATATTATTGGAATAATAGTGGTATCCGTCAAAACATATGCAATCGCTATCATGATACTTAAGATGATATCAATTCTTTCTTGTTTTCTTTGTCTTGAGATGACTAATTAAAGGAAAAAACGAATGGATATGTTGATTATCAAAGTCCAGCACGACCTATTTGATATTTTATGAAAGCATCTCAAGTTTCCTTCGCGGCCGAAAAAGAAATAATTGTCAATTTTCAATGTTTTCTTTCTTAAGGGGTTAAGCCAATAATCTGGCCAGTAGAAGAAGCGGAAGACGCCGTGATATATAGTATGCCATCCCTGTTTGTCGCATTTCTTATCCTGATAAGTGTACCCTTGATAGACCTGGTCTCCGTGTGTCGATACTTGGCCTGTGGGGAGCGAAAGGAAGTGAGGTCCAATAAAGTCTCCTCATTGAGGAATCAACGTCAGGGGTGGCAACATGATAACGTTGGGACAAACCACACCCTTGATACAAAGAAGATACATAAAGAAACGCCAAGAGAAACAAAGATTGAAAAGATAAAAACATTTTCAAGCATCGATACCATCAGCTCACGGAGTGATTTAGAGTCGCTTTCTGAAAAAACTGCCTCAGTTACACGAGTTAATTACAAGAAAAAGAAATGTTTGCCAAAGACGCAAACAAAGTTAAAAGTAAAACAGAAAATATCTTGGGTTGAGGTTTAGATAATAATCATAACATCAAACATTTTCGAAATCAAATTTCTCAAAGATAAAATAAAAAAGACCAATGCTGTGTAACAAGATGCTGTTACAATCAAAAAGTTAAAAAGAAGATCTTGTTTCATTTGATTCAAGTCATCGTACATCTTGTTTACTGTAGCATTCAAGGGCATCATATTGTACAAGTTGACAACCAATGACGTATAAAGTATCACAATACAAAAGTCGAAAACATGGATCGTTCATAAACATTAATCATTATATTACAAACAATCAATAGGACATTCGCCCCAAGATTGATGACTTCATAAAAAAGAAAGGTCTATAGATTATGGTTATTTGCATGATTAATTAATATATTTCTAGTTCAATAATTGTATTGTCTGTCACTTGCCAAATCCTAATTGATACATAGGTTTACCTAAATCTGTCTTGTCTGTAGCCAGGTTTTATAAGTGGGGGGGGGCTTTTGCCAAGGGGGGACTTTTGGCTGAAAAGTCATGCGAAAAGTGGTATCGGTCCACCAGCTCCCCCCCCCCCCCGCCTACGGGCCTGTCTGTGGATATTGTGGTTCAATCTCCTTGCAGAGGCAGTTTTTAACCAACTGCATGGAAGTGAATGTAAAGTACGGGATAGACCCTCAGTCAACCCTGCCACCCTTTGGTACACCAAGGAAGCGACATTGGCAAGATTGATATGATGATGTCATTGACTGTTCCGTTGTAAAAGGGTAGGTGGTCCTATCAAATGTTGGTCCTCCTCTCTATTGATTTATATGGTGACCTAATCACAATTATTTTCCTTATTATTTATACACAGTCAGGGCCAGTAAGGGCCGTAAGGAAAGGGGACCATAATCCCCAGGGGACCATAATTTCTTTTACACCGTAATTCAAAACTGGCAATTTGCTCTACCAACAACCTACATGTATGACATCATCAATCTTCGCTTGCTGATATATCATAACTTCCTTGATGTACCAAAAGGTGGCAGGCCCTATTGGAAAGGTACATTCCGTAATTCACTTTTTCAAAGGCATTCGCTTGACAAAATATCAGCACTTGGTGTGTCTACAAAAGTGTAACAATTTGTCACAAACGCTGGATGTAACAAATGCTCTGGCGGTGACATAGATAAGCGAGGCAAGATGAGTTTAGATAATATGTAGTCCAGGATCTAATCATTGGATTTTATTTTCAGTTTCAACTGCAAAAATCATCAGGATTTATTGAAATTGCAAATGCCTATATCAAAATAGAATTAGAATAATCATACCCTCGTCCATTCTCGAAAATGAGATAATGCCAAATGTTACTTAATCGGCCTTATCTCTTTAACATATATTTCAAATAACTGGTGGAATTATTAGAAACGCTAGCATTATTGTATTCTATCAATCCTGAGACTGTATTGTCCCCAGTATTGTATATTGTTTTTTTTGCTGAATCTCCAAACCAATCACTGTGATTGTATTCTTGATACAACAAATGGACAAAGGACTATTCATCATGATGAAAAGGTCGAACTAACGATGTTTTTAATTTTTCGGAAGACTAGAAATAGGCTAAGGTTGATTTTGACAAAAGAAATAAATAAGCCTAAAGATTAACGTCTATTGTATTGTATTGTATCAAATTGCCTAATATCTTCCAACTGATGAACCAGTGTTCAAAGTGAGCATTCAAACCGTTCAAACCATATCAATTATGAGATACTGGAATTCGATACATCGATAAAAGGTACATGATGTATCGGTGCATGATGTATATCAAATCTGTTTTGTCTTTTGACATCGCATAAACATCCACGGCATCGTCCCTCGAGCAGAAATAATTACGTCATTTTTATGTCTCCATCACGTGATGACATATTGCTATAATCTCCAACTTTTTGTGGACGGCGTTCGGCGGTTGGAGTTAGGCGATTGGTGTTCAGTGGTTGGCGATCGACGTCTGTAGCAAATGGTAGGTGTTGATATTTTGCATATTAAAGCATTGTTTTGTTTGAATTTCCGTTCCTACCTACACTACGTGTGTGGCGTGGACGCTGCAGATTTCAGCTGCTGTCCGTGCTTTTGTCAGACAATATGATCACGATATATAAATGTCGTCCTTCTATCTACAACTCATGTTTTTCATTGTGTTGAACCAAGTTGAAGGATTTAGAAATTAATTAAACAGCTTTCTAGGTTAAAGGGTCATGTTCTTCAAACCGATTCCCTAAAGCCCCATGGTGTGAAGAAGAGCATCGAATATTAGGAACTTTCTCAAATATGATTTTTTGGTAGCTAGATTGTTCAATTAATCCAGAAAATATTGGTCTATTCATATTGCATCTGTAATTTTATTTTAAGATTCATAAAATATAGACTATATAGACGTGTCGCAAAAAGGTGGCGCATTTGTTTTTTAGGGGTATCGCGTGAATGTAACTTTGATTCCCCGGATTCTAAAATAATATTCTAATTAAAGTTGTATTTCATTTTAAAGCTGTTTCGATGAAGTTTTTTAGATCAACTACACTCCGTTCACAATTCTTGCGCGTTCTTTTTTAAAAAAGAGTTTTTTACCAAAACATCTGGCAAATATTCCCTGTTGACACGTTACATTTTGAATTATTTTTCGTTTTTAAACGCTTATAACTCAAACAATATATGACTATTATACTTATTTTTCGTCTTGATAAAGGTAGATAGAAGTTTTATTTCAAAGGATGAATTTTAGTAAGCGTCCCATATTGTGACGTCATAGAGTTTGAAAAATAGAATCTGTTGACAGCGACCTTTTCTGCTCATTTTTTTGTTCCTTCAACTTTTCAGGTGTACATTAAACAAAAAATACGAGATCAATTTTTAATAAATCATACATGATTATTTTGCTCCTAAACTCTAGTTTATTAATAAATATTTGATTTTGTTCGGAAAAGTATGTGTTTTCTGTTGTATGTGGAAAAGTGGAGGACGAAAGGTTTTCAAAATTCATCAAAATAGGGCTAATTTACGCCATTCGCCTATTTTCAAGCACAGCAACAGGTATATTTATTTCACCTAAAATATCAATTGATTCGTGTTTTATGATGCTCCTAGCCCATTAACAATATATATATGATATCAGAGTTATTCGTCTAAAATGTTTTGAGATAGAGAGGTAAATGTGGAGGACGAAAGGATTTTCATTTGTGTACATTTTTCTCAAAAACGTCACATTCTACCATGTTAAAAGCGAGGATCCTCTGGATTACGCCACACAATGTGTAACAATGCGTGCGCGAGCTTTTTGCGATACATCATAGTAATGACGTCAATTTCGTCCAGATACACTGTTTACTCTCAGGTGAAATCGTCCAAAAATGTTCAAAAATACAATTTTCTGAAATTGAGATCTCTGTCTTAGCTATTATTTGAGTCATATCTGGATTGCTTAACACACAATTATCAACATTACACGTCATATCTACGCATTTTCTAAAACAATTTTGTCAAATGTGATGAACTGAGTTGCTTATTTGGTGACTTTTATGAGAGACGATTTCTCACTTACATTTTTAAGTAGTTAGGCGTCAGAGCATGCCTCTAGCTACGGAAAAATGATATTGCTAAATATCTAAATCATTGATGCTATGCAAGTACATAAATGTTCCATGGGCATTGACCTCTCTCTCAATACAAAAAAATCATGAAGATTACCAGTCTTGCTTCAATACTTTGGACAACATTCACCAACACAACACAGAGTTGCAGTAAGAGGGGAACACAAGGGCTTTATAGCTAGACTAGATTCTTTCATAATTGTGAAAAATATTTCAAAATCAGAGGGTAACGTTTTTGGGTCACCCTATCACCTTATATCCACTACCAGAAACCACTAATCCACAAATCGTATAAAAAGCCCATTTGCGGTTTACACGACCCTTTAATTAGGACATACATTAAAACAATATGCTTGCATTGAATGCGTTGGTGCCTCATTCGTCCTGAAAACATCTGAATAGGTATTATCGGAAAAACACGTTAGTGGCATTTCATTACTCTTTAATTATTCTCGATAACATACGTCGTGATAAACTCTGTGCGAAACATTTGCCATAAAAACACAACTGATGACGATTTTCAATATTGACACTTCTCTATATTCTAATTAACATAATTATACATTAAAAACGACTATGTTTAAGCACCTGTAGCTGGAAAATATATTGAGGTGGATGTACATATGAGATGATACGATCAGCCTTGGCCGCGATACCACGTAAGTAAAACTTGCCATTGGAATTTCATTCGATAAAGTTAATAAAAAAGATTGAGCAATTTAACGAAACTTCACCGAATTGGGAATTGTACGTACACTATTCTGATTGTTTATAATTAAGTATAATCGTTTTATTTTAATGGTGATTGGTGACGGAATTTCCGTTTTTTGGTTTTTCTTACTTTTCAGGTACTCTTCCAACTACGCCCATTGTCAAAATAACAAATTGTTTCTTATTTATTTATTATGTTGTATGTTGCACGTTCCATATAATTTTTACATGAAAGTATCGCCTGGTACTACATGTTTTTCGTTTTCTATTTAGCTTAAATCTAAAACCTCAGAAGTTCTTTCATCGAATTTTTATTTTGGGCGTTCATATTTAACCGTTTCTATTTTTAATTTGTGATTACCAATGAAAAACTTTGTTAGAATTCGTCGTATATCACAGGCTGGTATCGAAAAATTTGTCCGCTGTGACGGAGCGTGCTATTTTGCATAGATACACTAAGAAACCCACACGATTTATTTTTTTACTCATATGTTTCGCTATACCAAAGAAAGTTTCTTACTCCATGCAATGGGTATATCATTTGCGGGTAACTTTAACTTTTGTTTGAAGTCCAACAACGCTAAGAGTAAAAGCTATTGAAAACGGCGCCGGGGTATCATGCTCCAAAATGTACCATTTCTTTTATTTCTTTTTAATGGTACAATAGAGTGACACTATAATATTTACATATGTTTTCAGTATAACTCTGAAGGTATTAATGATATCTTGATGTATTGGGTATTTTTAATATTTTTTATAAAAAATAATGTTTACATTTTTTGTCAGCTGTGACGGAGTAGTTTTAACTGTGAACTACGTTAAGAATTTAAGATTCAAATTATACCTTTTAAAAGTACCCTTAGAATAGAGAACGTCACAAATCACTTTCCTAAATTATGACAAGTAGCCTCTGGGAGATCTGGGGTAATGTAAATCTGAGATGTAAAAACGACGACTCTTAGCATTTTTCGGAGGTTTGTAAATCAACATGAATCAACATGGTGTAAACTCAACATAATATTTCTAATACGTTTTCGCAAAGGCGTCTTGGAATGTCAAGTGTAGTGTAAATAGCGCTAATATGAATTTATTCGAAAAAGCGCAAAGACATCCTGCATTCCGACAGATGTATAACCTTTTACCACATAATATTACTGAATATAAGTTACCATAAAAAATGACCATGTCAGTTGATGGATCCACAGTAGGCACAACGAAAGGCAAATACCCTATACTGAAATAAAGTTGACTATCATTTTTAATGAGTTACCATGCATAACTTGGATTACAGTACAAACTGAGAAAAGGAGCTTAAAGAGTGGTCGTATATCCATCTCAGAATTTGAATTGTGTACTTTTATTCCGTTTTATTTTTCAGAATTCTTTACGAAAGAGATTTAACACGCTCCCTCCTCTAACGTGTAGTTATAAAGAGATATATTATAAATCTATAAATCTAAAGTCTTAATGTATTTCAGATTTGAAACTGCTCCGTCACAGCGGACAAAAAAATGAAACATTATTTTTTATAAAAAAATAAAAAATACCCAATACATACAGATCTCATTAATACCTTCAGAGTTATGCTGAAAACATATGTAAATATTATAGTGTCGCTATATTGTACCATTAAAAAGAAATAAAAGAAATGGTACATTTTTGAGTATGATACTCCGACGCCGTTTTCAATAGCTTTTACTCTTTGCGTTGTTGGACTTCGAACAGAAGTTAAAGTTACCCGCAAATGATATATTCATTGCATGGAGTCAGTAATTTTCTTTGATATACCAAAACATATGAGTAAAAAAATAAATTGTGTGGATTTCCTAGTGTTTCTATGCAAAATAGCACGCTCCGTCACAGCGGACAATTTTTTCGATACCAGCCTGTGTATATGCCCATTTGAAATTGAATGTCAATTTGGCTCGAACTTGAAATTACATTTAAACATTTTGTATGATTCAGTTTGCGACATTGTTCGGAATTCAATTGATTGCTGAACGCTAATATTTACATTATTAGAATATATATCTCATCAAGAAAAGCCTTTCGTAACATATCTAATTTTAGAATAGTTTTTTGATTGGTTGAAACAATACTTTTCGTAAAATACATGATACATAATAAAACACTTGATATATTTAACGAAATTACTCCCATAAATAATTGACGCCAGCCGATGTTCTATATCTGCAGACTTTGTGAATTAAACCGTCATGCACGAATTAACGATGAGTTATCAAATCTAAATTATAAAGCAAGAACAATGACTCCAATGTGTTAAAAAGAGATTCCAACAAATAATTTCAACCACATTAATACCCGATCCGTCAGCGATATTGTCATAAGTGTATCATCCATAATAGAAATACTTGATGGCAGATAAAACGAGATACAGAAAATATATCTATTATCATATACTCTCAGTGTTCCATGAGTAATTTTTTTAATTTCTGAAAATAGAATTTATTGAGATTGTATAGAATATAGATGTTATTGAATCCCAGTCCAAATTCATTACGTTTTAAAAGGGACCACCATATTAATATTATACCAGATGCGCTGAAGAATCGAATGGTTATGCTGAAATGCAATTAGGACGATTGAACCTTTTATAACATAGGAATGACAAGGAAATATGAGAAAAAAATATTGTAGAATTATGACATTTTTCAAAACTTACTCTCACCTCGTCTTCCATTTCTGATTTAATATTTCGAGGTCGTGTTATATGTATTTTAATGTTACAGAATTCATTTTATTTTACAGATGCGTGACATTAAACTGAAGAAACGTCAGCTGAACGAATAGTAACCCGTCTCTCCTAAGTATGAATGCGTCAACAACGGAGGGCGTTATGATGTTCACAAACGCAACTATTGAGAATATCACTGTTACGACTACAGCCGCAATGCCCGATCCCAGGGACATTTTAATTATGCAATGTTTTATGATGGAATCCCCGAGTGATAAGTCTGAGTGTTTACTTGATCTGCTTCTGGAGAAAATTCCCCCGAAAGACCCCGAGAGTCAACAGTTGGAAGACGCCGCAGCTGTGATTATGCGTTACGTATCACCAGTTATCATATTATTGGGACTGTGCATGAATCTGTTAACATTTTTGGTGTTAACAATGACCAAGATGTGGACGATGAGCTCCAGCGTTTATTTAGCCGCAATATGTGTCTCCGATACGCTCAATCTAATGATCACCCTAATGCGCTTTTGGATCATAGAAATGTGGAACATTGATTTTCGAAACTCTCACGTGGTATTGTGTAAAGCTGGGGCTTTCTTAGCGTACTATCTTGCCCATATCTCAGCCTGGCTCCTTGTGGCTGTCTCCCTGGAGAGAGTGCTGATGGTCGGATGGCCGTTGCAGGTGAAGCGCTTGTGTACGCATAGGAATGCCTGGATCGCGGTTGGTGTGATTCTTTTGTTGTTCCTTCTATTGAACGGCCATTTGTTTTGGCTACAAGGCCCCTTCAGAACTCATCCAATCAAGGAACTTGAACAGATTATCTTTCTTGATCACGAGTGTTACACCCATCACTACCGATAACCAGGCTACATTCAGAAATTACGTCTGGCCTATCATTGACATGGTCGTAGCAGCCTTACTTCCATTTGCAATTCTTCTTACGTGTAATTGCGTAATAGTGTACCATTTAATAATTGCGTCATCTTGGAGAAGAAGGTCAAACTCTACAGAAAAGACGGATGATAAAACCACTTCAATGACTGCCATGCTACTGAGCATCAGTTTCATTTTTGTTCTTCTCACTCTTCCAATTACGATTCGCTTCTTCTATTTTAACTACAATGAGCCAAAGACCGTATTTGAGAATAGTATAAGCATTCTAGTTGACGCCATCACCCGTCAATTATACTTTATAAACTGTGGAATCAACTTCCTGTTATATTGCATTTCTGGTAAAAGATTTCGAGTAGAGATGCGGTCCCTCTTCGATAGATTGAATTGCAAGCGCAAAGATGTTCCAAAGGATGGTATAACTGACGTCACTTTGATGGCATACAAAACGAAGAATGGGTATTCGCGAACGAGCAATAGTTTCTACTCTACAAATAAGTCAGATGTGTTCCGTTTGTCAGCAAATAAAAATCATCAGTCATCAGTGTACACTGTACAAGCGAAACATTAAATCCCAATAACGGAGAGAAATATATTTGTACAAAGTATTTAATTAATAAATAATTCTACCATTAAAGTAATAATGGATTTCAAATCACTGAAATGGTGAACTATTCTCGTCGATATATGTTACTCGAGTCATGATTCATGAGTTTCCAAAACAAAACGACCAATATCAGTGTAATATTGGCAATATTAATGCCGATCGTCAGTGTAAGAAAAGCGAGGGACTAAATACGTGAATTGTGTCTTTGTTAACATATAAAACCTAAAACCATCGACACATTCTCAAACTAAACTATCTTCCTTAACTTCGAGCCAAATTATTATCCACAACGTGACTTATAAGTAGGTGTAAATCGGGAAATAAAAAAATCTTACCGAAACTTAGTCCCGGAGGAAGTTCCGCCATGATACACCGACGATACGTCTGTGTAATTAGGTGGGTAGCAGTGAGATTTTATAATAAGAGAAGTTGGATGCTCAAACGTTTACATGGGACAGGGTAATAAGTTTGCTTTAAACAATTTGAGTTTCATATAAATTGGTCCATTGGTCAAGTCAATGCACATTTTCAATGATTAAGTTAGGTGGAGCAGCGTTTTTTATAAAAAATTGCTAAAAATATGTATTGACTCTGTTGCACTACCAATAAACCAATTTATATGAAACTCATACAGTTCCAAGCAAACTAACTATCCTGTCTCATTTTAAAATCAACTCCAACTCCAACATCAAACTCCTCTTATTATAAAATCTAGAGCCAACGGTAAGAAAGTTTATGGTCGGCCCTTGTATTTTTCTAAGATAATGTTGGGCGCTCTTTTTATCCAATGGCGCCCTCACCAATCATGCCCCACATCCTGTTTCTTAGTGTCTGTTAAAAATGGGCCAAGACTTCATTCCATCATTCCGACACCAATCACATCTTTCTGTATGATACATCATGTATCCCTTAACACATATTAAATGTAGTCAAAATGGGAAAAGTTTTTATAAATGATATGATGGCGCCACTTACACTCGTGACTTATTCATTATTATGATCAATCATAAATTGGATCCGCGAATGGCAATAAAATTGAGGAATGACTTATTTTATTTTGCTGTTAAAAAATATGTCTTATTTGGATCTCGTTCTGTTAATTATTAAATGGGGATTTATATCTAGTAAATATTATTTGGAAAATGCGTTTTAGATAATAGGGACCGATTTTCAAAAATTGAGTTCAAATCATTTATATTGTTTGCAGTCACCTCGACGAAGGTTCTTTCGTTTCGTAAAATCGGAATATAAATATGATCATATTACAATTTTCTAGGAAAATGAGTGATTGATTCGGTGAATGCGGTATATTATAAATCGCCGATCGTCTTTTGATCGGATTAATGGTCTAATTGTTCTTCATGTTACTGTTCCATAACACCGAATGCCATTAACCCCGGGATGCACGTTGAGGCAACAACCCGGAAGTTTAGGGTCCACCTTCCGTAGATAATACCCCCCCCCCCAATAATGCGGTCTGGAAGGCGAACCACGCTAAACGTTGGCTATGACAATCATGCAGAAGGACCTAGACTATATTCTATAGTTCTGACATTTTTTGAAAATTAGCTGAAAATTTCAGACTTTAGAGCCAATATATATCAAAATTTGGTTTCCAAATATATTTGTTTACATGGGAAGTGCTATTCAAAATGGCCGATGTAGTACATTCATTTGCACACTTGTTACTTTTCCAAGCTTTACTTCCAATTGATGTGAAGCTTATTAGTAATTTCTTTAGTTTATTTCTTGTGAATTAATGCTTCCTCAATTTGATAATTTTGTGCAAAACAGTTCACTGCAATTTCCACAGGACGGTACACAACACAAGGTTGACAGTCTGTTTGGATACAAACAAACTAGTAACTACACAAGGACAAAGTACGTCCTTTATGATAAGTACAATCCCGCTTGCGTGTGTGTGAAGCAAGTTTATCTTGCTGTATATCGAGTAATAATCTTGTTATTCTCGGTATTTGATGATGTTATTAATACGATTTCCTTGTTCATTTAGTTTTACAACAGATACTTGGAAATCTGCTTTTAGTTATATTCCCTCCGTGATTGTAATTAATGACTCAGACAATAACAATAAATATTACAATATAAGTGAAAGCCCAGGTAAACAGAATATTAAAATAATGCACTAAAGCCGTACAATTAAATTTGCATTTTAGAAAACAAAAAGCTAATAAAGCTTAATCAGGTATCATTTAGAGTCTATGTCAAATCAATTACAAATTATCTAACATTAAAAGTCGTTATTAGTGAATGCGTGAATTATCCATCGTTGTGCAATGCAAATACCTCGCGCGTTCACCCATTGCGCGTAATTGGTACAGCTCCCGTGAACTAGCACCATGTGTCATTGTAGGAGTCTCTACTATCCATCGGAATAGAAACTCTGACAAACCAGAATGGCAATGTGCCATTTCTCAGAATATGGATCATGTGATTCATCAAGTAATGAACAGCAGGAAGCCAGGAGTTTCATTAGCGGCAGGAGATTTTCACTGGTTGTTTTCATAAAATCGCCTGTTGTATTTAGGGACTTTTCAATTTTTCCATGTTAAATTTATAATTTCCATTAATTTTGCCTGTTGTTTTCATTTATTTTAATTGCCTGTTGTGAGAAATTCTGGTGAAACCCCTGGTACGGTGCAGATTTTCTAAATTGATTTTGTGAAGCCACGGCCGCCGTAAATCAAATGTGACCGGGGTGTAACGGACATGTTTTTGATTCAACATGTATCATAACTTCTCTCTCCACAACTATAAGGCCATGTAGTACATGTAATGTCATTTGACCATGTTTACCTTAAAGATATCAAAATTGCCCCCTGATTATGAAAGTACTATATAATCAACTGAGTAACAGAGAGACAAAATTCAATTATTTTATTTTCTCCTTTATTCCAGAGTCATTTCTAATGGGATATTCAAACCCTGGGTCAAATTGTGTCCTACGTTAACGCCCCCCCCCCCCTTTCCCCATGGCTAACTATACTGCAGGTACCCTGATAATAACGTTCACTAGTATTGAATCGGATTCACTTTTTATTCTTTCTTACATATATTGCAGATCTAAATCTATTGGATCTTTATCTGTGTCCGATATTTCGCTTCCAACCGAGTCTAAATATAAATCCCTATGGTCCTCGGTTTCGTGACCCCCATCATATTCAAGGGTTTCGTTCGCTTGATTGTTGTTACTCCAGTCAACAGTTTCTGTATACCCTTGGGATAGAGGTTGAGTTAGGTTGGTTTCGTCAAGAACTGATTGGTGACTGCATGTGCTTCTTACATTTTGCCATTGCTCATGCGAGCTATCAGCCTGGGCAGTTTTCCTGGAATCAAGCAGAAAACATTAATAAATGTCTACTTTATGAACCCTTGTATGAATCGCTTGCGTAACCAACCTACACAACCAACATACACTGGGATGATCATAAGCTAGAAAAGAAAGATAGATAATGGAAGATGGCTCAAGATTACTCATGGTTATATATTAAGTGACATATCATTCGTTTTATATAAATGTAAAATACTGTCAAGAAAATGAGCTCATATGCCATGTATGTGACATCTAAATACATTTATTGACACATTGATCATTGTTTGTATTGACTCGTAATGCGCATGAAAAATCGGGAGAAAAATCAACAAGTATATCTATTAAAAATAACACTAGCTATTTATATCTCTAGTTATTAATAATTAGTATTAGTAACACTGGATTATGAATATTTTCTGATGGGTCTGTGTAAACTGCAACCACAGACTCTTGAGGTCAATGCAACCAACTCCTAATGGTGCTCCAACTAATTGGCTATATAATAATAAGTTATAACCAATAAGAGCAAGGGTCACTGGAGCCTGGCTGCAATTTACACACTTCGTTTCCTGATAATGAGGATGTGTATCGTATATGCATTATCTGCGAGAAAAATATTTGTAATGATGATATTAAAGAGGCAATGTACCCATTAACTTTTTCGAAAATATTGACCTAATTTTCACGGAAAGGGCAACATTTTATTATAATGTTCCTATGCATAATTAGAATGCGCTTTGAGACATGCTTTATTTCCTAAAAGGAAAGGCAGATTGCTCCAGTGATTTTAAAGATAAGCAAAATGAGCTGAAACCAATGGATGGCATGAGTTTTCACTATGGGGAAATAACATGGGGAACACTAAATTTTAGAGAGAGTTACACCCCAATTTATACAGAAATTCCGGAAAGACCAGTTTTCCTTTCAAGAACTTATTGATACTGGGCATTAAAATGAAGAATGGTACAATTTTACTTGCATTAACATTGTAAAAGGACCTTTTGTGAAAAGGAGGTCAATATCACCGAGCCAAATTGAATAATTATCATTTGTATATTTTTCTCCCGGATTTTACTTTGAGACAATGAATGGATCTAAATGATATGTCGATCTTCGTGGTCAGAAAGTAGTCATGATCTAAGATATAACCATGTACATGATGTATGTGGCTTTTTGTTTTCATCAACAAAATGATACTAAATCAAAACGATTGTTCCATCAAAAAATCAAAACGATTGTTCAATCAAAATTGTTAATCGAAACCAAATCTCTTATAAACGGGACTGATACAACATCATTTCCTAGTATGATTGATCATTCCAATGTAGATAAATAACAACATTGCATATATACATAATACTGGTTTCTAGGAATTCAGGAGATCCATCATCTACATGCCGTGTTTACAATATTGTTAAGATAACCTATTAAAATTCCCATATACAACAGTATAATGTATACACAGTAAACAGGTGTGTCTATTAATGATTATTTCAATTACAGAATAATTAGGAAAATAAAAACGCAATTTTAAGTCGTAATTAGTTCTATTCAATGATTTGAATTATGAGAAAGGATATTTTACCAAGAAACGCGCATCTATTCATGAATTGTATATGTAGTAACTAGGCTACTGATTGAAAATAAGGCCATTTATGAAGGAACGTCGATTTGCGATATTTATTGTAGACCATTTTCGGAGCTAAACTTTTTAATAAAAAGTAGACACGTGTAAATAGATTAATAATTTAAAGTTATGTGAGGTAAGGATCAGATCCAGTTTACTGTTAGACCCGTATGACCGTCTTGTCTCAGGCTTCGAACATCTTGCTTTTGGGCTTCGGGGGTAGACAAGCTATTTGGGAGAATGAATAAAGATCCTGGAGAAAACAATATAATCACGGCATAAGTCTGCACCAGATCAATCTCTGACTGATAATATTAGATATAAAACTCACTTAAAAAACTTTCCAGCATTTCTCCCCTTTGTTTTACAAAACGGACCATAAAACTCCGGCATCCTTAGATCTCGAACATCAATATTTTGACCTCGCTGTCTACGGGTGAAAATAGGCACTGCGTGCATCTTCTGGTGCGCACAGTCCAGTTTCCTAGGCTGCAACACGTATTTTGAAGGTGTTTTGTAGCAGATGGGCACATCGGGAAGGTGTTCTCCTGAGCCTCGGACTCGGTACCCTGACACGTAGGACTCGTGAAACTGACTGGGGTATCTTGCTCGAAAATACAATCGTTTATTTCTTAGGTCTTGGATAGTGATGCCAGATAATGATTTTGCCTTTTCGCGCTCTGCTGCGTATCCTACAGTGCCTGGTACGTGATTGGTTGATTTAGATCCAGAATAGACCAATCCAGAACTACTTCTAGAGCTTCGTCGTGACAGCGTGACGGATTCTCTTTCTCCTGGCATTTTTGTGGTTTATATAAGGAATGATGGATGTCCTTCTTAGTTTTAACAGATGGTGATGTATACTGTAAGTATTTAGTCCTGCTTTGCAATTGCCATACTAGACTCTTCCATACACATACAATAACGTAAATATACGTATAATATAACGTATAACGTATATAAAACGCATATAATGTATGTATAAGCTAAGAAGTATAAAGTAATGACCTACTCTCACTGGCCCAGTCTACATCACAACAAGGTAACTAAAGAAAGCGAACCCCAGGTCAAATTCATTAATACATTTCATTTTCATTCTGATATAAAGCCGATTACCATACAATGAATGCAATTCGATTCAACAGAATTCAAAGAGTCAAGTTTGGCTATGGTCCAGGCAAGAAATGAAGCCAATAAATGAGCTTATGAGAACGTTGAAATGGCATAGAATCATTTATCACAATAATAACACACTGTATTACATGTATTATTAATGGATATCCATATTATCAAACGAATTCTCATAGAGCAGCATTAAGAGATTTATATAATAGAGTGATAAATGTAAAAAAAATTAAATTGAATATCAACAAAACCTACAAGATCAACCATTCTTAGTGTTTTAATTCGTCTATGTCTATGTCAATAATCTGCAAAGAGACAATAAGCCGATTAAAGCTGCAGATATATCACTAGGGCAGAGCATTTGTACTGAAAGGAGCGTTTTCAGTACAAATATATACTGAAAAATGTACTGAATTTTTAAGTATATTTTTCAGTATAAATATGTACTGAAAAATATACTTAAAATTTCAGTGCAAATTTCAGTATAAATATGTACTGAAAAATGTACTGAATTTTCAAGTACATTTTTCAGTATATATTTATACTGAAAAATATACTGAATTTTAAGTGTGATTTTAAGTGCAAATATGTACTTAAAATATACTGAAATTTAAGTGTGATTTTAAGTGCAAATATGTACTGAAAAATATACTGAAATTTAAGGGCATATTTAAGTGTAAATTTATACTGAAAAATATACTTAGATTTTGAATTACGACATCTTCCTGACTTTGACATCTATACCATGGATTTTGCTATACTCGAGCAAATGAGGTTCTATGTTCATGTTATATATTTTAATTTTGATATCAATTAATTAATTTGCTCAAGCAATATGAGTGAAAATCTCATGAAAAACGTATTTTTAAGACTGAGAAAATGTGTACCTTTAAAGTTTTTGAATTTTAGAACTTATAAGGTAGAATGTATCTAGAAACCTCAAAAGGTATGGAATACACATGTTATGTACAATCAGTTTTAAATAAAGGGTTTATCCCTCAGGAAATATGGGTATCCAAAACCTCCCAGTACATAACCCTTATATATGCATTATATTTGATAGGTTTGATCGGGCTAAAAAGAAATTTATTGATGGAGAAAATGCAATCAGATATTATTACAGGATGCGTCTTAAATAATTAAATCCAAAAACATAACTTATTAAAAGGAAAACACTTGATTACGGTAAACCTAGCCTCTCCAGTTTGATTAGAGTCTGCTTTAAAGGGGTATTCCTTGCCAGACCATCTCCCTCCTAATATGGTAGCTATAACCATATACATACTTTGCAAGTTTATCAAAAAACAGAAAAATGTTTTGAAATGGTCAATATTGATCACTTAAAAATGTAGTGCTCAATTCCAGTAGGCTGCCATCTTTTAAAATTCCACTCAGGAAGTGATGTCATCGACTATCAACTTTGCATATAACATTAGGTAAAGGAGCTATTAGAATTACTGAACCAGCTGAATATTTTTTTTCAATTTGGTCTATGATTAAAATCCTTTTGATTATCTCTTCTTTAGTTCTAAGTTGACAACTCCTGAAAATATTTTTACAAAGAAGATAAGGGCTTCTTGTTGTGATTTCTAGATGTGATTTTGTACTTCTTTCCTATACTGTAATAGACAAGGTTATAACAGGTGAGAGTCGATGACATCACTTCCTGAAAGAAATCTGAAAAGATGGCAGCTTACTGGGAATGAGTACTACATTTTTAAATGATCAATATTGACCATATGAAAATTTTTTCCCGTGTTTTGCTAAATATGTAAAGTATATATATGATTGTAGCTACCATATCAGGAGAGAAATAGTCTGGCAAAGAATGTTCCTTTAAAGGCTGCTGTAAAGGAAGCATCCAAAATAATTTCATAATGTAATAGCATTCCTGTTGGGGGGGGGGGGTTCAGGGGTCCAAGCAACCCCCCCCCCCCCCCGGCCAAAAATTATTTTAAAATCATACACTTTTTCACCATTTTAAGAACTTTTTGAGTGATTTAGAGTTTATAAAGTTAGCCTTACATTTACGTTTTCTCTTATTTCCATTATTGGGCACAAATATTTCTCATTGCATATACTTAAAATTATCCTTAAATTTCAGTATATTTTTCAGTACATTTTTATACTGACTTTTGCACTTAAATTTCAGTACATTTTTCAGTATATATTTGTACTTAAATTTATCCTTAAATTTTCAGTGCATTTTTCAGTATATTTTTGCACTTAAATTTGTCCTTAAAATTCAGTACATTTTTCAGTACATATTTATACTTAAATTTGTACTTAAATTCAGTATATTTTTCAGTACATGAATTTGTACTGAAAAATAAACTGAAAAAAATTCAGTGCATTTTTCAGTACAAAAATATACTTAAAGAGCGAGGGAAAGTATCGCAACAGATTTTTGACAGTAAATAATTTTTTTCTAGTAGTTTCTGGCTGTACAAAAATGAATGCATATGAAAGGCCAATGTATAATCTTTAAGAAAAATTCAAAGAATGGTTTCAAGATCAATTGGATTATCTCATAAGCCATGTTTAATCCACCCATCAACAAGCTTTTTTCAAAATACAATCGTCATTTTCACCATCGTCCCTCATTTTTTTTACAATTTTCATGCAAAGTTACATTGTACTTGAACACATGTTTCATCACTTAAAATATATAAGGAACTCCTCGTGGATTAGGATTATGATAATCCAATATAAGGGGATCCAATGGGGCTATGCTTTTAGTACAGCACACTCATATAAGATGTCATTAGTGTGCCATAAAGTTAGTTCAAAATGTTTTCATAAATGAATGGTTGGACTTGTTTGATCCCCTGCTGTTTGATCCCCTGTTTAATCAATGGAGCATAACCGCAGCATTTCCCAAAAAATTCTGAATACCTGTCAAGTTGACTGTTTAATGTTTGAGTGCAGTTAAACCTGTGTGTGTGTGTAAGTTGCTAAGAAATTCTAAATACCTCTCTTTATGATAATTTCTATGATGCCTTATTATAGCATTTACTTTGAACAGGTTTTCTGTATCTTGTTTATCAGTAATGATTCACGAGGTACAGTGCTATTAAAATCATAAATTCAGTACAAGAATTTAGTACATCATACCTTTGCCAATAATTTTAGTAAGACAAATATTTTGATCCAGCTTCTGAAAAAACATTGAACATATATGATGATGTGTTATAACACACTTCCTTATTTGAGTTTATCTCCAGATTGATTATTCAAATAATGAAATGAAGGATGATATGCTAAGAATAATTTTTGCATATTCATCAATTCAAGAAATGTTATCCTAAGAAAATGTTATGAGTAACATACACTCTTACCTTAATGTTAACATTAGGGAGATTAAGCTTGCATATAAAATCGAAACGCCAACCTATGACCAATCGCCCATATAAATGCATCGCTAAATATTTTCCATTCACATTTAGGTTGTGAAAAACATTGCAAGCTTAAAGTCCCTATTGAGAGTCTCTGAAAACCACAATCAATACCATTGAGTGTGTGGTGTATACTACCTTTATCATTATTTCTAAGATTTACAATAACATCTTTTTAGCAAAATGTCCGATTTTCTTCCATATTAATGTGAACAAATATAAACAAACATAGAATGATTCTATTGGTTGAGTCAACAATTTCAGTTATTAGGGAGGTTAAGATCGCACTATTTTGATGAACGTACACATGGAATGTGTAAACTTATGGCCCCCTATTCACGGTGTTATAGCATGACAGTTACGTCAAGGCGATTTGCAAAATTTTGCGGTAACGATAACAAAAAATGGCGGATGGGAAAGGCAGCATGTCCTCTTTCTCGCCTGTAGGCAATATTCACAGATAAGATTTCCTCTTAAACTAGTTCCATTCGGTGACGTATATATGGATGGTTATAAAGACTGGGTCAAATCTGCCAGGTGGTCTACAAGAAACAGAATATAATCTGTAAACCCACCGACTGAGATATCAAAGTTTATAATATTTGGTCCTTTCTCGTGTTGTCTCAGTACATGAGCCACTCAAAATATTAACTGTAAGTTTATTGCAAATTCAAAATACATTATTATGGCTTGAGTAGAACATATTAGGTGGTTTCCAATGCTCAATTGGCTTTGTAAGATCGTATGTAGGTTACATATATATACCACAAGGTTTTTAGGCAATGTAGACCATGCCCTAACAACAAAAACAAAAATAAACAAATTACTAAATTTTTGTTTAGTTTTGAATTTCAAACTCGACAGTTTTTCTCTTATTTCATGTTATCCCCGGGCATCAATTTGCAAAGGCTACGTTCAAAATATACATTACTGAAAGTATCACCGAATGCAATTCTTACATAAATCGTTCATCCTTTCATTGATACACAGAAGTAGAAAATAATGCGCCAACCTTAGTTTTCTCTTCCATCGCGGCCATTTTATTGGATAAATCAGTGAACGTAGCTGTCCAACCTCGTTTTCAGAGGTGGCGTAACCGTCATGCTATAACACCGTGCTATTGACTATTTTCACATCACTGGCCTCTTTTTGCCTGATTGATATAATGCCAATTGATTTAATGGTCCCCAGTTAAACCAGTTGAGAGATGGACAACATTACTGGGGGTCATAACAGTACTCGTTCATGTTCAAGTTCTCACACAAGTGTTTTACACAGTCTGTAGCCAGCTTTTACCAAGGGGTAGGAGCAGTTTTACCAAGGGCAAAGCTTTTGCCTAGGGATGAACTTTTTGACAGTTTTGGCTAAAAAATCATGCGAAGTGCTCAGATTGGTGAGAAACTGCATCATTTTGAAAGAATCTCTTGGGGGAGCAGCAGCTCCCTTTATCTCTCCCTCTCTACCTGGCTAATTTTCACATTTTTTATATTTCTACTATTCAAATTGACCAATCCCCATTCATGTCATTTTAACAGGTCCCTTCATTACTTTACACCAGTGTTCATTAATCCCTTGTTTTCTAGTCATATGTGCTTTTATTATTCAGTTTCACTATCTATTGTTTTGCCATGCCAGTTTTACATGTTTGCATGCTGAGTTTGTTTTATGTAATGTTTTTTGTTCCTTATATGGTTTACACATTCACTCAGTTGAGTTGGGGTGTTGCCCCATTACTAGTTAATGTTGCCTAGAGTTTGTGACTGTACATACACAAAGTATTTCAAATATATATTTTAGAAAACATTTTATATTTGATTCCCATCCAAGGGTCTCCCACTCACCCATTAACATAAACAAAGCATGAACTCTAATAAAAATGCCAACAAGACTGCAAGGGAAACTTAATCTATGAATTGGACTTTGCCATATCACATGTATTAGTCCCGTGACTAGGGAGGGGGGTTGAGAGACGACCCTCTCCCCTAGGCACATTTTCTGTCAACATCCTACAATTTTTCACCACTTTAGTACTTTTCAAGTGATGTTCGGATGATGCTTTCATTTAATTGCTTGCACTGATGGTTTCTCTTGAAAATTCATGCACATAGGTGATCTAGTATTTCAACACAGGACCCTGAAAGCGCTATTTGAACTTGAAGTAGAAGTATTCATAATATTACTGTTTGTATTATTAATCTCTATGATTTTTCAATAGGCTAACTCAGTCAGTGAATGCAGGATTAAAACACAACACACATGAGTAATTCACCCACCTATGCATGTTATTATTGAAAAACATCGCCATCTTTTACATCACTCCTAAATTATTTTTGTAAACATGCATTTTAAGAGGTTCATTTTTTCAAAAAAAACTCAAAAACAAACTTCATGGAGTTCCTTACATATTTTACATGATGAAACATGTGTTCAAGTACAATGAAACTTTGCATGAAAAATTGTAAAAAAAATGAGGGACGATGGTGAAAATGACGAATGTATTTTGAAAAAGCTTGTTGATGGGTGGATTAAACATGGATTATAAGATAATCGAATTGATCTAAAAACTATTCTTTGAACTTTTCTTGAAGATTATAGATTCACCTTTCCCAAGCATTTACTTTTTACAGCCAGAAACTACTCACAAAAAATTATCAACTGTCAAAATTATCAAAAGTCTGTTGCGATACTTTCCCTGCTCCTTTGTACTGAAACAAAACTAGTACATTTTTCAGTACACATTTGTACTGAAAACGCTCCTTTCAGTACAAATGCTCTGCCCTAGTGTATAATTCAACAGTGATAGAATTTGAAAAGGATGTAATTTAAACCTTAACATCTATAAATAGATCAATGGTTTGGTTTCAACTCATTTTGCGTTACAAAAAGTGCGTGATAATAATTAGATATCTAAATAATATACCTCGAAATATTATCTCGGAAAATGCTATTAAAACTATAAATATGATACTAATAACTTAATGGCAAATGATTCCATCTTTATTATCCATTGCCTGAAGTTCAGTAAACAATATACCAATGAAAGTGCTGAATGTATAAATACAAGTGATTAAATCTGCATTATTTTATAACGGTTGTAGCAGTAAGTTCCACACTATTATAGTTTATGTGAAAGATAAGAATCAAGCATAAATGATGAAATAATGTATTTGTGAGGTATATTTTGTTTATTGTCCCTGTTTTTCTATTTCTAACACCTACACAGAAACATGCCTGTAAAACAGAGGGCCCTTCCTATGATGTTTGCAAAAAATTCAACAAATCTACAGTACACGAGAAATTTACAAGTAGATTGCTGAATGAAGGTCGTGGTATAATGCTAAAATGTGTCAGGTCTTTATGAGTTTTTTAACAGTAACACTTTTGGTATGAGCTCCAGTAAAAAGGTGCAATATTACTAGTGAGCAAAGTCAAACTTTCCGTTATAAATCAAGCAGTCAGAGGTTTACATGACATGTAACAATACTTATAGATGACATTACTGGAATCATAATATAACATTTTAAATTGCTCCAGGATAATAAATACAGAAATAATAAACATAAACAAACAATTACATTGTTTTTCTCCTTAGCTTTTATTATTATCATTTCACCATAATTTTCTATATCCATCTTTCATTCATTTACTTAATATACTAGTTTTGGACCAAGGACTTAGGCAGATATTAGTCAATGTACACATTTGGATTAGTTTCCGATATGTATATAGTTTTTGGGATAATTAATTGACACAACAATATGGCAAAATGTCATGTATTAGTTATTAGTCATGTATCAATAATATAAGTTTATTAAATTGTAAATATTGCATTTTTGAAGGTCATTATGAATCTTTTCAAGTTTCATAAAATGAAAGTCTAATTAATTGTTTCAGCACAGCAATTTCCCACTAGTACTCGTATATGGCACTTGGTGTAACAACTCTGATACATCAAGGGCTTACACAGAGATCAGGGAACATAAAAGAGTGAATCCGAGTCCCCCGTGAAAAATTTTTTCTTCGGAGACTCAGACTAGATTTTTTATACATGTTCCTGGGCCTATGGTCTTCAAAGCTATTGAAAATGTACCTTTAATTACTATTCAAAGTCATAATTGCACCATCTTCAAATCATTTTCTGTGAATAGAATTTCCAAAGGGAAAGGTAGTATCATATATATGAACATAAACTCCTATTCCTACAGTGTGATTACATTCAGCTGGCAAGTGTTAATTATAATATCAAATAAATCACTTCACCAGTTGTAATGACAGGCTTGACATCCAGCAGTAATAGCATGTTATACTAGTACAGTAAGTCTGTCAAAGTGGAACACCTTTGGGGTCTCTCAAAAGTTATCAACTTGGGAGGTGTTCCAAGTTCATTTAACATTAAGTCTCTTTGGACACAGAAAAGTGTTCCACTAAAAGAGGTGTTCCACTAAAGTTCATTTAACATTGAGTCAGTTTGTCTTTGTGTGGACACTGAAAAGTGTTCCACTAACAGAGGTGTTCCACTTAACAGATTTCTCTGTACTTCTTAGTTTTCAAGTATCCCACCATGCATTTTGAGGAGATTGTGCAACTTTTGACGAGAAAACAGTTAATTCCCTGAAATGTCTAGGAGGCACTTGGTAAAGCTTCTGTCTTAGATTCTCTTGGTCTGCCATCAGAGGATACAGGGTGACACAAAATCCTGGACGGGTCTGAGAAACACTGAAACAATATGAAAAAAAGGTATCAACCAAATGTCATTGGAAATTTCAAAATATAACCATTTGCTACAAATGCCAAACACAAGTTAAAAAGAAAATATTTTGCATAACAAATGTCAACATTTAATTGGCAGTGTCAAAATAAAGTGATAATAAAATATTATTGGAACACCCGGTATTGTAGGACAGTACCAGGACCACATATCACGTCCAAAACACATTACAGAACAAACAAACGCCACGGTCTACTAATCATAAAATAAAAGATTAACCAATATCAGGCAACATTATCTAGATCCATTAAGTATGAGAACAATGTAACCATCTGAACCTATTTTCAGAATACAGTATCAAAGCAACCAATCAATCAAGATCGATTATCATACTACCAGGATCTAGGCTATTGTAGAACCCCTAACTGCTAACTCTCCCCTGGGTGTAAGACCCATCACATTAAAATAGTATCCATTATATTCACAAACTCATAAGAAGATCCATTATTGAAACCTTTATTTATGGTTTTCATAATAGATGTTCTACAAACATTTGTAGAATACTAGTTTTGAGCCCAACCCTAATCAAGAATCAGGAAATTTCAACTCAAACAGTACAGTAAAATCTGTCTAAGTGAAACACCTTTGATACCTCTAAAAAGCGTTCCACTTGGGAGGTGTTCCACTTAAAGTGTGCGCCAAAGTTTAAAACTGCGCAGGCGCACCGCTCTCGCTAAACTATATAAAGAGATTACCAGTTACACGATTCAGAGGTAAGCCAGGAAGGCGAACGATCTTCGTCTCGTGATGATTTCCCATATAATCGTAACCAGGGAAGTTTCACCATTGAAATTGAAAATCACTATTAGATATACTTTGTAGATGTTATTTATGAAGCTATTTAGTGTTTGCATCAATCAAATGGCTCATTTTGAACATATAAAAAGTATTTGTGTTTTGTTTCCCAGGGAATTGTATTGTGTGTATGCAGTACACACATAAATAGTGTACATTATACAGTACTTGAATAGCCTGGTTTACATAATATTGAAGGGCATGCTGATTACATGCACACGAGTACATGAATGAAGGCCTAATATTGATATACGTAGCTTGCATACCTAAATAAAAAATAAACTCTTCTAATCTCGGGGACTTTAAACAGGTTTATTTAACATTAAGTCAGTTGGTCTTGGGTCTCTGAAAAGTGTTCTGCTTATGTGTTTTCCACTTTAGAGATTTCACTGTATTAGTTTTTGTATTAGCTTTCTAAAATACATGTACAGTAAAACCTGTCTAAGTGGAACACCTTTGATACCTCTAAAAAGTGTTCCACTTGTGAGGTGTTCCACTTCACAGGTTTCACTGTAGTCTAACAATAACAATTATCATGCCAGACAAGGAAGTATAATCATGAGCTTTGATGGATGTTTTTCATATTAATAATATCAATAAACATATTAAAACATGTCATGCAGGGTAATGATGGACTGTCCCATTCGCAAGATTAACAAGGCATTAACATGCAAAATGTCACCACCTGCCATTTGTTACAGATGCCGAACGCTGACTGCCAAACATCAACCTCCAAATTTCGAACACCTTCCACAAAAATGTGTGGTGACATAAAAAGTTGGAGACCATAACAATATGTCACCACTTGTGATGGTGACATAAAAAGTCAATCAATATGTTTCTATTTTCTATTCCGTACCTCCTTCTTCCCCCCTGCTATAACCAATTTGGAAGCGATTAAACTGAAGCACGTGATCTATGATCTATGAATGCGCAATGACTTATAGATGATTTCTGTCGCAGTGATGCGACTGCCAATCAGATTGCGAGTTCTTAATCGGGGAAATGCTAACTGCTTATCGCAGGGTGTAAAAAGAAAGAATATATTCTGGATTTTGAAGCCCTGTGATCGAAGGATGAAATAAGTACAGGCTTTTTTATTTAAAAGTACATTTGCCCGACTTCACTTTGAAACAATGCTAGCTATGTTAAACTGTACTCACATATTCTTCACTGCTTTCTCTAGGGCGTTACAGGCTGCAATAGTTGCACCAGTCAGCAGTTGTAACACAGCAAGGTGTTTGCTCTACAACGCAACGATACATTTATAAAATACAATATATAAGATAAACAGGTTGAGATAAAAGAATGTTCATTTTGAAGTCTCTATCAAGTATGGTGTTACAGAAATCATGATCAGTATTGGGAAACAAACAATGAGAAATTGTCACTTTTATGGTCATATTTAACATGAGGTAGAATAAGAAACAAAACTTTAAAAAGTTCAGATTTTTTCCCTGCATTGTTTTGCAACTTGCAATAGTTACCTCTTGAACGAAGGCAGTGATATCTTTAGGCACAAATTTACTGTTTTTCGCAATGCAACAAAACCTTCTCAACTCCCTACACTTTCCGAGGGCCTTGAAGAAGGCAGAACTCAGAGGGAAGTTGGGCTGTTCCAACCTAAAATGTTTATAAATTTATTATTTTTTAAAGGAGAGGTATCGATATGGTGAACTGAATTCAACAATGTTTTTCTCTTAAACCAATTATTGAAAACATCCTGTAAAAAACAGGGTACTTTATGTAATGTTGACTGATTGGCAACAATTTAATGCAAAAATTATTTATATATATTTCATATAACTGTTTTTGTTAACATTTTTTGTTTTTATTATAATTATCCAAAGTTAACAAAAAGTATGCAAAAACAAAGCCCCCCAAAATAGATGAAAATTAAGATAAACCTTTTATTTCATTAACATTACTTTTTTAAAATCAACCAAATTTTCCTTTGTACAATTACAATATAGAGAGACCTAAACACGTTGTGTTTATGTCGTTTTGTTTCAATGAGGTTCGGATAGATGTTTCATTTCATTCCGAACATATGATACCAAGAACGAAAGAAGTGTCTGATGTGTTTTCTAAAACAATATAGAGAAAAGTTATTATATATATATAATTCAAATATAATGTTACCATCCGTAAGATGACCATTAAAATGACGATGTGTAAAATTTTCAGAATGTTTTGATGACTGACTGGTTTATGAGAAATGCGTGTTCAAAAAATTCACCATATCGATACCACTCCTTTATCGTTTCCATGATGACCTTGTATTGTAGATACAATATTGATGTCACTGGTGGAATGAAATATTTGTTTTACTATTCATATGCCAGGGGAATATGTATTTTAGTGATGTCATACTACTGGTTAGGACAACTATGACTTATTATTTTTGGCCATGTGTTAGGCCTGTAAACCAATCAAGAAGTACAGCGCTTCCATTAGGTTAGAAAATTTGTGAGTCCCAAAGACGCAATTTTTTTTTAAAGTGTGTCCTTTGAAAAAAAAGTGTGTCCCTTATTTCTAGCCTGTTTTGAGGTATAACTTTATTTTAAAAGCATTTTTTACCAAAACACCTTTCAGTTTGTGATTTCTTGCCGCGAATTTAAAACGGAAGTAAACGTTAAGTACGGACTGAATAAATGCATGTTCGTTCATTCGACAATGAATACATTTTATTTCATGAATAACCTAATATTTGTTTCTGAATAGGAAAAACCGTGGCGTGTCATGGTTTCAAATCTAAAAATAAACAAAGTCGAAAAAATTCGAGAGAATCATGATTATTTGTAAATATTCAACATGTTGAGCCTTATTTACGATTCAAATAAAGGTGAGAGATCATAATTATTTGTTTTTGTTAGGTATCGTTGTAAAGACATTGTAGTATTGACCTAAAAAAAATTTGCATCCAAAAAACGGAAATATTTTCAATTTTTGCGTCCTCCAAATTATTTTTGAGTCCTTAACATGTATGGGACGCCTTTAATGCAAGCCCTGAGTGAGGAATATGATAGTGAAATAGTAATAGGTCTCAGGTGCTGCATCCTTTTGAAAATTACAAGTACATGTCATCCTTTTGAAAATTACAAGTACATGTCATCCTTTTGAAAATTACAAGTACATGCCATCATGTTGTATATCTGTTACTACCCAGAAAAGTGATAATTTACTAAAAACAAATATTGAATAATTGAATGTTGGAAATATGTAAACATTTCTGAAGAATGTGCTAAACTCACCCTTCATGCAAATGATACAAATGTAGTTTTAATACCAATTAAAAGTACATCTCTACCTGAAATCATTCAGATTGTTCATTAATGGAAGAGCTTTATTGAGAGAGGCGTCATACTTGCAGTGCCCTGTCATCCCTATGAAAGCAAGAGAGAGCACCTGAATATATGGGCACTGTTCCGCGATCTCCACCAGAAAGTCCCCTTTGTCAATGTCTACAAATATATTGAAATAAGTAATGCAAAAGTGAACAACAAGGCATTAACATGAAAAATATCACCACCTACTATTTGTTACAGACACCAGAATTTGTTACAGACACCAGAATCTCTTATAGATACTGTGTTACAGATGCCAACGCTGAAAACCCTCCACAAAACTTTTAATCACCACTTACGGTGTACTGGTGACATAGTTACCAAAACAGTTATTTGATTGCAGCTAGGAGATAGAATTGCTTCAAATATGGTCAATGATTTGTGTGACAAGTCTAGGACACTGGAACTGTCATGTCAACATAGATGCAGGCTATAAACTTGTCACTCCCTGTATTAAAAGTAACTTATTTATAAGCTTGTGGTTTAATATGTATTCTAAAATATTATTAAGATTTGTATTCTAAAAGGTAAATGAATATTGAATATGAAAAAATGCAACTAACTTACTTGGTATCGCACCTAGTGTGAGTTTCTTCAGATAATACCACTTGGCAATATGAGAAAGGTCATGCTCCAACACATTTCTGGTACCAGAACTGCAATACAAATGGAGCTATCATTTTTATCTATATCTGTAATGTAACTTGTACTTGCCATTCTGTGCTGTTGGAGCTATCATAAAGTGTGTAATTTACCAATATCTAAAATTCTGTTTTGTTCAACCTATCATAAAGCATGCAATTTACCAAAATCTGAAATTCTGTGTTGTTCAACCTATCATAAAGTATGTAATTTACCAATATCTGAAATTCTGTGTTGTTCAACCTAAAATGAACCAAGTAATTTACCAATATCTGAATTTCTGTGTTGTTCAACCTATCATAAAGCATGTAATTTACCAATATCTGAAATTCTTTGTTGTTCAACCTATCATAAAGTATGTAATTTACCAATATCTGAATTTCTGTGTTGTTCAACCTATCATAAAGCATGTAATTTACCAATATCTGAATTTCTGTGTTGTTCAACCTATCATAAAGCATGTAATTTACCAATATCTGAAATTCTGTGTTGTTCAACCTATCATAAAGTATGTAATTTACCAATATCTGAATTTCTGTGTTGTTCAACCTATCATAAAGCATGTTATTTACCAATATCTGAATTTCTGTGTTGTTCAACCTATCATAAAGCATGTAATTTACCAATATCTGAAATTCTGTGTTGTTCAACCTATCATAAAGCATGTTATTTACCAATATCTGAATTTCTGTGTTGTTCAACCTATCATAAAGCATGTAATTTACCAATATCTGAAATTCTGTGTTGTTCAACCTATCATAAAGCATGTTATTTACCAATATCTGAATTTCTGTGTTGTTCAACCTATCATAAAGCATGTTATTTACCAATATCTGAATTTCTGTGTTGTTCAACCTATCATAAAGCATGTAATTTACCAATATCTGAAATTCTGTGTTGTTCAACCTATCATAAAGCATGTAATTTACCAATATCTGAATTTCTGTGTTGTTCAACCTATCATAAAGCATGCAATTTACCAATATCTGAAATTCTGTGTTGTTCAACCTATCATAAAGCATGCAATTTACCAATATCTGAATTTCTGTGTTGTTCAACCTATCATAAAGCATGTAATTTACCAATATCTGAATTTCTGTGTTGTTCAACCTATCATAAAGCATGTAATTTACCAATATCTGAATTTCTGTGTTGTTCAACCTATCATAAAGCATGTTATTTACCAATATCTGAATTTCTGTGTTGTTCAACCTATCATAAAGCATGTAATTTACCAATATCTGAAATTCTGTGTTGTTCAACCTATCATAAAGCATGCAATTTACCAATATCTGAAATTCTGTGTTGTTCAACCTATCATAAAGCATGTAATTTACCAATATCTGAATTTCTGTGATGTTCAACCTATCATAAAGCATGTAATTTACCAATATCTGAATTTCTGTGTTGTTCAACCTATCATAAAGCATGTAATTTACCAATATCTGAATTTCTGTGTTGTTGAACCTATCATAAAGCATGCAATTTACCAATATCTGAAATTCTGTGTTGTTCAACCTATCATAAAGCATGCAATTTACCAATATCTGAATTTCTGTGTTGTTCAACCTATCATAAAGCATGTAATTTACCAATATCTGAATTTCTGTGTTGTTCAACCTATCATAAAGCATGCAATTTACCAATATCTGAATTTCTGTGTTGTTCAACCTATCATAAAGCATGTAATTTACCAATATCTGAATTTCTGTGTTGTTCAACCTATCATAAAGCATGTAATTTACCAATATCTGAAATTCTGTGTTGTTCAACCTATCATAAAGCATGTTATTTACCAATATCTGAATTTCTGTGTTGTTCAACCTATCATAAAGCATGTAATTTACCAATATCTGAAATTCTGTGTTGTTCAACCTATCATAAAGCATGTAATTTACCAATATCTGAATTTCTGTGATGATGGAGATATCTGATTCTCAGCTAGGGCAGATTCAAAGTATGTTGTGACTAGTTCGAATTCTTCCATATTTGGACAGCCCTCTGCTATCACCTGCATAGGGCAATTTCCATCTTTGTCTGAAATCATTGAGAGAACAATAAATAGGTATGCAAATATTGTGTTTTTTATGTAACAAGTGGATTACAATTGAATACAATGCCATCATGTTATATTTACTTGTACATAAAAAGATCACTATACCACCACTATACAGGGTGTATTCAAAGAGACATGTAACGATTTTAAAATGTATTCACGTCAAATACCATTAGCTAAGAGTAAGGTGCAACCACATGATTTGCAACACAAACATATGATCTATTGTGCATGTGCTAGAGTTTTAAAATACTGTTATTATTGTTTATTGTAAGTCTGTTCTGTTAAAAGAATGGGTGAGTAATCAATAGTCATGTGCTTTCATACCATTATCCATCTTTACTTTTAACAAATAAAAGAATTATACGTAAGTGTCTGAATGTTCAAAGTTGTGGAAAAATAAGTAAAGTGGATTTTGCCATTTTTGAAAACCCCATCCGCTATATAAAAAATTTGAAAAAGTTGATTTGCCTTTCATTTAAAATCAGAATTTCTCATCTACTTTAATCTTCATTTACTTTATTCTCCAACAACTATTGCTACCATCACTAAAATGATTTATATTCAATACAATGGTGGTACATGTAATTTATTTTCACCTGGTGTATCACACTTTCTTTTTTTCCTTGCAACTCATTTTGTATTTTTCCCAAGTACTTTGTGGTCTTCATCTTTGGCATCATCAACGACTGCACATTCAGCTGGCCTGTTGTCATCCAAGTGACACAAGGAAATAGCCAATCCTCTCAAATCTGAAATGTAATACTAGTAATGTAAAATTATCCTCCTTCAGTCTACCATTGAATACACGTACAGTATTCACAAAATTGATTCTTTCTGTGCGAACAGCAATATAATGTAAGTTTTAGAGCAACATTAGCAAAATACTTATTATATTATTATTAACAGTGGAGGCTCATGTAAAGAATCCTAACTATAAAAATGCTTACTTTTCATTTTGCTTATGACATCAGGGAAAGTAATATGAACATGAGTACTGAGGATTCGTGACATGGGCAAGATTTGCTCATCCTTTGGGTTGCAAATACCACTGAGATTCAGATATTCCAGATTTGGACAGTGTTTAGATATAGCCTCAATACCATGCATGTTGGCTCGCCGTTTTCCTCTTTCATCCCCCGATTCTAGCATGACAAAGCAGCATTGCTCTAGACACAAAGAACGCAACTTGGACAAATTACTTAGCAGAATAGCAAGTTCCTTGGCTTCAATTCCCCATTTCTGTAATCTCAGAAAGCGTAAATTTATAGCATCTGACAAGGGTGTGGTATCATTGCTTGGAAGGGAGTGTGCACTAGAGCTGTCTAAGAGGTCCAAACTCTTCAGTTGAGCCATGTTTGTTAATATCTGCTTACTGTCCTTATCAAACTCTGGGTTTAATTCCAATTCAAGAAGTAAAGAACGCATGTGGAAAATCTTCCAAATGAAACTAAATTTTCCAAGATGTTTCATGATCCCACAGAATATGAGGTTCATTGTTATATTCTCTCGCCCAGTTGCGTGTGTGTATACACGTAAGTTGCTCATTGCATTTTCATCAATTGTAAAGTGGAACAATTCTTCATTCATCCTATGACATATTCCTGAAAATATTGATATCACTACATTGTATAATCATAGTTTCTAAAGAAATATTTTTCATTCAATTCAAAATATGCTTGAAAAGTCATGTACATGTACAGTGACATGTGTACCACAAGTGTTCTTTACTTAGATAGGTTTTACTACATATTAACAATGTTCTGGAATCATTAGATCATTCATAGAGGTTTTCATCTACTTCACTGCAGCACAAGGGATATCATTAGCAGTAGGCCAGAGGTTTTCATAGTTATTTCTTTTAAAATAGACTTGGTTTTGAATTACAACGATGAGTGTAAACTGTTATCATTGCAATATTCCAACACTGATGTCATTTGCACTGTATTTATGTATGTTTTGAAAATCTTAGCGATATTTCCACAAAACATTATGGGACAATTCAAATGTTGTACATAAAAATTGGTTTGAGATTAAATACTCTACCCAGTTGAGTTAGGAAATCATTTATGGGAAGAGCACTTTGTTCTGTAAGCTTACCTGCAGTTACATGGAGCTCTTCCAAAGCTGTACACCAATCTATGAATGTGCTGACATACCCAATAAAAGTTGATGTTATAGTTCCAGTAACCGCTCTGAAAGGATGGCTAACTTCAATACAAAGCTGTTTTATGTGAGACAGTGATTCTTGGCAGTCAGAAAAATTGTCTTTTTTCAGATCAGATATTTTTTCAAATGAAAATGCTAATGTTTGCAATTCTTGAAAACATGGCAACAGTGCTTCAAAGTCTTTTGGGGTGATTTTAGTGCCTTTAACATGAAGTTCTCGCAGCATGGTGCATTTCTTAATCTGAGGTAAAAGCTTGTTTCTTGCTATCCAGTAAACATTATTTAGATTAAGGACGGAGATATGTTTTCCATTATTGCACTGCTTAATGTAGGTTCTGAAACAGGTGTCTGTTAGACAGAAGTTGTCGCTAAAGGTTGTACACCTGAAAAATAAAGAAAAAAATTACAAACTACTGCACATGTAATTAACTAATTGCATCAGTACAGTACATGTAAATGTACATACAGGTGTATGTAGCTGTAGCGAAAACATTGGGCCCTAAAAACTGACACGACAGGTACATGTTACAATGTAGATTGAAGTGACATATAGTTATTAAATTATGATGATATTCAAATTCTATCCCTGTAACAGATTAATGTATGAAGTCTCCTTAGAATCAATTTTATGTAAAGTGGGGGACAAAAATAAATCTCAACCCTCAAAAGTTGTCACAATGAGCTTAATTCTAAGTTTCATGTCTCAAACTCTCCCAAGTGGTAGAAAAATAATTCCCATCCACTTTAAGTAGCACAATAAAGGAATCCAAAGCCTCATACCTGCAAATGATGGATAAATCCCTACCAAATCGGAATAATGTTTTCATGAATCGCCATGTTTGTGATCCAAGGAGGATTGACTCCCAGAATGCAACATCAAGTAACCTTATTTATTCGTGACATATTTCAAAACGGCGGAATGGCATTTTGAAAGCTGACACGTGTCATGTTGCATTCTGGGAGCCAACCCACATTGCGGCGTAATCTGGCTCCAAAATCACCTCAACATTTGAAGAGTCCGCATTAACATGTGAATTCCACATCAAATTTTTAAGTTCTTATTTGTCATTATGGACACAAATTCCACTATATCTGGACTTACTATAACGGAGAAAATAGAGCACTGAATACACTGAGGTAAGAATTTATTACATATGCGACAACATGTAACTTCCATAGGTTTTGTAATTCTTTATGCCCCCCACTGTACATATGTAGATTGCTGACTATAGGCATGGATAAATCATTGAATACTTCTTTTGAGTCACAGGCATTTGCACATTTTCAGTAGATCCAGCAAAGAATTGGTTTAAATATAATTCCCCCTCCCACGAGAGTCAGATTAGACCAAGAGGAAACCGAGGGTATTATTTCTGAATAGCATTGGTCTAATTACGTGTTACCTTGTCAACATTTTGTCAAAACAGAGACGCAACATTCTTTTATTAGTGCAGGACAGAGTCATTCTGCTCTGTAATGGCAGAAACTGTAGAATATTCAACAAAACAGGATCCGAGAGATTTTCCATTTCGGATTTTAATTTTAGCACCTCCTCGCAGAAGAGTTTTGAAGAGCGTCTTCACTTCCGGGTTGAAAATTTTGTGAGTCCTTTTTTCTCTTTTTGCCCTATATCTACACGTTTATACTTTTTATTCTGTATTATGCTCGTTGTAATGATTGAATCTAATTGATGACATGATACGAAAACATCTACAAGTTTATCATCCAAACTCTATAGATTCTTTCACTTTATGATTTTTTCACAGGTTTTTTCAGCTCGAATGGTAAAAGCTGAGAGAAAAGTCGTAGTAAACACAATATGAAAGATCCGATCTTCCATATTGTGCTTAATACTACTTGTCCCTTTGCCTTTGTTTTTGAGGTAGTGTTCAAAAAAGGTCTTCCTCTTATACATCAATGAACAGTGTTTTCCAGATTGTACACAACTCATCTGATATGTAAGATTGTAAGTAGTGAACTATACTATGGGTGACACAGCTGGCTTAGAGAAAGATGCTGTAGAGTTTGCTCAACGTGCGGTAGACTGTGACAAGCGTGGTCTATATGACACAGCAGCTTTTTATTATGTGGTTAGTAACAAAAGCGACTTTTTAAATGATTCCTGACTATTTCATGAAAATTCTGTAAAACTTGTTAATTTTGGAATCATCTCAAAAGTTTCACAATGAATTATTCCGTGACATGTTTATATTTATAGTGACTAAAAACATTGTTTTCTCACCCACCCACTAAATAAAAACAACAACATATAAACTAAGTTCAAAGCATACAGTATATTTCATTGTCTGTTTTCTGTCATCACATGTTCTTTCAAGTTAACATGTATTTATCTATATGTTATAATTGTTTTTATCATAAAGGATTATATAAAAACATGTAAAAACACCAATTTCATATTTTACAAGTAACTTATTCAACTTCAGGAAGCTGCAAACGCTCTACTGACCAGCTCTATGGCTGGCTCCCAGATACCTGGCCTAATAGAGCGGGCCAATCAGTATATACAGAGGGCGGAGATGATCAAGGCAGGCCACACTGGTACTGGAAGCAGTTTCCAGGCTCCTGTTAAAACACAACATCAGGTATAATGTTCATGCTCCAGTGAAGACACAAAATCAGAATGCACGTACATGTATATGTATTAATTAAATCCAGCATTGAATGATGCAGGTTGAAGATGCAGGACACTACATGTAATGCATCTACTGGAGTTGAAAATTTCCTGCCAAAATTGAAATAATTGATCCAATATTGAACACTTCTTTAAGTTGTAATAGCTAAATTAATATTTGACATCTAGTTTAGAAAAAATTGTAGGTACAATGTAGAACTCTGAACTGGACATATGTGCATATGCTATAGTAAGCATCTTATATTTCTGAAATTAAGAATTGATATATTTGTTGTATACTCATGTCTATGAACTGTCTACGTGTATTTCAGCTTAACATGGAGAGAGCTGAGTATACAATTAGAGAAGCATTTGATGAGGATGAAGGAGGTAACAAAGATGAAGCAATTGAACTCTATATGGAAGCAGCAGAGATGTTCCTCAAAATAGTATGTGAATCTGTGTATTCTGATTGTAATTACAATTATGAATTTGTTGAATTAAATTGATTTAGCTACATCTAAGTTTAAAAGAAATATTGAACCAAAATATTTATGTCATATTATGGTCCAGTACTATTGTTTCTTATTTTTAACATGTAACTCTTACCAATCTAATATACTAGTCTAGCTACAAGTCCCTGTGACCCCTCCCCCTCGTCACACCTCCCCCTCCCTCCTGTTTGTGAAAGTGTGTAGTCAAGTGGTGGGAGGGGGTCACATGGGCTTGTAGCTGAATTACTGATATATATGTATCTTGCCAATTTGAACTCCCTCTGTGGTCTGCTGATGAGGTAATTTCTCAACCAAAACACATATTATCATAAAATGGCAGGCCACGGGTCCAACTCCAATTAAATGGTCCAAAAAGAGATAAATGGTACATTTTACTTTTCAGCAAAAAGAGAGCTCTACTGATAAGGAAAAGGTTGGGAAACTGGCACTGCAAGCGATCGAGAGGTGACAACCTTTCAATATTCCTCTTTTAGATAGCCTTTAAGATCCTGAACTTTTAATTTCATAATAGACCTTATGCAATTTAGTAACAAGCTGTAGGTTATGCGACATTTTCTTAACCTATTTCATTGTTTCATTTTCTTTCCAGAGCTGAAAAACTGAAAGGCACTGGTCCTAAAGCTCAGTTAAAACCCAAGCCACCTGAGGCAGGCCGTGCAATGCCCCCTTTAGGTGAGTGTTAATAAATCAATGCCTTAATTTCAGTTGTTTCCATGACTATGGAATTTCAAAAAGAGCCATGTCATTATGTTTACCTAAAAATATTAAAATTTAAACAGGTAATATATGTTTTTGCAATAGTGTCATTTAAAGTTTACATGTGCTGATGAATTTGGGAAACTCCTGGTCTTATTTTTTCCATCAAGGGTTTGGAGCGTTTGCTGATGCACCCGTGGGTAATGGATCTAATGGGGGTGCAAGGTCTCCATCCCAGGGTAGGCCCCGAGCAGTAGCTACCCAGGGGGCAGGAGGTTATACCAAAGAAGAAATCGAAGTCTTGAGGTAAATTAGAATTGTTATTATAAATTAAAAAACAGCTTTTGAATTAAAAAATAGATTGTATAAAAATCTTGGAAAAATGACCTGCTCCTATATAATGTTGAACACATTAGCTGATAAAATCCTTATTGTAAGAAAAACATGATACCAATGTTCAATTACTCTTGAACAAAGATTTATATATTGCAGACACACCTCATATGTGAATAGAAGGGAATATGTACCATTTATGTCTGTGGATGTCAGAGAAAAGTTTGGATTTCCAATCCCTTTCACGTACGTAATGTCTCAATTTATAGATAAAGACCAGTAGTTAGAGGTTATGTCACTATCGTGGCATATATGCCGAGGGCATATGTACCACGATAGTGACATAAATGATTTATAACATACCTATGATGATGTAGACTGGTCAGAGAGTACCGTTTTCTTATAGAATTGACAAACAAATGGTTTGAAAATGATTGAAATGAGTTGAGAAAAATTGCTTGCGCAGTTTTATCTTCGATTGATTGGTTATGACGTCAGCACCTTGACCAATCAGGAAGTTACTGGGCGCGGGCTTTCCAGTATATTGACACAGTACCAACATTTTAGGTGTGGTGGCACTTAAAGACCAAAACAACTGAAAACCCTTAAGATTACATGTATGTAATAAAAGCAGTATGAAATATAATAGATTCATGGATTATGAAAGGTTATTGTGTGAATCATTATCCATTCTTATTTACATTAACATTTACTGTATTACATGAGCTTTTGAATAATTATTTTTTGAATGTTTGAAACTTTTTAAAACACTTTTTAAAATTTTATTTATTCATTTTCACATTATAGAGATAAGGAGGGAAAGTTAGCCCTGTCTCCAAAGCAAAAGAACAGGTTTAACAAGTGGGTGAGACCAGATGATTTCTTAGATAGCCCTACTATGATCTTAGCTATATCAAGCTTTAGTATAAAACAGGTATGAATACAATCACGACTGTACAGGAAAACTTGTAAACAGACTATTCTGATCTTGATCTATATTTGTACTTGGTACACTAGCGAAATTCATCGGACATTATCCTAAAATAGTCAATCATCATAGACATAAAGTATACTTCTTTCATAGTCAAAGATATAAAGATTAAGAGTATCGATCACCATGCCATCTTTATTTGAAAATTGTTTCTATCGCCCTTAGCTTGTGGAAAATATAATATGATGTCCTGTATTTTAACACACATGTACTCCATGGCATGTTTGCAGACCATTGTTTCCGACTGCTCCTTTGTGGCATCTGTTGCTATTAGTGCTCAATATGAGAGGAGATTCAAGAAGAAACTCATAACCAGGTAAGTTGTTAAATTGATAAACAAAAATGATAAGTAACATATTATCTCAAATTATTACCTACATGTATTTGAAAGATGGCTGAAAGTTGGAAATGACTGAATCAATCATCAATGAGATTTAATAAGAAAAAAATAAAAGATAAAAAAAATCAAAAAAAAATCAATGAGATTTATCATTGCAATTGAGATCAGACTTGAGATTTTTATAACATTCTAGTTGTGGGTATTGGTCACATAATTTACATGTAGGTCTGCTTGGCCATTTAAAGCAATGGGCCAAAATTGGTCCCTTCTATACACATACTTGAACTCATTGAATAAACAAGAATTCATGCCAAGGAAGTCTATTGGCCTTGAGGTATCAACCATGCTTGCCTGCTCTTCAAGAAAAGTAACTGACCCAACTTAATGGAAGTTGTGTTTACTATTCCAGCATTATCTACCCGCAGAACAGACAAGGGGAGCCCCAATACAATCCTTGTGGCAAATACATGGTCAAGCTTAACATCAATGGTGTGCCAAGAAAGGTATGTTTGTATCCATAACAATTAACAATATCATTGGGCTCATACAATGTCAAGGTCAAATTATTATTAACCTCTTGAATCCTAGGTTCTAAAATATGTTGAAACCATATAATTTTTCATTTTTTGCCAGCTTTTGACATTTACATACATATACAACAGACAATGTTCAATTTAGTAAAATTAGACGGCAGAGATCATTTCTAGACATTTTAAAACAATTTTTGTGCAAATTGGATAAAAATTGTTCAAATAAGAGCAATTTTAGTGAAAAATTTTGTGACGGATTATCTCGTCACTCTGGGTTTCAATGTTATTTCTGAGGTGACAAGAAATCTCGTCACTCTGGGTAGTCAAGAGGTTAAGGCAGTTATAATAGTGTTTCTGCTTAAAACTCTGCAAGACACGCCTAACCATCGCGTAAGCAGGCGTCACCGTACAGCGTCAAAAAATACAGTAGTACAGTTTTCTGTACGGTGACGAAAATTAACTGAGTTGAAGCAAAAACTATAATGAGGGTTTTAAAAAGATTAATTCGATGAAAATAAATACGATTTCGGGTGTAATAAAAACAGCATTCTCTTAGGGATGGTTTTAACTTTCTAATTATGATAAAAGTTTTTCGAGCACTGCTCAGATTTTTTCTGACTGGATCGGCCCACATAATCGACTCGAGAGAAAAATGTTGTTTTTTTCACTTTTCGTTTGGTTATTATTTTCCCTGTCGTCTGAGAGTATGGATTATTTTTATGAGAATATGTATTTGTTATCTACACATTTTAGAACAGATGAATATTCGGCAAAAAATCATTCAGTGTATTTATTTAAAAAAGATCAGAACTATACGGTGACGCATCAGCTGTACGGTGACGCTTCCTTAGATTTTATGAAGTGCTCTAAGCTTACTGTTCGAACAAGAGGTAAAGAAGCGTCAGATATACATGTACATTATCACTGGTAAGTATCAAGCGAAGGTTACAGCCGTCACCTTCGCATTTAAGATGGCGGACAGGAAGTATTAATTTCGATATTTTTAGTTTTCATGGAATTAACTATTTGAAAGTTGACGTAATGCTTTGGTATCATTTGAACTAAACCAGACTTTTCTCATATGACTAACAAAGATAGCCTACACAGCCATCTTTACCCCATGCAAGATATTGCATCTTTCATCCTAAAAAGTCACACGTGCAAGATGAGATTTACTTGTGACATCCCTTGTTTTAAAACATCAATAACATAGCAACAAGAGAGTTTTTGGTTTCATGATCTTTACCGTATCATACATTTCCAGTAACCTTCCATTAAGCGCCCATGCACTATATATGAACAAATGATCATACTCCAGAGTTTCCATATCATACAATCTTAGTCTCATTTAGTTCATCAAAGCATAGCGTCACCGTACAGCTGGTGCGTCACCGTACAAATTTGATCTTTTTTAAATATACATAATGCATGGTTGTTTGCTGAATCTTCGCCCGTTCTAAAAAGTGTAGTCAACAAAAACATATTCTCATAAAAATAATCCATACTCTCAGACGGCAGGGAAAATAATAACCAAAGGAAATGTGAAAAAACAACCTTTTTTCACTTGGGTCGATTATGTGGGCCGATTCACTCAGAAAAAATCCGAACAGTGCTCGTAAAACGTTTATCATAATCAGTAAGTTAAAACAATTTCTAAGAGAATGCTGTTTTTATTTCACATGAAATCGTATTAGTTTTCATCAAATTAATTTTTTTAAACCCTTGTCATAGTTTTTGTTTCAAAGCAGTTAATTTGCGTTACCGTACAGAAAACTGTACTCCGCTATTTTTTGACGCTGTACGGTGACGCCTGCTTACGCGATGGTTAGGCGTGCAAGAGTGCATTCAAAAATGTGCTTTTCAATTATGTTCAATACAGAGTACATCCTCCTAAAGCAGGTGTTCAGAATCTGTACCTCAGATATTTGGGTCTCTTGGAGCCCTTCGATCGGAGGATGTACATAGTAGTGTCATCTATTCATAGCTTGAGCTAAGGACTGGTCCACTGGTCATTCCCAGATTATTTTTGAAACAGACCAGTTGATTTTTGCAGTAGGTATGGGAAAATTACATAGCAACTGGTCCGTATTATGCCATTTTGACCAGCTGCTCTTAGAACCTTAACTCAACCCTTGCATCAATTGATCATTGCAGGTTATTATAGATGATTACCTACCAATGAGTGCTGATGGTCAACTATTGTGTTCCTACTCTAATAACAGAAATGAACTGTGGGTGTCCCTCTTGGAGAAAGCCTATCTCAAGGTCATGGGAGGCTATGACTTTCCTGGATCTAATTCTGTAAGTATACAGTAGGTCCCTTGTTTGTAATGAGATACTTTACAGTACATAAATGCTTTCATGCTGAATATAGTGCAAATTAATATTTGGTGGAGTTAAGAGGTATAAGAATTTAATCGAATATTTCCACGGCCTGTAGCTGAGGGCATTCGAGGGTTCCAGCAAATGTTTGTTGTTTTGCCGTTTTTGGTTGTATTGTCATTTTCTGCCTCTTCTGTTAAAGAACCAGCATCAATATCGCTGGATCTTACTAATTGAAATTTAAATGAAGTATATATTAGATGGGACGTAATGAAATTGATTTTTCTTACATTCTCTTGCAGAATATTGACCTCCATGCACTGACAGGCTGGATACCAGAGAGAATTGGAATCAAATCAAGTGCCAAGGAGTTTGATGCTGAGAAAGTGTTTAAGAAAATACAAGATAGATTTCACAAAGGACATTGTCTGGTTACTGTAGCGACTGGAGATTTAACTGAAGTCGAGGCAGATCGCGCTGGACTTGTTCCCACTCATGCGTATGCTATGCTGGATGTCAGAGAGGTCAAGGTGAGTTTTGGATCTGCATGGGAAACAACATCATAGGAAATTGCTTAAGATGGGAATATACAAACAAATGTATGTTAATTCCTCAATCATTCAGCATGGGTTTTTATAAAATTAAACCTTGTTAAGCATTCTTCCATTCTACCCAGTTTCATTGATCTATCTCTTACTGGCTATATGGTCACGATTTCATGGACATTTACAAAATATGCTCCAAATACCAAAATCACCCACCTTAAATTAATCCCCCAAGACTTTTATCCACACTAACAACCCTTGAAACATCGGAACAAAAGATAAGAAGGAAGATGAGCCACAAGATGTCTTTTGTCTTATGAACAACCTTGCCGGAAATGGAGTTGTTAAACTTCAATTTCTATTGTAGGGACAGAAACTGTTCATGTTGAAGAACCCATGGAGTCATCTAAGATGGAAGGGTAATTTCTCAGAGCATGATACCACTCACTGGACACCTGAGCTCCAGAGACTATGCAATTATGACCCCAAAAGTGCCCAGCAATATGACAATGGTACGTACACCATTGTAGAAAAAACATATCTTCTTGACTAGAATTGATGGCTATTAGCCTCATAATATCAAGATATGTACCTCATAAAAACTGGCTGTTTTTGTGGACTATAGTTTGCATGTAGAGTTATACCAGTACTAAACTTGTATTTGTGTTTTGTTTCCAGGAGTATTCTGGATAGACTATGAATCAATGATGAAGTTCTATGAAGTTATATATCTTAATTGGAATCCAGATATATTCAGTCACACTACTTGTATGCATCAGTAAGTACAGTTTATTCTGTCTCATCATTATCATTAGTTTAGGTTCCATGCCTAAGTCTAAGATTTTCATTTTCCATACAGTGTAACATTTGTATGTGTATATGAACAAAAGTACTGAATGTTCATTATACACGTATTATGATAAAACAAAGATGTTGCATCAATTATTTTAGCTGACCTTATTGTAATAAACTAATAATTCTTAAATGTGATGACATTTTTATAACACTCAAAAAATGAATGAATTGAATTTTGTATTCTATGAAATCCAATTTCCCCCTCTCCCAGGCTAATATTCATATTTGTATCCTCATCACTCCTGTTATTAGGTTTACTATATTTTATGATAAATATTCTATTATGTTGTAATGTTGTAGCACTTGGACTGCTAAAGATGGCCCCCGCAAGGATGCTTACACCATAGGAGACAATCCCCAGTATAAGTTGGAAGTCAGGGCACCTCAGCCCTGTGTGGTCTGGATTCTCCTTACGAGACATATCACTGATAAGGTAAATTCGACTACCCTTGGCCCTTTACACTAAGGACTAATTTTTTTTTTATCTATCAAGGTTAAGTATACAGTACTGTGTACATTTTATCCTTTCGCATTACCTATGTTAACTGGCATTGTGATTAGTGTAATCAAAGAGGGCTGATGCTGGGCAGAATAATATCAGTAAACTAAGATCAGTTACACTATTTTTTGGCTGAAGTTCATCTTGCTTTTTGTTCACCTTTTAACTACCTTCATTTCCTGAAACACAATTCTGATTCCTAACACTTGACATACAATCACCTGTTTCATGAGATAGGGCTCTACTTGCGTTATTTGTTGATCAGCCCTTTTTATATACAGCACATATAACTTGCATGAGATAGGGCTCTACTTGCGTTATTTGTTGATCAGCCCTTTTTATATACAGCACATATAACTTGCATGAGATAGGGCTCTACTTGCGTTATTTGTTGATCAGCCCTTTTATATACAGCACATATAACTTGCATAAGATAGGGCTCTACTTGCGTTATTTGTTGATCAGCCCTTTTATATACAGCACATATAACTTGCATGAGATAGGGCTCTACTTGCATTATTTGTTGATCAGCCCTTTTATATACAGCACATATAACTTGCATGAGATAGGGCTCTACTTGCGTTATTTGTTGATCAGCCCTTTTATATACAGCACATATAACTTGCATGAGATAGGGCTCTACTTGCGTTATTTGTTGATCAGCCCTATTTTATATACAGCACATATAACTTTGGTAATCATTTCTTAATTTGAGTCCCCTGTTGTTGCACATTTCAGAACCTCTAAGTCTAAGTGTGATCTTTGACTATTGTGTATTATTTCAGGATGACTTTGCTGACAACAGGGAGTTTATAACAGTTGTAGTCTATAAACCTGCTGGCAAGAAAATATTCTACCCTTGTGAGTTACATTTAGTAAATATTCTGCCCTTGTGAGTACATTTATAGGAAATATTCTGCCCTTGTGAGTTACATTTAGGAAATATTCTGCCCTTGTGAGTTACATTTAGTAAATATTCTGCCCTTGTGAGTACATTTAGTAAATATTCTGCCCTTGTGAGTACATTTATAGGAAATATTCTACCCTTGTGAGTTACATTTAGTAAATATTCTGCACTTGTGAGTACATTTAGGAAATATTCTGCCCTTGTGAGTACATTTAGGAAATATTCTGCCCTTGTGAGTTACATTTAGTAAATATTCTGCCCTTGTGAGTACATTTAGTAAATATTCTGCCCTTGTGAGTACATTTAGTATATCCTGCCCTGTGGTAGAATATTCAATAAATATTATATGCTTGTGGGTTTTAGATAGTCTAGTCAATAGTCAATCCTTGTGAGTATATTGATAGTGAACATAGCGACCAGACGGGATACCCTCCTGGGTATGCTAAGTGCAGTGTAACAAGCCTGAACTGAAAAAAACTGAATTACTTGCCCTGAATCACATTTAAGACCTTCAAATCTGAAGTCTGATGCTCTACTAACTGTAAATCCAAGGTTTGATGCTCTACCTGAATTGTAGTGGTAGCAATGTTACATTTCTTAAAAGTCTAATTTATGTTTTCTCCAGATGAGCCAGCGCCATATAAAGATGGCGTAAGAATCAACAGTCCCCATTACTTGTGCCAAATGGTGGAGCCTGCCGGGACGTCCCAATACACTCTAGTCATCTCTCAGTATGAGAAGAGCAATACCATTCACTACACCCTCAGAGTTTACTCCACGGCTCCTTTCTCATTGGACAAGATTGGAGAACCTTACATTCCAAAATATGAAAAATCAGTGAGTTTAATACATATACCGTATTCTCTGTAATTACCGCCCACTCTCTAATAAGCGCCCACCCCGCTTCACAAAGTCCAAGAAACATCGAGGAATCAACAAGAATTGAAGAATATATCAGGAAAAAAATATTTCTCAAAATCCAGGAGCGGGCGATAATAGAGTACTTACCCTAAAACTGCTGTAAACACGACGCGTTTTGTAATTCTATGCATCCTCTCGATACATATCTATCGATGGGTGCTTCCCACACCATACCATGCTAATATTGTCTCCAAATAGTCCATAATGAATGAAGGAATTGTTCTTTATCGGCATTCAGAAATTTCAAAAGCTACTGCGCAGATGTTCTGCGCATGTCAAGGTCGTGAACTTTCTGGTTTCTTTTTAATGTTTCTCGACTTTTACACGACTTTTGCACGAATTATGATGATCTCTCATCAAATTAGAAATAATGTATAACTTTAGATCGATATCCAGCAGTCTCTAGTGGAAATATTGAAGGTAATCGGCGATAATGACAAAGTGGGCGTGCCGGAAATAAATTAGACATAGACGGGTCTTCAACCACTGTCAATATTGTCTAAGCGATCTTTACCGTATTCTCTCCAATAACAGCACTTGTCATATTATTATAAAAATATGTTGAAGAAAATGCATTCTTGTCAAGAAAAATTGCCATACATGAAATTCCTCGGGATTTCTGATTTCTTTCATACATGGGCGCTTATTAGAATGGTCTAAATAATGTATTTTCAATTTTCTAAACGCCCTGGGCGCTAATTACAGAGAATACGGTAAGTACTCTAAAATATATTTACACATGAAGAACTGTAAAAACTGAATGCAAAACAAATTTTGAGAAATCACCCAATCAGCAAAAGTAATAGTATCTAAATATAAAAAACTAATCTCAGGAAAAATTAATAGTACCAAGATTTCAAAATCACAAAATATTATTTGTGTCAAATATTGCCAAGAGTACATATTGATGTCAACAATGCCCTCGGGTGACTGGCATTAGAATTTATGCGCTATATGAATGTTTCTTCATCTGAAAAGTTTGTGTATTCAAAAAGTGGAATGAATTAATCAACTCGCTTAAAATCGATAAATTGTTGTATTAAACTCATTACAGTGTAGTGGGGAGTGGAAAGGTAAAACAGCAGGGGGATGTGGCAACTACAGAGAGACCTATCAGAACAACCCCATCTATCAGGTGAAGATAGACAACACAAGTACAGCTAACTGTATACTAATTGAGCTGAAAGGCCCAAAGTAAGTACTCTTTCCATTAAGTTACTTCATCTATAGTACACATAAAATCGTCATTGATTGTATTGCAAAATGCAAATATGAGACAATGTCTTGAACTATTATGAGAGCTTTACCCACTGTTATCAAGCTAAGAAATTGAAGTTAATCGGGTAGTACCAGAATCATGAGAAATTTTTAAGGGAAATACAAGGCATGTGTGAATTTTCTTCTTTGGTGCACTTACATGTGTACATGTATGTGTTTATGTATCAGGTTAAAAAAGTTATTTTGAAAACTAGCACATGGTATGTAACATAGACACCAAAGGGGATTTACAGTACATATAAAACAAGATTTATTGGGACACCCACCCAGCAGACCCCCCCCCCCCCCCGGCAAACTGATCACAATATAGAACCCTTATTGCAGGCAGTACAGTGTTGGCTTTGAGGTGATAGCAGTGTCTTGTAGTAACCCTAGTGCACCGGGTGCCTTCACTAAAAAACAATCAGGAGATTTCAGGTACAGAATCAATGTTAATGTTCTTTTATGGAATTTTTTTTATTCCAAAAATATTTGTTCTATTTTAAACTTACACACATTGCTAACAGTTGCAATCATTTGTACCAGAATTCAAGTTATGTTTGAGATTTTGTTAATTTTATGATTTTTTTTGCATTGGCTTTCAGGAAGGGGTTTGTGTGTTTATCATTGGAAAGCCTACCAGGAGGGGTGTATAACATCAGACCATGTACTTTCTACCCAGGCAATGAAGGGCCTTTCATTCTGAATATCAGTACAAATGTACCAATCAGCCTTACCAGACTACAGTAAGGCTAAACTGTATTGATAGACTGCAGTGTGATATACTTCAGTATAGGATAGACTGCGGTAAATGAGACTACACTAGGGCTAAACTGTAGTATGCGAGACTGCAATATGATAGACTGCAGTGCAGTATAGACTGCAGCTAATGAGACTGGGGTAGACTAGTCTATACTTTTTAAATGCAATCACTTCAGTGCTTTCTTAGTGACAGATCTAGAGAATTTGGGGATCTGAGAAATACAGTACGGTTTTCCTCAGGATTTTGGTGCTAATTTACATTTATCAGTTTTGACTAAAAAATGCCCGAAATATTCCTTTAATCAATATTTGAAAAATATATCTGTAAATTTTCTTATGTGATTGCAATTTACCCCGTGCTTTCTTTGTTACAAAGTAAGGGGAACCTGGGGCAAGATGGACATATATTTGCCCCTACCACTAGGATAATTTTTAAATGATCTAGCTGACCTCTAGCTCTCTATATACAATGTGCAAGAATATTTTAACAAATGTATACTATCAGGGAGACAAACATGATCTATATGCCTCGTCTTAACCCATGGATTACTGTGATATGTGCAACATGACATTATTAGATTTGTATATATTTGCATTCTTTGGTGCTTACTGTGCAGACTGGGGGATATACATGTTATTTCATTGGAATTTGAATTATCTATCTCATGGTATACTATATGCAAGCAATGATGGAAATATTAAGACAGCTTGAATATAAATGGTGTATTCTTTTCAGACACCCTGTGACCTGCATTATATTTCTCAAAACGTTTCTTCCTGTTATTCTATTATACTCTTGACATGACATGATGATATCCCTGGAATTATTGACAGGCAATAATGTTATACGAGTAAATATGTACTTTCACGGTCAATTATGTTTTGGGAGATATTTCTCAGGTAAATGTGTGAATTTGCAAAATCATTGAATTATATTTGAAAATGAACTGATTTTATTATTGGTATATTACCATTGTCATTTTGAAATACTGTATCATAAAAACTGACTTGCCAAACTTATCTTACTGTTGAATGTTATACAAGTATGTGCCTATCAATTGTATTATTGGCAGGCCTGTTAGCCAGGTGGAGTTCGAACCCCCTTGCCAAAAAATCTTTCAAAATCATGCACTTTTTCACCATTCTGAGAACTTTTTAAGTGATTTTGGCCATTTTTGGACCAAAATTGTCACAAGTGAACCCCCCTGGAATTTTTCAAAAAGTGAACCCCCCTTGGCAAATTCTGGCCCAGGCCTGATTGATTTGACAATATAGTACTAGGTTTTACACCAAAAAAACAAACAAAATTCTTTGCATTCATTTTACTTTTATTAACAAAATTTCTGATGATGTTTTCATCAAAAAATACTGTATTTTAATAAAAAATATGCACCTATTATGTCTATTTTACAATAGTATTCAAGAAAAAGTTAACAAACAAAAAATATAAATATATATTTGCAACAGCTTCAGATCTACATACAGGTATATATATAATACCATAAATTCCCAAAAATAAATCCTCAGAAAAAAAACACTTTTTTCAACTATAAACATTTTCAAATTGATTTATTATCAAAATATTTGGTGCACAAATTGGATTAAATGATGCAACTAAAGTTTTACATTGATAATATAATACATGCAGTTTATCAGAAAAATAATGTTTTGGAATTAATAAGAATTCATTCAGGTTTTAAACATCTATTCCTCAAGTTTTCTTGAAACATTTTATCGTAAAACCATATTCAAACATGGATCCCTCTTCCCTTTTATATTTCTCTATAAATATGCAAGACATAATGTTAATTGTGCCTGTAATTGTGATTTGACATTTTGGTCACGCAGAACAATGAATGAAATCCTGCAATAAAAGCACAAAGCAGAATTTTTTAATGCAACATTTTTATATTTCAAAAAAAATGTTGAATGGAAGATTTGGGGATGATGTCCAATTACCAGCAATTGTTGAATTACAATGTTTATTTTGTTAAGGGGAGGGGGTAAAAGATTATATTGCTAATGGAGAGTGTTGATTTTTTGATGTTCAAGTGAAAGACAGTTCAACATTTTCAAATTTTGTTAGAAGACGGGAGGGAGGGGGCATTAATCATAATGAAATTAACTATATATCTCAATGACTGCTGATAGTTGGACAGCATCCCCTAAGACCTACATAGTATATTAATAAAAATCTCATTAAAATACGATAGAAAAGTGGAATGATAACAGTAAATACAGAAAATACAAAAGTTCTCTTTGTTGTAATATTAAATAACAGATAACCCTCTTCCTCTCATTTATGAAAATAAATAATAAACAAGTTCAACCATCACCTATCCCCTCAAATATTTACAAACAACACTGAGTAGTCCATACCATTGTTACAAGAAATGACCTTGTAATGTATGTTTCCCTGTCAATTTTTTTACCTATATATTTTTGCAATTTGGAAAATAAAATAAATTAGGCTGGTTTCTAGTCCTCTATCATTAAAAATATGCATATTTAAATGCTAACACAAACAACCCTGGGGCATCCCATATAAGGCAAGATTAAAAAACAAATGTCTCAGATCAGATAATACATACACTGTTGATCATAAAATGGAATATTGGGCATTTCATAAAAATCAGTAAATCGTCTTTATTGTAAGATTTAACAAAAGTTTTAACTTTATGAAAGTATGCAAGAATGATTCCTCCAGAATGACAAGGTACAAAAGATGTTCCAAGAAACCTTTGTTAGTCTGAAGAATATGCTCTATTACCAGAATATTCTCCAAGATTTCAATGGATTCTGACAGATTAATTCTTGGAAAATGAAAAAATATTGTGAATTATAAATGTGTCCAGTTCATTTATCCTGACGGATTTATGAAAAAATAATTGAAAAATCTCCATGCACTAAAATTTGAAAGTACATTGAATGATTGAAAACAAGGAAATCAATGTTAAATTGGTAGATATTCCATATTTTTGAGCAACAGTGTATTTAGATAATGAACTCATAATCAATCACCCATTTTAGTGGCACAATATCCATCCAGTCATTTTAACACTGTGTAAATGCCCTGGCCCTTCTCTAAAAAATTTCTGGTGTGTTACGAGTAAATTGTGTGAAAACATAAGCGTGAGTTTACATGGCAAGTTCCTAAACCATATGGGCAAGTAAAACATATTTATGTGAGATTAAATACAAAAGTTATGACCTTATTTACATGTATAATACTCACGGTGAGCAACCATACCGCACCTTGATCACCCCGGTGCATTGTTCCTTGACCCCGAAAAGGAAAATATAGTAAGAACATTGAAGAAATGGACCACATTCAACATCAGGCCCTGAGGTCGGAAGCCAGTTATTTTTTATCTTTGCCCTTTTCGGCATATTTAGGGAAAAGTGGTCCATAATCTTCGTTTTGACCTGAAGGTGTACAACACTTATGACACCCTAATCATTGCTATTATTGCTATTTGCTATCATTTCGTTAGTTCAATACTTGACCTGGTATTGCACACTCCCTTCAATATTATCGAACAATACATCACATACATGTACAGTAAAACCTGTCTTAGTGGAACACCTTTGGCACCTTTAAAAAGTGTTTCACTTGTGAGGTATTCCAATAAAAGAGGTATTCCACTTAACAGCTTACACTGTATATACACTTTTTAAAGGCCAGGGGTGACTTTTAAATATGACATTCTGACAGAACTCATATGGTTGATTGTTCTTTCATTTCTTTCAATAGCTAATAATGCGCTTTGTGTGTATGATGATTCAATTCCTCAAAAACTTCACCCAATGGCATTTTCTATCAAAAATAGTACCTCTTTTTCAAGTAAGTGCCCATGGTCTATAAGTGAGAATCTTGAGTACCTAATACACATGCACTGAATCCCACATTATAACAGCAATCAGTTGATGTCTTGAAATAAAATATAACTGCAATGTTGCATTGAGACTTAACCTCCTATAAACTAAGCTTTAATCTAATTCTTAATTCATAGAAATACAGATCTTTTCTCTTCTAATTTTGCTTTCTTATAAAACATAGAATTTAAAATTGCAAACTACAGTAACTAATGCATTGTAAATTTAACACTTAGTGAACCGTGTCACATTGAGCAAGCGTACACGATTCTCATCATTTCATGTTTAAATTTATATGCATAAATAGTTGTGTTTATTCACAATTTTTTATGTAAGATGATCATTTTGTATCGTGTTTGTTCAATATTAATAATTTATGTTGTATTTGTTCACAATTGTAAGAATTGCACACCCTGAGCTTGCTAGCAATTTACTTTCATTTTTATAATCTGTATTGTTAACTTATCCCTGCCCTTATATTGTGAGGTTCATTCACAATTTCAATCATGACATCACATGTTTGTTCACAATTACGTTTGCCTAGCAAACGTTTATATCCCATCACCAAACTACACACTTCTTTGCTGGGTTCATGGGACTATTCTCTGCACATTTGTACGCCTTAGCAAAGTCTTTATTGTTTGATAATACACCATTCACCCTGAAGAAAAACAATAAAGTACTGTATAAATCAAACTGATATGATACAAAAACGTATTCACTGATTTATTCTTGTTCTAATGTGAGAACATCTTCTCCGCAGTCGAATTCTCTCACACTGGTTGCATAAGCTGTTTGGATTAAACTACTGTATTTCTGAGGTCCTAGCATTGCCATATTATAATTTCCTTATCTTTATTTCTGTTTTTAAGTACAGAATAAGTTCAAATTTTTTCAATTCAATATTTAAGTAATCAATTAGCAACCAACAAAAAACAAAAATTTGTGTTTCGACTTATTTAACCCCCATGTTCCCCTTAAAAATGTTTGCTGAATTTATGTGTCATAAAATTAATCTAAGTAAAACCAAACAAAACCTGTAATACCTCCATTTGACAGGTCCATGCACATCTGTCACTAATGCATTCTTGGCGTATGTGGGTGTATAGTACGAACACCATACCTGGAAGATGCATAATAAATGGTTAACAAAATGGCCCCACAAACCTTTTTCAAGACTGTATTCATTTCCTCTTGGGATCCAATGTTCATAGGGGCTTCAAGGAGGGTTTAAAATTGCCAAAAGTTGACAATGATTGTCAGCTTTGTCCACGAAATTATTTTTTGAGAAAAGATATGTCAGAATTTCCCTAAGTAAAAAGAGAATATAGAAACAAAATACAAAATAAAGCTAACAGCCTTTGGCTATTTTCATGATTTTATTGGTTATTGAGAATAGAGTAACAACTTAGTAGCCTTAATATTTTAGTTAAATCCATTTTCATCAAACATCATTCAGACAAATTACATACTCTTGACTTCAAAATATCAATGTTGCAATGTTACATAAACTTCACATGGTGAGTCCCTGAAAACGCTAAAAATAACATACTTGAGCAAATCCCAGGTAGAAAAGCTGGTTATTAGTCATGTTGAGGGCAGGCAGGACTGGCTGGTTTCCCGATTGTTCACTCCGCCATTTCTCATAGGCCTTAAATGCTATGTTGACCCCTCCATTGTCAGCTATGTTCTCTCCAAGTGTTGTCTTACCATTCACCTATATTGCAATACAGTAAAACCTGTCTAATCCAAACACCCTTAGGACCAGCCAAAAGTGTTCAGATTAGCAGGTGTTCACATTTCAAGGTTTTTCTACCATGGTAGTCACTAGTCAATGGAAGATGAGAAACCGAGAAATAGTGTTCAAATTGAGAGGTGCTCACTTGAGAGAGGTGTTCCGATATACAGGTTTCACTGTAATATTGGATTTTATATGTAATTTGCGATACAATATATAAAGCCTTAAAGATAGTACTTAAATGTACAAAAGATAATATACTTGTATATCTTCATCTAGATCATAACAGTATTAGATTACATCATATTATTGAAGTAAACTGAATCAAGTACAGAGTGTCCTACAGTCCATGCCTTGAAATTTCAGAATTATTTAGTTCATTCATGTGAAAGTTTGATGATAATCTACTTAGTGAGTCAAAAACTACAGTTCTTTGCAAGACATGCAACCGGAATATTTGCACTCCTATGTTTAACTTGAGTGTAACATACTCACATGTTTCCCAAGAATGGTATATTTAGAGTACTGATCTTCTATACACTTGCTCCGAACCTCATAAGCTTCAGCAGATTTATTTGTCCACCAATTCACCATGTTACCAACCTTGTCAAATTTTCTACCTGTAAGAGAATATATCAAGAATATAAAGTTATTATTATTACCAAATAGCACCAGTTAATGAAGGATATGGCATATATAATTTATGTCTGTGTATCTAACATCAAAATGCTCGAAAAGGTTTATGTGTTAAATCATTAATGAGTGGAAGACACCATATACATACATTCTGTGCACTGCTCTGATGCGTCTAAAGGATAAGGGCAAAATGGTCAAAGTATATCATTGACTTTTAAATGTTATATTTCTATAACCATTTCCACTACCATCAAACTTGATCAACAATTGGGTGATAGTCTAATTAAAATCTAAGTTAATAACAATGGGGTGATATTATTACCTCTATTATCAAAGCCATGAGTCAGTTCATGACCAACTACCATGCCCATAGCCCCAAAGTTGATAACCATCGGGAACTCTGATGAGTAAAATGGCTTCTGTAGAATACCAGCAGGAAAGACAATTTTGTTGGATGTACTACTATAGTATGCATTCACTTCAGTTGGTTTCATGCTCCATCTGGAAAACAAAGGAATAAGCAAGTATGTATAAGTTGATCTTCATTCCTTCTACAGAATATTACAATAATATCCCAGGGGCTTTGTATCATAGTGTTCCTTACACATTCAGTGACTACGCAAAATTATAAACTTAACATTTAAAACTTAGATCATTTGAAATTCAAATGCCATGATCTTGTTAAAGAATAACTGAAGTATAATATAAATATTACTGTATGATTTAAGAGCATTAATTGTTCCATCAGTTTGTTGGAACAATCAGTCAGCTCATCACAGGCACTGAACCGAACCAAATGTACAGCCCATAGTAACAGACAAAATATACATACCTAGTTTTATCTGGTGGTTTCCCATAGTCTTTTATATTCCTGCGGTTACCATATCTCCTGGCCCTCAACATATTCTCAAAAAATTCATCATCTGACACATTAAGCTGGAATTAAAAATAAAGAATGTACAAATGACTCCCGATTTAGGTTCCTCTGACCAACATGATTTACAGAGAGTATGGATAATACAGTTCATATTCATACATCAGAGCAATACTAGTATTTTTTTGTAGTGCAATGATCACAGGCTCGTGGTTAGGGGGTTCGGGGTTCAAGCCAAAGATACTTTCACAATCAAGCAGTTTTCAACATTTTGTGCACTTTTTCAATGATTTTGGGTCCAAATTGTCAAAATTGAAGGCCCCTTGGTATTTTTTAAAAAGTGAACCACCCCCTTGACAAAACCTGGCTACGGGCATGGATCAAAGTGAAATAAATATTTGAGATGCAAATGTTAAATTCACTCATATTTTTATGTAGACAAAATGTAACCTAATTTCATTTCCACACAATTTAGTTTTTCCAAATTTACCTCCTTATAATGTTCATCCAACTTGTCAACATTTTTGACAAAATCTGGATATCCTATGAACTGAACAATTGCCTCAGCCTTGTCCTTAGCTCTGTCCCTTGTTGTCTTGTCCATCCATTCAACTGATGGGAGGTTGTCAATGAGGGCCTCACGTAACCGTTTGACCAAGTTCTCTGTCTACATGCACAAATTAATTGCAAAATTCAGAATTCATACAAAGTGCCATCCTTTGAAAGCAGCGCTTTTGACATCTTCCACTCCATAAAGAAAGGACATCATCACAGTGGATGATGTCAGGAGCCCTGCATTTGGAGGATGGCCATATGCATGTTTCATTTATTTGCATGGTTGCCTTGATATTCTACAAAATAATATAGGTTCCCATAGTAACCCTCAAAGTTTGTATTCCTAGTTTACTGTAAACAACTTAAAATAAATGAGATTTTGAATTGCATAATTTCTTTATTATTTTCAGAGCCCCCTTTAAATACATGTATCAATAGTTCAATTAGTAGGCCCTCACCCAAACAGATAACCTAATCTATTGATAGATAACATGCACATCTCTCAAAACTAATCTTCCCAGAAGCCTGAAAAATATTATGTCATGTGATCAATGTTCAACCAATCAAAGAATGTGAATCATTACAATGGGTAATTAGTACATACCAGATTTTTATCTTTCTCTGTGAAGTGCTGTTCAAGGAAAAGAGCACTGGATGCAAATCCCACCACATCTGTGGTCTTAGCAACACATCTCTCCCAAGTAGGGGACAGAGCAGACACTCCTAAATAGAAAGAGATATTGGTGTTGTGCTAAATGCTGATTTAAGCCTTATTCATGATGCGATGGGTCGGTTACCCCCCGAAAATTTCCAAGCTACGGAATCATGCCAGTAGAATATGATATAATCAGTGTCATATTTTTTCAACACAATACTATACTAAACTTAAACTTCTATACTATACTTCAACTCCTAAAATATTTCAAAGATATATCATAATGACAAATGTTACAGTTCAAAATCTTTAAACAGAATGCACTCAACTTCAGTTTGTTCTTGGTACGATATTCTGTCAAACTAGTGCTGAATTTCACCATATTGAATGGCCTTTCATTAGTACCCCACACATAATTTTGTCACCATCTTTTAGTGCTTTCCCATTTATATATCTTCATGAAATTTAGCATTTTTAAGTATGCTCAATTTCATGAAGATATATAAATGGGAAAGCACTAAAATCTTAAATTGAAGTTGGTGACAAAATTATGTGTGGGGTACTATCTATTCCTTTAATAAATAAACAATGGTGGACAGCATTAGTGTTTGATACATTAGGCTACATTCATTTCATAGTGATTTACCTGAGAGTGCATTGGTAAGGATGAGGGCAGCTTCTCTGAAGGGTACTGGCAGGTAGCCTATTGATGCATCAACCACATTCCACATCATGTAATTTGCCAGAGTTCTGAAAATAACATATTTATTTGTTTTAAGTTCACACATATACTGTTGTATGTGAAAACCAATGGGGCAATATCATTTCTGGTTTAGGATTATTTAAATTATATATTAGTTTTAATTCCTGAACTAAGACATCCTTTAAAACAACCCATTCTGAATAAACTATACAGTATAAGCACAACGAAGTACTAGCATTCAAGTTGTCAAATGTGAACCTCCCTGAAATTTTTGGAAAAGTGAACCCCCTTGGCAAAAGCTGGTTATGGGGCTGCTAGTATAAAACATAAGACGCCTGTTATTCTCACCTGGGTGGTGTGCTGCGTACAATTGCAACCATCTTAGTGAAGTATGAAGGAGTGTAGCTTAGAACAAGCTCTGTCTCTGGTATTTCTTTGCCAAACATTGCACGCATGTAATCCTTCATTGAGAACTGAAACATGAACGCATGAATTTTGAATCCAGAAGGCATTAACATGCAAATTGTCACCACCTGTCATTTGTTACAGACAATGACCAGCAAATGCCGACCAATAAACTTAACATAAACCACAAAACACCAACTGGCAACTGCCAAACACCATCCACAAAATGTTGGAGACTATAACAATATATTACCATGTGTTGTGGCAATATATGTATTTTCTAACGATTGAACGTAGTGAATAAGTTCGAATATGATTTAATGCATTAACTGAAGTGTTATAACACTTTTGAATTTGGCGCTAAATGCAATACCGAGGCTCGAATTTGTTTGTTGGGTGTACTGTCGTGTGATTGGTCATGGATTATTCAGGTAAATTGGTCACTTCGGCTTCTTATGCGGACCAGATAGGTCGCGCACAAGCCATCCACATTGTACTCGTGTGTTTTGTAAGTGTTTGAGAATGGGTGTTTCTTTGCTTTAAAATAAAATAAACACTTAGTCTTTGGAATGATTTATTTTAATGTTATGGAACTAACCTAAGAGGAAATTAGTTCATTTTATTCATTTCATACAGAAGCAGAAGACAGAAGTTGATGTAAATTACATACAACCAATCCGCAAAAATCCAGGATTCAATTTTCCAAAGTGCCAAACTTAGTTCTGATTTTGATGCAACAAAAATGACAATATTATCTAAATGTTGTTATTTTCATACTTTATACCAAAAAGCTAGAATTTAGATCCAAAATTAGATTTCTCAAAAAAGGAACATACCATGCTGCCTATAGTTTCAGTGAGATTCCTCAATGGTACTTTGTGATAATATTGCACAGGATCTAAGAGTTCTTCCTTCGGAATAAATGCCTGCAAGTGAAACAATAAGGCAATTTAAGCAATCTGTGCTGTAATCATAAATATTGAGGATAAAAGTGTTGCATATAATTTCCAAATAAGTGTAAATGAAATAAATACTTTCAGTATTCCAATTAATTTAATAAAAAAACATTCAAAGACATATTTATATATGTATAGAGTAAAAGCAGTATATTTGATTTATCAAGTTACAAATACTGGCCCCTAATCAGCAATCAGTGTAATCACCATATTTCCATTTATTTAAAAGTATGTCATTTTATGCATGCACATGTTCAGTAATTCCTGCAGCATACAGTGAACACCTATGGAGCCACAAAAATGTGTTCACTGTAGATAGGTGTTCATTACATCATTACAGATATACAGACGTTAGGAGAATATGTTAGGAGGAAGGGTGTCCATTAGAGGCAGGTGTTCACTAGAGAGGTATTCACTAAGACAAGTTTTACTGTACATGTAAATGATGAGTTTTCCAACTGCATGACAAATACTTACTTTAGCAAGTTTATATTCAAAATCATAGACCTCATTGGCTACCATGTTGACATCTGCACGCTTAGCTCCCAGCAGTACTCCAACTTGGGTAAAGTAGTCTATATATGCTTTCTTTAACTTTTTAGCTGAGTCTCCATCGTAGAAGTTACTCTCATCCAATGTTAAACCAGACTGTTCAAACTGAAATGTTCCAATTTAAGCTTTGGATTTCTTGGCATCTAGAAAATTTTGATTAACATTTCTGTTCAAGATTATGATAATCTTTATTACTTTATTTCAGATTCTTATAGATTTTAATCAAAAATGTCAATTGCCAATTCTTCAAGATTAGGCTTTGCTGCTATAGTAGCATTTGAAAGAAATGAAATACCCTTGGACTAAGGATGGAATACTGTCATCTATCAAGATCAGGCTTCACTGCTATAGTAGCTATTGAAAGAAAAGAAATACCCTTGGACTAAGGATGGAATACTGTCATCTATCAAGATCAGGCTTTACTGCTATAGCAGCTATAGAAAGAATTGAAATACCCTTGGACTAAGGATGGAATACTGTCATCTATCAAGATCAGGCTTTACTGCTATAGCAACTATTGAAAGAATTGATATACCCTTGGAGGGTACCCAAGGATGATTTTCTTACTGCAATGATATTATTTGATGTATTCTTGGAGTCCATGCTGACCCCCATTTCAAAGAAAGACTGTATGTTATGTTGATGAAGGAGCACCAGAGTGTCATTTAACCTCCATGAACTTTCATCCCAGGTTCCAGAGTCCCCTGATGTCACGGTCCAGGAACCAAAGTCCTTCAATAACTGCAAGATATAAAACTGGATGAGAAAATGATACCTAGAGGTTTATTTGAATTTGTGCAAAATTATACCTTGTAACAGTATAATTAAGAGATTGAGATACATTATTTTGGTAATAACAGATTTTTAAATGGTGTTATCATCTCTGTAATTAAAACATGCAAAATGTGATGGTGACATAAAAACTGACCTTGAACTTGAGCATTCCTAATAAGGCAACATTGAAATAATGACTTGATCTGAGGTGTTCCTTGTACAACCCAAGGTACCCAGGCCCATAGCCAGGGGGTTTCGATGGGTTCGAGCAGGCCAAAAAATCTTTCAAAATTATGCAGTTTTTCACCATTCTGAGCACTTTTTAAGTGATTTTGGCCATTTTGGACCAGCACTGTCACAAGTGAACCCCATGGAATTTTTCAAAAAGTGAACCCCCCTTGGCAAATCCTGGCTGCGGGCCTGGTACCTTCAATGCTTCATGCTGAATTTCTTGTTTCTATCATATAAAAAGGAAGAATATATTCTGGATTTTGAAGCCCTATGATCGGAGGATGATCATAATCTCAAGCAGGCCCGTAGCCAGGGGGGGTTCGGGGGGTTCGGGCGAACCCCCCCTGGCCAAAATTTCTTTCAAAATCATGCAGTTTTTCACCATTCTGACTACTTTTTGAGTGATTTTTGGCCATATTTGCCAAAGTGAACCCCCCCTAGAATTTTTTAGAAAAACGAACCCCCCCTTGGAAAATTCTGGCTACGGGCCTGTCAAGTATTTTGTTCACATTGCAAGATGCGAATAGCTGAATTAAGCTCTTACCTTCCTCAGGGGTGCAGCTCCCCTCTCATCTACTCTTGAGGTATTCATACACGCTTTGTAATAATCCTTGGCTTTTTTGATTGATGTTGAGTTCTTTCCCTGATATTCAGCGCCCTCTTTATCTAACAACTGAAGATCAGATACAGTCATTTTTATATTTGATAAACTGTTGAATCATTCATTGTTAGGGATATCACATTACCAAACCTGTCTGGCCCAGTTATCGTACTCCCTGAGTTATAGATCTGGGCTAGACGTTGTCCAATGCAAGTGAACTTTTTCCATTGGACAACATCTGGCCCAGATCCACAATCAGTAGATAACTGGGCCAGGAAGGTTTGGCTAGGATATCAAAGTGCTATTTCAAGGCACTTTTCATTAAAACATTCTATTTAATTTACTTACATCATCCACTGTGATTATAAAATATACTATTATTGTAGTGGCATTTCAAGCAATCAGATAATCCCCTCCTCCATCCTCTGTTCAAAATTGAAGGTCAAATATCAAATGTGAGGTCAGATGTAAACAACAGAGAATGTGAATATACTGTATGAAAAAAAGTCTGGTCAATTTGAAGCAAGTTGAAATCAGTTCTGAAAAATACTACAATCGGCCAGGCGCCGCAGAATGAATTCGAACAAATGATGACCTTAGCATTAGTGATCTCACCTTTTTCACTGTAGCTAGATTCTTCACTAGAACCCTATTAAAGCTTCCAAACTTGCTTTTTTCTGGAGGAATAGTCGTCTCTTCAGCGTACCTGCCACAGGCGTATTCGTAGTAGTCCACACAAGGATCTGCATTTAGGTCCATGTTCGTTAGCAGGCTCCCTGTCGTCCTCACACAGTTAGGAGTGTCGCACACCTTAACAAATGCGCAAATTGTTTATAATATGCATAAAATCATAGATTAAAAATAGGTTTTTGCCTGATCTGTTCAAAGGAGTTTAATCTGTTAAAAGTTAAACTGTATTTTCAAACTTTACATAGGGCCTTTAAGGTAGATCCACATGATGAGATTTTATGTAAATTTTTATGATTGCCAATCATTAATGTAACAGCCAATATTTTTTAACATTTTATGAAACTAGTTACTTGTCATGGTAAACTACATACCTAGTAGTTGTTTAAAAAAAAGTTCCCTCTGGGTGTCGTTATAAAAATTCTACCATTTATGGGCTGTTAAAATTTCGTAAATCATTGAATCAATCATAGAGCCTTCTACTGTTTTAGATTTGAAGATAAAATTCCAGCAAGTAAATGAGATTTAAAACCCACACATCACTTTTATGTTTAACAGAAAACTGAGAAAAGTAATACTGGTAGAGTTGTCCCGTTTATACACCTGCTCTAGTCAACATTATTGCTACATATTGATTTGATCCTAAGCATTAAGTACAATTAATCACATACACTTTGCATTTATGGGATTATAGCCAAGTATAATGGTACTTTTACAGAAAAATATTAGTTCAGACATTCTTTCAAATGACACTGTGAAATTCTTCTAGCAAATATCATTTTCTTCAATTACAGTTTGCCTTGTCACTAGTTGCCAGCCTTGACATTTTCTTATACCCTGGCAGGCCCATAACCAGGGGGTTGAACCCCCCCCCCCCCCCCCCCCCGCTGGAGATGGCAGGTTTACTCAAACTCGATATTCTGTTGCCTGGCCTAAAGGACCTTCAATTAGCCTTACCTGCTCCATGGATTTGACTTTGAATTGCTGGTACAAGAGGAAGACTCCCATGGCTAATATGATGAATATACACACGATAAGTACAACAACCAACTGTTGCTCTGTACTACTGCATCCTATCTTACTTGGCTTCTTTTTAGATTTATCTGCAATAAAAAGATTTAATTATCATTTCAACTCAAGTAATTTCTGTTATTTGGCACCAAATCGTTTATTACACCTTGGAATGTTATGAGGTGCTGTATTTACATTTAATGTCTTTTAGTATATTTATACTGGCACAAATGTTTCATTCTATCAGATAATGCTGCATTGTAGCTCAATGAAATCATGATCTTATAGATGAACACTTAATTATACAATAAACTGTACAATACAATACAATGTGGTGCAATACAATACAATACAATACAATACAATGCAATGCAATGTGATGCAATACTATACAATACAATACAATACAATATAATATAATACAAATATACTGTTTGGCAAACTTTAAACCTAACCATTATTAAGATGCTAACTTAAAACTTTAAATATTCTTATCGTGTTTAATGTATTCTTGTCATTTTTGGAACCTTGAAACATCTTGTCACAGTTTCATACACTTTTGCCATTCATTTAACTACAATTCTCTAACACGCATGGACTGTCATTCATTCAGACATTCTAGCATTCATCCATACAGTCTCACTTACCTGTCATTCTATAATAATTGTCATTCAAAAGTAAACTCTAAGAATTCTTTAAGGTTAAGATCTGCATTATTATAATTTTCATGATTATAATTACTTATGAAAAATTTTATTTTTCACATTTTTCTATGTTTACATGTAATATGGTAGATACAGTATTTACAGTTTGGAACAAACATAATGACACATGGATTTTCTGATGTGAGGATTTCCCATGTTAAAAAGAGAATTTTCAGTGGATGAGAGTATACAAAATGTAAAATATACAAATTTTAAGGAATTTGTATCTAGACAATATTTGAGACTATAGGACTTTCAAAACCACATGGTTTGGATATGGTGATAGAAAATCCACCTGTCATTTATTTTGTTCCAAACTGTAACCAAAATATTTGAATTAAAATACATTGAATTACACTCCGAGTCATTCTTTGCATAATGCATTCTTCAAACTCCTGATTTTTGTTACATTAAAAACAACAATGTTACTTTATAATTTGCTTTGATAGTTGATGTATAATAATTGTACATGTACATGTATGCTGTCCCTGTCATACTTTAATTTGTCATTTTTGTACAAATGTATCTTTAAATGACAGTTACCTATTTAATTAATCACTATAGTGAGTTCACATAATTGTTTACTGATAGTAGAAGATTACTGATAGTAGAAGATTAACTTTGTAACAAGTCAGAATATTAACTTTGTCTAACAAGTCAGGATATTAACTTTGTCTAAGGTTTACCTTTACCCTGACTGTCAGGGACCCCTATGAATACCATTGATATACAATGAAATTTCCAGGTTAGCAAAAGCGACCCCTGGGACAATAATGCATGTCCAATTCCTGACCCTCCCTGCATTGGGGGTCTAACATAAACTTTTGACTCATGCATTTTATTCTTGGAATACTCTCGGGATTTCATTATTTCAGGTTTTTACCTTCTTCTATTTCAAGGTCTTTATCAGCATCCTTGCCGTCGCTGATTGTTTTGTATCCTTCCGACCCCAGCCTCACTCTCATTTTGTCGACTGACCCACTCCGTGACATTTTCTCAATATCAACTTGCGAGAATTAGGACAAGCCAATGTTTAAGCTTCATTAGTTGTTTTTGCTATTCCTAAATTGAACTCAGACAATCAGATACATGGTAAGGTACATGTTATTGCTGCTATTTTTCTGCTATCAAGTTATGATATGTATGATAACCATCTGCTTACATTTCAATCAGCTTAATGGTTTGTCTTGAAATCAAGAAATTATAGCATTCAGATCATATACATATATACGTCCAAGCAGATCAAGGCCCCGACTTGTTGATATCCAACTATATGCAGTTATAAAAATATCAAATACATGTAGTTTCATAAAACCAATATGCAATTATCCAATTATCCAAATCAAGCTAATAATTCAGTGAGTTTGATATGTATTAGTATTGTTTAAACCTTCATTTCAAATGTTCATTGAAAGCTACTGCTTTGTAGAGTCCATTTCACTGCTTCATTGCGTCAGTAGAATGGCAAAAATAAGAAATTGGAAGACCATTGTGCAATAATATATGGAAAAGTATATTCATAATGTACATGAATGACATTTGTATATTTCAGATTTTTTAGTTTTTTGTGTAATAAGCCTGTGCCGTCTTGTAATTTGAAGAATTTCAGCCATGTTAATCTTATTGAAAATAACATGGCAGAGAAGCATCCAAATATAAGAGGCCACACACTTTATAAGCCAAACTAGAAGCAATCCAAGATATACAAATGTCATTCATGTACAATGGGAATATATTTTTCCATATATGATTGCAAAATGATATTTTGATTTCTTATTTTTTAGCTTTAACTGACGCAGTTAAACAGTGAAATGGACTTTAATTTTGTATTAAAATTGTGTTCAATATAAAAGTAATCTATTTTATTTACCTCTTTTTCATTAAGGTTCAGCTGGAAAGTAACATTTTGGTAAAAAATTGCTATACCTGCACATGTTATTTTCTGGTGCAAAATAGAGTATGAAGCCATGTGTCAATTTCCTTGCTTTTTTCAGAAAAGTATCATTACATTGTCTTCTTTTAGAATATCTGGCAGGGGTTCAATGGGAACTCCAGGAAATTCTGATATTTCACACTTTCTGTTTTTCCAAATTTTCTTTCAAAGTTTCCAGACAACACAGGAGCTACCATTGACCTGTTTCCAGGTTTACTAAAAGTAGATAGTGTCAAGATACTTTCTTGAAAAAAGCAAGAAAATACACACATGCCTTCATACTTAATTTTGTACCAGAAAATAACATGTGCAGGTATAGCAATTTTTTACCAAAATGTTACTTTCCAGCTGTACCTTAGTATATTGCCTAGTATAATCAAACTCACCTATTTCTAAATGCACATGTAAATGTAATTCTCTTTCCAGATTAGATGATGTTACTACATCCTTTTATATAAATGTCTACTTTTGACCCATTTTGACATAATCAAAGTTTTTGCCAGCAAACAACTGTGCACATACATGGTCCCCTACACATACGTATTTGTAGTCAATGGCTTAGCCAGCACAGTTCATTCAAGTTCAATACAAGTTTACTGTGAGAAACTATTCACTTGAATGGCTTTATATTTTAGTATCATAAAGCAAGTTTAAACCTAACAATATTTGTATGGAAGCTTTATTGATAGAATTAATGTGAATATGTACAACTGATACAGTAGTTTCAATACAATATACCATGATGTATACAGGGTGATACCAAAAATGCAACAATTTAATTCTCGAGATTAAGGTAATGATCAATTCTCAATAGAGTCACATGTGACCTTAAGGTGCCATGGAAGTTAACAGGAAATGACAAAACAGGAAGTGACAAAGCCATGCTGGATTTTGAAAATTTTTTGAAGCAAGATATCAGAGTTCTGTTTGGACCTCTAGTCAGTTTTACTAGTTCCACATATCATTTACATGACTGGGAACACAATGGAAATGGTCAGAATGACTATAAAAATGATGAAATAACCTTTTCAGCCCTCTGAAAATGTGACTGAAAAATAGCTAAAAGTAGGTGCTCAGGAAAATTCACTGAACAGAATCTTTCGATTTTTTCAGAAAACGTGTCCAATATATTGCTCCAAATGATACAATCTTTGAAATTTTAAAAAATTGTCTGAAACAATAATGACTGTAGTAAAAAGGTAAATCGATCGATTTTCAATTCAGTTTTTTTCATTTTTTTCTTTTTCTAAGAATGATATCAAATTTTTTTAAATTGTATCATTTTAAGCAATATATTGGGCAGATTTTCTGAAAAAGTCAAAAGATTCTGTTCAGTGACCTTTCCTGAGCAGCTACTCTTAGCTGTTTTTCCGGCACATTTTCAGAGGGCTGAAAAGGTTATTTCATCATATTTATGGTCATTCTGACCATTTCCGTTGTGTTCCCGGTCATGTAAATGATATGTGGAACTAGTTAAACTGACTGGAGGTCCAAACAGAACTCTGTTATCTTGGTTCAAAAAATTTTCAAAATCCAGCATGGCTTTTGTCACTTCCTGTTTTGTCATTTCCTGTTAACTTCCATAGCACCTTAACTCTCAATTTTGATATAATTTTCTGGAATATTTTTCACTACAGGGAATGTTCAATGCAAACAGTAGTGTCGCTAACATTGACATCCACCATTGTTTGCTCAACTGAACACTAGATATCTAGACCAGAACATTCCATCCTAATTAAGAAAGCTATTCCAAAATTAAGCAGTCACATTGTGTCGCATTTTGTGGAGTTACCCTGTATATTGCCATAATTGTTAGAATTAATCAAAACCATTTTTAATCTTATGTTTTATTCATCATTTTTTAATTTTATTCTTAATCATTTAATCAGAGCCTTGGAGCAATCTACTATAATTTACAATTGTCAAAAATCATTTTCCTCGATTTTCCTAACAATTCTCTGATCAACCGGAGATTAAAAATCATTTTCCCTTAAAAATCATTTTCCCTTTAATAACATGTACCATGAGGTAAAAGTTCTGTACTTGAATATATCAGGCAAAAGCTCATAATCTACACAAGCAAGAACAAGAGTTATTCTGCAATAGCACACTTGATTCAAACATGAGACAAACAAAACCACATACACACAAACAACTCTCATTCAAACAATTTAGGCATAAGGGAGCATATCAAACTACTGATGTATGGTAAAAAAATAAGTAATAAATAAATTTCGAATATTGAGGTGGGACGAATATCATACATCCAAAATTTAATTCATGAAATTTTGCTTTTTCAAAAGAGCTTCAACTATATGTAGTAATTACTACTTGTCACCTTAAAGGTTGTATATAGCTATACAATTCCTATCAACGGCCAAATACTTTCATTTCGTTATTAGAGTACTTTCACATATGATTGGATAACGAAAGCGTTTTTATTGCATTTAATTGATGAAAATGAATCTAACTGATGATATTCTTCAAAAAACTCATTTTTATTGTTTTCCAAGTAGTTATATACATCCTTTCAGCTTTAGCATTGCTTCAAAACCCCTCCCCTTCTCTACTTCAACAACGGTTGTTGAAGTAGTTAATGGGGAGGGGTCCAGAGTCATGAATCTAAGCCTTGGTGTATAGTACATTACAATGTTTAGAAATTATTGAAAACTTACGTGACCAAATCTCTTCCTCACTGTCACTATCCATAAGTCTTGCCTTTGCCTCATAATCCTTGTCTCGAGACATCTTCGAACGTTTCTTCTTGACACCAGGAGGCATGATGTGTACTTGGGTGGTGGTTTGGCTACTGGGACGTGGCTCAAGCTAGCTCCATTACCCTGTGTAGTAATAAAGAATTGCTCAGAACATTTAGGATTCTAGAAGCTAACCCAAGTGAATATGGTCATTAACTTTCTTAGCTGTCTTCAGTTTATAATTGCCCAATGTAACCACATTAACAAATGCTTCCTGGAGAGTAGGTTACCTCATGCTGTCTCAATGACAAATACTTATAAGACCTATCAGCTGCTGTTGTTTGGGAAAATGTCTATTTTATTAGAGTTTTATAAAAGCAATTGTACACTGGGGATGCATCTTCTACCTGTATCATTGAATACCGCTGTGACTTTTTTTATATGCCTTGAATATCAACTGTCTATAGTGTTGTCCTTAAATATCACAGTGCCTAATAAAATCACAAAGCTAAAATCCTCCTATTTAAGGTACAGCTGGAAAGTAACATTTTGGTAAAAAATTGCTATACCTGCACATGTTATTTTCTGGTACAAAATAAAGTATGAAGGCATGTATCAATTTTCTTGCTTTTTTCAGGAAAGTATCATTACATTGTCTTCTTTTAGAATATCTGGTAGGCGTTCAAAGGGAACTCCAGGGAATTCTGATATTTCACACTTCCTGTTTTTCCAAATTTTCTTTCAAAGTTTCCAGACAACACAGGAGCTACCATTGACCTGTTTCCAGGTTTACTAAAAGTAGACAGAGTAATGATACTTTCCTGAAAAAAGCAAGGAAATACACACATGCCTTCATACTTAATTATGTACCAGAAAATAACATGTGCAGGTATAGCAATTTTTTACCAAAATGTTACTTTCCAGCTGAACCTTAAAGGCCCCATATAAAGTTTAAATCATTTTGAATTGTATCATAGTCTTAATGCTGATATCAAAATGTTTCTATACAAGCCATGGAAAGTAATAATTGAATGATTAAACTATCTTTTGAAACTTTACACAAGGCCTTTAAGTTGCTATTAATGAAGTTATAACTGAATCCAGATTTTCATCCAACTCTTTTGCAAACAATATATATCCAGCCACTGCAACTTCCACTCTCTATCTACATATGTACTGTATGTATTTATGCTCAGAGAAATGTATCAATGTTATATTGAAGACTATAATATGCTGGTATAATCAGCTGCAGCAATTGATCGGCTCTGAATTAAATATCTAAAAATATACATATGGAAATGTGTTTTAAAACAATGTTTGAAAACGAGGACAGAATAGAACTCCTTCCTCTCCATCCCTCCAGATCTAACAGTAAGTAGAGAGGCAGATATGGGGGTGGGGCTAGGGGCCCGCCGACCCCCCCCCCCCCCCCTTCTCCCTCCCTCCCTTAGATACCCCCCCCCCCCCGGCCCCAATGAAATTCTTCAGAAATTCGGCCCAATTTATCAGATTTGCCACCCCCTTCTCTTGACTTACAGCTCCACCCTGGTAGGCAAATATAAAAAGAAACTCATAGGAAATTGTGACAATGATCACGATCATGATAATGAATATATCATTGATTTCCAACTGTGTACTCCATCATTCATAAATTTCAATCTACATCCTGTCTGAATTATATTCTGATTCTATACTTTAGAGGTTATCTGAATAACTAATGATTTACAGCTTAACTGTAGTGTTTCAGCATTTACACTTTTCAATAGTTTCACTCTTTCAAAAGAGAGCTTCATCTACACTTCTTGATGAAGAGATAATCCTTGCCTTATATCATACCAGGCCTAAGTATTCCCAATAAGAGTACAGAGTCTGTACAGAACAGAATGCAGACCCTTCCCATTGCACTAGTCTGTATCCAACAGACTGAGTTAGAACTTAGAACTCAGTCTGTTACTCTTATTCTCTGTCGTGTGGTAATTGCAGTAATTAACACCAACATTAACATAAGACAGGTTACGTCTGAATATTTCCAACCAAAAATAATATCAGACTGGAGGGTATAGTTTACATTGCACTCTAATTCTCTTATCTCGTACCAAGACCATTTCTTCGATTCTGGTCTGTGCGCACTGCATAGGAAGCAGCATTATATTTCAAAAGGAGAAATTGAACAGCACTAGATAGGTACACATATATTGCTTACCTCTATCACTTCTAAACATCACAAGAAACATTCTCCCAGAGATACCACCCTACCCACCTACATGGGACATGATACAGTCATTGAAGGGTTCAATTTTAAAGATTTTTAAATCTCAAAATAGCTCTAATTATTAACATTTCTACAATTCCGGCTTTATTTTACGACTAGACAGAAGACAGATCCATAAATAAAGGCATATGGGTGCATTGTAATGTATAATGACCCGAGGGCGCCCCAGGGGAATAACCAGAACAATGGCAACGCCAAAGCATAGGTCCAACAAGCCAGATAAAGAAATTGAAAGAAAGTGTGCTAAATTCGATGCCGAACGCTTGTTTTAATGTTGGTTAGGTAAACATGTTAATGACTTCAAATATTAATATAGAATCAACAGTGATATTTGATGGGGTATGTGACTGACATCATAGTTTATGCGATTCATCATATCTTTGAATCACAATCACATAATTTGACAACTTGGCAGTTGCCTAATGATTTGCCATATATAAGCTAATAAAGGGGTTCCTCAAGGGGTATGTGATAAGGCGACCTGTCCCCTAAAAATGTGACTAAATGTGACTTTGGGGTATTTAAAAACAAACAAATGTGACAAGCCTATTCCATAGTAGTCTATATCCAATAGACCGAATCTTGAGAATTCAGTCTATATATCATCATGTCTCTCGTGTGGGAAAAAACAGGAAATTTTCTGCACAAAATTATCAATTCTAGGAAGCTTCACTTCCCAAAAATCAACGTAGCAACAATTCAATTAAGTAGTAAGGTACAATTAAATGCTACAAAAAGTAACATAATATATTGTCAAGTGGAAATAAAGCTAGGGGATTGTTACAAATATGCAAATTAATTTACCTAATCAGCCATTTTGAATGGCACTTCCCATAGCCGTTGGCACCGGGGGTTAGGTGGGTTAGATCAAACCCCAAGTCAGGATTTCCAAAAAAAGTTTATCAGAATCATAAGAAATAGAGGTTCTTATATGAGTACCTGTGCAAGATCGTCCATTCTTGATGAGCTTTGATAATTCTTCTTTATCGGGTCGAAGACGAGATAAAGAAACATTATCAAAGCTAGTCAAGAATGGACGATATTGCATAGGTACAAGTACAAGAACGTTTTTTACATGTCTCTGCTCTGTAGTATGCCATATTTTCACCATTTTATCATAAAACTGAGTGAAAAATAGCTTCAAATTAATTGAACTTCAACTTTCAATTGTTATGACGTCATAACAATATTGAAGAAAATACATAGATACACGTGGCAACAAAGCTACATTGTTATGACGTCACAACTTAGTTTTGTAGAATTAGCATGGATACGGATAGCAACGGTGTGTCCGTTGCCATGTTGTTGATGTTTATAGACCAGTGATGTCTCATCTTGCACGTGTGACTTTTTAGGATGAAAGATGGCAATATCTTGCATGGGGTAAAGATGGCTGTATCTTTGTTAGTCATCTGAGAAAAATTAATTCACTTTTCAATTTGAAAAGTGTAGGCTATATGACCAGTAAATAAATTTATATATGTTTTTGTGAACACAAGACTTTTTTTTAAAAACGTGTCATAGAAAAGTTACACTTCTCTCCAAAGATTTGGCAACCGCCAACCTAGGACATAGGTAACCAAACCCGTCTGGCCCAGTTATCTACTCTCGATATCGTAGATCTGGGCCAGACGAGGTCCAATGCAAAAAGGGGGGATTTACTCAGGAAAAAACATGTCGCTGAATCATCACTTATTATTCATTCCCTATCAGCCATCCAACCAAAACATCGGGCTACATGTAAACCCAAGTATTTATTTGAAATAAAGAGTACATAACTTACACGTAAATGTGGTGTTTAGTTTGTTATTTTGATGTTGAAATTGGAACAACATTTCATCAATATTTCGTCAGTTCTCTGCACTGAATAAAGTCACGTGATGTGACGTAACACGAGTGTGACGCGATAATTTTTAAACTTTCATGGAACGAAAATACATTTCCCGGGAATCAATACATTCCAAATATTACGATTTGTTCAGCAGATTTGTTATCAAAATGTAGATTACTTTATAAAACAGACGTATCTGTGTTGTATTTAGACTGGAAAGAAATATAGTGGACATTAAAATACGATTTTTCAATTTGTTGAACTGACCGAATGTAGTACTGAACGAAATATGCAGCTGAGACTTCTCAATATTCTACGAGATCACGAACAGATTGCAGAAGAATTTCTCTTTTTGCTGCGTTTAATCGTTTCGTTCTTATTTATTAGCCGTCATCCAGCGATGGAAACCTAATATAAATACAAAGTTTGATACAAGGAACAAACACGTAAGTGACTTTTATGATGTTTATTCATTTATCAGCACGTATTATACATTGAAAAACCAGTGTGTTTTTTCCGGAGTAAATACCCCATTTTTGCACTGGACCTCGTCTGGCCCAGATCTACGATGTCAGGAGTAGATAACTTGGCCAGACGAGTTTGGTTAGGACATAGGGTGGGATCACAATTTGGGGAAGATCACGGAGCTTCGAACGGGGGATTTCCAAAAAAATATTATGCTGAAAAATTGATCAGAAACATTAATTCACTTTGCAATCTGATTCCTTATCTTGTTGAAAGCCCAGGATTAGATCTATTGACGAAAAGAAATCGGGCTTGAAAAATTTGATTTGACTTTGATCTAAAACCATAACACGTTCCGTAAGAAATATTGGTATTTTGACTTGCCAAATTAAATATTTGCTAAATACTAAATTACTTGCCTTCTCTAGAAGTCGCAGACGCAATCCTACAGTAGGATTCCTACTGAATGCTAGATGTCTGATTTTGAACTTCCCGAGCAAAATTTTTCTATTGAGAGACACCACATATGCATTGTAGGTTACATTAGAATTACGAGCGCGTAAAAATTCGAAATAAAATTTCGTTCGGATTGCGAAAGAGAAAATCATTATCTAGATCTAAATTTTCAATAATCATTTTCGATCAAAATAATAATATTTTTGGCATCATTTTTTAAAGTAGGCCGATCGTTCTCAAAAATGAGTGCTTTTTGCGTTGTTAGGTTTATCAAAGTTTGTTAACCAACATCTCGACTAATTTTGCATTACCTTTTTGTACATAGCCTATAGTCAAAACAGAAATGTTTGTGACTACTTTGAATTTAAAAAACGAGCAATCAAATGAGCATATTAAAACAGTTTATGTAATGTAAATAGAAACATTTATATTCATCCTAACTTTTGTATATTTCAGATAGTAATGTATCATGTGCAGTAATTTAGGGAGTTTCAGCCATGTTAATTTTTCCGAAAATAACCATCATGATATACCATGACATCTCATTTCTTCTCAGCCCTCAGGTGAAACAGAAAGATGCTATGAGTATCAGAATGGAAAATAACATGGCAGAGAAGTATCAAAATATAAGAGGACACGGATATGATACCTAAACTAGAAAACAAACTAACGAATAAGTTGAGATCGGCGATCTAAAAGTGGATAAAAATGAAAGCCCGAAAATCATAGGATATCATATTTATCCTATGGTCGCTATTTTGTATGGAAATTTGACCTATGAAACTTTCTTTTCTAATTTTTTTAAATTATATTTTCTGTGAACTTATTTTTACAAAATGATTGCATGAAAAAAATTAACTCATTTTTGCTGATGAAACCTTGGAACTATATTGTTCCAGATCAAGTTATTTGGCGCCAAATTCAAAACTAATGAAAAATCGTACCCGACGGATACTATTTTCAAGACGTCATATGAGTCGGATACGATTTTAGTGGCATAGGCATACCAATATTATCTTGTGTCTTTATCCTCATATATATTAAGTATCCATCGGATAAATATCTACATACAGTAGCAAGGATCAACTTCAATTAACCCCAATGTATGCCTGCACAACTTAAGCAACCATACAGTAGCTTGGTCAAATTCAAGACCATGTGGTTGGAATAAAAACAACAAATCTCCCCCAACCCTATTTAGACAAAAACAGTTGGTGTTGTTCAAAACGTGTTAAAACTACATCTAATAAATTACATTAATATGTGATTGAAATGACGCTGGAACGTGGTGCGTGGGCGCATTCTCCTCCCACCTTCAACCATTGCCCTCTCTCGACACGAGCGACGAATGGATGGTTGGTGTTGGTGTTTATAAGGATTCGCCTTCCAGCACCGATTAACCAACCTGCAGAGAGTCCACCATTGAAATTCACCCAGTGAAGCCTGACAGTCCTGTTAGTTCTGTTGATGAATGTCTACAAAATCAACAGTAATAGCCTAGATGCGAGTAGAAATAATCTTGATTTACGTCATTAAAAATTCAAAATTAAGTCAAACTGATGTCATATTTGGAATCTACATGTAAAAGTACATCTAGAATTATGGTTTTAAAAAGAGTTAATCAACTTTGAAAATGTAATTCTCTTTGAAAATATGACTTCGAGGTCGGGGAGATTCCCCATAGCCTCCATGTTGTAAAATCACAAAAATGGAAATATCTTTTCTTGTGTTGGGCAGATAATATTTTCTTTTACTGGACATATTTTGATTTGTATAACTATCAAATACATTAGGGTAATATGAAAAGTGAACTACTAAAACTGATGAATATTCAAGTTTAAGGGAATTTTGTAATACCCTGCCATGTTATTTCCCCCGAATCAGCCACCTGGTGGCGAAACTGGTAACTACCAACTCGCATCTGAGTAATTGGTGTTAAATGTTTTTCAAACATCGATCGTTTTCAGCTATGACGAAGGATTACAAATATAATGTAAATACTGATGTAAAATCAGATTGGAACCAGATAGCCTAAATGCAGTGCATAGTATTTGTAATCCATCGTCATAGCTGAAAAAATAAAACAGATGCAGATTGTTGAAAAATTCACTATTCTGATACTCACAGCTCTTATCGGCCTTCCTCCTGAACCGGAACGTCGTCCAGAGGCACCATTGCATACGCCACCTGGTCTTGGGGTTGGTCTAATGGTTGGTCTAACTGTTGGTCTGCTTGTGATTCCACCCTTGCCGCTTCCGCAAACACCTGCGTACAGCTTACCGATCTTCTGTGAGTCCAATGCGGAGAAACCTGCGCGTTGTCCCATGGCGACACCTTTTCGCTTGGCTATTAAAGTTGGCTGTCTGTTGACGGAGAAGGCCCTTTCTCCGTAGTGCATAATGGAACCATAGTCGTACGACAGAATGTCAGTCGCTTGGGACGATGTCATTTTCTTAAAGTTGTGTTCCATACCTTTACAATAGATATACACATGTTCTGAAGTATTCAATATCTATCAAAATATCATCAAAATGAAAAAAAATAGACTACTAATGACATGCAACCGCGCTCTTCTTTGTGATGGGATGGTTCACATTTGATAAACAGTAAAACCTGTCTATCAGTGAACACCTCTCTCCCCTTCTCTCTAGTGAACACTTGTCCCTAGTGGATACCCTTACCCTCTCCGTAATGAATACCTACCGAGACTAGAGTGAACACATTTTTGTAGCTTCATAGGTGTTCACTATACACAGATTTTACTGCATAGGGCAACTGTATATCTAGTTGTGCTTTCTATATGCATTCACGGGTACACACACCAGGTGTAAAAGGGTAGGAGGTCAAATTATGGTCCTACTCTCCATTAATTTATATGGTGACCTAAATACAACACTTTCCTTCATTATCTTATACGCAATCGGGGCCAGTAAGGGCCGTTAAGAAAGGGGACCATAATCCCTGGGGGACCATTATTTCTTTCACACCGGCACTAAAGATACCCAAGTCACACGGATGTATACCTTTACGGATGTTCTGGTAAGCTATGGTAATGTAGTTGTCTCTATCGAGCCTACTTTGCTCGTGCCAGAAACCGATGGCGTGCATCATTTCGTGTATTATGATTCCCTTGTTCCAACAACCGTTTCCCAGACTTAGTGATTGCTTCCTTCCTGTGCGACCAACTGAGGAGTAGCACCTAAAATGCAATTGAAATTAAGTCTGTCTTTTTTATCTCTGTGGCGAATCTTCACAAGGTTTCAGATGTCCAAATTCAACATTCACATATGCCACCTCAGAAGTCGAGAATATGTATTTAGCGTTTCCTCATTCCATATTGGGGTATAACTACGCTTGCTTCATCCCCGGAAAGCTATAATAGTAAGCTTATGTTTAGCCCCGATTTTACAAGTTAGTAATAGTCGAAATAGAATATATAGTCTGAAGAAGACATATTGTTTTACCCTCCAGCTCTAATGATGTCGACATATGCGCTTTCTGTAGTTCTTGGTACCCATCGAAGACAGGTGTAACGTTCGTAGTCGGCGATTGCGGCGTTGAAAGTAGTTCGATCCTTAGAGCCTGCAAGAGTATAAGACGCAAGATAATTAACACTCGTTCATTTGCGTTTTGGCACTCGTCCATTTGAGTGTATTGTATAAAGCATCATGATACTCGTTCATTGCGAACATATGGTGGTAGGTATGTTAGGCTCAATTCGATAATTATCATTTTTTCTCATGCTTGCGAACATGAATAAGGCGCTGCTAATGGACACTCACTCATGGTTGCGGACATGGTGTAAGGTACGACGCCACCTGGCCAGAGTGCGGAGGCCCTTCTGATGGCATTGTAGTTGTCTTCCTCACTGTATGGGTCCTCTACACCATCTGGCAGCACGATATCTCCTTCAAACAAATCTCCTTCCTCGAGCGTTGGGGCCGAGGAAACCTAATAATAGCATAAAGTAGGGAGTACTGGATGTGATTAAATAATATAAAATTTAAACGATTACTGATGTATAGAGTTTATCCTGGTGGAAATATCTGTATCTTTCCAGGAGACGAAGGGAATAAAATGATGAAAATATGAACGGGCTGGATATATGATATAACCCCCTCCAATCCCTAGTTCGAGTGGAACAAGTATAATATTTTTTGAATGAATTGGAATGCTGGTGAAAGTTAGCGTCATTGACATTTTTATATTGTTATTGTCTAAAACTTATTAGTGGATGGCATTCGTTCGTAATATGGGTCTGCAACAAATTACGGCGTCTGTAACAATTGGCAGGTGGTGACATTTTGCATAATGCCTTGTCTTATTTAACTTCACTTTTACAATGGTCAACAATAATATCAAACTTTAAAGATAAGTTTATACAGAATCTAGTTGAATGATATGTTAATCAATGTCTTACCCATGAAAGAGAGACAATCGCCAGTAATAGAACAGTCCGTATCATCTTTGATATTTGATAATGAAGCACATATGTTAGGTGATAGCTTATACTTATAGATAGTATCTTATCATTGGACAATCCTACAATTTAGGTTCACCCTGCTAACTGATAGGATGTATATTCTGATAAGGAGATATCATTAAAACTTCCTATATTCTTGTATTGAGTGCTTGCTTGTATATTGGATACATAACCATTTTTGCATTTTGATTTTCATCAGAGCCTAGTACATGTATGTGGGATATGCCTCGTGACAAATTCACAACCCTGTTTCATGTAATTGTTCACTCATAATCACCCACAGTGTGGAAGGGGGATAACTTCAGTTGACCCCACTGTAAGATTAATAACAAATATTTATTATTATTTTTGCATATATTTTGAGCTTTATTTGAGCAATTAAACACGTAAATCATACGTTGGATGGAATTCAGGAGCAAAACACACTAGCTAGTGATCTGCCATGTTAAATAGGAGGGAAAGTATCGCAACAGATTTCAAACAGTCATATGCTTGATTTTGGCTATTTACTGAGGGCTTAAACGGTGCATATGTTAAGCCAATGCATTACTTACAGGAAAAGCACTCATAGAGATGATAAAATAATTTCAACTTTGAGACAGGGAAGATGCAAACAGCCCACCCACATGTTTTTCGGAAATGTTGTCCTGATTTTCAACCCCTTCCACCCCTGTTTTTTCAATTTTGTTGCATCAATATGTTGCATTTGACACACAATTAACCCCTTTAAAGGAATAAGTAATTCCTTCAGGTGTTTTAAAGATATCTATTATGGGTGACCAAAATTAGCTGAAAGCAATGGATCGCATGAGTTTTCCCTTCGGGAAAATAACATGGGAAATATTGTTTTCCACTTTATCGAAGAAGAATAACTTATTCCTTTAAAAGACTGACTTAAATGATTGTCCGAAAACTGTTACGATACTTTCCCCCCTCTTTTAAACCTTCATTTACTTATTTACCTGGTTATGTATGACGATGGTATAGGAATAACTATTTTACAATAATAGGTTTATTATCTGATTCATATTATGCAAGATATTGTTGTTGGGTAATTTCTGATTTGAGGAAAATTGTTTCATTCATTCATTCATTTGTGTCATTTCTTTTTTGGCCTTTAAGTGGGCCTGAATTGAGCTATTTGGACACCAATCATGCAATTCAGAATACTCCGAATTGATGGATTGTACTGTGCAATACAGATAATAAATAGTGCTACTATATATCAATATATTAGAAGTGCTATCTGTAAATATCAAATCGGTCTTAATGGAAATGACCACTGGTTAGAATTATCAAAAACATAAACTAAAATAAATTTAAAACGTTTGCCGCAGATTTTGAAAAATGCATGTCCTGGAATGCTGTTAGCAAAGATTTCACCATCAGTTAATTCGGTTCATCATTTGCTGCTTCCTAAATTAGTTTTATAAATACTCCTTTAATAATGTTCAAGTTTCTCATGTGTCATACGTTTCATTTGGGTTTGTTTTGTGTAGCTTCTCAAATGATGGCCATTCTTCCTTTCTCATCGGACACGTTGACTTTGGTAATTCACTGTTCGATGAAGTTCTTTTATTTTCACTTTTGGTAAATTGGCAAACTTCTTTCGTTTGCTAGAAATGACGAATAGGTTTTTAAGGACACTCTTAGACATTTGGCCATATACTCTTTTGTCTCACACAAAAATATTATCACCACACCACACTTAGTTCAGTTAAAGTTCTGCGTGCTTACACCCTCGTGCGTGCATTTGTTGTGCCCCTTTTTCATTTCATGCATACAAAAATAAAATATACTACGAGATTAAAGTTTCTGAAAAAAACTTATTTTGGGATACTATCAACTATACATGGATGATACCATAGAAAATGATTATAAAATTTAAAGATGTCATGGATACCAATGAATATGTTCCACTGGATATCCAAATATGTCAGCTCAAAATGACAAGTCATTGATATTTCCATTTTACATACTGATGGAATCAATAGAGAGTAAATTGTCAGGCCAGACTTATTGAAGATCTCAACCATGTTAATTCTCTCCAAAATGAAGTTTCATACATAGAAAGTTAACTCCCGCGTTCACTGTGGTATCGAACCAAGCTAGAATTTTTCCATTCTGAAGTCGAATGTTCTGAACATTTCCGAAAAATTTCTGTTCCGTGACACCTCCAGTAAAAATAATTTTTTGATATAGATGATTCAGGTTCACTGGTTTTGCTTCGTTAGACTTTCACTGCTGAACTAAAAATAATCCGTTGAGGGATCGACATCTTGCTGTTTATTATCAAATGTATTTTGACCCTTATAGGTATGAATCATCGCCTCTCCATGTAGGCCATATTGTCCAGTGGCCTCGTTGTATGTCACGGGTATAGTTGAAACGTAAGGCTTCTCAGAGGTAGCAGTGTCATTTCTGTGTAATGGCTCATCTGTTGCATAGCCCTGGAAAGCATTTTAAATGATAAAAATGCGAATAACATATTACAAAATTTAACAAGGCATTAATGTGTACATGTCACCACTTGCCATTTGTTACAGACGCCAACCGCAGAACCTCTCCACAAGACTAAAACAATATGTCACCACTTGTGGTGGTGACATAATTATGTAACCAGCAGGTGTACAAGAAGAAATCTAAACCTAATGATCAGTAAATAACATTTATGTAAAATTAGACCCCATGATAGGCTTGTTCAACGATTAACATATTGTAGTAATTGCTACAGAATCGTTAGATGTTGATTTTAAAACCACCAAGTAAGCATACGATAACATGAAAGGTGATATACCTTATTATCACTTGGTGATGGATTTTTACCAAAGTAACCTTCGAAGAGAACAGGATGAAGATCGCTATCAGAATATATCGGTTCTTTCATTAAACTTTCTAAAGACGACCTGAAACACAAAAATGTTATAAGTATGGTACAAAATGGTAAACGTCGATGCGTCTTCGGTTCGAAGGTTCCTTGCCACATTTTACTAGATACCATTTAATCGATAATATTTTACTTAGATTTTTGACAATTTGCTGAATCAATAAATTTACTTTTTAGATTCATGTACACATTACAATTGTTTATATTTTAACCAAGTGACAATGCTTCATGGGTGTTTTACCAAGGTATACATATTTGTACCCTGCGCGCAGAGAGAGATGTACATATTTGCCGTACCTTCTTGATATCAAAGATCCCTTGCGAGTATATTTCCTCCTGTATAACTGCACGATGACAATGATAGCAACAACGAGCAGGATTGCCCCGAGTGTCCCAGCTATAACGCCAATCAATAAGGCATTGCTGATGCAGGTATTGCTGCTCATGAAGTAACCACTGATACACCTATGGATAGGAAAAGTACAAATAGAGCTAGAGAAGAATAAAGTACTGAGATCCATTGTACAAGATCTCGTAAAACAGTAAAATAATTCAATGCTATGTTTCACGAATTAAGTTGGCATTTCTTCTGTTAGGAATATACGTTTAATATTTCTTATTTAGTATTTTCGAACCCTTTTATCTTTTTGGATCGCTTAGCGTACATTACGGATACTCTTTATATCCCAAACTTTCTCAGTATACACCCCTGTGTCTTGGTGTATTATAAATACGAATGTAAAGTGAATACTAATTAAAAAAAACATACGTAATCTATGAGAAGAATCACTAAATTACTGCCACTTAACTATTTACTCAGGGTATATGATAAAAAGCTGATTAGTGGCGTTTAATTACCTGCAATCTGGCTCATAATTAGGATTTAGGTAGCACTCCCCGTTATCTAAGTCACATGTATGTGTCTCGCATGAATGATAACATCTGACACCATCTAAATAGTTCCCGTCGGTAGGTGTCGTCTGCTGACATTTATATCCAGCGCTACAAATATCTGGTATTGCAACGCAGTAGTCTGGTATATCTGCAATCATATACAGTAATACATGTAATCGTTGAAGTATCCAACCATGTCAAACTCGCAACATCAAAATATTGAAACAAAACAGAACAAGGCATCAACTTGCAAAATGTCGCCACCTGCCATTTGTCACAGACGCCAAATGCCAACCGCCGAACGCCGTCGCGAAAAAGTTGGAGACCATTGCAATATGTCACCATTTTTGGTGGTGACATAAAAAACGGTATCAGTGAATATGGTTTGCATTAGTTTCAATCAAAATATATTAATACCCAAGTAGACTGTATACAAAACAGAAAACACCATTTCACTTTCACTTTTCACTTAGAATTAAATAAAAATTGTCAACGACAGTTTATTGTCTGAGAAGAAATTATTACTTACAGTTATCTAAACCTTCTACCACACTTTCTCTGTGGCCCTCATCAGTAGTGTATGTTTTGTCACCAATTGTAATGTCATCAATAAGTGCTACCACATATTTAGTCTGATTTGCTAGCTCAGATGCAGCGTTCTGTCCGTATGCATCTATAGCTTGGTCGGCATCAAACTCAACATCATAGTCGGCTATCACACTTCCTTGACTGGAATATATGGCAGACATTGTTTATTATTTTCTTGCAATTTGTGGTACTTTAAGATCAATTCGTGATGAGGACATAATATTGATTTAAGAAAAAACAAAACGAATTGCAACCTATTATCATCCTACTTTTATTGTTATCAACTTTCTACTTTTGTTATTCCAAAATTAAAATAAACAAATAAATAAAATAATTAAGAATTTGATTTGAAAACACAGAAAGTATTTGAAACAGCAAAGGACACGTGCTTCTTGGAAAATTGCTATCAACGATGAGATGCGTCTCTATCCTCTATCCGTTGTTAAGTTTTAAACTATAAAATGATTTACCTCAATGACTTGATATTAGTGCCAGTGAAACACGTGCATGGTAGGTTGCTTTGGAAGATGAGATCCAACTGGAAATTCAATGCATTGTTTTAATCGCACATTGTCGAAATCAGGTACAAGAAAACCTTAACTGGGTCAACATAAATATATTTGCAATCATTTATTTTGATCAATTATGTGATTCCTCTTATAGATCAATTCATGGTAATACTTACAGACGCCTTTATATTCGAGACCAAATCTCCACATTGGTTTGTGATACAAGGTCCATAAGAAGGATTCCATTCCATGTTGATCTCTATACTAATGCTGATTATGATCGTCTTACCACCTAGAACATACGTGAAACATTTTAAGACAGACATACTTGAGTTACAGTTTTAGTACTTGTCATGTCGCTCTTTGGGTGCGTGAGCAATTTTTGAGCTCTGATATTTTCAGAGAGGATAGTTTCGTACTTAATCATAATCCGTCGAAGGTGCAAGTTACATGTTCCTACGATTTTATTGAAACAATTATTTTGAATAATTATAATAATCTATCAACTTACCCCAATCAGGGATAGTTGGTGGATATTTTGTTTTCTCACACACAGGGGCCTCTCCAGACCACACTCCATCTTCCTTGCACTCTCTCTCGGTATAACCAGATGCCAGAAAGTAATCATCCATACATGCATATGAAACTATAGCCCCAAATACGAAATCATCTCCAGTTCTGACTGAGTTATCAGGAATCCCAGGGTCCTGACAAACTATTCCTGCAATAAAAGTTATAACATGTAAGCACATGAGCTTAGGCAAACACTATAACAAAACATCAAGAAAAAAAACCTGACCGTGACCGTGACCGTTCAGTTAACGTGACCATCCAACATTTCTTCCATACACTCTATCAATAAATAGAAATTCAGGATACAGATGACATTTGACCAAGCAATTGACACTTTTAAAGACAAAATACTTTAGGCTTACTTGTACAAACAGGTGCATCCCCTTTCCAGATACCTCCCCTTGTACATTCTATGTTGAGTGAACCCGATGTCAGTTCATATCCAGTGGCACAAGCAAGAACTAAAGTATCACCAACATAACTATCTCCACTCACATACTCAACATTGTCGGTCATGAATTTGGTGGCATTGGCGCAGAACAAAGCTGAACAAACAGAATTTTTAAATACAAGTCAAACGTGTGTTCCACTTATCATAAACTTCTTATAGGTATAGAGGAAAATAATGTCGATAATAATGTAATGATGTTGATGATGTTCTAGAATTCAAGATAAACTACGACTGTACCTGTACACAATGGAGGGCTTCCAGTCCATATTCCACCTAATGTGCACGTCCTCTCTAAATCACCCGACTCTAATCCATATCCTTCGTCACAAGAGTAGGTTATCTTACTTCCAGCTTGGTATGTCCCATTTCGTATCTCAACATCACCAGAGTCTTCTTCCGAACCGGAACCGGAAATCTCTCCTGACTCGGATGTATCCCCTGAGCCAGATTCACTTCCTTCCTCTTCATTCACAATCACTGCATTTTCGGGCATTGGTGGCACCTCACAGTAATTGGCTGCAGGTTGTACAAATAACAAGTAATGTACTATACGCTGGGGATAGTGGATGGTGATGGTGCTCAAATGACAGTGTTTCGTTTTTGCAATTATTGGTAAAAAATGGTTCTGCTTCTCAATGTTCCTTTTTTAAACATTTTTTATACTTTCTGGGCCTCCTCTTTTATTTGGCCGATGAGCTTCATACAAACATTTGTATAAATGCTAAGAAAATACGAAAAAAACTTAATTCCTTTTCCCAAGGATTACATACCTGTGCAAACTGGAGCCACATTACTCCATGTGCCATCCACGAAACAAACTCTGTGCAAATCCCCTTCGGTCAACACGTAATTATCCTCACATTCATAGAATATAACGCTTCCAAGTCTGTTCCCATTGTAATTTGTGATAACAACATTCTCGGGAGTTTCTAAATCTCCGCATTCTATTTTTGTAGGATCTGTAACAGAAGACAATATCTAAGTTGTAACATTTGATGATCACTTCAAATCAGTAGCCTACACTGTATTTGGATTGTCCTCGTTCATGGATTCTTTTAATCTTTATTTCTAATTTATGGATTGGTTCTTGCTTAGTGCCATTTCCTTGTTTTCCAAATATGTCTCACAAATCCTAAAAACTACAGAAATGTGATACTAAAGGCCTATCGAGGTCCGAATTGAGGGAAAGAAGATCATTATTGTCTAACTAAGTATTTGAATAAGAGTGTCCTTACCGATGCATACAGGAGGCTCCCCACTCCACGAACCATTGGTGGAGCATGTTCGGGTGGTATCCCCAGACATAAGGACCATACCAGCATAGCATTTGTACACGATGATTGCGTCAAGGTTATCAATCCCCACAGTCTCGGTATTTGGGGGTTGTTCGGGAATATCACAAAAGAGAGGGACTTGAGTTGTAGGTGGAGTCAATGTTGTTTGGATTGCTGTAACAGAAAGTGTAGTTGGATTATGATTAACAAGCTCTCTTGTTATAACCAATTCATACGTTTTATTAACGGCATGACTAACATGTGGTCTTTTTTAATAACCTTTATTTCATTATGTGGGTCTTCAAGTGGATTGGCCAGAAATAGCCAAAGCTAGTGATAAAAATGTGCTCATTTTCAGCACTAATTTACGCTTAATTTTCAGTTAATATAGAAAATGCAAGTGAACTAGTTTAAATTCAACTTTCACTGATTCTGTTTTTCATCCAGTATTTTGGGTTTTATATATCACAGAAGATATAGAGATATGTAATAATAACCTCACCTGTACATACAGGGTCACTACCAGTCCATGTGCCCTTATCACTACAAACTCTTATGAGATCTCCATCTGCTATTTCGTATCCAGATAAACACTCATATATGATCTCTTGCCCAACAGTATATTCATCATCCTCTGAGCCGCTACCTTCCTCTGAGCCAGATCCAGCATCATTCGGTTCCTCCGTCGAACCACTCCCAGAGTTTTCCAAAGAACCATCCCCTGATATATCAGGATCACCCGACGAATCATCCCCTGATATATCAGAATCGCCTGACGAATCATCCCCTGATATATCAGAATCACCCGACGAATCATCTCCTGATATATCAGAATCACCTGACGAATCATCCCCTGATATATCAGTATCACCCGACGAATCATCCCCTGATATATCAGAATCACCTGACGAATCATCCCCTGATATGTCCTTATCACCACTCTCAGATCCTCCAGAGCCATCCAAATTGTTTCCTCCTGATCCACTTAAATCTTCTATACGAGGGATTTCATTGATAGCAAACCGTTTTCCTCTATTGTTCAAGGTAATTGTAAGTGAAGTTACAATTTCCAAAATGCGTGTGTTGGTAGGTATCACGGGCGCATCACAGGTTATCACTGGAAATGGAATCATATTTCAAAAGTCAAACAATGGCAATTCTTTGGCTCAAAAAGAAATTGATTCAACAACATAACAACCTGGCCATGGTTTGTTATTAACTTACATGTGCAGACCGGCTCCTGCCCAGTCCAAGTTAGATCAGGCATACATATCCTGAACATATCGCCACCTGTCCAATTGTATCCATTCTCACAGAAGTAGACAACAGTCTCATAGACAAAGCCCTCTCCGGCACCAATCACAATTATGTTGTCAGGGTGAACTAGGGAAGCGCACTTGTCATTTTCAATATCAACGGCTGGAACATAGGGAGAGATGTTAAAACACGTTGGCTTTATTAACAACCAATACTGACTGTATGAGACAGAATAAACAAATGGGATTCTCACCTTCACATTTTGGAGCTTCTCCTGACCAGGAACCATCAGCAAGGCACTCTCTTGTTAAATCCCCCGACTCCAATTTAAACATGTCATCACATTCATACACCACAACATCTCCTATAGTGTTCCCACTCACTGTCAATATGACACTATTTGGCTCATATAATGGGTCAGGGCACTTGATTGCTACAATAAAAAATATTGCAAATCTGATATAACAAGAAACAAGCATAAAAACCAGTTTTGCAACGTTCTTGTGCTCTGATTGTTAATTGAGAAACGAGTGGGGAGCATTTTTACAAACCTGCGCATGTTGGGGCCTCTCCAGACCACGTCCCATCATCGAGACATTCCCTGCTTACATCCCCACTGGACAGAGTGAATGTATCATCACACGTGTATTCAACTGTATCACCGACACTATTGCCAGTCATAACTACTATTGCACTGTTCGGTTTAACTGTGGGATCGGGACAACTTACTGCGACGGCTTGAATATAAATATCATTTACAATAAGCCTAGAGTAGATGGTAAAATAAAAACAAACATATAACATTGGGTCTGCAGTCATAGTCCCTGTTTTATTTGTGTCTGAAGCTGGATATCATTATATCTTTTTTCAGACTTATAAATGGAAAAGCATATACTTAAGCTTTGGGGTCTAGTTCTAATTCAATAAACGGTCATTTATATCACAGGTGAAAAGATTCAAATACAGTGCAATTTTTCAAATATCATTAAAAGTATGGAAATCGTGAGATAAATAAAATATCAAAATACTAACCACATGTTGGAGCCTCTCCAGACCATGTCCCATCACTGAGACATTCTCTCCTAAGATCCCCACTGGATAATACAAATGTATCATCACACGTGTATTCAACTGTATCACCGACCCTATTGCCAGTCACAGCTACTATTGCAGTATTCGGTTTAACTGTTGGATTGGGACAACTTACTGGGACAGCTTGAATATAAATGTCACTTGAAATTAGCTTAGAATAGATGGTCAAATAAAAACAAACATATACAATCATTCATCAAGATGCCACGATTCACCATATCATAGGTCAAAAGAAAGTACAATGTATTTTATCTGGAAATCGTGTGAAATCAATATCGAAAGAGTACTAACCACATGTTGGGGCCTCTCCGGACCACGTCCCATCATCAAGGCATTCCCTTCTCAGATCCCCACTGGACAATACGAATGTATCATCGCATGTGTATTCAACTATATCACCGACGCTGTTGCCAGTCAAAGCTACTATTGCAGTATTCGGTTTAACTGTGGGATTGGGACAACTTACTGGGACAGCTTGAATATAAATGTCACTTGAAATAAGCTTAGAATAGATGGTCAAATAAAAACAAACATATACAATCATTCATCAAGATGCCACGATTCACCATGATATCATAGGTCAAAAGAAAGTACAATGTATTTTATCTGGAAATCGTGTGAAATCAATATCGAAAGAGTACTAACCACATGTTGGGGCCTCTCCAGACCACGTCCCATCATCAAGGCATTCCCTTCTCAGATCCCCACTGGACAATACGAATGTATCATCGCATGTGTATTCAACTGTATCACCGACCCTATTGCCAGTCACAGCAACTATTGCAGTATTCGGTTTAACTGTGGGATTGGGACAACTTACTGGGACAGCTTGAATATAAATGTCACTTGAAATTAGCTTAGAATAGATGGTCAAATAAAAACAAACATGTACAATCATTCATCAAGATGCCACGATTCACCATGATATCATAGGTCAAAGAAAGTACAATGTATTTTATCTGGAAATCGTGTGAAATCAATATCGAAAGAGTACTAACCACAGGCTGGGGCCTCTCCAGACCACGTCCCATCATTAAGGCATTCCCTTCTCAGATCCCCACTGGACAATACGAATGTATCATCACATGTGTATTCAACTGTATCACCGACGCTTTTGCCAGTCAAAGCTACGATTGCGCTGTTCGGTTTAACTGTGGGATTGGGACAATTAATAATTGCTGCACCTAGAATAGTAATAAGAAGTCAAATCAGATTTGGGATTTATGTTGAAACATACGAACTTTAAATCTGGATGATATGTAACTCATGAGGTTTAGAGATTGATGTTGCCGGACCTCGAACAGGTTTTTCATTGCATCAACAACAAAAATCACTAATTTTGCATTTCACTTACCCTCTTCACAATTTACACCATGGAAACCTTGTTCGCATTCGCAAACATAAATATCTGCCCAATCCCAGTCCCAGTCGTCGAAATCCCCAGAACGTCTCTGCATCTCTTGTACGCCTCGTTTCTTCCTCTTACCCGCCTCCACCACACACGTGGCACCATTCTGACAAGGGTTCGATGTACATGGATCGTCAGCTAGAAGGGAATCATGTACAAAGAAATTATAATATCATCTGATTACCTGATTCTATGATCAATAATAGAACAATACCAAGGACACAAATGGAGACATGATAGAACTGGGACAAAATACAACAAATTGTAACAAACAAATTACAAATATTTAAAACATATTGATGGCATTTATGATACGAATTATTTATCTATAGGTATGTCATAATACACGTAGGTTTTGATCTAGACATATTAATATATTGTAAGTTTAATAGATCAACGACTGAAGAAACAAAATAATACTTACTGATATCACATTTGGCGCCACTATAGCCGTCAGTGCACTGGCAGGTAAAGTTGTATACATCATCCGGACCCCGGGGTATCTCTTCTACGTCTCTCTTCTGTCTAACAATCCAATCCACTGTACATGCACCACTGTTCTCACAGGGATTTGGATGACATGGACTCTCTGGAGGCAAAAACAATTTAAAATGCTTCAATATTATAAAATTTAATCTGAGATCCCAACACTTGACCTAGAATTTTTCTGTTATGATATGGATTTGAATGATATGGGACAAGAAACAATTAACATAATGCATGTAAAGATGCTTCAATATTAAAAGCTTTTGATCTTTGAGCTTGATCATGAATTTTGCACTTTAATTACCCACTTCAGTATTTGGTTTACAATAAACTTGAATAATCTTGGGTGGGAATGTGTCCTATGTTTATAAAGGGTCTATAAATTTTTCTTAATATATAGCATAATACTATAGTACTACATTCTTAAATACTCTTATTCTACGTTGCAAATTATTGTTGTGTGTATGTTGCGCTATTAACACAGCCAAAGCAATATCAATTTTACACAGAAATGTTCCCCCAAAAGAAGTAAACCACATGGTTAGCCAAAAGGGAACATTTTGTGTCATTGTTTAAGTTGAGATAACTTGCCGCAATACTTAAAGAGGTAGAACTGGTATTTATAAAATTGCCCGCTGAATCGACCAGTTAACCAATCTAATTTTGTTGATTCTCTGTCACTACTGATATTGATAAAAGTGTCGCTACCTAATTCGCAGAGGTCTCCTGTGTGTGAAGTTGGGCATGAACATGAGAAGGACGTGCCGCCACTTGAAGACGCACATGTACCGCCATTAGTACAGGGTGAGCTATCACAGGGGTCACTTACATTGGAATCTGAAATTAAACAATAGAGCACAACCCAACTTATACGATTTGAAAAGCTTGCATCCTCCTAAGCTGCCCTGTGATCGGAGGATGGAAAGCTTGTTTCATAGTATTGTTTTATGAACCTCATTTGGTATAGCTTGTGACCTGTTAGTATATTTTTGATTGTCTTGCAGATGGAGGTACATAATGGTTCAAAAGTTATAATGCAAAATGTGCCAATAAACAATGCACCTAGACATGTGCACACAGGAAAATTCCGAAACTGTGTTGTCACAGAGAGAACAAATACTTGATAATATCAAAGGTTCCATGAACAATGGTAAAGCTACAAACCTAGTTCACAGTGTGTTCCTGAGTAACCGGGGTGACAGATACAAGTGTACTCATCTTTAAAGTTGTATTGTCCCCCGATAATTTCAAATTCCCAGCGACAAGTTCCTTCATTCTGACATGGGAAACTTTCACACGGATTCCCTAAAATAGTGTGATAAGTAAATGAATAAATAAATAAATATAGCTTTTTATGTAAGGAAAGCTTTTATTTGGTGCTATACGAGGGTTGTCCCAGAAGTAATGCACTATATGCTCTAACTTTCTTTAATATTCTTCAATTCAGCTGAAATTTTGTGTATATAACAAGTGAAGTTTTATCTATTATATCCTGAAGTTTCAGCATCAAACACTAATATTGAGTCTTAATATGGTTGCTATAACAACATGGGGGTAGGGGTGGGCGGGGCAGGTACCAATTTTTCAAATTATAAAAAGATCTAAAGTGTTATTTTATTAATATTTCTTACCTTTAAACGGTCAAAATGTTTGGGAATTTGTCAAATTTATTCAGCATGATGTTAACCAAGTACAAATAATGACATTTAGCACTGTGATGTAATAATACCACATTTCAATAGTCACGAATTCAAATACAGTCACAGTCAAGAAATTGCAAAAATGGCTGCAATTCTCACCTGATAACAGAAGGCCTTGCGTTTTGTAGCCTAATTTCATACTTCACTTGGACTCACAGCCACCCAAAACAATGCTACCATGAAGAAAGTATATAAGAAGTATATACCAGATAGAACTACAACTATGGGGTCGCAGAAGAGATTTAAAAGAGATGATTTGACCCTGGATGACAACCTCAAACATGGGAGGCAAAAACTCCACAAGTCAAAATGGAAGAAATTGCCAAGAGTGTTTGACCTGACAGGCATCAAAAGTACATAACATGCAAAGGGCAATATTTTGAGAAAATGTGAAATGGAACACTTTGCAATATACATCCATTAAAACTAGGATGTGCTCATAGTAATTTGGTATCTTAAAATGTATTTTTGAGCATATATCTTATGGCTACACAAAATGGTATTTGTTGATTAATTATTTCATATTTTAATTTTTTTTATTCCTTTTGACGTGACTGTATAACCTGCCCCGCCCTACCCAAACTCACCAACTTGATTTTATTATAACATCAATATAGTTTTTTCAGTCAACATGAAATTTTTGAGAATAATCAAAATGTCTCTAAGGAACATTTACTGAAAATTTCATGGAAAAATATCAATTATTGATAAAGTTAGAGCATATAGTGCAATACTTCTGGGACAACCCTCGTATTAAGAGCTTGTTGTACAATAATTGTATTTCAGGGGAAAGCTTAACATTTTCCATTTTTATGTGATGCAAAATAAACCCATCTTTGAACACCGCGACCCTGATGTACGCCGTCCAGCCAGGCGTCCATATGTTGGGGACTATAAGACGTTGAATGATGTATATAAGTTTAGGATCCTTCCCAAGTTTCAAAAGCTAACCTCATTGGGGATTTGCGGTTTGCTATTTTGAGAAATGGCTTCAACAATAAACAAAAACAATTAAAGTCTGGATTAGTTAATTGTTGACGGAATACAATTTAGGGGCCCATAGAACGGAGTGGCAATAGTTAATTTCTACATTTGTACCCAGGCTGGGGTATGTATTCTAGTCTAAGGTATTATACATACTCAATATTTTTGGTGCGAAATAAAACAGTATCTTATCAACTACTGGTGTGGCAACTTACCAGCGGGTATTTCGATCTGTCTCTTCAATCTCTGATTCCTGTTATGACGTAGTCTTTGATATCTGTTTGCGAGGATAAAGTTTTCACAATATTTTCCTGCGAAGCCCACTGGGCATTTGCAATAGTCTGTTACTGATACAATGTCATCATTTATAGCTTTTAATGATAAACATGTTCCTCCATTGAAGCAGCGAGTTAGAGTACACGCTTGCGTGTAGCCTGAAACATAAATAGGTTAAAACATCTGGTAAAAGCATTTTTGCATTTCAGTCCTCTGAAAATTGTCATTTGAGGCAGAATCATGATCAAATCTATAGGGGGTGACAAAATTTCAAGCAACGTGTACAAACTGGCTTACCAATAAGTTCCTTATGATCTCAAAAACAATATCTTCAAAAAGATCGCGAATTGGTGGTAAGGATTCAATGTGTAAAAAATGTGGAAAGGGTGTTCAAATTGTCTCAAATGATTAGAATGGTTACCATAAAAATAGAACATTTTATTTTAAATCTTTGTTAAAATCATTAGTTTTCTGGAATAAAAAAGTATGTCCTTTTGGGATTTTTAGAAAAAAGACATGACAAAGCAAGCAAGGAAATATTTTTTCAGACTTGAAATTTGCCCCACCCCTTCTTAGTTTTCAGATCCCCATGTGTCAACTCTAAGTCACTTTAACATAATCGAAAATCAATATTGACAATTAAAGATCAGAGGTGTTGATAAATAATTTATCTTATAAATTAAAAGGACATTTTGTAGATATTGAACTTCAAGCAGGACCTATAAATCATATCAAATTGAAGCTAAAATTACAATAAAGTAGTTTTAATGCATAAATTGAATCGATAAGTCAAACCACCCCATATGAAGTATACTTGAATTTATTTTTTGATAATGAACTCTTTGATGACCGAGGTAACCTATTCGGACCCGACCGCAAATTCGAACCTTATGCTCGGATACTTTACTTCAAGTGGTTTATTATTGAAACAAACATTTATGTTAACGTCACCTGGATACGTTTTAATTACTAATGACATGGGAAATGATGATTTTAAAATGATTCCGTCATTTCCTGAGTAAAAAATGTGTTCTTTATTTATCGCATCAAAAATATTATTTCGCAATACTTATTACATAGTCCAGGATGTGGCCTACAGTGCTATAAAGTATATTATTGGGCTAGCTACATATCCTTTTCAAGAATTTGGAACTGAAAGCCTGGACTGAAAGTCCCCTTTTTCAACCACGTGTTTAAAGCCCGTTAGTATTTGGCAATTATAATGCATTCATAAAAATTGCGATAACTTGCCTTTAGTCCTTTTGGAACAAAATTAAAACGGCTTTTATATAATTACTTACGCTAACTTGTGGACTTTTCGATTATACTATTTTTTCATAGAGTTAAAAGTTTGAGACGGGTATTTCCATATCTATGCTCTGCTCTTTTCCTTCCTTAGTTTTTAGTTGTATTTACAATGAAATATAGTTATGATTTTTTTTTAAATCATTTATCCATGTTACCTTGTCCATCTAAGCGTTGCGTCGTGTCATCTGTTGATAGATCTTTGGCTCCGGGTAGTTCTAGGTCATCTACTAATAGAGGGGGCTGTTTTTCCGGAGTCTTTTTTGAATATGGTTGTGCTGAATATAGAAAAACACCGGGAATGTACCTGTGTTACAGTCATCATTTGGGAAGACATTTTTGTAAATGTCACTGCGCGTTGTTGCCACTGCGCCAACTTAGATGTCACCGAAGTTACAGTGACGTTTAGCTAGGACAACAATTGTTACATGCAATTAAAGGCAAAACTTAAAAAAATAAAATCGTTTGATGGAAATCTAAATTTGGTATATTTAATATTTTATTCTGAAATCTTTTGACACAAGATATTTTGATTTTCCAAGGTGAACATCGATACCTTAAATAAACATAAATTGAATAACTTACCATTTACTGTTACTTGATAAAGTAAGAATATCCCTATTAATTGAAATGGTCTAATCCAAAACATTTTTGGTAAGTTATGCCAAAAGAGATTTATAAAACCAGCCGTAAGGAGTGACCCTTAATCCCGAAGTGATTCGGACACAATTACAATGACGTTTTTCTAAATGGTTACGCCTAGTTTATGTCCTTTTGAGAGTCCTTTAAATTATATGATATCAACAAAGTACAATCAACAAAAAAAGTTGATGTCAATGCAGTGAGAAATACTTCATGTCGGACTTAAGAGTAATGTGGTTTAAGATTTATGAGATGTGATTAGAAAGCGCACAGTAATATGATCGTGAAATTCCAGAACGCGGAGTGGTGTATTAGATGACGTCTTGTGGACTCGTTTTAATTTATGTTAAGAGTGTACTTGCTTTTTTGTCATGGGTTAATCAACTCTTGTTTATTTTGTTTGTTGTTTTAGGTAAATTAAATTTTAGACGACAACAAATGCTTTAATCTTTAACTATGGCTGTGGCCAATTTTTGGACGTGAATGCCATAGATTTTTTCTCTTCCGGAACAAAACATTTTGTGAACTTTATATTTGTAAGTGATCTTTTTCACATAAGTCGGGTAATCTCACACCGTTCACTATCGTGTGGCTAATTTTGGTGTTAGTTTTTGATTCATTAATTAATATTTTTTATTTGGTGTGACGAAGAACATCTTGTTGTATAACTATTTGTTTTGCCCACTATGTAAGCTTACTATCCACGCCGTGTTTCGCTGTCTGTCATAAAGTATTTAGCCTTGCCCAAGTCGGTCTCTTTTACTTATTGTGATTTCTATTATGCCCCCCCCCCCTATTATGACCGGTAATAATTCAAGATCAGATAAGTAAAAAAAACGACTTGGGCAAAGCTACAAAGTGTTCACACGGTGGCGAACGGTCTACTGGAGCTAATACAATAAGTGAGACAGCTAAATTCGTTACTGACTATTTCGTCGTATTTTCCTTTGCTCTCAACAAGGACGCTCTCAATATCTTTCTTGATGTCTCATCCCTTTTGTACGTTGCCGAATCTCTAAACTAGTCATCAAAAAATTTTGAAAGTTTTACACATTGTCAATCCAATGGTCATCTTTTGAATGGTAACAATATAATTTGACTTTTTTCTATAGAAAACACACCGGACACTTCTTTTGTTCTTGGTATCATATGTTCGGAATTTTTATTTATCAATTATCATCATTAGTTACATTTACAAAATTATCTTCAATCGCCAAATGCATGCGTGGCATTATAGAAGACATTGATGCGCTTTTGAATATAATATAAGGAAAGATGTTTCAGGAGGGAAAATCATGTATTGGCTTTTATAAAGGAAGCTGGCCTGGTCATCATTTTCACAGATGTTGGCCAGATTGTTCTGTAGTAGGATCATAGGCTCAAAGAATAATATTAATTATTAGGCTAATTGAGCAACTGATTCTTCTAAAAAATAATCTTGCCTGGATCTATCATCATTTTCGAATTTAGTTCGATAGAGATTTCTGCTGAGCCATATTTCAGAACTTCAAGATATTTATGCTGGTAGATTTGCCTGTGAAAAATTTCAGGGATCAGGTTTTCCATGTATTAAGCTTAGCATGTGTCAAAAGAGCACAATTGAAAAAGAAGTGTTTAACTGTTTGTGGATGTCCACAGGTACAATTTGGGTTGTCAATATTGCTGAAGTTATGAGCATATAGTTGGGCCGTCAGTTCTCCATATCGATACCAATCCTTTCGCGCATTTATTCATTCGGGAGTTTCCACTTGCATCTATCAGTCTACACCGAATTAGTTTTATCAGAATAGAACTGTTTTGGCCGTACAAAACGCTCATTCACCAAGTAAGGTTTTCGAAAAAAATATTCAAGGGGATTAGAATATGGGTCTTACACAGTGACGATGAAGTATAGTCTCCTGGCACCGAATGAAGTAGTAGGGTCAGGCCTATCATTCACCAACCCGGGAGATTTTCTTCGCACTAAACGAAATCAATATCGTGCCCTTTTTGCGCATGCGTAATAAAAGGGCGCTTATTTTCAACATGGCGGAAGACGAAAATTCGTCCAAAGATACGCTTCGATCTTTTGAAGCTTATTGGACGCGAGATGGTTAGTACCAACATATGTGTTTTATGAATATAAACATATAGAACCAATTCCTCGCGCCTAATTTATCTACTTTGCCATTTATTTACCAAATATTGAAATAAGGCTAGATCTATTTCATTTTCAAAAAAAAAATTATCTTTTTGATTTTTCTGAACTGTGTGTGACTGTGTCACTGTCAATAGCCTTCGTTCGTAGTTCATTTCTTATCTTACATCTCAGTCTCTGTCAATGAATCAAGCGATATCGTAAGCTTATTCTTAAGTTTTTCCCCCATATATTATAAATTTGGCCGATGACTTATCTACACCTCCTACCTTTCGTCAGTTGATCACAGGAAATTGAAGAGAAATCTGATAGAATCTAGTGATATCACGCAAATCATTTCTCTTCGTATTTCGTCTCGAATTCCAACATGGAAGAGATTCTAAGAAAATGACGTCATCGAAAATGGACTTGTCAAAACGTAGGGGACAAGGTATGTATATATCAAACGCTGCCATCTTTCTTTGCAATGGCGAGTTACAGGCACAGTTCCTCACTTTATGTGGAAAAGAAGAAGTTCTCGGACTTAGTTGTCCGTCTCCACCGGGCACTTGAGAAGGAGATGACTACAAAGCTGAATATTCCAACCCCTGCCAAATGAACTCGTCCAGATTTTGAGATTTCTTGTTACTCTGATGTCACTCAAACAGAAGTCGAGAGGAGCATGTCTGAAGAAAATGACTTAGTTTTTTACTGTATTTGGATCCAATTTCAAGAATCTGTCTACTGACTAGGTGAATATGCACACATTTGACTTCAAAAAATAATGTAAATATGAGTAAGTAGACCAAATGATTCGATTCAGGCATTTGAACTTTTTCTAAAAATGGATTTTTCGACTGTCGGACATCATGTGAATAATGTTTTAGATAATAAACTTTTCTCTCAAGGGAAATTTGATGTGGTTACAGGTAAACACCACAGTGACCACTATCAATCTTCATTATTCAATATTAGACTGAAAGTGCTGTTACTCTTTTGACTTCTGGTTTGGACTCCCGTTTTGTTTGGTCATAATCACTGTTTCACCTTATTTTTTAACTTCAGTTGAGTCTCAATACTCTAAGCATTATTTTGATACTTAAAACATGGTCAGAATCGCTTGCAAATTGCAAAAAAATATATGACCGTCTAAAATCACTTGCCATACTGCATGTGAACCTTTTGCACTAAACAAATAAAAGTATGAAAATAGCACAGAAATGACATCTATCTTTTATAACTGACATCAGGATTGGCACATCCTGGCTACGGTCCTGTACAAATAAGAGATTTCTAATGCAATAATGTCCTTCATTTGAAAAAGATAATTACTGCTACATGGTTCTATCTCTTGAGACAAGGGCCCTTTTTAGCCATTACATCCTATTCATCAATCTCGTTCAACAAATTTAAGCGACCGGTGGTACCCAGTCACAGTGATTTTAGTTTAAGAAAAATGTCTAAAATTAATTGAATTTTTTTATGAAATTATATCACCCTATGCAGACAGAGCCTGTGGGAAATATTGGGTGCGGCGCAAATGAGCGGAGGGTGTGGAGCTAACGGTCATTTTTGAATTTAAAATTGGGATATTTCTGAAACTAAGCCGTTTTGGGACTTCAAATATACCAAGATATGTGTATTTGACACCAAATATCAATAAAATTGTGAAAATAGTAGTGCAATTCATTTTATAGCAACGCAGTATGCCTTAAACATTTCCCAGACCTATATATTTTGAGACTATCCTTTTAATACTGCGTCCCCAGCATTCATAAAAAATGGTGTTCAAGATACACTACCCATGCAAATTATTTTTGCATCTTGGAAGCCAGGCAGTATCTGTGTGATTTTATAAAAATTCGGAAATTTTTTCAGATATGAGCCCCCTCTAAATATTGGGTGCGGAGGTACGTTAATGGAGCTCCTCCTCTTCAGAAATATTCCAAATTTAAATTCAAAAATGACCATTAGCTCCGCACCCTCCGCTCATTTGTTCCGCACCCAATATTTCCCACAGGCTCTGTCTGCATAGGGTGTATATAGAAATTTTAAGAAGTATAGTTTGATATTCGATCCATGATATTTTTAAATTATCTAATCATCTGCTGGTAGCGTTTATTCTTTCAAAATGGCGCAACTGATGGTTGATTTCAACCGTAATGCTCTGAGTAGAGAACGCGTATTTACAGATCGTACAGATCCTCTTCAAATATATGATGATGTGGACCTTATTTTGCGATATCACATGCCTAGGTTAACTATTATAAAAGTTTACGAAATGATACAAGAGGATCTCAAAAGGATAACTAACACATGTACACGTGGTAGTCATTGCGACTGGTCGCGGGGACATACACATGAAGCTTTGGATTCATTTATTGTGCTACTTCGAGTGAACGGGAATTATTTTTCTACTGCTTGGGAGAGTTTGAGACATGAAATTTAGAATTTAGCTCATGCCTCATTGTGTCAACTTTTGATGGTTGAGGTTTATTAATGTCTCTGACTATAGGCTATTTCAGTGTTTTATTAGATCCAAAATGGTCAAAATAAGTAGTCCCATGACGAAGTAACCCAATACGTCGAAGTTCGATGGATATCCCCAAGGGCCAGGGGCATAGCCAGCTTTCAGTATGTCCCTAAATGTAAAAAAATAAGAGTTACCTAATGAATGTAACTGTCACTTAGTACTAAGCACTCGTGAATTAACCTATATCACCATAATTTTGTCTACCATGAAGCATAAGTAAGCACAATATTGAAGAGAAAGAAAGCCAACGTATTTCCATGAAATAAAGGCATACGAAAATACAGTTGTGGTAAACAGAAAGACATGTAAACCAACCTCTCAATTTTTTTCAGATTCAGATTTGTACAGTAGTTCATCCTCCTTGGTGTATGTTCCAGGTATGTTCATTTATTCAAATTGAAAACATGATTCAAGTGAGTTTGTTTTGGAACTAATTATGCGAGTTCATCCAAAAACTAAGACACCTTCTCTGAGATTCATAGGAAGACACTCTGAAAAGTCACAAGTGTGTACGCATTTTCGGGTGTAAATATTTGCATGTCCAAAAAACATCTCAATCAAAAATTTATGCAGCTAAATATATATCTGGGAAAAGATGAATGGAGTCGTTTAAATGATTTAAGCCCAGAACTCAAGGAATTGTAGGATGATTTTACAAGGAATGTCTAGTTTTCAGACTTTGTGTGAGTGCAGCAAAATGATTTTAAAGTCTAGAATACGTCTGATACAAGACGTGAGAGATTAAATCATCTAGGATTCATTGAGTCATATGCTTAAGTTCCTTCACACATTGCAAAATATTTTATTGTAATTCAGGAGTAACCAAAGCAAAGATAATGCCAGTGAAAGGAAGACAGACCCATGAAATTAAACCTAAAGTACCAAGACGCCAACCTGTAGTAGAGGATGTCACTCCTAAAAAAAACCTCAATAGAAAATATATTAAGGTAACAAACCATTCTAACGGTGTTATATCATACATTTACTTGTGTCTTGATTTAAAGTTGAAGGATTAGGTCTAGTTATGTCAACTTTTTTTGTAACAGTAGGCCTCGAAATTAGCATTGCTAAGGTAGTGATTTGCTACCTGTTTTCCCAAAAACACTACTTGTCATTTTCTCCAACTAGCTAACTTCACTAGTACCTCAAGTAACAACTCTCCATGTGAAAATATACAAATTTTTGATTGATTTGCCGATCAGCTGATCTTTGTTACTTCTTGTTGGCGCTGATTCACAACTTTTATAATATAATTGCCTCAAAACATAGTAATATCTTGATAAGTCTACATTTATTTACAATGTAATATTTTATATTAATTGCGCTGCTAAGTCATAAGAATAAAGATAACTCTCATCAAAATTATCACTTCCCGCTTCTCTGAAATAGCTTCCTGGAAAATTCACTGAGTAGTGAAACAACTACCTGACAAAAAAAGTTAAGCGCGAGGCCTGAACAGTGTTCGGCGGTTAGTTTGTGGTTGTCATCGTCTATAACAAATGGTAGGTGGTGATATTTTGCATGTTAATGCCTTGTTATTTTATTCCTTGCCTTGTTCATAATATTGTTGCATTTTACACAACCTTTTGACCACCAGCTTTCTTGCTAAACTATGAAATTGGCTGATCATGTAAACTATAAGATGATAACACATATTCTGCAAAATAGGATAATGAGCTTTTAAAAGATGGCGAAAAAATAAAATAAAATAATTTTAATATTTCTTTCAGAAGAAAGATGGCAGTACTAGCAAAGAGAATTTGAAAAGACATGAACGTAAGGTGTCTCTTAAAGATCTTTGTTCGGAAGACAAGAAAAGAGTGGCTAACTTGGTCCAGGAACTTGCTAAGTAGGTTCAATATTGTTTTATCAGATCAGTTAAGGTGGGCCTTGGGTTAACAATTTAGGATGTGGCAGTACATTAAACCAGTATCAGCCCCTAGGCATTGGCAAATTAGACCACCTATGGATCAAAGTTTGCCTCATGTGTCTAGTGGAATGGTATCTAAGTGTCCAGCCTGTTGGTAAAAGGTTCAAGACAACTTGCAAGATAATCTATTAATCTAACCAACATTAATTATTTGCATTGGGAATGGACATTGTGAGATCATCATCATGATTTATATGTGAGTTCACATGTAAATGTTTCACATGTTTACTGATTGCTGTGGTGACTTGATACTAGCCAATTTTAATATGGCGTTCGAGAAATTAACCTTCAAAAAAGAAATTGACTTTAAAATTAATTCAGTTTATATCACTCTCCCCACATTTAAAGTGTAAAAGTACCACATGTATATATGACTGGCTTTTTTATGTCACCACCATAGGTGGGCAGTGTTCAGGGATTTGTATTCAGCGGTTGGCATCTATAACAAATGGCAGGTTGTGACATTTTGCAGGTTTATACCTTGTATGCATTACAACATATTAAAGCCATATTTTTGTCAGCTTCTGTTTCAAATCGTTACACTTGTAATCACTTGTACAATAACTTACCAGATTTTTATCATGTTAATAACATAAATTACATATAGGGTTGGAGAACAGAAGGATCAGGCTGAAGAACAACTCAACAAGGAAAGGGTCACCTTTGAAACAAAAATACAGAAACTTCTAGAGCATCAAGAAGCTATCCTCAAAGAGAGGGAAGATATCCTTTTATAATATGAATGTATTCTCACTAGGAAATATTAAGGTTGTGGTGGACATATTTTCAGAGTTACAAATTAGTCAAGATAAATATTAATATTAGGTATGTATCTTTATGTCACCACCAGAAGTCTCCAACTTTTTTTCATGTTAGAGTTTGTGTCTTTAACAAATGGCAAGTGGTAACATTTTGCATGGTTAATGTCTTGTTATATTATTCCTTTTACTTGATATAATTGTGTATTTGAAAAGTTGTTTGCAAAAACATGACCAATCAATAGGTTGTAGCTAAAAGGTGTAGCAAATAGAAAGTAAGAACTTTTCAGTTGAACCAGGTACATATATTCATATTTATAGTGTACAACTTTCAAGAATTTCTCAAATGGAATTCCATTGCATTCTTGGGGAATATGAAGTGAAATTTTTAAAATCTTTAAAATCATTAACTGAAATATCACTCTTTGAAATGTTATTGATGTAATGAATGGAGTAACAGTTACATCAAAAATAGTAATATATAAAGGATTAATATGAATTTCTCTATGCAGTGATCTCCCCATGTCACTTTTACCGGGGGCTCCCCCTACTTGAAACCAAAGGCCCCCCAGTTGGCACCCAGTTGGAATCTGCACTTCAACTTCTGATTTGAAAAATGAGTGAAGTAAGCACCTACACTGAGATATTGTGAGCGTAGCGATTGCTGATTTTTTCAGACTTGAAATCTTGCACCCAGTTGAAAATTTTTTTTGGGGAGAACACTGCTATGGTATCTATAGTTGTACTACCCTTAACTATTCAAACATGTTCAAAAACAGTTTCTGGAGACTCAGAACCTTCTGGTGAACTACCAGAATAAGATTCTGCAGTCAGATAGACACGCTTCCTTGGAGAACACACCAACTGTAAAACATCCCATGTATAAGGTAGGCATTCTTGTATATCCCCTATACAATACAAAACGATACGATACGATACCATACAATACAATACAAAACAATACAATACGATACAATACAGTGTCCAATACTGACAATATAGAGATCAGTGACCACCCTTGTATTAAAGCAAGAGAGAGAGCTGCACCCACTTGACCTTTTAAAAATTGATTTACATTTACTTAGTAAATGCCAATTTGCTTTCATTTGAAAACAGAAAAATATAGAAAACTGGCATTTTTGGACCAATTTTACTCTCACATACAAGGTGAGCCAAAAAGTTAACCTTAACAAATGTTAATAACTCACTTGTTCAACTCCCTGTTGCTTCTAGGGTTGTAAGTATACATGGGCGTAGTGCCCGGTACGCTGGGTACGCACAGGCGTACCAGATGGTTTCAAATTCGCTCCATATGCAACCAAATTTCAAAATGTTTTACAAATTTTCCAAGGGGGAGAACCCCACAGACCCTACTGAACGCTTTTTTACTTCTCTCAAATCTTGCTCCCATGCAGGCTCCCGTGGTGGCGTACTACTTAGAAAAATAGCGCTACGCCCATGGTATAGGCATTATCTTTTGAGTCTAGGGGTCCATATCGGGTGAGTTTGGTTTGGTATGTTTCAGCAATTGGAGCATGTTTGTAAAATGGCCATAAAAGCGTGTCCATTGGGAATGAAACTTAGAAGAATGAAAGAGAATTGGCAAGATACAAGTAGAAATAATCTGGATTTAGATTATTCAATATTCAAAATTCATTTGAAATCTACTTGTAAAAGTACATCTAGAAAAATGGTTTTGAAAATTGTTTATCAACTTTGAAAATTTAATTTTTTTTGAAAATGTGACTTTTAGTTTGGGGTGATTCCCCATAGACTCTATGTTACAAAATCACAAAAAGTGAAATATCTTTTCTTGTATTGGACATATAACATTTTCCTTTACTGGAGATATATTAATTTGCATAACTATTTGATACATAAAGGTTATATAAAAATTGAACCACTCTAAAACAGATGTAATTTAAGTTAAATGGAACTTTCTACTATACCCACCATGCTATCAGACCCAAACGAGCCACCTGGTGGTGAAACTGGTAGCTACCTACTCGCATCTGCATTTTTGAACAAGGTTCAATTGTGGCAAATATGACTAAAAATCTATTCTGGATGACTGAGTTATTAACATTTATTTAGGTTACATTTTTTGGCCAACCCTGCACAAAAATCAACACCAAATATAGGCAAGATAGAGTGTTACTTAGCAAATCAATGGTGGATTGATACCTTAATTGTTTTTCTTATGTACTACACAGTACACATGCAACAGTAGTTTTATCAATATCTCAACTAAAACCAGTTGTACTGTTTACTCTCAAATGATACAGATTTTCTATAATTAATACATGTAATGTATGTGTGTATAGTAAATCATTGGAACTGGCAGTCTGGTGGTGAATAGAAAAAGTATTGAATACTATTGTTATTCTTAATTTAAGATAATATTGATCATTATACTCTTGTTGGGGTAGCTAATTTTAGAATAATATTTGTTATTATTGTATAAAGGAAACCGTTGCTAATTTTGCCTGAATGTGAAATTAAATGTGTTGTTGAACTTTAGAAGTATTGTGAAAATAACCTTATATACTCATTGGAAGTATTAAAGGGAATAATCTCAAATTTTGAATGCAGATTCTAGTAATTGTTTCTCCATCAATTATAACACAGAACTTAAGTTGCGATACAAGCTGATATATGTTGTTAAGTGCTTGTGAGTGTTTGTTGTACTTTCTTTTATAATTCTTACCTTATATTTGATCAAACAAGGCATTCATGCACTATTGAAAGCAAAGAATGTGACTGTATGTACATTTGTGGGATAAGGGGTGATAAATCACTATAGATATTTTTATGAGAAAAAATTGAATTTTTTTATTATTTTTATTCAAATGGATTGAATAGAAAAGTATTAGAATACATATTCCTGAATAAACAAGTAAATAAGGATATTGTGTTAATAGGATAGATCATAGACTTCCTGCAAAAGGGTATGTGTTTTCATTTGTTAAAAAATCATCACAGATAAATTCATAATTAAAAGTTTCAATATGCAATAATTGTACAAATATTAAAATATAATAAAAAACAAATATTGAAACATATTTTCCTAAGTTTTTGTATTATAGATAAGATGTATGAGCAAAAAATTACGATAATCATTTTTGAAAATGTTTTTTACCACTGTGACTCCCTTTAATCTGGTCAAGGGGTCACTATTAAAAACCTGTCATTGTTAATACGATCAAGGAATAGAAGTTCAATTGAAAAATAATTCTTTGCAAAAATAAATATAAACTTTGTTTAGCTGTCCAAAATTGTGCGCTGTATGCTATAACCAATTCAGAGCTTACTAGAAGTAGTCTTAAAGTAGCTATTCAGAAAAACCTAATAAAATTTCTCTTATGTCAATTAATAAAGGATTATATCCTGACAAAGACGTATGTACCTCCAAAAATGGATTCAAGAGCCTCAAATTATTGGTTTATTTTGGTGAATGGGCTTGGAATTTGCTGGTTATCGGATTTGTATAGGCCCTGTCCGTTCGCTTCTAATCCCATCAGGTACTGGATTTACATTTAATTTGTTAAGCATGTGTAAATAGCAGAATATAAAAGATTAAATAATAACAGTTATGGAGGTAATGCAAGAATGTATTGAACGTATCTAAACATTGACCATAGGATATTTGATGGACATTTTTATGCGTGGATTTGATATTGGACTGAGTTAACGAATTGGTATTATAATTCTACAAACTGTACCTTCATAAGGAGTAAAAATGGACAAGGAATAACAGTATGATGACCATTGGAACTGGAATGAGTAGTTTTTCATTTGGAATGTTGATACACACTCAAAATGGTATACGATAACTTGCCATACAGAACAGGTAATTTAAGGACCATATTGTCTTTTAGAGTTGATTAATTAATTGCTGATTAATAATTGATTAATTATTGATTAATTGTCATCAGGAATCAGACATGTATACTTCTTACATGCTATGGCCCAATGTAGCATTTCAGTAATTAATATTGAACATTCTAATAGCCTAGTTATTGGTTACCTGCTCTAGTACTATTATTTAAGTCATGCATATTGTATAACATAATTACCAATGATTTGTAAATGGCTCAAAGTTTGCAGAATGTAATTATTACTTGTGGAATTGGTAAATCTTTGGAGTTGATGTAAAGATGGATTGAAGGACTATCAGATCAAGTGAGTTTGCGCTTAAATTTTGATTGATGCTAGTATACTGGCATCTTAAACAGAATCTTCAGTCACTTAAATCTCATTTATTTGTAAAAATTTGATTATTTGATGAGCTTTGATGGTAGTTCTGATATGGTAATTTCAATTGTTGATATTAGTGCATTTAGTAAATGATAACTAAACGCCAACATAATTGCAAATGTCAGTGATAAAGGCGGATTATTTTTTATCTTGTTCAAAGTTGTCATTAGGCAATATTATCATAGTTTAGTGTAAGATTAGTCAATCTCCCTCATAGAATGATAACATGTAAGTCACTGTGGAATACACCTGTGGGAGGGGGGGGGTTCAATAGAAATCCTGACAATAGGCAACATGCACAATTATTGAAAATTTAGTTTCAACGTGAAAACAGAAAAATTACTCAAAACAAGTCAGGAGGCCATTTGGGTAAAAACAGCCAGCAAAATTGACTAAGTATGACAAGACTTAGTATCAATCTGGAAAAAAATATAGAATCTAACCAATTTTTATGGAGCTGTCACACATAGGTTGTGTGGGCTCACCATTTGCCATCGTGTGAATACTTTAGGGCAGATAGTGAGAAATGGCATTGGTATACCGAGTGCAAAACGAATAGTTCTACAGCAAGATATCCTCATCACACCAAATACGAAATTAATTACAAACTGAATCCCCAAAATTAGCCACACAGTGGCAAACAGTGAGCCCACATGGCTAATGTAACAGCTACTTTACAAATTGGCATAGATTCCACTTTTTTATTAGTACATCTGGATAGAGTGCCTGGAATATGCAACACAAACCACAGGTGGTCCAATCTTTACTTTGATTTAATGAACACAATGAATTGTTTCCTTGGCAACGACATGCTGAACTTTATAGCAGTTTCGCCATTATTTGAAAAGAATGAAGAATTCTCAAGGATTGAAGTACATGATTTTTAAGTTGTAGTCTTTTAACCAAATCAGTTATGGAATGTGCCGAATTGAATTTACTACTTTAAGTTCAGTTGTCAACATGACACCTTTTTATTGAAAAATTTAAGTGTCAATAGTGTATCACAATGCGGATTATATGTACAATAAATAAAATTAGAAATTAGGTAGAAAACCGTTATTCAGTTCAATAGAGAATTTTATCATGATATAAGATTGTCCGTTTATCTGATAGTCATGATTTATTAGGCAGATTTAAATTAATTGCTAATTTAGTGAGATATCAGTAGAATGAAGCTCACTTAGGGGCTTGTTTATAAATATAAATACAAACATAAACATTTCATTGAAATAATTCATACAGGTAAGGTTACAGTCAGTCATTTGTCATCTTCAGTTTTATTTTGCGAAACAGGGTAAGAAAACTGATTTTATAAACAAACATAGGTATTAAAACAAAAGTATTAAATAACTTCTAGAGGAATCATCAGAGTAATTCTAATAGTGAATGAGAAAATTTTAATAGTTTCCTCAGCTCAATGCAGCATTGCATCTGCTTCTTGCGACTTTTATACACTCATTTTATTTTACCTGATTGGGGAGTTCTACTATTCTATATATTGATTTTGCTGTTGATGCCAACCAACCAGTTGAAGTACACTTCAGGGGACTTTATTTCCTAGTGATAAATTGGTTGCCAGGGAAGGTGACTTGACTTCCTTTGGTTGCCACGGATTCTATTAAACATTGATATATACTGTGTGTTTTCAACAACTTATAGTGCGTGACAAATACATTTTAGTGCCATGGCATGTATGTTTAAAGGATTTTTGACTCTGATCGATCTTTAACACTTTTATGGATTTCTAATTGTTTTTTCTTATACTTCCCAGGATTCTCAGCTAAGGAGCAGCAGTAAGAGAGGTGAAGCTCCTAGAAGCCCCAGCACCAATAGTAAGAGAGGTGTACCCACCAGAAGCCCTATAACCAGAATTGTCCCCACCCCATTGAGACGCAAGAACAAGATCAGAAAGATGGTATGGGAACATTCTTTATATTTGTCTTAAAAGAAATGTATCAGAGAAAGAGATTGCAGGGGTTTCAATAGAATTTCTCACTACAGGCTAAATAAATGAAAACAACAGGCAAAATTAATGGAATTTAACATGGAAAAGTTGAAAAGTCCCTAAAAATAACAGGCGATTTTCTGAAAACAACCAGTGAAAATTGCCTGTTGTCTGCTGCTAATGAAACCCCTGCATTGCAAGATTTTTATATACAAGCATTTGTAAGTCCATGCATAGGATAAATCATGAAATTATGATTTGTATATTAATGAGAATTAATGATGATCAAAATTTTTGAAATTCCCTAGTCTAGTCTAGTTGTCGAAAAGCTTAGAATTAATTATGCAAAATTGTGTTCCCTTTAAATGTGGGTATTTTTATTATTCACTTTGATAGTGGGGTGATTTACAATTTTGAGTACTGGGGTATTTTCTTTTTCATTGTACATGTATTGTTAATGTATATATGTGTATTACAGAGTGATGGCAAGTACCTTCCCGAGGACCCCTTATACCAACAGTACCGAAACCACGCCTTGGGGCTCAGTGATAGCAAACCTCATCTATCTACTGACCCCAATGTAGCGCAACAACAGGTCCGGGATGCCCTTACTAAACCGACCAATGGGATTATTCGTGCACATCCTGGTATGTTGGATGACATGAATGTATTTGGTGCGAGTGGAGATTCTGATTATCAGGACGAGGATTTAAAGATCTTCAGAGACGAGGCCTATTTAAAAGAGAAAGAGATGACGCGTAAAGTCCTGGAAGATGTTAACAACAGTTATGATGAATTTATGAGTAATAACGATGACATTGCCTCTGAACAGGATTATTCTGCTATGCCAAAACCAGAATATGAGCCTCCTGTGATCCCACAGCCTACAAATGCTAACACAACGAGACCTCTTAGTGCATATTATGATAGGACTAGTAATGGGCGACCACAGTATGTGGGACTTGCCAGCCCTGAAGGGTTCACCAGAGAAAGTGTAGTTAGAACATCCCCTACCAGATCTCCCCCTAAACCATACACTGCCCTTCTGGATGAAATTATTGCCGAAGAAAAACACTGTACCACTCTGAGTAAAAGTCAAGCAAACTCGCAAAGAATCAGTTCTAGTGGAATATCAAATAGTGGCTATTCTATGGGGTCCTTGCACCAACCAATACTGAGTAGCACTCAGAAGAGTGCTGGTAATTTAGAACTGTCTTCTGGAGAATTTAGACCCCTTCCTACAGACACTTCAAGCTCCCAGGGAGTGAGTTTACAATCTCGAACTGTAGGAGGTGAATATCGGTCTCTGGTACCTGACTCCAGTGGCCAATCTTCCCTACAGAGTCAGTTATCTCAGCTTTCGTCAGATCCCTATATGAAGCAACCACTCAACTACAACTACACAGCAGAGATAGACCCAGCTGAAACCAGCTCCCCTGTATCTATGAACTACCATGATCATCTGGAACAAGAAGCCTTGAAAGATAGCCTGGAGATGCTCAGTCCAACACAGCGCAAGAAACACCAGTTGATGATACAGAAAGAGGTGTTGTTGCAAGAACAGAAGAGACTGAGGAAGACATTAATGCAACAAGAGGCAGAGTTAAAAGCGAAGCAGCAAATGCTTCATAAACAACAGGACAAACAGAGATCAAGATTAAACTTCTTTGAGGAGAAAGGTCATTTCCCAGAAGACTGTGTTAGTGAGACTAGTACACAGGATACCATAGAAAGAAGGGACACAAAGGAGATTCATGTTGACACTGGTCGGGAAATATATACAAGTAAAGACAAGTTGGATAGTATTAGACATAACGCAAGGAGAGTGGAGTTTAATATGGATGAACATCAATCAAGTAGAACTAGGAATCCTATGCATCACCTAGATCAATACCCTGTAGACATATACCACGAAAATAATGTACTTGAGTCAAAGCCTGAAAGTCATCCCCAGGTCCCATCCAGTGAACAAGTGTTATTACATTCCATGGACAATAGACTGAAACAAAATGGATTTGATAATGATATTGAAGATGACGATCCAGCAATACACCATGGTATTGAACATCACACCAGTGCAACTAAACCACAGAGTGTTCATGACTTGGAACATGAGAGTATGAAAAATATTTATAACAGTGCTTTAAAAAATCTACGCGATTCTGAAAAGAAGCGTCAGATGTTGATAGAATATGAGATGAAGCTTCAAAAAGCTCACCCACCCTCGCCTCCAATACAGCCATTGAGAAATAGACAAGTACACAGAAGTCCGTTGAATTATAATCAGGAAAATCCAAATATGGGCAATGGAATCCAAAATGGTTACCATAATGTGGATAATAGTGCTGCCATCTATAATGGTGATATACATACAGTGCCACCTAGTGACGAGAATGTGAATCAGAGAACGGGTGCGAGGAGACAGCTTCAGTTGAGAGAGGAGGATAAGTTGACTGAATCTATGGAGAACATACACTTCCTGTCGCAACATGGAATTGATGTTTCATCTCTCACCAAATCCATTGAAAAAAGTAAGTGCATTATATATTATATGTATCTACCATATTCTCTCTAATGAGCGCACAGCGTGGTTTCCAAATTGATATTTAAAGGGAAATTGTGCCCTCATTAGAGAGAATACGGTATTTAGCCTCTACTGCTTTTCTTATTCTCTCATTTGTTACCTTTAAGTTTTTAACTTAATAGAAACGGAATTGTGATGAATTGGTACAGAATTTTAAAAGAAGATCAATATTGTTTTAAGTTAGCCTAGCATACAATTCCATCAATTAGAAATAAGTTATTTTCACGAGCCTTTGATCAATTAGGATGCTAAATAACTTTTTTGTGTTATATATGTCACAGTTGTAGTGTCCTGTAGTGATATAATGTTGGCCATGCAAGTTTCTCTCAAAAGTCTGTTCATAATAAGGTTTTGTGAGAATATTGAGTGCATAATGTTTCTCTTCAAGAAGCACCTTTGTCTGATTCTATGCATTGTCATTATTTATTCATTTCTTAGTTTGATGATAATTGCCAATTGGCAATTAGATTTTAAAATGTGCTTACTTCGTTGTACAATTATATTATATGTTGTTTTGAAATACTTTTAATTTAGGTCGTAGAAATACTGCAACATCGCCAATATCCACTCTGCCAGTACCGGACATGAGACAATCCCCTGGGGAGCGATCTGTTGGTACATCCCCACCTCCACAACTCATAGCCCCTCCCCAGCCATCCACATTGAACAATGGGCACATGTCTCCTGCCATATATCTGACTCCACCGGGGTAAGTTAGTAGTTACAAGTTGGCTTGCTATAAGTTATATGAAAACATCAGACACTGTATCAATGCGCGAATCAGCAAATCCGCTCTATCACAGATGGGATCGACAGATATGTCCAGCATTGGGATCACAATGAACCTCACAATATAGAAAAACAATGTTAAATTTTTTTGTCCACTATTGGGGAATCTAAATTTGATATTTTAACCTGTTCTCCCATTACAGAATATCCCCCATAGTGGACAAGAAATTTTAATATTACTTTATTAAAAGAAATTATAAAAGGACCCCATTCCCCATAGTCTAAAGCTGGCAATACCATCCCGTGCTGTTAACACATCAATTTCAGTGAAGACAAGGTATTGCCAAAAAACCTTCATTATACAGGGTCAAACTTATATATTCCTGGACCTAATGGTACGTTCTAAAGGTTAAAAAAAGTCAAATTCCACAACTTTCAAATTTTCAGTCAGATCCCAAATTATAAGCAACCAATGTATGTTTCTGACCTGAAATGCTATTAACAATGAGTTTCAGATATTTCTCATATTTTAGGAGTGGTTGCAGTACCCCTACCAAACAAGGCAACCTTCCACTCTATTTGAACAGACAAAAGACAACTCCTACGAGGTACACCCCATCACAGTAAGTTACTAGTATCCAATATAAATTGTTATAGTTTCCAACCTTTGTGTGGACAGTGTTCAGCGGTTGGTGTCTGTTACAAATAGCAGGTGGTGACATTTTGTCATGTTAATGCCTTGTTGACATTTTGCATTTTGTGTTTCTGGTTTTTACCATTGTCATTGAGTACGCATACTTTGGTAAATAGCAATAGTTATCAATTTCATTGGTCTCAAAAGGGTGTGCATCAGTCTTTAAATTTTCAGATTTGATCTTTTTGATAGAGTTAACCAAAATATAGAAAATTTTCACTTGAGCATTTGTTTCTAAAACAAAAATGGATTTGAAATTATTGTCATTTTATAGATGGCATGCTAGTCAATATGTCACATTGCTGATAAAATGTTCTTTTACATTGCAGTTTCGAATAAATGTAAAGCCATGGTTTCTTAACAGAAACTCAAGGACTATTTAAATGATTATGATAGGTTATACAAATTCTGTTCAGCAAATAGTGATTTGTCTTTTTAACAAATTTTCGAATTATTTCACACTAATTTTATGATACTTAATCATTACAAATTGTGCATTTCAGTGGGTATGATAATATTTTTGAATCACAGAATTCAAATCTGGACCGAATAATTGAGTTGAATAGACTAGTTAGTCATATTTATTTGAAAAACAAACATCTGTCATGTTTGCTTGAGAAACTAGACAGCGGTTTCGTTTTGTGGCTTTATGGTTAACAACAGTATGAATGGAATGTTCAATGTCATTTCAATTATTTTTATGCTATTCTAAGAAATAAAGTGTTTTTTGGTTTACAGTACTTCCTGATTTATGTTATTTCAATGATCTTGTAGTCGTTTTTTTGCTATTTTAAGAATTTTGATATTTTTTAGAGTTTACTTCCTCAATTATTGTAGTGGCTGCCTAGGATATGCTGTAGAATGTAAAATGTTGGAACTAATCTTTTCATTGAGCATGTCATTGTGCCCTTGCCATAAAAAGAGATATTTGATCAAATGTGATGAAAATTATTGACAGTTTTATATTGCAGAAGTTAAACATACACTTGACTTAGTTAAGGGGACAATTTTCGTACCCCATTATATTTTTCCATTGAATGAAGTGATTCACGTTCATTTATCAATCATGTAGCTGCCATATTCTGACTAATGATATACAGGGTGATCCAGAAGTAACGTCAAAGATGTTGTAATTTCAAAAGTATTCATCAGATCTTCATGAAATTTGGTATACATGTACCCACAACATTTCTGAGTTACCATCTCAAAGATTGGAATTCAATCATTTCATTGGTTGAAATTATGGTTGCTATAGTAACCCGATATCGCGTAACCCGGGGCAAATTACTTAACGTGTAATGCGTAATCTCAAAATATCAACAAGATCTGAAATTGTTATATCCTCAACATTTTATTTCACAACAATATAAATCATACTATTGCACAGTTACTAATAATAGTTCATTCTACATAATTGCCACCATTTGCAACACATTTCTCATGTCTGGATACCCATTCCTTGAACACAGAATTAAATCCATTAGAACTCATTCCTTGTAGGGCTAGTACTACGGCATTTTTCAATTCCTCACAGGATTGAAAATTATTTCCACTAAGGTTTCTTTTTAGTTTCCCATACAAATAAAAGTCACTGGGGGCAAGATCAGGTGAATAAGGGGCATGTTCAAGTTGTTGAAATCCAAGTGTTTGGACTGTGTTGCTGGTCAGGATTGCAGTGTGCGTAGGGGCATTGTCCCAATGCAAGATAAACTGCTGCAGATGTCCGGGACGCTTTTTCCTCAGGGAACGTTGAAGATCACGCTTCAGAACCTGAAAAACAAATGTTTAATGGTTGTTAAACCAGTTGTTTCATTGATTGGATTTGGATTTGAATCATGGCCATGGAGTTATAATTATATTGACAGTGAACAACATTTAAATACTTTAATTTAAAAATAAAATTCACAGTATGATGTATTATTAGAACAAATGATATCTTACCTTTGCAATGTAAACGGCATTAATTCTCTGGCCAATGGGAACAAAATGGGTTAATACCATTCCTCTAATGTCAAAGAATGTCACAACCATTTGTTTCTTTTGTGGAATTCCTGGTACTATTTTAGGCTTGGTTGGTGTTGGGGAGTTGTCATGTTTCCACGATGAACTTTGTTGCGTGGTCTCTGGGATGTAGAATGATAGCAATGATTCGTCACTCGTAATGATCTTGTTAAGAAAGTCATCTCCATCTCTCCGATATTTTGCAAGAAAGTCCCTTGAAGCCTTAACACGCCGGTCTTTCTGCTCCTGTGTCAAGTCATGCGGCACCCATTTAGCAGACACCTTCTTTAACAGACAGTTCTTTGTCAGTATCCGTTGCACAGTCCCATAGCTCAGATCGTGTTTTTCAGCCAATTCTCTGATAGAAATTTGCCTATTGTCCATAACATCAGCTTCAATTGCTTTGATGGTTTGATCATCGAATGACAACACTGGCCTGCCTCCTCGCTGCTTGTCTACCACTTCATCATATCCACTGGAATACTTGTTAAACCACCTGTAAATGTTTCTCTCAGCAATGGCAGCTTTACCATATGCCTTCTTTATCTGTCTTATAGTCTCTTTTACACCTTTCCCCAACTTTACACAGAACTTAATGTTTGTTCTTTGCTCTATTTTACTCTGACTTGGCGCCATCTTGAATTGGGTGGGTTAGTGTCCTTGGTCATGTTAGTATTTGTCATGGATGATGGAAGCAATTCAAAGAAATTGAAAGCTTTTTATGAATGCCTATTGTGACATCACAACTATTACATATTTGTTACCATGGCAACAAATATAAAAATCATAGAAAACAAACAATGAACATTTTCAAATGTTACTGACTTTTTAAATTAGAGAAATTCACAAAAACGTTATGGTTTCTCTTCAATTTGCCCCGGGTTACGCGATATCGGGTTACTATAGCAACCATAATTTCAACCAATGAAATGATTGAATTCCAATCTTTGAGATGGTAACTCAGAAATGTTGTGGGTACATGTATACCAAATTTCATGAAGATCTGATGAATACTTTTGAAATTACAATGTCTTTGACGTTACTTCTGGATCACCCTGTATGTGAAATGGATTGACTTCTTGATTTAATGGCAAAAATATCCGACTATGTCTACATGTACATGTATTTTCAGTTTTAGAAAATTGGTGTGACAAGGAATACTCAAAATATTGTTAACCTTTAACAATGTTATAAAAAAAAAATTCTCATACAATATATATCTTTGTTATGTTTTTAAGTCATCAAGAATGGATTGTGATGTTTGTTTTCTCCATCACATAATTGATTGCAACGCTTGTGTTCCAGTGATAGACCATCGTCCATTATGGGCCTTGTTGATGAGCTAGAGAGCCACAATTCTTCCAATGGTAGCATACACAGTCTTCAACGCAGCCAGACCAACCTTCTAGGGGGCGCAATTATAGTAGCTAGTCCAAACACAAGTCATCGCTATGACAACTTGAGCCTTATAGATGCTGAAGATCCACTAGTTGAGGCTGAGGAGAGTAAAATACTCGAAGAAGTATTTTTCTTAAAATAATTCAGATATTCAATGTAGCAAGTGAAAGGAAAAGAAATAGCAAGGAAAAGCAAGGAAATATCTAAAGGTATTTCATTGATTGTCTGTCATGTCAGGTTTGACTTAAAAAACAGTGAAATACATACAAGGACACTGAATGCAGAAAAAGCAAACAAAAATGCATCTGTATTTAAAATGGTGATTAAATATTTTAAGGCCGAGTTAAAAGATTGAACTTCCTTTGATGAACTTCAAGACATGAAACATAGGGAGTTGCTGCTCTTGCATTTGCTACTAAATCTACTACCATTATGTTGTTGCTTCAAAATTTGCAATAGAAGAATAAAGTATTAGCTATTATTGAGAACATTTAATGAATTATTTTCTTGAGTTGGAATACAAAATCCAGAAATATTATATGGGAGATATTTTCCTGATTTTGTCATTTTGGATAATTATTACCCTTTTTATTTGCCAGCTATTCACAAAATCTGTGAGACTGTTTCAATGACACTTAACTACAATCTAAGAGTATCATTGAATGTAAACATTTTAATTTATAATTTATTACATTCCAAATTATTCAAAATCACAGAATTACATTCTACAAAAATCACAGTTTATACTTGTATTTGTACATTTTTGAAAAATAGGAAAATCACAAAATTGAAATTCACAAAATTCTCTAGGTTTTCAGAAGTAACATTTTGAAACAGAGGTGTCTTGTCAAATGGTTAAAACACCATTAGTCCCATTTTAATTTATCAATCTAATACTGATATCAAGTTGTAATTTTATATAAAAGTCAGTTTGAACTATTGATGAGTCACATAAAGACAAAACTTTAGAATGGTTCTATTCACCCTATCTTAAATTATTCAAGACATTGACAATGATAAATTGTCCCAATAGAAAAATCAATGCTATGGTCCTGATACTCCTGACACCATATGAGATGGATATATTTTAAATGCTATTACTTTGACAAATGTATGCTTGCTTCTGACATGATTTGTTAGATGATACACTTAATGGGAAATCATTTATACATTATTTTGTCATTTCCAATTTGCCTAAAATCCTAGAGTTAACAGCGAATATCAGTCTAATGATTCCTGCACCATTCGCAGCAAATGCATACATATAAACCTAATTTTTTATGTCACCGCCAAAAAGTAGTGACATATTTTTATAGTCTCCACCTTTGTGTGGATTGTGTTTGGCAGTTGGTGTTCAGCATCTGTAACAAATGGCAGGTAGTTATATTTTGCACGTTAATGCCTTATCTCACCTTTTCATTGAATGTGGGCTTTGTTATTCAAGAAAGAAATATTATTTATTCTCATTGAATATTGCAAAGAAAGTGAATAATGATGATGTAGTATGTAAGGGGAAATATGATATCCTATACTTTATTAATCCTCTCAGAGCTAATGACACAGAATTCATTTCAGAGTGCTTGATTTAAAGTAATGGACGTTCATATATCATTTCTTTCTCCAGCAGCAACTGTACAAAGTACTATATAGTATGTTTGCAGTGGTTATAACTATTGAATTATAAACCAACTTATCCCCAAAATGCATTACATCTCTGATGATGTGATGTGATCTCATCCATTACTCATGTATACCCTTTCCAAAAATAGGATCTTGCTTCTTAAAAGAGAGCTTCATCTACAATGTACTTGGCTCTTGGTATTACTCATTCAATCCTTATGAACTCTACGAAGGAGAATGATATCAGTATTTGTTATGCCGAGAATGGTGTACACGATCGCTCCATTTCTACTCCAGTCTCTTCTATAACATTTAATTAAACACTGAAAATATAAATAAATGTAACGTAAATCAAATGAAGCAGAAATCTATAGGTTAAGCCCTAGGGAAATAAATGAGTCTTCGGCTGGGTTAGCTTTACCGTAGTGATTGGTGCATGCAGATTAATCCAAGAGATGAAGCAATTTAAGTACTGTATACTTGATAATTACACTGATAGACGGGGAGTAGAGAATAAAAACAGGCTTGAGGGTTCAACAGTTCAAACCAAAACTATCTACTTTTAGATAAATGGTGTGTCTACAGAACATGTTTTGCATTGTGAATAACTAATAGAGTCAGTCCAATGGTTTACATGGTCTTGTGAGTTCAGTGCAAAAAGAAATCCTATCATAAGAGAAGAATTACTCCATATATAGCTTTGAGATCTGGCTAATTGTCTTTCTTGAGATTTAAGAGATTTGCATATTTAACCTCTGATGACTCACTTTTCCTTCTTTTTAATACATATTTAAGTGAAACGTTTTCCATAATAATACATTTAACTGATTTACACAGTTAGGTTATTTAAATAATTTCCCATGACTGTTTCAACGAGGTGTGCGCCAAATTTCCATTGCAAATTGATGCAATATTGAAGTTTCAATTTTAATGATTAATCACAATATGTACATTCACAGTATGCTGTTTAAAAATTCAAACTCAAATTCAACCAACGCTTTTTGATAAATCATGAAATTTTGTGACTGCTGCAAGTTTTACCATTGAAGCCTATAGCAATCCGGCCCAGCCAAAGCAAGTAAAAACAAGTGCTGACATCTATTCAGCTTTATAGCAATTTCCTTATTGAATGGTTCAAAGACTGAATTACTATTATTAGATCTACGCGCTCAACAGTGATGATATTGGGGGAGATTTATCTGCAAAAGTCCATTATAAGCTTGTGTTAATTTAGCTTGGAATGCTAAGTGATCGGTAACCATGCCAACTAGCCGAGGTATCATTTTGTAAATTACACACAAAAATGGTTCTGTCAGGTTGTTTTGATATCTGTGTTAAAAAGCGTCCATCAGAAAAAAAACATTAAGATATTCTCAAGCTAACAAAAATACTGACGACGGTTAGATTTTCTTCAAAGGTGGTGGAGAGATGAACATTGGTGGATTGTTTTACCTAAAAACCGTTTTTTCAAGATGGTCGCCACTTTGAAAATCTCAGATATTTTTTGTGAAAATCTGAGTTTTTTCATTACTTACCAAAGTAAATGAGTATAACTTTGAAAATTAGTTTATCCCTAAAGTGGTAGTTTATCCCTAAAATATATTTCTTGACATTATTCCATGTTTTCGGTCGGAAAAAAATTATCGTTAATTTTGACATTTGTATCGTTTGTTTCGATTGTATCGTTTAGCCGATTTGGGCCTCAGAAAATTCAAAATGGCCGCATTATATGGGATTTTCCAATACTTTCCTATTCTCTTCAAAGTATGTCCATATTATACTCGAATTGAAGGTAGAAGGCACTTATGGTATTGTTTTTTATCTCAAAATGGCTACCCGAAGTGTGAATTCACTATAATTTAAAGATCTCATATTATGGTTAAATTATTCTATATTATATCACAAATAGTGTATTGTCTTTATGCTTTGTGCCTTTTATTCTCCTAATTCAGGGTCTCTCAAATGCTTGAATTTGTGGAAATTCTTATATATTTCCAATATCTGTATTTCAATCTGCAAATCAAGGGCATGGTAGAGTTTTGTAAATATTTTGTTAGTTTGCTACTCCGTGGAGTTGCCGTTTTCTAGTTCGCTTTGTAAATAATAGAAATAGTTAAAATCCATTTAGTTTAAAATGTCAGCGGTATATCTAGGCACATGTACGACCTACTTTTCAAGAATCTGTTCCGATATTGTTTACTAATAATAATGACCTTCAACAGTACTTGTCCAGAGGGAGGTAAGTCTTAGCAGAGGTTATACTCACCTTCAATGCTAGTTTTAAACGTGATCAGATTGGCCTAAGCCCTAAATCTGATGATTTGAAATCTCAAGAAATGTCAGCCACTGTAAAAAGGTGGAATTTGATAAATATATGTTTAATTGTTATGAATCTTTATTGACGTTTAAATTCCACATCGCACTAAAACATTTATTGTGCCATATATAGCAATACAATAAAGGGCATTTTCTACATCTACATTTCTGAGTCGAGGTCTCTAGTAAGATGCAGTACCGTTACTCATAAATATGGAATATTTACCAATTTATTCTGGTAAAAGAACATATTCATCAGGCTAATAAAGGTTTCCTGGAATACCTTTTCTAGTTTGACATTTTAGAGCAATCAATCTTGCATACTTTCGTATAATTAAAAATTTTGTAATTCTCATAATAAAGACATTTTAGTGTTTTTTGTAAAATGCCCAATATTCCATATTTATGATCAACGGTGTAGTGTTAAGTAAATTATCTGACCTGTTATTTATTGGTAAGTTGCTATGGAAACGTTCAAGTTGTTTTAATCAGGTACATCTAATATCTGCTTTCCACATTTTCTTAAGCCATTGAGTATACAAGGACCCGTTTAACACTGAGATGCTAACATGACGTCTGTTTTTCCCATTTACATATTTTCTTCCCCTGATGGATACATCTAATATTCCATTTTAATGTCACCTCCAGAGGTGTTAACATATTGTTAGTCTCCACTTTTCTGGGACGGTGTTCCGCGGTCTGCGTATCTTAAAAATGGTAGGTAGTGGCATTTTGCATTTTAATGCCTTGTCTTATGTTGTATCACCTTGACATAGATACGGCTTTATACGTTCTTCCAATCTACCGCCTTTCGCTATGCTCTTGATGTTGATTACCCTGCTTGGTTACCAGTTTTAAAATCGGATATTTCATATACTACTTAGACATGATCACTCTTCTCATAGCAAAATATATGTCATACATGTATGATGCTACAACACACAAACTAACCATTTATTAATTTGATTTACTGGCTCCATCTGTTCATTCGTCTGTGGACCTCTTCCTGGGGTAAAAATATTTACTAAAATTCAACTCATGTACTTGGTTAGTCTACCATCTGCTATCATAGTTTATGAGACGCGTGAAGTCACCAGACGGCTATAAAGGGAGTATTGGAGATAGCGAGCAACTTTTCTCAAAAAACATACAAGCTTCAGAAGGATATTAGACATTCCTTGTCACGTCACGTTTTTATCCTCTTAAAAATGATTTCGACTCAATTAACATTTTCTGTCTCAAATGAATATTTGTTTTGCGAGTATAGTTATTATAACTCTGAGAATGTGGTATTTCTGTATGTTTATCGATTCACTTGATTTTATGGACCTGCGTAGGGTAACATGCGTGGATGGTTTAGAACTTTGCAATGCATGGACACTATAACGAAGGGACTTAACGTGTTTCTTATCTGTCTCTGGTTTTTATTACATTTATAGCAAGGAGATTTATGGGTTATAAAATAGTTTTATCGCTACTCCATTATTGCATTTATAATACTCTGAATAAAATCCACATAGAAGCTATAAGACGTAGCTTTTTAATATCGTTTTTGTTCTATGTAGTAGATCCCACTGGTTGAGTTAAAGTAATACATAGCAAGTCAGTTCGTACAATATACATTTTTTATTTACACAATTAAATATAAAATACGAACAGAAAAATTGTGCATTACTCCACCATACTCTGTTAAGAGCTAGAGCTGGGGTTCCCTATGGCACTGTATTGTGATTATCTATTATTTGGTTAAGTCGCATTGATTTTGTACAGGAACACTGAATGTATACTATATTGTTATACATTATTGACTATGTAACAGATGAGCAACAGGTAAACACTAAGAAAAAACAGGAATTAGAACTAAATTATTCATAAATTAACACAGGCTAACCTTGGCATTTGGCCTGGGTAAAAGCCACTTCAGGTAACTTTCCATGTCTTTTTCAGCAAATGTTCTGCCATTAAGTCTCATTTGGAACAAAACATATTTAGAAATTCAAAACCATATCTTAATTAGACTAGGGTATCAGAATATGGCACATTTTGCCAGATATATTATACACTTCAACTAGACACACGTCCATGCCACTGTCCTCCTTTTAATAAATAAATTAGAACCATTTCGGATTACGATTTTAGGATATGTCGATGTGCGAAGAGAACCCTGAATTGTTGTAGGTATACAAAGGTGTTACGCTACTCAGTAGCACACAACCTTTTTGACCAATCACTGGTACTGCAATATTCATCTGCATCCGGAATCTGTACGATAATTCCACTTGCTTCCATAAATCATTTTCATTTTGTTGCATAATTAAGGGACTAGCCGTTCCAGAACAGAAAAGTAAAAACAGTTCGTAAATCGTAACCCTCCCCAATTTCCTATAGTCAGCATCGTTACTCGTTGGTATATACGTTAGCCTTGTATGTACCCATCTCCCGACGAAGCTTCAAGATCTCTGGGTCGTAGGTGTACTTTTGCGGAGAGGGTTCCATTATCTGCAAGTAAAAATTTTGGATATAAATAACAATATAATGGCTTTTTGATGAGCAACCTTGACCATTGCACTCAAAGCACTTTTTACATGTTCTTGTGTATATTTGATGCATGTGACCTTGAGTCTTGAATTTTGTGACCTACCGCTAAATTATGTATTTAATTTATGGCACCTGACCTTGACCTATACATTTGGCGCCCATGACATTGATTCATTATATGAGCAAAACCTTGACTTTACGTTCCTCAAATTAAACAAAAATGTTTCTTTGTAAGATTGTCATGTGCGTTAAGGTGCCATGGTACTTAACAGGAAGTTTCAAAACTGGAAGTGACAAAACATGCTGCATTTATAGACATCTTTCGAACAAAGAGGAGAGTTCTGTTTTGACCTCCAGTCAATTCAAAGAGCTCTACAAATGGGCACATTTTCTGAAAAATTCAAAAGGTTCTGTTCAGTGACATTTCCTAAGCTCGTACTTTTAGCTATTTTTCAGTCACATTTTCAGAGGGCTTAAAATGTTATTCCATCATGTTAACGGTCATTCTGACCATGTACATTGTGATCCTGGTCCTGTAAATGATAGGAACTGGTTGAATTGACCGGAGGTCAATACAGAACTCTCTTATCTTTGTTCAAAAAATGTCTAAAATGCAGCATGTTTTGTCACTTCCTGTTTTGTCATTTTCTGTTAAGTACCATGGCACCGTAAGGCGGATGTATACTGACCTTTCGTATTTCACCCGCTTCTACCTCCTCGTACGTTGGAATATGCTTTTTGCTCTTTTGTAGCCTGCAATACAAAATGCACTTGAAAACAATGGGTTCTAGTTGGTTTTTAGTACTCTCTGTTTTTAAAACAATGGGTCGATCGATGTACAATGAAATCAATACTAAAGTTCATATTTCAGTATGTAATGTAAGACGTTCAATGGTATGATCGCTTTAATCGCTTCATCATAATTAGGGGCCATATTACTGCAGGTTTTAATCAATGATATTTTGGATATATAGCATTTTGAATGTCTTTCATCATTAGAAAATCTATTTCAGACATGTGATGTCAGTGCCATAGTGTAATATGAGGTTATATAATGGTTGATTCCGTATATCGTCTTTATATGATATATTCACGAGTGACTGAAGGGAACGAGTGAATATTTCATATACTCACGAGAGTATATAGAGATTATCCTATATGAGGTTCAGGATATTGGGATTATCCCGAGGCAAATATAATATATTTGCCCGAGGGCCGCAGGTCCCGAGGGAAAATATATTATATTGGCCAAGGGATAATCCCAATATCCTGAACCGACTATAGGATAATATGTTTATCCCATACCAATCTTGGTCATCTGGTTCACATTGTTCAATCGTGGAAATATTCTAGAATATTCATGTCCAGTTTTGTTTTCTTGGCCGTGGGCGGATTTTTTTGTTCTCTCAAATATTCCCACATTTATTTTCTCGAATTTTTTAAGTGAATGCTCCTTCCATTTTTTAAACCATCAAACAGATCGCCGTTGTCGTTTACAGTCATTACGCGAACGTTACAAATTATGAACAAATATGCGAGCGGCGATAATGACGTAGCGGGCAGATATACTATATCTGCCCGCTCGGAGCGGGACGTAAAGCTATATCTGCCCGCTGATGAAAATATAAGTTTTTACAAACCGGCTTTATGTACCTGTAACACGTCCAAGTATGGGATAAAACGATGTATCTCATACTTGAGTGGGTTTGGGGTAGATATCACCCGGGAATATATTTCGTATCTGAGGAGCGGGCAGGATATATTGTATATGTCCCGCTCCAGGCCAAATGCGGGCAGATATAATATATCCATCCCGCTCCCGGGAATTTTTCAAAAGTTTAAAAAGGTTTAAATATCAAAAGTTTTAATTTTTTAATTTTAGAATTTAATTTTTCTAAGTTTAAATGTTACAATTTCATTGTATTGAACAAAAAGAATATTACAAAAATGTTAAATGTAAATATCTTGTCATTTGAAAAAGGTGGAAAAGGTTATATCTACCCTAAACCCACTCAAGTATGAGATACACCAGTTATGCACGGTCGGTTTGGATACATGGAATATCCCTTGGGATATACAATACATCTTCCCTCGGTCCCTCGGGAAGATATATTGTATATCTCTCGGGATATTCCCTGTATCCAAAACCTCCCAGTGCATAACCCCTATATACAGAATCAACCATTATATGATCTTATTATCCCACCCTAAGCATTAATCAATAAAAGTTAAATCTAAATTCAGCAGTTGTATATCAAGTCGAAGAGTTGTATACGCTGCCCAGGAGTTGTATACGCTATCCAGGAGTTGTATATCGTTGTGTTGGTTTTATATTGCAGTTATACAATGCTATTATACAATCGTATAAAGCACTTAGGGTGGGATAATACAGATTGTATGATGCCTTCAGGATTATGCATATCTGCATATACGTCAGGCCAATCAGATCGCTTTAAATTCCACCTTCATTGAATAACGTTTTGTACTACCCATTACTATTGTGCTGACAATTCTGTTGATTCTTACCTGACATCTGGTTTTGTTGCCATTGCATAGAGACAGTAGGTTCCACACATTCCACAAGCAAATCCGATGATACCAACCAGTGGGATCAACTATAATGGAATCAATAAATAAATTAAATAGCAGGAAAATAACAGAAAAATCATTTCATGTTTGCTGTATTATTAAATGGTTTATCCATGAGCTTAGTAGCATTGTCAAAATGTGCCACGACCCTAATCATATTTTTAGAATTTGACCCCCCCCCCCCCAAAAAAAAGTGCCATTCGACAAAAATAGAAGTGTAGTGCTATTGCAAGGGATGTGCTTAAAGTCCTACTCTCACATATAAGTGAAATTCAACAAAAATCCAACCAAAAAGACGTTAAAATAATATAAACATTAACTACAAATGATGGCAAACACTCCACCTATGAATATAGTTCGAAGAAACTTCGATTTGATTGAGAGTCTAGAGGGCAAGTGTTTTGTTTAGATTGTTTTAGTAAATCGAAAATAAGCTACTGGTATAAAAACAGTCTGTCATAAACAATGATGTCATGGCGACCCACAGTAAAATATTGCCGCTTTTACCCTTTCTGTTTCATTTTCACTATTAATCGGAACTTTTCCCGATAAATCAACCTCTTTTGAGAGAATCGTAGATGATTTCACTATTTACCCAAAACCAGAGGCGTTAATGTTACGTGTAATGATATTTTTCTAAATGAAATTAAAGAGTTGACTAGTAATGGCGAATGTCATACCAAGGGCATTGTTTTATTGTTAACCGACGAATATCGATTAGAATGAAACTGTACATAGCAATTGAGTAAATGTTTATTCTGTGTGGGTAGATTTCCACTGAATAATGAATTACAAGTATGTATTTTGCGTTATAGATACCCGTTAGTGGGTCAACTTGACCATGGACCTCTATTGTCCATGCTTAACAAACCCACTCCCCGATTTGGTAATTGAATTATATTTTATCAATTGCAGTAATACAAAGATCGTGGACGTTTTATTTGAAAATCAAAATTTTCTCCTATTGGTACAAAATGTCTACTTACACATGTATGGTTTTTCATGGCTCTCAATCCAAAGCCGAAATTCTTCATTGTATTGGGAACTTGTTCTGCCATTGCCATTTTGGACATCTTGAAATTACCCTGAGATGTAACTGCTGGAAATATAAACAAAAATGATTTAACGTAAATCCGGCGTAAATATTTTTGTTATTCATTTTTGTTTTTTCCCGAAGTAAAAGTATTTTTTGTAATAAAAATGTCTCCCGATTTGAAGTCATTAATTCTATTTCAGATGTAGTATTCATACAAAGGATTCATACGTTAACGTTTTCCAACTCTAGGTGTGCCTCAAGGTGACCTATTGAAGGTTCTTGGAATCATATACGAGGGATGTTCCCTCGAAATAATATTTAAAAACATTTCTAATTATATTCATATTGTAAGGATGCTCGGTTGATTATGTTTGATCAATAACAAGAACAAAATATCCATATTCCATCGACGCGTTGCGTTGCGTAATATATTCATTTTGCGCTTGGCATCCAGCTTTTTCCTATTTTAGTTTGTACATTATAGTCGTTAACCTGTTAGAATTAATATGATTTATATGACTTACTGTGGTTATAAAATTGTTCTTTCCTGTGTCCAGTCCCGGGCTGATATGATATGTTATTTCGCAATGTGGTTCAATTGGGACTACGTGATGGGCATATTCATGAATGGGGTAATAAAGAACGCAGAAACGTTCCATCTTGCACGTAGACCAACTATCTCCACCATCCCACGATATTAATTGAATACCACATGACTTCGAGCATAATTAGGAGACCCCTGAAGTTAGAGTGAGGCATGACGCCGATGCGTGAGAGCGGATGTTGAAGGGATTGGTGCCCATCTCCTCGCCATAGGGAGGTGACCTAGCACAAAACAAATTGTCTTAGTTTATGATTAATACGATCTATATAGATTGATTTGAGAGAGATTCCCCTGTACATTAATCAAAGACGACAGAGTCGTTTTTTAATTTGTATGGTTCCTTTGTTTAGCACGAGTGCTGTTTTTGTAGCAGCATCAATTCGTTGAAATGAATATCTGAAGAACAAAAAAATACATATCTTTTCATGTTTTAAGTAAATGTTGTGTTTAATATAATCACGCTTGATTGAATGAGTGTTAAATTGACTAATTTATGGTGTCGATTTTCAGGGGTCTCTATGTGTTGACGTTTCAAAACGTCATTTTCCTTATATGGTCTGCTACTATTAACATAAATAAACATATGCTCTGGTAGTAAATTATTAACGACCATGTGAGCATTACAATCATTTATCACAAACACATAAAAAGAAACGTAAGTTAAATGTTTCAATTTGCTTCCAAGGTTTCCATCAGACAATGCATACGAACTTGGTTACACCAGAGACATTTCACCAAAGTGAATTCGAATCAGTTATACGTTAACATTTTAGAAGTGGTTTGTCTGGCCTGTGTGCCTATCAGCGAACTTGAAAGATAAGCTTTGACAGAGGTATTGATTAACCCATGTATTTTTAACCTTAATCATCGTGACCGAAATACACAAAGGTACAAGTTGAACCTACAACCATACTAAAATAAAACACAGACGTGGTGTTTGTCAGTCAATCACTTCAATTCACTTATCTGTCGAACATTTCACGACAGAGGGCGGTACCTATTAGACCTGGTCAATTATGAGTGATCTTAAATGTAAAAACTGCATCCAGTGTGTTTATTAACCCTGAATGAGTCATTCTTTCAAATACGATATTCACGGGCGTGACCATGTATGACGCACCCGAGGCAAGTGCCAGATCATCTATTTGGACATTTTTGACTCTCTGTAAAAATGAAATTGAATTATACAAGTGTATCCCCATTAGCTTGAGTGAAGTCTAAATCTTTTGCCCGGTGCTTATAAATTGTTTTAGTTCACTAAACACAATAATATGATATGGTGTAACGATATAAAAGAAAAAGTTTCTTACATCATATTACTGCTGAAGTCCACAGCTGCCAAACTTCAGTGAAATTAATCATGTTGGATGGTACTGTTAACATGGTTAACACAGGCCACACAGCATGGTTATTTGCTTGTTCTACCACAGGTATGCCTGCAACTTGTCTCTGAAGAAAAATCGACAATATTTGCAGTGACCTCTTTTAAATCACAATGTTTTCAAACAGATGATTCGCCTTGTTTTTATAACGATGGATGTGAATTTCATGACACGTCGCAAAAAGCTGGCGCACTTGTGTTTTTAGGGTATCGCATGAATGTAACTTTAATTCTTCGGAATATAAGATAATACTCTAATTAAAATTATATATCATTTTAAAGCTGCTTTTAAAATGAAGTTTTCAAATCATGTACACTTCTTTCACAATTCTTACGCGTTTTTTTTAAAAAAGAGTTTTTACCCCAATTTTGAATAATCTTTCGTGTCGTTTGCTAAGACAGGTGTTACTGTAAATATGTTATCTGCGGGTTCATTCACTTCTGAACTGAAAGTTAACAAGATAATGCTTGGCAATTGTTGTTATCACGGAGGACGTTTAAGCAAGTAATGTTAAATATTCTGAATGACTCTTAACAACCCTTGACGGCAAATGTCAAAACTAGAGCTGAACATCAACATGTGACTGCTGAGTCATGTTAGTAAAGCAATGTTTTTTTAACAGGTACAATGAACTATGCAATCAACGTCATAGGTCGTTACATTTTACCACCAAACGACTGGACTAATAACCCACTATCTACCGTTTGCGACAGCATAAGACGACGTCATGTTGGACTTGAGAAAGCATCGTTCCCCGTACTACAGGCATGTGCCTCCTCTTTTTGCCACACACCATCCTGCTCGGATGCTGGTAATGGAAATACTCAATTCCAAGTTGTTGTAGAGTTGGACAGTCCAATTCCAGACTTGAATCAGATCCAATTCGCAGTTGCCCCAACAAGCGAGTGGAGCGCATCGACACCTATGCTAACATGCGGCTCTACTGGGCTTTGCCAGCTATCTACAGATATGAGAACCATTACGTATAGCAATTCCTTCGCCAGCTCTGATATATCCTACGCGGTTAATGTAATAGGGAGATTTGTCCAGCCACCAGGTGACTGGCAGGGCAGTCCTTTCACGTACACATGCGGCGATGTTGTGTCTACTAATGCCCCAGTCGTCACAGATCCACCTACTGATCCGCCAGCCACAAATGGTCCTACACTCCCACCACCAACTGTCGGTGAAATTCCCCCATGTTCTTCAGACTTCTGCAAGAACCCATCTTGCGCTGATGCAGGCAATGGCCAGCAGCATTTTACATTGATTCTACAGTTTGAAAATCCAATCAGTGACATAACACTAGTACAAATTGCTCTGAATACCGCCGATCAATGGGCAGCTTCGCATCCAATGATTACATGTACTGCTAGTGAATGTGCACTTTCTAGTGATGGAAAAACCCTGACATTTACTCCAGAACCGATCCCTGAAGGAGCAATCAAATACGCCATTAATGTCATAGGTCGCTTTCTCAAGCCAGAAGGAGACTGGGGTGCACAGCCATACCAATATCAATGCGGAGGAAGGGGTACAGTTATTGCAACTGATACTGCTGAATTTGTCATAGAACTTGATGAACCAGTAACAACTTCAGTGAGTTTGCCAGGTCAGACAAGAAAGTTCAAACTGTACTTCTCTGAGCCAATGATTTGCATAGGAAATGCGAACGGTCTCTTTTTTGAACCGATGACTGGTGGCTTATTTAATGGCATCCTGCAGATTGCATACGTCGGAGCGAATGCAAGAGGGGACTTATCCAATGTTAACTTCCACGACTCATATGCTGGCGTATATTCGTACAAGCCTAAGCAGAGTTTTTGCGCTGATGGTACCAATGGCTATGTAAACTGGGCATGGAATAAGCATAATGTAAATGGCCCGACAAGTGCTGGGGATCTTCTGATGGTTGCAATGCCTCACCATGTAAGTCTTATTTTCCTTTAAAATTTAAAATCTAGTGTTCATCACATGCTAAAACTTGTAACTGTTCTTATAGATGATGATCTGATCACGTTTTGACCTATACATCAAAATCAAGTAATTAAACATTCTAATTCTAGGACGATCTGTTGAAGTCACGAGGTCAACTTTTGCACACACCTCATACATTCAAGGGATTTGTGGGAGACAACTGGCTTATGGAAGAGCCTTTGCCAAGGTCTAGCATGAATCCAGACCCAGCCGCTGTTGATAGAATTAAAAGCGACCCAACACAGCTACAAGTAACATATCATAAGTTCATTGCTGATAATGACCCTTACTCAATTCTATTTTACGTTATTCTTGTCATTTACAAGTATTGCTTTCTATTTTTGAACTTGCTCTTCTTTTAGAACATTGTCACTGCTATTGCCAATGATGCCAGTGGCCAAGATCTGAACAATATATGTAGTATTAGTGACAGTTATGGTGTCGGTAAAGCCATATCCATGGTTGCCCGTCTAGCTAGCATATCCAGAGCTTTTGGAACTTCCCACTACTTAGAGTTGGACGGACAAATTAAATCCTGTCTCGAGAAATGGTTGCGTATTGATGGTTTGTAAAACTAGTTCTAGGAATTTTGCAAAGTTTTGGTTGTGAGTCATGCATTTAGCTCCAAATATCTCACTTAACGAGCTTGTCTAAGATTTGTCTATCGGAAAAGCAACAAGAGACAACAGACGTGCCAAAGAATAACTCAGGTTGTCAGAAAGATGGCAGTTATTGTCTGTGTATAAACAGACAAGTACTGTTTTTTATCCACAGTGCCTATAGACTACTACTACTCTTTTTGTTTCAGATTCACTGAGTGACGGTAACAAGTTTCGCTATGATACGGTCTGGGGAGGTCTCTTGCTGCGTTGCGCAGATTCTGGCTCGCCCATTAACACACACGGTTGCTATGGATTCCCCGTCTTTGCGGATCATCACTTCCACGTGGGCTACTTTCTCTACGCGTTGGCGTACTACGTTCAGCACGACACTAACTGGAAGAATAGTAAGTGACTACCGTTTTTTAAAAACAACCTAAAAGTTATGTTTTTTTGAAATAATCTACTGAAAAAAAATTATAGTATTTTCTAGAAAAAAAACTGAAAAACTGTAGATTAAAATAAACGTCCGCAAAAATACCGCAATTAATTATAGAAATCTACCGCAATTTTTTATAGGTTGGCAGGGTTGCTATATACATATAAACTTATATGACATCCATGATGACATTGAAATGCCAGTCGCTTCAATGATTTGATAAATACTAAATGAATATGATTTCAGCGCATATTGACAGAATTTACGCTCTTGCCAGAGATGTTGGAAACCCCAACTCCAAGGCAGACAGATGGTTTCCAGTGGCGAGACACAAAGATTGGTACATGGGCATGTCGTGGGCTACAGGTATCGGGCCTGGCTCAAGACAAGAAGAATCTTCTTCCGAGGTGATTTCACATCCAATATTCATATAGTACTTTATGGTGTTGATACATCTGTTAGTTCAATGAACGATATAGAATTTTTAATGTCTGACTGACTATGTTTGGGTGAAAATACCCTTTATTCTTAATTTCGTTAATGCTATATAATTTTTTGGACACCCTAGACTGATGTCACCATATCTGGCGTTTTGACCTCCAACTTATCATTTTTTTGAAATAGCGCTTTAAGGGGACTCATCTTTAACACTTACGACAATGTTGATATATTTGCCAATTACAGAAATAGAAAATAAACATCTTTGAGAAATCGTCGGCATATTATATAACTGTTGTGCCTTTAATCGAGTACATTGTATTTTTCCTTGAAATGTGTTAGGGCTGACGAAGTGTGCTATCTTCTGGATCGATTGCACCGCATCGCCGGAGATATCAGGACTACCCTGCCGCGAAAGATAGTAGTCATCCATCTCGTCAATATCAAGATACTCATCGTTTATTACGGAGTTGTTTTCTCGCGAAGCCATTTTGTATTAGCCTATAGAAAATTTTCTACTCTGACCTATTTTCGGATCGTGATGTCATTTTTAGCGGTAAAATTAAAACAAACAATTCTGATTGGCTGAAACGCCGCTCTTAGTGCATCAATTTCAGAATTTGTTCAACCTGTAAGATATTAATTTGTATTCAGTTTGGGTCGTAAAAATACTCATTTTGAGTATTTTGCGCTGTTACAAACACTTTAGGTGCAACCGCCTCGTCGCGTCAGTGCTCTTGATTAGTTGTTGACATTGCAACCGTCTCTTCATGTGTAGCAATAATACTTAGTTTCTTCCCTTATCATTTACCATTCTCTTGTCACCATCTCATCACGGTTGTGTTGTAATAATGAGCATTTCTCCTGTAGGCTCTCAACTGCTATCATTCAGTCGCTGCACTAGGTGCGGCACTTGGCGACACCGTAATGGAACAGACCGGTCAGGTTCTGCTTGCCACTGAACTACGAGCAGTCCGATGGTACTTCACGGTCAGAAACGACAACTATCACTTATTCCCTCAGTATATCAAAGAATTCGGAGCAATGGGACAAATCGCAGAGGACAGTTTCTTCGTTTATACATTGAATTGGCCATGTGATCCGTTCGAGTTTCCCATGAGACACGCGTGCCTTGTGGGAATTCAGATCATACCTATAACCTCAATATCAAAATATTACATGGACCAGGTAAATCTTTAGATTTGTAATTTGTACATGACATGAACATTTTCACATTTATAATACGCAATGACTAAATTAATGTTGACAAACTAAGAACATACTGAATGCATTTTTCTCATAATTGAGACGGAATACAAACAGCACTGTAAACAATTTAACAAATAAACCCGATAGAAGTCGCGGTCTGCGGATTTTAGGTAGAAAAGATAATGGTAAAATAAATAAATGAATGCTAAGCTGTAGTTTTGAAAATAATCTGAACATTATTTATTTGTTGCCCTTGTAGGTTTGGGCATCTAGGGTTAGGAACTCTTGTAGTTGGGCATTGGACCCCTGGTCGGCTCCAGGTGCTTCTACGGTCGATCAGAGTATTCTCAAGCCGGTTAGCACAGTAAGTGACAAAATAACAATTTTTGTGTTCTCATTTTTATGTCAACAGTGACATATTTTTCGTTTTGGTCTCCAACTTTTTCGTAGACGTTGTTCGGCGGGCGGACGTCGGCGTTTAGCGTCTGTAACAAATGGCATGTGGTGACATTTTGAATGTTAAAGGGTGACGCATATCGTTTAGCAAATCGAACGCTCGTTTCTGGTGTTGCTCACCGTTTAGTATAAAAGGCCCGATCCCGGAATAATACTCAAGGGTTCACAGGTTCGATGTCGTTGTGCCAACACCTCTAACTGTTATATAGCAGGGGGGGGGGAGATTTCCCAAAGATGCCCTATCATATTAGCACGTTCGAAAACAAATTTTATAAACAGGCCTCAATTTTCCGTTGAAATGGATCTCCAAATGTTCACTGTAGTTTTATGAGTATTCTCTACAAGTATGGATCGAGTAACTTCAATAGTATTACCGTAGGTTTGAAATGACGATGTTGAACTGATGTAAACGCCATTCTCACGATTTAAAATTTAACTCTGCGCATGCGCAGCACTGAGAGAGCATGTGCCCATGATTGTTCACGTGATCGAATCCTGCAATTTGATTGGAGATGATGCAAGAGATGATGTAATGGGGAATCCCCGAATACGATAGAATATGAAAGAATTATGGGAGCTACTCACTCCTCCTGGTTATATAGCATAAGTATATTATAGATCGTCACACATTTATAAAAGGGTGATTTTTATTTTGACAAATCAATTCCAAATTTATGGGTGAAGTTTCAGGATCTTCTATTTGTGTATAATAAGGAAAAATTGGCATCTAAATTTCCCCATAACGTAATAGCACACAGCTTGGCATATGAAAAATCCTACAAATGAAACAAAGCAGTTCTAATACAAGGATTTATATTGGCTGTTGTACATGTACTGTTTGAACGCAATCACTCCATGGATAACGTTATCAAAATCATTATAAACGGATTTCTTTATCTCAAAGACAATTTCAATAAACTGGATTTTACAGAACTCCCCTTATTTCTTAAAAATGGACTGATCCAGTTGATTCGCCTGGAGCCGCCATATTGTTTTTATACGGGATGCTTATCGGAACCCTTTAATGCCGTGTTATTTATTATGTAATTCTACTTGATTTACATGTTAAGCGTTCATGATGTCCTATTTCTTTTCATTTTCGCAGGGCTGGGCGGCATTTTGTCATTCCATACTGTCCAAATATGACGCGGCTCACCAACAAGCAGCTGCAGAGTTTGTGAAAGACTTGGCACCAAACAGGCTCGTAGGAGGAACTGGGGCAGCTAGTACACTACTTTTCATATATGCGGACTCTTAGCAATATTCACAAGCCTACTCCATTGATTTACATGTACAATATTGAATATTGTACATGTATTGTATTGTATATTGCTAAAATACGTGTGAATTTATTTCTTTTATAAAATACAGCTATTATATCTATAAATACAAATTTCTTATGTTTCCTTTTAATCGAAATGTCTTAAAAATCCTGGTTTTGAATAACAATCAGATCTAAAATGTCAACTAAATTGATTAGCAATCAAATTTTTTCGCGTTCTTCGTTGCAGTCCAGCACTGTGTTTATCCCCCCGATGATATAGTTATGAAGCAGTAAGGTTACCTGTAATCTTGGGAATACTATAGCCAAAAATAAAATAAAAATTTGAAGAAAGCCCTCTTCGGAGTAGGTTTCCTTGTCGTCATTTGTTACGCGTGACACCTTCATTTTGAGGTCTTACCCAGACTTCAACATGGCAAATATCCTTTCATATTTCCCGAAACAAAAAGAATAATCAGACTATTCGAAGACGAACACTTTGATATAATATAAACCATATATGTATTTAGAGTTAAGAGTACAAGGGAATATCAAAGGATGAAATATGTGGAAATCGATGGATTATCACGTCGTACTGAATGTGATTCATTATACTCAAATTAAAGGAATTTTAGAGATATATTGTTTTACTGATTTATGCGTCATAAAATGTTCAATGTTCTAGATTTTACATCTTTATGGACAACATGAAATGATTGAAAGGTACTGCAAATCAATATAAAACTCGATATTTTCAACGATTCGGTTCATAAAAATAAAGAGCAAATAATAAGAAAAAATATGAAATAATCAATTTATTTCCTATTCAATTTCCTAGTTACATGTAGAAAATGATATTGCTTTTCATTTATATTCGATTTATATTCTGATCCGGATTTTGATGTATTGATGAAAGGTTTTGAGCATAAATAAAAAAATACATCATTGGTTGTTATTTTCGTGCAGCTGTTTTAATAAAGAATGAAATATATGAAATACTGATAAATGTTAACTCTAAGTGCGGAATTTCAAATTCAAAATAGCGAGATAAATGTTCCTGAGATTTATCATTTTCCATTGTATTTATAATGACTTTTACTCCATTGACTATCATGTCTCAAATTTTACCTATTTAACATCTGTGCCAAGCTTTTTTCTCGAGTCATTCAATTCCATGTATCTTAGAAAATATGCTTAGGAAATATACATTTTCACGACATTGTGTCGATATAAACGATTTAATCACTATAGAAATGGTAAAACTCCTATCTCACGGGTTGTATCCGAAGCCCCGTTATAAGTGAGAGATCGCGAGCAAGTTCCCGCTGAAATCACGAGCAAAGTCCTTTTTATTTAATTCATCTGGAAATATGGACCAAAAAGGTAAGAATACGCATTGCTGCTCTTTGATACTTTAGGTATACTTTCAGAACAGGTATATCTTCACAAACAATGACATGAAAGATAACTATTTTTACTGGCATGGAAGAAACGGGCGTCCCGTCAATATGCACGTTTGCATAATTTACTGTTAACATATTACTTTTATGGTTAAAATAGAGACAAGAACTACGATATACATACCTCATTATGAATATTGGACCAACATTGTATGTATTGATAAGTTTGTTTTCAAAAACATCCACTGTGGGGGGTGAAATACATCATTGAAGGTGTGCCAGTGGCCCCGCTGAAATTATGAGGAAGCCCCGCTGAAAACATGAGGAGGTCCCGCTGAAAACAGGAGCAGATATCACGAGTACCCGCTTCGATCACGAGGAAAGCTCATTACTATTACATAAAATATTGAGGTTCTTCAAATAAACGTACACGAAAGACCAAGTTAAGTACTTCTAATAATTACTGTATATATACTGTTTCATTCTAGGGCCAGGTTTCTAATGTTTCCATTCCAACTTCAAGCCACCAGAGATTTCGTCAAACATTTTATAGAGTTGCATCCATATCAAAATGTATAGGAGAAAGGTGGATATCATTTCAAGAATGAACTTAATTGAAGCCTGAGGTTCAGGGTAATGACTCTTGTATTAAACAAAGACACCCCAAGTTGCAAGAAGATGAAATTTAGAGAGAAAGGAGAACCACAAAGTCTCCATGATAATCCAGGTTCTACTTTTATAATCTAACAATAACATTTAACAATAACATTCAAGTTTTTGTTTTTAAATATTTATTAAAATAATGATGATTTGTATTCCATACCTGATAATTTTCAGGGACATATCAACCGGGAATATATTCCATATCCGGGCAAATATTTTTCGTATGTCCCGCTCAAACGAGGATCCGGGACATATAAATCGTATGTCCTACATAAGCCATTTTCCTGGACATATTGTTACGCGGTAAACACGATACAAATATATGTCATATTCCACAATGAATATGGAATATTCACTTGTGGAGTATGATAGATTCACCTGCGGTATATGGCATACTCACCTGCGGTGTAAGGCATATTCTGCAAGTGAGTATGACATATTCTGCGAGCATGGGGTATTTACTGAAATCAATGTATCACATATTCAATACGGAATATGCCATACTCACCTGCGGAATACGCCATATACCACAGCTGAATATGGCATATACACCCGTATCACAAATACCACGCAACCATGAATATATGCCATATTCCGCGTAACACATACGATGTTACGCGGAGTATGGCATACATTTATGGTTGCGTGGTATTTGTGATATGGGTATACAGTATATGCCATACTCACCTGCAGTTTATGGCATATTCCGCAGGTGAGTATGCGATATTCCGCCGTGAATATGCGATACATTGATTTCAGTGAATACCTGATAGTCACCTGCAGAATATGTCATACTCACTTGCCGAATATGTCATATACAGCAGGTGAAAATGACACAATGATTACCCGTTTGTTCAATCAATGCAATTGACAATTGCGTACTTCTGTATCGTGTTCTCATTGCTTAGTGGGTATGCAATATACTGCAGCTGAATCTGTCATACACCGCAAGTGAATATGCCATATTTATTGCAGAATATGACACATATTTGCATCATGTTTTCCGCGTAACACGTGCGTTTAACATAACCTACGATTAATTGTTAATGATGAAATTATTTGATTATTATTATTTCGGACTCATAATCGGATGATGTACTCCTTTGTTACTTACATCTAGCAGTTGATCCATAAATTGCCTTTTCAAACGTGTGCGCCATTGGTGCTGAATCCTCTAAGGTAGTAATATACTGAACTAGCCTACAGTATAATGTAACTTCAGTGAAATATAAATATATATTGCATACAAAGAAGAACGAGTTATTTGAAACTTGTCAAAAGTCGTGGAATGGATTTAAATCTTCTCTTGGTAAATTTCTCGATGGAGTCAGGTCGAAATACATTAAGTGAAATGGTTTTATTGGAATCATGCTCGTAGCCAGCTTTTGGTAAGGGGGGGGGGGGGGTTGCTCGAACCGATAATAACAATGAGAATGATATATGATATATATGTCCTCTGTAGAGTATCAATAATTAATATATTTATTACGTTGGCTACAGTCGTGGCAGATTTGCAAAGTCAAATCAGTCTTCACTCCATTTTAGAGAGCCACTTGCTCCTGATTTCAGCGGGACCTCCTCATGTTTTCAGCGGGGCCTCCTCATGTTTTCAGCGGGATCTTTAGTTTATTGCTCATGGTAGAAGCGGGGCCTCAAGGGATATGCTAAAATTGAAATATATAATTTTTTGTGAAACTTTAGGAAGTGAAACTCACAATACCTTCATTTCATATTACTATGACCATTTCAACTGAAGGGCAATGACCTTCTTCAGCTATAAAATATAGAAATATATAGATAAAAATTCAAGATAATACATTCTCTCTCCAATTATCGAATAACAAAACTCAGAACATCAGCTCGTGATCCTTTTTTGCAGAAGTTGCTTTTTAGTATCAATACCATGTAATAATTGAGTAAAATTAAATGAAAACGCTTTTTATAACATACAATTTAAGTAAACAAAAGATAACCCTTCTTTTCTTTTAATTGCTCGCGATTTCAGCGGGTATTTGCTCGCGACTTCTAAATCATAGCGGGGCTTTAGATACTACCCGTGTATCTGATATATACTTAAACCAGCATATTCATATTATTTTGCAAAGTCCAAGTCTTTTGGAAGTTCGTCTGTCACTTGCAGCTGTTCAGGGGTAGTGAATGTTACCCATTATATGTTTTATATACAAACAATATATTTCTGAGCTAATAAACTTATTCAGAGTGTTGCATTATAATTGCAACCGCATTGCTTCATTGACTCTACGTTCGCGGATACGTTGTGAAAACAGTGGAGAGGTTAAGCTAACGATGTTTTTCACAACGTAACCGTGAACGCAAAGTACAAAAATGAACAAAGGAATGTATCGAGCGCTCATAGTTTTATGCGCGCTTAGTCTACTTCAGATACTCTTTCAGCTTCAGAGTTTCGGGTTTAGAACGGGAGATTTGAAATTTGACGTTGGGTCAACGGGAACCATTTTACTCGTGTCTATTGAACACTATGCTGTCAATTTTGATTTCGATGCACAGTTGAATTCTTGCTGAACACGATGATGTATGTCATGCATGATTTAGCGCCAAAAATCTTACGAAACGAGCTCGTTTAAAATATGTATTAGAAAACCAGCTATAAAACCGCATCGATGACATACTATAGAATCATTACACGCTATGGTGTAGTCTAAACAAACACTGGATTTGAACGGCTATTTATATGAGAAGGCTACATGAATTTGTATATGGTCGAGTGATACGTACAGGTTCAGTTACGATTATATATGCAAAGCTTAACCTCTCCATTGTCAGGTTAAAATCTCCATTATATTTGAGCTATTTGAGTAATACATTGGTAGGTCAATTGTACACATTGCTTGCAATTTTGTCACTCCCCATAGATCTGATTCTGCCTTTAAAGTCTTAAATGTTAAAGTTTATTTTGGCATCTTTGAAAAATTCATCAATGACCCACGTACTGGATAGCAATGATGCTAGTCGTTAACCAGAATTATTTTCTCACCATAGATCCCCGGGCATATTTAGAAAATATTTAGAGAAACAAAATTGATGAATTTTGAAAACGTTTTTTGCGTCCTAAATGACATCAAGGTGTGACCTGATGACATCACAGATGTTAAAGATGATATTTAAAAGTATTTTTTTATACTTTCCAATAATGAATATCTGGTTTTTCGGCATATCTATACAATTTGGAGAGTTGGGTACATGCCTGTTTACTTTATTTCTTGTTGATTCCTTGGTTCTTTAGATCAGAAGTGAAATCAAAGTATATTATTGTGGAGTTATACAATTTAGTCAGTCTACCTTCATATTGGTTTCATTGCATCTTTATTTTGTGAATACAATTTACAATCAGTTAATATACAAGTTAAATAAATCTGTTCATTAATCAATAGTATACATTTCAAATGACATACATGTTAAATGAAGCATAAAATTATTATTTTGTGGTTGTTGTCTTGGTTACTCAAAAATAAAATGTCCATCTGCTCATGCTAATTTTACCCCATTCCTCGCTCATATTTAAAAAAAATTAAGATTTTCTGGCCTTTCTATACAATTTAGAGTGTTCCTTTCTGTTTACTATATTTCTACTGCATCTTACATTTTGTTATACTAAATAATTTTCATTTTAAGGACAACCCTCCAAAATGTTTCCAAGGTTAGGGTAATGTCATGAATTGTAATGAAGTTTAACGACTGTTAATTTGATTTTCACTATTTTGAAAATCGATAATATGAAGACAGTTTTCCTGTACCATGTCATGTAAATTATGATATATACAATAGTATATTAAATGTTTATGTCAAGCCAAAGATTCCACAAACTGGCAGTATCATGAGAATGATTCATTCTTTTTCAGAAACATTGACCCACACATTACAGAAAACAGATAGTGAGAGTGAGATTGAAAAAGATGTGTAAATTACTAAATAAAGAGACATTTAATAAAATATTACAATTTTCAGCAATCTAGATTTTTTTCTCTTATATTTGACTGAAGCTATCAATTTCTGCATATCTTAAAGCTTTAGACTGCTGTTAGCTATGTGTTTGTGCATGTTCACTTTATTCCTTCTGTTTTGGTATTTTCACTCTATTACCCCCCTATCACACCAAACTCGTTCTTACCCGTTCTTGCCAGTCCTACGAAAACGTCGTAAAACGGGCTCAAACTTGCTGTGGTCGGAAAATATGTCTGAAATAATTAGCTTCTTCGTTCTTAAACAGTCTTCAATACGTCCATCTCGTTCGCAGTTCGTTCAGGTCGCACCACGTCGGTGTGCAACGCCGTAGAACGCGTCCCTTAGTCTAGAAGGTCATCATGACCTGTTAACAGAACGGTATGGTCGCAATCGAATTTTGAATCGATTCAAAATTCTAAAATCACATTCCCGTCTGAGAACGTTTATAAAGTTCGTAAATAGACCTTAGAAAGTTGCAGCTACGTTCATTCCGTTCGCACACAGTTTAGAACCAGTTTTGAAGAACGAAGTGGCAACCTGTTTGGTGTGATAGCTATATTTTTGCTAACTCGTTCATAAGCAGTGTTAGATACGTTCTTAATCAGTTTAAACCCGTTTGCAATGAGTTCTACCTCGTTCTCAACACGTCCTCAGACAGTTCCACTCGTTGTTAAAACGTCCCTAGTAGGATTGAAGTACGACGGTTCCGTTCGTAGTACGTCCAGCTCGTCGTTAGTACGTTGTCACTCGTTCTAATTGTAGAACGTGACGACCACGAAAACATTTTGAGCATTGTCTAAGTTCTAGAGGACCTACCCGTTCAAGTACGTTCGATGAAGTTTGTAAATAGATCCCAAACGGTTCTTAGTACGTCCAGTCCGTTCGTACACAGTTGAAGCCCGTTTTCGAGAACGTAGTGAGAACTAGTTTGGTGTGATAGTAGGGTAAGATTTCACTTTACACTCCATACGTATATTGTAATATCTCAACTCATGATTGTTATGATATCACCCGGGATTTCCCAATTAACTCTATATTTCGTTCAGTGTAGATTGCCTCATTCTGGGGTAAGCAATAAATTGTATTTCAAACAATATTTCTAGTCCGTTCTAAATCTGTACTTATTGACGATAATCCCACATCTAATGGCTTAATGAATATTTTATCACAAGTCAAGTAAAATGTACAGTATTCACATATAGATGTAGCTAAGCATCAAATTCCAGCCAATCAGAACACAGTATATACACTCCCCTCCATAAGTTTGGCAACCTTTTTTCCCCAATTGAACTACGTGTTAAAGCCTCTTTACCTTTGAATTTTTATTTACTTAACCTGCGATGAAAATACTTATACTATTGATGGAAACGTAATTTGACTTTAATTCCAATACCTCCAAATTTTCTCAATTTTTTTCCTCAATTACAGTAGGTCGAAAATTGATGATGAATTTGATGAATTTTTGAAAATCGACATTCCCTTGTTAACCAATGGGAAATGGTAGGTTTGCCGCAAGTCATATGACAGAATATCCATCCATCCAAGTCCTTGCAAAAAATACGAGTTAGGGAGGTAATTGAATTTGCTAACTTTATTTAACAAAAGATTGATATGTTTCTTCAGGTTCAACAAAGTTATAGGGCTTTAAAGTCAAAATTGTTTTTCAAAAAACCTCTCCCATTGAAATAAGACAGGGGGCGAAAAATTCTTTTCAAAAATGACTTTGAAGCGCTGTAACTTTAATATTCATCAAATAAACTAAACACTTAGTGTTCAAAAAAGTTAGACAATTCAATTTTCTATATGAAAATATTTTTTGCTGAATCTTTTACTGAAAAGATATCCCGATTTCTGATTTGCCCCGAACCCTCCATTTCCCATTGGATTACATAGGAATGACGATTTTCAAAAATTCATCAAATTTACCATCAATTTTCGACCTATTGTAATTGAGGAAAAAAATTGAGAAAATTTGGAGGTATTGGAAATAAAGTCAAGTTACGTTTTCATCAATAGTATAAGTATTTCATCGCCGGTTAAGAAAATAAAAATTCAAACGTAAAGAGGCTTTAACACGTAGTTCAATGGAGAAAAAAGGTTGCCAAACTTATGGAGGGGACTGTAATATACATCCTATATTACACAACAAAGTGCATTGCCAGGCCCGTAGCCTGGCCATGCCACCCCCACCCCCCCCCCCCCCCCCCGACCAAAAAAATCAAAATCATGCAATTTTTCACCATTCTGAGCACTTTTTAAGTGATTTTGGCCATTTTTGGACCGAAATTGTCACAAGTGAACCCCCCCTGGAATTTTTAAAAAAGAGAACCCCCTTGGCAAATCCTGGCTACGGGCCTGATGGCTATTTTTTAATTTAGTGAAATTGATTACTTTCATCAATTTCGTAAATTTCGTAAATTGGAAAATGAGCGGAAAACTATATTATATAAAGCATCACATCAAGGAATGGCAAGACAGGTGCTTATGCAGGTCAAAATGCAAAAAGGTCAAACCTTGCATAACATCCTTTTGAAATTCAATATAGATAATACAGGATTTTTTCATTCAATTTCAATAAGAAAATGTATGGAATTTATATTATTGATTTATTTTCTGTAATTAAACAGATCTAAAGTGGTTAAGCTGACATAGTTAATATCATGGTTGCAAATTCGCTCCAAATACAACCAAATTTCAAAATTTTCCCAGATCCGAGGTTTGTACCAACGGGTAAGCTTAGTATCAATATTAATCTGATAGATTTAGTTTTATCAGGAACGAACTATACTATTTATAGTCCTTGAAAACGCTCAGATTGCACCAAAAAACGTCTTCGAAAAAATTTCCGGGAGGCATACCCCCGAAGCCCCCAACATGCGCTGCCCTCGGCCATAGAGATAGTAACCGCGACACCCAACTTTCTGGAAAACGCAACATTTCAAATGTGATCCGACGCCCCTGCGATATCGAAGACGCTATATTGTAGCGATTCACGACCCCATTTGATAGATATTGGGATTTCATATAATACATCATCATAAAGTCGAAAAGTTGAAACGAGGACCAAGTGATTTGAGAGTTGAAGCGACGGTTATTTCCGCCATTTGTGACCACGGTATCTGACTTTACCGTTGTCAGGGTATTCCGGTGAGAAAGTACATGAAACGTTTTATTTGATTTTACCATTAGCTACACGTAGTAAGTATCGTTTAACTAAATCAGTCGACCTTAACGTCAAATTGACATTTGCAGCGTTAATTACACGTATCATTGATATTGTTTTACTGTTAATATGACTTAATTAGAATAAGAACCGGAATTGATGATAGATACTTTCAACAATTATCGTGTTATTACAAAATATGTTTCTCGTGTCTTAATTTTCTTATTGATCGTGCTTAATTAACATTCACTTGAAAATTTCAAATAAATATTTATTTTTAGGTCACCATCACAAGTGGTAACAAATTGTTATGGTCTCCAATTTTTTCGTGTCAGCGGTCGGCGCTCGAAGTTCGACCTTCGGCGTCTGTAACAAATGACAGGTAGTGACATTTTGCATGTTGATACCTTGCCTGACCTTTCTTTACAATTTAAAGTGTTAAGTACACGTTTGTCCAATTTATTTCTAGCCAATTCCACTCTTTTTACTGAATTTTGTATTTCAATACAAAATGGTGTATATCCCACATATGTCAGCGTGGTATAACATTGTTATTACGTGCAATGTACGTTGGAAGTGTCGTAATGATTAATGTGGTTTCGCTGAAATCCATGCCCTTTATCTCTATCGTGTACAGATATATGTGTGAACTACAGATACACAGACTGTCATGGCCAGGTTTTAAAATAAAAATGAGTTGAAGAGAATGGAATCAGCCATCACATGAGAAATCATGACCTTCAATAAGCATTCTTTAGAAGACCATGAGATAGTTAACGTTTCCTTTCGATCTACCCCCGTACAGTTTTCTTGAAAATGTGGATGACCAATCAAATCAATTACAGAGCTCAACCTGACCAATGAGATTGTTTTAAGACTTTGAAAGACTTTATCTAAGGCTAATTTGGGTCATAAAACTAAATGAATTGATACAACTTTATGACAGTGGCAAAAATAATCACTCAGTTGAAAATTAAAATGACGATATATACTGTACATAAAGTTAATTTATTAGGTGCATTTATTATGCTCAACACTATCTGTGGTATCTACAAATAGCATCAATTTACATACACATCAGATTTCACAACATTCAGTTATAAATGGTTTCTAGATACAAGTACATTTTGTGCATAAATTGTCATATGTTATATTGGCGATAAACTTGAAATATAGTGATACTTGTGATTGTTTTAAAATAAGGTCAATTAATTAATGTTTACGATAATGGACAATAACTGCCTCTATACCTTATATAGATAACTAGAAGTTTTGATTAATCTTATAAAGGGTTCCGTTTGTAATTCTTATTCTAAAAGTCATTTTTAATCCAAAATGATCTATTATTTGCTCAATCAATAGATATTTGAGCAGATCTCCGTTTCTGAAAACACTGTTTGAAAACAGAGGGGGAGAAACACCAGGGTTCAAACAAGGGCGTTACAATACCCGGGAATTAATCGGTTCGTGCAGTACTTGTTTGTGATAGCGCCCTCTGTAGGTCACTGTGCTTATAGCCTACAGTAATACGGGGTAGGATATCGGGAATTCGGTCAGTTTCTATCCGTCGATTACGCTATGAATTGAAGCAAGTGTTACCACTTTATCCACTTAAACAATTTGATAATTGATTAAATCTTTGAACAAAATCGATAAACACGTTATACACTTCCTATCTCCTTAGAAATTAGCATGTATTTATGGATTGTGTTTTCGAACAAGGCTCGACCCATACCAATAGGGAAATCCTTATGCTAATTAGTATGACGTCATATTTTCCTGGGGAATCCTAGATTTCAAAGACTCAGTCTGTTATTGTGTCAAATGTAAACGCTCTTTTGCAGACAGAAAATTGACAGATTAGCTTTTAACTTTCAGCTTTGATGTTTAAATATTCTGTATTTCTACCGGACTTCTTGCTGAATATCATATAATGTTATAACTTGATTTGGACCATTGCCTGATTGATCATAGTGAAATTTTGATTGTGATTCATGATTGATTGGCAAGAAAAATAATTCCTATTGTTTTCCAGCAAAGTCAAAATGTTACAGCATGAGTTATAATGTCGAGTTTGCATCATGTTAAATTCTGCTAGTGATTAGAAGTCCATGCACAAGCACAAACACAAGAGACAAACACACCCAGGCTCCAGGCCGTGGATGGAAATATAAAACTATTTAAGGCACAATTGAAACTGGTATTTAATAGACCGATATGTAGTGTCTGCCATGTATTGCAAGTAAACCAATCTGCATTATTAATGTTACTTCTATCAATACATGGATTGAGCAATGGAAAAGCAATGGCACAATCAAAAATGTGCATATCAATCGTGAATATCTCTCGGTTCAAAGCTTATTTCAACCAGAATCGTGTCAAAATATGTGTCTGAGTAACAGTTATACATTATAAGATCGCAAACTCTTACCAATTATTAGCCGAATGGCTTATTTTCAACGAAATGTCCTTAAGACAACAGCCCTGGGTCGCGCCTGAGACCAAAAACTGTTTCAAATATCCCTCCCCTAATTATATTGGATAATCATATTTATGCGTGCGCGCGCAGCTCATCCACTGAACGAAACGCCACTTACCGCTGAAATCACCAGGTATTGATCTTTCCCTTGGTTCAAAGATGACATACGCTTATAATGTAAATCTGTATTGAGATGACATCGTCGCTGATTGGTCAAAAGTCGACAAACAAATTACGTCATCAATGGCTGTTTCACAATTTTCGAAATACGCTTCGAATAATATTATGTTCATTTCTGGCGTGTTAACCAATATCATAGCTTCTCATTTCACATCAAGATAAAGAAAGGTGTACGGAATATGCCTATATCAATTAAAACATCCCATCGAAGTGTAGTATTTGATAACTAGTCGATGAAAATTTGAACGAACGAAGGTGGTAAGCAAGAGACGTAATTATGTCTTTCATCTTTAAACTCTGGGGCTTTCCCTCCTCTTGCTTGAAAAGGTTGCTCATGATCACCTTGCAAAGAGCATAGCAAGTTCCAAACTAAATTATTCTTCACACACATTTTCAATTTTTGAAATACACATACTAAATGAGCAAATTTTTCAAGTTTAGACAATAACTGAAAAGAAAGTCTATATAAAATTTTTTGATCGTTGGCAGTGGAAGTTACATTTTGGGGGAATCTAGAGTGAGATAATTGCCCTTTAAAAGCAGTAAAAATATCACTTATAATCCAATTTTGACTATATGATATTTATACGTTTAATTTGTAGGGTGACCCAAAAACAGAACCCTCCAAAAATGAAATAATTTTTTCTTTAATGCCAGCTTCATTTTTCATGTACAGTGACAATGTGAGACTTTTGGTACATTTAATATTCTTCTTGTTATGGCCATTTTAAAAATGGGAGCATTAATGAGGAAGTCGTCCAGAAACCTTTAAGTCATCTTTAGGTTTGGTTGCACCTTCTGAGCGATATTTTGGAATTTCTTTCAGTATAATCACAATCACAGTGCTTTCAGGTGTTCTCATACCCCCATTCTTAGAAACCTCACGAGATGAGTGTAAGCTGATCATTTTTTCCATTCAGGTGTTTAACAGTTCTCTTTTCTTCCTCTTCCAACTCATTATTCAACATTTGACTTTGATATCACATGTCATTCAATGGTCTTGACTGATCATTCTGTTGTCTTCAAGATCTCTTGGATTTCATCCATTGGAATTCCATACAGAGTTTGAGATGTTCTTGCTCAGAGACCAAGAATTTCAGTCATCTGATCTTTTACTTTAAGTGTTTTACCATTGCCTATTCTTCATATTTCAATTGAAATATTAAATGAGACTTACATTTCATGTCTTCTTTGGAATTTCCGCCTTAATTTCTCATAAAATCTCAAGAAATGATTTTGTCTCAATGTTGATTTTCCGAAAATTGGACATATTCTAAGATCATCCATGATATCACAAATAATTAATTTTGTGTAACAAACTTGGTATTATATTATCATCCATAGATTCTCGTGTATGCACATAAAAAATTGGATTTATAGGATGGGTATTTAATTATTACATTTTAGAGGGTTCTGTTTTTGGGTCACCCTGTACCTTATAAATTTGATACAGTTTTAACACCACAGGTTATAAGCTTTTAATAAAACTTACGTATAATAACACTCATATATATAAATTACACTTATATATGCTTTGTCTTTGTATACAACTATATGTAAATATTTATTTAACAAATGTATATTATGAAGAAACTAGGATATGTTTGCAGTTACTATACATACTCTGCAAAACTATTGGAAGCAAATATTATAATTTATAATACTTATAATTCATTTAGTACTGATGAAAATATATTCATCTAAATGTAGTGTTAGTATATAATTCACTCATCAATCTATCTGTAATTGTTTATTATGCCACGTGCTCGCTGACCTACTTTTTATGTACCACGTGATGTTTTCTAGCTAATCATGATGGGTTGCTAAATCTAAGATGTCTGCCATGTTGTGATCTTCATAGTTGGAATAAAAACGCTTTCTTTCTCCTATTGGACTTCACTAGTTTATTATAGCACCCGTTACAGCACACGGAATTTGCTCATTTCTATAGAGACATTATTGGCTAAATTAAAAAGTGTCCGTTAATGTTACAAAAAGGTTGAATTTCAAATTTAAGTTATCGTTATAGATTAATTATACAATGGAATTGATTATTACCCATAGTCTCAAATCCGAACCTAATTTGTTTAAAATAGTAAGTAATCACTTCTAAAATTATACAAAATCGAATGAACAAGGCATACATATTTTGAAAAAGTCAAAATTGTGTTATTTTATTAAATGTAATATTTTCACCATTGTTATATTGACATACCATGGTTAAATCTAAGACACTAGCACAAGCATTTAAACCTTAAAATCCTGATCTACATGTATATTGACTTTTAAATGGTATATGTTGGGAAAGGAACAAGCTTGGTGATTTTCTGTATTTTATATGATGGGACTAAGCCTCTCTTTCCTTTTGACATCACCATTGAGAATCCATCCCAGTGATTGCCAGCTATATTAACAATATCATTGGCCGTCATTGCCACTTCTTTATCATCAACGGGAATATGATCGTACAAAACCTTGGCTTCAATAGGCCCCTTCGAACCACCAAAGTAATAGCTATCATCAAGGGATCGGAATCGATCGTGAGCATTTATGTGTAGAGTTTGCATAATTTCATAGGCACATCTGCAGACTTGGGATGAAAATGTACAAACAAGGAAATCAGTCTGCGATAAGAGAAGGATATCTGTTAAGATTCCACGGAAGCCTATACTTGTATATTGTGATCCTCCGTGGCCTGTAGTCCTAGAATTAGTGGAATTCAAAACATATGTGTATTGTGGATATTTTGTTTCAGCTTCTTTAATCACTCCCGGATCATCTGTTGCAATATATACATACATTTTATTGATGTCAGCACCATCATGTTTTAACTGCTTAAAATACTCATCCACTTTCTCCATATATTCACTCAAAGCATGGAATTCAGCTTCCTGGGCAATCTTGTCGCCTCTGCGTACATGCACCCCAACAATGGGGTGCTTAAATTGAATCTGGGATTTCAAATCATCTAAATACTTTTGGAATTGCTCATTTGGTGTCATAATGTATGACAGTATGTGGCCAATCCACCATACAATGGGATGACCATGAATATTCATGAGACGTTCACCTAGATCTCGAGGAACAGAATAAGGAAGATATTTACTCAGCTCTCCTCCGAACCCATCAATTAATGGCAAAGCAACCGCCTGTTTATTTGCAATGATATCACTTTGTGCTCTATCGGAGTTGAGCGTATTCATATATATCTCACCCACTGACATTGGTAAATCGCCAACGGTGCATGGGGTGACAGGTCTGAGGAACTCTTTAAGACCATCTTTAGAATATCTAAACTTTCCATCATCTATAATCAAAGTCCTTTGCAGGGCATATGCCATAATAAGACAATATAAGAGATGATGGACACCACAGCCAAATCCACAGCCATCCTTTAGTTTACACTGAACTACTTTCGCTGTACTGCAGTCTTTGGGATGCTGCAATGTGTGTAATCTAGTCTTAATCATATTATGGAGGGCATCAGATTCTTTCTGTCGCCACTCACTGAAGCCATTTGTATCTTGAGCCCTTTTGTCCATCGACACGATATCCTGGAAGCGATTGTTTATATCTTTTGACAGATGTGGCTGATCTTTTAGCTTTTTCTGTAGGAAAAACTTCAGCTCCTTTATGTGGTCCCGAAGAAGGAAGTCATTCATGGTGTATGGCAGTTTAGGTTCTGAAATACAGAAAATAGTTATTCATATTTATTAATGTATTTCAGTGTGTTTGAATGTATGAGTGATCCTCAACCCCTACAAAGGCCCGTCACAATGTTCCTTCAGTTTGAAGGATGGGCGTTTCATAGTTGAATGACACGTGCGTCTGAATGGGGGGGGGGGGGGGTGGTGCACTTACCTTTTTGATTCGATTTTTGAGTTACTTTTCCTCATTTTTTCATGGTGTTGAGAAGGAAACTGGGTGGTAAGAAGAACTATTTGATAAAGAAGCAAGGATTCAAGTTCAAGCTATAATGATAATAAAATCAGAAATGTGGTCAAACTTAGGTATATTGCAGCTTTATTCATATTGATAAATACAAGTAGCATCCCCTCCCCCTCCTTTGTAAAATCCCCCTGCATGTATAAAATCAGAAATGTGGTCAAACTTAGGTATATTGCAGCTTTATTCATATGGATAAATACAAGTAGCATCCCCTCCCCCTCCTTTGTAAAATCCCCCTGCGTGTTTAAAATCAGAAATGTGGTCAAACTTAGGTATATTGCAGCTTTATTCATATGGATAAATACAAGTAGCATCCCCTCCCCCTCCTTTGTAAAATCCCCCTGCGTGTATAAAATCAGAAATGTGGTCAAACTTAGGTATATTGCAGCTTTATTCATATGGATAAATACAAGTAGCATCCCCTCCCCCTCCTTTGTAAAATCCCCCTGCGTGTATAAAATCAGAAATGTGGTCAAACTTAGGTATATTTCAGCCTTATTCATATGGATAAATACAAGTAGCATCCCCTCCCCTCCTTTGTAAAATTCCCTTGTGCGTGTATAAAATCAGAAATGTGGTCAAACTTAGGTATATTGCAGCTTTATTCATATGGATAAATACAAGTAGCATCCCGTCCCCCTCCTTTGTAAAATCCCCCTGCGTGTATAAAATCAGAAATGTGGTCAAACTTAGGTATATTGCAGCTTTATTCATATGGATAAATACAAGTAGCATCCCCTCCCCCTCCTTTGTAAAATTCCCCTGTGCGTGTATAAAATCAGAAATGTGGTCAAACTTAGGTATATTGCAGCTTTATTCATATGGATAAATACAAGTAGCATCCCCTCCCCCTCCTTTGTAAAATTCCCCTGTGCGTGTATAAAATCAGAAATGTGGTCAAACGTAGGTATATTGCAGCTTTATTCATATGGATAAATACAAGTAGCATCCCCTCCCCCTCCTTTGTAAAATCCCCCTGCGTGTATAAAATCAGAAATGTGGTCAAACCTAGGTATATTGCAGCTTTATTCATATGGATAAGAACAAGTAGCATCCCCTCCCCCTCCTTTGTAAAATTCCCCTGTGCGTGTATAGAATCAGAAATGTGGTCAAACTTAGGTATATTGCAGCCTTATTCATATGGATAAATACAAGTAGCATCCCCTCTCCCTTCTTTGTAAAATTCCCCTGTGCGTGTATAGAATCAGAAATTTGGTCAAACTTAGGTATATTGCAGCTTTATTCATATGGATAAATACAAGTAGCATCCCCTCCCCCTCCTTTGTAAAATTCCCCTGTGCGTGTATAGAATCAGAAATTTGGTCAAACTTAGGTATATTGCAGCCTTATTCATATGGATAAATACAAGTAGCATCCCCTCTCCCTCCTTTGTAAAATTCCCCTGTGCGTGTATAGAATCAGAAATTTGGTCAAACTTAGGTATATTGCAGCTTTATTCATATGGATAAGAACAAGTAGCATCCCCTCCCCCTCCTTTGTAAAATTCCCCTGTGTGTGTATAGAATCAGAAATGTGGTCAAACTTAGGTATATTGCAGCTTTATTCATATGGATAAATACAAGTAGCATCCCCTCCCCCTCCTTTGTTAAATTCCCCTGTGCGTGTATAAAATCAGAAATGTGGTCAAAAATGGGGATATTGCAGATTTACTCAATCATGAATAAATACCAGTTATGAATAATTCATAGTCAAAGATAATTTCTCAAATATTGACTATTGGTGTATTTTTAATACATTCATTGCTGCCATGTGTTCCTATCAATCGACATTTACAAAAGAAAGGTTAGACTACCTCTCATATGTAAAGATCAAGCATTGGGATCTTCATTTGGTATGTTAATCCAAGCGTTTATTCACCTATGAATATTGACAATCTGCCATTAACTTTTTGAGACTGATTTCAATACTCTATTTTGAAATTCAAAGCATGATTATTTTCATAATTCGTCATGACAAATGTATCGATTTTTAATTGATTTCATATCTAATAAATGGAGAATTTGCAAATTAGTATACAATGAATAGAAATGTAGATTCGTGAAAGAGAATATGTTATTGTTTTGGGAATAGTATGATTACTGTTAAAGTAAGTAGTTTAAAATGCATTTTGGACGATGCATTTCATTGAGCAAAAATGCATTTGAGAGAGGGAATGCATTTCATTCAGAAAAATTGGAGGGAGAAAGATTTGCATTTTGAAAATAAATGTCTGTTGTTTGTTCAATCAAAACTCAGCATTGTTATTCACATGTGTTTTAAGGGGTGGAGAGGGGAAGGCCATTTCGAAAATCACTTCTTGTTCAACTTTTTTCATTTGACCATTTCTCCAAACAAAGGTAGATAGCAATGAAAACCTACACTGCCCTCCAAAGGTTTGGTCATTTTGATTCCACACAGATCCACCCTCTAATATTTCAACGATATTTCACTCCACTACAAATGAACATGAATCTTCCACTTTAGAGACATAAAAATAATTGACATGTATTTACACCGTAAATAACCAAAATGAACTATTTTGTTTTCTTTTTCCACATACTGCCGATAATGAACCAGCTGTAAATGATAGGTCCGTCACATTAAAGACCATGCATCTATTTATCTTTTTTTCTCAATTGTTTCAAAATGGTAATTTAGATTAAAAATTCAAAATAATTCTGATCTTATGATGTTTATGCACTAGGCACCTGTAAACAATGACACTATAATAGTTCGATATGGTGGATAATATACCCAAGCATGTAATGTATTAAAGAAGTACGTGATTTTCAATTGTACTGTAGTAGAAGTATATGATATTATATTATACTGTGGTAGAAGTACATGATACTTCATTATATTGCGGTAGAAGTACATGATACCTCATTGTAATGAAGTACAAGTACATGGTATTTTATTATACAATGTTCTATGGTAGAAGTTCATGATACTTCACTTTATTGTACTAGAAGTACATAATACATCATTATACTGTGGTAAAAGTACATGATACTTCACTATATTGTACTAGAAGTACATAATACTTCATTATACTGTGGTAAAAGTACATGATACTTTATTATCTGGTAGAAGTACATCATAATTATCATGTACTGGAAATACAAGCTATTCTATTTTACCATGGTAGAAGTACATGGTGCTTCATGTAACTGTGGTGGAAGTATATTATACACATTGATCAATTTATCTATTTCTATAATGTTTCGATCTAAATACGTCTCTGTTGATCTTGCGTCATAAAACAAGACCCATTTATTATCAGCACCAGATACTCGCTATTACAGGGTGTGCCAAAAATTGCAACTTTTTTAGAAGGCAAAAAAGTATCATAACATTATGTTATTGACACGAACGTTTTTACAGAAATGGTAAGATATGCCCATCCTTAAGTTTCTGTAAAAAAATTATGTCAATACCATAATGTTGTAATACTTTTCTAAAAAAAGTTGTAACATTTTTTGGTACACCCTGTATTTAGTTAATTAAAAACGTTTTCTATGAGATATAGTGAATTGATAACTGAGTTATGGATTGGAACAAAACAATTCAGACATGCTGGGGATAAAATAAAATCTATGATTTGATATGTATCAAATAAGTGCGCATCCTTTTTAGTTTAATCATGATATATGGCCAGATAGATCAACTGGCATACGTATTATTGTCTGAGTGTTCCAGCATGTAAGGCGGTCTAGAGTGTTATCTATCGGAGAAACTTTGTCTCTAGAATCAAGAAATGGAAACATAAATTTCAACTCGTTGTTGTCAATGAGACAAGACATAGATAGATTGAATAATGATGAATTTTCTATCATTCCGCCAATATTTTGTGCTATCTTTTGATTTTAAAAATACATTCTATTTTGTACGTTACGATATATACGTACAGCATGTTACACAACACAGTACAACAAACCTTTAATTTGGATCAAGCTTTGGCTTGTGGTCGCTACCCTTTATTAAGCAAATACTGGATGACCATGAGGTGGATATGCCAGAATACCTATCCGAGGAAATATGCTGTATTTTTTCGAGGATAGGTATTCTGGCATATCCACCTCATGGTCATCCAGTATTTATTTTGTTATGCACCTCCCTTGAGAAATACTTTAATTCAAAGAGTGGGTCTACTAAAACAGAAGCCGAGCCTAGTATTTTTTCGAGGATAGGTATTCTGGCATATGGGATTGTTGGAGATCTCGTTGCTTCAATACTGGATAGAACGAGATCTTGCTGCCATGTATGGCAATAGACCCTGCAGCTCTTAACCAATCAGATTTGATTATTTTAATAAGGTGCATAGAGTAATAACAATGTCTACACAACTTTTGCACGTGAAATTAGACTTAAAATATGACTGAAATTGGGAAGACAAAATTTGGCATTCACAAACAAAATTGCTTGTGAAAACCATTTACAAAAGTGTTCCAGGGTCTCTAATCTACTTGGCTAAGGTTTTATTTGAAGATACATTGCATTGCATTAAAAGCTCAAAAAGCCGAAAAGTTATTTTAATAATATCCATACTCAATATTAACTTATGTGACTTTTATCTCTAGTTTGTATGGAAAAGCAGAATTGTTTTGACAGGTAATGTACATATTGATCTGACATTGTCTCGTCAATTTAATGGAAGTTGATATAAGTATTTTTGAATGTGCATATCCGCATTAAAAGTCATAGAGTAAATGCCTCAAATCTAAATATAAGAAATATATTTTGGCTCTGTCTACATGATTTCATTTTACACTTTTCATATTCATGTATTTTATATAAAAATGATATACAAATATAACTCAAAGCCTGCCGGGTACTAGACACTAAACCTTGGAATATTTATATATGTGATGCACCTCCCCCACCAACACCCCCTCTTCGATTTTCTTTTAGACAAAACTTAATCTTGATATGTTTGATAATTCCTTGACCTTACCTTGCTCTTAATATTCGTAATATTATGCTTTAACATGCACGGGTATAAACATATGAAATGATGTCACCTGTTAAAATGTACTGTATTTTATTATATGATTAAGGAATAAATTGAATTGAATTGAGATAAAGAGAAACGAATGGTACATGGCTTCGATGCAAGACTAGAGATAAAGAGAATAAGATGGTACATGGGTTTGATGCAGGACTAGACATAAAGAGAACAGGAGGGTACATGGCAACATGGGTGTGATACAAGACTAGAGATAAATAAATCGATACAATCCTACAGATAAAGATGATAGGAGGGTACATGGGTTTGATGCAAGACTAGAGATAAAGAGAATTGGATGATACATGGGTTTTATACAAGAATAGAGATGAAGAGAATAGGAGGGTACATGGCAACATGGATTTGATGCAAGACTAGAGATAAATAAATCGATACAAACCTACAGATAAAGATAATAGGAGGGTACATGGGTTTGATGCAAGACTAGAGATTAAGAGAATTGGATGATACGTGGGTTTGATACAAGAATAGAGATGAAGAGAATAAGAGGGTACATGGCAACATGGATTTGATGCAGGACTAGAGATAAATAAATCGATACAACCCTACAGATAAAGATAATAGGAGGGTACATGGGTTTGATGCAAGACTAGAGATAAAGAGAAATGGATGGAACATGGGTTTGATACAAGAATATAGATGAAGAGAATAGGAGGGTACATGGAAACATGGATTTGATGCAAGACTAGAGATAAATAAATCGATACAACCCTACAGATAAAGATAATAGGTATGGGTTTGATGCAAGACTAGAGATAAGGAGAAATGGATGGAACATGGGTTTGATACAAGAATAGAGATGAAGAGAATAGGAGGGTACATGGCAACATTGATTTGATGCAAGACTAGAGATAAATAAATCGATACAACCCTACAGATAAAGATAATAGGAAGGTGGGTGGATCTGATACAAGACTAGAGATAAGGAGAAATGGATGGAACATGGGTTTGATACAAGAATATAGATGAAGAGAATAGGAGGGTACATGGCAACATGGATTTGATGCAAGACTAGAGATAAATAAATCGATACAACCCTACAGATAAAGATAATAGGAGGGTGCATGAATTTGATGCAAGACTATAGATAAAGAGAATTGGATGGAACATGGGTTTGATACAAGAATAGAGATAAAGAGAATAGTAGGGAACAGATGCTTGATTAAAGACTAGAAACTACAGGATGTCCAAAAAACATAATAACATAATTATTCGGTCAATTTTGCATATTTTCCCTTGAAATTTAAGAATTATTCAATTCATTCAATGAGAATTTTGTTGTGAAAGTTTCATGATAATCTGTCGATTGTGTCAAAAACTACAGTACCTTACAAAACATGCTCAAAATGGGCACTTCTTCTCTCTATGTACAAATGAATCCTGCGAACAAAGTTGTTAATGACCCTGACCTATACACATCAATGTGGATGGTACAAATTGGGGTAGTTATTGCCCTCTTAAGATTGTTAGGGGCCTTTCAGTATACACATTGGCTTTGAGAAATCACCAAAGATAAAAATTTGAGAGATTTAGATCTTGAGAATAAGCTGCCCATATGTTATGAGTTCTGCGACAGATGAGCTGATCACCAAAACATTGCTTAAACCATTTCAGCGTATCATTTGGAGTGTTGGAGTGGTATTGGCTTGTTGAAACCAATGCCTATCTCCTTAGATGCCCCTTCTGATGCTTATATTAGTGACCTCCAAAACTTAGTAAGAACTTGGATATGCTGGTCCTTGTTCATGGGAAAGCACGTCCCCAGTCACCTTCGAATCAAAAAGGACTGATGATTCCACGTTTGCTCAATGTCACCCAGACAGTGCATTGTTCAGAATGCAATGGTAACACTTCATCAGGAGAATGTAAGCCCCAGTAGCAATTGTTCTTGAAATAAACTTGTCCATTCAAAAAGAAAAGTATAGCCTAGGAGGATCATCTGTTACGCGGTAAACACGATACAAAAATATGTCATATTCCGCAACGAATATGGCATATTCACTTGCGGTGTATGACAGATTCACCTGCGGTATATGGCATACACACTAACCACTGAATGGGAACGTGATACGGAAGTACGCAATTGTCAATTGCATCGATTGAACGAACAAGTACAAAACGTTATAAATCATTATAATGATTACTGAATCAAACATTGAACAAATATTTCACTCTTTTGAGGTGAATACCTGTACATCTTTCACAAGTGATATTCCACGAAGCCCGAAGGGCAAGTGGAATATCACCTTGTGAAAGTGCTACAGGTATTCACCGAAAATAGAGTGAAATATTTGTTTTATTATATCACTGTCTAGCTAAACATCCCTAATATTATTAAGTCATAGGTTAACATTGAAATACATTGAATCTACTCGGTTCGTGTGCCATTTTGACTTACACTGAACTAAATTATTTACACTGAACAAAAACAAATTCTTTGAAAATTCCCGGGAGCGTGGGATATCGCTAGATATCTCACGGTTGTCTTATCTGATTAGCATTGCCATTGAATATCGCCAGATATCCCACGACATGTGACCCGGTTTTGACCAATCATACTGTCGCTAGCTAGATAGTGTTATAATAATATCGAATATATTAACTTAGCAGAAGTATCAGTCGTGTAATAAACTTACTCAATCAATCCAGGATTCATATATTAGTACTCGACGCACTAACTATAGTGGTAATCCAGCGTAGTTTTACATTTAGAGTCGATTCTCACAACCAATCAAATCAAGGCTTTCTGTATCACGTTTTCACCTGCGGTATATGTCATATTCACCTGCGGTATATGGGATATTCCGCAAGTGAGTATGACATATTCCGCAGGTGAGTATCGGGTATTCACTGAAATCAATGTATCGCATATTCACTGCGGAATATCGCATACTCACCTGCGGAATATGCCATATACCGCAGGTGAGTATGGCATATTCACCCGTATCACAAATACCGCGCAACCATGAATGTATGCCATATACCGCGTAACATCATCAACAACTTTGTTCGCCGGATTGAATCGTCCATAGAGAGGAGAAGTGCACATTTGAGGCATGTTTTGTAAGGAACTGTAATTTTTGACTCAATAAGCAGATTATTTTCAGAAAGCAGAACTTTCACAACAAAATCCACATTGAATGAACTAAATAATTCTGAAATTTCTAGGCAAAATATGCAAAACTGACCGAGTTATTCAACTTTCTTACGGTCCTGTTTTTTGGACACCCTGTACAAAAGCTTTTTGCATGAGATAGATCACGATCGTCGCGCACCACTATAAATAAAACTCATAAATCTGTCTCATGAACAAAACATCTGCGATTTAGTTTCTCTCACTATAGGGGGTTTCACTATTTACAATCGTAATATAAGATGAGATGTATATGGTAATGTATATTCACATTTAACACTCATGTGATTTTTAAGAATAAAGGAAATTAAAAAAACAAATAGATCTACCTCAAAAATTGGTTAAGGTAATTCCGAATCTTCATAAAATTTAATGACTTATTAAATCCTACTTAGACACACATGGTCTACAATTTTATTTGTTATGCAATGAGTATCTCAGGTATCTTAGATACATAGTAAAAGGAGATAATTCAGTGATCTACATTTTGTTTTGTTTTAAAAAAGTGCGTCACTGTTATACAATGCAATACAGAAGAGTATATGGTATTCCAAGTATGGAATGAGTATATGGTACTCAAAGTATGGAATGAGTATATGGTATTCCAAGTATGAAATGAATGTATGGTACTCCAAGTATGGAATGAGTATATGGTACTCAAAGTATGGAATGAGTATATGGTACTCCAAGTATGGAATGAGTATATGGTACTCAAAGTATGGAATGAGTATATGGTACTCCAAGTATGGAATGAGTATATGGTACTCCAAGTATGGAATGAGTATATGGTACTCAAAATATGGAATGAGTATATGGTACTCCAAGTATGGAATGAGTATATGGTACTCAAAGTATGGAATGAGTATATGGTACTCCAAGTATGGAATGAGTATATGGTATTCCAATTACTTAATGAAACCATTGGAATCTCTGAACATACTCAGTTACCTTAATATGTCAAAGTGACCGAGCCATAACCACTTTCATAAATAAAAATATACAAACAAACAAACTTACCAATATGTCAAAGTGACCGAGCCATAACCACTTTCATAAATAAAAATATACAAACAAACAAACAAACTTACCAATGAGTGTGGATTTTGATGACATTTTCATCGTAAGTGTTTTCCCAAATTTCATCTTCAATTTACTATTTTCTAACTTCAAATTATTAATTTCATTTTTCAAATTAAGTTGTTCGTATTCCTGGTTGTTAGTCATTGGCACGGACGTTATGTAAGCCATAAGGACGATCATACTCAGCCAGATGGAACAAAATAGTAAATAACCCCTGTATAGTGATCGTCCCATGATAACAGTCTGGGTTTAAGACCTTAAACAAGCAGAGATGCACCTCCTCGTCTCCACTTGGGCCTCCTCGTTTTCCCTCGGGCCTTCTCGTCTCCCCGTTTGCTTTCTCCTCTCCCCTTGGGCCTTCTCGTCTCCCCGTTTGCCTTCTCCTCTCCCCTTGGGCCTTCTCCTCTCCCCTTGGGCCTTCTCGTCTCCCCTTTGGCCTTCTCGTCTCCCCTTGGGCCTAGTGTCAATGGATCATCAATGCACCCTCTTTGGTTCCTTTTAGGCCTATCAATAGAAATTCAATTCTTGGGCCTGTAGACAATTCTCCTTATTCTGTTATCGCATACATCCTTCTTTTGATCATTTATGTTATGTTCAATTTGAGCATCTTGACCTCATGAAGTGTTTTCCAACTCGATTCCTATAGATCAGGTTTTTATTAGTAAGGATGTCCCCTCCAGTAATGCGATTGTCAGTTGGTATTTTGTATTGGCTTTTATGGTTTTTTATAATTAAACTAATGCGTTTGTATAACTGCATGACATTGAATATCAATACGCATACTTTTCCATTCGATTCACTGATATCCTAGTCCGTTCAGTAATATAATCACAATGAAATGAATTATAAATACGATAACTTGAAATAATCTGCAACCCTACTGGCTCCTTTTGTCAGACTCCCTCCGGGGATGCGATCAATCTGTACGAACTCAAAATATGCACCGATTTGTAAGTTCAACGCGTAAAAAACTAAATACAGGTTGAAAAGTGATGCTTCAGTAACTTAAACGATGAAACCTAGGAATGGTAAATATATAGTGTTTACTTTCGATAGATCTATGTCGTCATTAAGGTGTTCCGTTTCAGTTAGTTCATGTCGCGAGTGCTTTATTTTACTGCCGCTTTCCTGTCCTCAAATTTCATAATTTCTTTTTGAATAACGAGGATGGGTGAATCTTGTCCATTGGCATCATCCCAACTATTTGACTACAAATTGGCAAAATAATAACATATTTATCATACTGTACCTGAAAACATGACTATGTAAACATAAAAACATCAAAAATGAAAAGTAAAATATGAAAATGAGTCAGTTCGAGAGCTTATATTCTATTAGTTAACTATCTATTAACATTGACATACAAAAATCTAATAATGACAGATGATCTAGAATGAAATACAATTAAACCTGATTATTGAACACCTCTCTCAAGTGAACACCTTTGTCTAGGGAACCCACATACTCCACAAACGTCTGAATCGCCTCTCTGTAGTGAACACCTACCTGCTCTACCTACAGTGAACACATTCATGTGGCTCCATAGGTTTTCACTATCGTATTTACTGTATGTGAAACATTGCCATGAAACATTTATTAATAATGAATCAAAAATACGAACGCACTATTTCAACACGAGAACGTGGACCAGGTGAATAAGATTTTTATGACGGATTTTTAAATTAAATTATATTTCTTGGACCCTGGTGTTATTCCCATTGTAATTACTAGTAATCGTATCTTGGTGTAAATATATGTCTTTTAGGTAAATGTGTAATAATAAAACTGTGATTTTAATAACATCCAATGGTTGCTCATGCTTTTGGTTGAAAGGATTGAAGATTTTACTTCACAAATACATGAGTAAATAAAACTGTAAAAACTAATTATACTGTATTTGATTATCAGCATTTGACCAAATATTTGCGGGAAGATGAAATCAACCAAGATAAATCTTGCCAGCCGCCGGTAATAAGAACATCGGAAAAAATCCAGTATCCGAAACTATGAAGTCATTTTATGGTAATACTAGTTACACTCGTGATTTTGGGAGTTGTTACTTTCAATCCTTTCTAACTTTTCACCATATTCATGAAATTCTTCGGAATTTTCTCAATTTGATCAACGTATACAGTACAATGAGTCGAAATGTTGGGAGTGTGATTATTCCAAAAAATAAAAGATATGATTGATAATTGCACCATGCACCTTTTTATTTCATAGAGGTTACTATTCATACAATGGAGCACACATTGAAAATGATCAATAAGTGTGATATATTGATTTTGAAATGTTGCTCTTGTGTATTGTATCTTGTATTTAGAGTTTAGTGTGGAAATACTAGTAGCACGTTGTACATAGGTGCTGCCATCTTTCAATGAAAGTGCCCGCCCAAATTATTTTCCGTCCATAGGTTGAATGCCAAATTGAACTGTGAACTATCTTGTTGGTTTCATTTGATAATCAAAAAGGCTGGCATCATATTCTAATGTATTACTGTTTATTCGTTTTCAAAGTGACATTTACTAGTGTAGAATTTTTTGGGCCCCCTTCCTCTAGATTTTCAGATCTACCTCTGATATACAACCAGCATGATACTCATCGCATCGCGAATACTCATTGCATCTTTCTGTTTCACGAGACATACTGCTGACATCTTTGGTCCAGGGTATTCCAATCCCGGATTCCAATTTATTCCATGAGCTGGGACAGTGAATGCCCGATCTTGAAGGATGCATTGCTGAGAAGAGATGAGATGTCATGGTTTATCACGATCAGAATTAAATGCAGTTTTGTTGCTTTGTTGGTTTGTGGAGCAAAGCTTTGGTGGCCACATGCAAATCGGAAAACAAGGCCTTACAATTTTCGAGCAAGATCGATTTTTCAAGAATTTCGTATGTCTTTAGCCTTCGATCAGTTCCATCCAGTAGTATTCTTTGCAAGACACAGATGGTCTAAACATTAAAATGAGAATCCCTCCATAAAAGTAGTATGAGAATAAGTGATAGGAAATTCTAAACTTTGAAAAGGCAGACTTGAAATATTTAATTCTAAGAATTGTCACCAATGTGTGATGCTTTGGTTAATTGTTTGTTCATATCACGGAAACTCAAAAGAGTTAATCATATTGATACATTCCTTTCACTTTAACATTTTAAGTGGACCTTAACTTAATCGCTATTTTAGCACTAAGTTGCAGTGTCGAAAACAGACATTATTTTCACTTTTTTTATTTTGCAACGTCTCTATAATGCAAATAGCTCTTATTTCACGTGAACGTTTAACATATCAACTTTTTTCGACCTTCATCAAATATTTAAACCTTTTTGTGAAGTATTGTGTTTGTAATGCTATAGGTATAAACTGTAAATTATATGGATCCATATCCTTGCAAACATTTCATGGCCAGGACATTTTTTATAATTCCAATTTTGATGAACTTTCTCGTTGTTGTATTAATTAAGTACGTTCACATCGTATGTATGTATATCTAAAACAATAGTGAGAAGTATTCCCCGTTATATTAAACAGGAATGTAGGAACGCTGTATTTGTTTGCGCAGGTAACAAAGATTTTTATTGATCCTTTGAGATTGCATCCTAAAAAACGTAGACCTTGGACTTGGATATTTACCCGAGACGTCAATTTAATTGATTTTGATATAGAACTTCTTTTGGAGGAAGCCAGAATATGATTGGTAGATTCTAGTCACGTGATGATTTTTTCGTAAAAGAGGATCATCAATCCCAAAATATATAGCAATTATTTCAAAGAATATCCAATGGTAAACAATTGCTTCTGGTGTCAATGTCCTTCTTGTTTTTGTAGCCATTATGGTTGCCATTGGTTCCGTATAAACTACAATTGTCTATGTATTTATCCAGGGTGTTATACTATTAAAGGAGAAAGGAACTACCAAGCAATTCACGAGCTTGTAAATGCAAAACATATTTTTGATGGTGAATTAGATTGTCTTTCCAGCTAGACCTAAAACAAAGTAAGTATCGAATACAATTAATTAATAATTATATCTTATTACTGCAATACTACTTGATGCTAACTGACAAAAACTGCATAGAATTTGGAATATTTTTACAGTAGGAAATATGTTTTGGTGATTTGTAGTATTCAAGGTACAACCTTTGTTTTGAGTATTTCATTCCCATAGTTGGTCATTGTGTTAGTCAGAATGCGTATTATAAATCACATTTGTGATTGAACCTTTACGTTAGCAAATTTCAATTATGTGAGAGAGGTTTGTTCATTCTTCTCAAATAGGTTGGAGAAGAATGTCATGTCCTCTGGAGCTCTCCGGGCCGCCAAAAATTGCCATATTGCTATAACCATTTATGTGACCGTCTTTCCGGCATGATCTGTAACAAATTATTTCACTCTTATAATTAAAATGAGTTGGTGACTTAAGTTGAGGTCATGTAAATGTCTTATTAAGTGTAATGCCATTCCTTATTCAGGTGAACGATGGGAGCTTTCTGTTCATGTTGTGCGGTGCTCCAGGGCGTGTTCTGCAAGCCTGGTAAAGGACACGGGAGAGGTCACAATAACGGACGGCGAGGGTCTCACAGCAGCAATAGCAGCGCTGGCAGCCATGGAAGCAACAATGGAAAGAATAGGGGGAAGGGCAAGAAGAAAGGACATCATAAATAACTACAGTAAACACTCATGCTCTGCAGAGAACAATGCCTTGCCTCTAATTTATATGTGATATTAAACAGCATAGTAAATTTACAAAATAGGACTACACTAACTTCAAGAACCCCCCCCCCCCCCCCCTAGTTCAACAACTGTTATTAAAGTGGATAGGGGGTCAAGTTGATGATAGACAAAAATATGACATTACGACTTGTAAAGGAGTCACAGAGAACTTCACTTTTTATGATAGTGTGAAACTTGTAAATAAAACTCATGTTCGGATGTTGTAAGGAGGACTACCACGTAGCATTTTACTTATATACCAAAACATTTATTTGTTTCAATGTAGACTTTAAATAAATATGTGACATTTTTTGTGTTTAATATTGCACTAAACAGTTTCGAAAGGGAAACTAATTCTTGAACAGTTTGATTAAAGAAACTTCGGATGAAACTGTTGAATCACCGACGGATTAATTGTATACCATGGAATAATCAAACCCATTTGTGAGAACGCTCTTGAAATACCTCATTTGCTTTCGTGTAAAAAACAGCTAAAAGGATTCAAAATGGATTTATAGATTTTACGTCGAAAATTGATTTTATACTTTTTGAAATACAATTGTATAGTTTGATATTATGTTGTTATCCGATGTTTTTCATTTTTAAAGCATTCAAAACGGATACTTTTCTAGTATATATTTTACGTTCAAAATTGATTTTATAATTTTTGAAATATAGCCTTGTTTATTAGTTTAATATTATGTTGTTATCTAATGTTTTTAATTTTAAAAGGATTCAGAACAGATATATTTTAAGCTATAATTGATTTAAATAGCACTTCTCCAAATAAAGCTAATTAGTTTTTAAAATATTATGTTGTTATCGGGAGATTCAGTTATACCACCCTTGGTATACGTAGCTAACGAAAATTGACCGGTACGGGTCAAAAGCTGGACCGGTACGGGTTAACGGTTTTATTTGAATTTAAAATAGCCATAACTTGCTCAATATTGACTTCCTCGTGTCTAATTTGAAATATATGATGCCTCCCGATGCTTTTAGGTACCCCAATTTTTTACAGATTTTTAAACGGACCAAAACTCTCTAAATGCGCATTTATGCTCTTTTCTCTCGAGAACGACTGTCTCATTTTCACGATAACTTTTATTTAGTACTTCTAACATATAAGATCTATTTTTCCCCATCAAGGTATGATGTAAATGACATGCTATTTACATCTTGTGAGTTTCAATGACGCGCGTTTGATTTTATAAAAAATGCCAAACTTTGTGACAAAGAATTTCATCAGCTATTGCCCCGAACCGGTCCGTCTTCTCGCTACAAGCAGATTTCCCCGAACCGGTCCGTCTTCTCGCTGCAAGCAGGATGAAATTCTTTGTCACAAAGTTTGGCATTTTTTATAAAATCAAACGCGCGTCATTCAAACTCACAAGATGTAAATAGCATGTCATTTACATCATGCCTTGATGGGGAAAAATAGATCTTATATGTTAGAAGTACTAAATAAAAGTTATCGTGAAAATGAGACAGTCGTTCTCCAGAGAAAAGAGAATAAATGCGCATTTAGAGAGTTTTGGTCTGTTTAAAAATCTGTAAAAAATTGGGGTACTTAAAAGCATCGGGAGGCATCATATATTTCAAATTAGACACGAGGAAGTCAATAATGAGCAAGTTATGGCTATTTTAAATTCAAATAAAACCGTTAACCCGAACCGGTCCAGCTTTTGACCCGTACCGGTCAATTTTCGTTAGCTGCGTATACCAAGGGTGTATACGTTTTTATGAGAACGTGTACGCGAACAGTCAATTGGTCCTCTGGGGATAAATCCTTCTCTTCGTTGTACTCACTTTCTCATCAAAGATATAAAGCATAAGGAAAAAGTAATCAAGCCCATGGGAAGTCAAATTGAGAGGGGGGACAGACTCCCTGAGGTCATATTATTACAATTCCCAAGAAAAACGTGTAGCTTAAACTCGCTACTATAGAGTTTAAGCTTGAATATAAAATCGAAATGGCAACATATACGTATCAATCGGCTACATACAAATACATGTAGTTTTCTCACTAAATATGTTCTGTCTAAGATACATTCTGCTAAGACAGGGGTTTCTAGGGGTAGTCCATGTGAGGTCAAATGTTGTGACTAGTTTGGAGCCACTCCTTACTATTAGGGACAAGTTCAACATTTCAATGGAGTCCCATACGTTAAATTAACGGACACTTTTGAACATTTATGGGGTTTTTTTCAAAAAAAATTCCCTTTTACCAGGGATGTCATCGCCTAATGATCTATTTCTAGGAGTAGGTCGTTTTTACAAGAAATTTCAAGATTTTCACACATTTTTTTTCAATTCGAAAGTTGATTATTCTTAGACAAAATGAGCCAGCACACAATGTCATGAATAAGATCGAGCAGTCGGCGTGATATTGACCAACTTAGACGATGAAATCCCATGTTTCGGCATTTATAAAAGCCATGTACTCAGCAAAATCAACTGGACTTGGTCACCATTCTGAACTAAGTCCAACAAGGCATTAACATGCAGTGTCACTACCTGTCATTTGTTACAGATACTGCACTTCGAACGCCAACCGCTGAACATTGTCCACAAAAATTGGAAACTATAACAATATTTCACCACTTGTGGTGGTGACATAACTAGTGGTTAATCTTAATTATAAGAATTTAATTTTTCTTAGGAATATTTGGTTTTTGACAGTCCAAGGGCCATATAATGAGAGACATATGACATGTATGATGAGAAAACTTCTCATGGAATTCTCACTATGGACACCATAATCGTCTTCCTCAAATTAGACTATAAGTGAACATAAAATGTGTCTTTTGTTTATATATACGTTTATTTATCATTCATATTCGTGTACAAATTACATATACACAAATATATGTAAGCAAAGATAAATAATGTAAGTCGTGAAATTGACTGAACTGGGAAAGTCCCTTCTTTACAAGTTCAGCTTAAAATGATAAGTGAATCAATAGAATCTGATGGTATGGTTCCAACAACAGTCTAGAATTCGTAACTTGAAGCTGAACTAATTTGTATGTGTAAAAAAGAATATTATACTTTAGGTCTGGCTAGTCTGAAGTATGCTGTAGTTTGGCTCCCAATAATCGAGTATAGTTTGAAAATAAATAGAAGTCATTCAGATTACAGCTTCGCTTATCATCACGTTTCATTACTATGTTTTTTCAACAAATTTCACCCCAGTCTCTATGTTTTTTTCAGCAATGTAGAATACCGTCCACACCTGCTATATACAGTTTTATGTCACAACATAGACTGTCATACAGCTTGTTTTAATCAACTGAAATGTCCATATTTGTATGGTACTGTCACATCAAGCCAACAACATTTAATATAAAAGATATTTGCGTCACACATGTATGTTTCATGCTCTTAAAAAATACAGTCAATTCTGAAATACAATGTACTAAATCTGTCTTTATATTGTACAGGTATAGTTCATTAACTAAAACTTCATAATTCTGTCTTCCAGATGAAACCAACAAATTGGAATACGTCTTAGTACCTTTATGATAAACTATAAAGTTATTATAACAGGCCCCTAGCCAGCTTCTAAGGGGTTCATTTTTCAAAAAATCCCAGGGGTCCACATTTGACAACTTTGGCCAAAATCACTTGAAAAGTGCTTAGAATGATGAAAAACTGCATGATTTGTGAAAAAAAAATTTGGCCAACGGTGGGTTCCCAAACTTGAAACTCCCCGAGCTAAGGACCTGTATCATAGTATTACTCTATTGCTTCTGTTTTTTGCATGCTGTCACACACATTTGTCCCTTACTGTCACCTACTTTTCGTCACCTACATGTTTTAACTTACATGTTGTCAAATACCCATTATCACACAAACTTTGTCACATACATACTGTCATATACATTTCAAAATTTGTCAAATACATTGTCAAAAACCGTACATCATATGCCGCACAAATCAAATTTGTTATCTCCCAATGGTTCTTTCGTCAATGACAAAAAACTTCCTGTCTTCACTTCATATGTTTGTTGAAATAGTCTTCTCAGTTTGGTCCTCTTAGTTTGTATAATACATGTCTCCAAATTTTAATTTGTGAAGGTCAACTGCAAGGTGTCCTGTCTTCTTTGTATATGTATATCTGTAGGTATATTGACATTGTATATGTATGTCCCCAAGTATGTAAGCTAGTATTGTATTTAGATGGTCTATAAGAAAAGCTGTTTCCATTTTGTGTGTGATGTCTTTGTACAAATAAAGTCTTCTTAAGCTGTAATGTCGTCCATGTGAGAGTCATCCGTCATCTGTTTATGTGTGTTCTGTCTTTTCTTCTCGTCACTACAATGTAAATTCAAATATGCAAATATGTTCAAATGTTAATGAGTATAAATAGACTCTTTTCTCAATTAATTTTCAATTTTGAATTTTAATCAATTTCAATCGGTTTCAACACTTTACTTACCTTGATATAGAGTGGAACCAAAGAAACATCTTCAAATAATAATAGTAATACACCAAATTACAAGACTTAATGAAAAATGATAATACTGTATTTAATTTCCCTGAGATCATGTACAAATTTTAATATCTATTATCACAAAATGAAAATAGATCTCAAAAAGTGTCATTCAAAGGATACCTTGCTAATCCCATGATTCTCGCATTTCAGTATCTCCATCGCCAATTTGTTCTTGTCTCAAGCGTTTAGCTTTTTCTTGACGTGATTCTTCTGCTGGTAAAACCTTTAGACGTGAGTTGCACACTTCCTGTCCATGAACAACACTCATGGCCTCCTCAGCTGCACGTTTGCTAGCGTATTTTACGTACCCAAAGTTACGTCCTGAAATATGACCATATATGGTTAGACCTGATCTCAATACTATTCAGTATTAAATGTTTTAAAATGAAACACTTGTTCATATTAATTCACGACTTTAACAAATTACCAACTTAAAGAGTTTATAAGAAATGCAAAGATGCAATATCATAATCTTGTGATTACCTGGAACAATGTAAGCTTCTATCATATCTCCAAAACGGCAAAACAGATCCTCCATAATATGAATTGGGATAGGCTCTGGGTTGAACACGACAAAGGTTTTCTGAGCTACCGGGGTATCTAGACTCAACATGGGCTTGGGTGGGGGTAGAGGTATATTGGTATAGCTGATCCTATCCATAGCTTGGTTCCCATCCATCATTGAGCCGCCTTGCGTCACATTCTGTATGCTACTCACCAACTAACAATAACAACATCAAGTTATATTTCTCCTCTTTGATATGTTATTTATTCACATGTGGTCGTGGTTGGCTGAATAGAACTAATCATTCCTTTTGAACTATGAGCCAAAGTCGACTAGGAACCAAGTTTTAGACATTGCAAAAATGAATTATTAAAGGCACCAAATGTATTATGTCTTGTATTGAGCCTTGCCCTTGGCTCTCAGAATATCTATCATATACATGCACTATATATTGGTTGTTTCTCAGAATACTAAACAGGTGATTACCTGATTTAACTGCTGTGCTGCATCTGGTCTTATTGAGTTCCCCATTCCTGCCTTTTGTAAGAGGTTGCCAGCCTAAAACAAAAATTATGATTCCATGAAAACATTATTTCCTGAAACAAAGGAAAGACGAATTTCAATACAATTGGATATTTTCACAAATTATTTGTTTACTTCATACTTTGCGAATTCATTTCTTTTCATCCTTTTCTGAAATTCTGAATTTTTATACTAGTTCATGCTATTCTATTATGGTCAACATGTTTCACTGGAAAAAGAATTGCAATATATGATTTTAAAGTCAAATAATAATTGTACTTCCAAAAAATGTAGACATATAATACTCATCCTTTTATTTTGAACTCACAAGGCAGTGTTAATGGCCATGGCATTGGTACGCACAATGCAATTTTTCAAGTTCTCTGGATTTTCCAATCATGTGGCATGAGCAAGGGAATGGCCACCTTATGATGTAACCTGATACTGACGATTTTCCCTGACAGTGGTATGTTGAAGACTAGAACCGGCACTGAGTAATCTAATCATGGGATCAGTTATTAGCAAAGGGGAGCGTGCAAAACATTCAAATGATATAACAACACAAAGCTTTATACCTTTGCAATAGACTCAGCAAGGGTGGCAAGATTACTCTGAACACTGGAAGGGTCCGCTTGGTCTTCTGAGTATGTCACCACAAGTTTCGCTCCAATAGGATACTCAAACCCATGCAGTTTGGCTTTGGCGTATGATGCACACTGAGGTGTGCTGTACTTTACAAAATAACTGGCTGAAAACAGACAAATTGTAAGTTTTATATTACAACTTTGGCATTGATTATTTTATTAACAAGCCAAAAATCATTCAATATTAACCAAGTGGCTGAAAATGCTATGGCAAAGTGTTTATGTTTTATTATGCAATGTAAAACAAATTCAATAAATAACAAGGCATTAAGATGACAAAATGTCACCACCTAGTTGCTCACAATATTGTGAGTTCAATCTTAAGTCAAATTTAAACTTCTGAGAACTTGTAGATGACCTTGAAAAGAAATATTTGGGTCAAGTTGAAGCAAGTTGAAAAAAGACCTTTTGACCTTTTTTGATCTTGAGAAAGTCATAGAAGGTCATATCTCAAATCTAAAGTCAGATTTGAACTTCTGAGAACTTGTAGATGATTTTGGAAAAAAATTTGGACAATTTGAAGAAAGTTGACCTTTTTTAACCTTGAGAAGGTCATTGAAGGTCAAGTCTCAAATCTTAACTGATAAGTATTTGTTAAGTTAAAATAATAAAAATTAACATTAAGATCCTCGTTTCATGAACTTACACGTCATTCTGCTGGAACTGGGAGCACCCTCAACATTAACAAGACCAGGTATGAGGTCACAAAGAGACATGATCTGACCCTTGGATAGCGTCACAGAGCCAACAATTTGAATATTGGTGCAGTTCTCATGGTCTACATCACTGTACAGGTCCATGCCAAAACCTGGCTGCATTGCTGGAATTACAAGGCAACTCTTGGTTAGTCAGACCATTGACTTAACATGGGGACATCATCATATGAATACATATGTACATACAAAATCCTCATTATCTCAGAAAAACTCTCAACAAGTAGATTCTTGTGTGATAGTGTTGGTAGAATCCATTTTCAATGATAAGAATATGGGTTCTTTAACAGAACATAAAGCATTGATTTTTTGTTGGGTACTAAATGGCTGAGTATATCCCTTTAAATAAGATCGACTAAGTGAGTCAATAATTTTGTGATTGGTCAGAGTAACAATGAAAAATATGGTATCATAAAATAAGCTATTTTGATTTTTTAAACGTCCATTTTTCAAAAGTTAAAATTAAAACCTAAGATATTTAAAATATCTCATGAAACTGAAAATCAGAATGTAAAAATTGTACGTAAAATTAATCTTGAAATGCGAGAAAGTCAGCAATGTTGTACAAGAAGTAAAAGTGTACAAGTGTGTAAGTGTACAAGAATTTGAGGGATGCAAAAACATGAGTTTGAGAAAAGAAATGAAAGTATAGATTCATAAAAATTGCTGTACAAGTGTGTAAGGGTACAAGTGTGTAAAAAGTGGGAAGATATTTAGATATTTAGAACATTTTCTGACTTTTGTGTTGTGGAATTATGTTTCAGTGTTCTCTAACCCCCCTATCACACCAAACTAGTTCTTACCCGTTCTTACCAGTCCTACGAAAATGTCGTAAAACGGGCTCAATCTGGCTGCGGTCGGGATATATGTCTAAAATAATTAGCTACTTCGTTCATAAACAGTCTTCAATACGTCCATCTCATTCGCAGTTCGTTCAGGTCGCACCACGTCGGTGTGCAACGTAGTATAAACCATCCCTTGGTCTAGAAGGTCATCATGACCTGATTACAGAACGGTATGGTCGCGATCGAATTTTGAATCGATTCAAAATTCTAAATCACATACCCCGTCCGGGAAAGTCCATGAAGTTCGTAAACAGACCGTAGAACGTTGTAGCTACATTCATTCAGTTCGCACACAGTTTAAAACCGATTCGGCAACGTTTTGATGATCACCAGAAAATTTTGAGCATGCTCTAAATGCTGGAGGACCTACTCGTTCTAGTAGTTTCATGAAGTTTGTAAACAGATCCCAAACGGTTCTTAGTGGGTTTTTAAAATCAAATCCATTCGTGCACAGTTTAAGCCCGTTTTCGAGAACGTAGTGAGAACTAGTTTGGTGTGATAGTAGGGTTATATTTTATTAAGAAACACCTAAAAAAGGAATTAAAATGAAAGTCAAACAATGTTGATCTCAAAGCAAGTTATACCTTTAGCAGATACACCATAGTCCATGAGGTGGCTAGAACCTCCAATATCTCTTGACCCCATGTCTCTACCCCCATATCCTCTGTCTCCACTTGTACCATAGCCTCTGTCCAATCTACGTCTGTCCATATAACGATCCTCATCTCTGTGCCTGAAAAGTATACGTCACAAATTTCAGTGATCTTTCTAGTATTTTTGCTCATCAGGGTGCTAATTTTACTGGATTTGGTCAAAATATTTCAATATTTCAACCATATTTTCAACAGGTCAGGGTGAACCACCAGTTGCTCTTTAGGGAGATCACAGATTGAAATAATTTTTCATAATTACAGAATCTGAACACAATTTAATTTCAATACATGAACATTTGACTAATGATTGACGAGTGGGAGTCCAATAAGAGAAGCTTATACTGTATGGACCAAAGAATATTAATTACTTATCCAATAATTGAGGTCAACTCTGTATGATAACATGTAATTATATTTATGACATTTTGCAAATGTGTGGAGAAAAGCAATAACTATATATAAGAGTGAAAATGAGAGAAAATGCGAAACAGGCAATATTATAGAAAATGAAGAACACTATCTCCTTCACTGTACGAAACATAATAAACAAAGAAGTATAATGTTGTCTAAAATGAAAATGCCAGTACAAGAAAATCCATTTATTTATTTGATGTCTGGTTAAGATCAAAACTGTATAAATGTAGCAAAATATATATTTACATCCAGTACCAATAGCTATATCTCTCGTGCACTAATGCATCATCATCATTAATAGTAATACTAATAGTTATGTAGTCTTTTTTACATGTAAATGTCTTCTTTTTCCTTTCTTTATAATTGTTATAATTTTTGTTTGTACATGTACTTGACCCCAAGGGGTGTGAATGTACTTGAAGAATAAATAAATAAAATATATAATATGGAGAATATTCCACAGATGAGACTTTCTCAACGGAGTTAAAAACTCCTGTCAATTTGATGAATACACAGTGAATTTGTGAGTCACATGATCAATTGAGAAATATGGATGACCACTCCAGTTTGTTTGATTTTGGCCTGGATTTAGACAATTTAGGGTCTAGTACTGAGCGAAGAGAATGAGAATGTAAATATATTATAAAAAACAGGCAAATGCGAACACAGCAAGGAAAAAAAATACCACTTACTGATATCAATATCAGCACTCATTCGCTATGTTCTTTTGTCCTGATATCAATAGCAACTTGTGGATAAAAACGATATCACTCGAAATCATAGGATATCCTATACATAGTGAAAAAATGCTTATTATCATGTTAGTGTAGATGTCATACCTGTCACCATGACGATCCCTATCGCCATAGAAGCTTCTATCTGAGTATCGATCACCACTACGATCTGACCTCCCACCCCAGCTACGATCATCGTAAGAACCTGAGTTTTCTCTTACACGCTTCATGCCTCGTGGTTCAGCAAATTTAGGTTTGTATTCTGAAAATTGGAAAATATCACTGTCACTCTTTTGAGCCCAAAATGACTTACAAGCAGATTCAAACATTTTGGGAATAACATTTTTATTTCAATCATACATAAATTCTATCCTAGCTATCAAAGCATAAATGAGGCATTAACATGCAAAATGCCACCACCTGCCATTTGTTACAGACACCAAACACCAACCGCTGAATGACATCCACAAAAAAGTAAACAATGGTGTTGACATAAAAAATAAGCAGATACAGGCTCATTGTCTTTTAGTAGAAACTAGAAAATTTAAAAAGGTCAAAATGACAAAGATTTCCTTTCTTTATACTAAATAAATAATAAAAATGCGAACGAAAATGTCTAATTTTCTAGATATAGTATAACAAAACAGCTACATAAACAACAACAACTCACTTCTGTCACACTCCTCCAGGGCCTTGGCTGCATGGGATGCTCTGAAGAAAGAGACATATCCAAAGTTCTTCCTCTTTCCTGTCACTTTGTCCTCATTGATCATCACGCTCTGAACTTTGCCAAATTGCTGGAAAACAAACAGTTTTTTGAGACATTTTTCACTTCATTCTTGTTACCTAGGAATGAATCCCCGATAAATATCTTTGTCAACAAATGATTGACTTATGTCATTTGATTTATATGAAAGTTCAATACCATGCTCCAAAATGATGGTATTGAAGAGTAAGTTCAATGATCTCCCCAGCATTAAAGCAAGTGGGTGCAGCACCTACCTGAGCTTTTAATAATAGGCTTGCACCCACCTGAAAATCCATTTGCAACCACTTGAAAATGAGAAAAATCATGTAATTTGGGCATATTTTGATCAATTTTGGTATGAATTGTGAAAATGAGAATTTAGCACCCACTTGAGAAAAATCCTGTGGAGATCACTGAAGTAACATGGATATATATACTAATACTAGATATCAACATTACATAGTTTCATCACATAAAAATGGAACAGAAATTGTTACAGATGCCAAAACCAGTCAGAAAACTCAGTGGCTACACAGTAACCACATGTGACCATGTCTTGATCTTCACAAGAACATTACTTTGGGACAAGTTGCAAATGAATTCTTAAATGCAGTTCCAGAAGGAGCTATTTCAAATACCCTTGAGAGAATAATTTACGTTATCTACTATATGTGACATTAATCTTGATTTTTACCTCAAAATGTTCTTTAACATCTTCTTTTGTGTCTTCTGAAGGTATGATACAAAACAATCTGAGCATCTTCTCTTCTTCTTTATTGTCAACTCGGGAGCCCTCCTCTTTTTTATTGGCAAGAATGACCTGAAAACATTAAAATATTCATTAGATATAGGGTAAGATTATCTAAAAAATAGTACTGTGGGTACTGGGCTCAAAAGTGAATGATGGCTAAAATGACAACAAATAAAAAAAGGATATAATTTTTTGCAGATTTTTTGTAACAAAATTATTTCATACAACTACTCTTTACAAAGACATGGCTTTTTACAATGCAGGACACCTTAAATTATTTGTAAAGCTAGGAAATGGGCCAAAAGTGAATTTCGCGAGACAAAAATGGCGACCATTTCGAAAATAGGCTAGGCAAGCTTTTGAACCAAGAGTCATTGGGGAATTTTTTGTATTGATGTTGAACAAAAATAACTTAAAACTTATTAATCTTTGAAATTTTTGAAAATTGTCTGAAACAAAAATGGCTACCCTTTGCATTCGTTCGACTTCACTTCTTAAAAAGAGAGCTAAGTCTTCACTCTTTCAAACTAAAATAAACCTGTGAACTCACCGCGCCAATCAGTGCTCGTCAGCCAAATTTGACCGACGTTCTATATATGGTCATTCCTTCTGACATCATCGTTAAGCCCGGAATTGATCAATGACAATTAAGAATTTATTTTGGTGCGTGGTTCTTCAGGCTTGCTGATTGGTGGAAGAAAGGTCAGCGCGTAGGTCAGAAGTGATTTATTACCCAAACTGTCACCGGCACCCGTCATGTGGGCGGGGCTACTTAACTGTAATACGGTTTGTACTAGGCAGAGTGTAGTTTAACTAGACTCTGCACGCAGGGTAAAAAATGGCGGTCATTAAAAGGAAAATAGATCGCTTTTCAATTCTGTTTTTTTTCATATTTTTCTTTTCTATGAATGACATCAAATTTTCAAAGATTGTATCATTTAGAGCAATATATTGGGCACATTTTCTGAAAAATTCAAAAGACTCTGTTCAGTGACCTTTCCTAAGCGCCTACTTTTAGCTATTTTTCAGTCACATTTTCTTAGTGCTGAAAAGGGTATTTCATCATTCTGACCATACATATTGTGATCCTGGTCATATAAATGACATGTGGAGCTTAAATTAAACTGACTGGAGGTCAATACAGAACTCTGTTATCTTGGTTCAAAAAATGTTTGAAATCAAGCATGGTATTGTCACTTCCTGTTTTAGTCATTTCCTACTAAGTACCACTGTACCTTAAAGCCCCATGTCATGAGTAACAAACTGTCAAAGTGTGCTGGGCAGCCCCATCTAACAACGTTTATAATAGTACTTTGTATATAATAAAATATAATACAATAACAGTCCAATTCACCTGTGAAAAAGTTTTGTATAATAAACTGTACCTTGAGACCTTTGGGAGCAGAATCCACAAACTTTCCATTGAGGGCCTCCATTGCACTTGCAGCTTCCGACGCTTTGGAAAACTTGATATAAGCCACACCTGAAATACAGAACATGATGAAAAATTACCAAATTTACCTAAATTACCGAATCACCTGGTATAAATATGATAGAATTTGGATACAGGTATGTAATACTGGATAATTTGGGTGTGGACAGCAACTTTTCCATTCATTTGAGGTTGGGCCATGTAGTCAAGTGAACTCGACTTAATGTTGTTGTTTCACGTTTCTTTTTGACGATTTGGATATTTGTTTTTTATTTTTGTTTTCAACATTTGCGTCGAGGATATTAAGCCCTGTATATTGCGGTAAATGCTTTTCTGCCCTCTATGCTCAACAAAAGTTACACAGATAAGATAATTGATCCAATGCTTCAACTAGAATGTATTAACTCTTACCTTAAACACAGGAAATACTTGATAATTGAAGAAATGTAATCATTTTCGTATAAGTTTGAACCAATTTCCAATATGGTTCTCAAGGTCACTCAAGGTCACTGAATACTGTCTAAATGTGAAACCATGCAACCAAAACGAAAATCGTAATTATTTATTACCAACATATCTGTTTTCGGTTTCTTCACCCTCCTTGGTGTCTGAGAAGGCGATTCAATTGTCATAAGACGATGATAAACTTTCGAGTTGAAATCTCGATCTCAATATGGCTGCTGTTATTTATTGTAATTTCGTTTTTTCGCTTCACCTAGAGTTTTACTTTTACACAATCATTACCCAGAATGCATCTACACATGGGGAAAAAAAAAATTTCCAGAAAAATTCTTATACTTCTTCAATTATCAAGCGTTTGACGTGTGTAAGGTAGGATTAAATACATTATCGATGAAGAGCATATTCTAATACATAATTTGTGTGATTTTGGTTGCCTAAACAGGCCAGGAAAGCATTTCCCTCAATTTACAATCGGGAAGTGTGTACGACCCTAGTATGCAAGAAAATAACAAAAAATAAATATCCAAATTATCAAAAAATAATGACAAATAAAGCATACGATGGTCGGATTTATATGACTAGGGCCATGCAGCAGAATTTGTAGTTCAACGTCGTTAAACTCAATAACGGCGTTCTTTATTATTAGGAATTTTCTTGGGGCCCTTATTGAGTTTAACCTCCTTACTATTCTTTCCTTTGATGCAAGTTCTGAATCCATCGAAACCATTTTTCCGCGATAACGTGCAAGTGATACTTGACAATAATATAAAAACACATAACATTGAGCGATTTAACACAATATTTTTGTGTTAAATGTTCATTTATACGAGTAAAATGAGGCTACACTTACCAATCTCTAAAGTGACATTCCGCATGTCCGTCATTGTGTCTGTTCGTCTGAGTGTCCCGGATCGTAAAATTAAACTACCAGCGAAACGAAATTGTTGTCAAATAGATTGATAATTATTATCGCGATTACTTGCATTAAAAGATAAATTTTGAGGATAACAGGTATCTTTGATTGATTTATATAGCGCGTGTATACACGCAAAATAGTTATTAATTGCAAACCCACTGTTCGTTAATGCAGTGCCGTGATGACGGTTAATTCCTGAAACGATTTGCAATTTCGATGTTACCGAAACTGACCGACATTTTCGTCATTTCCAAACCTGTCTCCAATATTTTCGTAATTATGCATCAATAGGGTCTAAGGGGGATACGGGACGGGGTGTATGTGTTTATAAGGTATGTATGCATGTTTGAATCACATTCTTTGTGTAATATTGCCATGTTTTCAGGGTTTAATTTGTTCCGCTTGTCGAAACCTGCTGAAGGATTAAATTAACGCATCAAAGGCAAAATGGTCATGGAGGTTAGACCTAGCCGGGCCATAACACATGTCAGATAAGAAATGAGGCCCGGGCTAGGTCTAATGTTGTTGGACTACAGAATTTGCTGATTCAATCTGACGGAGAATGCCGAGCTTCTCTTTTTTGACCAATTAGAGACGTCCTCTTCACATTCCTGGTACCCTCGGCCCACTTCGTTTGCAAAGAAAATCTTCGGCAGTCTCAGGCTTTTCTTGAGGTATCTTCAGTTGCAAGCCAATGAATGAAATAAATTTATCTAATAAAAAAAAAGTTGCAAGCCAAAAGTCGACACCCAATTTGGGTGAGCTTAAAATTCCTGTTAGGACGCCATCTTTATTTCGCGTGTCTCACCTTTGAAAATTCCAGTGGCTCGATCTTTGACCAACCATACATCCTCGAGGGTGCCATAGTCGCCAAAAAGCTGCTTCAATTCATCTTCCTCGGTTTTCTTGCCACAAAGTACAAATAGTCTACTGAATGGAGGGTCATCGCTATGTCCTCCTCGAGCCATTTTTGATAATTCAAATTTTCGGGCGATCTTTCCACGAATTGATTTTTTTTCTTATCTCCTCATTTAAAGAGCAGCAATAGGCAACAGGAATCATAAGATAAATATCTCTCTGAAAGAAAACCAAAGTGTGGGCTAATTATTCTTCATTTTGAGTTGCCTATTACAACGATTTCAACATTCCCCTCGAAATAATAAAAATATACCAAATAATCCACTTATTTCCAAGCAGGAAAAGTGACAAGTTTCTTCCGGCTGCCTATGAGCGATTTGACGGGACGTTTCGTTTTCCCCCTGATTGGACCCGCGATTAGAAAAGCCACATGGTTTATTTTCACATGATTTGACCCTTGGAAATGGAATAGTAATACCATGAAAGTTTGGTGTTTTACTCGAGAGATTTTAATGTGTACATATAAGTAAATATATTAATTATAAATATTGTCAAGGATAAGTCGCTGCATTATGTATTTGTGCAGAAAATACTAAAATTTTGAAACGGTTACGAGTTAAAATTTTCGGGTCGCCATTTTTTATTGAAATTTTCAAAGTCAAACTGCTAGTACGATATATTCGTCCTGTACACGCAAATTCTGCAATATCTGTTGTCGGAAGACCTAACTTCGATATCTAGACATGTAACATTGGAAATAAAATCAGTTTGTATTTAGTTTTTTAGATTTGTAATCCTAGTCTAGGCTAACTCTAATATTTTCCACAAAAAATCATAAATTTCAATTTTATGCATAGGCCTATATAGGAATTGAATATACTGTATGAAGCATAACCTATTTCTAATGTTATTTCAGCTAAAATTGGGTTTCAATAAATCAGTAGAGAGCCTAGACACATCATGCCATGAGGTCAGACCATTAGGATTTTCTCTAGCTCCCTAACGATTTGGACCACAAGGCGGGACCACACCTGGCATCGGGACAAGTAGAATTGACCGAAATAAATATCTCCACTGCCCTCCAATCTGTGTACCAAGGAAAAAGAGAGTGAGGACCCTGTCGAAAAGTTTTGTAATGTATAACTGTTTCGTATGAATCGGTGTCGGTGAAGGTCATAATGTCTGTTTCGTATGAAACGGTGGTCATATTGCATTGGGACAAATTTGTCTTGTCCAAAGTGGGCCCCTGTAGGCTACACATGTAACTCAGTATATGCAAACTTTCTTTGCTCCATGTATGATGTCTATATTATCTCTTCTACTCCCTTACTTCTATTTGTTTAGTGGCTTTAGTTTGTCAAATCTCTGTGACAGAATTGCCATCCTCTTAATCTATAAGTATTAGTCTATCATAGGGGTCGCCTCATTGGTCTAAATCCCATTCATCCAAACTCCAATAGTCTGATTTCCATTGGTCTGAACTTAATTTTAATATCAAGATAAAGATGCAAGAAATGTATGAACATGGAATACATCACATTGATGTGTGTTTATTGAATAACATATATTTAGATTATCCATTTAGCCATGCTTATTCAAAATATTACATTTCGCTTTTCTTGTGGTTGCCGTACTCCCTACATGCCAATCTGCACTTAGGGGATTAACATCATTCGAATAGATTAGGTAAATGGAATTGAATGTAGGTTTTAGATAGGTTGAGCTAAAATCTTATATTAAGTCTTTCTGTCATGATATTTAAATTTAAACACTGTACTCCAGATAATTTTCATTTGGATTTTGTTTGATTTTGTTTCGCAGAAAAATAATCTTCGCAAATTTCCCATTTTAAGTCTGAGGTGCAAGTAATTGTATATCGTACCATATCCAAATATATTGGGTAGGTGTAATTACTGTTCATAGGGTAACTTTGTTTACAGAGCTTGAGGATTCAGAGAATATGAAATTGAAACTTGTGAAATAGTGCCACGAAATTGTGATTTCTCAAAATTTGCAGAATTAAAACTTGCTAAATTGACCAGGAGTACAGTATTGAAATTTAAATATCATATCAACAATTGTTAATTTTAGGATCATTAGGTTTCTGACCAAAGGGATTTGGACAATTGATATTCGGACCATTTATTTGGCCTATTACCTTTAAGATTTAATTATTTTCATTGATCATACCTTCAAAGGTGTGATTAGAGGAACAATAGTGAACAATACACTTTTGATTTTTCCAAACATTGGAATCATCTCTCAAAGTTCTGGGATATTATCACATGGGATTATCTGATGTTTTAATTGATCCTACCTTCAAAGATAGTATTAGATTAGCAAAAAAACAATTTCTATTGATTTTTACAAACATTGGAATTACACAGTTCTGGAGTCTAATGTTTTCAATGATGAGACATCTTAATAAGATTATAATATAATGATATGATACCTTCAAAGGTGTTTGAATATAGTTATAGCATCCAATAAGATTGCTTGAAATGTAGGAGTGTTCAATTACAACCAATGAGCTTTCTCTTGAACATCTTTAAAATACCATCAAATCTTAGTTTCATCAGATGAAGCGAGATACTTGTTCTTGATAACATATATTGCTGAATCTTACTCTACAAATCGAACAGAAGCAAAATCATCATTCAATTAATTATTATTGAAAATCGATACACTAGTTGAAATGGCTACTCTGATTGTGGGTGACAGTCAGTTGAAATATGTTCAAAAGTTTTTCGATGTGGATGAAGCAGTAGTTCTTTCTTATAGTGGTTGCAAAATTGAAGATTTACTTGAAAAGGTATCGGATATCCTTCCATCTTTCGACAACATCATTTACCATGTTGGGACTAACAATTCCAGCAATGAAACTGTCACCCAAATTATGAGAAAGTTTCAAAAACTAGTTTTCAGTACATTGTCTAAACAGTTTTGTCATGTTTATGTTTCGGGGATTCTGCCACGTGCTAGGAGCCATTTCCCAAAGGAGACATGCAGCAGATGCCAGAGGTACGGAGAAGAATGCAGAGTACATCCATCAGATGAGGCGCTTTACAACATGAACACTACTGCAAGGATGGTAAACCTGCTCCTCAGACATTACTGTGGTGAAACACCCCGCGTAACATATATTCCACATATTGATTTTGCCAAACATGGCAAAATAGTACGTGGGATGTTGAGCCGGGATGGTCACCATATTAATGCCCGGGGACAGGCTGTTTTATGTCATAACTTATTTTCAGCTGTCAGTACTGTTGAATCTACCATTGGCTTAACCAAGGGTTACAGTGTTAAGGTGCCATCTGGCTCTGACCTGTCTAGTTCCGGTAGCAGTACTGCCCCGTTACGTAACTCTGTTACTTCGCGGGACAGTGCGACTACTGGAGCAAAAGACAGTGGACGAACCAATGGTGTTAGGCGTTCCCCTGGCTTAACCAAGGGTAACATTGTTAAGGTGCCATCTGGCTCTGACCTGTCTGGTTCTGGTAGCAGTACTGCCCCGTTACGTAACTCAGTTACTTCGCGGGACAGTGCGACTACTGGAGCAAAAGACAGTGGACGAACCAGTGGTGTTAGGCGTTCCCCTGGCTTAACCAAGGGTAACATTGTTAAGGTGCCATCTGGCTCTGACCTGTCTGGTTCTGGTAGCAGTACTGCCCCGTTACGTAACTCTGTTACTTCGCGGGACAGTGCGACTACAGGAGCGAAAGACAGTGGACGAACCAGTGGTGTTAGGCGTTCCCCTGGCTTAACCAAGGGTAACATTGTTAAGGTGCCATCTGGCTCTGACCTGTCTGGTTCCGGTAGCAGTACTGCCCCATTACGTAACTCTGTTACTTCGCGGGACAGTGCAACTACTAGAGCGAAAGACAGTGAATGGGTCAGTGGTGTTCATGTCCCTCTTTATTCACAGGTGGGTGGTGGTGATGGTAAATCCATTGTTGTTGCAAATGAAAATATCCCATGGTCTACCAATAGATATGCCAGTTTTCTTTCTAGCGTTGATAACACTCTCTTATCAACTAAACCTCCCATTAAACCCCGTGCAGGTGATATATACATATTCAACAGGGATCAGATCTTTGAAAAGGATTGGCGTTGTGATGGGTACTCATGGTCCAATAGAGGATCGGATCCAAGGGCATGTATAACTAAAACAGCTTTCAACATAAAAGTAATGGGGAAAGATGGAAAACCTCTTAAAAAGGGATCATCGCAGTTTCGAAAATTTGAAATTTCACTCATATCAAATAAAACATTTGTTTTGGTACATTATCTTGGGGATGAAAAATTGTATATACCACTGGCACATGGTAACAGTAAAAATAAGGAAATTGAATTTCGAAGAACAAAACCTTCAGTACTTAATGATATCAAATCCCATTCTAGTAATGTTCCAAATGCTGTTTATCAGGATCTTTTGGCTTCTAATACTGTAGGCACAGAACAGGGCATAGGTAATCCAAGGAACTTGCGCCAAGTTCAGCGCCATTTGCACAACTTTAAGAAAGAAAAAATGTTAGGCAAAGATGCAGTTTATAATTTGATAGAATTAGCATATCACCTTGGAGGTTACATAATGAATGTTGACGTATATCCTAATTTGCTATGCTGTGTAGGTCTTAATACCACATTCTCCGAACTTTCAGATATACTTTCAATTCAAAAAACCACCGAAATTCCTTTTTACATGAACTATGATTCGACTTATAATTTAGGCGACTTTTGGATTTCTCCCTTAACATTTCGACATATTTTGTACAAAGGCAACAAAATTATACGTTTGGCCTATGTTATTCATGAAAAAAAAGATCAGAAATACCACGAGCGTTTTTTCTCAATTTTAAAAGATCAAATTCCTGCTCTTGGTAAACAAAAAAATATCCCAATAGTCATTGATAGAGAACGTGGTATAAAGAATGCACTGGTGAATACAGGAATGTTCTCTGTGTTACACTGCTGGAACCACATTATTAGCGATGTTAAACGCTGGCTGATAGGTCATGGTGCAACATCTGATGACATTACTGTATACATCTCCCAGGTTAGAAGTTTGCTGAAGGCTTGTAATTTAGAAGAATTTGAAGATCTGGAAGAAAAATTCTTTCCTCAATGGAGTCAAGCTATGATAGAATACTTTAGGGCTCATATTAGGTCAGACATTTTGAACCATTCTGTTCGTTGGGTGTTAGAGGGACATAACATGTACAATCCTTTCTCTGGTGTTACAAACAATAGTGCTGAATCTCATAATGCAGTTTTGAAAAGACTACAAGAATGTAAACAAGCTCCCATTGATCAAATGGTTCTTGCGTTATATTTTCTACAAAATTCTTACCAGGCAGAGTGTCTCAGAGGTAGAGCGGGGATTGGAAATTACTTGCTTTTGCCAGAATTTTCGAATTGTTCAATTCAAATTGATGAATTAGTGATGCCAAATCATATATACAAATCTGAAGACATAATTGAAATGGTTAAAAACAATAGGTGTTATGTTGGGGAAATAGGTTCAAATAGTCAGGAAGTTCAGTCTAATGAAAGTGAAGTCCAGCAGTTAAATAGTCCTAGCAATAGTGTAAATGATATTAACAATGAAAGTGTAGAGAAGCTCCAAACATCTCAGTTGACAAAATGTGATATTCCTGATAATCAAATACAGGCAGAAATAAGCCAAATTCCTGTAGAGGAACAGTCTAATCAATGTCAATCACCAATGTCTCCCCATCCAGTTAATGATACTGTGTTAGGCTCAAACGTACCAGTCAAGTTAGAAAGTAATGATATAATAAAGAGTCAAAACAATAGCAAACAATCAATGTCTCAAGTAGCTATGGCCAAAGCAGTTATCAATTCAAATGGTGTTAAACATATTCCTGAGATGGGTTGCTTTATTGTCCGTGGAATCAGAGAGGAAAAATATGCAGTTACTATTCATCCAAAAGAAAAGTGTCAGTGTCCTTCAACAAATACTTGTTACCATATAATTGCAGTGAAACTTTCCTTAGGTCAGACGTTAAATGATAATAGAGAGGTTTCGCAAAACGAATTAGCTAAAACGTATCCGCATCCGTATCTCGTTACGTTTACGGATACGTATATCGATAATTTTCGTTTCGCAGTGCGTTTTTTGAAGTACGTAATTATAAACGCATCTCAATCCGTGTTTAATAGTAGTGAAAACTAGGGTCAAATAAAAGGCTTCATCTGCACTTAGATTTCAAAACACCATTGGGAGTGTCAGCTTTCAGAATCACAACTCCAAAAGAAATTTTGGTGAGTGCAAAAATACATATTAACCCTTTCATCCCTAAGGTGTCATTTATTAATTTCATGACATCAATTTCAAAATGAAGAATATCCTTTAGGCCAGAAAAGGTTATTTCTCGGTTTACAATAACCAATTCAGTGTCAAATTATTCTTTTGGGAATATTTAAGGGTTTGAAAACAAATAGGCTGAATAGTGGTCATTAAGTGACGTGCAGTGACTGCATTATGCCACAAAATGCGTAAACATTTCTAAAATCACTTGCCATGCTGCACATGGACCTTTAATTTCATGTTTTTGCAGCTGTATATTTTGGTAATAATTCAAGATAAAAAAAAAATAGCGACTTGGGCAAGGCCAAGGCATTCGGAAACCATACGTTTTCACATAAGCCACCCCCCCCCCCCTTTCCTCATACATGGGCTTTAGTTGAAAACCCATGCCTCATATAAACTAAGGAGGGGAACAAAGTAACATATTTGATCATAGAAAGCGACACAAATATATCAGTTATGCAATAAAAGTATGTTTTGTATGAGAAATCAACAAAAAATATATTATGTAAAAAGATAAATTAGCATTGTTTTTCTTGAATTCATTGAACAACATGGGACCAGCTCATCAGAGAACGACGCGAAACTAACGCCTAACATGCCAGTTGAATATCTCACCATCATAATACCCTATATCTCCTTTGGGGTCTACATAGAATCAACTGATAAACCAACAACAAATTACCCTAAACCGGCCATTTGTTTCTTATCCCAATAAACACCACAGCCTGATCGGACACAGCCCACAACTCGACATATATAACCTATTACAACCAAACACAACCTAGATCACCAATCATGCAACAGTACAATAGAACATAACCCAGTGTCAATATACTCAGAACGCAATATAGCATAACCCGGCACCAAAGCCAGCATGGCGCAACCTGACTTACAACCACCAAAACACAACCAACTGTCAGATTAACACAATATGTCACAACCCAATAATAAGACAACAAAGACAAACACAACCAAGTGTTGAATTAACTCAACACCATTGTGCACAATCCAACACTAAACAATAAAAACACAATCAGGCACAACCAATAAAACACAACTAAACTAACAACCATGAAAACACATCGAACTGTGAAATTATCACCACACAATTTGGCACAACCCAATGTTAAACCAACAAAAGCAAACACAGCCCATTGTTCAAGTAGCACAACACAATTTTTCAAAACCCAAAACCAAACAATCAAAGCAAAATCAGGCACAGGCAAAAAAACACATTAAAATTGTAATACCGAGATACACAACTAACTTAACCCAATTGGAGACAACGCCAATCACACAACACAATCAGACAAAACAAGATACCTCACCCGACTAGCCACAACCAGCTAGCCAACCAACAGAACATATTCACAAGAGAAAACAACCCATTATAAGATTAACATAACACAATGGGACACAACCCGATACTAAATCACCAGACTAACAACCATCAAAAGAGAACCTAGTCTCAAACGTACACAACACATTTCGGCAAAACCTATACCTACTTGACACTAACCCACCATTACACAACCAGGCTTAGTCAAATACTCAATCGATTTACTCAACCCATCAAAACACAATCAGGCACAACCAATAAACCACAACGAAACGTTGATACCCATTTACTCAACTAAGTTATTCCAACTGGAGACAACCGCACAAAACAATCGGGGACAACCCGATATCTACTGAATATGTACTTGAATTACAACCTCCCCCCTTCCCTATCATCACAAAGCTGCTAATGAAGAACACATCATGGACCACTACCCAAGAGTTAGGAACATCTGGGGCCCCTACCGTGACTCATATGTAAGAGAGAAGATCCGTTACAGGATCTGGATGTCAGGCCTGTCTTTACAAAAATGAAAATAGGAAATGATACGGTGGTTCGGGGAAGCTTGGACACTAAACTTTAGGGCACTAGTCTCCCTGGACCCCCAAACGAGGCCGCTTACTATTTGACATAGATCGCATGACTTGATGCGTGTTCAAGTCATACCACGGGAAGAAGCTACCTGAAAATCATTCAGTTTTTCATCATACTGAGCACTTCTCGGGAGTTTTAAACCAAAAAAGCCCCCCCCCCCCCCCTTGCCACAAGCTGGATACGGGCAAGATTGATTCGGGGCGCCATCTTTAGACCCAATATCACATTCATTGTCGAGGTCAGGAACAAGCTACTATACTCAAACTAAGCCCAAGACCCTGCTCTATATGAATTCCGAGCGTGACTTAAGGCACAAAATATATATTCAGGTGGCCTATCTGCTAACCATTGGTTTGATGTCCCTAAGAAATTGACTACGGTATTACTATTGACCCCAGAAACGATAGACCTTACATCTGCCTATTAGCAAATGTGACTAAAGCTTTATTTGTAAAAATTGCAGGCCCATCGCTTATAATCAAATTTATCGGCAGATAAGGTTATTACTTCATCAAAATTAGCACGACACACATGATAACATATGTGTGTTACTAAAATTATACATTTAGGGAAAAATTTATCAAGATTTGAAGGACAAAATAGATACGGAGACAACTACGCACAGAAAGTGTTAGTTTACGTACTTTCGGTATTGCTGTTGGTATCACAAACGTATTGAATACACTTTTACTCCATCGATGCGTTACGGATTTTGATACGGGTAGCTAAAACGTTGTGCGAAACATGTACACTGTAATTATTGCAATACCATTCCATACAGTGTAAAATGAATTGAACATACTATTTGAAAAACTCAATTTATTTCAAACAATAAACAAATTCATTCACCAAATTTTAGTCAAATTATACACAGCACATTGTGGTTGTTCATATAGTGATACCTTTAGAACTAAAAACAATATAATCGAAGGGTAAAATCGGATACGTAAATGACCAACGTACAAAAGCCTCATTTTTCGTGTTTTCCGTATCATTTCACGTATAAATTGAACTGACTACGCATAAATCTGATAAATACGTTACGGATACGGATCCGTGGAGCTAAAAAACGTTTTGCGAAACCTCTCTAATAAAAGAATTAAGAACTTAACAGTATTACGTAAAAATAGTAGGAAAAGGTCAGCAAAAAAAATAGGTGGAAAAAAGCCCAAACCCAGTGATTTTGATATAATTCCAGCCCCTGACTCCTCTGTTGCTAATATTACTATGAATGAAAATGATTTTAATGAACATATTTCTATTAATGATAATGCTACTTCAACCCCTAAATTAAAAACTAATCTTTGCAACTCAGAAATCAAATCAATATTAAAATCTCCTCACATTCGTAAATCAAGCCAATCTAGAAAACGATTAAGATTTGAGCAGTCTGAGCCAGTTATGAATGATACAAACATTAAAAAAATGAAAACCCTTGTTGATAATTTAGTTGAAAATCATGATGAAATTTCAAATAGTTTAATCAATGAAATGGCCAGTGATGATAATTTAAGTAATAAATCAGATGTTCAATTAAAATGTGAAAATAGTAGTAAAGATAGTAATGAAATGGAAAAAAATGAAATTCAATCAGTCGACAAAGGTGCAGATAATATTAACTTTCTTAAAACTCAACATTATGAACTTATTCTTAATCCAAAGGGATGGTTAGATGACCAGATAATTAATGCAGCTCAGTCAGTTCTAATGGGACAATTTGAAAATATTTCTGGATTCCAATTAACAAACTATGCTCCCATTTATGTAGCAAATAAAAATATGTTCACTTGGTGTACTCCAATGATTTCAACTAATGGTCCTTCTGTGCAGATTCATCATAATGGCAATTCTCATTGGGTAACTTCAATTCAAGATTCTGATGGCAAAGTATATTTATTAGATAGCTTAAATAAAAAAGACATTAACAGTAGTTTACAAATTCAATTAACTCAGATTTATAAACCAGATAGGGTAAACCATTTTGATGTTATTATTCCAGCTGTTCAAAAACAAAATAATGGCTATGATTGTGGCCTCTTCTCTATTGCATTTATGACTGAGTTTTGCTTCAATGGTTTCAATGGGACAAGTAGAGTCGTATTTGAAGCAAAAGAAATGAGATCACATTTGGTATCCTGTTTAACAGAGAAAAAAATTCTTCCCTTTCCAAAACAGACTAAGAAAAAATTAAAATTATCCAAAGTTGCCACATCAACATTCCAAGTAAGTTGTTTTTGTCCATGTGGCCAAGCTGATGTAGTACAAGATATGGTTGGGCTGGCTGTGAGTTTGTGAGTAAAAAGCATGAATGTCAAACATGGTATCATAAAAAATGTTCTAAGCTTAAGAAAGTTTCAAAGAAGATGTATTGTCCTGATCATTAATTGATAGTAGGCATGCTCATATAAGTAGGTTGGCAGATTACATAGATGTATTTTAAAACTTTTGAATTTAGATTTTAGTATGTTTGGCAATGATGTATTATAATATGTCATATTTGTAGATCTCGGTGGATTTTAACATTGTGTATATTTTTAAGTGTATTTTGCAATTCTGTATCTATAATGTATGTATTTATGTATAATGTACATGTATGTATATTTTGAATAAATCATGAAATGTTAATAATATGTTTTGTTTAATAATTTGTAATATGTTGGTTAACATGAACTTTTAATCAGTAACATTTTCAGTAGAGTTCAGCTGATGAGATCTGAATTGATCGAAAGAAAAACTTGATGCATACTTTATCAACAAAAATAAGAAACTTATAAACAAGCATGAATTTCATTTCAAATATGATCTTAAATAGGCTACTTTATCAATGAAAGCATCATGTTTTTCTCCTGAACAAGACTGCATATTTGAAATGCATGAGGCAGTTTGATTCCATAATGAACCTTTAATTTACAAACTCAAGTGTATTATAAGAGAGACAAAACTCTTATGAATTCATTATAATTTTCCAAAGAATAATCAAGCACAATGTATACAAAACTGAACTAAGAATTGTTAGATGAAGCATATTATCTAGGTGGCAAATGACTGACTGATATAGGTGGTCTGTGTGTTATTCAAGCCACTCTGTATTCCTTTAGTTTTTTGCTTTTTAACCTGGAAACTCATCATGCAACAAAAAACCATGAAGCATGGAAGCACAGTATGGGCAAATACAAAACTGAACTAAGAAATAGATGAAGCATATTACCTAGGTGGCAAATGAAGGATTGGTATGGATGGCCTTATGATTCATACAATAGGACTTCAGGTGTTCATGTGTTAGGAGGTGTTCATATACGTGAAAGGAGTCCATCTTCCTAGCCTATTATTTGCGCTTAGATCCTGGGCACCATCAGTCATATTAGCGAAAACTTCTGGAATGGGTGTGGTGAGGAATGGATATATCATATTCAATGTAATAAATAAATAGTATTGAAGCACATGTCTATGTTACATAAAAACCTTGATAAAGGCTATGAACTCTGAATCACTATCAATAGATGGCAGCACTAATCAAGTAGGCTAAGTTGAAAATTTCCATGATAATTTGACTTGTTTTTGATAAGCTGTTTTTAGGTAATAAACTTGAAGATATGGGAATTATTTTTGCTTTATATTTCAAAGTTAGATGTATTTTTAACATTTCAAATTACTAGTTGTTATAAATTGGGATATTTTATGAGGAATTGATCCTTTTTTCCAACGCCGACCAAGGGTCTAATCCAGGGTTTTGAAAAAAATTGATGAAAATACGGTACGTTTGGTGACAGTTTTCTAAGACATCTGGATATATTTTCCTCAAACCTTCAGATATTATTAAAGATAGTAATGCAATCTGTATGTCCAAGACAAAATTTATTCGAAAAAAGTACATTTTCAATATAAAAAACGCATTTGTTTTCGATATAAACCAAGGGTTTAATCAGGGGTCAGAATCAGGGGTAAAACGAAAGGACCCCGATTTGACCTCTGACATTCAATGGCTGCCAGGAAAATTTTCATTCATTTATAAATTATTATTATTTCTAGGTCATCTAGAGCCATTAGGAATGATTTAGTGTTACAAAACTAAAGACTCGAGGTAAGTTATACTACCAAGATATTTTTCAACTGAATTCTAATGCATTTTTACTCATCAATTTCATGTAAATGAATGACCCTGAATTCTTTTTATTTTTTGGCATGGCAAATCAACTGAATTTACTCGAGTCTCTAGCTTACAGCTAGACGAAACTTCATTGATTTCGTATGTAATGTGCTACACGCACCTACACGCACCTAGAACTCATTTTTAATAAATTTTATAAATATTTTTAAGAATATTAATAATATTTAGGATGAAGCGTTGCTTGTCTGGATTTAGATATTTCAAAATTTCATTTCGGAGTTTGACAAATGGTGAAATTTTTTCGCTGTAGCTAAAAATGGCTTCCGGTTCTGGACGTGAATAACATTTGAAATTATTCTCGCTTAAAGAAATCAAATATAACAATAGATTCAGACGGGGATGTGAGCTGATGTTCTTCAAATCTATACATAAAGGTATATTTCATATTATTATGCCATAACTAACTAAATGTGTCAATCAAAAATGATGACCTAAATCACATTTAATCAAGCAAACCTAGCTAAATGTGTCATTCAAACATTAAGACCTAAGTCACACATTAGTCAAGCAAAGTTAACTAATTGTGTCTTACAAACATTAAGACCTAGATCACCCATTAGTCACTAAATGTGTCATTCAAAAAATGATGACCTAAATCACATTTAATCAATCAAAACTAGCTTTAAGTCAAACTTAGTCAAGCAATGTTAACTAATTGAGTCATTCAGGCATTAAGACCTACGTCACACATCAAACAATAATAGTCATTATCATCAAACAACAAAAGGTCCACAATGATGCTCAGTGATAATAATAGTTCATGACAACTAAATGAGCACGTATTTAAGTGGCAGCATACTTGTATTATGAGATTCAACAGTTCTTTAAGTCAAACTTAGTCAAGCAATGTTAACTAATTGAGTCATTCAAGCATTAAGACCTACGTCACACATCAAACAATAATAGTCATTATCATCCAACAACAAAAGGTCCACAATGATGCTCAGTGATAATAATAGTTCATGACAACTAAATGAGCACGTATTTAAGTGGCAGCATACTTGTATTATGAGATTCACCAGTTCATGGACATATGACTCTCCATAAGTATAATCAAACTGTCAATTTGTTGTTTTCAAAGTTGTAAGTGAATTGTTAGTTGGGCAATGTGGTTACACTGACAAAAATAGTTACTCTACTTTTGCTCCAAGCAGAGATAAGTCATCTACAACTGTAAATACTCTAATACTACCAGATTTGGACTTTCCAAAGATCTTGCCATTACTGGACCAAGCCTGATCAATACATTCATACTGTTTAAGGTTGTACAGCAGCTGTCTGTTACCCGGGCTAAGGTCGTCAAACATAACTATACCGGAGCCTTTAAGCCTCGATTTGGTTTTCATCAAGTTATCCTTGGTCTTGCGGTCAAAAAATTTGACAATCATAGATCTTGGTCTTGTAATTTGAGGATCACGTCTGCCTGGTACACGATGGGCAATTTCGATGTCATCGGTGGATATATTAGGCAGCTTGGCATTAAGTGTAGATACGACAGATTCAATACACTTGGTAGTGCTTTCCTGTTCACCAATCTCAGCTTCAGGTATCCCCAGGATTCGAACTGTTGACTTCCTAGAGTATTGAGCAGAATGGTTAGACTCAAGTGTCAGCTGCTTTATTTGGTCGGACATCGCTTTGCATTTATTTTCAAGTAAAGCATGAGAGGATTCGAGCTCAGCAATTTTCTTATTAGCTGATTTAAGAGCTGCGGTAACAGATTTCTCAATAATACGCTCCATCATTACTTCAAATTTGTTAAATCTGGATTCAAATGCGCTATCCAGTTTTTCCTCTAAGGCATTGAACAGGTGCGCTAGATTTTTGTCGCCCTTTCCTTTGCTAGAGGAGTGACTATAGCTGGCTTCGGCACTGCCATCACTGTCCAGGTTAGAGAGCATCTGTCCTTTAATAGATTCCGAAGATCTCACACGATAGCGTTTTTTACTAGGCTGCAACTTTTTGCGAGTTGGAAGCCCCACAACAATATTTATAATACTAAGGCAGCTCAATCTTCCTCCTCAAAGCCGGAATATAGAGAAGGCTTTGGACCGAAGTAAAACTGAATAGGACATGTGAATCACCAGAGATCAATAGAAGAACTGTTATGACTGTCATATTCACAATTATCATTTTCCAAACCAATGAATCTTTGAGGAAACTTGGACTGGGAGTTGGGAGATGTGGGCTTACAAATTGTGTAACTCAAATTTATTCAATGTCACTTCGCGTTACTCCCATGTTAGATTTTGAAACTTATGGCTCTCGAACGGGTAAATGGACAGCTGAATAATAGTGACCTTTGAAACACAAATTAAGTCGATCAGCGTCGACCAGCGGCTTACTTTTGTTCTCTAACTATGTCATACATCATTATCATTCTTCCGTGCAAGAGGTTGTCCGAACCTAACTCATTCTCAAAATTCATTTCATTTGTTGCGTATATCGCTCCTAGCAAACCGCTATATTGGAAATGGTTCGAAAAAACATTCACTCGATGAACAATTTACAAGTCTTGATCGAAAAAGAAGTATTTCAGCGCTCCAATACTTGCACGGATTGATGATGCTGATGGAAGACACAGTTAGAGACCAAAAGTAAGCCGCTGATCGACTTAATTCGATTTCAAAGGTCACAATCATTCAGCTGTCCAAATGCTCCGTGGGAAAGCTATTATATCAAAATCCACATAGCTTTCGCAGGAAGTAAACTTTGCGGTTTTACCCCCATAAATGTGGGGTTATTTTGAGTTTTTTTTATATTTAGGACATTTGTTTCTCAAAGTAACCCCACTAATTTAAGGCTTTGATTCATTGCGTTCTTTTCATATGATTTGAAGATTCAAGCTCTGACAATATCGGCAGTTTCCTTACCTTTTTTCTTCTCTTCTGTGAAGGAGATTCTTTTTCCAATGAAACGATGCTTTATAACTTGAACAATTTGCTTTAATCTTTGACTCTCAAAATCTATTCAAATTTTGGGCATTTTTTGATTTTTCGCACGTTGCATTGTGGGAGGAAGTTTGTGGTAGATGGGAAACTTAACAGTGCCAAACGAAATCACCTGTCAAATTAGTAACAAAACTATTGCTTATGTCTAAGTTCAGGAACACAAAGGCCATAGATGGTACAGCGGCCAAACTTGAGGTTGAAAGTCCTTCTAATACACCCCAAAACATTTTTCAAAATTTCCCTCTATTTTAACTTTTGGATTTAGTGTTTACGCGAAGTTTGTTATTTAGATAAAAAATATTGACTGCGCATGCCCGAAAGTACAAAATTGAAATTTTTTTTAGAAATATCTGTCATCCGTATTAAATTGTCATTACAAGAATGAATACAACACTTAGAGGGCTATATTTGGTAGCATGGTGAAAATTAATGTCTTGTCGATACAAAAAACGTAAAAAGGTGAGTAAATTCTAATAATATTAGTACAAATTCTATGTACATGTATATCTAGAATTTGATTTTTTTTAGCAAATCCGCAAAGAATCAATTTGTGGGGTTGTTTTGAGAAACAAATGTCCTAAATATAAAAAAAAAATCAAAATATCCCCACATTTATGGGGGGACGCAGTTTGGACATGAGAATAAGAGGGATTATAAATAGTATCTCTTGCTTCTTGCAAACAGCGTTGGAAAAAGTTTAAATTATTTTGCGTAAGTATTTTCAATCTGGAAAAGGGAACTGGAATGATCATCAATGTTTTCATTGTTTTGTTCTAGAAACTCTTGGTCCTAAACAAAAATCTTTTGGTCTTTCTCCCGAATCATCCTTTGGACCTATTATTTTCCATTGAAAATATATATAGATGGTGTAAAGCTTTTTCAAGATGTCCAAGACAACTAATGATTATGATTAAAAGAAACATTTTCCTCTATAGCCAATAATGATAACCATCACATTTTGTTATAACTCCTCCCATCAAAATTAAGAAAAGTCATTATTACATCAGAGCAAGTTGCTCGTTGCAAAACAGAAGAACTCAAGGTCAGGGAAAATCACCTTTCAGTATTCAATGCATCAATTCAGTTTTGCATCAAGCTCCTGTGTTCCCCCTATTTCATTAGATAAGAAAGATTTTTATAACTAACCAAGTATGTTGTACTTGAGTTGTTATTTTAAGAAACACTTGGAGTTAATCATCTACAGAAAATACAGACCAGATACATACTTGTCAATACTAGCTGTCACTGGAATTTAATTGCCAATCAACTACAGCTGTTATATACATGTAATCTTGGGAATAATATTGTAAAATTTTGGCAATATTTCTATTCATTTGGTTTCCTTTGTACGATCGTATATAATAGGGAGGGAGTCCGGGGAGGGGATATTGATTTACAGTTTTAGCCAAAGTATTTTGCTTTTCACTTATTGAAGATTTTTCAATTTTGAAGGCAAGTATATAATTCATTATGATTTACATATGCTATAACCTTACACAATAAATTAATTCCTGAATCCATATTCTGTAAGTTAGTTATTTGCTTCATTAATCTAAATGAGATGATTGTTATAAATTCATAATGACTGCACATGTATATCCAATTATCTACTGAACACTGAAGAAGCCTTCCCATGAAAAATTGTCTCAGGACATGTTTTAAAATAAAAATAGAGTGGATAAGTGTAGAATCAGCAAAGAATAAAGTAGACAACCCCAGAACTTGAAGGCTAGCAGTGAAATCTCTTCACTAGATGCGAATTCTAACTCTTTTTAAACAGTGAAAGTAAACAGTGGCATGGAGTTCATTAACACTCTTGATTTTATAGAAATGCCAGACACTACATGCCTACACGTATCTTTGTGTTCCAGAAAAAAGATAGAGTTTAGGGAAAAACTCAAGGAAAATCTCATTAAATTAATGATAAATGAATGAATCATAAATGTCATGTTACATTCTGAGTTATACTAAAGTGCTTCCTTATAATGTTTTAGATTAGTAGCATTTTTATTGTATTCTTATATTGTTATGCTGAATGCAGTAGAGATGCAATGTTTTAATAGGACTCCCTCTAAATGGCTCTAATACTATATTAGTTATGTTAGTGTACAAATAGTGACTGCCATGGAAGGAGATAATGCAAAATATTGTTGTATACATGTGCTTATATTGTTAAGCTGAATGCAGTATAGATGCAATATTTTAATAGGTCCAGCTCGTCGTTGACCAAGATGACATAGTAGTAAGTAAAATTCGCGAAATTAAAAAGCCACAAATTCGTTTTTTTCAAAATTCGCGAAATTAAAACTTGTGAAATTAACCAGGAGTACAGTATTACTAGTTATTATGTTAGTATATAAATAGTGACTGCCATAGAGGGAGATAACGCAAAATATTTTTCCCGACTGAGTAGAAATATTCTGTCCACTGACAAGTTTCGGAGGCTTTGTGTTTTGTTTAACATACCGACCCTCTGGCTACGGGCATGATCTAGTTTATATCATGTGACCATAGATAAGCCAATAGGTATCCAGAATTCATATGGGTTTTTAATAATCAATGTTAATGACTCTAGTCTGTCAAGGCTTTTTGAAATCTCTTGATGTGTTGACGGTCATTGAACTTGATCTTTGGACCAGTTTAATCAAGTTTCTATTCTTGAAATATTAAATAAAAATAAACATTTTATAATATATCATCATTTTTAGTTTGTCCTACATGCATATGTGTTGTTATACCTTTTAACCTTGCCTTTGGTAAAACAATTAAAGTCACCGTTGCCCATGTCTGAATATTCCTCTTTTTGGTCATGCTTGTTCTAATTTTTCCTCTAAAAGCTGAACTAACAAAATAATTTCGACCTTTCAATATATTTGTTATTGTTAACTACATATCTGTTTATGTTATTCCTTGCTGATTCTACTATTTTTCATGGTATTTTCCCTTAAAAAATGTCAATCATGATATTTTTGTCTTGGGACGTTATCTCCCTTTCAACAACATCTGTCAACTAGAAAACTAAAGGTTTTTATCTCAGAGTGCAGTATACCCTTTTAAAGAGTTTAATTTTGCATCTTTAAAACTAAACTCTCGAGGAACAGATCTCAGGCCTGTAGTCAAGTTTGCCAAGGGTGAGTCACATTTGACAACTTTGTCCCAAAATCACTTGAGATATGCACAGAATGGGGAAAATTACATAATTTTGAAAGCTGACCCCACTGGCTATGGGTTACGGGCCTGGATCTAGCCCTACCCAATCAGATAGCATTTATTTATATGCAAATTCAGGCCGGTAGCTAGGAGGGCGTCCCGCTTCAAAATCTTGCAGTTTTTCATCATTTTGAGCACTTTCACATGATTTTTTTGCCAAAAATGTCAAAAAGCTCCTCCCCATGGAAAAAGCTGCTCCTTTTGTAAAACCGCTCCCCCCTTGTAAATCCTGGCTTCGGGCCTGAAATTCCCATTAATTTAATGACCATGGTAGCTACTTAAAGGGTCATTAGGATCTTATCTACCCTGCGTGCAGAGTCTAGTTAAACTACACTCTGCCTAGGAGAGACCATATTACAGTTTAGTGGCCCCGCCCCCACGACGGGTACCGGTGACAGTTTGGGTAATAAATCACTTTTGACTTACGCGCTGACCTTTCTTCCACCAATCGGCGAGCTTGAAGAAACATACGCCAAATGCGTTCTAATTAAATATGCGCATGTCATTGGTCAATTTCGGGCTCAACGATGACGTCAGAAGGAATAACCATATATAGAACGTCGGTCAAATTAGGCCGACGAACACTGATTGGCGCGGTGAGTTCACAGGTTTATTTTAGTTTGAAAGAGTGAAGACGAAGCTCTCTTTTAAGAAGTGAAGTCAAACGAATGCAAAGGGTAGATCTTATCAGTATCATAACTGTAAATCTGTTTTCATCAGATGGGAGTAATAACACGTATCTTGGCTTCAGGGTAGTATAGGTATTAGTATTATGATTTGTCATCGTTAGGTCCGCATTTACTCATCTTTATTTAGCAAAACTTGAAATAGAAATAAGTCTTAAAAGGTTGCCTCCCAGGCCTATAGCCAAGGTGTTGTTCAGGGGATATGAGCAAACCCCCCCCCCATCCCAGCCTAACATTCTTTCCAAATCATGCAGTTTTTCAACATTCTCAGCACTTTTCAAATGATTTTGGGCCAATATTGTCAAATGTTAACCACCTGGACTTTTTTTAAGTAAACCCCCCTTGGCAAACGCTGGCTAGGGGTCTGCATCTTTAATTAAATAACGAGCCTAATTTAATTGTCTGGATTGTAAAAAACTCCTGGAATGACTTAAAACCCTTGATTTGGGTTAAAAACATTATTCAAAAAAACATTTCAGGCATTGGGATCTTCATAATGGTGCCCTTCTCATATGATATCATGTAAAATGTGATCATGGAATAATAAATAATTTAAAAGGGGATTGCCTCATTTTGAGATAGAAACCAGAAACTGTTTTATATTTATTTAATTTCTCAATTGCTGCACTTAGTTAACCTTTTGAATTAAATTTATTTAAAGAAATATAAAACTCAAATCACATATAGGCAATATGATGTAGTATTACATACCTAGCGAAGCATTTGTATGGAAGTCAATGGGAAAGTTAGCGAGCTATATCCACCGATATTGCCCGATTACCCCGATATAGCCCGCTTACCTCGTTTTGATATTAGATTTCTTTAATAACCATGAAAATATCATGACGTCACGTCATTGATACAAAGTAACCATGGGAACAAAGGCATGTAATACATCAGTTATGTCACTATGACGTGAAATATGCCTTTGTTCTTGCCCAAATATAGAGCCTCCCAAGGTCGGCCTATATTGGGAGAACTCAGGCATATTTCACGTCATAGTGACATAACCTCTAAGTAAATGATATTATGTATGCTTAATCTATCGAACAAGTTAAAATGATCATATTAAAACACCTACCTATATATCGAACGCCATGCAAAATGTGGTTATTGGGAAATTATGGTTATGTTTTCAAATGTAAAATATAGTGGTAAAGAGAGGACTTTTCAAAAAATAAAGTAAACAAGCATGTAGTTAACACTCTAAATTGTACAGAAATACCAAAAAATCATATACTTCGTTCAAGTTTTAAAGAAAAAAATGTGATTATCTAAACCCTTGACCGAGAGAAGAGGTTATATGTATGGGAGAGATTGTGAAATGGACGCTAGGCTGTACATGTCTATGTGCATGTAGAGTGTTGTGGCTAACATGACGCAAAACAAATACACGACTGTTCAATTATCTTCCCATGATTCAAACGCCAATCAATAATTGATCTGTCCCTTGTAAAATAATCGTTAAACTCAATTTCTCCCTAAAATTTTATAAATATCACAATTTCTCCCCGTTTTTATTATTATAATTATGTACAAGAATTGACATAATTTCATTCTCTCAATTTCATGCCAATTTCTCTATTGTTACATGATTTTCTTCATAATTTAAATTTGAAATGTAATCATTTCGACAGGTGTTATATGTTTGAAGTTCATTTTGACATTGACCTAAAGACTGTGAAAAAATCAGTAGTTTCGTTGTTAACTAATTACTATCAAGCCAGATTGCCAGAGAACAAGCTAAAAAAATTAGGATTAAACAGTATTTTGTGGAATATTAAAAATTCATATCTGATTTTAATTTACCTTCTAAGTTACACAACGGTATGTGTAAATTTACAGAAAATCGGTAAGTGTTCATTCATATATTAATCTAAGATATAGTATATGTAATTGAATTATATTATATTATTACCACCTTACCGGGCCTGTTCTAGGGGTATTAGTGCTTGTTTAGGAGGCATTTATTTTACTCTATCGTCCTTAGCAGTATGTGACGTCATATTGGCGGGCCATATTGCCGGTCAATAGTGCAATAACGTCATTTCGAAGGGCAATATAGTGAAATATTGGACCGAGGGCCGGAGGTCCAAGGTCCAATATTTCACTATATTGCCCGCAGAAATATATATTTACTATATTTCCCTTTTGAAATGACGTTATTGTACTATTATAACATCTTTATAATATTAACGAAAGACTGTCAATTTGATTCTTGAGTTAGTTGTATATAATCATATGTACATAATGTTATATTTATTGTGTAGTTGATCATTATAGTAATATATAAACCATATCAATTCTGAAATGTCAATAATACAATACCTAGTTATTGACTGTCTTCTATAATTCAATCATAATCTAAATAACGATTCATTATCATTCTTTTTCATATTCTCTGATTAGGGATATCGGAATTCACATGTAATTTTCGATTCAAAATGTCTGACCTTTTTCTCCCTGACTTTTGTTTTTATGCATAAACTGATCTAAATCATTGTTTTTTGTAATAAATTTCTTTTAGTAAGATTTAAATGACGAGCCAGTGATTTAGATTTTATATAGTTAAATGAATATTTTTAACTGTCTAATAAAATGGTATTTATGAACTCTTGGTTCAGTCAATGTGGCAAGTTCACATAATGTTATAAAAAGTGCTTTGGGGGTTCAGAGACTACAGCTAAGGAGAAATTGAATTAATTTTTGTTGATTTATACATAGTGATTGTTGACTTCTATGTAGTGTTTGTTGACTTATTAAAGTGTTTGTTGACTTATATATAATGTAAGTGTTTGTTGACTTCTATATAGGTTTGTTGACTTCTGTGTAGTGTTTGTTGATTTATGTATAATGTTTGTTGATTTATTTATGTTTGTGTTCAATTTTGTATCATGTTAATTGACAATATGTAGTGTTAAAGTGTTTGTTGACTTTTCTATAATGTTACAGTGTGTCAGATAAGGATTTTTTTCTGGTAGCCATTTTGGCCACTGGATTTCAGATACCACTGGCCAAACAGATTTTTCACTAGCCAGTATAAAATTACGCTAACATCGCAAATTTTTACGAAAATCATTTATTTTATCTAAAAAGGTAAAGAATCTGCAATTTGTCAAACTTGTGCATCCAACTATATCAAAGTATCATTTAATTTCCTAATAATAACACTATGATATGATGATTATTAAAAATGTATCACGGACTGGGGTAGGGGGGTGGTAGCATTCCCCCTCCAGAAAATTATTGATATTTAGAACCTCTTTTGTGCAAGCTGAGCATGATATTCCTCATAAAAGTCAAATTTTAGGCCCTATATATAGATCTACACAGAAAAATTAATGAAGAACAAAAAATACACGTTGCTTAGTAACAGTAATTGCCGTTTTTAGCGCCGACCCCCTAATAACCATTCACCCCGCTTCACAAAGTTCAAGAAAAATCAAGGAATAACCAAGTATTATTACCGAACACACAGAAAAAATATTTTCCGAAAGAAATCAGTGGGCGATAATAGAGTACTTCATCATTACTTACACTAAAATGCGGAAAAAGTGGCACATTTTGTAATTCAGTGCATCATCACGATAAATATCTATCATTTGGTGCTTTCTACATTATACTAAACCAATATTTTGATGATTGAAGAAGGAAATGTCCCGAGTTTAAAAAGATTTTTTCGGCGATATCTTCTGCGCAGTTTTTATGCGCATATATATGATCTCTTCGACCAATCAGAACTCTCGAATAAAGAAGTCGAGAGCACGGCCAATCAGAATCCACAATAGAAAACGTTTCGGGATCGATGAAGAAGGAATATCCGGATGTTCTGGATTTTCGATCTCGGTGAGTTCCTCGGCAGAAATATGCCATTATCTTCGGGTTTTCAAGTCTGATTTGATCCCAGATCGCCACTATGGCAAGTGCTCCATTAAAACTGTTCGCCAGATGTATTTTCTGATGGCATTTGGCGAATGGCGACCGCTTATCCGACACACTGTGTTAGTTGACTAATTAATATGTAGTGTTTGTTTATTTAATTCTTTCTCGATTGAACTGGTTTCTACTTTATAACTGAATTTGATCATAATTATTTTTAATGGGCAAACTTAAATATTCTGTCCATTTTAAGTCACGTTTCAGCTGAAATTTTTTATCCTTTAAACGTGACAAGTGACAAAAAGTAGTTTATTTTTATTCCAATGAAGCATCTAGATATAGGTAACCATTATAAAAGCCAGTGATCTACTTAGTTTTTTCTTAATAGTGAGCTAAATCTTAATGTATCTGCAGCTTGAATTTGGATTGAGTTTGGGTTTGAATATTGGCTTTGAATATCTGATTATTTCACCCTTTTGACATGATGAAACCAGTTTAAATAGGGTGCAGAATCTAGTTGCTCTAATGTGAGGAAATCATTGAATGGATTGCATCAGATTTTGATTTTTTCATATGCTATTTTAGATAATTGATATATTGCAATTGGTGTCTAACATAGTCTTTCATTAAGCCCACCTGATATTTCCCCTTCCATTCTCTCAATGATTGAAAAATAGATATGAGAAAGGGGCGTGGGTGCAGGTTAGATCCGATGATACCTTGAGTTTACTCAGTGGTATTATAGCTATTGCGGGGCTATATTTATTTGCAAACTCGGCGGTATGATTAGCTGAAACATGAAATGCACACATTCTGTTAAGATCTAGTTAGTATGGGGGTATGATCAGATAGAAGAAAATTGATGCCAAACTACATGTATATTCAACAGAACTACAATTCATTCTAAAAACAGTGCACTATCTGGTACTTCAGATCATGAAGAAAAGTACATTACATTTGTATATGTGACTCTGTACATGTGTTGCATTACCCTTTAGTCAGTTTGCTTTATCATTAGTATTAATTAAAGTTCAAATTGATTTGAGGTTGGTACCTACATACATGCAGGTGTGACATATGCACACGTGAATCTATGAGCACAGGTGTCATAAGCGTAAAATTTAAAGTACAAAAAGCATGAACTTACAAAAGGAATATAAGAAATTTAACCAGTCACTAGAAAACAAAACCCAATATCCCAAATAATGATCTTACATGAATAAACCGTATCTATCATCCCGACCCCTTCCATAATTAAGACATATAGACTGAAGAGCAGGGTTAATATTGTTGAATATACACCGCATGACTTGGCACAAACATTTTCTGTACCCCGAGTCCTAAGGGCTGTATTCAACAATATTACCCCTGCTCTGAGGTCTATATTAGGATTTGAACATGAAAACTCACCAAAATGTTTCAAATGTTCATTATGGTCCTCCATTACTACGACCCACTGTTATGACGTAAACATACAATGTCTAGGTGTTAGGGGGCTTTTTATGTGTTTGCTTATGCCAAGAGAAAGTTAAGATTGGGACACTTTGTGCAAGTTCTAGTTTTTTGAGAGAAAATGTGATATATGCAAAGAGAATACTTGGAGTGGTGACTATTGTTTAGGCACAAGGGAATGTGTTTAAGTGGAACCAACCTATGTAAGTGGAACACCTTTAGGACCTCAAAGTGTTTCACTTGGGAGGTGTTCACTTTTAGAGGTTCATTTAAGTCAGTTGGTCATGTGACCATAAGTGTTCCACTTATGAAGGTGATCTACTAATGCCTGGGTCACATTTGCTGCGACTCATCAGCCGGTGCTCGGCCGATTGTGTATTCTGTTCAAAATTGAATACATTTGTGAACAGGATACTCAATCAGCCCGCGCTGGCTGATGAATTGGAGCAAATGTGACCCAGATATAACAGAGGTGTAGGCTATAGGCACTGTACTTTTCAACAGTAACAAATAGCTAATCATGTATTTAGCAATATATAGTAGATGAATATTGAAATACTGAATAGTACCACAAAATTGTTTCTGACTAATTTTTTTATTTAAGTTCAGACTTTGGGGCAAACCTGAAGACAAATGAAAAGCCTCAATATCTTAATCATTCTATAAAATAATTTATTCCATAATACTACTTTTTTCCCAGGGAAATATGAAGGAATAAAAATTGTATTGAATTGCATTACATGAAAAAGTTGTATTGTCCCCGAAGGGTAATATATGATATTGACTGAGGGAGCGCAGCAACTGAGTGTCAATATCATAATGCTCAAGGTCAATATCATATTGTCCCTTGGAATAAAACCCATAGTCAAGCCCTCCCAGTAAATAACCTATATATATGAAAATATATACCAGTATAATATTCAATAAATTAAGGATCATCTCAAATTGAATTTTACATTTGTATTTTTATCTAACCCATGAATAGTTTCCAATAATTTTACACATAGGAGCATTAACTTACTGAACCATTTTATTTGATATAAAGATTATAAAAATCTAAACAAAAAGATTAGTTAGTTTTGGGAAGAATTGTGTAAATGGCCATGATCGCCCAAGAGAAAAATACCAGAGTGGTCAAATTTGAAAATGCAAAATAGAATAGGAAAGAGTGCAATCAACAAGCAATAAAGTAAACAGAAATATGAGTGACATACTAGATTAAAGAGAAATGCTAGAAAATCCGATACTATTTGATTTCGTTTTCAAAAAAGTGTAAAATGGGCATGACCAAAGGAAAGATTTAGACATGGGAGTTTTTTTTCTCTGTTGACTGTCACCAATGCTACCTTGAAGAGAATACACGATAGCGATTTAGATAAAGTAAAAATGTAAATATTGGATGAACATTTCTGTTTGAATAATTGTATGCCTAAAGTGTCAATTTCAAGTCAGTTTTGGACATTCTCCATTTATGTGAAAAATTGCACGTAATCCTGGTTTTGGCATCCAAGAATTAGTCTAAATTATTCCAAAGTTGGTCTCAGCCAATGTAGAAATCTTGGATCTCTTTATTTAAAAATGAAAGAGAAACCATATCTTAATCAAGGAGGGATTTTTTGAACACCGGTTAAATCAGGAACTGAAATGCTATTGGTCTAGTACACGTGTAACATAAATGAACATTTTTTATTGCAAAATTACAGAGGCGAAATGACCTATGTTGAAATCATAGAAATGAGGTATTTTAACTGCCATCCAACAGAACAATACAGTTATGTTGAAACAGTTTCAGGTACATTGAAACAAACTGAAACGAAAGTAAATTCAAGATGGTCAATGAAATATACAAACCGAGTAAGATAATCAAAGATGGTATCTTATTACCTAATGATAAGATAGTAAGGAATACTCATATAGAGATAGACAATAAAATGATAGCGGCCAATACAGACAGGTATGTCTCGTTGCATTAAAACCTTAAGGTTGGCTGGATAGAATGAGAAATCTGGCTGATTAACTTGGACCCTTTACATATGAGACCAAAATGTGTCATATTCTAGCCACCTTAATGTCTTTCTTTATTTGTAATATCGATCTAAACCCAATTTTTCAATCAGAAAATGAATATAGAAAAAGCTTAGTGTTATTTTTAGGGAGGAGGGGGGATCTTTACTAGAAAAGGGTACATCATAATTACTAAATACTTCCTATAGTCTATATTAAATCGATTTTCTTTCATAACAAAATTGATTTGTGAATAAGCGCTTGATTAACATCACTCAGCCTGATCATAATAATGTACAAGCAATCCATTTTATTATTGGAATTCTGTATTACATATTTTGCTCTACCATCAAACTTATGCTTGCACATATCCCCTCCTATTTTACGAAGCATTGGTCATTGACATTGCTATGAAATAACAGTGATACAGTGCTAAAAAATAACAGTGGTCATTAGGAGTGCTATGAAATAACAGTGGTTTTTAACAGTCTTCTGTTAAAACAGCAGTGATATAATAATAGTGGGCCTTAATATTGCTTTGTCGTAACAGTGGGCATTAATAATGCTTTGTTATCATAACAGTGGTCTTGAATAACATTTGGTCTTTGATATCACTGTTCCACAACTGGATGACTCTAACTGCAGTTAGCTTCATTCAAGATGGTGGACAAAATTCGTTCGTTTTCGATAAATCTCCAATTACAGCCAAACCAAGCTGAATCTTGATCCCAAAAGTTTCGCCATGCAAACTAATAAAGATATGATTGTAAACAACCACAAATAAAGGCTCACGCACCCGCGATATTAGAGAAATTGAAAGAAAACGGCTTCACTTAGAATGACTCTAACTGAAGTTAGTGATGACGTAGGAATGAAGCTAACTGAAACGGGGAATGAAGCTAACTCAATGGGATGAATATATGGACGGCCCTGTCTGTTGTTATAAGATATCTAAATGTTATTGACTGTTGTTATTGGTTGTAGCCATTTGTATTTTGACATGGAGTGAGTTTCTATTCAATCCCATGGCCGGTGATCGTAGAAATTGGACGGAGGGGGAGCAGACAAATTCTGGTAGAAATTTCAACAAATCTAGAAAATTTACTTTTTCAAGACAAAATTTAGTTTACGATTGAATGGCCAAATGAATAGGCTTACGGTATGGTAAAATATTGTAAGTATTCTAGGATTAAAGTATATGATGTAAAAGGCGAAATGCCGCAAACGTCCGAAAGTCAATGTTTTGCTAGTCAAGCAAGAATGGTCTACACGACCTGTAACTAAAAAACGCCACCATGGAACATTGCAGTATTCTTATTTTAGGTTTACTGAAGACAGATACAGAGACCAGACTCCAACGGATAGGAACAACCAAACTAAAACCCCAACACAGAGAGATCACACAACACAACCGAACACAACCAAATAAACTCACCCGACTAGGCACAACCGACCACCTATCTTAACATAATCGGGCACAACCCGCCACCACCCCTCATTTAACGATCAGGCACAACCAACCACATAACACAATCGGACTCAACCAGATACCTAACCTGACTGGGCACAACCTGCCCCCCGACCAGCATAACAAAATCACAACATAACACAACGCATTTTAAAATTAACATAACACAATAAGGCACAACTCGAAACCAGGCTAAATAAACAACCAGACACAACCCAACTACAAGCCAACAACACAATACGACACAACCCAATACTACAACCTTAGTTTAACCTCCGAAAACACAACCAATTGTCAAATATACGCAACACAATTTGGCACAACCAAATAATAAAACAACAAAACCAAAACACAACCCATAATGGACGAAGAACAACACAATTTTACACAAAACAATCAAAACACAATCAGGCACAACCGAACTGGAACACAAAAACACCCAACCAACACTCTCTGAAAACAACACCAATCACGCAACACAATCTGACACAACCACATACTTCATCCTACTGGGCACAACCCGCTACCGACCAGCACAACACAATTACAACATAACACAACCACTTTGAAATTAACATAACTTAATGAGACACAACCCGATACCAAACTTACACAACACATCCAGGCTCAACCAGACAAACAACCACCAAAACACAATCGACTATCAAACTAACACAATGGAACACAACCAAACAACAAACCAACACAATACAACATAGCCAACGAGACCGAATTCAAATCAACCCATTGTTGAATCATTACAACACAACCTGACACCAACCACAGTAACAGAGTCAGTCACAACCCAATACTAAATCAATTAAATTACACTATTAAATACAATCAGGCACAATCTACAAACACAACCAAACTATGATACCAATTTACTTAGCACCCAACTAACTGTCTCCAACTGGAGACAATCCCAAAACAAAACCTAACCCAGCAAAACAACATTCTCTAGAAACCAATAACAATCCCGCGAAACGCGTAACCTGAACAGGAAAAAGTAGCCCTCACTATATTCTTAACCTTTTTTCTTTGGCCGCTGATGAGAAACATATCATGGAATACCCCCATGAGTTCGAAACATCTCGGGCCCTTATTATGACCAACATATAAGGGAGAGGATCCGCAACAGGATCGAGATGTCCGGCCGCTCTACATTAATGACAATAGGAGATGTCACCACTAATGGCATCATCCTAGGATCAACTAAATATACTCTACCTGTCACATAAGAACTGACAATGGTTTGGGGAAACTTAGATACTAGACCATATCTCCCAGGTCCAATCAACGAGACCTCTAACCAATTGACACAGATTGCATGACCATGCGTGTCCATAAAAGGTAATGTCTCAAGACATGGTCTAAGCCACCACTCCCAACACTATACACCACACCAACTACTTAATATTTACACAGAAAAATTAACCACCAGTATCATGGGAAGACATCACCTGTGGTCACGTGGTTACATAACAAGACAAAGCCCAGTGCGTATGGCAAAACACAGTCTCTCACAAATAATCGAATTAATTAAGGAAATGTGTTCGAAGTTTAAAAAAGGGATAATAAGAAGGTGAATTCTGTCATAAGCAATAATTTAGTAAACCGTATACACTTATATTATTTTGATAATGCACTGACTGAACAAATAAAAATGAACATTGCCTTTAACTGCATGTCTTCAATATTCAGGTTGTTACATCATTGTATACAATATTGTTGCTTCACGATAAAAGAAACCCTTTTTATCCATCATTCGCTTACAATTTAGAATGATAATATTCTCCGGTGCTATTTGAATCGGGGGGGGGGGGTGCTTTTTGATAGTTTTGTTTAGAAAATCGTGCGAAAAGTGCTCAGAGTGGTGAAAACCTGCGGGAATTTGAAATAATTTCTGGCCAGGGAGGGGGAAACTACCGAACCTCCAGCTTCCCCTGGTTACGGAACTGCTTATTGTTAATTTGTATAGCCCATTATAAATCTCCATTCAGTTAGAGTCATCAATGGTGAAATCTGTGTTGGAGTTAGCTTCTTATCAACCTCAGTTAGAGTCATTCTAAGTGAAGCCGTTTTCTTTCAATTTCTCTAATATCGCGGGTGCTTGAGCCTTGATTTGTGGTTGTTTACAATTATATATTTTTTAGTTTGCATGGCGAAACTTTTGGGATCAAGATTCAGCTTGGTTTGGCTGTAATTGGAGATTTATCGAAAACGAACGAATTTTGTCCACCATCTTGAATGAAGCTAACTGCAGTTAGAGTCATCCAGTTGTGGAACAGTGTGATATAGAGTTACCCAACAGCAGACATTTAGTACAGATGAACTACAAGGAAGATTTACATTTGTATAAATTCCATTTTATTTTTATTTTCTGATTATTCCAGCCCAGTAAATTAGGTAGCTCTCTTTTGTAGAAACAAAAACACTTTTGGAAATGATAGCTATTTTCAGAATGTTTCTTTAAAATTAATTTTTACATCCTGGGTTAGGTCTCTTGCTGCATTGAACGCAGAATAATCTGATCGTTCCCCCAATATCTGTTTGACCATTTTGAATTATTAAATAATATTTCCTACTAATTCCACTCTTTTTCATTTTAAAAAGCAACATCCATGACTTGGTTTCTGGGCTATTACAGTTTAAGACAGTAAAGACTGCTTTAAATGAAGAAAAAACAAAGATGAATGTTATCTCAATGTGAATATACCCAGATTGTGTTCTGAAATTCTTGTAGACAGATGTGAGATATAAATAGCATTTACAAGAAGTATTGCATTGATTATCTTCCTAAATTGTTGCTCAACACGAATTTGGTTTTAGAACTAGTACTTTGATGTTTGGTTTCCTCAAAAAGAAGTATTTTTGTTACTTGTTGCAGAAGATAGATGGAAATGGTGCTGTTTAAACCTTTTCTCTAACCCTCTATCTTATGGTCTCTAACCCTCTATCTTATTGTCTTTAACCCTCTATCTTATATCTTGTATTCTTTTTTCTATGATGGAGACTAGGGTAATACAAAGTTTTGATTCAAGACTTTTTATCCTTATTTTTTCAAGTACAATCAATATACATATAAGGTTCTCAATTCTTAAATCACCAAAAAGGTAAATTATAAGAAATATAAGAAGGTGGATATTGTAATGGTTTAAGGCAAACAGGCGGGGGGGGGGGCAAATGGGACATAGAGTTTGCTCAAAGGACATCTCAGTGGTTATGTTGTGTTATGTGTTATGAAATAATGCGAGTATGATTTTTTGTGATATTTTAATTTTTACTGTTTCATGTCTTTTTCTTCTATTCTGATATTTGTCTCTAATGACCATTATTTTAGGTAAGCACCATTTTCAAATTTTCAATGGGATACAGCCCAGTTGCTCAATACTGGGAGATCACTTATTGAATGTGGATATATGGTCCCCAAACCACAAGGGCCAAGGTACATTGAAATTAAATAAAATATGAATTGTACACTTACCATTTATTAGCTATTTAACTGGAAGAATTCTTTCTGGCCATGCTTTGTCCACTGGCTTATGCGAGCTGAAAATAGAGATTGTTATTATGTAATATCATATTTTATCCAATGGATACTAAATATATATGGGGAAACCAACATAAGATCATACGCCACTAAAATCGTATCCGATCCATATGACGTGATATCAAAAAATTTAAAATAAAATTATAGAAATAAAAAAATGATCTTAAAAAGAACAAAGAGACCTTTCAAATGAGGCATGGCTTATGTCTTAATAATTTTTCCTTGCATATATAGACCAGCAGAACAGAAAGTCGGATTTGAATTTAGCACATTTTCCTCTTAATGTTGGGCACATTTTGGGCTCTGTAGCACAATTTACATTTTTGTGATAAGACCGGTTTTCCTATGGCCCGGCTCATATATTATTAAACTATGGATATGTTTCAATTCATGAAATTGTTGGGACTATTCTTGCTGGCTATGAATGTGGACTTTCATATTTAGAATTTCTTTTTTTAAGTTTTGGAATATTGCCATTGCAAAAAAGATTCATATGAAAAATGGCTTTTCTGACAGATTACCAAAAAATAAACAATTATTTTTAGAGTATACAGTAAAACCTGTTTTTTTAGGTTTAAAGTTTTTTATTATCATTTAAACAAAACAAATTACAAACACAGCAAGGGCCGAAGCAATGCATTATTGGCCCTGGTAGTCAAGAATTTATATAATGTAAAGTGAAGTTGCAATGAGATTTAAGGATCAACTCGGTAATGCAGAACAGTATATAAAAATAAAAACTTACTCATTTAAAATAGTAACAATTAACTGCAGAAAACCTGCAGTCATTTCAACAATTTTCTGATTTGTCAGATACGATAATGAGCAATCACCGTATAACAAATAATTTACCCTGTCTTGCTGTCTGAGTTGACCAAACACGGTTAAATCAAAGGATGGCAGTTCCCCAAGTTCTTCCAAAAACAAGTTTCGCTGAACAATGAATAGAGGGCAGTGTAATAATAGGTGCATTGTAGACTGTGATCTAAAGCCACAATTACAACTTGGAATATCAATGTTTCTAAAATTATGTGTGAATAAATGCTGCCTAAAAATAAAGTCACATCGAGTCTTATTCAAAGTTGATTCAGTCTTCCTATCAAGATGCAATTTTGGAGTAGGTAGCTTTATTTTAGAATTTTGAATATGTTTCCTCAGGTTAAACTTAAAACAATTTCTAGATTGGATAGCTTTCAAATCACCAGGCAGTTTCTCCCATGCTGTTATACAAGATATCACTGTACCCTTTCTGATCTTGGCCTTACAGTGAGCTGGTATTCTAAAAGATCTGACTCTGCGTAACCGATTTCCATTATTCATTACATTATGATTTCTATATAAAGAAAAGGCCTGGTTTACATAGGAAGGCATTTTGTTGTTATTTATGACGTCATAAGTAAACAATAGTTTCTTTTCATCCCTCCTGGCCCCTAGGGACCTCCAACCTAAGCATGAGGTGACTTTGGTTGCATTTGTACCTTGGGTACATCCACTGACAATCAATGCTGCCCTATACTGAATACTATCCAATTTAGAAAGTAAATTTAAGTTTGCACAATCAAAAATGATATTCCCATATTCTAAGTGAGGTAGTATAAATGCCATATAAATCTTCTCTAGATGTTGTGATCTTAAGTTATGTTTTAGTGCCATAAGTGGGTTCAACATCCTGTTACATTTAACAATTATACTGTTAATGTGTTCTTCAAAGTAAAACCTGTCCGATGGAATACCTCTCTGTAGGGAAAACCTACGAACAAGGAATGCTTTTCAAAAGAACCAAATATTTTTCCATTGACTTACATGTTAACAGACCCTCTCTGTAGGGAAAACCTGTGAACAGGGAACAAGGAACACTATTTTTGTGAAAATTATGAAAATTCACCTGTGAACAAGGAATATGGAATATTGGTGACACTGTATATTCCATTATTCTTCAGAGGTGTGAAAGTCTTAAGCCAATATCTGATTCTAAAAAGCTTGGATTAATATGATTGAGATTAAGATAAGCCAATTGTTTACAAGATGTAGCATCCCACCCACTGTTAATTACCCTGATATATTTTAAAACTAATACTAATCTGTTTGTTACTAATTATCATGACACTAATTCTTCCTTTCAATAAACATAATTGCATCAAATCAGTTTTGATAATCTAGGGATTGGCACAATTGTTTTATGGAGATAACAGATAAGTACATGTGTCATGTTGAGCCAAATCTATCAACAATTTCAACTAGACATCATCATACGCCAGCAGCAGCGGCTAAAATCAACATCAGGAGAATGCTCCTTACCCTCAGCTAAAGGAGGGAGGTGGGTGACCTTCATACATCTTCCAAGATGTCAAAACAAAGTTCTAGCAACCAAGTATGGAGTCTGCATTGGTAAAATCAATAAATGCCCAAATATATACAAAAAATGCTTATTCGGCAATTCTGAGTTTGCTGAAAGTGTGGCCCCTCTCTATAGGGAAAACCTCTAAACAAGGAAACTTTCCTCCAGTCCGAAGAGCATTCCCTGTTCGCAGGTTTTACTGTAAATACAAACAAAACTCAAATTGACATCAACGGTCAAAACCAATAATCAGTCACATGCAAATGGTCCTTTTGATAAAGCCATAAAAAGTTGAATGAAACCAGAAATATGGATAATTCATAAAGCCCATCTCTGTTCATTTGATATACATGTTCATGTACCTCGCAAAATGTCTCCATATTACAGTATATATTCTCTATTTTAATTCATAAACAATGTTATTTTCTTGTTTTGGGAAAGAAATATGAAAACAGTAATGGCAAGATCAGACATCTAGGAGTTTAAGAGTTAACCATAACAAGCATGACCTCAGCCTCCTCTTGTATTGATTGCTTCACTGTTTCTGCTATTTTTCACATTTATTTCAGTTGCCTAGCAATAGACCAAGTATATTTTTGGCAATCAAGGCTACCATATTCGTTCCAAGTATCGCACTTGGAATTTTGGTTCTTGCAGATATGAAACAGTCGTTAGAGATCAAAACTGTATTATTGAGTAAATCTATATTGCATTTTCAGATTGCATAATGATTTGAATTGCCTTATGGCTTTGCAATGATCCAGGGGTTTCATATTCATATGCAGAATGCAAAAAGCGATTTCTCTAGTTGTTTTTTACCAAACTCTCTATGTTAAAATTATAAGTTTCAATCATCTTTTTACTGTTGTTTTCATACATTTTGCCTGTTTGCAGAAACTCCAATGAACCCAATAATACATAACATGTCCAACAGTTCATTTTGGTAAAACCATACTGTATTTGGCAGCCATTTTAATCATACAATAGAAACAACAATATTTCCATTCTCGACTACTTAAAAAGAACTATCAAACAGATAGATAGCAACAAGGATAAATTTTGGCTCATAAGTGCATCCTCTGAAGTTCACCAGATTTTTCAATTTTGAAGATCAGCCAAATTTTTCAATACTGCAAATCTGCCAAGTTAAGTAGCTGCCAATTGATGATTTGCGATCACCGAATGGATTCTGTCTTTTAGTGACGTCACAATTAGGTCACACAGCTTTAGATGCTTGATTTTGAGAGATTATCTTCTATATTATGTGCTTTATTGATTTATTTTTCACGAAAGCGTTCTATTTGACTAGATCAACATTCATGCTAAGCACATACCAAGTCTAAGGTCTTACTGACATGATTTAGATAGCGGTTTAGCGCCCCCCGATTTTGACAAAAACGGGGGGCGCTTATAGGCATCGATGTTTAGTATGAATTTCACCCAAACTTCGCATATATATAGACATACTCATGATCTAGTCAAATAGGCATACCTGGTAAATATCCGACCCATGGTTTTTATATAAGAAACGACAATATTTTTAGCTCAAAACTGCCACGTGTCCGCCATTTCGTGATTCCATCATGTCTAATATCATTTCTATATGACGTCATACCAATAAGACGAAATACGTGACAACAGTATCCATAAACAAAATTCCTGAATTCTGATCGCAAAAGGTCAATTGTTCAAAGCAGCAAATCCACCAAAATAATTAGTAGCACCAAATTAAGTAGGAGTACAGTAAAAGGTTGAATGAAACCAGAAATATTGATAATTCATGATGTCCATCAATGTGAATTTAATATACTAGATCATGCTTTTGAATGAATGAAATGTCAAGGAACACTAATAAACTATCAATTTCAAACAATCTCTATTCGTGTCTTGAAACACTGCAGAAAAAACTGTTCAGGTTGAAACTATAGTGTCTAATTATTAAAACTTTGTATTATGTCAATGCACAATTTGGCGCTATTATGGTAATAAACTCTGTTTATATCCACTCAACTCCTGCAACTGGCATTAGCCTTTGCAGCGTTAGATCAATCGGCAACCTTCAATATGATACATTCTTGGCTCTTAAGTGTTTGGTATGCATAACATTTCTCTGACTTGGACAGACACGGTCTAAAGGAATATGGACTAGAGGGGAGAGACATAGTTAACAGTTACCACTCTGGACTATATGAGAGAACAGAAATTCAGGGTTTCATGGTCATTTTTGTAAGAAAGAAATCGTGAAAATACCACCAGGAGACGGATATTTTTTTTCGGGAGTTTCTATTCTGATCATAACAACGTGAATGCTCTCATCTATCTTATAGGATCATAACATAAACACGGAAGAACCCAACATATAATTGGATAATTTTGAGGTTATTTGATTGATTTCTGATGAAGTGAGGTCGTATTAGGACATCTTTGATGCCAATTTCAATCTTCATTCCAGAAAATTGCACGATTTTATAGCCTTATATCAGTACATTAGAATAACTAGTCGAACTATTTATATGAAAATCGAAAATGTTACTGATAGGGCCAACCATAGAATAGGATAATCGGGACACATAAATCATGGATCTAAACACAAACTAAATGTATCTGTTGATGATACTGGATATGTAGATATCTGAATTGAGATCCTCAGATCAAAATGATATGTCTCGAATTGGTACGAGTTCAGTAGAGGTGATGGTTAGAAAGGCACAAATGCGATTCATGGATTAGTACGGAAAGGTCAATGAAACGCACAAATGTTGTTTCTTATGCTAAGGTAGGCTGTTGTTGAAAATATTGATTTGTTTAGATTACGGAAGAAATATTTGATGAAAGGGAAGCATGAGATAATCTGATTATGTACTGGGGAGTTTCAGATATAGGGTTTATCTATTTAGAAGCATATGCAATATATGACCTGGATGTCATTGCTTAAAGAATGATAAAAATAGCATTATTGGTCATTATATAACATCCTGCTGTTATACCAAAATCCTAACAAGTATGAAATAGAGGTTATTTACTTGGAGGGATTGTATATGGGTTTTCCTGAGGGATAATACCATATCTGACTCAGAGTATTGATGGAAAGAATTCAGTCTTGAAGAAATATTGGGATTAAGCGACCCATGTGTCATGTTCACCTCTGATTCATCAGATTTTTCCTGAGAGAAAATTATCATCGACGGGTCACATTTAAAAATTTAGAATAGAGTCAAAAGGAGTGGAATGAGCAGGAAATAAAGTAAGCGAAAATATAGTCAACATTCTTAATTACATAGAAAACCAGGAACATATTTCAGATTTCTTAATCAAGAGAAGTGTAATTAGGAATAAGATAATATGTCCATAAGTTATATAAACCTTGAGCAAGGACAACATAATGAGGCATTCATTGCCATTCAAGGTTGTCCTGACTGCTTGCTAATTATGCATCATTGTCTTCCTGAGACTGTTTTTGTTGGGGAGGGTATTCACAATGTGTAGCTTGTCTTTATTATGTGTCACTTTGATTTTGCTGTGTGATTTTGCTTTATTTGGGTCATTCATCGTTGGTTCCCACACTCAATCACGATGTTTTATCACAAATCAAGCATAGAGTAGATGGTAAATATCATATTGTGACATAGCTTATTCGCTAAGTTAAACACACAGTTCATCTCCCAAATTCTCCTTGAGGAGGTGTCCCAAATTCCAAAATCATGGGGATTTTTGATTAAGGTGTATGGGTGAGGACTGGTCCAAAACTTGATGAAGCAAGATGGCCAAATTTAGCACTTTTGCTGCCAATTGTAATAGCTACAAATTGACAACTAGCTTGACAAATCTCAAAAGTCAATGAAGTAGCCAAGGTCAGGAAAAATACGAGGAAAACAAAATTTGGATTTGAAAATTTTCTGGTAACCCTGGGGCCGCGCTTTAAGTTTGCACTAACAATGTAACCTTCTTGCTAGATGAACTGAACTAAATGATCTGAAATGTGCAAAAATTAAAGTGCTACTGCGTGAAAAATAATTGTTGAGAAATTAAGATCACATAGAGTATCTGATATATCATAGTGGGGAGAGCTGATGGATATTATATAAAGCCTACATGTAGTTAAAAACGAAATAAAAAAATCTAGAAAATTCAATTTGTAATTTCCACAATGACAGCTTAATACTTGGGTCAGTTAAAGATTACCTAAAATACTTGAACTATAAAAATATCAAACCAATTAAAATTGGCGATAAAATTGGTGATAGGCTATGGTGGTATCTTGTTGATTTTTATTGCATACTGTCCTAACTATCTTGATATATAGTGTATGTGTTTTGAAAATTCTTAAGTCACAATTGAAACATAGAAAAAATTTAGCTCGTTCACAAAAATTCCAATTTTGAAATTAACATGTAGGATTATGGAGATTTTTGAACAATGATGGTAATATACAATACAAATGAATTTGCTGCAATCTCTACAAAGGTATTTTTGATATGCTCAGATTTTAGGAGAAAATACAAAATATTATATGGTGTAAAACATGATTTTTGGTGAATTACACGACCCTTCATTAAAACTAGTTGTTGTAACATTTTTATACCACATATGGCATACAGTATTTGGAAGGAGGTATATATCCAAAGATTTAACCTGAGATAAAATACATGCTTGAATATAAATAGTACACAGTGTCAAAAATAAAAATCAAGGATTTTCTAATCAAGAGATATTTTTGATTGGTTAAAACATGTGTTTACAAAATATTTTGGACATACTAATAAAGAATACTTTAAAGGGACAAAGTCCTGAACTTAACTGACTTACACATTTTATTTTCTACTTTCAGATTTATCAGTACAACAGTAGCCTATGTATACAATGAAAAGTCCAGGGAGCCTGATCTGCCCGATATAGTAGTCCCAGAACCAGCACTTCCAGTTCCTGCCTCTAGAGGTCTCTGGCAACCTGGCAGCAAACTGGCATCAGCGGATGACGGAACAATTGATGAAAAAGACTCCGATTTAAATGATGATACCATTGCAGCAAAGCATGATGGGACCGTGAAAAGCGGTACAGCTGAAGCGGGCACGTTAACAGGTGAATATTCATACTATCTGAATACTATGGGGTCATCCTAGGTCATACTAAATACTACATAAGGTCATACTAAATACTACATAAGGTCATACTAAATACTACATAAGGTCATACTAAATACTAAATTGAATTACACTTAAAATCATTTAGTACAGGGTGGTCAAAAAAAACGGCAACCCTAATTTTTCCTCATATCTTTGTCATTTTTGGAAATTTGGTCCTGATATTTGGCACACATGTAGATCATTCAATTTAGTACTAGACTGTGTAATTTTATGAACATTGGTCTGATAGTCGCAATGTTACAGCACTTTAAACAAGGTGCCCCAGTTTTCCAATATCGTGCTGTAGGCAAACCTGCACATGTTTTCCAAACCTGTCAATGACATAACAGCATCCCTCAGCAAGTATGGCCTGAATGACACATGTGATCTTTATTTTGAGGTCAAATGTCTTTCTGGTGTAATTACATTACACTCTATCTTTGGGGTATCCCCACTGGTAAAGATTAAATGGGGCCATATCTGGGCTATGGGGTACCCATTCACTGTCTGTTGTACTGCTGATAATGTGGTCATTTAAGTGGTCTTAAAGCCAATATTGTGCATCATTTGGTGTATAGGGTATGGTTCTGTCTTATTGGAACCACTGTTGCTGCCTTTCAACCCCCCTGGGTTCACCTAAAGTCCCCAAGAACTCCATGGGAATCACAAAATAGAGTTTGATGTTGACAGTTATTGCATATCTGTTAGCATCACCAAAGGTAAAGGACCCTATCTTCTGAGAACACACTAAACTGTGCATCTGTCTATGTGAAGGTGCCTCCCCACTACTTCATAAAGTGCTTTGCTCCCCAAGAATACATAATTGTTATAGTTTACCAGTGCATCAAGTTGGAAATGGAGTCCATTTGGATAACAGTCCAGCTCAGACAGCCCGAAAGTGGCCATCTGGGGTATGTTGCTTAAAATGCAGTAATATTGTGACTATCAGTCCGATGGTCATGAAATATGGTAGGTTGGTAGGAAATTGAATGATGTACAAATGTGTAAAATATCAGGGAGTTATTCCTTAGAATGACAAAGATATTAGGAAAAACTAGGGTTGCCGTTTTTTTTGACCACCCTGTATTATACTTATTTGGGCAATACTAAATACTATCATGACACCATACTACCTCGCAAAAGGAGTGGTATCGATATGGAGAACTTTTTGAACACACGTTTTTCTTAAACCAGTCATTGAAAAAATCTAAAAATTTAACACATCGTCAATTTAATGGTCATATTTTGAATGGTAACAATATAATTTGAAAAACATATATATACTTTCATCTATATTGTTTTAGAAACACATCAAACACTTGTTTTGTTCTTGGTATCATGTTTCCAGAGTGAAATGAAACATCTTTCCGAACCCCATTGGAACAAAACGACATATACACAACATGTTTAGGTCTCTCAATATTGTAATTGTACAAAGGAAATTTGGGTTGATTTTAACCTTTAGCGTGCTGCCGGCGGACTCGTCCGCCGAGACTAAAATGTCTCTCACAACTGCCGGCGGACCCGTACGCCCGATTTCAAACTTTTAAAAACTTTACTTTTTCGCGCAATTCGTATTGTCCAATTAGATTGCCCGATTTATTCAGTGCCTAACATGACTTCCTGTTGACCTAGAAATGCGATATTTCGAAAAATAATTCTCAATTCAACAATTTAAACAGTGTTTAAGTCGTTTTTAGTGAACGAATCGTACAAAATGGTGGACAAATACGATCACAACGAAAATGTGGAGGAAATGGATTACGATTTCGAGCTCTTTAGGCTCTTGGAAGCCGATAACGGTCATCGAAAATAGAAGCTAGAATATTTTCTGAATTGAAAAATTGAACATTTGATCGCTGCAAATTCAGATTTGGATTCTGACCAGACGAAGAGGCGGAGCGGCGGATTCCGGAGGAGTATTCATGGTATATTTATGCCCAGTCGTGTTAATGTACGAAAAAATTCATGAGAACATTTTTTTCATGAGCCAGGCCACTGTGTCTTCCCTTTGTGAAAATTTTATCCAGATTCATTCAGTAGTTATTGAGATATTAATTATTTAGTCCAGGCATATCATTTTTTGCACTCTTTGAAAAATAAGCCAGTTGCGTGGGATATATTTGCTGAAATAAGGCAGCATGGTAAAGGTTAAAAAAGTATCTTGTTAATGAAATAAAAGGTTTATCTTGATTTTTATCTATTTTGGGGGATTTTGTTTTAATTTTTTGAATACTTTTTTTAAAATCACCAAAAATTCCTTTGTATAACTATAATATTGAGAAGTCTAAAAACATGTTGTTTATGCTATTTTGTTCCAACAAGGTTCGGAGAGACATTTTATTTCATTCTCAAGAATTGGTAGAAAGGAGCAAAACCAATTGCACAAAAAAAAATGTTAACAAAAACAGTTATATAAAATATTTCTAAATAATTTTCGCATTAAATTGTTGTCAATGAGTCAACATTACATAAAAAAACGTGTTTTTTTACAGAATGTTTTCAATGATTGGTTTAAAACAAAAACATTGTTGAATTCAGTTCTCCATATCGATACCACTCCTTTAGATAAAAAAAATTTAATTTGTGAAAAGTTTTCATTTTAAAAAACAATGCATCAATGGTCACCTTTTCAATGAATCAAGGGCTGATCCTTTAAAGTTCTCACTATTTTATAATGCAACTACACATTGTCACATAGGTGGCTTGTTGGATTTAATTACAGCTGAATAGCCTTTTTAATAAATAGGTATACTTTAAAATAATAGGTTTTAGTTATTCTGTAATTGTTATATACTTCCAAGATACAGGTTTCAGATGTAGTGCATTCAAAATTGTAGGTTTCAGAGTCAGATGGGTTTCAGAAAAAAGTCTCATTTAATCTCTAAAATGTAAACATTTCAAAATGAAACCAGAAATGAGATCAGTTTACCTAAATAATTACCTGACACGATTTCGAAATCCCTAAGTACCTGTACATCACCATATATGTAAAACTTGAAAAGCTACTGTAAACTTCAAACAATTCAGTATCATTTTACCTCTTAAAACAATTGGGTTTTTTATTCATTTTCTCGAAAGGAATTGACAAATGTAAAGTGCAATTCAAATGATTCATGGCTGTTTGATGATTACAACATAAGTCACAATTATAAAAATCAAGTGATATCTTTAAGTACTTTCCAGATTTTTTCTAAACCAAATAACTTTCGATGTGTCAGTCACAATTTTTTATGTTAATGTACCTTGAACCTGACCCTAGTTCTTAACTTGCCCCTGGTGACAGTGAATGATTCAGTTGTCATAATATTACATGATGTCGTGTCAGACTTCACGATGCCTATGTTTTAAAATGTGAAATAGAGGAGAAAAGAGGAGAAACAAGGAAAAAGGAAACAGATTTCTATTTAACGCGGTACTCTTAATAAGATAGAATTGGCTGAAAATGTTTGCATTTCTCTTAAATTTTAAAGCAAATAAGTGTATAATTGGAATGGCCAGATATTAATGTCTTGGCATAGGGCCAGAGCATTGTCATGTCAATGTTGTTCTTGGCTTAGTTCCCAGTGCAATTGTCTCACAATGTTGTTCATTAGAGGTCAAATGTTGTATTCTATTTTTTCTCATGAGATGTTCTTTAACATTATCTTTGTAATTATGCAGAAAGTATCTGGTTATCAAAATCTCTGTTCGGTGAAAAGCCCTAACTTTGAACACTATTAGCCTTTTCTTCCAGTGTGCACTTGAGGCAGGTTTTACTTTAGGCAATAACCCAGATGCGAGTAGAAATAATCTTGATTTACGTCATTAAAAATTCAAACTTACTCGCATTTGGGTAATTGTCCTCATATTTTTTATGTTCACACGTTTATGCTGCCATCTCTTTATCATAAATGAAACCACAAATACAATGCTGAAAATTAAAATTGAAAATAAAAAGATAAAAATATTGTGACTCGTGCTGCCATCTTTAAATGACATATTAAGTTAATCAGAACTCTGGTTTTGTAATTATCAGGAATCAATAGTCTGATAATTGAAATTGAAAATAAAATGTCTCGACTCGTGAGTCGTGCTGCCATCTTTAAATGACATCGAGTTAATGTGAGCTTTTGGTTTTGCAATTATCAGGAATCAATAGTTTCCATGTACATCAGTATCAGGCATAGTAATAGACCATTGATATATTACTGTGCCATGCGCCTTGCCTCCAAATTCTCTCTACATCATAGATTACCATTTCATTTGCATTACATAAAACATTGGCCTTTTGTGTTCTCTGACTTTATCAAAGAAGAAAAGGTTCAGAAGGAAATAAACACATTCACACATAAAGCTTATATATTGATCTTTACGAAAATGAAAAGAAAAGGTTGATACTTCTTTCAATTAATCCTGAGAGAAAAAAGATATAGGCAAGATTGCTACGAAAGATTGGCCGTTATTACTTGATTTAACCGTTCCTGAGAGAATGAAATGGAAACAGTTCAAGGATATTTCATCAGCAAACTGATATACTTCGTTAGATGCCGCAAATTGGATTTCGTCAGTCGATACTACAAGAGGAGCAAATGATCAGTATTCTAGAGGGTTCTATTAAAAGCAGTATTATCAGAAATAAGCTCGATGCTTATACTTTGCTTTATCTGTTAGCTAAAGAGAGGTAGAAAATATATATAGACTTGTGGCATAACTGTACATATAGCCTAAAACAGTAAGCTACATTTTTTCGAGTCACTCATATTTGGGATTCATGGATGATCATTAAGATCATGTATAATGTTTCTATAACAGAGAGGATTAAAAATAAAAATTGTGATGTGTACCTGTAAAAAATGCAGCTGGATACATGGAATAATTCATATAAATCCTGAGATAAGATCATAATTGGAAATTAATCAAATTGTTAACATTCATTATGTATAAGAGGATTATAAAGACGAAATATCCGCTTTCTAAGTTCATTTTAACCTGGACTTCAGTTATATATGGAAATACCACGTTAAACAGCTATCCGGAATTACCACATGCGTTAGAAATATATGTACGGTAGGTATACTTGTATGGTAAGGGAAAGGAACAAAGTATCTATGTTATATATGAAAATCCATGGTATCTCATTTGTTCTTAGCTCATAAAACAGAAAAATGTGATGAGTATCAGATTCAGAATCTATGGTAATACATACCAGTATATTTTTATCAATCAAATATACCTATTCAAGAAGTGTAACTGAATTCATATTTTGTATTTTAAAATATCTTTGGAAAGAGTGAAATCAGCAAATAATAAACCCAACAAGTGTGTAGTTGACTCTATCAATATAGAACTGACTGAAAAATGGTTTACTTATTCAAATTAAAAAAAAAGCAAGATCAGATTTATATTTATGTAGGGGTTATATAGTATGCATTATACATTGAATAACTGAATATCGGATGTGGTACTAAAAGCATATTTATTTTAGCTTGGAGGGCAGTAGAATTGCAATTATAGCATATATCACAATAATATTGATTTTTGAGATCTATTAAATGTGTACAGATACAACTAATTAAACATCTAATCAAATCAATTGATGCACATGTGGACACTTCTTACATCAATCCAGATGCATAAGTTAGCAGTGTACAGTGAAATTTGTTAGTACCTCAATTGAAATACTCAATTCCGACTGGTTGATAACCGGTCAACAATATGTACTGTTGACTGCTACTCCGGTCTTGGTCAACAGTACTTTCAAGGTTTACAGTATCGGTATAAAATTTTGCCAGTTGACCTCAAGAGAGGTCTACAATTGTATACTGTATATCTGAACACCTCACTAAACTGAACACCTCTCAAGCTGAACAATTTTCTTGGTCCCAATTTTGTTATCTCACATTACAGACTTACATATCAAGAGAACCTTAAAATGTGAAGACCTGCTAACCCAAACACTGGATTGGCTCCAGTGACGTTCAGATTAGACAGGTTTTACTGTAATCTTTTCTTCAACTATAAGGTAGACCAATAGACCATCATGTATACATTGAAAATATATCCCTCCAAGACCTCAACAAATGAAAAAATAACCTGAATAGTTGGAATGTTTAATCAATTGAAAGTTGATCAATCGACTCTGAATCAGATTGATGGTCTAATTGTCAATGGAATGTTAGTAGATGTAATGTTAATTAAAATGGAATGTTATCCAATGAAGCTTTACTTTTTCATTTCTGATTGATGCATCTCTTTGGGGACAGACCTGAAATACTCTGGTTCATAATTCTACTTTTGGTATCACAAAAGGAAGTGTAATACTTTTCCATAGTAGACTGCATACTAATGGCCTCATGTTTTAAGACATTCAACATTGATCTCTAGAGGGTCATACGAGAGTTTGGAATATTGTGACATAATAAAATGCAACTGTATTGGTTACTTAATATTCAATCTAAGCACTTTTTGACAGTTATTTTTTGAAAAGCAAAGTGATATGAAGAGTGTGAAATGAGCAAGGTATAAAGTAAACAAGCATAAAAATCAAACAGCTCCTTCACATTTAGGGGAAAAATGTGTGAAATGGGCACAATCATAAAAAAAATCATTCACATATAATTAATTGTTTTATGTCTCTGTTCACATGTGTCAAACATTATCAATTATATATATGGTTAATCTGACATTTTATTCATAAAACATGATTAGTTATGACATTCACACCTATTTGATGCGCAATATCCTTTATTTATCCTAATGATTTTTACAATGACACTATAATAAGACATAGAATCAATGGCAGTCATAAACACCATAATGCTGTGAACTACTTCTCAATAGCTTTGATGTAAACACATGTTAAATATAAAGCATTATTTGCAGATCTGTGTAATTAGAGGGATTTAGAAACACAAAGGTTCCTGTGTTTTCTAATAATCTTAAAACCTTTATAGTATCTTCATATATTTTTCTTCAGACGAAAGGAAAATTTTTTTGATTTTAAAGATTATACAATTTAGTTTTATCTGTATTTTATCATGGACATCATGTGTATTATAAGCACTTGTGCCAAAGGGAAAAAAAGAGATAGATTAATGGCATTAATTAATAGTTTTTCGGAATCCTGTTATTGCTTTTTGCAACCAATGAGAAAACCTCACAATTTCCATTGCTTGAAATGCAAATTAGAGTGGAAAAGAGTGAAATCAGCAAGGAAAATATGCATAGATTCGACATGACCAAAGTTAAGATCTAGGCCCAGGAAATATTTGTTTTCTCATAGAAATAATTCATTGAAGCAGATCTTCATTAATATAGAATATAATCATCTGAATCATACACCCTTCCCTGAGGAAAACCACATAGTTGTTATGGTTTTGAATAAATGGGTGTACTAGGTGACCAAATAAAAAGTATCACAACTTACATGTGAAACATCACAGCCTCATATATAAGTTCCTTTGTAGTTGCATTTTTGCACGACAGAGATGCTGTATCACAATTCACAGCTTAAGGCAAAATCTAAAATTGAGAAATGTATGAAAAAGTAAAATCAATGAATGTGAACACCTGTCATACTGTCATATGAACAAACACCTGTCATATGTACGAACACCTTTAGTCAGTTCGAGCAATGTTGGTTTACAAACACTTAATATTTGATTATGATCTGATTTTAAATATTTAAAAAAAAAAACATTACAAATTCTATTTTCAGAAGAACCTATACTGTAGGTTCTTTTAGATTCAGGATTTTATGTAAGAATCTAAAGAATTCAGATTTCAATAGTAAGAGGTGTTTACTTTGAGAAACGTATGCTTACCAAAGCTTCATAATTAGCATTGCATCAAGCCCCTGTATTGACCAGGACTTGATACAAGACTTCTACCTAATAGGGCATTTCATGTGTTACTATATGAATATGTTTTACTTGCTGCAAATCACTTTTCTTTACAAACTGAAATTTCTCAAGAGATACGGTTGCCATAGTAACAATAAATATTACAGCAAAAGTAAAATCAGGGATTATTACGAGTCATTCCAAAACAATAGAAGATTAATGATCATTAAAGCATTTCAGTGCTCATCCTTGATATTATTTTGCGATTAAAGCCATTATTGTGTAATAATGTGATATTAAATGCCAAAATCACATAGATTAATCCTATTAGACTTATATTAATCAAGCCCCTAAGTTGCGCAGTGATCAATCACATAGTTCTACAACTCTAGGCTCTGTGATTCAAAGAACACTGTAGAAGTTTTAGTGAATAGAACAAATTAGACTTTAGCATTTACAAATATTGTTGTTTGATGTTGTATTCACCACTATATTTGTTTTATGACATATCGATACAGTAATAGTTTGCTTGTTTGAAATTATTGGAAGAACAATCAACTTAACTAAACTTATTATGGATAGCATCAGAAAATACGTGAAAGTTCAAAATATTTCAATCATACTTTTTTGTTTTCAGACGTGTGTAATAGTGGAGATTTACCAGAAGTCGAGATTGTATCCCTCGTAGAAGAACAGATTCCAAAATACAAACTACGAGCTGACACCCTCACAGAATTTGGGGGCTATAACAACGAAGATTGGATTCAAACACCCGTTCTGCAGCAAGACATTGATTTAGACCTGACACATGATCAGATTGATGCAACTCTGCAGTATTTCAGTAAGTCATTTACCAAACCTCATTTTTCTTGCCTGTGCATTTCCAGACAAACTGGTCGATGAATTGATTTAATTTGATTTGATTGATTTGAATTTTCGGGGATGTTTCTTGGTTTGACAATCTAGAACTGTTGCTTTAGTTATTGGGCTTGTTGGGTCAGTCTATTTTAAGCTGGCTATTTTTGATGTGTTTTTTCCATTTTGACCAGCTGCTCTCAGAACCTTAGATCAACTTCTGGATATGAGGGACGGATATTTCCTGGGATATAGTGTGATCTGTAAGGGATAGTGTAAGGGGGGCCTGGTAGAGTATGTAATCTGGCTTATTTAGGGAGGCCTAGAACAAATAATCATGGTTAGTTCGGCATGCATACTGATGTCTAAATATTAGGCCTCTTGGACCACCTTAGGGGATTCAATATGTATGATATCTCCCTGATACATAATTTAACAGTTTGATTTTGAATTTCATACCTTGGAAAAATCAAGTTTGAGAGAGCTAAATTGTTTGCTTAATGATAACAAAAACAAAGCGCTTTCTGTGAACTTTCATAGCTTCGGTCACACATAGTTAGCACTGCACAGAAGTCTGCTATCAAAGCAAATCTAAATTATTTCTCTGCTCTTGCTCTATTTCACTCTTTTTCTCTGTAAAATTTGAACGAAATTCATCATTTTCTGCTGTGTCTATACAATTTTGAGTCTTGGCTACATGCTTGTTTACCCATTTTCTTACGGATTCCACTCTTTTCCACTCTATTTTGCATTTTAAAACATGATCTCATGGTTTTTTACTCATTGCTGATATCTGCAGTGCTGTTTACAAACGTGATGTTATGTAATTAACTAAAAACGTGAAACATTTTTTTTAATAATCAAAGTATACTTACTGATTAACATACATGTTGTTTGCATTTTTATCTGCAGATATTATCGAGATTACACTCAGTCATGATTTCATGCATACACGCCACCTATTGGTGACTTATACTGCCCTGCATATTTCATTGAATATATTGAAATTGCATGCTTACGTGATGTTTACGGAGTCATGTTAAGGTTATTATCCAGGTATTCAGGATTCCACATAATTCAAATCTAAATGGCGGAATGAATTACGGACAAATTGTCATGAAGTTAGTTTTAATTTTCCCATAAAATGGCATACATGTTGACTATCAGATAGTTTGTCATAAAAGTTGCTATAAATTTTGCTGGTCATTGTCAAACATAAAAGTGGTTACACCAAACGCCCTGCAGTAATGAAGTAGGTAGGGATGCACCACCTTCTCAAGGTTTGAAAATAGTTTTGCATTCAGTAAAAAATGAGGAATATTATGAAAAATTGGTACATTTTGTCAAAACTGAATTTTTAATTTTTTTTCTGGGGGAAAACAATGTCTTGTGAGATACCATCCAAGTGTGTTCTATCATTATGGAATATAAATCAATTAATGAATTAGTCAATTTTTGAATTAAAATGTCTGCTTGAATCATGTGTACTCTTAATTGTCAAAATAACATTAATTACAAGACAACAAAAACATCATGACAATATAAAAATAACAGGTTAATGCGTATGCTAGAGTGCATTTGCATATTATGTAGTTCAATTTAATCATCATTCATGTGAATCATAACAAAACAAGTGATAAAAACTTCCAGGGTTGAAAATGATACATTTTGATCAGTTTGACCTTCTGATCATACTAATTGAAAGACATGGGCTGCATTCAAAAATAGCTAGATTAAATAATGCAAACAACTTTGTTTTCAATTCAAATGACGTTTTTGCCTCAAAATTTAAGATTTACAAGCTCATGTCTGTTACAGTGCTCTAAAGTACTAAAACCCAATTCAAAGTACCAGTACATAAAATCGTATTTAAGTCTCAACTATTTTTGGGGTTTCCTCTCTAAAATTTGAATAAACTGCACCAATTTCTTGCAATCTTATACAATTTAGAATGTTGTCTACATGCCTGTTTATTTTATTCCTTGCTGATTTCACTCTTTTTCTCTATTTTGTATTTTAAAACATGACAACCATGAAATTTTATTTCTAGTAGAAGTAAAAAGCATTTCAAAGTTATGGTCACCGGTTCATTTAAAACACCTGCAGCGTTCAAGCTACGTGTGATCTCACATGTAGACAATCCAAATGTCATTGCCACTTAATCAAATATCAAGTAAAATACCGTTATGAATCAAGTCAAGAAAAACCACTCTCAAAGGATTTCTCTCAAACTATTGTACAAGAAGATATTTCAAGAAAATCAGGGATTTCTGATTCTTATTATAAGGGTTTTTATTGTTTTGTTTATGATCAAAAATTTTGTAAGGGTTTATTTAATATGCTAAGTCATTGTAGCGATAAAATTATTGATTTAAGTGTTGTCGTTCACATAAAGATGGCAGCATGGGTATCAGTGCACTATTATATGTAGTTTATTAAATACAATGTGAAAAACCAATAAATCTTTAATAGTAAATAATCTTTTAAGTTATAATTTTTATGTTTTTAAGCAAAATGGAAGTATAACTTGCACAAATAAGCTGAGAAAGTTTTGAATGTTAAAATCCAAAACTGTTGGAATTAAAGCGAGAAATTACTTTTTACATGCAAATACCTCAGCCCATATTTAATACTTTTAATTCCAACTACTTATATCATTTGGAACCTTTTCTAATTACTCTGGTTTCTCTTCATCCACGCATAAATCTTTCGCCTTTTACTAAAGATTTCCGTGGAGAGGAACATTATAATGAGTCTATAGACTTATTTTTCTAACCCCGAAAGGGGTAACTTTACAATAACATCAAGTTCTCCAACCTTACAAAGTATCCTGCTACAGACTGAATGTAGAAATCTCACATACATGTTAAAGACTCACCCCCGCTATAAAAGGCCTGAATCAGTTGAAAAAACATGGCTGAATTCAAAATTTAGACAAAATCTGAGCTCACTGACATTTTCCTCATTTTCTCTAGTTATAGAAACCCTATCACTCTATAAATTGTCACAGTTATCTATGAATATAGGAGGCATTGAAACATGTTAAATCCAGTCCAAGATATTATTTACTTTTGTAATTATTACTGTTTAATTTCTGATATTGGAACAACTGAGAAGGAGGAGCCTATTTTGAAATGAGCCAATCACAACAGGCGATCCGTGCATATTTAGAGGTCAACAAAAGCACATGGCCTAAAATATCTGCAGTAAATGAAGTATTATTGATATTAACTTACCCTGATCCTGGCTGAGGCATTTCAAGTGATGTGATCTTTATATATCCAACAGTGATAGTTAATCCAATTACATGCACATAGTCATGTTGTATTTATATGTTATTAATCTTGTAAATAATCTATGGAATGTGGTAAAGTATAAGTATATTGTATAATTAAAATATAGAATCCATCCATTTGTTCCAAATATTGTTTTTGTAATTAGTTGTGTAGTCCTTCAAAACTTTTCTTTGTTTGAAGGGATTCAGTGGATCATCAATTTCAGTAATGCTGGAATAATCACGGTCTACATTTTCATTCCAGTGGACGACAGCTAGATTAGTTCTTATTTCGAATTGTTGCTTTTTAAAGACAACACGCTTATCATGGAAAATATTCAACGTATTGTTGAAGCTCTCAACATAAAATGTGTCCATAGCTTCTGTATAATGTTCAGCGTGTCTATAAATTTCTGTTTTTTTAATTGATGATAATAATAATTGTTCTGCAATGGGTGAGGTGATTCTAATTTTCTCTAATCTGTAGTTGATATTTGTTTTACAGCTTGATATGGCATCGCAATTTAAATGGTTGTCCTTATAATGGTTTGGAATTTGCTCTAGTTTCATCCTGATTGTATTCGGATTCTTATCACAGTTTCGAATAACTTGCTGTGCTCTTTTTCGTGCCCCATCGGGTTTGTCTATGAGTTCCGAGTGCCACGTCTCGCCATCTTTATATTTGGGCCCCTTACAAACTTTGTTTATTTCACGACTGAATGACTTTGCCGCATGCCATGTGTCATTCTGGTTTAAAGTTTCCTTGCCACCAGGTCCTCTGTGCTCACGGATTATTTTATTGATTGTACCGTTGTTGTCATGGGCATGAATATTTATTTTAACTTGTTCAGCATCAAAAAATTCATACATCCGTTTAGTACCCAATGCCTCATGCTTTTGAGATGACATTTCATCTTCCTTTGAAACATGTTCAGAACGTATAACTCTGTGTTTGTTGTGGCCCAAACATATCACATCACAATCAAACGCATTTCTTCTACCACCATGTCGAGCATCCGTCATGATATTGATACCATTTGCCTCGACATCAGGATACGTCCCCTTTTCTTCATCTAAGGCAGCTTTGCAAGATTCTTTCATCGCTTCACTGATATGAGAAGATAATTCATTTGTATAAGTCTTCTCTTTTCTCCAACCTAGATGGCCCATACCGACTGCTTTAACAACATTCTCATATTGTGAAGGCAGTAGCCCACTTGTCAACTGTCCAAAGAAAAAACGAAGATTGACGTAAGCCTCGCTATTTGGTAAGTGGGGTGAGGAAGGCCATCTTACATAATGTTCGCTGACCTGGCATTTAAAGGCAATTGTTGCTGCATGTCCATGTAATACTACTTCTTGCAACTGAAGTTCCGCTTGACATATTCTGCTATGATGTTCAACTAAACTTACAAGTTTTTTGACAGTTTTTTCAGTTGTAAAAAATATTGGTTGCTCAGTTTCATGTCTCTCTAGTGGTGTGTACCAAGACTCTGGCTCAAGATTGCCTTCAGATGATGCTGAAGTATGTGTGTTGCTACTTGCAGATGGCATATTGTGTGTTAGCCAATAGTCTAATGCTATTTCTATGGCATCTACATTGCCATTCAGGTGTAAAAACTTCTTTATTTTACTCGTTTTTCCAAGCAAAGTTTCCTTCTTCTCTTGACCTCCTGCACATTCAATTGAGAATCTTGAGGAACGCCCATGCTTTTCTCTATATTCCTTCTTTTTCTTAGCTTTACTTGCCATCATACAGTTTAGGATTGCTACAATGTGTGTCTTGCCTAGTAACTGTTAGTAAGATATGTGAAAAGGCACAAATGTAACAGTTGAAAACACATGGCAATTTAGGCAAAGGGTGTACCTTAGGGATGTGACAGTGTGGGAAATATATAACCATAATTATATTTATTTTAGTTATTAAGCTAGGGAGTGCAAAAATGATAAGCCATATTTTATTGTTGCATTATAACCACATTTCTTTTTTGTTCTTACTCAAATTCTAGCCATAATTTAATGATGAAAGTTCAGAAAAATAAAAAATCCAGGTAACTGTTTGCAACTTATGCCATGAGGCACATAAGTGGTACAGCCCCAATTAAAAATCTCAGAGGTCTAGGATTTGCCTGCTTTCACCACTTAGCTATAAAATTGAAAAATTGGGAAATTCAAGAGATTTTCTACATGCCTCATTGACAAAGTCAGGGAGTCATGTTTATTAATTATCAATCATGGTCACATCAATAGAAACCTAGATTTGGACCTTACAAGAGTTCATGTGGATGTACCATATCATGAACACAGGGGTGAACAAATTACACTCTTCCACATATGAAGATTATATGTTAGATTTCTGGTGACATTCAACATTTAATGTACCTTCCCGAGTGAGTATATCTGAGATTCCAGATGATGAATCCACCAGAGAGTATTTATTATTAAAACCTCCAAGAATTGGAGAAAGCCTTGGTTTTCCCATAGTAATATACATTTATCAAGCTGCATTTCACTGGTCTTTCAGATTCTAAAAACTAAATCTATGATCCAAGAAACAGTGTCATTTTATGTTTGAAGTTCAAGCAGTGAAATGGAAAGCAGAACTTACAGCTTGAAGATAAATGTAACTGAGGAACAGAGGTTAGTGATAGAATCCCTATATGATCACTATGACTGGAACTTTGACCCCATTGAGGACAGCTACAAGAACAGTAGGTTGAATAATACAGAAAAAACAGTAAATGTGAATAGAAGAAAAGCAGCAAAGAGGAAAACATCAGCTAGTATCTCTTCAGAAACAGTAGCAATTTGTTCTTTAGAAACAGTAGCCACTGATTCTTCAACAGAAGACGAAAGTCAAGCAAGTCAGTCAATCAGCATTTTGACTGGTATGATACCACAACATGTATCTACAGAGCCTCCGCAGCCTCCTAACAATGATTCCCCTAGTTCTAATGAAGAGTCACATGATTGTCCGCATTGTTTCTGGAACCCATGTGTTGTCAATGAAGCCAAGTATGAGCCATTTTGGAGGACAACAAATGCAACTCCATCATTGTCAAACATTATAACAAGGAGAAAACTGTACAAGGAATTTTGGAGAATGATAAACAATCTAGGACTATGGAGACATCCTAACTATTTAACCAAAAAGGCAGCTTCCAAAAGTAGTGACAGAAGTATAATATACCATAAAAGGGAGATAATGCCCACATGTGTTGTCACACAAGTGAGAGAATGGTTCCCGAATCCACCTGGCATTGAATATAAAGGACATGTTTACCAGTGAATGGATATAAGTTCAGCTAGACTTACACAATGAAATATTCTTATTCGGATTAATTAAATATAATAGTATACACATTAACTATAGTAACTACTATTTGGATTATATGCTCTTATAATATTGTTTAGTGGATTATTAAATGAGAAACCAATGCATATATATGTGAGTACAAAATTTTACTGCTATGTTATTGTTTACTATTTTGGTGGCCATTTTTAAAAATCTTGTTTTGAAGGCTGTGATTGGCTCAATCGGTGTGAATTTCTATTGGTTAATGAAAACTACTTTTTGATTGGATAACAGGACCCAGGGTCTTGGTTCTGTGTCTTTAAGCTCAACAGAAGGAAATGAATATCTTACATTTCACTCAGGAACTACATTCTCTTTTCAGGGGAGGAGGTTTTAGTGTAAAATGCTCAAGAATTATTACTGTAGGAAACATGGTGAAACATGTGAAACTTATGAAAACTCAGTTAATATCATATGTAACTTATAGAATTAACTTGAAATCTGATAGATTAAGATAACACTTTGTGATGGATTAGAGACAATACAACATTGTTATTGTGCCAAGTATTAGTATATCACATTTCCAAAGGAAATATATTTTTATATAGAACTTTGTGTATTTTTGATTTGTTTTGCAAAAATCATAAAGTATGACCTTGAATCTTATTAACTTTTGAATAATTCAGCTTTGAAATTGTAACAAGATGTTTTAGGATAATACCATATTGGATTTAGATTGAGTAATTTTTCCTTTTGAACGAGGGTCCAAATGGTAAATATACTTTTGGGGACCACGGCTTTGAAATAACAAGCTTAATAGCAAACTTATAAAACAATGTGTTTGCACAACATGCTTATGAGGGCTTATAAAATAATGTGTGTACATACCATTATATTGCATCTATAGAATACAAGAAAAATAAATATAACTAGTTGAATTGAGTCACTAAGTGAAAGCAAGGTCAGGTATGAAGAAAGTAAATGTTGCGATTGAATGAATAGTCTCAGAATAAATGTATACTTAGTGCTAACTAAACATACCAAATTGAAATTGAGAAGAATTGATAGAGAAACAAGATTTTACATCTCTAAATATTAAAATATCAACAGGAATAGGAGGTATATATTTGGAGATTTATAGAGGGATGTATCTTGGTCATGAACAACTGTACAGGTAAAAAACTGAAATATTTTGAAATATTGCTGTGATGGTCATATTTTAAATGTAAAATAGAGTGTTAAGAGTGGATTTAAGCTAGAAATCAAATAAAAAAATAAGTGGTACTTTAAATTGTCAAAATAAAAGAAAAAACTCCAATATTACTTTTGTAATTAATTATATAGTTTAAATTAATCATAAATGAACAGAAATGTTTATTCATTTCATAGAAAGTTGGGAGTAAATTGCTTATACACCCAAATTATGATTTTTAATTCACGTTTGTGTGTTCATTATTCGGTGCAGCTATATAAAGTACATCCCATTATCTCCTAAAGGAGAACTCTCTGGGTTTATATAGCCGGGAGAGAATTTTTTATTGAAGGCTTCCGTCCACAATGATCTGTATACTATTATTCAAAGGAGAAACTTCTTAACACTGTCCCTTCAGAAATTTGCATTTTTTCAAAATTTTGCGAATGAGATTGTGGATTTTGCGATATAAAAAACTAAGGATTTTGAATCAAGATTTTGTGATTAGAAAATTGTGGATCTTGCGATTTAAAAACTAAGGATTTTGAATCAAAATTTTGTGATTTAAAAACTATGTATTTCGCGAGGATTTTGCATAAAAAATTGAAATTGAAGAAAAGAGTGTTCAAGGAGGTAATGAAATATTTTGATTTTGCAATTTTATGCATCAACTACAGTAAAAAAAACTTAAGATTTCTTGCTTTTTTCATTTTTTGCATCAAATTGGGAATTTCGTGAATGCCACCTGAATTTGCGGAATTGCATTGCGATCGCAGAAACGCAAATTTCTGTAGGGGCAGTTGACATTCAAAAGGGACAGTATACATACATGTGCAGCCCATTGTCTCTTAATAAGGAGGTCTCTAGATTATTAAAGTTTACATGACATCATTATTTTAGGTCACAAACATTCCTAAGTGTGTTACATGTACATTGTTAAAGATAAGGTTATCTACAATATTGCAGTTCTTTGTTGTTGATGTCCTGATATTGTCATTTCAAGAATTATGTAGACGCATTAAAGAGACTCAAAATATTTACTTCCCTTTGATTAGGATAAACAAATTCACAGTTTTGATGCTAAAAGGGTCTCAATGACCTCAAATGAGATGTCATGGGATTTCATGGATGGTGGAATATAAAATAAAAATCTGACATGTAATAAAAACTACCCATAACATTCTGTTAATGCCTTTTTAATTGAGGATCAGTTTAACCTGAATGGCTGAAGCTGGATTAAAGGATTATCTCTTATCCAAAGAGTAGAGGTAAAACTCTCTTAAAGATGAGAAATCAGACTTTTGAAAAGGGTATGTAAACATAAATCATTATGTTAATATCAATTTTCATTTTATTCAAGCAAAGTTATACTTGAGAAAAGTAAATAGTGCTGTGATGAAATGTGTTTTGTTCAGAGGGATTTGCTTCTCCAGGGAGCTGCTCCTTCTCTAGTTAGACTGTATTTTAGCTAAATTGAGCAGGAAATCTTTAGAAATATTTTGGCATATCAGTGTATAATTTCTAAGTAAGTAAATTATCAATCTATATTCTGAAGGTGTCCCTCCTAAGTCTGAACGGAAATAACTCTATCACCTCTCACCTTAATTTCTAAGTAAGGTGACGGTTTCTAGACAACTCATCCCAAGACAACTCATCCCAAGACAAGTCATCCCTAAGACAACTCATCCCGAGACAAGTCATCCCTAAGACAACTCATCCCAAGACATCTCATCCCAAGACATCTCATCCCAAGACAACTCATCCCAAGACATCGCATCCCAAGACAACTCATCCCACTAGTAAAATTGATAAATTATTTAATTTGTCCTCTATAGTATATCCCTTTTTCATTTTTAAGATTACAAAGTGATATTTGATTATACACTCAATTTTTAATATTGATAATTTTTAGCATTTCGAAAAGGCACTTGAAAGTTATGTTCTACATCAAGTATCGGTATTTTTTATTTATTTTGGATTATTTTCAAATTCTCAATATATTTGAGAATATAGAATTGAAGATAAAAGTCAAAGACATAATTTCCAAATTCAATCATCATGATTCTTAATGTTTAAAATTGGAAATCTTATTTAAGAATAAGCCAAATATGACATATTGGAATTAAACAAAATATTTTAAAACAAAGACTGCATTAATCTGGGAGAATTCTTCTGATAATACCCCAGATAATACATTCTTACTGCATAAGTCCTAATCTGACACCCTTTTTTTTGTTGTTTAAAATGTATTTATTTTAAGAGGATTGCCCAGAAGCATTTCGCTTATCGAGGGGCTCTCCTCTCTTTATTATTTACATTATAATTAGAGATGTTGGAATATAGTATAATAATTGAAGTTTAAATTAGTAAGTGTGTTTGACGATTATCATGGAAAACGTCCAGAGTTTTTTATGTAGTTTTTTCTGACACCCTTGATGATCTATCTTTGATTTGATAATCAAAGTATATATTAATTTGAACATGTTTATCTTTATCCCAATCAAGCAACAAAAATGAACTAAAACTAGGCTCTACTAACTGCAAAATACAAGAGATATTCCATGGCCAAAAACTGTGTTCTAACTGCTAAAATCTCTAAATATGTTTCAAATATTCTTTCAAAAGTTGAAATTAATTATATAAAATTATGTTGTATTTCAAGTTGGGAAGAGTTGTCTTGGGGATGAGTTGTCTTGGGATGAGATGTCTTGGGATGAGATGTCTTGGGATGAGTTGTCTTGGGATGAGATGTCTTGGGATGAGATGTCTTGGGATGAGTTGTCTTGGGATGAGTGCTTGTACATGTTTCATTAAAAGAAATAACTCTCAGACGTGCAAATGGAAATTTGATTTATAAACATTGAAAATGTAGAAATATCATAGATAGGATCACTGATGTTATACCTAAGTACTATTTAATTTATGTTTAGTAAGTAAAAAACAAATCTAAAATAAAAAGAAAATTGCCATATTCTAAAATTTTCTTAATGCAAGCATAAATATCTTAATGCAAGTGTAATACTAATGACTTGCATAAAACCTTTATAAAATACAGTAATAATACTTGAGATACAACTACAACGTAAAAAACAAACTATCGCAAGACTGTTTACTTAGTATTTATGAGTTAATATTTGAAAACTTCAGTTATGAAATAAACCCCACTCCACACCTTGGACAATTATTGCCTCCCATTATTTGTTTTTTTAAGAAGGTTCAAAGAGCAGGTGACTGAATCAAATGATTGGATGAAGCTCTACTTATGCTGTTTATCAATTGAATCCATAAGTTCTAAGTAACACAGTTAAAGTGTGTGATATATACACAAACATTCAATGTGTGCGTTCATAGATTCACGTAGACCATACAATGACTAGATGTTTTATATTATTTACTGAAACTTGCAAATGACGGTAAAGCACCACACACGGATGTAAAATTTGGTTTAAAATTGATCGTAGAGTCGAGAAGATTGAAATTAGGAAGAAATTAATTAAAAAAGCATGAAGTAAACACAATGGACAATGTAGAATTAGAAGAAATAAGACTGTTCCTTTTAATTTTATAGAGAAATCATATGAAATTAATATGAACAGATAGATGTTTTAATCGTGGGAATATTATAATATGTTGCTAGGTTAAAATAACTGTACTGCAAAAAATGAGCAATCTGAATCCAGGACTTTTTTGTTGATGCAAAGCTTGATAAACAAGGATACAAATTATTCAATATTGAACGACATAAAAATGCAGTTCAATTTTGCGAGGATTTATTTTGATGGATAAATAGCGACCATAGAGACGAAAACAATTCGGAGACTTTTGTGTTTATGCATTTCCTGGAACGAAGTTTCGTCTATAATTTAAGCAATTGGAATAGAATGGACAAAGAGAAATTGATGGATTTTAATTGGTTAAATTGCAATGTGCCATAGGAGATTTTATACCACATAAACATATATTGATGCTTGCACGTTCACCACCCTGGATACTCCCGTTCATTTTGCATCAGACGAGAGATGTGGACAGACTGACAGACATTTACTTTGGTAGAAAAATAAACAATTAGTAATAAGATTTTATATAAGAAATCATGTCGTACAAAGTGAATATTAGCCTTATTCGCGAACTCCTGACGTATGATTGTTACAGGATAGATGAACTTGTTACCTATGGTAAGGACATCAGTTATTTCTAATCATATTTGGTTATTTCTCATCATATTCGGTTATTTCTCAACATACTTGGTTATTTCTCATCATATTTGAATATTTCTCATCATATTTGGTTATTTCTCAACATTCTTGGTTATTTCTCATTTTGGTTATTTATCCTTTATGGTTATTTCTCGTTATTGGTTATTTCACATTTTGATCTTTCAGACTACCTCTTCGTCAAAAGCTTGTGAGAGATCAGCTCTCTTTCGGAGATAGTAGAGGTTTTACGAGTTCATGAGAAATATTAAGTCAGAATCTTTTGAGTTCAAAGTGTTAAGAGTCATCAATTTTGAGGGTTTGTCAAGTACAAGATTTAAAGTTTCAGTCATTTATAACTAGAATTAATGTTATTAGAGTTTGGCATATTATTGGTCTTGTCAAATATTTGATCTCAGAATATTGAATTGAAAAATAAGGTTACCATATTATGCAGTGGGATCATTTAGCTCATCTGGCCATGTCAATTGCTTAAATATGAGCTAACCAAAGTGAGATTTAACATCTCAGTTCTGACCTTTAATAAGAAGTCAAAAAAGTGTTCAGACAAAAGTTGTACATTAGCTAATAAAACCTGTTTAGCAGGTAGATATATGAGTGTTTTATTGTGAACAACTGGAAATACCTGTTGTAGATTATAATGGTATATTCCATTATTATATCTTTCTGCAGAACATATTTGTAAACAACTTGCTCTATGCAAAGATCAGGAAAAAAAACTTTTTAAGCTATGTAATACTTTGTGTACATGTAATTAATTTGAGGTCCACATTCATATTAATTGCTACTAATCACTTTTATTTAGGTGGAAACAATAATGGAGAAAGCACTTTTAAAGTAGATAAAAAAATAACTGTAACTATTTAGGGAAAAAACAGTCTATAATTTTTTGGGGAAAGTATGGGGAAGTCAATTCAAAAAGAAAGAAAAAGTTTGCTATAAGCAGTGATAATAGAGAAACTATAGAGTCTAGGCATAATAATTCATAAGTTAGCAATAAAATAAAAGTTAGCTAAGAAATTCCAGGTGATGAATGATTTAATTTCTTTGCTTCTTTATTACTCTAACTCGACCCTGGATGTGCCTCATGCTTAAAATGTCAATCTGTTCATGGTTAGTTCATGCTATTTCTCTCTAAGATTTGATTAAGCGGTCTCATTCTTGCATTTCTATATCGATGATCATGTTCCCTACTTGTCTGTTTAGTCTGTTTCAGTATAAGTTCATCACATTACTCTCTATTTTGCTTTTTATAACATTATCAATTAACATGACATTTTATCAATCTGAAATTATTGCAGGCTATCATCATAGCATTGTTATGAAAATGTGCAACTGGTTATTTATGGTGAAACTATTTAAAAATATTGTTGAATTTATGGTGTTATCATAGTAGTGCATGCACATATACAGGTTTTTGGTCCCATTGTCTCAGATCTAAATGAAATTTTGGAGTTGATTGTGATCAACCTCTGTTTATTTAAATGGTTGCTATGGCAACTGTTGACAACTGATATACTTATAATTATGTATCAATGTCAACATCTTTACAATATAACAGTAAAACCTAAACTTTGTGTAAACATTCAATTTCATGTATCAGCGTTTAAAAAAGTGTGAACTACTTTATATTGTGAAATCATTTGTGATACTGTGTGAAGAATCATCCATGGCATTATATGTAATTGAACATGTGCCTCAAAATCTGTTCCTAGATGATCCAAAAGCAACAAAAGTTGTAACATTTAATGACTTGCTTTAGTTATTTATAACACGAGCATTGAGAGGGAATCAAATAGTAATATATTTAATATAAATACATGTATATCAAATAATAAACTTTGTGCAAAATAGTAATTTTAAGAATATGGGCTCCTTACTAAAAGGTATAGCAGTGAATACTATGATTCACGCAGACAGCAGATTTCTAGGTTTAAAGAACAAGCAAGAAATGTCCCTCGTGTTTATGGATGTTCACAGAATAATTGCCATGGAGCAGGGGTTCTAACAAAAAATGAGCTAAAGCAGCAAGAGTGTACATTTGAAAATATCTTTCTGATAATCGTTTTGATAGACATTTTATAATAGGCTCATCACAAAGAGTAATGCCTACATTTTTCGTACACAAAACTGGAAATACCATAACAACCATAACTGAAACTGTTTTTCGTGATTTATCAAATTCCCAGGGTATAATAAGAGTGCATGTACTATATTTCCGCTAAGTTTGATGACATGACTTCAAATGTTTTCTGATGTGGAGAGTCACTTGTGATCAATTTATCGATTTATTGATCACCCGTTTCTTACATGTACACAATTAGTTCATGTTAAAGTCCTTACTTTTATTTGAATGCCTGTATATATATATATATATATTGTAAAATCTGTCTTAGTGAACACCCTTCCTCCATACATACTCTACTGACTTCTGTAGAAATTACCCTCCCTTAAGCTCAGTCTGATTGGAAAAATAGTGATTTGTGTTTGGGGAAGGGGGAGGCGGGGGGGGGGGCTTATGAGAGGACTAGAGATTTTACTTAGATGATCTACTTTTTGAGGAAATTAATTTTGAGTTCAAAAAAATTATCTCAGATATATTGTTAATTAGTACAAATTGACAAAGTTTAGAGCAGTATGACATTTGCCGGTGTTTCTATCGCATATCACCATGACCTTGCATGCAACATCAATTTATCATAATAAAAACATTTAACAATAATAGTATCCAAGGCAGGGTCAGATATAGGGTGCAACCTTCCCCAAAAATTGTTTCAGTTTTAGAATATTTTAGGCTTTTACCAATATTTTTTCGTGTCTTTTTCAAATAAAATTACTCACTATTAATGTTGAAATCACATTTTTATATTTTATATCTGAAATACTTGTAACTTTTCTACTTGTAACCATTATTTGTTTAGTTATCACAGATATTTTGGGAAATACTATCTTTGAGGTGTTAACTGACAATTGATTAGTGGGTCACTTGTGCAAGTTGTTTTTGAAAATGTCACTCCTTTGCCTTCTTAGTAATTAATTTTATAGATAAATTGTGTTTTGTTTACTTCACAATGGAAATCTTAAGTTCACATGTACCTTGTTAAGACGAATGAAAAACACAAAAGTTATAATATTCTAGCATTCTGATCTTCGAAGACCGTATTGAATAACGCCTAGAAAGGTACCAATAAGTCTCACTCACTTCATGCCTGTTCTTGTGGAGTGCTATAGTAGACAATGTCAGTTTGACATCTCCCCAAAATTTAGAAATATTCAAGTACCAATATCAAAATTGCCTGGAATATTGAAGTATGATGTTAAATAATATATAATGTTGTTAGATCTACAAACCTTTGAATGCTTTTGGTATAGTTATAATTGTATCGAGGCGGATGGATGCATAGCCTTGAAGTACTGTATATTAATGCCGGGATAGTTCAGAAATTCTTCAGAGACAAACATGAGCTTTATTTTCAACGAAAGGATCTATAAAGGCATTTATAATTTACCTAGTTTCGTTTTAAAACTCATCACTTGATATAAAACTTAGATTTCGCTTTTGCTTATATATAGCTCAAGCAGTATACCAACAATGAACTCTTTATTTGAAGCGCTAAATTCACTTGTTTTTCTTGTATTTCCAGTCTTATGTGCGGACCGTATGAGCCAGATGACAAAGGCGTTTCACGATATAGAGGCTGTTACACGTCTTCTAGAAGAGGTCAGTTTTTCTTCAATTTTCAGTTTCTTTTAAAAATTATCATAATGCAATGCTTCAATAATTTTTTCATGCACATTTATTAAACCTTATTAATTTAGATATATTTCATAATAATTATTAAACCTTATTAATTTAGATATATTTCCATAATTCCCCTGTCTGATATTTTTATTGTTCTTATTTCTCGCATAATATAAAAAAAGATTAAAATACGTTCATAACATTTTTTTTTGATTGGTGATTGCAGAAAGAACGAGACCTCGAATTAGCTGCTAGGATTGGTCAGAATTTATTGGCAGAAAACAAGTCATTTACAATAAAGAACGAACATTTAGAGGAGCAAATTGCTATAGCGACTGATTTGGTGAGTTCCTTTTTTAACGAGAAAAACTGGTAGGGAAAACTGAAAGTAACTGACCCCAAAGTCACTACATATGTTTCCATGGTATAGTTACAAGAATAATGTGATATATGTATTTTGTGATTATTTGTTCCCAGGTGAACCAGTTGAAACATGAGGTGTGTATGAAGGATGACCTGCTCCGTATCTACACCGACGACGGAGATGACTCCACACGAAGCTCTCCATCGTAAGTTAGAAAACTATAAAAAAAAATTTAAATTCTGTATTGTGTCAGTGTATTTATTATCGTTGTTTTGAGTTATTTGAAAGAACTAAAAAAATGTTTTTAAAGTGGGCAATCAATAAGTGTGAGAACAGACATTACTGTCGAGCTTAAACTTTTAAGAGGTAAAAAACCATAATGTAGGCTAGATGTGGGGTTTGATTATCATAATAAAATTTACAGCCTTGATATCTTTCTAATATACATTGTATATTTACTCTTCCAGGAGAGAGAGAGTTCCATTTGGCCTGGGCCATGTGAACTTTGATCACCTTCACAATAAGGTTAAAGAACTTGAGGATGAGAACCTTACATTGAGAGTAGAGGTAAATATGCCTTTGAAATAATGGCTTCAATAATAGAACAATAAGATAGACAAAAACATGATTTTTTCACACTTTATTTATAATTTGCTCCATCTAATATTGAAATCACAATGATTCCAACAGTAAATAGCATCACAAACTTTAGTTAGGGCCTTTAAACATTCGTTTTATTTTAGTATTCCATCAATATATACAATAATAGTGACAGCATTTGGGAACATTGCTGGCAGTGAAAATCAATGAAATGTCCCTGTCTAAGTCAGAAAGTAGGATGCTCCACTTTTTGAAGCAATATTTGAATGTATATGTACTAATGATTAATTAAATGGATATTCGGAGATAGCTGATGAAAATTATGATATTTTTGCTCAAAGTCATTTCATTGTTACTGGATCAATACATGTATTTGAAACAAACTGCCAACTGTGATGTTTTTCTTGATTTTGAATTTGTTATATATATATTTTTTCAGTCTGCCAATTTGAAGACAGACTGTGTAGACTTTGAAGCTCAAGAAAAACGTCTAGTCAATGATGTGTGCAAACAGTTATGTGAGTATATGCACGCAGTATGAAAGCAACCTGTATTATTCTAAAAATGGAAAAATTTATAATCAAATATATTGTTTATCGATGTACGAAAAACTACATATTTGAATCATAAAACAACAAGTTAAAAGATTGACCAATGCATTAAATTTAATAATTAAAATATAAACAGAATTTTATTATTGTTCATTCAATTTACAGGGTGGTCCAAAAAAAATTGGAACATTTGATAATTGAACTCAAAATCGTTATTTTTTCTCTAAAATGCACCAAAATTTTACTGAGTATTGTTCAATCACTTATTTATCTGATGTAAAGTTTATAGGTGCAAACAACAAAGTTAATGCATTAAACTAGAGAATATTTGATATGACCCCTTTTCTCCTGAATTACAAGTTGAAGCCTGGGACTCAGTTTTGAAATGATTCATTTACTTTGCTGTTCGTTTGATTTTCTCCAAGCCATTTTGATTAAAAATTCAGCTTGAACAAACTACTTATATATTTGCCTTGGAAGATCAAATATATGAACATATTCAACATTTTTTACCCAAATTGATGGGTATCAAGCATATATTGATGGCTATTTTCGGATATACTACTGATTGAATATTCTCCAGAAAGGGGTCAAGGCAGTCTGTTTTGACTGGTAAATGAACCCCCTCCCCTTTCATGTTCTAATATGAATAATATTCATTGGATATATCAATATATGTATATCAATATCATAAATGAGTTTCCCAGAACACAAATTATATATAATGTGTGCTTAGAGGTGGTCTTTACTAAAGCCTTGTAAATAACTAGTCAGTTTCCCCTCTACTGAAAAATGGAAACAATGATTTTGTCAGTTTAGTAGCTGTATGGGTGATGCAATCCCTCACCTCTGACATGTTCTTTCCTACTCTTAAATAAAAATAATGATTTGGGGTATTCTTAACAATAACACAATAGTTTTCCAGTAAACCATAGATGTTAATACCTCATGTCAACAAAATATGATTTTATAAATGTGTATACCAATCAACATGTTCATTAAAGCTTTGAAATAAAGAATACTTGAAAAAGTAGCTGCGAAATTGACGAGTGTATATTGAAGAAAAGGGGGTCATATCAAACATTGACTAGTTTAATGCATTAACTTTATGGTTTGCACTTATAAACTTTACATCAGAGAGATAAGTGACTGAACTATGCTCAGTGAAATTTTGGTGCATTTTAGAGAAAAAATAAAGGTTTTGTGTTCAATTAACAAATGTTCCAATTTTTTTGGACCACCCTGTATTATCGAATATAATCGTTTAATTAAGTTTTAATTCTATCTAGATATTTCCAAAAAATATACTGTATATCTCGAAAAAAATATTCTCCATATTGTAGATTATTTTTTTCAATTTTTAGCTGAGGCGAACGAGCAGGTTCGCGAGCTTGAGATTGAAATGGGCCAAAAGACAGATGTTAACATCAAACAACAAGAGGAGATCACATCACTCCTTGGACGAATTGTTGACCTTGAAGCTAAGGTCAAAAAGGTCAGATTTAGTTTGTAAAATTAGTGAATCCTTGTTTTTTTTAACTTTTGTATTTGCAAAGCCATGATTTATCCAGTTTTGGTGCATTTACTTTTATCTTTGTAAACTTTGACACAAAATCGCTTTAACTGTCTGTTCACGATGATGTGATGTGTTTTTCAAAACAACTTTTTAAGATGTCATTATTTTATGTTTTATATGATTATTGTGATAGTGTTTAATGATAAATATAAATTGCTGTTACTTCTAATGTTTTTTAATGCATATGTACCCAACCCCTTTGCCTAAACGAAACATTTCTCTTGGCAATCCTATTTGATTTATTTTAAAAAAATGAAGTATCTAATTTTTCCATACAGTTCAGAGTGTTCACTAATGCAAAAAGTGGTTATTCAATAATATCATATCCCATGATGTACAGGTGGGGTACAGGCAAAAATGTTGACTGCTAATTGACCAATCAGATGCGAGTATTTACACTGAAGTACTAACAATTCAGAATGTTCACTTCATGTCTTCATTCTTTTCCAATTTCACTCTTTACTGCTGTATTTTCTTTTTTAAAACATTTTGACATGTGAACTAAGTCATATTTTGCAACTACTTTGACATGAGAACTAAGTCTAGTATTCAACATTTCAAGTGTTATACAATCATTATCCTTGGCCTAAAATAATTTATACTCATTTTTAAAGTCAATTTTCGAAGAGGCTGATTAGTTATATGTAACATTATGATTTGTCATTGTTCAATTTTATTTATCTATTTTGTTTATTTATTTAATTATTGGGTTGATTTGACAAATTGAATAAGGTGTGGGCGTGTACCTGTCATCTTTTGAAAAAGTGAGCCATATTTTAAAATGAGAAAATGAGTAGAAAAGAGTGGAAGTAAGGAATACAGAAAACAGATATATAGTAAACACTCTAAATTGTATAGAAATGCCAAAAAATTATAAACTTCATTCAAATTATCGAGAGGAATACATACTGTGATATATGCATAAGCAGAGAACATTTAGTCATGTGTTTTACAGCAAGCATCCATTAGACACCACTTCAGTGCTATGATTGATTAATTAATCAAAAAGTCGAGATGGTCTCATTGCACTATTATTAACATTCAAAACTTGAAGTGTGTCATAGAGGAATTTATGTACATTCTAGGGCATAGAAAACTACTTCAGTAAATGGGCCATCTTTAGATTAAAGGAAGCATCATCCCCTCATTTCAAAGGAATTTCTTAGGGTGGTGCATATTACTTATTTGAACATGACTGTATTGACGCTTTCTATAAACCGTAAAAAAAGCCAATATTTCAACTGGTATTCATTTGTCGATACAATTTCTGGTCTCTACTAAGTGTTTCATTCAGTGCTATATTTCTACCGGAAGTGGGAATTGGAAATGAAGTGACGATTTTTACAAAATTTTGTTGGGTTTTCATGTTCGAATCGTAAGACCTCCGATCTTAAAAAAGGAATTTCATTTTGCCCTATTTTTTCATTTGTGTAAATAAATACTGTCGTTAGTAATATTCATGCATGTTTGATTGTTCTTGCGTTTTGCATATTAATTATAGAAATTAATTCTTACTATATTATAATCTATGTTATAGGTGTCTGTTGAGAATGGGGAACTACACAGTCACGTGCAGGCTTCACAAGAGGCACAAAAGTCACTGACCAATGAGGTACAGAAAATGTTTTATAATCATGTCTTAAATTAGAAATTATTGAAGAAACGAGGGAAATAATGGAGAAAAAATTGAACAGATATGTAGTTGACACTCTAAATTACCTGTGTATAGAAATAGACACAAAACAGACATGAAATACAGCTAAAATGGAACTTTTCGGATACATATGCAATGAATTAGGTCAATTGTAACATGTTTAAATCAATGGGGTATTAGAGTTCAGGTCCATAGACTGTTTACTTCAAATCAGAAACATATATACCGTAAACATTTTTCAATATGATCAAAACAGGATTTTTCTGAAGTTCAAGTTCAAGCCATGTTTCAATCATTCTCTTAGCACGTGATATAATGGCATATGGCTGATATCTTATTATCAAGTCATCATGATCAACAATGTTCAATAACATTAATACAGGATACGGGATATGAACCTTTGATCAGCCAATAAAAAAATAGTTTATAGTGTTTATATTGTAACCAGGTGTCGGTTCATTTGGTATTAGCTGAAAGTGATGCATCATTTGGTTGCCCAGGGCAGCTAACACAGTGTCTATGAATATTTTCAATTTCATTTCATACCTCGATCACAAAAATAAAAGTGTCGCATAAAAATTGAGATAATTGGTCAAGTAAAAACTGACACTACATGTGTGGATGATTTTGGAACACTTTGTTATGGTTTTTACTCCAATATTGTTTTTAGGATTGTTTTGTGTTTTTTAGCTTATATGGGCGTGCTAATTACAAACTATGCCTGATTTGAAATCAATGTGTTATCTAACACAAGTTTCAAGTGTTGACATCAGCCTATGTTGTATAGTTATTTTAAAAAAATGGCTTACTTTTCTAAAGTTCACCGCAACTTTTAAACATGGCTAACCTTACACATACAGACTTGGCGTACATGACAAACCGCATGATCGCCTATTTGTTATCTAAACTCATCAAATTCATTGACATCGCTACAATGTTATACATATGTATTGTCTAAATACTTCATGTACCTGTCAGGTGCCAGTTAAGATGATGATATAACATTCACTTACATTCATCCAAAATAAAAAGAACATGAATTTTTTCTATTACAAGACATACCCACCACACTTAAGTAATTTTGTCATGTCATGCAAATTCCACGCATTTTCTTCGATGAACTGCATTTTTTCATGCATTTATGCAATTTGGGGTGTTGACTACATGTCTGTTGATTTTATTTGTTGTGATTCCATTCTTCGATTCCCATCTTGGTGAAATAATTTATAATTTTACATTTTCCAATGAAATGATATTATCAAGCTATCTAGGCATTTGACCTTAAAATTTTCAATTCTTCATTTTTATTAGATTCCATTGAAAAATGTCAGATTATAAAAACTGAGTATACTATTCATAGCATCATTTTATTGTCACGGAGTATAATAGGCCACTGTCAGGTTAATACCTATAGTGTAAATATGGATGGAGTATGTTAAGTGCAAAGACCCCAGAAAAGAAAAAGTTGAATTGACCCATGCATTAAGGTTGAAAACTTGATTGCCATGCTGAAGAGGCTGGCAATGACAATCAATTCATTGCCTATTGCACCCATTATTGTTAAAGCCTTTTTGAACCATTGCATTTGACAGTATTTACATGAATTATTTTTATTTTTATTCTATCTGCCAAAATGACTTTATTTCTTTGTTCAAGATATATATTTATTTTTCTTATTTAAAACATTCCAGTTAGCAGACCTGAAAGACAAGTACAATGAAGCCCTTGGTTTATTAGTTGAGGCCAACGATGAGTTGAAGACGCTCAGACGTAAACGGCAGCCACATGCGACACGTCATCATTTCAGTACATTCTCACCATACATCCCTGCCGATTCTCTTGCCTGTGAGTTAGAGAGCGAATTCAAGAAAGATTTGGAGTACCCAGAGGGTTACTCCCCCAATGAGAGAAAGTAAGTTTTCGTCAGAGATACACAGATGTAGCGAGGCATGAGAGGCAATTGCCTCACTAAAACTTTACAGAAAAAATATTAATTCAGATTTTTTCAATTGAAACTGTGAAAATGAAATCCAATTTTAACTTATTATACTGCCTTTAACACATATTTGCCTTGCCTCGTTAAATTTGTCTCACCTATTTTTAGATCTTAGCCTCACATTTTGAGATAACAAGTTACCTAAATTGCCTCCATTTCAAGATTGTTCTTCCTTAAAGTTTGAATGAGTCACTTTATTTTCTGACATATCTAAACAATCGACTGCATATGATTCCACATTTTCTACTTTCTACTCCATTTTTAAAACATGACCTTATGATTAATTTTTGCATGGATATTTTATACTTTAAGGATTTTATTTTGACAGTTAAAATTACTGTCAGTTTTTGAATTAAATTCAACATATTTTCAAACTAGTAAGGGGGTTTTATGATTCTTTGAAAAGTAGTGCCTTTCACGCAAAGAATGCTAACCTTTAAAAGCCCTTTTTAATGCGGACTATTTTCTCTGAAACACATAAATTAAATATGTTAATTAGGCCTCTCTTATGGTTCCAGGCAGCACAGCTGGAAGGTTCTTGAAACTGCCAAGTTTGCCAAAAAAGCAGTGGTTCGTAGAGCTACATCGAGCCGTGGCTCCTTGAGCACATGTAGCTCATTGAACAGCTCATTGCACCTACACGGCGGCCATGATACCTCCAATGACTCAATGTCCAATAGGAGTTCTTGTTACATGTCTGATGGAGAATCATTGTTTAGTGAAGGTTACCATGGTGATACTGATAGCCTTTATGGGTAAGTTTAGAGTAAGGATGGAATGTTGCAATGTATTGTGGGTATTTAGACTGTTTCTATTTGACACATTTTTAAGATAGTGTAGGAGTTGTCTCCGTGTTATGTATGTTCACCAAAAATTAAACACTTCATTAACTTTTGTGTATGAAACACTTTAGTTATCCACATTTCATTAATAATTAATCGTTTCATCTTTCAGCCTATAGTCCTATTCACTTATTTTTTGAAGATTAATAGTGTATTGTTTTCAGTCATCTTCTTTCTCATGTCTTGTATCTTGGAGAAATACTTTCTTTGTTGTATTTATATAATGTAACTCACCATCTTTAAATAAACTGGTCATTTTCTGGGAATGTCAAATCATTGCCCTATTATATACCATCCTGTTGTATTCTGAAGTTTATTAACTTTTTTACGAAAAAATATTTCAGCCCAATTCACGAAGATCTCAGGAGAAAAATACTCACTCGGTAATTAATACGATAACATCATTGTGCTAAGCTGCCCATAATGCCATGGTTGTCATTGTGCTAAGCTACCCATATATTTTTGTCAATGTGTTAAGCACCCCTGTATTCAATCCATCACGTGGTGAACATGTTTTTCATTGAAAATGTGTAGAAAATGAAAAATCAACCTCTTTTCCACATTTTGCGAAATGAAAAATATGATTGCCATAAATATACACCATCATCATCACAAGGCCTTTCCTCAATGTTGTCTTTTATTATAATTTCAGTAAATTTCATTTTCAGTTGTTACGATTTTGTTGAAACCAATATACATGTATCATATTTATATCAGTAATTGATGGTTTAAAAAAGGTTTAAACTATTCTCTGGTATTTTATCCTGCTGCAGATATTTGATTAGGTACTCATTCTACTGGAAACTAATTCCAATTAATTTTTGCATGGTATATACTTGTATTCTTTGAATTGATAATCAAAGTGCAATGTGAATCTTATTTATTGAAAAGGATGTATTTTAAATCTCCATGAACATATGTCATCTTTTTTGTGGCCTGGACTTAAGTTTTGACTAAAGTTTCTGAAAAGCTGTGTGTCTTAAAGGGAAGGGGATTGGAGAATAAATAAAGGCATCTTTCAATGTCATTGAATATCATTGCTGTAGAAAACAGAAACATTTTCTATGCCATTTCTTAATGTTTTTATTAATGTCTTGTGTGTATCTTGTGTGTAATACCTATAAATAATAGATATTATATTGCATGACTTGTTTTGTACTGTTGTGGTATGCTCACAAAAAAAACATCTATTCCTCGACCAATCATTTTATCATAGATTTAAATTTACATGTTGATGTTATTATTTTATCTTAATTAAGATTTTAGATTATATTCTAACTTTATATATATTTATTCATTTATAAGGCATTATTGTTCATTATTTCATTCATTTCTCATCGTTCATTGATGCAAGCATGGCATGATGCTTATTACAGTTCAAGCCCTAGCCTGGGTAGACCAGGGGTTCCTGGCTCCAAAGACTTGACTGAGGCCCTTACTAAACTTAGACTCCAATCGGGAGGGGACACTTGTAGTGAAACAGACACTTGTGATACGGACACATATGTCACTGACGCTTGTGAAACTGAGAGTAATTACTCTGAAAGGTAGATGTTTTATGATAAGTTGGGTTATTGCACCATGTGCACCATCATGAAATGCAGCATGAATGCAGTAATTTGTATATTTCATGTCGGATTACATGGAACACTAACCCATTCCAGTTTTACTCACCACACCCATTTCGTATCACTGTTGTTGCATTTGTGAATTTTTGAATGCTTATGCTATTTTTGATATATTGTATGTTGTAAGATAAAAGTATATATTCTATAACATATAGAAATTTTATTTTTCATTTTGAAACAACACCTCTTGATGCTTTACTTAGTACTAGCATTTTAATGTCTAGTAAGGTCACAAACATTTGGTTATGAGTTAAAAGTAACCATGATACAAGTTATCTTGTTTTGTTTAACATGATGTCATCGGTTACAGATAGCAGTTGTTTGACACTGATGTCAATTATATAAGAATGCTGTCAAGTTTGAGCAAAATCATGTCAGTTAAGTAATGGTGATAAAAGTACATTAACCCTTAGCAGTTGAATAATAGGTATCTTGTCAAATAGAGTAGATGCGAGTAGAAATAATCTTGATTTACGTCATTAAATATTCAAAATTTAGGCAAAGTGATGTCATATTTGAGATCTACATGTAAAAGTACATCTAAAAATATGGTTTCAAAAATTGTTTATCAACTTTGAAAATTTAATTTTTTTGAAAATGTGACTTCTTGTTCGGGTTGATTCCCCATAGACCCCATGTTACGAAATCACAAAAAGTGAAATATCTTTTCTTATATTGGACAGATAACATTTTCTTTTACTGGACATATTTTAATTTGCATAGCTATTAGAAACATAAGGGTTATATGAAAATTGAACCACTAAAACAGATGTAATTTAAGTTAAAGGGAACTTTCTTCTATACCCGCCATGCTATCTGACCCGAACGATCGACCTGGTGGTAAAAGCGGTAACTACCTACTCGCATCTGCATTATTGGCATTATTATAAACACAAGGAGCACACTTGTCTCGAACTCTGGCTGTTTGGCTTACCTTATATGTTCAATTGTTATCTACTTTACCCTATATTTCTTGGTTCAAGGGTGGGTTGTTTTCAATAGTCATACTTCTTTGAAGTTCAGTGGAATAATGAAGTCCCATTTTTTGCCGATTTAATACTCTTAGTGATGTAAACATTTTAATTTTTCTCCAGACTCGAGGGCACCGACGGGACGACAACACCCACCCCATGCCGTACTCCAGAGAGTATGATGTCAACAGGAAGTGGCCTGTCTGGCTTATCTGCAGGTTATGCATACAAAATTCCTGAGAAATTGCAGATCGTAAAGCCTCTAGAAGGTAAAATATTTAGATGGTTTAATATGTATTTAGGCCGTTTGTTTATTAGAGAGAGATATTAGACATTCTTTATTGAAAAGTGATATTTGAGTTCAGGTCAACTGAGATATCAGATGGTAAAAACTTATTTTTTATAATCAGCCCTTTTACTGGGAATAGTCTATGATATCATTTTCCTTTCATATTCCAGCTCAAATGTAATTCAGATTTTTTTTTCTTGAATGTAGGCTCTGCTACATTGCACCAATGGCAGCGTTTGGCGACACCCAACCTTGGGGGTCTCCTGGAAGAACGTCCCGGGGTACAGGTGAAGGGTGAACGTAAGATCGAGTTTGATGAAGAGATGTATGCACTGACAGACTACGAGGAGGATGGTGGGTTTGATGCTTTCAATGAGTGTAGTGGGGAAGCATGCTCACTGTTTGATTCTTTAGCTGATGTGTCTAGAGCCTCTGATTTGTTAGACTTGAAATGTAAGCTATCTCGTCTTTAGTTGTCATTTGTCATGGCAACGAGGGCTTGTTACTTGGAAATGTTGTTTGAAATTGGTTAAAATTTGAGCTTGCATCTAGTCGTTGTACCAGTCCTCCTCGACATTATATCACCTGTGTATATGTGGGAGGGGGGGGGACTGTACAAGAGCCTGGAGCAGTATTATATTCTATTTTGTGAACTAAATTACAACCAATTTGATCAAAACAAGAAATAACCTCCCCTGGATAATTTTTCTCTGATTTAGAATTATAAAAAAATAAATAATGATTATATATGATTCTTCTTATGATTATATATATGAAAATTATCTATTGAAGAATTTGAGAAACATTATCCAGCCGTTCTAAATAATCCTGTGTTCAAAAGGCTTTCAAGTAAAATATAAATTAAATATTGCAATATACGAGGATATACTAAATAGGCATGAGGTTCCTCATACCTCGACAATGCCAGATAATAATTAATTGTAAAAAGCCTTGACAAAGGGATTCTTTGGATCCTAAATTGCCATTTCACATTGAAACCAAGCTGTTATACAAAAACGTAATACATATAAATTCCCTAATTACTCAAAGTCAAAATATAAGATTGTTTTACATGGCTGTAACAAGGCAGTAAATGTGCTTTATATAGAAAAATGAGTTCAAAGTAATAAAGGATATAAAGATATATGTATATCTTAGTCGAACAAAGCTTGGCTTCAGCACATTCTATATGACTACTTTTAAAAATATTTACTCTTTATATTTCTGTGTTGTATTTCCTATTGTTTCTAATGTCTTGTTTGATTTGGTTGAATTTACAATTTGATTCAGTTGATTTTCACACAATCTGAGTAATTTGATTTTCACACAATCTGAGTAATTTGATTTTCACACAATCTGAGTAATTTGATCTTCACACAGTTTGAGTCATTTGAATTTCAAACAATTTTAGTCATTTAATTTTCACATATTAATTTGTGTGTACATCCCATTCACTTGTTGGCCTTAGGCAGTGGCTTGTTTTTCTGGGCCTGCATGTTACTGTACTACTTTATTTTGATTAACTTTATATGGTGACTTTTGTATTCTTTAATGAACTACGTTGCTCCAATCTATAAACATTTTCAAATATTCAAAGTTTATTTCTGACTCTTAGAAACCATAATGGCAAAATTCATCACTCAGAATTTTGTGACCAAAATAATATAGAAGATTAGATAGAAGACATTGTGTATGAAATATTCTTAATAAAATATTCCTTTAATTGAAAATAGAAAACTAGAAACACTTTATAACTTTATATACTGTATAGATATTATGTGTTGTTATAGTTATAGATGTGTTTAAAATAAGTACTAAAGTAGCAGATAGGAGCGAATATATCAGATCATAACATTTCTGAAAAACTTATTTTGTAGATGCAACGCCGGGAAAGGGCTTTGAAAGGGCTTCCTCGACATTCACGTATACCACATCACGCGTGATGCACCCAACCGAGTACAATCCAGAAGCAGAAACAAACGTCACTCCAAGGTGAGAAAACATGCTTTTCATGAATTGCAAAACTAGAACCCCTTATCAATGTTATTCTTGACAAACTCACTTTTCACACTCTTCATCCTAATCTTAATATTACTTTTACATAATTTTGAGTTAGTTTAGAGGATAGGGGGTAGATATTGTGCTAATGAATATAGTCTTTGTTTATTCATCACTTTTCTGTTATTTTTTGTTTAAGTGTGCATCTGTGACTTCAAAGTAGACTGTAGAAAGAATTTTCGTCCTTGATAAAGGGGTCTCGATATTGATTTATCTGATGGTATAATTAACTTCTGAGCAAATAGGGGGGGGGGGGGAGTATCTTATTTTTTTCTTAAATAATGTAAAAAAGTGATTAACAGTAAAAAGCAGTTTTTCATTATACAAGTATATATTTTCTTTCAAAAAATCACAATACATGTATTTCAAATCAAATCATATCCATTTACCATCACAACCTCAACCATTTTATATTCCGTTAATTTATCACGTAAACTCAAATGAGACCTTCACGTAGTTTTCTGTGTTTCCCTTCTGTTTTTTCTAACTCTGTTGTTGCATGTCTTTGTGTTCTAGTGATTCAGAGGGGGAAGAATCCTATCAAACTGAAAGCACCACCAAGTTCAATTATTTTGCCAACTTTCTACTTTCTTTCACATAAATCTGTAAGTTTGAATATCAGAGGATTCCGTTCAGTTTTTTGTTTGGCTAGATAAGCTATATTGATAAGGCATATTACCCAATTATGGCTGTGGGACGTCATAAGATTTCAGAACTTCTGGTCAGAATCAAACTGAATTATATTCATTCAAGGTGGTTGGGATCATTTCTTATGACGTCCTCTGTCCCAATCCCAGCTAAACACTAGGGTAGGATGTTATCACCCCCTCCCATCACCATGTTTTAAAATGAAAATAGAGGAAAATTGAGTAGAATGAGCAATGAATAAAGTACTCAAGGATGTACTCAACACTCTAAATCGTAAAGAAATACCCCAAAATTAGATACTTCATTCAAATTTAAGAGAGAAATCGAGTGAAATAGTGATGACCAGAGAGGATTCATAAGCATTTGATTTTTAGTTGGATTGAGAACTAGTTACCTAGCTTTATCCCTTGTCAACACATCACAACACCATTCCATTTCATTTATTTCCGATACACCTTTATTTTGCATGGTTGCTGAATTTGCTAAACCAATGATTTAATGTACATTTTGTTCACATATTTATTTATGTTATTCAAAGTCTTGGCAGTTTAGTTTAGTCTACAAGTATGTTGCAGTTATTAGTTTGTAAAACAGTAAAACATGTAAATGGAAGGCCTTCTAACTTCAAAGTCCTGTTTGTTTGTAAACTGAACCTCTGTTATGCTTTGGTCATATTTGCTTCGATCTTCAACACCAGCGCCCGGCCGATTAGTATTTTGTTCAAAACTGAATGCAATTTTGAGCAGAATATTCTTTGGCCAGGTGCCGGCACTGAAAATTGGAGCAATTGTGACGACGGCATAAATGAAACACCTCCTAAGTGGAACACTATTTTGTGGCACCAAAGTCATTTTATTTACACATATTTACTGTATTTAATTTAAAGTTATTATTAATTATCATTTTTTATTATTTAAAAGTCTGCTCAACATGTTGTAACCCACCCACCAAACACTTACACTCAACACAGGGTACAGTAAGTACACTATACAGCTTATAACAGTACAATACATTGCTTATTATTATTACCCAAATGAACCTGACATACTGAATTGGGGGGTAGGCATCCTCCGATCACAGGGCTTCAAAATCCAGAATATATTAAGGAGGTACGGATTCTGGATACCTGCTTAGGAGGATGGGGGGTAGGGGATGCCTTGGTCACAGTTTTGGAGCGCTTCGTTTCTACGAAAAACCACTTTTTGCGTCATCCTGTATGGACAACAAAAGAGTTCTATCCAATATGTGGACTTGATTTTTTGTTGGAAATAATCTAAAATAAGGCAAAGACAAAATGTGGAATTATTTTTTATCTTGAAACCAAATGGGGGCAACTTCCATAATATGAATATAAAATAATGGGCAATTTTATAATTTCAATGGATTTCAAGGAGTACACCTCAGTTGAGTTTAATAGTCAGGTTGATTTTGATATGCCATGTCCTGTATTTCGCTATTGTTGAAGATCCAAGTTTTAGAGGCCATAGAAGGTGGCAAAATTGAACTCACTGAAATTGCTAATGCATTAGGTGGCAAAATTGAACTGAAGTTGCTAATGCATTAGGTGGCAAAATTGAACTCACTGAACTTGCTAATGCATAAGGTGGCAAAATTGAACTCACTGAACTTGCTAATGCATTAGGTGGCAAAATTGAACCAATTGAACTTGCTAATGCATTAGGTGGCAAAATTGAACTCACTGAACTTGCTAATGCATTAGATGGCAAAATTGAACTCACTGAACTTGTTAATGCATTACCATGAACTCAATGGCAGAAACACTAGATAGTGTTTAAAATTATGAGTACACAGCCAATATAATTCGGCGCCGTTTCGGCATCGAAAACATTCGGCGCTGTTCCGGCACCGTTTCGACACCGTTTCGACACCGTTTCGACACCGTTCCGGCACCGAAACCTTTGAACACCAAAATTTGCCACCGGACTAGTCAGTCCATTTGGTGCCGAAACGGCACCGAAATTTGGCACCGAAATGGCGTCGAAAATCAGATAGCATTTTGGGAGTGTAAAACTTGGATATTCTGAAGTGAGTTTGGAGTTAGGGCTAAAAGCATGGGTGGACAGCAAGGGTACCTGTTTTTGTGAACATGTGAATATAAACAATGCTTTTTCTGTTATTATATAAGATATGTTGATCTTGCAATAAAACTAAGTATTAGTTACTGCCTCCATATCCTACATCTGTGCTTACTTAGCAACTTTAATTCTATTCTTACATTTCTTCCTTGTATGTTATAATTACATACGAGGGTTGTTCTAGAAGTTCTTTGCCTGCTCTAACAAGTTCAACTTGAAGCTGATTGTTGGAGCATAGTAGGACTCATAGTAACAAAAAAGCTTCTGGAATACTATTGAGTTTATTAAATTAAAGTGTATGTAATTCTTTTTGACCAGGGTTTTGTGAACAAATAAACGTTATTTATGGATGTTGATTTCACTTCTTTTTACTCTGACTTTTTGGAATTTCATTTAACAACAGAATTATCATATACTGTGTCAGATATGCTTAGCTGCAGTACAAGTTAATATTTACCTCATATATTCATTCTGTACTGTACTGTAGTAGTACGATACAGTACTGTACTGTTTAACTGTAATGCACTGTATTGTACCATACTGAGTTGTATTGTACTGTACTGTTATGTACTATTTAATTTACTGTCATTTTATATGATTCCAGTGCTAGCGCCTGCAGACCATCAACAATCCCCATGGTGACGCACTTCCAGCATGACCAGAAAGCTACCGCCACATATAGCATAAACAAAAACCTTTCACAAGTTCTCCGCGAACGTGACACTAGCACACCAGACCCAGAAATTAAAGAGAGCCCATTTTTAAGCCCGATTTTGAGTCCAAGTCGATTTAGTAGTATCGTTACTGAAACAATGTATGATAGTAATGAACGTAAAGTTGGAGTGACTGTATATACAAGCCCAACAACGGACACCACCGCCACCAGTTCAACTGTAGGAGCTGGAATTTTATCATTTGCTGGTTTGTCATTACCCAGGCCAGACATTTCACATTTTCATATAATTGACCGAATTAAGGAAAACATTGGACTTAGTAGTATATTTGCATCTGGAGATACACGAGGTGCACCAAAGGGAAGTGCAATATCGACATTGAGCACAAAGCCAAAATTTAAACCCCCACCCTTGACCTTATCATCATCGGGCTCAAAAATGTCATCTGGTTTCTCACTAAAGATGGAGCCAGCCACACCACCCCCCAGCCCGACGACACCATCATCACCTAAAACCCCACCATCTACTCCGACCTCTTCCTCCCCTATGCCTATGTATGACACCCCTAATGCCTTAATGCAAATTGCTGGAATGCAGATGCCGAGTAGGAGCCCGAGTAATACAATCTTGGGGGCGATAGCTGCTATAAATAGATCAGGACTAAGCCAAAGTAGACCATAGCATGTCATCTTAAAGTAATACGTGTCATAACAAACCATGTATTTTAGTAATCTTTTAGCAAACCAAAGGTGTCATCACACAATACGTGACAAAAATAATCCGATTTTACGAGGGTATGTTTTATTCTCAGGGTGGCTTATATTAAACTTTTGGTGGGGGGTTATTACTTATGTACAGTATACGAGTATATATAGCAGCTTTGGACTGGCCTTCCACTGTAATGTATATGTACATATACACAAGATAATAAATTTGTATAAACTGTGAAAAAGTTATTTACAAGTTAGCAGAGAAATACAATATGTAATCGACAGTAAGGGCATTTATATTATTCACCAAAAGTTTGAGGCCAGTCCGTTAAAGAAACATGAAGTTCCACACACAGCTTTAGGAACCGCCTCATATGTTTTGCACTAAATTCTGCCCAAAATTGCTTGTACATGTGTAGAATTTAGTGTGAATGTTTGAGGTGGTCCCTGCACATAAATCAGTGATCTCCCCAGGATTTTTCTAATCTCGGTTTAAATTTTCATTTAACCTACATTTTTAAAATCCAAATTTTTCTTATAACTGACTCACAACCAGTGGATGATGAATTTCTAGATGTAAAGCACATTTATATGCTATTTTTCAGTGCCCAATAATTAAATTAGTGCTGGGGAGATCACCGTTGAAATATTGTATATATTTGTCCTCAATGAGGGTCTTAAAATGTAAAAAAGAACCCCTTCCTTTTGTTTGGATTGATTGCCTCACTGTTTCAATATCAGAGTGTAGTAGTATTAACATGTAGAATTGTAGGAAACAGTCCTAAGGATCTAAGAGCTGCTGGTCAAAATGGCATCATTGACCAGTTGCAATGTTATTTTCCTATACCTTGAGAAAAAATCAACTGGTCAGTATTAAAAGTAACCTCAGGTGCTGACCGACCGGCCCTTAGGGAGTTCCGTACTCTGGTAGGAAAGCTGGATGGTTAATCTGAATGTATGAATAGTGGGACTTCAATTAGAACTAAAGGAAGGGGTCCACTTTGATTGAAGTATGGGAGAAAAAGAAGGCCCCTTAATTTTAACAAGGGATAGGGAGGACTCCTCATTTAAATAATAGTAATTTAATAATGGGATGGGAGGGGGCTTTATGTGAATATTGGAAAAGGGCAGTTTTAATTGACAAATTAAGGGGAAGAGTCCTTAATATTATGAACAATAACACCATGTTCTAGTCTCTAGAGAGATGTTAGGAGCCAACATAGATTTGTTGAATTCAGAGTGTTGTTTTAATGAAGTTAGATATTCACCAGTTGTAGGAGTAAGAGTACAGTGTACTGCTGATTTGGTCACAATAGAGCACCATGGGTGCACCCAGTGTAATATAACACCATGAGTGTAGTAGTCTACCATAGAATCATGGGTGCACCCAGTGTAATATAGCACCATGAGTGTAGTAGTCTACCATAGAATCATGGGTGCACCCAGTGTTTCTAAATACTGTAACCTGGGTTAATTGCTGTATTATTTCATGACACAGATTTGTTGAAACCAATATTTAGCACAGTCATTTTCGGCCAGATTTAAAAATCGTGATTTAAATATCATTGCAATTAGCCTGGGTTAGAGCCCCACTTTTTAATTTTGGTAAGTTGTAAAAAGTTTTTTAAGAGATTGTGAATGTAGTTTAATATGCACAGTGTATTTTAAAACCTGATAATGTGAACACCTCCCTAATGTAAACACCTGAAATGCAAACACATTGCTATGCAAACACCTTGAAGTGTTCATTTTTAAATTAAGGGTGTTTACATTAGGTGTTTTCAGCATTGTGGTTTCAATGGTGATTGAATTGTGAGTGAAAAAAGCGTTGAATTGCATTTTTCATATTATCACTAAGTTAGACATTAATTTATAGAAATAATTTGTTTGCTCGGAAAGTTAAGATCAACACCATTGTCATTGGATCATGAGAAAAGCAATTGAAGTATTGAAGTAGAAACCGGTGATTTTTTTTATTATTTAAAGGGGTATTATTGGTTTGTTTCATTTAAAGGGGTATTATTGGTTTGCTTTAGTTCAACTTATTATGTTGCATATAGTGCTATGCAATAGTGCAGTTCTGTTTTACGTGTGTTGTTATAGTTATTGATAAGCTGGTAAATTTTCAGGGGTGGACTCCTATTAGGAGTCCTAACTGTTCCTTTTAAGTAATATTATGGGTCTAAATTATAAAATGTTTTGGGCTTAGTTTGATTGAATAATTTGTTTGGTATTTCTTGTCTAAAATATGATTGTTAGAAAAGGGGGGCTTTGTAAAGAAAAAATCCTGAGTCCATTTTATTTCAAAAATCTTGTTGGAACAAAATTGTTACTGATTTACCATTATAAGGATTCTTTAGAATTGTGCAGTATTTACATGTGTATTGAAATATGCAATATTCTGCATAAAGGTATTCTGAATTTGTTAATGTTCAAGCATCTTTAATTTACAACTGTATGCATATTACTATGGTGTGATGCCATGATTTTATTTCATTTAGGCTTGCTTTTTTTAACATTCCAATGTTTGTGATCAGTAAAATGTGATGAAATTGTATCAGTATTTACAAACGATATACTGGAGTTTAAAAAAGTTCAAAATGCAAAAGCTATAACTGATATAATTTGTTGATTTACATGAGCATTTAAACAAAGGCAGGATCCCCCAGTAAAATGTCAAAACATATTTTTGTGAGTATTTCTTCAACAAAAACATCGAAAAATAAAGTATATGCATTAAAGGGGATCCTGGGCAATGTGTCAATTTTGCTTACATGGTAAATTGGTGATCTGATTACAATGCTTTTGACCTCAAATAATCTGTTCTACAGTCAGCTTTCTTCAGATTTTTATTCATTTCGAAAAATAAAATATCGAAGACCTATTTTGACAATGGAAATTTTTCGAGAAATTGTTTTGCAATTTCAAAGGTTGTGCTACAGAATATTTGATGTTTTAGAAGTCGTGAATGCCAAAAGTATAAATTAAGTTGATATTAGTTGTATGTTAATTTCTTGCCTTCAGTTGCTTTTTGTGGATTATTATTTTACAGATATTGCTTTTGCAGATTACTAAAATTTTGAGTCGCATGAAAAATTTATTCATATTTTTAATTTCATGAATGAGTGAAAATGTTTGTTTTTTTGTTATAGAATTGTTATGTGTAAAGATGATTTAATATGAAAAATTGCAGAATTCAATTTGCAAAATCAATTGACTTGCATAATACACTGTAAATGTAGATACAGTAAAATGTAGATATACTATCAAATCATGTACATTTATCCATTGTAATTTAATAAACATGAAATACAATCAACCAAATGGTGCAAAATCAAACCTTTGTTATGTAGATTAAGATACAGTGAAATATGTACAGTGGAACACCTCTAAAAGTGGAAAACCTCTGTTAGTGGGACACTTCAGAGCCCCAAAGACAACTGACTCGAGGTACCAAAGGTGTTCCACTTAGACCGGTTTTATATATGCCCAAATCTGATGAAACTTTCAATTTTGAATCCCTTTAACATGTTTATTATGTTTAACGCTATCAAACAATTGGATTGTTAGCATTGTATTGTATAGACAGTATCATCATCTTAGTGTTGGGACAGCCACTGACCAATTGCTATCTTAGTGTAGGGACAGCTAAATAGATATGTGCATTGAGCTAAAAGGCGTTGTGTGAGACCTCTATTAACAATAGTGATTAAGATATGTCCAAATCTGATAAAACTAACATTAACATGTTTAATGCTATAAAACAAGTGGAGTGTTAGTATATAATTATAAAGTCAGTATCATCTAACTGTAGAGACAGCCTCTGACCAATTACTGCCAATACACACGATGAAAGATAACAAAACTGAAGTAAAGTTTTAAAAGTTAATTCAAAATGTGCTTTTTGCAAAGAAAGCTCTTTTGATTTTGTCTCCACCAAACGTGGTGATATATTGTTATGGGTTTCCAATTTTTTGTGACGGCATTCAGCACGTGGTTGGTGCTCGGCATCTGTAACAAATGGCTGGTGGTGACATTAAGCATGTTAATGTGGGGATGCATCGATTGACCAATTTGCTGTGTAGTAAATACGAATTCTTGACTGCATACACTTATAAATGTGCACTGAAGGAGACAGACAGACAGACTTACATGTCTTAATTATATACAGATCATTTTACATGAAAGGGAACTAAAATGAAGATGATTGAATATTGAACTGACATATCAAAGAAATCAATTCAATTTACATCTATTTGTTTAGATCATGCTTGACAGCTGTGGTAGAAAGGATCTGGTTGATTGAGCACTAGATACCATGTAACTGCTACACGACGACATTTCATAGGATAATCATTATGCAACACACATGTACATGTATAGCTATAGCTATAATCATCCTAATTCTTATCTATCTGGCAGAAACAAATGGTAAGAAACATGGATGTGTGGAAGCAATCAATGACTTGAGAAAATCTATACATGAAGACTTAACAAATATGAAGAAGGAAATTCGATCCGAATTATCAAAAAGGTCTAAACAGGGGAAGAATGCCAAAAAAGTGACAGCCAAAGATGTTCGCAAAATGCGAGCTGGAATAATTGAGCACATCAACGCAAAGAACATAAGTGGTGAATTGCCGAGAATTGCTGGTTTTGTACGGCTGGCATTCCATGACTGTGTAGGAGGATGTGATGGGTAAGTTAATACCCCAGACAGCTAGGTTGCTTTGGGAAACCATTCACTTCGAACTTTTGCCTGTAAAGAGAAATCAGTCATCGAGGTATCTGACCATGATATTTAATATGGGTGCAATGGAAAGACCCTCTGATATACAAGAAATCCCAAATCATTTGCCATACCATACCTGGTCCTTTGACTCATAAAACTCACTTTTTCTCATGATGTATGACTGACTTGATGTATGACTGACAAAGAGCAAAAATCACTCATGCAGAAAGTGCTTTAATTGCCTTTTAATATTGAACAAGGTAAGAAAGAAGATTCAATTTGAAACTTGTCATGCAGCTTAGTATATAGGAAAACATCTTTTGCAAGCTGATATTATTGGAAAATGAAGGCTAGTCACAAAGTGCTGATCAGTGGAAGTCAAACAATCATTTTTGATCATACTGTCTGCAATTCTGCTAGTAAATACAATTTCATTTTGAGGTAAAGGATCCATTGGCCCTTTCACTTTCCCTATTTAACTGTTTCAGATGCATAGATCTAGACAACGAAGAAAACAATGGATTGGGTGAATACATTGAGGAATTGGAGGATGTTTATGCACGATTCTCTCGGAAATTGAGTCGTGCTGATTTCTGGCAACTTGCGGGAATAACAGCACTTGTGGTCAGTGGAACTGATTGCCGTTCGTGTATGCATCCTGATGTACAGTTCATGGCAGGTCAGTTTTGCCACAGCAACATAGTACTAAGTTGATCAAATTAATATCTAAATGTGTGAACATGTAAAAAAAAATTAATGGTGGCCTGTGGCAGCGCATGGAATTTTATGCGCGTTTCAGTAATAACTGATTCTGAGAATTTGCTACCAATGAAAGCATAGCACGGAAGTTAAACCCAATCACGGCAACAAGAACATTCAGATTAATAAATGAAAGTCATGGTATTGGATTTAACTTGTTAAACTATGAACAATTGAGCTACATATTAAAATATTGAGAAATAAGTAGAGTCCATTTCACTGTTTTATTGCGTCAGTAGAACCCCAAAAATAAGAAATCGGGAGACCATTGTGCAATAATATATGGAAAAGTATATTCATAATGTACATGAATGATATTTGTATATTTCAGATTTTCTATTTTGTTGTGCAATAAGCCTGTGCCCTCTTGTAATTTGAAGAATTTCAGCCATGTTAATCTTATTGAAAATAACATGGCAGAGAAGCATCCATATATAAGAGGCCACACACTTTATAAGCCAAACTAGAAGCAATCCAAGATATACAAATGTCATTCATGTACAATAGGAACATATTTTTCCATATATTATTGCATGATGATATTTTGATTTCTTATTTTTTAAGTTTTACTGACGCAATTCAACAGTGAAATGGACTCTAGATGCTGAGAAAATGCTTGGAAAACTAATTCTGCATTTTCAATGTATTAAAGGACGAAAAGACTGTGCAGCATCTCCGGAATATGCTGGTGAAATGAGGAAATTCCCAAATAATGGTGGTCACGCTGATATAGATGATGTCCTGGGCTTTTTTGAAACAACATTTGGTAAGTAGAAGTGTCCTTTGAATTGCTACCCCAACCATGTGTAGAAACTTAATAATATATAAATTGACAACTTTTCATGATTGATGATTTGCAATAGACGTTTCCGTTAAATCGTGCCCTCTTTTGATCCATCAGGGAAACTATAACTTATTGGCTAGATTGATGATGTCATTGGCTGTAGGTAGCAAGCTGCCCATTCAAAAAACTTTTTGCTAATTTTATAAAGTACAACCTATGACATCATCAATCTAGCCAATATATTGTGGTTTCTCTGATGGATCAAAAGATGGCACGATTTATCTACGTCTATTAACCAAACAAGTGTCTTATATGTTTAAAAAATACAAGTTCATGTACATTGTACATCTATAATGTCAACAAGTCCCAAGTGTGATACTCCGATATATAACTGATATATATAACTAGAATTAAATGATTTAAAAATTTGATTGTCTTTCTGTTTAGGTCTCCCCAGATCAAGACCAGAATTAGCAGTTGCATTACTAGGTGCCCATTCTTTAGGTAGAACTCATCTGAACGACTCTGGATTCCAAGGATCTTGGGACTCAACACAAAGCAAAATTGATGCATTATATTACCAGGATTTACTCAACTTGAAGTGGACACAACAAGAAAGCAAAAATAACGAGGGTGATGTTAAGTTTCAATGGAGTGGAAGCTTCGCAGGTGAGAACTTTTCGTCTGAGCTTCGAGCATCAAGGCAAAATATCGCAATGGATGTTTTTTATGGGGTTTCCAAATATTTTGTTAAGTGCAGTAGTTATTTTGATTTCATCTTAGGCTTGACTGGTGGAACAACTTTTGAATTGTTGAGTTGGCTGAGTGTTTTAGAGTATACGAGTGTAATACAAGACATTTTTGGGGTTTAGTGTCACTACCTTAAGGTCATCATTTCAAGTTACTACCTTAAGGTCATCATTTCAAGTCACTACCTTAAGGTTATCATTTCAAGTCACTACCTTAAGGTCATCATTTCAAGTCACTACCTTAAGGTCATCGTTTCAAGTCACTACCTTAAGGTTATCATTTCAAGTCACTACCTTAAGGTCATCGTTTCAAGTCACTACCTTAAGGTTATCATTTCAAGTCACTACCTTAAGGTCATCGTTTCAAGTCACTACCTTAAGGTTATCATTTCGAGTCACTACCTTAGGGTCATCGTTTCAAGTCACTACCTTAAGGTTATCATTTCAAGTCACTACCTTAAGGTCATCGTTTCAAGTCACTACCTTAAGGTTATCATTTCAAGTCACTACCTTAAGGTTATCATTTCAAGTCACTACCTTAAGGTCATCATTTCAAGTCACTACCTTAAGGTCATCATTTCAAGTCACTACCTTAAGGTCATCGTTTCAAGTCACTACCTTAAGGTTATCATTTCAAGTCACTACCTTAAGGTTATCATTTCAAGTCACTACCTTAAGGTCATCGTTTCAAGTCACTACCTTAAGGTTATCATTTCAAGTCATTACCTTAAGGTCATCATTTCAAGTCACTACCTTAAGGTTATCATTTCAAGTCACTACCTTAAGGTTATCATTTCAAGTCACTACCTTAAGGTTATCATTTCAAGTCACTACCTTAAGGTTATCATTTCAAGTCACTACCTTAAGGTCATTGTTTCAAGTCACTACCTTAAGGTCATCATTTCAAGTCACTACCTTAAGTTCATCATTTCAAGTCACTACCTTAAGGTCATCATTTCAAGTCACTACCTTAAGGTCGTTTCAAGTGACTACCTTAAGGTTATCATTTCAAATGATTCCTGCTCATGATCATGCTTATTTAGACATGGCACTATTTTCAGGTCGAAGCACTAATACAATGATGCTGAATGCCGATATGTGCCTTCGTAAAGTTATAAATCCTGTTGACAAAAATGGACATTCTGCATGTACTCTCAATAATTGCCGGGACCAACCTGAAACCATCAAATATGTGGAACTATTTGCTGTTAACATTACAGCCTGGGAACAGCACTTTAAGGAAGCCTACACTAAAATGACTACAACTGGATATGAGAAGTCTCAACTGTATGTCCCTGTTTAGAAATGAAAATATTATGCTATCATATATTATTACACTTTCATCAAATTATCAGTAACAGTATGATTTGGTATAAACATTTGAGTTGATCAATTTCACATGTTACAAAACATGGGATCCTAATGGGACAATAACCCAGATGCGAGTAGAAATAATCTTGATTTATGTCATTAAAAAATCAAAATTCAGTCAAAGTAATATCATATTTGAAATCTACATGTAAAATTACATCTAGAAATGTGGTTTTAAAAAGTGTTTATCAACTTTGAAAAATTAATTTTCTTTGAAAATGTGACTTCTAGCTCGGGAAGATTCCCCATAGACCCCATGCTATAAAATTACAAAAAAACTTGTACAGAAATATAGTGTTTGCAGACTGCCTTGTGTTTAATATAAAATATTTTTCAAATTGTCCTATAGTTTGTGTATTGTCAAATACCAATAGAGCACCCTCCTGAAGAGACAAGGATCTAGGAAAACATCTTTCAAAATGCTCATGTTAACTCTAAGAGTAGAATCTAGATACATCATGATGTTATACAAGGTATATAGGCCATACAAGGTAAATTGACATTTACAGGAGGTCAAATGAGACAATTAAAATAAGGATATTCTATAGTTATGCATTTAGATCTATGACTAAACGCTTATTGATTTTATCTCACATATCAGTCAATGGAAATAATATATAAGCTACTGTACATAAAGTGTGTATTTTCTTACTTTTAAGTATTTCACAAAACCCCTTTAAACATTACATACATGTGTATACCTTTATCTCAGAGATGGTTGAAATACAGCAGAGTATACTAGTATGTCAAGCACGATGCTTGGGTGTGTAGGTGCCTAGGTGGGTGGGTTAACCATGACTCCATTATATGGTTCATTTTTTATAATGACCCCTCCAAAAAATATAACAATACTAACAAACAGTATTTTCAAAAACTATTACTTATTTATTTCAAAAATACATATTTGGCAATTCATGAGTCAGAAGTACAATATAATATCATTTAAATTGTTTCACATAAAAGGAATGTATACTTTTCAAAGCTCCTTACTTATGAGATCAAAAGTTGGACTCTCATTAGATCAAATCATTTAAATTCTATGAATAGCACTAGTATGAAGTTAAATGTGTTAATAATTACAAACAATGTTAAAGTATGGTAAAATCTTAGAGATACATTGTTCATTTAAGATGCATTGAGATACATTTATTATTCACACGTTCAAATGGATTATGTAGCAGCACACAATATTAGCGGGGCCTATACACGGTATAGATGGGGCTATAATCCTCAGGATCCGAACCAATTTTCAGTGTTCATTGAGAGTTCATACAATAATATACCAACAATATAACATGATTTAAGCTCGGAATAAAACAGGAACAGCATATGAGAGGAGATTCAAATGGAATATACCAATTGAAAAATAAGTTGTCAATATGAAGTCATGGCATATCATTTATATTTGAACCTTAATGTATCTTCCTATGATTTTTTAAAAAAAACACCTACGGTAGAGATTGCTGAGTCATCTAAAAGTTAAGGGTTATCAATAAAAATATCGCAATAAAAGATATTATGCTTCCACCATGATGCTTATTTGGTGATAGATGGGGATGACCTGGCTCTGATGAGTTAGACTGTCGGAGTTTTGATATCAGAGCAAAGGCATTTATACAGTACTATAAGTACTGTAATACTGTACTACAAGTACTTAAATACTGTACTTAAAGTACTGTTATACTATTATTTACTTTTGCATACAATATTGTACTGTAATACAACAAATACAGCAAAACTGTAGTTCAAGTACTGTAATGATATACATGTACTAAAAGTAAAGTTATACTATACTACAAATACAGCAATACTGTAATTAAAGTACTGTAATAATGTACATGTGTTAAAAGTACAGTAGAACCTGCTAAGTGGAACACCTCTATAAGTGGAACACCTCGCAAGTGGAACACTTTTTCAAAGTCCCATTTCAGAAACCCATTCACTTAATGTTAATTGAACCTCTGTAAGTGGAACACCTCCAAACTTGAACAGTGAACACCCCATATTGAAAAATTAACCTGCTAAGTGGAACAGTCAATTTTCCATAAATTTCAATATTGATACTTATGTAAACAGAATTAACATCCTACAGTGATATCTGGGTATGAAAACAGGTAATAACATGTTAATTGGCAAATTAGAATTTTAAAGGATTACCATTGCAAATTGGATTAACCTCCTGTAGATATCAACATGTGATGCTACCACTAATTAATTTGATAATCAGTAAATTAGGATTTCATGAGATTATCATTCATCAAATTGGATTAACGTCCTGTAGAGATGGACATGTGATTCTACTACTAACTAATACCCTTTGCAGTTTGTTGACTTGATAAGTAAGATTAAGAATGTCAGTTAAAAACAAATGAATCATAAGCAGTAGGCACTAGTCTTCAAAACTTAATTGCCAAATCTTTGAACCTGAGACTGGCAGAATGAGGAGGATTAAGAATGTCAGGAAACATTTTTGGCAGAATGAGGAGGATTAAGAATGTCAGATAGCTTTTTGAGTAAAACTACTGGATAATTAATGGTATATAGCTGCCTGCAATGAACAGAGAATCATATTTCCAGTGATACATATAAACTCTATATTTTATCTTGTCTGTTCTTTAAATCCCCGCGAACCCAAAACCTCCGTAAGTGGAACACCTCCTAAGTGGAACGCTTTTTGGCAGAACGGAGGGTGTTCCACTTACACAGGTTCTACTGTACTGTTATACTATACTACAAATACTGCAATACTGTAATTAATAATGTACTACAAGTACTGTAAGTCCTGATATAAGTGTATTCATGATATGTTGGGAACTTGTAAACTTTCTATTGTCATGGCATGTCTTCAAGTCTATGGTAGTACGTATTTGTATAAAGCTGTTTGCAGACTGACTTAAAATTCTGTTTTATGGCATCACCTTATTAAGATTCTTCAAGGGCATTCTATATTGTTGTTTTCTATTACAAACTGACTTGGTGTACAGAATTTACATTCTGCTTAATGGCATCTAGATTCTGTAGGGGTGATTCTAAGCCCACGAGACTGTAGCAGACTCCTTTCTGCTCACTGGACCCACTGTATGATGTAATAGAAGAGCCTCCTTGGCTAATAGCAGCTGAAATACAAACAGTAACTCAATTAGCTGTTTCATTTTTGTGAGTTTGGGTCCACTTTTGTAATACTAGAGTCTCAAAGGACAATATCAGTTTGAATACACAATATTCCAAGCAATATCTGCTTTAAATTAGTCTATTGTCTAATATACACACCAATTGAACCTAAGAGAGGGATTGTTTTGTCATACTTTGGGCCCTTAAAATCAATGTATTTCATCCTATGAAAATTATAAGTCAATGAAATAAAATCTAAAAATACAACAATTAAGAAATTAAATATGATGATATAAAGATGGCGACACAGAACTGTAGTATGCTGCTATTAAAGACCCACTTTGCGAATTTTCAACATTTTTGGGCAAAATAAAGACTTACATTTAAATTTCATAGTATGTCCAGTGTATTGACAAGTACCTTATCTTTCATTTAACACCATCAGCAGCTCAAACGGACCACATCAAAGCTTACAATAAATTATCAAAAAATGTTTTCGATCTAACAAGCTTAATATGTCAAGTTTTATCAATGTCATTGAAAGATGGCAAAGTTGTTTGTATTACATGATACATGTACATTTATTTTTATAGAAGTGTCGCCATCTTTTAAATCAACAGTAATTTAAAACATGCAGTTTGTTGAACATGTGCATGCATGTCTAATGATCTCTGAACTTCAAATGCTTTTTCTATGTGAGTTATTTTTTTCTTGGTTCAATATTAAAGCAAATCAAATTTTGTGTCATATTTGAGTAAGTGTGTGAGTAACATGTTTCAATGATTATTTTCTTATTTTTCCTTCTAAAATAAGTATAGTGGGCCTTTGCTTTGGAGTGGAATAAAAAAAAATTGTTCCAGGAACTTTCACTGTACTAATAAGATTGTAATTATCTTTGGTAGACCTTTCCTTTTGACATTTTATAAGACTACTTTTCAGAGGACACTAGATCCATGTTTTTTTCTTTTGTCATAATCAAACCATAAAATATTATTGCTATTTCAGAACTTTATCCTCCAATCCTTTTAACAACAAATACTCCAAACTCAGATGGAATCTTTCGAAATTGATTACTCGGTACTCTAAATGAACCCATTAACTCACCTGCGACTGTGGGGAATGTCTGTGTAGAATATGGGCCAGTGTAGACCAAGACGTTTCCCCCCAAGGTGCAGCCATTAGGGAACACACAGCCACTCATTTCTGTCAAAATGGCGCTACTTCCTGCGGCATGCCCAGTAAGTTGATGAGGTGCCAAGCCGTTCTGCTGTATGATGACAACCAACTGGCTGGCTGAACCTTCCTTGTGTTCTGTCTTAGCCTAAGAACATTGAGAAATATTAGTGTTTATGCAGTGAATTAACAGGCAAGTAGAGTAACTTCACAAGATTATTTATTTTTGTGTACCCCAAATAATATTCCACCCACCTGTACTCCATTGTCTTTGGCAAACATTGGTGCATTCACTAGGTTGATTCCATTGTTCACTTGAACCTTCAAAAGTCCCATCAGAACGGCTGATTTGAGATACGCCCCTGCCCCCTTCATCGATGACCCCTGGGTGATGATTTGAAGCTGGGTGTCTCCGTTGACTGTTGGCACCAGTGTGGATGCCAGGGCTCCCATGGCTTGTCCCAGGGCCACCCATGGCTTACTGGCCTCACTCAATGCATTACTCAGGGCAGCAGCATTCACCTGTATGTATAGGGGTACAAGAGGGGGAATAACCCAGAATTCAAAGATCATAATCATGTAAAGATGAACGTCTAGATCTAACATTACATCCAGATAGGTTCATCTGGATTTCTGGGATATTTCCTCCTCTATGGTTACTCAACGCAGCAACATTCACCTATATAGGGTTATATAAGAGGAGGGGGATAATCCAGAATTCAAAGATGAACCTGTCTCCATGTAAAGATGACCCTTTAAGTTCAACATTACATCCAGATAGGTCCATCTATGAATTCTGGGTAATTTCTTCACCTAGGATTACAAAGTAATCACTGTAACGACTATACATACATGTGGTTGGATGATTTCAGAACAATTTTTATCTTTTTATTCTTATTTTTTAAAGATATATATCAGAGCATTTTAGTCTGTTAATATCAAGCCAAACCACCAATGATGGACAACCAAGATATATATTATCAAATAATGCCTAAAATGTACACATTTTGAAATTCACTGATATATAAACCAAACTACATTCGTTGAGACAAAATGCTTTACGGTTTGTACTTAATAATATTTTTACAAAACAAAATGTTACTCACAGCTCCAATAAGTTCTTTGCCTTCAGCTGCATCAACAAACTGTTGAGCTATCTCTTCAGCTACTCTTGTTTGAGCTTCAACAGTACTGGCCCCCAGATGAGGCGTGCTTATACACAGGGGATGAGCAATCAGATCTTTATTGGTAGGAGGTTCCTGGAAATAGATGTTCTGTATGGTAAACATTTGGGCTCCAAAATACAAGCTCCTAGGACTATGATGGGGAATGTTTCTACCCAGGGGAGGAAGCTATTAGATTGTATTAGGGTTTAACCAGTAGTACTGGAGATAGATAAATGTAAAATGAGATCCTAGATGTAGGAGCAGGAGGATGCTAAATTGGAACAGGGGTGCTTTCAAATCTGTCACAATTGTATTTAACCCAGCCTCTCTCTAAACTATGTATTGAAAGAATTGCCTTCAACACAATCTAAACATTTCTATACAATTACGAGTGTTTTATTTTTTCAGATTCCACTCTTTTTCAATCTCTTTAAATGCGTTCCCTGGAAATATCAGGATATCCTTATAATAAATACTAATACCACAATGTTCCATGGAAAAAATTACTTGAATTAAATTAATGTGGTTTCAATTCTACCAGTATGAAAAAAAATGTTATACATGAATAATTCAGTCATTATGGGGTTTAATAGCAGCAAAGTAAACCAGAACAACGGCAACGCCAAAGCGTATCGAATCCCATCGAACAGAATTGACTGGCATTTTTACAAACGAAATATATAGCAAATATCATAAAATAACACACATAAGAAAGGCCACCATTTTTAAAATGGTTGCTCACTAGCCAAGTTGTCATCAGAAGGAGAATTATGCTTTTAATTAGCCACATATAAAAAAATTTAAAATCGCACACATGTACATGTAAATGGTGGCCATTTTTTAACATGGCCGCCTACTACCCAAAATGTCACATATCAAATATGAACAAAATCGCTATATTACTTTTTGAGATATAATAAAAAATGTAAAATAACACACATAAAAATGGTGGCCATTTTTCAAAATGGCCGACTACTCCCCAAAGTTTTATTAGACAATGTGCCATGCTTAAAGTATTCACATATCAAATATGAACAAAAGCTCCAATACTTTTCGAGTTAAAGTAAAAAATGTAGAAATGACAGCCATTTTTTAAAATGGCCGCTTACTACGCAAAGTGGCATGAGACAGTGTGAAAGACTCATGAGTATTCACATACCAAATATGAACAAAATCGCTCCACTACTTTTCAAGTTACAGCAAAAATCGTAAAATGAAATGCAAAGGCAGCCATTTTTCAAGATGGCTGCCATGTATTTCTTCTATAATTGCATTTCTAGCTAAATCAATGTCCTATATAACTGTTTTACATTTAAAACATATTGCTATTACAGTTTCATATGCAGAACTTAAATTACTGTAAAATCGGCACTAAAATGGCCGCCATTTGTAAAAATCGGTTTTCGAGCTGATTTTCTACCCCCATTTATAATTGGGTATATGTGTACAAAATATGAACAAAATCAAGCCAACGGTATTTAAGTTATAGCCCGGACGGACGGACGGAGGCGTTCCCTATATCCCTCTGAAATTCGTTTGATGGGATAAAAATAATATGAATTAATCATAATGGTAAATTATTGACCACCAGACACGGACCAACAAAAATGTTGGAGACTATTACAATATAATGAAGATGGATACTCAGGATTTGACATATCGGACAATTTGGTTCATTTGCGATGTAATGGGGTGTAAATTCTGAATGAGAAAAAATGTGATGGCAATATCTCATTTGAAACTACCAGCCTAACCAATCAGAATACAGCACCTATGTTTAAAAGTTGCAATAAAATAAAATTTCATAATTTATTCGACATGATTTCATGATCCCTTACAAATACATGTCACCGCTACATTTGCTTCCTAACCTTGTGTTAAACCACGTCCGATAAAATATAATTAAAGCATAATGTATTCATACATGTGTAGAACTGTGGTCAATAGTAGGACGATACTCATAAAGCAAAATTATTCAAGTTGTTGGATCATACATTCACTCTCAAAATTAATACTTGACAAGACTCATCGTAAGATCACTATGAGGCTGTATATATGTATGACGACTATAATCCTCCTAGCATTGACCTGCACAAAAGAAGTATCAGCTAAAAAACGAATATGTGTAGATGCAGTCGATGATCTCAAGAAAAGTCTACAAGAGGAGCTAGCAAACATGATGAGGGAAATTCGGTCTGAATTATCAAAATTAAAACAGGGTGAAAATGTCAAAAAACTGACAGCTGAAGATGTTGGTGAGATGCAGGTAGCAATAACTGAGCATATAAAAGCAAAGAATGAACATGGCGAAATGCCAAGAATTGCTGGATTCGTCCGCCTGGCATTCCATGACTGTGTAGGCGGATGTGATGGGTAAGTCAGCAACAGTTATTCCATTAATTTTACCTGTTGTTTTATTTATTTAGCCTGTTGTGAGAAATTCTCGTGAAACCCCTGTATAGAAATCCAATGTAAAATAATAAATACTCAGTCATTATTTCAAGAATGAAGCAAAAGATGTAAATATATACCGTACATATTTTGTCAAAAGGGAGAGAGAGGTAGAAAATGATTTAGGCTTGACCAAGGAGATTTTATAAAACCAATGTAAATTTTGAAAAGAAAACAATTTCAGGATTTGACAAGGGTAATGAGTAATTTGGTCTTAAGGTTTAAAATATAATTAGTACCGTGGGTACTGGGCTCACATGGTGTTGCTCAAAAGTGAAAATAGAAAAGACGGGTATAATTTTTTGTGACAAAATTATTTCATACAACTACTCTTTACAAAGACATGGCTTTTTACAATGCAGGACACCTGAACTTATTTGTAAAGCTAGGAAATGGGCCAAAAGTGAATTTCCCGAGACAAAAATGGTGGCCATTTTGAAATTAGGCGAGATTTTGAAGCAGGAGTCACAGTTTTTTTTTTCTTTATTGATGTTGAACAAAATTATTTTAAATCGGGAATCATATCTACAGAGGAATTAAAAAGTGTTGACAGAGGTTTAAAACTTGCCACTTTTTTGGACTGACAGAGAGACAGATGGACGAATCAATGTTAACTAAAATGGCTGAAAATAAAAAAACTGATATAATATTTTGCCGACTTTTTGTAACAAAATTATTTCATACAACGACTCTTTACAGTGACATGGCTTTTTACAATGCAGGACAGCTGAAATTGTTTGTAAAGCTAGGAAATGGGCCAAAAGTGAATTTCGCGAGACAAGAATGGTGACCATTTTGAAAATAGGCGAGCTTTTGAACCAAGAGTCATAGGAGAGTTTTTTGTATTGATGTTGAACAAAATTAACTTAAAACAGGAATCCTATCGACAGAGGGTTTAAGGCAAATGGTCCAAAAGTGTATTTTGCGAGACAGATGGACAAATCAATGTTAACTAAAATGGCTGAAAATAAAAAAAAATGGATATAATTTTTTGCTGATTTTTCGTGACAAAATTATTTCATACATCTACTCTTTACATTGACATGGATTTTTACAATGTAGGACACTTGAAATTATTTGTAAAGCTAGGAAATAGGTCAAAAGTAAATTTCGCGAGACAAAAATGGCGGCCATTTTGAAAATAGGCGAGCTTTTGAGCCAGGAGTCATAGGGGAGTTTTCTGTATTGATGTTGAATAGAAATAACTTAAAACGGGAATCCTATCGACAGAGGTTTTAAAACGTGCCACTGTTTTTGACAGAAAATGGATTTCACAAGTCAGATGGACAAATCAATGTTAACTAAAATGGCTGAAAATAAAATAATAGATATAATTTTTCGCTGATTTTTTGTAACAAAATTATTTCATATATCTACTCTTTACATTGACACAGATTTTTACAATGTAGGACACCTGAAATTATTTGTAAAGGTAGGAAATGGGTCAAAAGTGAATTTCGCGAGACAAAAATGGCGGCCATTTTGAAAATAGGAGAGCTTTTGAAACAGGAGTCATAGGGGAGTTTTCTGTATTGATGTTGAACAGAAATAACTTAAAACAGGAATCCTATCGACAGAGGTTTTAAAACGTGCCACTATTGTTGACGGACAGACAGACAGACAGACAGACAGACAGACGGATGTTAACTAAAATGGCTGAAAATAAAAAAATAGATTTAATTTTTCGCTGATTTTTCGTAACAAAATTATTTCATACATCTACTCTTTACATTGACATGGATTTTTACAATGTAGGACACTTGAAATTATTTGTAAAGCTAGGAAATAGGTCAAAAGTGAATTTCGCGAGACAAAAATGGCGGCCATTTTGAAAATAGGCGAGCTTTTGAGCCAGGAGTCATAGGGGAGTTTTCTGTATTGATGTTGAACAGAAATAACTTAAAACAGGAATCCTATCGACAGAGGTTTTAAAACGTGCCACTGTTGTTGACAGAAAAGTGGATTTCACAAGTCAGATAGACAAATCAATGTTAACTAAAATGGCTGAAAATAAAAAAATAGATTTAATTTTTCGCTGATTTTTTGTAACAAAATTATTTCATATATCTACTCTTTACATTGACACAGATTTTTACAATGTAGGACACCTGAAATTATTTGTAAAGCTAGGAAATGGGTCAAAAATGAATTTCGCGAGACAAAAATGGCGGCCATTTTGAAAATAGGCGAGCTTTTGAACCAGGAGTCATAGGGGAGTTTTCTGTATTGATGTTGAACAGAAATAACTTAAAACAGGAATCCTATCGACAGAGGTTTTAAAACGTGCCAGTCAAAAGTGAATTTCGCGAGACAAAAATGGCGGCCATTTTGAAAATAGACGAGCTTTTGAACCAGGAGTAATAGGGGAGTTTTCTGTATTGATGTTGAACAGAAATAACTTAAAACAGGAATCCTATCAACAAAGGTTTTAAAACGTGCCACTATTGTTGACGGACGGACAGACAGACAGACAGACAGACAGACGGACGGACGGACGGACGGACGGACGGACGGACAGACAAGTGAGCGATTGCAAAAGCTCACCATGTGAGCTAAAAATATGTGGCAATTGTTAAAAAGATGAATTCTCTAGATCATTCTTCTTATTTGAACACCAATAGGCATTCTGATACTCATACAGAGGTTTCACTAGAATTTATCACAACAGGCTAAATAAATGAAAGCAACAGGCAAAATTAATGGAAATCATAAATTTAACATGGAAAGGTCCCTAAAAACAACAGGCGATTTTGTGAAAACAACTGGTAAAAATCGCCTATTGCCTGCTGCTAATGAAACCCCTGCTCATAGCATCTTCTGTTTCACCTTTCAGGGATGAGAAGAAATGAAATGTCATGGTTTATCATGATGACCAATAGGCAATAGATATTATATTGAAAACTGATGATTTTAATCTGAATGTGAGAAGTTTGCAACAATTCCCCACATTGCATGATATATGGAAAATGTAGTCTTGACAAAATGTTTTAATCACTAAATCAGTGAAATTATCCAATACAATCTTAAAAAGATATCATGGTGATGATGTTTTAACATACAAAATAGAGTAGAGACGAGTGGTATTAGCAAGGAATAAGGTAAACAGGCATGTAGTCAACACTCTAAATTGTACAGAAATGCAAGAAAATCAGGAAGTTCATTCAAATTTTAGAGAGAAAATGTGGGAAACAGGCATGACTACCTTGCATATTTTCTTACAAGTTTATATCCAGCTTGTTGTTTATATAGGCTATTAATGCATTGAATTATTTTTTTCATCTAATTAAACAAAGTAGAGCAATTACACACAGGCTATTACATGGTTGATGTTAAACAAGAGCACAAAGTGCAAAATGTTGCACCAAAAGGAAACCAATTTGTAAAATAAATCATGTTGTTAAAAAAAAAATGATAAGAAATATCCAGAAATCAGGCCTAGAATATCAGCTATTGGAGTAGTTTTCTTTCCAGAAGATAATCTTAATATCTGAAGTCCGTAAGTTATCATTCATTAGCCATTAATATACATGTATATACAAGAGTTGAAATTATACCATCTAAAATCAAAGCATAATTGTAATTTTGCATTTTAATGCTCCAGATGCATTGACCTAGAAAATGGAGACAATGCTGGTCTAGAGGATTATATAAAGAACTTAGACGATGTATATGCACAATTCTCAAGAAAACTAAGTCGAGCCGATTTCTGGCAACTTGCAGGAATAACAGCGCTTGCGGTCAGTGGAAAGGATTGCCCTTTGTGTATACATCCTGATATACAGTTCACGGCAGGTTAGTTTTGCCACACTTTACATTTAATTAGATTTGAGCAAATCATGTAATATTAGTAATCAATAAATATAGGTTATTTCATGCTTGATTTTCAATATGAATTTTATTCAAGGGTAATATGATATTGACCGAGCGAAATATGATATTGACCGAACGAGCGTAGCGAGTGAGTGTCAATATAATGTTTACCGAGGTCAGTGTCATATTTCCCGTGGAATAAAATTCATATTGAAAATCAAGCATGAAATAACCTTTTTATTCCATAAGTTAATTTTTGAGAATTCAAGGAAAAAGAAATATGAAATTAAATTGAAAAATTGAAAATTTTGGGAAATAATGAAAAATTTTGAAAAAAATGATTCAAATTTTAAACTTTTTAAATAAATGAAAATCTTTTTTTGAAAATTGGAAAAAATTGGAAAAATCAAATTTTTGGAAAAAAATGAAAAAAATTGGAAAAAATGATTTTTTTGAAAAAATAGGGACAATATGATTTTTCGAGTATATATGATTTTTTTTACAGGGACAATATGATTTTTCGAGTATATATGATTTAAAGAGGGATAATATGATTTTATTTCCCAGGGAAAACAGTAGTATTATGGAATAAACAGGGATATGATTTATTATTTACAGGACGAAAAGACTGTGCAGCATCTCCCAAATATGATGGTGAAAAGAGGAAATTCCCAAATAATGGTGGTCATGCTGACATAGATGATGTTTTGGGCTTCTTTGAAACAACATTTGGTGAGTTGAAATATTCTTCCCAAAAGGGCAAAACTAGAATTCATAATTAAATACGGATGAGAGATTTCAAAAGCCAACCATTCTGATAGCCAACAAAAACAAATGACAGAAAACATATTGTCAAATGGAATGGCCTGAAGTGTACCAGCTGACCTTGTTGGACTTTTAAATCCACTAGGAGAACTTCTGCCAGAACATATAACATCATATTTTTATTTCTGATCAATAATAAATACATGTCGTAGTAAAACCTATATTCTTTTTATTTTAGATCTTCCAAGATCGAGACCAGAATTAGCAGTGGCATTACTAGGGGCCCATTCTTTGGGCAGGACACATCTTAATGCTTCAGGGTACGATGGGGCATGGGACAATACTGTTAACAGAATTGATACTTTATATTACAAGGATATTCTGAAGTTGGACTGGACACAACAGGAGATGAAGAACACCAAGGGTGATGTGAAATTACAATGGAACGGAAGCTTCTCCGGTAAAAATTTGAAATCTAACTTTTTGAAAACAAGAAAAAAACATCTCAGTCTTATGTTTCCACGGCATTTCTAAAATTTTAAATGAACACTAAAACCTCTGTGAGTCATCATTTCAGTTAAACTTTTCTTTCTAATCAGAACTCATTTATAAGGGTTAACTGTAAGTATTATTGGATATTTTCAGGATTTAACAGTGGGACAATGATGCTACATGCTGATTTATGCCTCCGTAAAGTTTTGAGTCCAATTAAGAAAAATGGGACTTCAGCATGCCCTTTCATTAAAAACTGCCAAGATCAGCCTGAGACTATCAAGTATGTGGAACTATTTGCAGAGAACATCACAGCGTGGGAGGAAAACTTCAAAGAAGCCTATACTAAAATGATAACCACTGGGTACACTAAATCGCAACTATATATACCAGTTTAGAATGAAATTGTTATGTAAGGCTGTAATCAAAATATGAATCCACAAAAATAATTTATCATTTGAAAAAATAAATATCTTGTTGTGAATATTTTTTCGTATGCATTTTTGGATCATTGACAAACTCCCTTTTAACAGATCTGCATATCATTAGTTGAGAGAGGATGACAAAAAAACTAGGATCAATAGAAAAGAAGTTTTTAAGAAAATCCAGTCAATGCTAAGGTGGTATTATGTTTTCTCAATGTTCATAAAATTAAGTATAGCATTAATGTTAGAATCGCAATGTACACAATTATAAAATTAGTATATTATATATGTAACTGTACAAGTAATATAAAAAATAATTGTTTATATGATATTTGGGCAGGGAAGAGGGAAAATACCAAACGTGTCTTGGTAAGATTTGATTAGAGAAGAGGTGTAAAATTGGCAAAAGGACAAGTAGTTTATGCTTATAAGGATAAAATGATTAAATGAACAAATGTTACCCTTATCAGAATGGGTAACATTCTTTTGGCCCACCCTGTATAAAATGGTGATTAAATAAAAAATAAAGAATACGAGTATTTATAAATACCTCAAGGAATACATCGAGCGCTGCTCCACCACACTGGCCATTATTAAGGGCTTCAAGTAAGGCACTTTCATCAACAATACCACCTCGAGCAACATTAATGATACGAACACCCTTTTTAGCAATGTTGAACACTTTCTCACTGATGAGATCTGAAAACAGAACACAGTAAAATTTCTAAAGAAGAATACCTCTGTAAGATGAGCACTTTCGTCAGTGGAACACTTTTTTAATTTTCGTTGAAATAAACTGAATGTAAAATGAACATCTGTAAGAATTAAGGTTCCACAGGTGTTCCAATTAAGGAGGATTACTTTGATTGCATGTTCTGATGTTTTCATCCCATCAGTTTTACAACAGTACAGAATCTAAATCCGACCAGATTATTTCACTTTACTTTTCTCTAATTTGAATAAAACGTCAGTATTTCCTGGTACAAGTATATCTATTCAGTTCAAAGTGTCAAGTAAACAAATATTTACTTGATTTATTGTCAATTCTATTCTTTTTCACTTAATTTCAAAATTCAGATGACCATCATAATTCTTACTCTTGGTAGGAGGAATGAGAGGCACATGCACCGTGACGTAATCTGCGAGAGGCCAGATCTTCTCCAACTCCATCCATTCTATCTTGAACTCAGCACTCTCCTCAGCAGAGACCAGAGGATCGTAACCTATAGTCTGAAATAATTCATGTTTATTGTAATCGCTAATCACCAGAAATGTTAGTTTTTAATTCTTTTCACATTTGAATTAACTACAGTTAAACCTGTCCACTCCGAACACCTTTGGGACTGGTCAAGTGTTCATATTTCAATGTTTTATAGAAGTGTACATCAATGGAAGATAACAGATATCCAGGAAAAGTGTTCACATCCACATCAGATCAGAGAGGTGTTCAGATATAAATGTATCACCGTATTTTGTAACCAAATAAACTGTCATCATATTTATTTGCTTAATGTCTGTGAAGTAAAAAAATGTTCAAATTCTTTAAAAGTGGAAAAATTGCAGTGAAAAGTTGCAGTATCACACAATCAATGTTTTTTCATAAATCAAAAACTTTTAAGCTTTCCAGGTTCATAATATAAAACATTGATATTTGAGTCATCCCATATCTGTTCCCCAGTATGTTGTACTTACAGTCATGCCAAATGACTGCATTCGACTTGCGACCTCTCGACCGATACGTCCGAGACCAATTATGGCCAGTGTCTTGCCATACAACTCTGAGCCCATGTACTTCTTGCGGTCCCAGCGCCCAGCTCTCATAGACTCTGTACCCTGGGGAATATGCCTGAAATAGGAATTGCAAAGAATATCAAGTGAGAAACTTTGTTGAGCATAGAAGTCTCAAAAATCGACTTATATTTAGAATGAAAGCAGAGTGTATTGCCATTTACAATTTTGAAACATATAAAATGAATGTAAATTTGCATAATAATTGATCTTTATTGTTATAGGCGATATCTTTCATGTGATCATTTTCATAAATTCGTCATACATGCAAAAATAGATAGGGCATGAACAACCCGGTTACAATTACAAAAGAGCAACCACTTGTCATGAAATACTGATACCAAATCAGAGTCACTGTATGTTTATATTTAATTCATTCTTAATGAGACACAAAAATACTTCACATAAATGGTTGACACTTTAAACAAGTGTCCCAATATAAGGTTTTCAGCAATATGTCAGAACCTCTTGAAGACACACGAGTAATTTAACCTCCTCCAGGGGTTTCACTAGAAATTTTCACAACAGGCTAAATAAAGGAAAACAACAGGCAAAATTAATGGAAATCATAAATTTAACATGAAAAAGTTGAAAAGCCCCTTTAAGCAACCAGCGATTTTGTGAAAACAAGGAGTGAAAATTGCCTGTTGCTAATGAAATCCCTGCTCCTCCCTGCTATTTCCCCCTCTAATATCCTACCTTGTCATCGCACACATCATTGCACAGGTATGTTCAGCAGCACTCATTGTGTTTCCCCCTGGTGTTAATGAAACCCCTGCTCCTCCCTGCTATTTCCCCCTCTAATATCCTACCTTGTCATCGCACACATCATTGCACAGGTGTGTTCTGCAGCACTCATTGTGTTTCCCCCTGGTGTTAGTGAAACCCCTGCTCCTCCCTGCTATTTCCCCCTCTAATATCCTACCTTGTCATCGCACACATCATTGCACAGGTATGTTCTGCAGCACTCATTGTGTTTCCCCCTGGTGTTAATGAAATCCCTGCTCCTCCCTGCTATTTCCCCCTCTAATATCCTACCTTGTCATCGCACACATCATTGCACAGGTATGTTCTGCAGCACTCATTGTGTTTCCCCCTGGTGTTAATGAAATCCCTGCTCCTCCCTGCTATTTCCCCCTCTAATATCCTACCTTGTCATCGCACACATCATTGCACAGGTATGTTCAGCAGCACTCATTGTGTTTCCCCCTGGTGTTTATGCAACCCCTGCTATTCCCCCCTCTAATATCCTACCTTGTCATCGCACACATCATTGCACAGGTATGTTCTGCAGCACTCATTGTGTTTCCCCCTGGTGTTAATGAAACCCCTGCTCCTCCGTGCTATTTCCCCCTCTAATATCCTACCTTGTCATCGCACACATCATTGCGCGGGTATGTTCTGCAGCACTCATTGTGTTTCCCCCTGGTGTTAATGAAACCCCTGCTCCTCCGTGCTATTTCCCCCTCTAATATCCTACCTTGTCATCGCACACATCATTGCACAGGTATGTTCTGCAGCACTCATTATGTTTCCCCCTGGTGTTAATGAAACCCCTGCTCCTCCGTACTATTTCCCCCTCTAATATCCTACCTTGTCATCGCACACATCATTGCACAGGTATGTTCTGCAGCACTCATTGTGTTTCCCCCTGGTGTTAATGAAACCCATGCTCCTCCCTGCTATTTCCCCCTCTAATATCCTACCTTGTCATCGCACACATCATTGCGCAGGTATGTTCTGCAGCACTCATTGTGTTTCCCCCTGGTGTTAATGAAACCCCTGCTCTTCCATGCTATTTCCCCTCTAATATCCTACCTTGTCATCGCACACATCATTGCACAGGTATGTTCTGCAGCACTCATTGTGTTTCCCCCTGGTGTTAATGAAACCCCTGCTCCTCCGTACTATTTCCCCCTCTAATATCCTACCTTGTCATCGCACACATCATTGCGCAGGTATGTTCTGCAGCACTCATTGTGTTTCCCCCTGGTGTTAATGAAACCCCTGCTCCTCCGTGCTATTTTCCCCTCTAATATCCTACCTTGTCATCGCACACATCATTGCACAGGTATGTTCTGCAGCACTCATTATGTTTCCCCCTGGTGTTAATGAAACCCCTGCTCCTCCGTACTATTTCCCCCTCTAATATCCTACCTTGTCATCGCACACATCATTGCGCAGGTATGTTCTGCAGCACTCATTGTGTTTCCCCCTGGTGTTAATGAAACCCATGCTCCTCCCTGCTATTCCCCCTCTAATATCCTACCTTGTCATCGCACACATCATTGCACAGGTATGTTCTGCAGCACTCATTGTGTTTCCCCCTGGTGTACTGGAAAATATAAATTAAATTAGAATTCAAATCTATTTAAGAGAAATATATAAAATGTTCCAAAATGTTACATATGTAGTTACAGCCATAAGGGAGCATGGCCATTTAGAGTTCAAATACACTACAATGAGAGCTTTCAGTTTGATATCCAAGGTTATAAATGAAAACTCATATTTTTATATACCAATGGTTAAAACCTGAAATCTAATCTGTTTTGATTCAAACTACAATAATTATCATTTAAATTGAAGATTGCTTCACATATTTATTTTCACTTATTATATTTTTTTACAGAATCTGGAAACTCAAATAAGTTTTATGATAGAAATCTGACCACCGACTCCAGGCTCCTGCCATATTTTGAAACTGAATTATTTTCTATGAAAAAATAATATGAAAAAGAAAAAGGTTCTACAACAAAAATTCAGTGATTTACTTCAGTGCTTACTTCATAACAATGACGCCTTTCCTTGTAGCAGCCTCACAGTCAATGTTGTCAACACCAGTCCCGGCACGTCCAATAATCTGAAGCCTCGAGCCTGCATTGATGATGTCAGCTGACACCTTGGTACCTGATCTTACAACAAGTCCATCAAATTCCTGCAAATATGGGCAAACAAGTATATTTTAACATGTATAAGGCAAACAAAAATGTAAATTTGTTTCACAATCTTATTTGGAGGTTTTATGGTAAGGGTTTATATCAATTTTCGACCTATTGCAATTGAAGAAAAAATTGAGAAAATTTGGAGGTATTGGAAATAAAGTCAAATTATGTTTCCATCAATATAGTATGAGTATTTTCATCGCAGGCTAGTAAATAAAAATTGAAAGGTAAAGAGGCTTTAACACATAGTTCAATGGGGGAGCTGAGGTCGCCAAAATTATGGAGGGTAGTGTAATCCAGTAAAAATGACGAAGGCCATGAAGCTATTTTGACAAAACTGATCCACTTTTTATGAAATATGTAACTGCTTGTTTTCTGTTAGTTAGGTTAACATGTTCATGAGTCACAAATCAAAATATAATCAACACAGTGATGTATAGATCATTGCCTTGATGATTTGCCATGGTAATAATGGCGGACTTTTGGTAACATAACTGGTTCAACTCCGATCCATAGAACAAAAGCACTTTGTGGGGGGGGGGCTTCTTACAAATCTAATTACTAACCCTGCTAGAAATGTTAGGTAGACTCTACCCACCTTGCCAACGTTTTTTCACATCTATTGCAAGACTTACGCCTGCCACAACCATCGCCATGTTAATCAGTGTTTTTAAGTAGCGCAAGGATCATGCCATGACCGTGGTAGTGTTATCGTGTAAGCCTGGTTTAACCGTGACAGGCTGGTATAACCGTGATGATGCTGTACTATATTGCAAGGCCTGTCAAGACCCTGGAAGTGTTATCGTGTAAGCCTGGCGCGACCGTAGCCTTTATTGTGGTTTATAAGCGAATGTGAATATTAATGTATAGTAGTAAAATTAATTTTGACATGATTAAGGTAGTTAAACACCATGATCATAGTATTAAATTGTTTAATTGTTATGACGATCACTTAAATTGTTAAGGATATTCCTGGCATTAATGTCATACATATTTACTAGTCATTGCAATACATTATAACAGTCATAGTAGGATTAAGTCTAAATTTCTACATTACCACCCTCATACCTGGCCTTGCAATACTATATTACATTGTCACGGTCATACCAGGCTTTGCGATCCCATAATACATTGTCACGGTCATGCCAGGTTTTGAAATACATATTGTCACGGTCACTTATAGCAATCATAAACTTCTACATTAGCACTCTCATACCCGAACTTGGAATACTATATCACATTGCCACGGCGGTCATACCAAGCCTTGCAATACTATATTACATTGTCACGGCCGTGCCAGGCCTTGCAGTACTATATTACATTGCCACGGTCATGCCAGGCTTTGCAATACACATTGTCACGGTTATAGCAGTCCTAATCGTAAATTTCTACATTACCACTTTCATACCTGAACTTACAATACTATATTACACGGTCATGCCAGGTCTTACAGAACTATATAACATTGTCATGGTCATGCCAGGCCTTGTAGTACTATATTACATTGTCACGGTCATGCCAAGCCTTGCAGAACTATATTACATTGTCACGGTCATGGCAGGCATTGCAATATAATACAGCATTGTCGCTGTTATACCAGGCTTTCACGATAACATTACCATGGTCATGGCAGGATCTTTGCGCTACTTAAAAACACTGAATAACATGGTGACGGTTACGCCAGGTGTTAGTCTTGCAACAGATAGGGTCTCCGTTTTTTACACAAAGTTACAAAACTTTTTCGCGCTGCGAAACAACAATTCAATGCGATGCATGACAATATTTGGCTGACAAGCATTATAATACATACACAGGCCTGTCAACTTTGGAACACCTAACATGAGTGACTTGGAAATGTTGAACACCTCCCCTCAAAATGTGGACACCTTGGTCCAAATCTGAACACCTTGATCCAAATTTTGAACACCTTGGTTTAAATTTCATTACATCTTGCCAAATTTTGAACACCTCAAATTTTTCGGGGGGGGGGGGGGTTAGGTACGGAAAATTTCAAACGGAATGCGTGACATATACGTAATTTGCGTGAAATGTCCGAACGAAATGCGTACATTTTTTTTCCGCCGTTCGTATTTTTGCTGTGTAGACGATCTTTTTTAGAAATTTTTCTACAGAAAATTTTTGCTTGACAATTACCAGGTAAAATGCGTATTTGCGTGACATTTTCTGTCACGCAGAAATAACTGGCGTGACTTCAAATTCTTCAGCAAATGCGTGACAAATACGCAAATTGCGGGACAGTTGACAGGCCTGCATACACAACCCAAATATATTTATCATAGATCAATTTTCTTATGAAATAGTATTTTATAGACAGAGATAAGCTAAAGCTCACCTTGATTTCATTCAAAAGTTGCCCTTTATTTTTTGCGAGGGCTGTGTTTTTCACAACTTCAATGCCATTTCTTTTTAAAATATCAATGCATTGCTGTGCTATCTCATCAGTTATCAACACTCTCCTTAGTGTGAGCACCATTGTGGCTATTGATGTTCTTTCCTGCGGTTAGTTTCGCTGTAAACAAGATTGGAATCAATTTTACGAACACGTTAATCTCTACTTCCGGTGCCGGTGCTTGAATTCTGCATCTGGCGTGTCACGGTAAAATCTAGGTATTTCCGGAAGAAAATATACGCATATTCAAAACAAAGAAGATTATGGCTTAAATTAGAGCTTAATTCTTGTATCTTTTAGCCATTGAGTAGCAGAAACAACATGGATAAAGTTGTGATCATAGTGTATATTTTTGCCGTTTTATTACCAGGTGAGAAACACGATTGTAAAGGTGATAGTGATTGAGCACAGGCCAAGGAAGTTCACCCCCACTCACTGTATACTGTATCATCTGTATGCATTGAGTGGTTGGTGGGGGGGTTGAACTCTTGTTCCTGGGTCTTTGTGATAGAGTCTCACTTTTTGCTAAGGCTTGACTCTTGATCTACTTGCATGTATTGTATAGACTGTATATGATTTACTCGAGTCTCTAGAGGTCTTTGCATCTGGAATACTGTGAACTCCAGAAAAAAAGCTGGCCGGAGTGTCATAGATTTATTGAATATTTTAAAAATCGCCAGATAAATAAATCATCAATTAAATCGGAACCGACTCAACTCCTTGATGAGATATGACATGATTTCGTCTAAAATTAAAACAAAATGGTTCCAAGAAAAATGGCGATATTCGAAAACTGGACGAAATGTCGTTAACGTCTGACATTAGTAACTGGCTGTAAATTCTAAGCGATCTAGAAGATGTGAACTAATACACTGATCACTTCATGTGTGTTTTTGGAATTTTTGGTGAGGTAATAAGACCAAAACTCGCAATTCAAATTGTGATGTGGAAAAATGGCGGACATATGATTTCAAATTTTATGATTACGACATGACCAATTGTTCATGCAGGAAATTATCTTTCCAGGAAGGCCACGATACAGTGGCCTTAGAAGAAGGTATTATATGATGATGAAGAACACAGGCACCAGTAACATTTTTTGCTACGTTGGAATCACTAAACGTCTTATTTTCAATGACATTGTGCTGCTGATAATCATTTGATAACTTCAAATTGTGATCTTGGTGCCAAAGTCGACCAATGGCTTGCCCGTAGCCAGCTTTTACCAGGGGGGGAGCTTTTTCACAATTATGGCTAAAAATCATGCGAAAAATTCTCAGAATGATGAAAAACTGCATGATTTTGAAAGAATTTCTGGCCAGGGGGGTGGGAGCTTCCACTCCCCCAGCTCCCCCTTTGGCTACGGGCATGAATGCTATATGGGTTTAGTAAATGATTTATAGTTGGTCATTATGATCCTGCACCCACCTTCAACATAATTTTCCGCCATGCCTGACTTAGCATTCTGCATTGTTTCCATGTCTTACAGCGGTTCCACAATTACCATAAGTGAGACATACGATTGCCTTAATAGTGATTATATCATGTCATTGTTGCTTTTTAAGCTGTCCATGCTAAAACCTCCGCACCTCCAACCATCCCACCAGGAGATGAGTGTGCCTTGTGGAAGAGTGTTACCAACAACTTAACCCATAACCCTGGGATATTAATGCACTGTATAGACTATAGCTCATGTAATGGCTTCGACTGTTCAGCTACATATCAATATAATGTGAGTAATTAGAGGATTTATGGTCATTTTTGTAAATATTTTAAAACATACTCCTGTCTGTCAACACTTGGCTCTTTTTAAATCCTCTGTAGATATGATTTCCATTTTAAAATATTTTTGTCCAACATCAATAAAGAAAAAAAACTGTGACTCCTGCTTCACAATTTCGTCTATTTTCAAAATGGCCACCATTTTTGTCTTGGGAAATTCACTTTTGGCCCATTTCCTAGCTTTACAAATAATTTCAGGTGTCCTGCATTGTAAAAAGCCATGTCTTTGTAAAGAGTAGTTGTATGAAATAATTTTTTTACAAAAAATCGGCAAAAAATTATTTTGTTTTTTTCTGTCATTCACTTTTGAGCAACACCATGTGAGCCCAGTACCCACGGTACTATTTATTGTATTAGCCAAGAAGGGGGAAAGTTATACATGAATACAGTCATTATTTTATGTACTAGACACTAATTTAACATTCATGCTATGTTGAAAACTAGAAAAAACATTTGTATTTTAAGAACAAACTTTGATTTTACGATAAAATTCATAACTACAGTTAGGAAAATCAAATTTTATTATTATACAGGGGGAACTCTTCATTCTTCATTTAAACCTTTGCTGGTCCATTTTTTTCATGTTATACCAAACTTTTTTCAATTTTTATGCATATCATTATCTTCTGAAGTATCATTAGATTTCTATTATTTTCTACTTTTAGGGTTACGTTACTAGTATGCAAGATTTCAAATTAAACTTCTGCTTTGGCCTGGTGCTCAACCAGTGTGATAATCCAACGAATATGGTTACAACTATCGAAGTGCCAGATAAGAATATCAATTTCACCCAAAAATATTATGACGATGAAACATATCAAATTCCAGGTAAATATAAAGAGACTTGGACCATGTTATGTACATTTTACATGTATTTGCCTCTTGTCACTAAGCCACTTGCTCTGAAGAAACCCATGATTTTACACAGGGTCAGATTTTTCATAAATGCATTTCATTTTATCTATTTTTTGCTTGTGATGAAAATTAAATTTTATTGTTACTAGCTAGAAGTTTTGCAGGAAGACAAATTGGTCAAAATTGAAAGTGACTGTTACTTTTTTGCTTGAATAAACCATCAGGAATAGAAAATCATTGCTTAGAATTACATTCAATTTTTCACAAAAATACGAGACAGTATGGCCAAAACTTGTTTTTCAAGAACCAGGCCTTGTTTTGGAAAAATGCTCAAGAGGGGCCTGTGGGGCCTGGGCCAAGATTAGCCATTGTTTAATCAAGTTAATTACTTTTTCATTTATTTTATTTTATTGTTCATTGTTTCATTGTTCTTTTCCAGGTGCAACATTTGATCTTGGTGTAGGGACTGCTGATACCTTTGTAGATGTAACTCTTGAGAAATCTGATGATGGAAAATTCATCACTATGGGGGTAACTATGTATTTTTGGCCAATAACATTGAGCCTAGGGGTTCAATTAGTCATCTGTCTATCCATTGGTCCATCCATCCGTTGGTCTGTCCATCCATTTGTCCATCTGTCCATTGTTCTGGCAATTCTTTAAAGAGAAGTATGATATATTTTATAGAACATTTATATTAGATTCATGTGCAAAGCATACCATTTTGAAAAATTAAAGGGAAAGTGCAACTAATACCTATGAGCAGCTTGAAGAACAAGGTGAAAGAACTATGAAAGATGAAATGAAGAAGGCCATGTGCAAAAGAGTTCAACATAACCCCAGATGATGAGAAAATTATATCACTGAACAGTGAACATACACTAATGTTAAAAAAATGCACTGCAATTATATGAAAATCTAGCTATATCAAATGATCAAAGAAAAGTTTTGTCAAAACAACACGAAAAGTAGAGATTCTATAAACAAATATATATATACAATTTGCTGTATAGAACTACCACATGATGCTTTTTTATGCTGCTATGGGGATAATGAAGCAATCTATAGCCAGGCCTGTAGCCAGGATTTGCCAAGGGGGGGTTCAGTTTTCAAAAATTTCCAGGGGGGTTCACATTTGACAATTTTGGCCCAAATATGGCTAAAATCACTTGAGAAGTGCTCAAAATGGTGAAAAACTGCATGATTTTGAAAGAATTTTTGGCCAGGGGGGGGGGTTCGCCCGAACCCTGCGAACCCCCCTGGCTACGAGCATGTATAGCTATTATGAATTATAGCTTCTTTCGACATTTACCCACTGATAAAAAATTTGCTTTACAGTTACTGCTGAAAGTGCGTGTCAAAGTCCCTATATTACCAGCACAGTGGCCCGATGAACTCAAGAGAGATGTTTTTCCCCCAACTACCATTCCAATACCCCCATGTAAAGGCAAAAAGGCACAAACGCCACCCCCAAGACACAATTGTGTTCCTCCAAAAGAACATTCTGGGGTCCACCCATCTTCACCAACAACTTCTGGTAAGAGTAATACTAAGATGCTCCCGCCAGTTTTTGGGCATACTAATAAAAAACTCAATTTATACGAGCTACCTGATTTGCTGCATATTAATTTTGTACCGAGCGCTCGATACAATGATTAAAACTGAAATTTTCTTTTTCTTTTGGAGAGGGTTATATGTGATGCGTAAATATTTCTTTCAGTTAAGTCATCTATCATTACGTGTGTCATTTTGTACTGTACATTATTTGTGTTATTGCATGTTATATAAAACAATTTCTTGAATGATTGTAATTTCTTCATTAAATTTTTTTTACAAAATAACCCATTAGCATTTTTAATGAATTCTGTTCATTCCGTTGCACAATTTAAAAAAAATCGGCTTTTGTAAATGAATTGATCAAACATTTTCTTCATTTTTTACTCTTTTAGCTCTCCGGCATTTATTGCGATAATGTAACCCATCAAATTTTTCGGGTAAAAGAGGAAAAATTCAACAAATTCACAAATATACCCAATCTTGTGTGCCTATTGTTTGTTCAGGTGCTTAGGTGCTTAAATGGAATTAAAAGCGGGCTAGTTAATCCAAAGTTCACTCTGCTTCTTTTAGTGATTCTAATATATGAGGGTTGGTTCATTTAGTGATTCTAATACATGAGGGGTGGTTCATTTAGTGATTCTAATACACGAGGGGTGGTTCATTTAGTGATTCTAATACATGAGGGGTGGTTCATTTAGTGATTCTAATACACGAGGGGTGGTTCATTTAGTGGTTCTAATACAAGAGGGGTGGTTCATTTAGTGGTTCTAATATATGAGGGGTGGTTCATTTAGTGATTCTAATACACGAGGGGTGGTTCATTTAGTGGTTCTAATACACAAGGGGTGGTTCATTTAGTGGTTCTAATACACGAGGGGTGGTTCATTTAGTGATTCTAATATATGAGGGGTGGTTCATTTAGTGATTCTAATATACGAGGGGTGGTTCATTTAGTGATTCTAATATACGAGGGGTGGTTTATTTAGTAGTTCTAATATATGAGGGGTGGTTTATTTAGTGATTCTAGTATATGAGGGTAGTCAAAATGTTTCACTTCCTAACTTTTGATCCAGCAGTAGTAAGAAAATACAAACATAACATTCAAACAATGAAAACAATTATCGGCTTTCATCAATGACCCAAATTGTCATAGAAGTGTAGAAAGAGGAGGGAAAGCCCCAGAGTTAAAAGATGACAGACATAATTACGTCTCTTGCTTACCACCTTCGTTTGTTTGAATTTTCATCGGCTAGTTATCAAATACTACACTTCGATGGGATGTTTTAATTGATATAGGCATATTCCGTACACCTTTCTTTATCTTAATGTGAAATGAGAAGCTATGATATTGGTTAACACGCCAGAAATTAACATAATATCATTCGAAGCGTATTTCGAAAATTTTGAACCGCCATGATGACGTCATTTGTTTGTCGACTTTTGACCAATCAGCGACTATGTCATCTCAATACAGATTTACATTATAAGCGTATGTCATCTTTGAATCCTGGGTGTTTCTCCCCCTCTGAAATGTAGATATAAATTCTTCTTAAAACAGATTTGCATATCTGGATATTGAGGTATTAATGTTAAGTGTATCCTTTGTCTGCTCTTGCACAAAACCTAACCTTGCACCCGCATCTATATCTGGATTTCTTTCCTATTTAGGCCCTCCAAAGGGCCATACAGAGGCTCCACCTACAGATAGACCCCCTGTGAAGCCTCCCACTGGAAGACCCCATAAACCAGTAACAACAAAACCACACACTCAACAGCCTCCAGTTATAGATGTAAAAGGTTTGTTAATGCTGATAGGAAACAAGTGTGCTTTTGTTTAAATTAATTTCTTTAATTAATTTTCGTATGGCATGCCTCTGCTTTTTGTTTTGTTGTCTTAAATATTAAGCTTGATAGCCTTGTCATTTCCTCTTCAGTTTTTGTCTTCATTTATGTACATTGTCTGTATGTGCTATCACTTTTAATTATCTTCCAAGAATACTGTGCAATATTTGAACTTCATCATGGCAAAATGATGATATTTTTTTCTTATTTTCCAAGCTTTTCTGATTTAATTGAACAAGTATCAAATTGTCATTTTGAATTATCATTAATTTTAATAATCCAATTTGACTGAGCAATGAAAGGCTAATCCTATAATTCTGATGGAATTTGTAGAAACAGACGATGAAAAAAGTTATGGCTTACGGGGTTAGGGTTTTCCCATAATGGGGCTTGACTATTGTGTTTCAAGCCCCAGGTTTCAAGCCTAATAGGTGCTCGGCAACAATGCATACTGTATTTATGCTTTTTGAGTTTAATAAAACAAATAAAAATGATTTTTTTTGTTTTTGTATCATAGGGAAAAAATGTACATCGAGTGTAGATTCCGGAATAATTGGACAGTGTGGGGATAACGGGAAGTGTAGCAACGGAATATGTGGATGTATGGATGGATATGCCTTTAATGCCATAACACACTCCTGCACAGCTCAAGGTAAAAATACTTCTTAGAGCAAAAAACTCTCAGTGTAAATATATTTGGTAATATGCAACTGATTGATATATGACACTTGTCCCTCGGAATAAAACCCATATCTAATCCCTCCCAGTAAATAACATATATTTATAATATTATAATCTCCAAACTTTCTACCTTATTATTTGAGGTGCTGATTTCCATTTGACTCTGTTTTTCATTATATCCCAGGGGGTTCACTCTAAATAATATGGATAGGTATATGCAGCATGGGCAATTTTGGCTTTGGGCATCAACCGTGGAAACTGGCCAAAAAACTGGAAAAACATGCAAATATTGTCAAAGAGTACTATTTTTATGTCAAATATCAGTTTTTATTCAACAAAAGAATGGTGTTAAATTGTTTCAACCAGCTGCCGATGCCTGAGACAAATCTTGAGAGGAAATTGACATGGAAAAATGCTCAAAAAGGGGTTACCTAGGTTTTAAGGGTATATTGGAGTGAAATCCCCGCACCACATGATAATTATCTAAATTATACAATGTGCAGAAAACATAAATATTTTATATTCTGTAACCCCCTTTTACCCCCTTTCCCTGAACAAAATTAACCCACCCTCTATAGGATAAAAATTTTAAGGCTTTTACAATTGTTTTTATTAATTTAAAATACTCATTTGACAATCACTTTAAGAAGCAGTGTTATCACTAATTCATGCAATAAAAAAATCAACATGTGTTTTTATCACACTTTAAAAAGTGCTTTATTTTTAATTCGAAAAAGTTATGAAATACATGTACATGTAGTTGTAATAATAATATTCTTATCTGTATTACAGTTAACAAATTGCTAGGAGCAGGTTGTGAGCTGAGTCTGCCAGAATGTGGTTATAATGCTATTTGCAAGAGGAAGTCCCAATCATCGCATAGTAGAGGTGGTGTGTGTGCATGTGATGTCAGTAATCACTTCATTAAGACTTCAGTAAATGGAGGAAGTGCTTGTGTGCCAGGTGAGGATGAAGTTTGTACATGATTTGATTCAGAGCTTCGTTTCAGCTAGAAAGTCTTGATAAAATAGCGACATACACTGGGATATTTAACATTTTTGTATTACTGAAGAAGGTATCTAATTCACCTATTATCACGCCCGGTGATCGTACAAATGGGATGGAGGGGGGATTAGACGATTTCTGCTAGAAAACTTTTTTAAGAGAAAATATACAACTGAATTGCCAAATGAATAGGCGCAGTGCATGGCAAAATATGTTAGGTCATCTAGTATTTTTTTTAACTAATACCCTTCTAAGATATGAGATCTATTAAGAAAGGCGCATCATCACCAACGTGCAAAAGTCAATGTTTTTGCTATAAATCGGGCAACAATGGTCTACACGACCTGTAATAAATAGGTATAAGGGACGTTATTATCACAATACTAATGACATTGCTCACTTTTTAAAGTTAGTTTCTAAGCGTTATACAAAAAATAATCGAAATGAATTAATATCGGATGGAGGGGGGGATTGGATGGAGGGGGGATCATGTGTATATATTAAGACATGATAAGACATGCTACTTGAATTTATTCTTATGACTCCAAATTTTCCCATTTTTCATTCTCCAGAGATATAATATCCAGGGGTCATTAACAGAACCCCTTGCAAAGTTACGAATTTGCAAGTCAATTGTTAATTTTACGAATTTGGTAAATGTGCATTAATAGAACTTTCGTAAAGTTACGAATGATTCGCAGTTACGAAAAAATGACGTCACGTATGCTTTCGTTCATAACTTTAATAGCACCTCAGACCCTTTCATAACTTTGCGAATGGCATATTTCTCATCCAGTGCTTATGTAAAGTATACAGGTTGGCAAAAAGAAATTGTTCTTTATATGCATGCTAAGTTTCAAGCTAAAATATGCACCTATTCTTACATGATAAGCAAATTTGTTCCTGAGCTGGGAATCTTTGAAAGTGCGGAGACAGGTTTAATCACAGCGCGCAATGATATCAAATGACATCATATTTCTATTTGTGCTAAATAATGATATAAGATGACGTCACAAGTTGAAATTCGTTTACGAACGATAAAACTTATGAATGACTTACGAAAGTGTTCTGTTAATGGCCAATTCGTAACTTTACGAATTTGTAAGTCATTATTAACTTTTTAAATATTTACGAATTTGATAAAGTTACGAATTATGAATTCGTAACTTTGGAAAGTTCTGTTAATGACCCCCTGTTTCTTACTGGGGTACTGAGTTTTTTTAAAAAAAATACATGAGTTCTTGTGAGTTTGCTCCATCCTAAAGACATATAAATCCCCCCCTCCATCCGATCCCCCCCCCCTCCATCCGATATTAATTTATTTAGATTATTTTTTGTATAACGCTTAGAAACTAACTTCAAAAAGTGAGCAATGTCATTAGTATTGTGATAATAATAACGTCCCTTATACCTATTTATTACAGGTCGTGTAGACCATTGTTGCCCGATTTATAGCAAAAACATTGACTTTTGCACGTTGGTGATGATGCGCCTTTCTTAATAGATCTCATATCTTAGAAGGGTATCAGTTCAAAAAAAATACTAGATGACCTAACATATTTTGCCATGCACTGCGCCTATTCATTTGGCAATTCAGGTGTAAATTTTCTAAGGAGGAGGGAAAGTAGCGTAACAGATTCCGGAGAGTCATATGTTAGATTTTGGCTATTTTCTGAGGATTTAAACAGGTGCATATGTTAGGCCAATGCATTATCTCCGGGAAAAGCACTCATACAGATGGTGAAATAATTTTGACTTTGAGACAGGGAAGATGCAAATAACCCACCCACATGTTTTTTCTAAAATGTTGTCCTGATTTTCAACCTCTTCCACCCCTGCTTTTTCAATTTTTGTTGCATCAAAATGTTGCATTTTAAGACACAATAAAACCCTTTAAAGGAATAAGTAACTCCTCTTTGATAAAGTGGAAAACAATATTCCCCATGTTATTTTCCCATAGGGAAAACTCGTGTGATCCATTGCTTTCAGCTAATTTTGGTTATCCATAATGGCTATTTTTAAAACCCCTGAAGGAGTCACTTATTCTCCCGAAGGCTTTAATTGTGTGTCAAAATGCAACATATTGATGCAAAAGAAATTGAAAAAGCAGGGGTGGAGGGGGTCGAAAATCAGGAAAACATTTCAGAAAAACATGTGGGTGGGTTGTTTGCATCTCCCCTGTCTCAAAGTCAAAATTATTTCACCATCTCTATGAGTGCTTTTCCTGGAGATAATGCATTGGCCTAACATATGCACCTGTTTAAATCCTTGTTCTTCATTTTCAAATAAATGTTCCCATTTAGGTGATGCCACAGAAACAACAAAGGCCCCTGCAGGCATTCCAGTCACTCCACAAGGAAAAGTGGACCATGGGAAAGATGCTTCTGACACCCCATCTACTTCAAGTATGTTTTGATACATTTTATCTCTTAAATTTACTTTAAGGGACATTCCTGGCCAGATCATTTCTATCCTGATATGATAGCTATAGTCATATAATTACTTTCCATGTTTGATCATTTAAAAATGTAGTGCTCATTTCCAGTAAGCTGCCATTTTTTATTATTATTATTAGCTCACATGGTGAGCTTTTGCAATCACTCACTTGTCCGTCTGTCTGTCTGTCCGTCTGTCTGTCTGTCCGTCAACAATAGTGGCACGTTTTAAAACCTCTGTCGATAGGATTCCTGTTTTAAGTTATTTCTGTTCAACATCAATACAGAAAACCCCCCTATGACTCCTGGTTCAAAGGTCGCCTATTTTCAAAATGGCCGTCACTTTTGTCTCGCGAAATTCACTTTTAGCCCATTTCCTAGCAAACCTCTGTCGATAGGATTCCTGTTTTAAGTTATTTCTGTTCAACATCAATACAGAAAAAACCCCTATGACTCCTGGTTCAAAAGCTCGGCTATTTTCAAAATGGCCGTCACTTTTGTCTCGCGAAATTCACTTTTGGCCCATTTCCTAGCTTTACAAATAATTTCAGGTGTCCTACATTGTAAAAATCCATGTCAATGTAAAGATTAGATATATGAAATAATTTTGTTACAAAAAATCAGCGAAAAATTGTATCCATTTTTTTATTTTCAGCCATTTTAGTTAACATTGATTTGTCTATCTGACTCGCGAAATCCACTTTCTGTCAATAACAGTGGCACGTTTTAAAACCTCTGTCGATGGGATTCCTGTTTTAAGTTATTTCTGTTCAACATGAATTCAGAAAACTCCCCTATGACTCCTGGTTCAAAAGCTCGCCTATTTTCAAAATGGCCGCCATTTTTGTCTCGCGAAATTCACTTTTGACCCATTTCCTAGCTTTACAAATAATTTCAAGTGTCCTACATTGTAGAAATCCATTGCAAAGTAAAGAGTAGATGTATGAAATAATTTTGTTACAAAAAATCAGCGAAAAATTATATCCATTTATTTATTTTCAGCCATTTTAGTTAACATTGATTTGTCCATCTGTCTCGCAAAATTCACTTTTGGACCATTTACCTTAAACCCTCTGTCGATAGGATTCCCATTTTAAGTTATTTTTGTTCAACATCAATACAAAAAACTCTCCTATGACTCTTGGTTCAAAAGCTCGGCTATTTTCAAAATGGCCGTCACTTTTGTCTCGCGAAATTCACTTTTGACCCATTTCCTAGCTTTACAAATAATTTCAGGTGTCTTACATTGTAAAAATCCATGTCAATGTAAAGGGTAGATATATGAAATAATTTTGTTACAAAAAATCAGCGAAAAATTGTATCCATTTTTTTATTTTCAGCCATTTTAGTTAACATTGATTTGTCCATCTGTCTCGCAAAATCCACTTTTGGACCATTTACCTTAAACCCTCTGTCGATAGGATTCCCATTTTAAGTTAATTTTGTTCAACATCAATACAAAAAACTCTCCTATGACTCTTGGTTCAAAAGCTCGCCTATTTTCAAAATGGTTGCCATCCTTGTTTCGCGAAGGTAGTTGTATGAAATAATTTTGTTACAAAAAATCGGCAAAATATTATATCCGTTTTTTTTATTTTCAGCCATTTTAGTTAACATTGATTTGTCCATCTGTCTCGCGAAATCCTCTTTTGGACCATTTGCTTATAACCTCTGTCAATAGGATTCCAGTTTCAAGTTATTTTTGTTCAACATCAATACAAAAAACTCGCCTATGACTCCTGGTTCAAAAGCTTGCCTGATTTCAAAATGGTCGCCATTTTTGTCTCGCGAAATTCAATTTTGGCCCATTTCCTAGCTTTACAAATAATTTCAGGTGTCTTGCATTGCAAAAAGCCATGTCACTGTAAAGAGTAGTTGTATGAAATAATTTTGTTACAAATTATTGGCAAAAAATTATATCCGTTTTTTTTTTCAGCCATTTTAATTGACTGAGGGACAGATGGCTTGAAATAATTTTGTAATAAAAAATCAGCAAAAAATTATATCCGTTTTTTTCTGTCACCATGTGAGCCCAGTACCCACGGTACTAATTTTTTAAGAGTTAACTCAGGAAGTAATGTCATCGACTCTCAACTTTCATAACCTTGCCTATAACAGCAAAATCACTTCTAGACAAGTGGTCCTTACCTTATCATCCTCCTAGGCAGGTGTCCAGAATCCATACCTCCTTCTTCCCCCCTGCTATAAGCAATTTGGAAGCGCCTGATTAAACTGAATCACGTGATTTAATTATGCGCCGATGGCGTATACATGATTGCTGTCGCAGTGTTGCGACAGCGAATCAAATTGCGAGTTCTTAATCGGGGAAATGCTAACTGCTTATCGCAGGGGATAAAAAGAAGATATTCTGGATTTTGAAGCCCTGTGATTAGAATAAAAGTAGAGACTATTCATGCTATTAAAAGGATTAAATCATAGACCGAATTGAAAAAGAATATTCAGCTGGTTTTGTAACTCTTAATAGCTCCTTACTTAACCCTATGTGCAAAGTTGACAGTCAATGACATCACTTCCCGAGTGAAATCTTAAACGATGGCAGCCTACTGGAATTGAGCACTACATTTTTATGTGATCTATTGTCTATATCAAAACATTGCTCTGTGTTTTGCTAAACATGTCAAGTATATTATATGGTTATAGCCACCATATTAGGAGAGAGATGGTCTGGCAAGTAATTTCCTTCGGCTTTAAATTAAAAGTCATTATGCTGTTGTGCAACTTGGTCCCCTTTGAGTTATCATTAATTAAACAATAGTGTGTGAATCTGTATTCCAGACACAGTTGCTATAGCAGCGAGTGTTGGCTCCATTGGGTTTGTACTCTTAGTGGCAGGCCTAGTTGGTGCTGCCATCTTTATACGACGTCGACGACTGAGGTATCGAGATCATGATGTCCTGCTAACAACAGGAGACGAAGGAGATGATGAGCCCATATAGAAGGCACATGAAGGAAATAATTTTCAAACTAGAGACTGTTACCAACATGAAGGATTATAAAGAATTTTTAGCCCAACGGGAGAATTTCCTAATCTATAAATTATGTGTAATTAATTTTGCCTCAAAAGTTGAGGAATTATCTCAAACGTCTGAAAAGAAATATTTTGGGAAAAAATATTTTGTACAAACACAGCTAGAGAATTCACATTCTCCAAACTATATCAGCTGATGAAAGATTTGTTCATATTTACTTATATATTTGGGGGAATTATCTCATACTACTACTAGGATGACTTGGCAGAATCCTTGCAGATGCATGTATACAGCTATAAAAATTTGGTATTTTAAAATAGAAATATTGCTTTTTTGTGAAATGCTGAATGCATTTGAAACATGAACTTGCCATTGGGGATAGAGATTTATGTATTATATATGTTATAGTATATATATACACTAGTAAATGAATCCAAGATATATGTATATATTATATCTGCTTAAAGGTTTCCTGAAACAGTGTATAAAGTTATACTAAAGGAAGAAAATTATTTTCATTTAGGTGTGTTACTGTACAGTTTATTATAGCACATGTTGTATTTGACATGACGACGTGTTTCTAGATGTAATTTTATTTGAATTCAAATTGAATCAAATAATGACAGATCTGAGAGTGAGATAAAAACTGTTTTGATCAAAATAGAACCAAGCAATTGATGTTGTTTGAATATTAGCAGTGCATAAGTGAACGAAGCTAAAACGGATGATCTAAAAACTAGAATTAGATTCAAAGTCAAATTTGGAGTGTAAAGTACAACCTATCATGTTGAACACCAATAAAACTTATTCCTTTGCCACATTTTTGTGGCTACATAGAACAAATGAATGGAAAGGAGCATGTAGGTTATTGCAAACAATTTCAAATGATTCTAACTTGAATTATGAATATTTTCTGATCATGAACATGGGTGTATCTTTTAGATCCATTCATTATCTTCAAGAAAAGTGTATATATTGATAATTTACTCACCAAGTTTGTTTGACTTTATTATTACTGTATATAATTTTCTTTGAGATAATGAATTGATCTTAAAGATAAACCTGTCTTCATTGTCAGAAAATAGTCATAATCCAAGATATAACCTTCTGAAATTGTTTGCCATAACCTACGTGCTCCTTTAAGATTACTACGCAAATACGAAACTGAACAAAACTCTATATATTTTGATATTATATAACTTAGGTTTAACCACACTGGTGCATAAACAATGTTAAACGTGTCCCATTGTCTCCTGAAGGAGTGTTAACCCAGGAATATTCTGGTAGATTATCTATTTTCAGTGTAGGTGATTGCCGGTATGTATCACTCTACACAAAAGTGTATATTAGTGGTAAAGATTGGATTAGATCAAGTGGATTGGATTCTTGTAAAAGGTGGATTGGATCAAGTGGATTGGATTCTTGTAAATGTGGATTGGATTCTTGTAAAAGTTTGATTTGATTGGGATAGTCAAACGCAAATGAATTTACATGTATGCACTATCTGTTCAGCATAATCGATCTTTAAATTATGGAAATTCCATATTTTGCAGAATCCCAATCCAATCCACCTTTTGCATGAATTCAATGCTCTCAATCCAATCCACCTTTTAATCCTTACCATATTATTAGTATTATGTACCCAGGAACATGTATAACCAAGTGCAGTATTGTATATAAGCTTTTCACACTCTTACATGTTTAAATGCTTGGATGGTCATATTTGATGAGTAGGACACTAGTTTCCTATATAATTCTTTCTTTTAACATGCTTACTCTACAAAAAAAAATTCTAAAATAAAGATCTTGTTTTTCTGTACACTTATTGTCTACTTTTTACAATTTGTTACATGACAATTTTTGGGCTATTTGTCTTGTTTTAGAGACTTCAGTTGAGGTTGATATACATGTAGCCTATATTATGAATTCATCAAATATGTCCATCATGGAGTAATGATTGTTAAGGGAGTTCAATATTGGTAGTTAGTACCAAGAAATTTAAAGTGCCATGTTAAAAGGCATATTCTGTAAAAAAAGTTGTTGCATGTTATTATACATTCAATTTATTTTCAAATATTCTCATTGTTGATTTATACAAGTTTATATGTAGATCTGATATTACTTGAAACATTTTAGTTTATGCCTCAGATTTTCATCTTCCTACTTGAAGTTTTATGAGAATGCCATATACTGAGTAAGGGGATGTGGCATTAGAGGATGTCATATTTAAGGTCTGGTTTGAACTCTGAATCACTTATGTCTCAAAGAGATATCTTTATGAGGCACATCTGAGTCTCTTTCGAATTCCAAGTACTGTTTTTTTTAGAGTTCAATATTGTTAAGAAAAACTATAAAGCCATAGATCAGGAGTTTGTATATCATGCAATAAAATGGTTGTTACTCTTAATGATCATGAGTTGCACTTTCACGAACAAGAAGTGAACTGTGTTCTGGTTAATTTTTCATGGTTGATGGGCCAAAAATGCAAAAGGGAAAGTAAATGAAAATCAAGATGGAAATTTCATTATTTATTGAGTTAAATAACCATGGAACGTTAAAATTCTCAAAAAAGTAAGGGAGTCAAATTTTGAAAGGTGAAAGTACCACAAACTGAAAATATACGTGAAATAAGAATAAGAAAACTAAGTGTACAAACTAAAATTCTTAACATGTAGTCAGTGAACATGTAAATTGTCCTTTTACTTTTTCTATAATAAAACATGTACTTGGTTGGGGGAATATTTGCTTGAACCAGTAAAAAGTGCATTACTGTTTTCCCTACTGCTTTGACCTGTAACGCATGAAACAATGATGAAATATTTTATTGGATTTTGCAGAGGCTCCAAACAACCATAACTTGCCTCTGAAATAGATAAGACAAGGTTTTCATAGGCCAACTTATATGCAGTAAGTTAGCCTACCATTACACATTTTAAATTGGAATGTAAATTAATGTACATTCATTTTAGATAGATGGGCAACTGTCTCACTAAAATTTCACAAAATAAATGATGTATTTTTACAAGATTTGTACTAAATTGTGTAACGGTATTAAAAGTATGTTCCATAAAAATAAAGATGTTGCCTCTTTTGCTTCACCACATAAAGCACTGTTCATGGAATTTGGATCCTGCCTACGCCCCTGGGATAACACACAACTTTACACATGTATATGCTTTAATGAAGTTTTCTTGATTGCTTATCTGTTTTGATGTTATTAACACCTGTGAAATGGCATATTGATAATTTTTGGGAAATGCAATGGAATATACCTTATTTGTTACTTAATATGTTTCAGTAAATAAAGATTATTTTTAAAATAGAGATATCTATATTATAAAATTGTTTTGTTTTAAAACATCTTACGAATACATCCATATCACATAAGAATCTATAAATGGGGGCTTTGTTAAAACATCAAAGGATCAAAACTATCAATCAATTGTTCTCTACTCTTGTTGGTGAATGCAAATTTTTACGCTTGATTGTTTTTTCCAAAACGAATATACCACCATACTAAGTAACTGGATGATGATGTAATTTTTTCTTTTTATCAATGGTATATTTAATTGTTCAATTTTGACAATTTCAGTCAATGTAAAATATTAATAATGTTAAAAACAATCCAGCGAAATGAATTTGGACAGGAAACCAAAATACACAACGGTAATTATTCTAAGTATATGTCTAGTAAATCTATAACAAGGCATTGGCATGGAAAATGTCCCCACCTGCCATTTGTTACAGACACTGACCGCTGAAGGCCAACCACTGAACACCAACCGCCAAATGCTGAACACTGTCCACAAAAAGACCATAACAATTCAATATGTCACCACTTCATAAGCTATTAGTTTTTTAGCTATCCATATTCATAGCACTTATACTATTTCAATTATATGTTAATATGTACATTATATTACACCAGGCTGTGTCATCAATTCTGAAAGTACAAATGCCAAGTTTATGGCTGGACTAATACTATACATATTCTGAAAATGGTATTTTTAATGCTTATACAGAAACCACTGGGTGGCTAGGCCTACCCCTTTAGTTGTATGCGATAATTTTGTAAAAAGAAATCAGCAGTCTTTTATGTCAAAATATTGCAAGCCATGAAGTCCTGGCTCACACTATTAAACATACTTATAATCTGAGTTTGTAATTAGCATGGGTTAATGAAAATTGTGAAATAATTTGATTTATGAACTGAATGAAGTTAAAAGCATTGAAAAGGAGTTTGAAATTGTTCAAGTCAGTAAAGCTTAAGCTTGTTTTGCTTAAAATGACATATAAAATTGGACAGGTCCTTTAAGTTTTATTTAGGCCAGTGCCCAATGCTGACCTTTAGTTAATTAAGCTTACAATATGCAGTTTTATTCATGCTTGAATTTACATGCACTTGCAGTATACCAATTAGCTAATATGTAGTTATATAGGTAGTTCGCGATGAAGGCATCAGAACAAAGGCACAGAATTATGTTAGAACTTCAGTTAGACCAGCTAGAGCCAGCAAACAGTCAGCAGCATTGCAAAAACCCACCTACCAAGCCCCTATCACCTCATCAGGTTTAGTATGAAATAACAACTGACCAGCAATTAATGTGAGTATGTTAAGAATTTACCATTAACATGACTTACTTTAAGGAATAAGCTATTATAGGCTAATTAAAGTTGCCTAATTAGCTTAATTAGGTGGATTTGCTTAATTAGCTAATCCAATTATATTTCTTCATTCACTGCTTTTGCGGCACCTTTGCAGACTCCTTTCGCCAAAAATAGTAATATTTGAATGAAGCAGAATAAAAATAAAAATCTATTTTTAAGTCTCCCATGTATGCCAGGCTTATGGAGCTAGTTACAATTCAGGCAGTAGCTCATGTGGTTACAGTTCAGGCAGTAGCTCAGGTTGTTACAGTTCAGGCAGTAGCTCATGTGGTTTCAGTTCAGGTAGTAGCTCAGGTTGTTACAGTTCAGGCAGTAGCTCATGTGGTTTCAGTTCAGGTAGTAGCCCAGGTGATTACAGTTCAGGCAGTAGCTCAGGCTGTTACAGTTCAGGCAGTAGCTCAGGTGGTTACAGTTCAGGCAGTTCCAGCTAATCAATTAAGGTTCCAGTTCTGGCAGCTAAATCTCAAACCTACACCCCAAAGATATCACTAAAGGCTGCCAGTGCCTATGTGTTCTATTGTAAAAATTGGAAACTATTGAAACCAGAACAACGGCAACACCAAAGCGTAGCGAATCCCATCGAACAGAAATGGCTGGCATTTTTATAAACGAAGCGCAAATATCATAAAACAACACACCAGAAAGGCCACCATTTTCAAAATGGTTGCTCACTAGCCAAGTCATCAGAAGAAATAATATGCTTTTAAGTAGCCACCTCTAAAATTTTTGAAAAATCGCACACGTACTTGTGTAAAATGACACACATAAAAATGGTGGCCATTTTTCAAAATGGCTGACTACTCCCCAAAGTTTTATTAGACAATGTGCCATGCTTAAAGTATTCACATATCAAATATGAACAAAATCGCTCCACTACTTTTCGAGTTATAGTAAAATACGTTAAAATGGTGGCCATTTTTCAAAATGGCCACCTTCTACCAAAAGCGTCATTAGAAATAGACAGTGTGCCATGCTTATAGTATTCACATACCAAATATGAACAAAATCGCTCCACTACTTTTCGAGTTATAGTAAAATACGTTAAAATGGCAGCCATTTTTCAAAATTGTTTTCAAAATGGCCGCCTTCTACCAAAAGTGTCATACGACAGTGTGCCATGCTTATAGTATTCACATACCAAATATGAACAAAATTGCTCCACTACTTTTTGAGTTATAGTAAAATACGTTAAAATGGTGGCCATTTTTCAAAATGGCCGCCTTCTACCAAAAGTGTCTTTAGACAGTGTGACATGCTTATAGTACTCACATACCAAATATGAACAAAATCGCTCCACTATTTTTTGAGTTACAGCAAAAATCGTAAAATGACGAGTAAAGGCCGCCATTTTTCAAGATGGCTGCCATGTGCTTCTTTAATATCTACATTTGTAGCATTATTAATGTCCTTTATAATTTTTTTACATTTAAAACATATTGCTATTACAGTTTTACATATTGCACCTAAATTATTGTAAAATCGGCACTAAAATGGCTGCCATTTTGAAATGAGCGGCCATTTTGAAAATCAGCTTTCGAGCAGAACTTCTATACCCGTAGGGTATATGTGTACAAAATATGAACAAAATCGGGCCAACAGTATTTGAGTTATTGCCCGGACGGACGGACAGACGGACGGATGGACGTACGTACGGACGGACGGATGGACGTACGTACGGACGGACGGACGGACGGATGGACGTACGTACGGACGGATGGACGTACGTACGGACGGACGGACGGACGGATGGACGTACGTACGGACGGACGGACGGACGTACGTACGGATGGACGGAGGTGTTCCCTATATCCCTCCGAACTTCGTTCGATGGGATAACAATAATTTGAAGAGCACACATGAATGAATAAAGCTTGTTTAAAATACACAGGGTTTTATTATGGAATACAGAATATGTAAAATTCAAAGTAGTTCCAAACATTTAAAATTTTACTGTGCTGAAGCTATATCACATAAAATTTTTGGGCATAGTTTTCCTTTATTTATTAAGTAATCATCTCTTTCCCACTTTATCTACAATTGATTTCCATAGTTTCTCTCAGATCTGCATGAGAATATTTCTAAGATTCTTTGGTCATTTATGTTCATTTATCTGATACTGTGAAGGTACCACTACTTGTAGGGGTATGTCTGTTTTCTGGGGCATTAACTGTATATCTGTATTGAGGAACTGAAACTTTATCTGCAGTTGAATTGATTGCGTTTTTGATGTCAATTGCACTAATTGATTGCTTGATGTCATGTGCACCATTTGTGTGCTTGATGTCATGTTCACCATCTGATGAATTGGCTGTGTGAATTGCACAAAATGATTCTGAAACCTCCATTTCAATGACTGTCCCATCTTTGGCAGAGATTGGTGTACATTCTATGGCACTTGTCTCAGGCGAGACTTCACCATGCCTGCTTTTCTCTAAATTGATTGCAACTGGCCGAGAATGACTGTTAATATCCTTTGGTATGTGTTTTATATTGATGCTACTGCCTCTCTTGGACTTTGCATGTTTGATCAGAGACTTGTATCTGGACCCAAGCTTTGTACCAACATCATCATGGTAATTATGGCGGCACATTTTTTCCTTGCTATGCTTCATCGTTTCTTTCCAATGTTGAAATTCACGCAAAAGACCATCAAACTTTTTATTTTGTTCATCAAATCGTCGTTCATGCTGCTCTAATTTTGAATTTGCCTCTATGAGTTGTTTCTGCTGATGCGCCATTTTGTTTTTGCACGATTTTATATCTTTCTTCAGGACGACAATCTCCGCCGAGCATGTTCGTAACTTCTGTCTCATTTTGTTGTATTTCTCGGGGGATGGGGGACTAGCCTGGGGGGAGAAGTCAATTGGTGAGAGGACTGGTTTCTGTGGGGTGGGGGCATCCTTCATCTGCCAGCGGTATGTCTTTGTGGCTGGTGCTGAAATTAAGGAAGCATGTATAATTATTTCTGACAATACCAATACAGTGCAGCACTATATGTTGGTTCCTATTATATGTCTTATTATGTTCATTTGATCTTCGACTGCTGTACAGTAGCCGTAGCTTCACAAAAATGATACAGAAAATCTACATCATACTGTTTATCCCTATATTTTATGCTGGATATTTCTCTCGATTTTGAGAAGCTACGGCAGCCATATCAGGGGTGGATCTGGGAACCAACAAGGGGGGGGGCCCAAACTTCTGGTCTGAGAAAAAAACTTTTGGGCCCCTAAAACCAAAATTTTGAGGCCCATTTTCTTCAAAATTTGGCCTAAAATTAAAACATAAGGCCTTAGAAGGCCCATTTATGACCCAAAAGGCCCACTTTTTGGGGCCTTGACGCCTATTTTGGCTCAAAAATTTTTTTGAGCCCAATTTTTTTTTCAGGGCCCCCCCCCCAGATCCGCCAGTGGCCATATGGTTGGTGTAGATTAAATGTGAATGAGGCATTATTGATCTAACTAATAAGCTTTAAATCATATAATAGTATACTTACAAGCAAGAGTCGCAAGATCAGGGAACTCAGTGGCAAAGTAATTGATCTCAGGAAGAGTTGGCTCAACATGTTCCTTGAAGTATTCCATCGCCATAGAGGAGAGATCAAACAGTTCATCTGTCACCTTGTAGGCTCGGCCAAGACTTGGGGTAGACTTGATGTAGCGTAGAATACGATATATCTCATCTAGGATCTAAAATTTTAATATGATTAATTTGTATTCTATATTTTCAAGTATTGTACAATAAATACAATTTTGATTCTTTGATATCATGGTATCATAGCCTATAAAATGCAATACAACAAATGAAACTTGGGACCCATATATATAAGAATTCATGGAGAAGAAAGTGCTCTCTAATCAAAAATCTTGATCAAAATATTTCAACCAAAACTGTTTCAAGATAACTTACCAATGTAACCTTGTACTAAGTAGGAATGCTAATCTGGGTAAGACATAAGTGTAACCTAATTGTTTAAACATAATATACTGAAATAAAACTCTTAATAAAATTTCGGACACAATAAATCCTATATATTTTGAACAAGTTGGACAACTTATAGATGAAAATGAATAACATTTTATTGATATTCATTAATAATTTTTTCACCTCCCCAGGAAAGAAGCAGCAGTGTTTTCTTTCGATGTGTTTCCCAAATGTCATTTGGAGTAGGGTCAACCTCATATGTATTGTCTCTATGATGTCACTTTCACGCGCCAGGGGGTGCTTACGACGCAGAGACTCACGACGTGGCATCTTCGCCTTAATTGCTTGGAATCGCTGGGTCAGCTGCTGTTGTAACCGCAAGAAAGTTTGATTTACCGTACCTTGGGCTACACTGTCAAATGCACGACAAACCTGTAAAATATGCGATTCATGTTTAAAATCAACTATATTAACATGACACATTATAAAGACCAAAATGTGTTCCATGTAATTTAAACAGCATGCCCAAAACCTTGCATTTGTAAAAATTTCAAATTGAACAGATAGCCATTTTCCTGGTATTTTGATGACAAGATTATGTGGCGCCAACCCAGACAGAAAAGCACATTATGCCCATCACCATAAAATGATGACATTACTATAGCACTGTTTAAAATTGTGATAAAAATTGTGAGTGATAACGATGACTATACCATAAAACATTTTAATATGGTTAAATCCCTTATAACACATGTATCTATAATAATCTGATAGACTATACATGTATATCAGTGGCGTAGCTACGTGTACGCCAAGTACGCCCAGGCGTACTCTCAAATTTTAAAATAAAATTTACCTGATTAATTGTGATGAAAAATAAATATTTTACCAAGAGATAGAAATCGATAGAAGATCTATGAAGACTCGTGTTAATAGATAAAAAAGTTCTCGATTATTTCATTTTCTTTGTTTTGAATCAGTTAGCTACTGATAATTAGAGAATTTTATTTCGTTTCGGTTGAGTTGACATTGTAGTTGTGTATTCTTCAATGGCGGCCCCAGCAAGAGCTCCCGGCGTTGATCCCGTTGATCCTGTTATTCAGTGAGTTCCTATTCATTTTTTTTGCTTGGGCAAACTGATGTTTCAACTTGTCAAGTTAGAACGAAATTAATGGAGTTTATATATGTCTCACGTGTGATTTTCATTACCTGGCTTTTAGAATCACTTACAGATTGTTAAGATCCGAAATGGAATTGAGACGGTCGTGTAACTGTTCTTTTATTGTTAATCATCTTGTGAGCTAGATAAAAAAAAAAACACAGAAGAAAAAAAAAAATTCATGGAGAATGACCACAAAAGCTTAAAACAATGAGCCTCATACATACAGTTTTAGGTAGCCTAAAAAATAAAATCGCCTTGATAGACGGCTTCGATCGCCGATGCCCGATTATATAGAATCTGTCTATTTTGTTTCCCGAATATTATCTGTTAATACAGTTAATTCAATCCCTTTAAAAAGCTATGTCAAAATGATCAAACAATGCATATATTTCCTTCATTGAATTAAGAGTGTTTAGTGTGTCCCCTATCTTCTGAACACCCGGGATCTTCCTATTTTATGGAACCATCGTTTTGTTGATTTTGATAAAACCGGGAAATCATACAGGCGTACACTCGCAAAATGGGCTAGCTACGCCTCTGTATATGTCACTTGATTTTTAAATATTACTTGAATGTCATCTTTATAATAAAACAAGACAGTTGCATGATATTACAACTCACAATCTACAACAACTTACTTTTCTTAGGCGTATGACTTCAGCATAAGGTATCATTGAGAATATAGTCTCTAGAATCTCCCGAGGCATGCTAAGTAATGTCCATTCTTTAACTTGGCCATCACTTCCTTGTGAGTTCTCCCCATTGACACTACTGGAACTACAATTGATTGAGTTAGCTTGGTCTGAGCATATAGGAGCGTATTTCAGTCTTTTGGACAGCAACTGTCGACTACATGAGTCGCTATGCGATTCTGTGATTTGCCTCTTGGTCCCACAGGAAGATTCCATAGATTTTCCCTCAGTGCTGGCTTGATTGCGTACAGCAGGTGTTTTAGGCATCTTTAGATTTTTTCTCAGTTGCTAGTTTGTGGACCTGAAAATACAATAATGTTATTATTGTATTGTGTACAAATGGCTAGCCTATTTGTTAGGGCAAAGGGGTGTAACGTCGATGCCATTTTGGGGTAACTTCGACATGTGGGGTAACTTCGACACCTTTCAAATCTAGGGGGAAGCTATGTTTTTTTTCTCGCATGGATCGAGATCTCGCAAGATAAGGCTCAGCTGGAAAGTAACATTTTGGTAAAAAATTGCTAAACCTGCACATGTTATTTTCTGGTACAAAATTAAGTATGACTTGTGTGTATTTCCTTGCTTTTTTCAGGAAAGTATCATTACATCAATACATTGTCTAATTTTAGTAAACCTGGAAACAGGTCAATGGTAGATCCTGTGTTGTCTGGAAACTTTGAAAGAAAATTTGGAAAAATAGAAAGTGTGAAATACAGTGGGGAACATAAAGAATCACAAAAGCTATGGAAATTACATGCTGTCGCACGTGTAATAAATTCTTACCTCATTGTATTCAGTGCTCTATTTTCTCCGTCCTAGTAAGTCCAGATATAGTGGAATTCGTGTCCATAATGACAAATAAGAACTTAAAAATTTGAAGTGGAATTCACATGTTAATGCAGACTCTTCAAATGTTGAGGTGATTTTGGAGCCCGATTACGCCGCAATGTGGATTGGCTCCCAGAATGCAGTGTCAGCTTTCAAAATGCCGTTCCGCCATTTTGAAATCTGTCACGAGTAAATAAGGTTACCTGATGTTGCATTCTGGGAGTCAATCCTCCTTGGATCACAAACATGGCGATTCATGAAAACATTTGTTCGATTTGGTAGGGATTTATCCATCATTTGTTCATTTATTGTGCTACTTAAAGTGAATGGGAATTATTTTTCTACCACTTAGGAGAGTTTGAGACACAAAACTTAGAATTTAGCTCATTGTGACAAACTTTTGAGGGTTGAGATTTATTTTTGTCCCCCACTTTATCAGAAATTCCTGGAGTTCCCATTGATTATTTTTCCAGAAATCAAACATGGCAGAAAACGGAAATTCTACTTCTTATAAGTTAGTGTTGAAGTTACGCTGTCTCTTATATCGACTTTACCCCACATGTCGACGTTACACCACTTTGCCCTAATGCCCCCCCCCCTGTTTTGAATGTGAATAAATTCACAGTCAGAGAGAATGTTTCTGGCGAAATTCTGGGATTTCAAACACTTTGAGTTATTGATATAGTTCCAGGGCAGTTCGAAGAACTACGTATTAGGCTAGATGTCCGTGAATAAATTGTAAAACGCAAATCTTTGCATCTTTGAGATGAAACACTAATTTACCACTATATAACACAAGTTAGATACAATATGGACAAAATACTGTTCCATACCACATCTGATTATACATACCTTCGATTCTTTGACCATATAATTGAAGACATCAAATAAAATTCTGGAACTCAACTTTTTCCAATATTCCTCGAACCGGAAGTACATGCAACCTCGCAAAATAATACAAGTCTCGAGAAGTCTCGCTTATTCAAACTAAGATTCTGTATGAATAGCTGAGTTTTTCTTTAAAACGAACCAGTTCTAGGGTTTCTGTACTCATGATCTATAAACCACTAGTGTACTTATTATTGTTGTAGAGTTCTGATGCCCCAAAACAATACATCTCGTTAGGTATCGTTTTCAACAATAACCAATCAAATCAAAGGTCATGAGGTCATTGGGATGAAAATGAACATCTAAGAAATGAAAACATAAGCTCCAGATAAAATCAAATTTATCATCAAAATCGTGGATTAGCATCTGCACAACTACATCAAGATGGTGTTTGAATCGCTAGTCGTCGATTTGATGAACAAATACCTGGGTGATTTTATTGAGAATTTGGATAAATCACAGCTGAAGCTTGGCATTTGGGGAGGTGAGTTTTCTACAAAAATCATTAGCCTATCCAGGAATCAAATATGTTGCAGTGTTTCTATTAGCCACGTTATCTCTTGACATGTTCAACGTTGCGAATGTATAGTTTATGTCAATTCTTAATTAATGTTAGTCTATTGTAAATGTTGCTACTTGGTAAGAATGACACAGGTTGTTTTGTTTTCCACTCACCATGTTTGTAAACATTAGACTACAGTCAATGTCACATGAGTTTGACAGGGATTTGTCAACATTCCAATTTTCACTTTTTTACTAACTTCAATGGACATATGGTAGCAAGGTCATTTGTCATGAGCAATGATGATGCGATGTATTACACAACCTTCAACCAGCATCCTTTGGACGAGATGGAAGTTATTATAGACGGAATGTCTATTTTTTATATCCATCCTCACTGAGTAGCTTAAGTAATGGAGAATGACCCCCAGGATGACATCTCACTGTTGTGTTCAGAGGGCTCACAGTGGAGATCTACCATACTCTTGGAACCAGAATTGCCCAGAAAATGATTTTTATATAATTGTCTAGACTCCCAACCTTGTTATGATACTTGTTTTATCCTTGTCTGTTGTGGTTAAATTGGTTTGATAAATGATGATTTACTATTTTTTATAAGTCATGCTTTTTTGTGAATTCATAGGCATGTGACAAATAATTGGGTGTTTTTGCAATGTTGATTTTGAATCAGTTCATTAAAGTGTATTCAACTTCTACATGTATGTGCAAAACATAACTTTGTGTCAATAACCCAAACTATTTCATACATTCTTGGTGCTCTACTGTTACGTTTTTGTAGATTGACGATGATTTTGAAACTTTAATGGAAGTCACACTTAATTAATGTAGATGTAAAGATTTTAATACTTAAAAGAACATGCACATTTTATATGATGATATAACACAAGACTCAACTTTTTGCCAATTTAGAATTTTGATACACTCAGTAACACATAAAAAATGTCAAGAGGAATGTTGAAAAATATTTTTTTCTTAAGAAAGCGTCTTTTTTTGTTTTCATACATTGATATAAAAGTGCTTTGTTGAATATTATCCTTTGAAATGGCCTAATGTTAATAGTATGGGATTTTATGTATAGCATGTACCTTGGGCCAAACTCCTTACCGAAACCCAATCAAGAAATAGTCCCAATCTACATATTTATAGTTAAGATTTTAGAATTGGCATACTGTCTTTTAAGTTTTGTTAATGTATAAATGGTAGGAGACAATGAGAGGTGTTGCAGCTATCACATTTAAAAGCAAATTAAACACTCTAATCTAATTGTTCTTGTAATGACACTAATAAAGGAATTTGAAATTGCATAGATGATCTCAATTTGTACCAGTATTTCTGAGAACTAATTGTCATTCAAATTAAAAAGAAAATGAATATCCTAGTTAGTAGGCAACCCCCCTAAAAAACAACCAGAAATAGTGTTCCTGTTGAAACAGAAAACCATTAAACCTGCACATCGCTCCAAAACGCAATATGTTGACATATGTTGTTTTTACATTTTTAAGCTCTAATATAAAGTTTATGTAAATAAAAATTGTTTTTTCTGCGTAATATCAAAGAACAATCATTTAGTTAAAAAAAATAAAAAGGCGAATGCGGGATTCGAACCCGGGTCTCCCGCGTGCTAAACGAGAATTCTACCGCTACACCACCGCTAATTATGAAGGGTGGAGGTAATTAAAAGCTACTTATTTTGAATGCTATGATTCGGAAGTGACGTCACGTTCTTCATTTAGAAACCTTTCCAAAATCATATCGTCGGCGCCGATCGAAGCAATTCAATGAAAAATCTTTGAAATGACACATTTATCGTAAGTATTTCTACACAAGATTTGCCCCATTTGTTCATCATTCTATAATCTTTCATTAAGCTCAAAATGATAAAGTTCACCCCCGAAACAACCCAAGATTGTGTTTTGGAGCGATGTGCAGGTTTAACTTTTAGTTGACTTTAGTCTAAACTATGCTGGATGCCCCATGAGTAAATTTATATAGACAAAAACAATTCTCCCGGCAGCATATTAAGTGTGAGCTCACAATGATTGTATGGAATAAATATTTTATTCTTTCGATTGTTCATATACAAATCATTCATGATTATAATTGCATAGGGATTCATATGACATTGTCTTCCATATAAGTGCTAGAATTATCTTGAATGAAATTGTAGATCTCCTATTTTTGAGGCTCACATGGGTGTGCTATAACTACATTTATTCATATTTTTGAATGATCTCCCAGCATTGTACCCTGCACTCATTTGACATAAACTTGCACCCAATTGAAAAACCTGTTAGCACCAGAATTAAAAATGAGAAGAATTATGAAAATTGTATATTTTTCAGCAAACTTTGAACAGAACTGAAAAAATGAGAATTTTGCATCTACATGTACATGATAAATTTCTGAGAATAGTTGCAGTTTATTGTTGTTTTAGTGTCTGAAAACTGTATAGTTAATACACATATTCTAGGTTATACACGCAGAGAGGTTATAATCAATATAAAACAGACATGATGATTTGTATAATGGCTGAACTAAATTGATTGGTGGCAAAGGGAACGATCTGAGCAAAGTATATCGTTTATTGAGTTTTTTCATATTTTTACAACAAACATGTCTTTCTAGATTAATTTTCAACATGCTGTACTGTACTGTACAATCATATACAGTTCTACTTATTACAGCAAAATCCATGGATGTGGAAGGCATTCTTAGATTGTTCTATGGAGTAAAAATAGAGGTGATCCTTCATATATGAGCTGCTGACTTTGTGGATAACTTCTTTAGGATCGATCATTAATGTCAGTTTGTAAAAAATGTCCCCTAAATAATATTTTCCTAGCTTTTTATAATAATACCTATCAGCTATCTGTCCCAAACTGTGACAAATAAGCTAAATGAGTCCCCATATAAACATATCAAAGCAAGGACAATAAATGCGAATGCAAAAATCACTATTAAGCTTCATCCTATATATGGTGTACTACAGGCCTGTCAACTGTCCCGCAATTTGCGGATTTGTCACGCATTTGCTGAAGAATTCACGCCAGTTATTTTTGCGTGACAGAAAATGTCACGCAAATACGCATTTTACCTTGTAATTGTCAAGCAAAAATATTTCTGTAGAAAAATTTATAAAAAAGATCGTCTACACAGCAAAAATAAGAACGCCGGAAAAAAAAAACGCACGCATTTCGTTCGGACTTTTCACGCGAATTACGTATATGTCACGCAATCCGTTCGAACTTTTTCGTACCTACCCCCCCCCCCCCCCCCCCCAAAATTTGGCAAGATGTAATAAAGTTTAAACCAAGGTGTTCAAAATTTGGATCAAGGTGTTCAGATTTGGACCAAGGTGTCCACATTTTGAGGGGAGGTGTTCAACATTTCCAAGTCACTCATGTTAGGTGTTCCCAAGTTGACAGGCCTGTGTACTAGTCTCTTGATTTTTGTCCTTATATGAACTTTTTCCGATCTTCTAACATTTAGGGAAACTAATATTCGGATAAGAGAAAATGGCTGGTTATTCAGGGTAATATTGATCATTTGCACTGTCTTATTGTATCAAAGGATCCTTAATGACGTGATTTGCATATCAAGTCAAACTTGGAAAATCAATGGAGTAACATGCGCCCCAGATTTCATTGCCTTTAGTGAGGTGATATCGCTTAATTGATAGCAAATCATGGCTCCAATGCAGTCGTAGTTTAATTGATTCCTTATTGTTTCCATTCCTAACATGCATTTACTAACAAACACATATCCTTTTTACATACGCTGATTGTCAACTGCCAGATTCAGAGCCTGTGCCAACCCATTACTTTTACATCTAAATTTGTGAATAATATGGGGTCCAATGTCAACATACTAGGTTTTTAAGATGAGAAATTGAAATACACCAGCGAAGATATACTTTAATGATATTAGATTGTTCATTTTGTTGATGTTATAATTTAAAAGTGTATTAAATATTTCAGCCGCCAGTATGAAATCATAATGCCAGGCTTTGTTTCGTAATTGTTTTGCTGAAATAGATTAATATCTTCTTTTGCTTCAATGATGCCCTATGCCAAATGGTTCATTGACCAAACAGTAATTTCCCATTTCAATTCATAGTCTGTAACCATGGCAGATGGACAAAATATTTTCAATGTTAATTAACATAAAAGGCTATTGTCTTAGTAACAGTGGAGGTTGTTTATTGCATGAGGTCATGATTAAAGGCAAATGTTATAGCTTAGTGCATCTGAACTAAGAAAAACAAATGAATGATGTTATTTTTATGTCATTTGGGATAAAGTAATAACAAGGATCTGTGATGTTTCCGACAAATGAACATAATTGCAGATTAGAAAGCTTATAAAAGATTAAAATTGCCGTCATTATCTTCTGTTACCCCTTAGATTATCCAAGTGTATGCTCAGTTAGCATCAATTTATATTCACATATTATCTGTTTTTCATAGAAAATCATCAGTATTTAGATAACTGTTGTTTTATCTACTTCTCTCACTTTGTATAGTCTCTTTGGTCTTCTATGGCTTGTTCTGATGCTATGTGGTCTTGCATAAATGTTGTTTCATCCCCTAGTCTCTTTGTGATAATAGGCTTGTTCTGAAAACTGATAAATTGAATTATTTTGCCATGTTTGATCAGAGTTATTGATACCCCTTCTGTTGTTTCTAGCTTATTAGGCTCATTTTTGTGTAATCTCTACTCTATTGCCATTACAAGAGGAGATAAAGGTACTGATAAGTGTGGGCACTACCCTTTGCATTTGTTCGACTTCACTTCTTAAAAGAGAGCTTCGTCTTCACTCTTTCAGTTTACAATAAATCTCTGATCTCACCGAGCCAATCAGAGTTTGCCATCGAAATACGGACGACTTTCTATATACTCATTTCCTCTGGCATCACTGCATAGTTAATGAGCACGTATTTAGCACATGTTCCTTTCACTTCGCTGACTGGTTGAGAAAGGGTCTACGTGGTAGATGTCACAGGCACCAATCTTTGGGGTGGGGCTGCTAAACTGTAATATAGTTTATACTAGGCAGAAGGTAGTTTATAACTAGACTCTGTGCATAGGGTATGTGGGCACTGTAAGTCTCTTCAAAATTAGAACTATAATTTCTAAAATTCTTGTATCTTGTTGGCAGTTCATGCCAGTGTCAGTGTTGTAATGACTAGTCCAGGGCAGTTGTAAGTCAGATATCAGAATTTCAATGCTTGAAAGGTCACTATTTTTACAGTTACATATTGGTACTGGTTAAACTCCATATGTAGATGGCCATAGATAGATTCAACACATCCACCCACCTTGGGCAAATATTCTTTCAAAATCATTGAGTTTTTCACCATTCTGAGAACTTTTCGAGTGATTTTGGGCCACAGTTCCTTCCATGAAATGTTTTGAAAGTGAACCCCCTTTGGCAAAAGCTAGCTATGAGCCTGAGAGTTCTGTGGAAAATGTCAAGTGATCATGTTTGCAATAGAAATTAGAGTTGACAATAGTGGAATTTACAATAAAGTTAAGAACTAAATTATATAAAAATCCCCCAAAATCTTGCAATGCCTAGTTTAGTTTTGTCTGGAGATAACCATGAGAGAAATTCATGCACATGTACCATATCATCATCTTCGACTTCCAAGGTGGTTATACACCTGGATAAAGCAACTGAAACGAGTGAAATCAAGGTGGCATATATCGGCCTTTTTTTCTGTTTCTCAGTCATCTATATAATACCCTATATATTAAGCAGTAAGCAGTTGTTTTTATATTTTAATAACAAAATGATTTAGTTTTGCAGTATTTCAATTTATAAGATTCACATTAAATAAACTACATTTATTGCAAAACAATCATTTTGTTATAGCAAGCAATAGCAAACACAGACACTAGAATTCCGTGATTCTGCGTCGTCGCAGAAAAACCGCAGAATTTTGGGGTTTCATTCAAAATATTTTGCAGAATTTGATTTTTGTGCACGATATTTCTGAATTTCTAATATATCACGAAATTTGAATTCCCTGTAATTTCATGATGGTTCAAATGAAGCCATTGTTTGCAGAATTTATCGCAGAATTCAACTTTTTCATGCAGAATTTCTGTGCAGAATTTGCATTTTCGCAGAAAACTAGGATGTGTGTCTGAAAGTTCAAATTGTAGGTTGTGTTTGACTTCTTAAGACCAGAGAGGAATTTAAGGTTTTGGCTCAGCAGATTGTAACAGGTGCCAATATAGTAATTAGGAAGCTTATTATAACTTGGTGCAAGCTTACAATATTCTGATTCCCTTTCCAGATCTTTCAGAATTACGCATTTATAAAGTATGCAGCTTGATATCAATAATTGAAGTTTACATGATGTTAAGTTTCTTTGAAAGGTTATTTTCTGTAAAATCAGCTGTATTCTGAAAACATGTTTCAGTTTAATTATTGCACCATAATCATTGGCCATATCCCCCACCTCCTCAGATTTGACATGGCCAATAGGCATTCCCAACCTTGAAATTGCATCATGCTGAATATCTACATCCTCCGATCACAGGGCTTCAAAATCCAGAATATACATCAACACCCCACCGCCCCTCTGGCACCCCCCCCCCCCCCTTGACACCCCTCCAAATAATGGAAAAAATTGTGATTTTGTATTCTTTCTTTTTACCCCCTGCGATAAGCAGTTAGCATTTCCCCGATTAAGAACTTGCAATCTGATTGGCTGCGACAGAAATCATGTATTAGTCATTGCGCACAATTAGATCACATGATTCAGTTTAATCGGGCGCTTCCAAATTGGTTATAGCAGGGGGAAGAAGGAGGTACAGATTCTGGATACCTGCTTAGGAGGATGAATATCTATAAATAAAGATGGTGGTATCTTCACTTGCAAAATGAATGTATAGATTTTACAATTGATCTTGAGTTTGAATAAAACGCATGAGATCTATATTATACCCCCTTTCCTCACCATTCCATTGCCCTTTTTCCCCCCTGTTCTCGATTTTAAGATCAAGACGATTATGCAAGGTTCAAGAATTAAAAGCAATATCCAGTGTTAAGCCAGGTAAAAGCCAGGTAAAATATATCAACAAGAAGGCACATTCCTAAGAGGAAGGGCATGTTGACTCTTTGTTTTATAGGAGTACACAGAGATTCATTTTAAACATTTTTATAGACTTGCATCATGTCTAGGCTTACCTCATCTCCCTTCATATATCAGTAAAAATTTGCATTATTTTTGTTTTTATTTTCTACCATTCAAGGGAAACAGCATAACGATGTGCTGTTTTCACAAAGGACTTCAAACAAAATTAGAGTCCAGGAAATGCTTGGTGAAATACTAAATATGCTGTATCTCTGTAGTTCCAGATTGCATTAATGGCTTCTTTGGTGCAAACATCAGCCAAGCAGTCAGTCAAGCAGTTTACCTTAATTTTATTTTACAAGTTCTTCGCCAGTGTCAGTGTTGTAATGACTAGTCCAGGGCAGTTGTAAGTCAGATATCAGAATTTCAATGCTTGGGAGGTCACTATTTTTAGTTACATATTGGTACTGGTGAAACTCCATATGTAGATGGCCATAGATAGGTTCAACACCTCCCCCACTTTGGGCAAATATTCTTTCAAAATCATTGAGTTTTTCACCATTCTGAGAACTTTCGAGTGATTTTGGGCCACAGTTGTTAAGTGTGAACCTCCTAGAAATGTTTTGAAAGCGAACCCCCTTTGGCAAAAGTAAGCTATGAGCCGGAGAGTTCTGTGGAATATGTCAAGTGATCATGTTTGCAATAGAAATTAGAGTTGACAATAGTGGAATTTGCAGTAAAGTTAACAACTAAATTATATAAAAATCCCCCAAAATCTTGCAATGTCTAGTTTAGTTTAGTTTGGAGATAACCATGAGAGAAATTTATGCACATGTACCATATCATCATATTCAACTTCCAAGGTGGTTATAATACACCTGGATAAAGCAACTGAAACGTGTGAAATCAAATTAAGGTGGCATATATCGGCCTTTTTCTGTTTCTCAGTCATCTATATACCCTATAGTATATTAAGCAGTAAGCAGTTGTTTTTATATTTTAATAACAAAATGATTTAGTTTTGCAGTATTTCAATTTATAAGATTCACATAAATCAAACTACATTTATTGCAAAACTATCATTTTTTTGTTATAGCAATTAAGCAATAGCAAACACAGACACTAGAATTCCGTGATTCAGCGTCGCATGGCCAAGATGCATTCCCAACCTTGAAATTGCATCATGCTGAATATCTACATCCTCCGATCACAGGGCTTCAAAATCCAGAATATACATCAACACCCCACCGCCCCTCTGGCACCCCCCCCCCTTGACACCCCTCCAAATAATGGAAAAAATTGTGATTTTGTATTCTTTCTTTTTACCCCCTGCGATAAGCAGTTAGCATTTCCCCGATTAAGAACTTGCAATCTGATTGGCTGCGACAGAAATCATGTATTAGTCATTGCGCACAATTAGATCACATGATTCAGTTTAATCGGGCGCTTCCAAATTGGTTATAGCAGGGGGAAGAAGGAGGTACAGATTCTGGATACCTGCTTAGGAGGATGAATATCTATAAATAAAGATGGTGGTATCTTCACTTGCAAAATGAATGTATAGATTTTACAATTGATCTTGAGTTTGAATAAAACGCATGAGATCTATATTATACCCCCTTTCCTCACCATTCCATTGCCCTTTTTCCCCCCTGTTCTCGATTTTAAGATCAAGACGATTATGCAAGGTTCAAGAATTAAAAGCAATATCCAGTGTTAAGCCAGGTAAAAGCCAGGTAAAATATATCAACAAGAAGGCACATTCCTAAGAGGAAGGGCATGTTGACTCTTTGTTTTATAGGAGTACACAGAGATTCATTTTAAACATTTTTATAGACTTGCATCATGTCTAGGCTTACCTAATCTCCCTTCATATATCAGTAAAAATTTGCATTATTTTTGTTTTTATTTTCTACCATTCAAGGGAAACAGCATAACGATGTGCTGTTTTCACAAAGGACTTCAAACAAAATTAGAGTCCAGGAAATGCTTGGTGAAATACTAAATATGCTGTATCTCTGTAGTTCCAGATTGCATTAATGGCTTCTTTGGTGCAAACATCAGCCAAGCAGTCAGTCAAGCAGTTTACCTTAATTTTATTTTACAAGTTCTTCGTTTTTCCAGAATTCCCAAGCAACTAACTTTATCTTGATTTCCCTTCATAGTAAAATTACCTATGTCTGGTCTTATAGTATACCTTCTCCTCCTAGTTCCTGATATAAACTGATTTCTCAGATTGACACGATGCTGCATTTTGTTGATAAGAATATCAAATGTTGTACCAGTTATATACTGCTACATTGATCTGTAAATGTGGAAAATGTAATTTCCAACGTTTTTATCTTCACTCCTATTCCAGACTTTATTTTACTCTCAAATGGTCTCAATGGTTTGTATGAAGAACTTGTATTTGACTTTCCGAGTGGTATTTCTCTTTATTCTGCAAAGCGTTAACTTGACTATTTGGTGTTTGTTGTTTTTTGTGGACGGTGGTCAGCATTTGGTGGTTGGTATTCGGCATCTGTAACAAATGGCAGGAGGTGACATTTTGCATGTTAATGTCTCGTTCAAGACAAATAAGAATAGCCTCTGTTATCATTTGCAAGAGTTTTACTACATGTTTCTCAGAGCGTTTCATAGGTACTGCTAGTCTCTGGGTATTTTCTGATAGATGGTCATCCTTCTTCTGATTTTGAATAGGTTAATGGGCTTTCTCAGATTCTCATAGTACGGATTTAAGGTATGGGTTGTGTAAAGATGCCCATTCTCATCTGGATTAGCTATGGTTTGTGTAAAGATGCCCATTCTTATCTGGATTAGCTGGTACAATCTGTGCAGACTTTTGCACTTTGAAGAATATAGAAGGTTGCATAACAAGTTTTCAAAATACTATTCATTCACTGTTGTTACAATTAAGTGTTTTTACGCTGATTTTCACACCATGTCATATTCAATATTGTTCAGTGCTCATCTATTTTGCTTACAAGGAGTATAGCAGGGCACATTTCGTGTTTATTATAGTGAATCATGATATTAATATTTTCTGTTGAATCACTGTACTGATTTTTGATTGGTTGGAACCAATTTCTGGTGATCTTAGGAGGCAGCACCAGTCTCACACAATGTGCAGATGAAGGGTGGGGGCGGGGTGCAAGGACTGATCATATACAAATCCAAAAATGAGGGTAATGCACAAAAAATATGAATACTCATTGTACAGTTATACTGTTATACCACTTAATAATTTGTCATAATTAGATAATTAGTAATGCTTCAAGTACATGAAGTATAATTTCCATAAGTGATAATTTATGATTTATTTACAGTGCATTAAGCACTCTTGAATGAATACCTAGATATAGAATTATTGTCTAACTATTGTATGAAGTGGAATTTATGCAGATACATTCATATACCCATATCATGTACAGGCTTAACATCATCCTCCGATCACAGGGCTTCAAAATCCAGAATATCTTCTTTCTTTTTACACCCTGCTATAAGCAGTTAGCATTTCCCCGATTAAGAACTCACAATCTGATTGGCTGTCGCAACACTGCGACAGAAATCATGTATAAGTCATTGCGCATAATTAGATCACGTGAATCAGTTTAATCGGGCGCTTCAAAATTGGTTATAGCAGGGGGAAGAAGGAGGTACGGATTCTGGATACCTGCTTAGGAGGATGGCTTAACATTGAACCTTGAGAAACATCAGAGTATGCTTATATTAGCTATTGGTAGTGATATGATTTTCTGTTTTGTTACATCTATATATTCTCACCCATATCCTTATTGGGTATTATCATAGTTACTTTACAGGCCAGGAGCCAGCCTTTGCTGCTTTTCAAAAACTTCCAGGGACAACTTTGGCTCAACATCACTTGAAAAATGCTCAGATTGGTGAAAAACTGCTCAATTTTAAAATAATGTTTGGGAAGGAGCTCAAATCCCCAGAACCTTCCTCCCCTGGCTTTGGGCCTGCCTTTTTAGCTCATTTATTTATATGAAAGAAAGCATTCATCCTTTCCCTTGTGGCTTATACTTGTTTAATTCAAGAGAACTCGGCTCAGTTTAGAACTGTTCTGTTTTGTTTTGCTTAAAGATCTTGCTGACATTATTCATCAAGTGTTGCATAGAAGAAAAGACAGATAAGAGGTCTTATCTGATTATAGGTACACTCTTCGTTTGCCTCTATATAAACCTGTAATTTCAAACTTCTGGATATTGAGCATGGTTATATAAAAATTGGCTAACTCCCGAGTGCAAGATCACTTGGCTGATAGGCAAGATTACATGATCAGAATAAATTCTTCGGGAATGTTTCCGTTTATTAATGCAGAAAGGTTTGAGAGATACATATGTATTTAACTGAATATAGCTCTTTGGGTTATGCTGGTTATTTCTGTTAATTTTTCAGCTCTTCACAGATAAAATGTTTGGTGTTTTTGGTGTTTTATCTAATTTAGAGTGCTCATACTATATAAAGGCCTGTATACTTTCAGCTTATAGCTAGCTTTCTTCAGATGAGGTTCTACTTTTTCAGGGGGACTCATTTTTTCAGGGATGGAACTCTGTCTTTTTCTCTCTCTCTCTTAGTTTGCTCAAGAATGCTAGTTCTCATTTTAAAAATGCCAATTTTAATCAAACTAATGTGTAAGGCCAAACTGAATTTTTGCCCAAAATTACAAAAAATTGTATTTTTCAAGAAAAGAGAGGTCAACTTTTTCTGGTTGAAATTATCGAGAGCTCTTGGATATAAATTCAAAAAAATATTTTTGTCATTGGCTCTGTAATTCTTAGAATAAGACTGTTTTGTGATACCCAAATTCTAAGAATATTTTGTTGCTGTTGAAGAAGTACCTTATCTCAAATGCACTTATCCCATAGTCACATGGGATTTTAGGTTCAGGTAAACATATTTCAGTAAAAGTCTTTATAAACATCTGGCGTATCACCATATTTGATTTCTTAGGTATGAAATGGGTTGAAATCATATACTGACAAGACAGTTGATCTCCATAATACGGTGCAATGGCCTTATTTAGAATTTGGCAATGACATAATATTATAGATTGAAGTTGAAGAAAAGGAAACTATCAGAAAATTTATGAAGACTTGTGAAATATTAATAAAGTAACATAATTCATAGGTAGAAAATTTAAATTTTGCTACATTGATATTTTCAAACTCTTCCTAGTAATACATTTTCTTTTCTTTTTTAATTTTATTTCATAAACATATATACAAGGCATGGATAACAATTTACAAAAATATGTGATATATCAATGTACAATATTTATATATATGGATCTATATATATGGATATATGGAGTAATACATTTTCTATTTAATTGTCAAGTGCTATATTTTAATCGCTAAAATTAAGGACTCTCTCATACATTTTTAAGCGGACATTTAGTAGCAAGACAGTTTTGTTGATTGTTGTATCAAAGGATTTTAATCTACGTGCTCTATTAAACATGCAATGGAAAAAAATCAAATTGAAGATGAACATCTGTCTGCCAGTTTTGTGACAACTTGAATGTTGCTGTTTTTATGTTGTCCCTTTGTGATATTGAGCCTAGTGATATAAATGATAAGTAAATTAATAAAACCAATTTTGATGTTCAAAATTTTCTAAAAATCACGTGCTTCTGTTTCGGCAATCTTGAATACTTAACCTTCACCTTAAGGAGCATTTATAAAGGAATTGTTTTATGATTAATATCATGGTTTCAGTGTTAAGCTTTTAATATGTAAGACCACTATGAGTGCTGTTTTTTTTACAAAAATTTGATCTAGATATATTGGTTTCACCACTTTGGGCTTTCTTGTATAACATCAATGGTTCAACAACTAAGAAAAGCATGATTGGATAGCTGGTACCAAAGATGTTTATGAAATTGATAAATGGGCCAGGGGGTTCGCAGGGTTCGGGTGAACCCCCTCCCCCTGGCCAAAAATTCTTTCAAAATCATGCAGTTTTTCACCATTTTAAGCACTTCTCAAGTGATTTTAGCCATATTTGGGCCAAAATTGTCAAATGTGAATCCCCCTGGAAATTTTTGAGAACTGAACCCCCCCTTGGCAAATCCTGGCTACGTGCCTGTGGGCCTAAACTGTATCAACTACAATGGGACCTTAAATGTTTTGTAGAATGTTTTTAATATTTTTTTTTTATTTTAGCCTAGAGGAGACCATTCAAAATCAATCAGTTGTATATTACAAGTATTCAAATAAAGACACATGTCTTTATCTGTATTCTCAGAACTATTGTATACAATAGGTGTGTTTCAGTTCGAAGAAGTCTAGTAATCTGTTTCATTGTTCTTAGAAGTATCTCTGACCTCTTAAGGACAAATCTAGACAGTATATTAAGTACTGAAAGTAGATTTACAAGGACTTAAAGATGAGTAGGAAGCCCAAGGCCAATTGTTTCCTATACATAATCAAAATTAGGGTTGATGTTAAATCTTATTTTGATAATTCAGTTGATCATTTACTTAACTTTAAAGTTTCTTCTTTGAATGATTGTTATATAATATGTGTAACATGTTCTTGGCTTATCTTTGTTAAAGGGCCTTGTTTCTTATGCACTCAAGTTACCATATTATCGCCTATTGGCGCACAGTGCGCTTGTGAAATTGAGGTAAAATACCATGGAATTGGAGAGATTGAGGTGAAATACCATGGAATTGGAGAGAAATCAATCCAATAAAGTCCCAATAAGTGCACATATAAGTTATCATTTTGATTGGGCGATAATATGTGAAAATCAGAATTCGAAGCCTGGTTTTTTTATTTTATAACTTTTATTGACATCTTGTATCATAACATGATTACATTAGTCATAACTATGAAAAAACTAAATATCTAAACTACAAATACTAACTAAGGCAAAAGTACAAAAATATATACGAGATATACAAAAACCCAAAATAAAGGTAGTATACATCATGATGAAAGGACAAGGTTACATTTAAAGTGTGGTGCACATACCCTGCATTCTGACTACAAATTCTTAAATGAATGATAAATGAATTTTCCAAAGTGTCTTTGTAATGTTAAGTTTTTACTTGAAATGAGATTGACAAATAAATTTTCACTATAGAGGTCAAAGTTACTTAGAATTTCACGAGCCTTAGTGTACAATAATTGTCTATGCTCATCATTCTTTGTACAAGTTAAAAGGAAATGACATTCATCCTCTATATGTTTACAGGTATTGCATAATCTTTCCTCTCTAGGTTTTGGTTTTGGCTTTGCATGTCTTCCAGTCTCAATCGCCAATCGATGAGAACTCATTCGAAATCTACTTATCGCCAATCTATACTTTTTATTATCTAATTTCAAATATAATTCAATTCTAAAATCTTTTTTGAACAATTTATACGTTCTCAGTATAGGATAAATGTTCAAATCATTTTTCCATTTTTCTACAAATAATACCTTCAACTTCTTTTCTACCATGCTCACTAGATTGTCAGTATTCAGATTTTGGTCATTCCAATAATCCAATAAATCACATTTTCTGAGTATATCATAGACCTTGCTAGACCAACTTTTGAATCCTAACTCTTGAATATCTCTATCATATAAATAGGCTTGGTTTAATACACTTGATTCTGGAAATGTTAGAAGTCTAAGCCAATATTTTATAATATAACACTCAAATTTGATTGACAATGGGTACCTGCCTAGATCGCCATACACAGCAGGGCTTGCAGTTTGTGATTTGACACCTAATGTTGACTTTAAAAAAGACAAATGTATGGATTCAATTGCTTTCATTTGTTTTTTATCATACCATATTTCACATGCATAAGATAAAATTGGACTGACCAAAGCATTAAACAGATGAAGAGCTACATCTGGTGGCACATCATTAAACTTCTTATATTGCTGTTTTATCTTAAAAAGAGCCTTTCTTGATTGTTCTTTAAGATATTTAGTGTTCATATCAAAAGGTTTGAAATGAATATTATCTTACTTACTGTTTTTTCAAGCCAAATCATGTCTTGTGTCGTTTATTTACCATAATATTACGTTTTTAAAGGACCAACTATTGGTAAAATAAAGAAATATTGCGATATTTATCAGGTAAAAGTTTTGACTTATTTTATCGTCATAATAACTACCGCGCATCAAAGTTTGCGCAGACCGGAAGTTGGATTTTCCTACCCGGAAATGAAATTTGGTGAGTTAAAAATCATTATTCTGTAAGTTTTCCTACTCTTTTGCTCTGATCACACATGTTTGTCATGTGTCCAAAGTCGCATGTGCGCTTATGGGGGAGTGTGCGCCAATAGGCGGTAATTCACTTAAAGGCATGCAAAAAGGATACTGATACCAGATTTACAGAATGGGGTTGCTTTAAGATTTGGGTAGAATTACAGTGAAACCTGTGAGAGTGGAACACCTTCACACCGGAATAGCCTGACAACAGTAAAGCCAGATACTGTTGTCACAAATTGCGGACATAACCGTCACTTCAACTCTTTAACCACTTGGTCCTCATTTCATGGGATTTTGTGCATGTATTAAGCTCTTGTGATGATGTATCATATGAAATCCCAATTTCGATTCAATATAGTGTCTTCGATATCGTCAATGACAACGGAATCTGAATTTGAAATAATTTACAAAGACAACGGCATATGGTAATACAGTGTCCGTTGTTTATTTCGATGGTAGAACATTAATAACTGTACAATGAGTATAAAGACACTTTGATTGATTGTTGTTCCAAAGGAATTTAGTCTAGGTGCTCTATTAAACATACAGTTCATGAAAATCTAATTGAAGCGACAGTTATGTCTGCCATTTGTGACAACGGTATCTGACTTTACCGTTGTCAGGCTATTCCGGTGTGACCTTTAGAACTTCAAAATAGTGTTCAACTTAGAGTGTGTACTAAGAGAGGTTCATTTTAAATTTTAGTTAATGAGAAATCGGACTTTTGGATAAAACAAATTGCATAGAAATCTACATGCACATTACGAGAGAGGCCAAGTTCCTTCTTGAGGCAAATAAGGAAGAAAAGTTTCTGTAAGATCCTGAGTGAGTAAGGCATTACCCAGTCTGAGATAGAAGTTCTAACTTTTACAGAAGGCCTTGTAATAGAATGTAATCCTTTGCATAACTAAGATATATCATATACTGTATATGATATCTATTTAGAAATCAAAATAAATATTCTAAAAAAAACCAGATTATTTACAGCTGCTTTAAGGTCAGATTTATCCAGATGTTAATCTCTACATCTGTAGATCATCAAACTTATATGTTTCTCTATTTAGTTACCCTTACAAAATATTTCATTGTGGGCACAAAATCTATGAAAGTAACTCTTGGTGTTACTGTAGTAACCCTAACAAATTGATAACATACTTGATGCTAGATCAAATCATAATTTTACAAAATGCAAAGTTTAGAGGCACAAGTGACTTATTAATACAAGGAAAAACTTACTCTTAAACCTTGAATGGCTTTTCTGGCCTTCTCATTTTAATATATACCCTTTAAATTCACACCTATCATAATTTGCATTTGAAAAATTAACATCATTATTTTAGACATGAATCAGGTGCATTATGGGAAAAACAATAAAGTAGGATCCTATATTTGTGTCACTCTTTCAGAGTTCTTTTTCTTAGTTTCAACATTATTTTGGCATATGCTCATCCTGCAATACAGTCAGTATTCCTGATTGCTATGGTAACTGATTGAGCCTCTCAGATTGAGGAATCACCTTACTTTCTTTGATTTGAATGTCCGTCTGCTTATTTCTTGCCATTTCTCTTTTAGAGTTGAACATGGTATCTGATTTTTTAATTAATTTCTAGATGGTTTTGAGTATGGACTCCATTTGTGTTTAACCATTTCTAGTTTGCCATATTTTATTTCCCATTCTAATGTAACCATCAAGAGGTCTTTTGGCAGAGCTTTCTTAGATTAATGTTTTGGTTTTATTTTCACTATTTTGGTGCACCACTGAACCTGTATCAGCCCCCAGGGTACACATAGGTATATTTTTCTTGAGTTATTGGAAATATCATTATTTATGACCATGCCCAACCATCTTTCAATTCTGAATAAGTTCAAACAAAGTTAGATTTAGATTCTCTAAATTCATATATGCATCTTGCTATATACTGAATTAATACTTTTTAATGGAATTATTTTTTTACATTCCCCTTTATTTTCTCTGTTGTATTGAAATCATGATTGACATGGTTGATATCTGCAATCTTATGTTGGTTGAATGATCACTGATTCCTGTGGCGTCTCAGAAGGTCTTGGAATTCTGAGATTGCAGGAGTCACGATGGTCTCATTTTATTAGAAGGTAAAAACAAGTGGCATAATAATATGACATATAACACTGACTCTGAAACAAAGTAAAAGTGATTTAATGAAGCTTTTGTACCTTCTTAAAGGTTCATCACTTATTTTCAAAAAAGTTGTGGTTGAAAAGCAACCTCGGATGAACTGAATCTTGGCTTCATTGAATGCATTAGGATTACAAAGCTTAACTTCATGAGTATGCTAACTGAACTCCTGTTGTGTAAATGGATAAGTCATCACTTAGAGAAAATTGAGGCAATGCAAATGGTCGGAAACACTGTATTTCACTAACCTAAAATTACCTGTGAACTTGACAAATTGAATTGAAATATTTCTCCTAAACCTATGACATATGTAATATTTGAAGTGACACAGTGAGTCATATAATGCAAATCACTATTTCTTCCATATATTTCAAATATCTTGGCTTGCTCTGGAGTCCTACATTTAGAAGATGTTATTCTGTACAGTAGGACTCTACTTCCCTGCATAGCATTCCCAAATATAAAATTGAATAAGTCATCTGAATAAATCTAGTTTCAAGAAGTTTTATCTGTCCTTATCGTTAATTTACCTTAAAAAGTTCTCAACTTTTGGGACAACCTGTAAGCTAGATTAGTAAACTATATAAAAGGGAAGCAATATGAAATATATACCATTGGTTACCCAGAGAGTTATTACACATTTATTGGTGCTTACATTAATAAAAGTGATAATATAACTTAGAAAGTAGACTCAAAATTTACTGTAATTAACCCTATCTCATTCCAGGAAGTCCCATCCAGAAAGTATCTTGGCCATCTTAGATTTATTTCAAAACATATAAATTTGAAAAATCTGATATCATTTGAATATAAAACCATGTAGAATTATGATTCTCTGATTATGTTCGACTTATGCTTGCTTGTGAGGTGTTTATGTGATTCCAAATCCATCACTCATCACCTCAGGTACAGGAGGGGGGGGGGATAGTTCCAACATCACACGTAAGAGCCTTTAGGGTAAATCATCATGCTTGAGTTTGGCATTTCAATACAATAAAGAGAATAGGTTAGAAACCCCATTCATACTATTTTTTTCCTGATACCGTATCAATCCCCTATGTTGCCCAGTTTTCTATTTTACACTCAGGAAAGGTAGAGGGAGGGGGTAGGTAATAGTGGATAGGGGTGAGGGGGTGAGGCAGACTTGATGCATAACTATATTTTTCATTTTCAAGTGATAAGTGGAATGTTTTGGAGTTGGGTGTGAACTACTTAGCAGGGTATAATTTCCATGGTGAAAGGAGAAGAGTAGGAATCTTATATAGTGAGTCCAGATCTGAAGTGTATCTTTCGAATAAAATGTCCATCTGTTCATGCTTATTTCACTCAATATCTCTGTAAAATTTGAATAAAGTACATGATTTTCTGGCATTTATGTGCAATTTTGGATGTTAGCTAAATGACTGTTTAGTTTATTCCATGCTAATTCCACTCTTCTCTACTATATTTTGCATTTCAAAACGTGACCATAACATTTTCTATCGAGGGTACTCTTTCTTATCTTGGACTCCATTTGGAGTTCTCTAAGGAAGTATATTTGATAATGTCAGTTATTATCTTTGGAAAAAGAGAACATCTTTGAAATTAGATACAAAGGATGAATTAAAAATGAAATAGAAATGTATTTAATTGATATAATTGGAAAAATAATATAATACATAAGATCAAAAGAAAGGCGTGTAGTCCTTCTACTTGAATAAAGTGAAACCAGAGCTTGTGAAGATGTAGCAATAGATGGATCAAAGTAAATTGAAACAAATATGCAATTTCACTGTATATGTTAACCCTATTAGGGTTTATTTTTGATATTATAGTTAAAACTTTAAATTGTATCAAAATACCACAAATGAAGCAGTTGTCTCTAATACAAGAGCTGCTGGGTGTATGTACCTACTGCCTACTAATGGTTGTTTTGGTAGCTGATCTTAAAATATAATTCTGGTGGAATGTTGATCCTGGATTTCCCGGTTCTCTGATATTTTTAGACACATGATATCTGTTTTGAAATATTTTTGTGATCTTGTTTTGAAAAGCAGAAAAGAGTGTAATCAGCAAGAAATAAAGTAAACAGGTGTGTGGTCAATGGTCCAAAATATGTAGAAAAGGAGAAAAATGCTAGAAATAATCATAAGCCTACAGCAAGAGATACTTACAGTTACCCATGCATAAAATGTTGATCTCTAATCATGCTTATGGCTCATCAGCCCAATATTTTGTCAGCTCAAATATTTTGATGATATGCATATTGTAGATTTTATACATTGATTTTCACATTATCACTATATTTTCTTTCTCTTTTGTCTGAATGAAATGATACTCTGACATGAGTACTATCTAGTTCAAGGGTAGTGAGGACATATTCAGAGTTCATGGTTAATTTGATATTTGCGAGAAATGGGTTGATATATATCTCATGTTCAGTAATTGCTACTATTAATCTCACATCAGGAATATTACAGTAGGATGGGCAAGTTCAGTCTTGTGCAAGACATTGCATTTATATATATTTTCCTTATCATTTTTATAAGAGTATGTACTGTGATAAATCAGTTGTTTTGTTTCGGATATGGGGTTAATCTTTGTGGGAATTAACATATATGAAGTGTATATCTTTGGGATAAACCTTATATCCAAAACCTACCATTATATAACACCCATATATTGATATTACAAATATTGACATCTATGTTTCTATGTATTTTCAGGTGATGTTGTCCTTAAAGAATTGTTCATCAAAGAGAGTGCACTGGTAAGTTGATCCAAATTTATCTGAACGCCTCTCAATATTGAACTTTCTCTCAATCCAAATTTCCAGGAGGTTCACATTTGACAATTTTGGCCCAAATATGGCTAAAATCACTTGAGAAGTGCTCAAAATGGTGAAAAACTGCATGATTTTGAAAGAATTTTTGGCCGGGGGGGGACCCTGATATGTGTCATTAATGGGCATATCTGTATAAAGATGTGTTTTCCAAGGGTGCACCCCAGTTGTCCGAAACCCAGTTGTCCGAAACCCACTTGTCCGAAACCCATTACTCCGAAAAATATAGTCATAATTTACCAGAGAAAGGGGAGACGTACTAAGCTTAGGCCAGTTTCATGCCATGTATTTGGCCAAATTAATGGCATGGACGCATTCTGATGTTCATAGATCTCTCTCTCACTTTGAATTGCATCCATTGCACGCGTTACCAGAATGGCAGGAACGGGGGATTCATTTTACATTGTGATTCTAAAAAAAGGTTATCAAAACACAATATATATTACGGAACAGTTTATCTTATCTTCTTCAATTTCTCTTATATAGGCAAAATAAAATGAATCAATTTTAAACAGATAAAATAAGTTTACGCATATAGACTAGTACTTTAAGAATAAAACAGTATACATATTACGTTGTCAAAATATTTCGTCGTATTTAATTTCTTAGTCTCTGTATTTTATCAAATCGTAAAAGAACAAAACATTCTTAACTTAATCACTTGGGATCAACTGGAAACGAAGGCAGGCTGTCCTCGTATCAAAATGGATGTTCTCCCATTCGCAAGAAGTTTCATTTTCGCCATGTCCTCACTTCATCCTTTTAATTTAATCTCTATTTCTCGAACAGAGTACGTAAATGAAGAATAAGTTTTGGTTTCAAAAGATGTACATGTCAACTTTACTAAATAAAAGCCCACTGGCTTGGGAAAGCTATTTTTCCTTTTATGAACGCTCATTGGAAAATTGTTGTTCCCTCTCAAAAAAGGCCCATGGGCCATAAAGAAAATTGGTTTAAAAATTGTAGACCCCTATCTATATATGTTGTGTAAACGCCATTTTACAATGAGAATAACATAATTTAACTTTGTTTGTTTGAACATCTATATCACCTGTATATGAACTTTCGTAGGCTAAACATTAAACAATTAACGTCGTGACTTAGCATATTTAGCCTAATTTTGCAATGATGTCAACGTTATCCAAATGTTATGTTGTGATTCGCAGAGGTTGCGACAACGAGATTCGTTTAAAAAAATTGTATTTTTCAAATAAGATCCCCTAATTTTCGGAGAACTGGGTTTCGGACAACTGGGTTGACCCCGTTTTCCAATTGTCTATTCATTTGAGGAAATTCTCCCACATTGCATATGTACTAGGCAGAAACAGAAACTGCATACACTATTTGCAAGGGTTTACACCTGTATGTGGTATACAACTATCAGCTTCCATAGAACATCATATTTGTGTTATCACCTGTAAGGATTTCTTACCCACCTGGAATAGTAAAACAGTACAAGTGTTCTTTTATGTAATAACACATACCTCCGTCATATTTGCTTGTAAGCTAATTACTCCCAAGTGCTCCTGCAACTTCCAAGGTGGTAACATGAATTTGGAGCAACTGGAATTTGTGAAGCAAGATGTTCCAATGTATGGGGTATGACCACCGTAAGTTCTTGATAGTTGCCAAAAATACATCCCATCATTCTATTGCTCTCCTCATTGTTGAAATCTCCGAGGAACAGTACCTTCATGTATCTGCCAACAACAAATTCTTCATTCATTGAACGTGCCTCCTAAAATGTACCGATAGAAATAAATTAAAAAAGGTGGCATAAAAAGTCTAAAATGCTATACTTGAAATATCATATTCCTTCTCACAAAAAATCCTGGAGAGCTAGTTAGGGGTACCACAATACGATAAATTATACGTAATCTATGATACTGACCTCGCGATACGATACAAACGATACAATATAATGATACAGCATAAATTGAAGTAAAACTGAACTTTATTCTAATTTTTCAAATTTGTATAGCCAGAAGTACTTCAGCCAGATTACGTTTATTTCACATCACAACAAAGAAAGGTGTAAAATATGCTAACATCGATTAAAACATCTTAATGATGTGCGGTATTTGGGAACTATTGGGGCAAACAAAGGCGGCAAGCAAGATTCTGTCATCTCTAAGCTCTGAGTTTTTCCCTCCCTTTGGGTAAGTAAGAAGGGACTTTCTACGACTGATATTCATTTTATGTATCGCTACAGCTCGTACCGGAGGTGAATTGCTCGAGCTGCACTCGAGCGCTCGCGGTACCCCTAGCTCAGCTAGTGCACTGCATTGTAACTCCTTCAAACTTTTATTGTGGATTGTATTCGGCAGTTGGGTGTTCAGTGGTCGGTGTTTGTAACAAATAGCAGGTGGTGACATTTTGCATTGTTACTGTATTATTATCATATGTATATTATATTCATATGGTGTAATTTTTATACTTATGTCATATACTTTTTATTTTATAGGATGATCTAAACTTACCTGTAAAAGTCAAACATGGACATTTAGGTTAGTAAAGTTATGTTAACCACTATTAACAATCTATAACATATTAAAAGGTATCAGGAAACTGTTAATTTGAATTATTTGACAAAAATTAATTAAATAGTACAGTGTGAACAAAAAATTATATTTTTGTGAGACAGATGAAAAAACTTAGAGACAGTGCAACCAAATGCGATGAAACAATTTAAAGTAGAACCTGTATATAATGAACACCTGTGGAACCACAGAAAAGTGTTCACTGTACAGCTAGCTAGATTTTGGGAGTGGTGACTTGGGCAATGTCTTGAGACATCACCTGTAGTAAATGCGCATATGTCATGCAATCTGTATTAATGGTGAGAGGTCTCGTTCGGTCAGTGTAGCTAGGTGTACAGAGAAGATTTTATACAGGCGTCAATGTGAAATGGTCTTTAAGTGGTGTTCACTAAACACAAGTGTTCAATAGAGGGAACACTATACTAAGACTGGTTTTAATTATATAGATACTTATACCCAGGAAAATTACCAAACAAATAAATAAGCATGGATGTATTTAATTTTTTAGGTAAACTTACATTAAAGATACCCTGGAAGAACCTTTACACAGAACCTGTCGTAGCTGAATTAGAAGGACTATATCTCATTGCAACTGCCAGTGCTGGTAAGTGGTTGAATCAAGAAACCGTCTGCGCACGTTTATAAACTCACTTTCTCTTTTCAACTCAATATCTATCATTTCATGCAATAATCCTGCCATGTTTTATCGTCAAAACTCAAAATCTGTAGTCAGACTGGCAAAACAGACAAAACTCAACTCATTAAAGAGTTGGTTGATTTTGATTGTTTGGATCACCCAATAGTATAGATTGTATCACCAATTGTACAACTATTTGGCTAACACAAAGTTTGTTCCTCTTACCATCCTCTAATCTCAATTTTGTGTAATGTTTGAAATGTGTTTCTAGGTGTTCGTTATGATGCTGAGAAAGAAGAGAAGACAGCCCAAGAGAACAAACAGAAAGAACTTGAGAGAATTGAAGAGGCCAAGAAACAAGAAGCTGAAAAGGGTAGGTCATATAATAAATGTATGGAGTCTGATGCAAGCTCAAGTAAATACTCAAGGCCAACCTTACTATTTACCTACATGGATGTAGAGTTTTGCAAGGCGCTTAGACTGTATGGGAATAACAATAAATTCATGTCAACATTATTCTGAAATACTAAATAATGTTTAAAACTTTCTTACAAGTCTTTATATAGTATAACAAGAACTTATATGGTTCAGGCATTCATTGTTCCTTTTAATTACATTAGAAAGCAAAATGTGTGACATCGGAAGAGCACAATTTACACACCAAGTTCATACATTGAACCAGTAATTAAAAATTATAGACTGTTAATGTCAGATATATTCAGTCTCTGTTGAAAATACCCTGTTATATCTCATGTCTATGTATGATGTTGATAAATCATCGGATTCTTTGTACCAGACAAGAAAAAGGAAAAAGCCAAAGATGGATTTGCTGAAAAGATGGCAGCACAAGTTATAAAGAACTTACAAATCAAAGTCAGTGACATACATGTTCGATATGAAGATCGTTATACAAATCCAGACAAACCTTTCTCAATGGGCGTCACCCTGAAAAATTTATTCTTTGAGGCAAGTTTTTTTATTTCTTAGAGGCAAATTAATAGTAAAACATAACCTATTGTATACATATCTTTGGATATTCTTAGAAGAGGCATTTTTTCTAATTTATTTATTTAATGAGAATTGGCATGTAGACCATGTTTTTGAATGCAAAATTGAATGAAAAAGATTGAAGTTAATACTCTAAATTGTATAGAAATGCAAGAAAATCAGATACTTCATTCCAAAATTATGGAGAAATCTTATGGAATAGCATGGAAATAGGCACTAGCAGACGGCAAATAATTGTTATCATCATCTGTTATTTCTTTGTAGACCACAGATGAGAACTGGAAACCTTGCATTATAAAGGAAACTGTCAAGATGATATATAAAGTAAGAACCCTTGGGTCCATTTTAGCTCATACTTAGGATACTCAAGAAGCCATTGATCTTTTTAACTGAAAAACTCCAACAATTTTAGCAGAATTTATGTGTCCCTCATGGAAATGATTGTTTCCTGTTGTAAATATGCACTTAGTAAATATTATTTAACATCTTTTGAACTTAAATTGTGAATCTAATGTAATGTTTGAATTAGAAATATATCTATTTTTATTTCTATGCAAAAGTTAATTTATAATGAAGTCAATCATAGAATGCGCCTAGCAATCAACAAATAGTCACTTGTGAACTAAATGAATCAACCAATCATATGTTTGCAAATTTCAGCAAGTGCAGCTAGATTGTCTCTCTGTGTACTGGAACTCTAACAGCCCCATCTATACAGACATGGAAAAAGATGATATGATAGTAAGTGACACCTATTATCATTGACCTGAACCTCAAATCAAATCTCATGTTCTTATTACCACATTTCCTAAATGGTATCTTGATGCTGCAGTTGCACCTCTATCGAAACTGTGCCAAATATTTTATAATTATATATTTTTCTTCTCTGCAAATTCTACAAAAAGGTCAATAGGATCACCTTGATATAAAGAAAACTGAGAAATGTTGAAGTGAGATTTCTTTGTGCCGATGTATTGCACCAATGGTGCTTCGATGTTTGTCGTCTTCCTTTTCTATCTTCCTTGTTTATTTCTGACACAGTTTATCGAGGGACTTCAACAATCTCTAAAGAAGAATTTTCAGAAATCTTATATTAATGTACATACTTAATGATTTTATTTCTTGTAATTTTAGAATAGTATGAAATCAAACATTTCATCTCCAACCACTAAGACAGACTATAAATATTGTAAGTAATAGTTCATAGAATGTCTTTATATTCTGCATCTTCTATCTTAAAATTTATGTAGTTATTAATTTTCTGGTTCATACAATTTTGAATGTTGGCTAGTGTTTGTTTACCCTATTTTCTGGTTTATTTCATGCTCTATTTAGTAGACTTATTTTTGATTTTTACGCATTGACTTTTTGTGAACTTTACATTCAGAAGAATTGTCATTAAAAGCATAAGAAAATCAATCAGTTTTGTTAAGATTTTCTAGACATATATAAAATCTGTATGAAATACAAGTTCAATTACTGATGAACTGAAGTTATATTTATTTGTATTGTGAATATTATGAAGTTGTTTTTACATGGATGTTTTTTTTCTTCCAGTGATAGAGCCAATATCCTCTGTTGCTCAATTGCGTCTCAACCAGAAGCCAGAGGAGATGGAATACAGTCTTGCCAAATTATTCCTCAATGTGATATTCAAAGAAATTGCCATAGCTCTCAGTAGAAAACAGGTATGTCTTTGTGTGTTGTGTTGTACATGGAATTGGAAATACAAGTAGTGTATTTGACGTACTCCCATAAATGTAGGGTTCATTTTTCAAATCACCCCACAACTACTTGTGTATTGAAAAATATGTCAGTAGTTGACACAAGGTGAATTTTATCCAAATAACCACTTATCTAGCTTATTTTCCACTGCAAGAATTCAATACAGAAGTAGCTGTGGGAGTGATTTGAAAAATCAATCCCACATTCATGTGTGTGATTTGACATTGCAGCTATTTACTGTACATGTTAAAGTTTTCATTATCAATATCATTTGTACGAATTTCCATTTTTCGCTAAAAATCTGTAACTATTCCAATAAAGATGTTAATTCCATGTACTGTATGTTTCGTCTGCTGAATATGATCTGAATAGAAAGGTATTATGGGTAATGTATTTTCAAATGCATCTTGGGTAATATTTCAGTACCAGGATGTCATGGAAATGCTTGAGTCATTTGAAAGGGTTGCCCTAAGCAGCAGATTCCGGCAGCACATGAGACCAACTTGTAAAATACATATTAGTGCCAAAAATTGGTAAGTATATGAACTATTGGATTAATGAGAGAAAAAGGTTTATTCCTCCTTTGACTTCTAAGGGACCTGGTCAATATGAGTGGTGTGTCCACAGACATAATTAATAATGTTTGGGGATGGGGTAAAAGTATATTACATTTGCTGGTGCACATGAAAAATACTCTATTTAAAATAAATCAATAAATAGTTAAAGATGTCGAACATTAAATGTCCAATCAAATCTTGCCATTTTAGGTGGAAGTATGCATATAGATGCATCCTCGAAGAAACTGTACGTCGGAGACGTCGTATGTGGTCTTGGGAACATATAAAACACTACAGAGATGTCATGCGGCAATACAAGGAAGCATACAAGAAAAAGCTCAGCATGAAGAAAATCTCATCTGATATTCAGAAAGTTTTAGATGTAGGTCTTTTTGTGACAAAATGGAATAAAATAGTCGTTGATTGAAATGAACTCAATGTTTCATGGGATAAGCATTTGGAATGGAGATACTCATCCCTGGTGTAAAATACTCAACCTTATTGTATTACTCAGCAATTTTCAATGTACTGTATATATCTATAGCAATTACCATACGCTAAAGATTTCTGCAACATCCATTTTGCTAAGACTTCTGCAACATCAGTTGCGTTGTGAAAGTGGATCTTTTCCTTACTTTGATTTATCTGTTGAAGTATTATTGAATTGTGATAGGCAGAACATAAGACGTCTGCAACTCCTGTTGCATTATGGGATATTGTAATGCTTAACATATAATACGTACATTTTGCGAATCTGTTGAGGAATTATTGTAATAGGCAAAACATAAGACGTCAGCACTCTCCTGTTGCATTATGGGATAGATGCTTTAACATATAATGTATACATTTGTAGGATGGTGAGGCAGAATTAAGTGTGTTCAACATCACCTTGATGAGGCAACAGGCAGAAGTTGAGGTGAGTTTTTGAGATAATTTGTATGATTTAGGAAAAGTTTAGTTGTCATGTTTTGAAAAGCCAAATAAAGAGGAATAAAGAAAACATAAAGCGTATTTATTTTTGTGAATACTCTGAATTGTATAGAAATACAGTGTTCATTCATTGTATAACCCATTTTACAGTTGTAACATATTTTGACTCAATATGTTGTTTAAATGAGAAAACTGTATGTTTCTGATTTATAGCCAAGACTTAGATATAACAAAAAAGGAAAGGTAAAATCACCTATGAACTTGACATATTTTAAACTGTGTATCTTGTAGATGAACAATTTGATTGATTTCTGATCAATTGGTCAAGTTAACCATCAATCATACTCACTTGAAGGATCAGAAAATAGAAGATTTTTTCGAAACATAAAATACCACAAACAACGATCATGCGATCGGGAACATCAAACCTTACAATTCCCTCTTTTGATTTCTTTGAGGAATTACATGATTTCTGTTTTCTGATTCTTTCACTTATGGAGGGTTACTCTTTTAACATGTTGAATAAAAGGGAAATATTGTCCTTACACATATGATGACACACTCATAATCAGATAATCCAGAATAGAGGGAAAACACGTGGAATTAGCAAGAAATAAAGTAAAAGTCATTTAGGGATGATGTCCAATTAACAGTAGTTGGCAACAATTGTGAAAGATAAAAAAATAATTCTATTGGTGGAGAGAGCATGTAAACGAATATTCCATTTATGAAAAAATGTTGACTTTTTTTTTATTGAATTTTCAATCAACATTTCCAAACTTGGTTAAATGGGGGAGGGCTTACTATTTCAAAATTAATTTTGTTTTTCAACAACTATTGACAATTAGACACCGTCCCTAATACAAACTCGGATTCTTAGAATGAATGAATAATTCATATTTTTCTTTTAGTTGTCTTATTAATTGAAAAATGATATTTACCTGAACAACATGGCTACAAAATTTTAAAAATTATGCATTGATCTTCCTGGTTAGTCTTATTTAACAAATCTTTGTCCTGTTATCTATCAAACAGGGGAAAAAAGTGAGTAGGGGTGGGGCCTGGGGGTGGGGCCTCTTCAAGGTATCTCTCAATATCAGGCTTCACTGCTACCACAAAAGTGGTGCAAAATACCCTTAGACTGAGAATGGGGTCAGAGGGTTTCTATAAATGATATAAAATGCAATATTACTGACAAGTTTGTAGCCCTGTGTTTAGGAAATAAATACTATACAGTGTTATTGGTAGATTCATTTTGTTGTATATCAACTCTTATATGATACATGTACATAATATTAAGAAAGTAGAATTTATATCAATTTCAATTTATGTTATCATAAATCCTGATGTTGCCCGTCATAAAGACCCATCACTTATCAGTTTATACATGTATATGATTTTGTAAATAAATCATCAACACATTATATTTTGATCCATCTTTAGTTAAGATATATGATGATTTATTCGCTTGAGTACAGTGTAGATTTATAGTATGTGTTGTCTTAATCATAAGAATATCATGGTCATGGTGGTGATATTTTGAAATGCAAAATAGTGTCGATAAGAGCATGCAACTCGCAAGAAATAAAGCTAACCTGCCTGAGCACTTTAATTCACTGGATTTGAACCAATAAGTAGCAGATGTGTTTTGACGAGTATATTCATGAGAAGGCGGCACCGAAAAGCCATAAGACATCATCCACTATGTTAAATTGTATATGAGATATTATAGAATAAGCTTTAAACCACCATGACCATTGTCATACTCAGTAGATCACTTGTTTTACCATAGAAAATTCAGTAGATAACTTGTTATTCCATCGGATGAAGTATAGTTATGGTCTATACACTATATATACTATAGTATGAAAGAGTTCGGATAAGAATTTTTCAAGAGATTTTATATACAGGTATCACATTGATAAATAATACTCAGTACGTTCACTGCACAATACTCTTCTCTAAAACACCCTAATATATAGGAAATGGTTGAATAGACATACTAATAATGGGTAGATACAATAATAGGTATTGACAATATTGTAACAACTCAATTTTTCCTCTTTAAATTGCACAATTTTGACTCCTTGTGGCTTAGTAATACATAGTCAAATTTTAGATTCTTTATATTTTTTTCCCATAATGCAATAGATGTGGCAATTTATTGAAGATGGAATAATGGATTGTACCATATTGCAAGAGTAGAATTCACGTGGAACATATCCAATATAAATGCTATTGAATCATATTACATTACAGACATTACATTTTATATCATCCATAATTGTTACCCATAATTATTTTTTATGTCCCAATTAATACAATAGATTTGAATGATAAGTGACGGGCAATATGTTTTTACAACTGACTAGAATTAATTGTAGCTGCAGATGTTCCACATCATAGATCCCAAAAGGCAGTCTCCTCTTGCTGATATAACATTTTGACTGACACATATCCCATAATGCAATATATTTATAGCAGACATTCTATTGTGTTCCAGCTGAAGAAAGCCAAAATCAAGAAGGCCAAGGCTGATGAGGGAGGGGGATGGTTTGGTGGCTGGTTTGGTGGGGGCAAGAAGAAAGAAAAAGAAAAGAAGAAAGAAGGAATAGACATAGGTGAGGGTGAATCGATCAGATCAGAAACAAAAAGTGGTAGTCATAAATTATGTTTTGATATATGTAACAGCATTTGAGAAAAGTGGCCAATTCTTAACATTCAAAGGGCAGATGTGAAAAGCCACGCCACTCCAGGATTTGCAACCATGGATATTCAAGATATCAACTTTATGTGAAGAAGTACTAAAAACTGTTGAAAGCCTATAAATATTACTTGTAAATGCACATACATTTTCTGTTTGTATATTCAGAGGAGCAATTCCAAGAATTGATGACAGAAGAGGAAAAAGCCAAACTTTATTCTGCAATTGGATACCAAGAGAACACCACAGACCCAACATTGCCAAAAGATGTAAGTTAAGTGAAGTGTAGGGACATCTCCTTTAGGAGACAATGGGAGATGTGTTCATGTTGCTGCTTTATGGCGACCAAACAATAAATAGTTAGCACAGCAATTTGTGAAGCTAATAGCTGGCGTTTAAGAATATGTTTTGTTCTATGAAGATATAAAAATATCATGATATGTAATGAAAGAAAACTAAGAAAAAAAACTTGAAATTACTGAAAATGAAACACTTGCATGATGATATGATATTTTCTTGCAGTATGTTGCCCACAAATTGAATTTCAAGTTGAACAAACTCTCGCTCTGTCTGAAAGATGAAGAGAAAACGAACCCTCAGATAGTGAAATTACAACTGGACGATGTGTTCGCCTCTGTTGGACAGAGACCTGCGGCTAATGCCCTGCGTGTTCAAGCCAAAATGGACACCCTGAATATTTATGGGTCTCCAGCAGAGGGCTCTGTACGGACTTTATTGTCATCATTGAATCACGAAGCAGATGCGAAATATTCACTCCTTGATGTTCAGTTTGAGACAAATCCACTAGATGGCGCTTGTGATCAGAGGATTGGAGTTCATGCAAGACCAGTTGAGATTATATTTGATGCTGTAAGTGAAATACCAATACTGTCTCTTAAACAGGAAATTCTTTCACTTAGTTCATTTGTCAAAGTGAAATATTGTTTTTTTGAGAATTTCATTTAATATAGTACTATATCATAGTTTTCCTTGTGGTATGTGAAACTTGTAAAACCCAGTTTCCAAACAACTGAGACTTGACTAGATTTCTTTTACATGTCCACTCCATGTACACTCACATCTGATTATTTTAAAAACCATACCAACATTTTCATTTCAGACCACCATTAACCAAGTAGTTGAGTTCCTAAAACCGCCACAATCTGTCCACTTAAAGCAGCTACAAGCGGCAGCAATGTCTAAATTTGACGAAATCAAAGAACAGACCACGACTGGTCTAGCTCATGCAATTGACATTCACAAATACACAGATGTTAACATAGACCTTAAACCATCATATATTCTTATTCCGCAAGATGGTTACTATAGAAACAACTGCCATATGTTGGTCGTGGATCTCGGTAACTTCCAGTTCAAGAGTATGCGAGATCTACCGAGCCCAACAGGTCCCATTAAAAATGAGTCTATGGATGATGTCATGTCTCGTGCTTATGATAAGTTTAGCATTAAGTTACAGAGTGTCCAGGTACTCTTTGCACATCCAGGTTAGTGTTTTGATTTATACAGGGTGGTACATAATTATGGTTCTACATTGTAAATTGTAATATTTAGTTCCATATGTTGTATTAGAATCATGAAATTATACTTAGAGCACATTTAGATTTTCAATGTTTAGAGAGCCTATAAAATATAAGGTGTAATTCATTATTAAAGTGAAAATGTAAGACGTCAAAAACAATCATAGATTTTGATAATGTTTGAATGTGCAGTTGACACCATGAACTCACTCTGAAGAAAAAGCATGATGAAGGTGTTCCCACAATGCACTTTGTTTCCTTTTAGGAGAGAACTGGATGGCGGCCCGCCAACAGAATAACTCCAACATGCACATTGTCCGCCCTATATCACTTAATGTCTCCCTACACAAGTGTATGATAGAGAATGACACACGGATGCCAAAGTAAGGTTCTATGTCCCATAATGCAATAGCTGCTGCAGACGTTATTTGTATAAGTATAGATTTTCTTATGTTAGAAGGTTCAGAAAGTACAATGGTAAAGAAAGTTTTTGTTGCAATTTAATAATTGTTAGAAAATAGATGTCAAATATTTTGTCCCATAATGCAATAGATGTTGCAGACATTGCAGTCCTCACATTTGTTCTACTGTGGATTGTTTCCAAAGTGTTTCCCTGGCAACAGTCATAGACAATTGATTAATAAGTCATCGATTTAGAATGTATACCTAATCCTTCTGAAAGACAGACCATGAAATGTACTAAAGATGAAGTATGCATTTTTAGAACCTTGTTTAGTTACCATGAAACCTGAATTTTAGGATGAAAATTGCTGGAGAATTGCCAGTTCTCAGTCTAAATGTGTCTGATGTCCGTCTGCAAGAACTCTTGGACCTTGCACTCAGTATTCCTACGCCAGAATCTAGTTCAGATGATGATGATGAATGGGCTGTAAGTAGTCCCGGTGTAAAATCTAATGTAATTTTGTTATTTGAAAAAATATTCAAAAATTATACTCAAAAAGTATAGAGCTTTTTAGATTGGGTTAACATCTTAGCACCCACATTTACCAAATAAAAATAGTTCTGTCTTATCAATCAGATATTGAGATAGACTTTACCATGTACCCTTTGTGTACATTATAGGCCCCAGATATCACTAATCTTGCAGTCGAGGCAGAGGCTAAGTCACTTTTGAAGAAAATACAAGTTGAAGAGTCTTCTGATGAGGAACAACAGGTATGTACTGACTTTTTTTTTTTTAATCACTTATTGGATTTAATGTTAAACTATTACAATGTTATATTCCCCTGTTGGTTATTTCATTAAATATAAGTGCATAATGTACTTGTTATAAATGTTCATGTTCAATGTAGTGTAGAGTAGAAATATCCATTGTAAAAATGAGTTTTATGAACAAAATTGAATATACTAACTAGTTATTTCTGTGTAGTAAAGATTGTTTGCACTCCTTTTCCTTGTTACTATGTTAGTTGCGATGTTAGTTGTTAGATCAATGACGTATCCTAGATTAGTAGACGTAATTGAGAAACGAGAATAGAGAGAAAGTAAACAGCACTCATCAACACTTAAAATTGTATAGAAATCCCTTAAGATATGAGAGTTCATTCAAATTTGAGAGAGAAATTAAAAGGTGTGGTGAAAAGAGCAGACGGACATGTAATAAGCAGACGGATGTTCTAGGCATGTGACTCATGTTGCTAGGTGCATGTTGTATGTTGTTCCTTCCTGTTTAGGCTGCTATTAAGGCGCCATCTGGCAGTGGAGATGGAGCTGATGATGAAGATAATTTTATGGATGCTAAAGAGGTAATTTTGATGCAGTTTTATATCATCCTCTGAACATCCAAAGCACTACTTCATATCCATAGCAATTCACATGGCCAGTTTGTCTTGAACTTTCCAAAAGGTCCTTGTTAAGATCTATAGATAAAGAGGAAGCCTGGTAAATCAGAACGTTTTAAACCATTCTGGGGACATTGCAGGCCTGTAGCCAGCTTTTGCCAAGGGGGTTTCACTTTTCAGAAAAATTCCAAAGGGCCTTCACTTTGACAAATTTGGCCCAAAATCACTTGAAAAGTGCTCAGAATTTTGAAAAACTGCATGATTTTGAAAGAATTTTTGGCCAGAGGGCTTCAGCCGAACTTTCCTGATGAAATATTTGAATCCTTTGATCACCCATCTGACCCCTTCTCTCTGTGGTGTATTGGTAAGGGGGTATGTGAGATCATTGGAAATACAGTTCAGAGGATGATTTGGAGTGAAATACTATATCATAAATAGAAGCGACGCTTGGGTTGAAAGGTGTGCGAGTGGCACAAATATATATACACTGTACATGGCTTCAGGTGTTTTCCATACTCAAAGAATGTTGTATATTCACAACTGGCTAGCAGTTCATCATGGGGGAGTGAAAGCTATTTTCTTTTATTTCTTACATTTTCTTTGATCCTAATCTGGAATATTATGTGGTACTTTTGCATGTTTATCATATTCTTTTGGACAGGTGTGGGTGTGGAATTTCTTTTCTGTTTTTTGACACTTTAGATGTTCTACAGAACAATATGTGTAATGGTTGAGGCTTTTCAAATTCTAGCATGGCAATGTTGTTTGTGGGACAATGATGTGTGCTAGAGGTGTATTCTGTTCAGTACAAAATATTATTTTTTTAGAAAAAGTATTTGTTTAAGGACTGATTGTGGCTGGTTAATTGAACTGCTTTATTGGAAGAAAAACTATTCATTCTCGTGTTTGGAAGCATGCATATATATTTCTAGGAAATGGTTTAAATGAGGCAAGAGGTCTTGTATATTGAAATAACAGGTGTTCCATTGATATATGGATAAGTGACAATTTTGCTGAGAAATTAGAAAACAATATGGATATAACCCTTTTTCACTATCTGATAGAAAAAATAGATTTGCTATATTACGTTGTCATTCTAAATGTCAATCATGGCTTCTATTCAAACCCCTTGATTATATCGTGAGTTTGGTTGCGTTTTATTCAGTTCAAGGAGGGACCTCACTTTCATATGTTTGTGTCACCTTGCATGTGTTATACTACCACAAGTAAACCCATGGTACAATATACAATTGTTGACCTCTCCAGAGGTTTTGTTAGTCCGAAGAAACTAATAATACACATATAGGCGACAATCATCAATCGACATGGCTTCATGTCACAATCTTTTCTCTCTATATTCGGCACATCACGGCGTCTATTTGTAATTTTGCTATACTTATCGTCTAGTAAAGTCAAAAATATCACTTTTATCAACGTTTACAAGTGTAGTACAGTAACATACGCGGTCAATAATATGATATCCCATGATGCACAGGTGGGGTACAGGCAAAAATGTTGACCGCTAATTGACCAATCAGATACGAGTATTTACACTGAGGTACTAACAATGAGGTTTGGGGGCACCCATGACAATGGTAAATTAATGTACATTACATGCTTACTATATGCTTAAAATATGTTCAACGGTATATGAAATGACAGCTTTGCTTTGATGCATGTATTCGTATAACTTAAATAAGCTCAAGGGGCCAGGTCATTAAATCAACATCTTTTAAAAAAACTTAAAAATTAATCTTGATTTGCATGTGTCATGTCAAGCTAAAGCAAACTGCACTGACACCTCATGCACTGAAATTCAATCCCTTAAAGTTTACTGCACTGTACGAATATTTGTGCACTGAATTTTGGATATTGGAATACTTGAAATGAGATTTGTTGTCACAAAATTAAATTGCCATTATGGCCTTCACCCTAAAACATACACAATTGTTTTTTGATGGAAGTTGATATTTTGACACAACCCCCTGATGCTTTGCATGGATAATTTTTTAGTAATTTTAAATACACTGCAGGACAGTTCACAGTTCCAAGAACTCGATAGCATAGTGGATGCAATGGCCATCTCAATTTGAGTTCTTTGGAAAATGTTTCACTCCAACTTAGTAATTATACATGAATAGTATTTAATATTTATTGACTATATGTATTTTATATATAATTAAAAGATGGTATGTATTTTTTTGATATTGTAACATACATATAACAGAATATGGTTTTGTTTTCAGAGTTTGGAAGCATCACGACGGCTATCCCAGCAATCATCACAGGATATTGTGCAATATACTGACCTTGAACTTACCTTTGAAATAAAAGAGGTGAGTCAGATGCATTTGCAATATTACTATCCCACCAAACGTAGTTTGAGCAGGATATAGAGAAGTCATCAGGCTTGTGACTGGGCATTGGTGGGTTTAACGTTTTAGTCCATGGAAACACTCCCCTTCCCTGCATGGTTTTGATTATTAAGACATAACTGGGTCCCTGAACACATGAGTGTACGGTGTATTTTTATAACATTTATTTTTTTATTTTTTGCCATTATTTTTTATTTATTTAGACAGTTTACTCAGTATTTTAAATTATTTAAAATTTCTATATGTTTATTTATTTTCTTCAATAAATTAAGAAATGGAAAGTCTGTTTTGGTATTAATGGACCATTTTAATTTTAAAAAGTGTGTAAACCGGAAAAAATTGTTGCATAGTTTACGGTCATCTTTGGATCACTTACCATAATACTCCGAAATCAGCAACATCACAAAATCTACCTGCTTTTATAAATGATGTGGATTTAAAACTTATCAAATATGACTACAGTATTAAAATGGGTGAAAACCTGTAATTGATATAATCCTGGATTTAAAACTGACGAAATATGACTACAATATTAACATAGGTGAAAACCTCCAATTGATATAATCCTGGATTTAAAACTGACCAAATATTACTTTGATATTAAAATGGGTGAAAACCTGTAATTGATATAATCCTGGATTTAAAATTGACTAAATATGACTTTAATATTGATTTGGGTGAAAACCTGTAATTGATATAATCCTGGATTTAAAACTGACCAAATATGACTTTAATATTAATATGGGTGAGAACCTGTAATTGATATAATCCTGGATTTAAAACTGACCAAATATGACTACAGTATTAAAATGGGTGAAAACCTGTAATTGATATAATCCTGGATTTAAAACTGACCAAATATGACTACAATATTAAAATGGCTGAAAACCTGTAATTGATATAATCCTGGATTTAAAACTTATCAAATATGACTACAATATTAAAATGGGTGAAAACCTGTAATAGATAAAATGCTGGATTTAAAACTGACCAAATATTACTTTAATATTAATATGGGTGAAAACCTGTAATTGATATAATCCTGGATTTAAAATTGACTAAATATGACTTTAATATTGATTTGGGTGAAAACCTGTAATTGATATAATCCGTGATTTAAAACTGACCAAATATGACTTTAATATTAATATGGGTGAAAACCTGTAATTGATATAATCCTGGATTTAAAACTGACCAAATATGACTACAATATTAAAATGGGTGAAAACCTGTAATTGAAATAATCCTGGATTTAAAACTGACCAAATATTACTTTAATATTAATATGGGTGAAAACCTGTAATTGATATAATCCTGGATTCAAACCTGACCAAATATGACTTTAATATTGATTTGGGTGAAAACCTGTAATTGATATTTTACTGGATATAACAATGAAAATAAAAATCAATCTATAATCTACCTACATGGTGTAGATTTCCAAATATTAGTCTAAATTGATCTCTGTGTAAAGATTGTATGGTTCTGTTACAAAACATGTAAGGCAGTATATACTGTATAATTATGAATTACAAGAAGTTCATCCAGGTGCTCACTCAAATACTGGTTGACAGATTTGATTCAAATATTAAAGGCTTATGCCATATGGGTGTAGGGCATCAGCATATAACTGATATTTGAGTTATCAAAGATTACATTTTTTACAAATATGGTGGCCCTTTTGAATTGAAAGGCAATCTTGAAAATTGAGGTAAATATATTTATTTATTCTTTAAGTACATTCACACCCCTTGGGGTCAAGTACATGTACAAAAATTATAACAATTATAAAGGAAGGAAAAAAAGACATTTACATGTAAAGAACTACATAACTACATGTATTAATATTACTATTAATGATGATGATGCATTGGTGCACTAGAGATATAGCTATTGTAACTGGATGTAAATATATATTTTGCTATATTTATACAGTTTTGATCTTTACCAGACATCAAATAAATAAATGGATTTTCTTGTACTGGCATTTTCATTTTAGACAACATTATACTTCTTTGTTTATTATATTTCGTACAGTGAAGGAGATAGTGTTCTTCATTTTCTATAATATATATATTAACAGCAGGACTTTAATAATTAAGTAATGGTCCATAAAAGCGATTTGGCGTGTCCAAGTCTGTGTTACAGATATAATGAATGGCAGCACCAACAAATTCTTCCTCTGATATTTTTCCATCTCCATCTGTATCCATGTAATCGAACTGCATCTTTGCAAAGCGTAGATCAAGGCCATAAACACGCCAGAAAACCAAGTATTCATCAAATGTTATGAAACCAGAGGAGTTCAAATCAAATACCTAAAGACAATACAAAGCCAATTCATCATGCTTTTGATTTATAGGAGGGTTGATCAAAATAGTCTACACTTGTACTGTTTGCTAGAGATGTCACAAAACAACAAAAAAATCAGAATGGTTCGTTCGGAATATTTTGCTTCGGAACGGAACATTTTCGAAACAGTTCGGAACAGAGTGACTGCTCGTGTTAGATTAAAATAAGTTGATTGTCTAGGTCTATTTGGTGACGAAAAGCTCTTCAAAAACTCTTCAATGAGATGGAGTGAAAAGAATGAACTTCTTTTTGGTGCAAAATAATGAACCTATCTCTGACCTATATTTTGCTGTTTTGTGGCGATCTACAGGCCACAAGCTTTGAAAGGGTAAGATTTTCTCGTTCGGGAACCGAACAGAAATGTTCCATTTTGAGAGCGTGATTCCGAGGGTTGGTATTCAATCTGGTATTCATGACACCTCTCCTGTTTGCCTTAAAAATCTTTCCATATAGAAAAATGTTTTGAACTGGTCAATATTACTTATTTAAAAATGTAGTTCTCATTCTTTTCAGTATGCTGCCATCTTTTAAAATTTCACACAGGAAATTGTTTTTGGGCATTCTGGGTATATGCTAAGGTTCCCATTTTAGATTTTCCATCCCAAAATCTTGGAAAGTTTTTTGTATGCGTTTCCAGCGAAACAGTCCAAGGATCGATCAATTTCAGGGATAATTCTTTGAATGAAAAATCTCAAACTGAAATTGTTTTTGGGCATTCTGGGTAAATGATAAGACAGTCATGTTTTGTCCTAAGATCTTGTATCTTGAACTGATTAATGTTAGGCATTCGGGATAAAAGTGTTGTTCATGTTTATTTCCTTGTTAGCTCACATGGTGAGCTTTTGCAATCACTCACTTGTCCGTCTGTCTGTCCGTCTGTCCGTCCGTCAACAATAGTGGCACGTTTTAAAACCTCTGTCGATAGGATTCCTGTTTCAAGTTATTTCTGTTCAACATCAATATAGAAAACCCCCCTATGACTCCTGGTTCAAAAGCTCGCCTATTTTCAAAATGGCCGCCACTTTTGTCTCACGAAATTCACTTTTGACCCATTTCCTAGCTTTACAAATAATTTCAGGTGTCCTACATTGTAAAAATCCATGTCAATGTAAATATATGAAATAGTTTTGTCACAAAAAATCAGCGAAAAATTATATCCATTTTTTTATTTTCAGCCATTTTAGTTAACATTGATTTGTCTATCTGACTCGCGAAATCCACTTTCCGTCAATAACAGTGGCACGTTTTAAAACCTCTGTCGATAGGATTCCTGTTTTTGTTACAAAAAATTATATCAGTTTTTTTTTCAGCCATTTTACTTAACATCGATTTGTCCATCTGTCTCTCAGTCAGTCCAAAATAGTGGCTTAAAATAATTTTGTTACAAAAAATCAGCAAAAAATTATATCCGTTTTTTTTTTCTGTCACCATGTGAGTCCAGTTCCCATGGTACTAATTTTTTTACATGAATTGAAACCACTAGATAGGGGATGATTGAGGCCAAATATAAGCAATATTCAATGAGAAATTTATTATTCAAAAAAAGTTCACCTTGAACATTCTGGAGTAATTATCCTGCCATATTTCAATTACAGCTGGATTTTCTCGACCTTTCCACAATGCAAACATTTGCTGTGTAATGCTTGTTGCAGCAACCATTTCTGATCTAGGTCCTGCCTTTGAAGCTGATCCATATGATTGGTAAAACTCAATGACATCATCTGCAGCTTTTCCCTCAAGTTTCCCTAACAATTAAAACAGACATGAAAAGTTGACAGGAAATGGTGCAAGCATAGCTGATACAAATTATTGAAGCAAAATTTGCCAGACTGTATTTGGTTTTGATTATCCCATCGAACAAAGTTTGGAGGGATATAGGGAACGCCTCCGTCCGTCCGTCCGTACGTCCGTCCGTACGTACGTCCGTCCGGGCAATAACTCAAATACCGTTGGCCCGATTTTGTTCATATTTTGTACACATATACCCTATGGGGGTAGAAGTTCTGCTCGAAAGCCGATTTTCAAAATGGCCGCTCTTTTCAAAATACCGGCCATTTTAGTGCCGATTTTACAGTAATTTAGGTGCAATATGTAATAGCGATATGTTTTAAATGTAAAAAAATTATAAAGGACATTAATAAAGCTACAAATGTAGATATTGAAAAAGCACATGGCAGCCATCTTGAAAAATAGCGGCCTTTACTCGTTATTTTACGATTTTTGCTGTAACTTGAAAAGTAGTGGAGCGATTTTGTTCATATTTGGTATGTGAATACTATAAACATTGCACACTGTCTAAAGACACTTTTGGTAGAAAGCGGCCATTTTGAAAAATGGCCGCCATTTTAACGTTTTTTACTATAACTCGAAAAGTAGTGGAGCGATTTTGTTCATATTTGGTATGTGAATACTATAAGCATGGCACACTGTCCTATAACACTTTTGGTAGAAGGCGGCCATTTTGAAAAAAAATTTGAAAAATGGCTGCCATTTTAACATATTTTACTATAACTCGAAAAATAGTAACGCGATTTTGTTCATATTTGGTATGTGAATACTATAAGCATGGCACACTGTCTAAAGACACTTTTGGTAGAAGGTGGCCATTTTGAAAAATGGCCGCCATTTTAACATATTTTACTATAACTCGAAAAGTAGTGACGCGATTTTGTTCATATTTGGTATGTGAATACTATAAGCATGGCACACTGTCTAAAGACACTTTTGGTAGAAGGTGGCCATTTTGAAAAATGGCCACCATTTTAACATATTTTACTATAACTCGAAAAGTAGTGGAGCGATTTTGTTTATATTTGGTATGTGAATACTAAAAGCATGGCACACTGTCTAATGACACTCTTGGTAGAAGGTGGCCATTTTTAAAAATGGCCCCATTTTACCGTAATTTACCATAACTTGAAAAGAAGTGAAGCGATTTTGTTCATATATTTGATTTGTGAATACTCTTGAGCCTTGCACACTGTCTCATGACACTTCGGATAGTAGGCGGCCATTTTAAAAAATGGCTGTCATTTTACATTTTTTACTATATCTCGAAAAGTAGTGGAGCGATTTTGTTCATATTTGATATGTGAATACTCTAAGCATAGCACATTGTCTAATAAAACTTTGGGGAGTAGTTGGCCATTTTGAAAAATGGCCACCATTTTTATGTGTGTTATTTTACAAGTAAATGTGTGCGATTTTTCCAAAATTTTATAGGTGGCTTCTTAAAAGCATATTATTTCTTCTGATGACAACTTGGCTAGTGAGCAACCATTTTGAAAATGGTGACCTTTCTGGTGTGTTGTTTTATGATATTTGCTATATATTTCGTTTGTAAAAATGCCAGCCATTTCTGTTCGATGGGATTCGCTACACTTTGGCGTTGCCGTTGTTCTGGTAATAAATATATTTGTTGCCTTATTACATGGTACATGAATCATGTTTTCATTCTGACTATTTATTTTTGATTGATAAAGGACCATGCACATTTTTTCTTTACAGATACTCTGAATGTTTGGTATGGTAATACTGTAAGGGAAAATAAAAAAGATATGGTTGATCATGCACCTTTTTTACAGCGGGTACTAACTTTTACATGCCCTATTCAAAGGTTTGCGTAAACCCCCACATGCCATATACAAGATGAGAAAGAGCAAGAAAATTACATTCCATTTCCCAAAGGCTTTCGAGAAAAGAAGCTTTCTCGTACTTGAAAGTCCCAGGCTGTTTTCAATGTGGCAAAGGAAGAAAACTATTATTAATTATCCCATCGAACGAAGTTCGGAGGGATATAGGGAACGCCTCCGTCCATCCGTCCGTACATACGTCCGTCCGTCCGTGAAGAAAGATAAGTAACATCGCAATCAAATCAAGACAAAGAAAGAAGAAAATGAATGAAGAAACCAATGCAGCAACAACAAATGACGTCCGTTTTGTGATATTTGTAGGGGCCAGTGAGATACCTAAGGTAAACCTCCTCACTTATAAATTTCACAGTATTGTGTTAAACACATAAGCAGCTAAGAGTTCGCATTCAAAGAAAAGAAGAAACTAGAAGAAGTATTAGAAGAAGTGGTGAGAAGTAAAGAAGAAGAAATAGGAAATAAATTATATATCAAAAGCCGCTATAGGCGTAATGGTTCAAACAAGAAGTCAAAAAGCAGCTGGGGAGCAGCCCTCCCCAATTGTAGCCTCCCCTAGTGTCAAACCAAACTCTAGGAGAAGTAAATGTCTTCGACAGGCTAAAGCTGATGTTGTAGCCCCCAATAAGGATAACGGAGGTAATTCTGAGGATACAGCAGGAGACTCTACTTCGAATAATCCTGGTAATTTGTCAAAGAAATGCGACAAAAGAGGATGTAAACTGTGTAAGTCATATAAAGAAGGAAAATATATTATAGCTAATAACACTGGTAAACAGTATAAAATCAGGACAAACGACCTAAATGAAGTGTCCTGTGAAACAAAAAATGTGATCTACTTGGCTACATGTACATCATGCGGAATTCAGTATGTCGGACAAACGGGCCAGACTGTTAAAGCAAGATTCAATGACCACAGAAGTAGGATAAAAAACAACAAAGGAACAAACAGTATGATCTTTGCGAATCACTTCAATGAAGGCCCATGTAAAGATTCAGAATATAATGTACAAATAATTGAAAGAGTTCCAATAGAGGATAAGAAAATTAGCAAACTAAGTAAAAAATATGAAATCAAAAAGGCAGCAGACCAAAAACAAAGAGAGGACAAGGAGTCATACTGGATAAAGAAATTCCAATGTGTACACCCATACGGATTAAACAACAGACTGGAGAAAAATCTTCAGCAAAGAACAGAAGATGATGTAATATACAACGACTTTGATAACAAACGGAAGAAGAAAAACAAAAGGCCAAAGGGAAACCACCGTAAAGAAAAGGCATTAAAAGCCAATGACGTATTTGAAACTATAGTGGAACAAAGCAATGGAAATGTACTGGCAGGTATGAAAACAATCTTGAGATTAGTCCCACAAATGAAGAAGACAGAATTGAAAAAACTTGGAATGATAAATATAGAAGATAATGATAGACTACACACACGACTTAAAATTACTCTGGAGGACAGAATCCAATCAAAACTTAGGAAAAACAATGAACTAAAGACCAAGAATAGGAAAAAGAAACCAACAAAATTCTGTAAAATACTATTTGAAAACAAAGCAGTAGAAGTAATCAACATTGCAAATATCTTAAGAGATGAAGAAGTGATCAAGACAATACCTTCAAGTATCAAAAATAAGGAACCACCAGGAATTGTCTATATATACACAAAACCAATAAGGAATAAATTGTTCAACTATAGTGAGATTACAGAAAGTATCGACGAAGGCAACAATACAGGAGAATGTGATTGTAATACATCTGAATTTAAGGATGAAGACCATGGTCACATCATAACAGGAAATCTGAAGATTATACAAAATTCAAAATTGAGAAAGCTATTTAGTAAAGGTCCTGGCTATAGAGAAAAACGAAACATTAACTTCAGGAAAGCAAAAGAAGAAATAAAGAAAGGAATAGATGAATATGCAATAAGTTGGACAAAAAATGAAAAAGTTTCAAAAGTATACTTAAATGAATGGAAAAATACTGTAATGGAAAAGGTTAAACAAAAGATTGAGTTACTTCAAAATACAAAATTTAGACATATTAAAAATCCAAAGCAGACACTAAAGGACCATAATGCTATGGAAGAACTCAATCAACTCAAGGAAAAATATGCCATTGTACCTATTGATAAGGCAGCAAATAATATTGGATTTATGTGCAAACAATACTACATAAAGAAGATTAAAGAGGAAATTGGGAGTGACACCTATCAAAGGATAGAAGATAAAGGAGAAGAAGATATAGTGGAGGAAATCAAAGAGACAATGAAAACAAAATTCAAGATTGAACCGGGAGAAGAACAAAATATTATACCAAGGATTCATCTTACAATTAAAATGCATAAACAGCCAATTAAATTTAGATATATCATTGGCTCAAAGAAAAGTTCTGTAAAACCAGCTGCCAAAAAACTGACCAAAATTCTTAAACTAGTGCAATATACTAACAAAAGATACTGTGAGAAGATTAAGGATTATACAGGTGCCAATAGGATGTGGATCAGTGACAATAACCAAAATATGTTAGATAACATTAAAAGTGTAAATTTAAGGAACGGGGCAAGAAACATAGCCTCGTATGATTTCTCTACACTATACACAAAGATTAATCTAACTGACATAAAGGAAAAACTGAAATGGGTGATAGATAAAGCCTTCAGAGGAGGAACTAACCAAAAGATAACAGTAGGTGGAGATGAAGCCAAATGGGGTGGAAAGGCGGATAATAAAAAGGCATATACCAAAGGAGAGTGCAATGATCTAGTGGATTTCATCGTGGATACAGCCTACTTTAAAGCAGGGAAATCAATTCTAAGACAGAAAATTGGAATACCGATGGGAATCGATCCGGCGCCATATATGGCAAACCTATACCTATACAGTTATGAATTTCAAGCCATTGAGAAAATGTATAGGGAAGACTACTCCAAAGTACTAAAATATGCTAAAACTACAAGATTCATCGATGATTTATGTACTATAAACAACGACGGAGAAATGGAGACTGATATGAAGAACATCTATCCTGAAGAACTAGTGTTAAACAAGGAAAATGAGAAGGATACAGAAACAACTTTTCTGGACATACAAATGAAAATAGTAAATAAACAAATCACTACAAAACTATACGACAAAAGGGAAAACTTCAATTTCCAAATAGTCTCATATCCTGATCTATCTGGAAATATTCCTAGAAACCAATCTTATGGAATATTTATATCACAAATAATAAGGATTTCAAGAATCTGCAGTCAACTGGAAGATGCAACAAACAGAGTTACCAGCCTGGGAAATAAACTACAATGTCAAGGCTACAGGAGCAACATACTAAATTCGTATACTAAGAAAGCTATAACAAGAAATAAATGGATATGTACTAAATACAATATGCAGGAGAATATCATCATGAAGGACTGGAAAATTAATGAGAGAAGAGAACATTAACAAATGAATATGAAACAGTATCTTCTCCGCAAAGAGGGTAAACTAAGATGACAAATCAGCATAAGACCAACAGTAAGGGGAAGGGGAGAGTTTTCCGGCCGGATCAAAACGTTTAACCCACCTATGCGCAGTCTCAAGTCTGTGGACCCTGAAGAAAGATAAGTAACATCGCAATCAAATCAAGACAAAGAAAGAAGAAAATGAATGAAGAAACCAATGCAGCAACAACAAATGACGTCCGGGCAATAACTCAAATACCATTGGCCCGATTTTGTTCATATTTTGTACACATATACCCTACGGGGGTAGAAGTTCTGCTCGAATGCCGATTTTCAAAATGGCCGCTCATTTAAAAATGGCGGCCATTTTAGTGCCGATTTTACAGTAATTTAGGTGCATATGTAAAACTGTAATAGCAATATGTTTTAAATGTAAAAAATTATATAGGACATTGATAAAGCTAGAAATGTAGATATTAAAGAAGCACATGGCAGCCATCTTGAAAAATGGCGGCCTTTACTTGTTATTTTACGTTTTTTGCTATAACTCAAGAAGTAGTGGAGAGATTTTGTTCATATTTGGTATGTGAATACTATAAGCATGGCTCACTGTCTAATGACATTTTTGGTAGGAGGCGGCCATTTTAACATATTTTACTATAACTCAAAAAGTAGTGGAGCGATTTTGTTCATATTTGGTTTGTGAATACTATAAGCATGGCACACTGTCTAATGATACTTTTGGTAGAAGGCGGCCATTTTTCAAAATGGCCGCCATTTTAACGTATTTTACTATAACTCGAAAAGTAGTGGAGCAAATTTGTTCATATTTGGTATGTGAATAATATAAGCATGGCACACTGTCTAATGACACTTTTGGTAGAAGGCAGCCATTATGAAAATTGGCCACTATTTTAAAGTTTGCTATATATTTCGTTTGTAAAAATGCCAGCCATGGTTAATTTGGTTTATTGGTCTTTAAGTGTAGTTGTATTCTTCAACTCTTTGTTACTTGTATTTTATGTTTAATATTTACCATATTTAATATTTCATTTTACATTTCATTTTACCATATTAATCTGTCAGCCATTGTCATGAAATCCTCATAGCCTGCATATCCTCTGTCATTAATGTCATAGAGTCTTTGCGCAGTTAGAAACTTCCTTATCCATGTGATAGGAATATCTTTGAGCTGTAAACAGAAGTGTACCTTGAATAAATTGTATTGTACACAGCCAATCTGCAACAGTACCATATGGTACTGTTTTGGAAATGGTACTGTATTGTACCGTGAAATATGGTACTGCACGGTACTGTAGACTAAAACAGTACAGTACAGTATCGTGAACACTGTACGGCACTATGCTGCAACGGTACCGTACGGTACCATACTCTTAATGTACCCTACGGTACTGTGATTTTAGATTGCGGATTGGGGGTGTATTGAACCCTTACTAATGGAATAACATAAAAAAAATCATGTAAGAAAATGATATGTTAACCTTTGATTCTGTTTTTTTTATATTGTAATAATAACTACAATTTTATCAAATCAACAACTACAATCAAATTAGAAAAATATTACCATAATATGCTTCTTAGAAAAGGAATGTTTTTCCCTGTCACCCATCTTGTGCCTCTATTTTCCTGCTTTTCACTGTATGTGTACAATGTATATCGTAACTGTGGTAAATATGCATAACTTGTATCACATTGAGATAAAGGTTAGATTAACCTTGTTTACTTCCAATTCATTTACTAAAACCTGTTTTATATAGAAGATATATTTTATACCCTATGCAGACGGAGCCTGTGGGATATATCTGGTGCGGGGATATTTCTGAAACAAAGCCGTTTTGGGACTTCAAATATACTCATATATGTGTAATTGACACCTAATATCAATAAAGTTGTGAAATTAGTAGTGTAATTCATTCTATAGCGACGCAGTGTGCATTAAACCTATCTCTGACCTATATATTTTGAAATTGTCGTTTTTATACAGCATCCCCAGAATTCGTAAAAATGGTGTTCAAGATGCCCTATCCATACAAATTATTTTTGCATCTTCAATGCCAGACAGTTTCTGTGTGATTTTATAAAAATTCGGAAATGTTCATCAGATATGAGCTCCCTCTATATATTTGGTGTGGCAGATGCTTAATAAACAAAGAACTTTATCGTTTGATGATTATGTGATATTTTGTGAGAGTACTTGGACCATGTCAACATTCATTCCAGTAATCTGATTAATTTTTCAAATTTTATATGCTGATTCCCTTTAGTCTACTTTAGATAGAGGACTCTAGATAGAGGATAAAGAAATATTGAAAATGGGTGCTAAATGCAAAATGGCCAGATATTTTTGTAAAAATGTAATCTTTGATAACTCTCATACCAGTTAACGGATTTGGCAATATGCTGATGTTCTGGCAACATATAATATGACTGTACTCAAGAATAAATTTTCAACTAAATTCAAAATAGCCACCATTTTTCACAAGTTGTCAGATATGGTTCAGATTTCACGTGCTGAATTCTTTCAAAAGGGCTACTGAATTCAAAATTGCTGCCATTTTTCGGGAGAATTTTTTTTATGATAACACAAATGCTGTTTTTAGGCTAATTGCATCATGGACATATCTCTACTCAAGAAGGAATTTATTATGAAATCATGTCGCATCATATTTGCAGATTTTGCTAAAAAGGAGACAATATGATTATTATACCACTGTCTGGTTATTTCAATCATGGTGTTTTGAAAATGATGAGTGATTTGATAAAATGTATTTTGTTTGGTGGGATTTGGAGTTGCTGTTTTTTTTCTATTTTTCAACCATATGTTTGTAATCCTGCTAAAATTTATGGACATTGAATTTGCATTTATTTTGAATCTTATTATTTCAGATCAGTGTAAATATCTCACAGTTCAAAGTTGACCAAGAGGTGCCCACCTTGAAGATAGTGGTGGAGTCCCTTGGTACCAGTCTTAAGATGCGAACATTTGAAATGGTTGCAGAGGCTTACCTTGGCGGTGTTTACCTACAGCATTTGCAGTTTAAACGTAAGTATGGAGGATTTATTGACTGTTTCTATGACGTGGTGGTCATGTTTTTCAAATCCAAAATAGAGTGAAAAAGAATGGAATAAGCAAGGAATAAAGTTAACTGGCTTGTGGTTAAAGTCCCCATCTAAAGTTTGAAAATACTTTTTTTTATCATTCATTTACTATTTGTCAGGACTTAAAAAGTGATTTTAGAGATTTTTGAACAAAAAAAATTTGAAAAAAAGTTGTGAGCATTTCATTTCTCAAATATTCAAATTTCCCGCCATTTTTTAAAAAAAGTTGAAATTTCTTAAACATCAAATATTTCTTAATGCATTTCAAAAAAGATTATCTTTTTAACACCAATGCAAAGATTGAACAAATGACACACCATTTCAATAATAAAATGCCATATTTAATGGGCCACTTCAATGTTTAAGCATATCAAAAATATTTTTAAACATTAGTGATGTCACTAAGGTAGCAAAATCTTTTTGAAAATGAAATTTTTTTTTCGATGTCAATCTTTTCTAAATGTTGATTGTCTAACCAGGTTAAAAGGAAAAATAAATTATGTTTTAGATATCATTGTACCATTGGTTTCTATGAGAACTAAAATTTTGAAATGCATTTTTCTCAGAACCATTTATGAACAGATTTTCTTAATTTTTTCGGCAAAAAACATGGGAGGATGAATGCTATGCATTGGTATTAATTGTGGCTAATTAGAAGATATGAGTGACCTCTTAAAGTTGGTTTTGAATAAATTCACAAATTTTGAAACAAAAAGTCTATCAAAAACCACTTTTTGAAATTAAAAAAAGTTTCACATATCACACTTTGATAACATTGGGTAAGACTACAATTTAAGCCAAAGTGGTTTAAACTTTATATGGGGCCTTTAACACTCTAAATTGTATAGAAATGCAAGAAAATTAGATAGTTCATTCAAGTTTTAGAGAGAAATGGAGTGAAATAAGCATGAATGGAGAGTAATGTGTGCATGGGATGTACTATGACACGCTTTGGTCATTCTTGGGTTTCTAGTTTTACTTTTTGAAGAGTATAACCCTTTGACTTAATCACAATGTTAGCTAGATGGAGACTAACTTCAGTTGCTTCACATTTTCACAATTTTTGATACTAATTTTTTGTCTGATTATTTAGATATACTAGTAGTTTTAATTGCAAATATTTTCAGCCCTACCCATGTATTGTTTATTTGCCTTTTTAACTGGCATTAAACTAATTCTGTATTGATATCCAACTAAAATGCTGATACTCAATATTTTTCATCATAAATTAACCATTTTTGATGTGGACCATTGCTGATACTAAATATTTTGCATCATAAATTAACCATTTTTGATTTGAAACATTGCATGCAACTAATTGATGCTTTATTGGGTGATTTTGCATGATTTTGATGATTTCTTTCAGTCCCCAAGGATTTACAACTAACTGAAGGTAAAAACAAGTGTAGATGCTAAATACTGTAGTTTAGTACTGAAATGTTATATGAATCATATATCGTATCGTATTTAGTAACATTTTAAATGTAAAGATGTGCTTGTCTTGAGGATTGAGGGAACCAAACCGCAAACGTTTTTCCCTCCCCCAAGTCTTCAAACTAACCCTCAGATCCGAACCCAACTCCAAAATTTTTCTCAATCATCAAGACACCTCCCCTTCTCTCGGGTTTTAATGCCTGACTTATATTATGAAATATATAATCAGAGTGTTTTTATTTAAATAAATCTATTATTTTTATTATTATTATTTTATTTATGTACATAATAGTATTAGTGCTGAACAAAAAGTATTAAACAATGTAGTGAAAAATGTCTGGTTTATGCTTTCTTCATTTATTGCTTTCTGTGATAGAAATTTGGATTTCAAAATATTGCTTACTATGAATTCCAATAATAATTATAAAACAACATAGATAAAAAGTTTGACACAATGTAGGTGTATCTGTCCTCTTTTGCTAGTAAAAGAGAAACAGTCAAACAATAAAAAATGTTTTCTTGCATAACATGCAATTTTAAAAGTCTGAGACATCTTCTTGCAGAGTTGAATGATGGACCCCTTATAAACATCATCAATACACCTTCCCTGGAGGATGACTCTTCCAAGCATCTGCTCTCTGTACAGTACCTCAAGGTAAGAGTGTCCTCTGATAAACATGTAGAGAATTCTCAAGGTATGATTCTTAAGTTGATCCAAGAGGGGGAAAACCCCAGAGCTTAAGAGTTTACAGATATAATTACGTCTCTTGCATACCACCTTCATTTGCACAACTTCTCACCAATTAGTTTTCAAGAATAACACATCGTTGTGATATTTTAATCGATGTAAGCATATTAGTTACACCTGTCTTTATCTTGATCCAAAATAACAAGCTATGATATTAATCTACACGCCAGAAACTAATATAATATTATTCGAAGCGTGTTTCGAAAATTTTGAAACCGCCATTGTATGTCTGTTGATTTGACCAATCAGGACAATATGTCTTCTCAATACAGATTTACATGTTAGACATATGTCTTCTTTGAACGCTGGGGTTATTTCCCCCCTGAGTTGATCCCTTAGCTGTATCTCTGTTCTCATCAAAACAACACATCTTTACACTTGTGACTTCCATACTCGCTAAATATCAGTGTGCTAAGATTTTTGAAGAACTGAAAGAAAAATCTCATCAATTGATAATTGAACTTACTTATTGAACGCTGATATATTTTATAGGCCAATAAGGAGGGTCCTGACTTTGCAACTGTTTACAACAATACAGAGCAGACCATAAAGGCTGAGTTCCGGGCACTTGATATAATGCTACACCAGGGGGCATTGTTGAACATTATGGAACTTGCTCAAAGTCTTGCCCCGAAGCCACGTGACACAGCCACTACAACAGTTGACGTCACACAACACACCACTGATAAACAAGACACTGTTAAAGAGGCTAAACCAAAGAGAAGTGAGTTTGTTTGAAGGAGAATCAGACAGAGATTCACTTTAAATTCATTAAATTGTTTTCGGAATCTTGACCTGTTGTTGTTTATTTAATATGTCATGCCTGATGTAAAAAGTCATTACAGGTACCTTTGCAAAGAAATTCATAGATTCATAGGTTTTACCCTGAATCTACTGAATTCTCAGTGATCTCCCATCGTATTTTTTCAGGGTGCTGTGCTAATTCTATTTTACTTGTGTCGGGCAAAATATCTCAATATTTCATTGGCCAGGATTCAAACAGAATTTCGGCAAATACTTAGTGATCTCCCCATGTAATTTTCTCAAAGGGGTGCTAAATTCTAATTTTCCCAGTTTTGGTGAAGATTTCATCAATTTTACCGGGTGCTCAGAGATTTTCAACAGGATGGCATGATGTTTCTTATTTTCATCATGGTGTTGCATTCAGTTTTCCCAATGTTGAAGGGGTCAGTAGTAACTATTTAATATGTGACTCCATTTTCCCAAGCTATCAAGCTAGTACATACTTCTTATATCTTATATTTTCCAGAGAAAAAGATCAATAAGAAAGATGAGGATGTGATAGATATCCAACTAGATGCCAACCTCAACAACATTGCAGTTACAATGTGCACTGATGTGTCTGTTATCACAAAGCTAAAAGTCTCAGGTAAATCTCGTATATGCTAAATAAGATAAAATAAAGAATAACAATATGTATTTAACCAGTCCACCCACTATGGCTCAGTGGCAGAGTCAAGGTTACCACTATTGCTTGGCCCCGGGTTCGATTCCCGGTTCAGACAAGTTTGTATGTGCATTATGTAATTCTGGTTGTTTGACTGAGTGGTTCACGACTCGTATAAAAGGCTGTGGTGTGTACTTATATGTCTATGTACCCGTGCACAGAAAAGAACACAGGGCTCCTCCAAGTTAGGGTTTCTGGGTATATTTTCGAGTGTAAAATACGTAAAATACAGAATATACCAATTAGGTATTGCTCGCCAAATATTGCGGTAACCAAGATACAATACAATACCAGTGGACCATGCCCAAGTCAATCGTTCAGAGATATATGGGGTGACAAAATTGCGAGCAATTTGTACAATGATCTTCCAATCCAATCTGTTCTTCTTGATCTCATATGTATTATTTATATCTCCCAAAAGATCTGTGATGTCATACAAAATGGCGAGTACCTCTTTAAGTTAACAATATTGTTACATTCTAGGATTGGAGGCTGGTGTAACCATTGACAAAAAGAAAACTGATGTGTCGGCAATCTTGCGTGACATCACAGTGTTCGACCCAACCCCCCAAGCAGTCTACCCTAAGATATTATCAATAGATGGATCTGAGGTAAGCAATATTTTCATGATGAGCAAAACAAGGCCCACCATTTTGAAAATAAAGGAAAATAATTAACACAAACTTCTATCTATTGATCATTATGAGTCCATATATGTTTGAAACTGTAATGTTGTCTTGATTGTAAATATGAAGTGAAGTGACGTAATTCCACTGAATTCCAGGGGGGTTTACTTTTGACAATTTTGGCCCAAAAATGGCCAAAATCAAAGAATTTTGGGCTGGGAGGGGTTTGGTCAAAACCATTGAACCCCCCTGGCTATGGACCTGCACTGTATGCACATAAAAATTATGTATGTAAAATGAATTCACTTTCAACGTTCAGATGTTCTCTTATATTAATGGCAACTGCGTATTCTATTCACAGGTATTCAACCTGAGTCTGACAATGTTCAATGATGCCACAGAAGGAGAGGCATACACTAATATGAAGTGTGTGGATATGAAGGTTGACCTGTCCCTGGGATGTATGAAAGCTGTCTTCCTTAATAAGTTTGTTGCTGCTCTACTGGTGAGCGTTTATACTGTATACCCTGAGTTCCGCATATAAGTCATACTGCCTTCTGAGTGCTACAAAAGATTTGATTTTGTTGCTTATGTTGATATGGTTTTAACAGTCTCAAATTACCTATTATCTGTTTGTGGTAGTTGATCAATTTTGAATTTTTGTTCTGTCACCACCATAAGTTGTGACATATTGCTATAGTCATTAACATTTTCATGGATGGTGTCCAATGGTTGGTGTTTGGCATTCAGCAGTTGGTGTTCAATGTCTGTCACGAATGGCATGTGGTGACATTTTGCAAGTTAACGCCCTGCCCTGTTAATTGAGTCTGTCAGAGCAGAAACTTTCAGAACTATTTTATATTACAGAAATATGTAGTTCGGATTGTTAACACTTGGAATGGTATTAAGGTAAAAAGACTTCCAAACAAATCCATATGATAAAAAATGCTTGCTGTATTTGTGTTCAAGTTCAATTTGTTACATTTTGAATTTTAAGCTCATTATTATGTTGATGATGAACCAACAAATGATGCTTCAATCTTCGATGCATTACTGCAATTGGGTCATTGAATTTGGAGGCTGTCATTTTGGAAGCTCTCATAGCTGATTTTTATTTGCAGAATAACTGTTCTTTTCTCAGTGGTTTTGATTAGTAATGGAAATATAATTATAAATGACATGTTCATATTTATTCCTTATAGTAATTGATGGTTGTGTTTCATCTGCTCAATAAACAAACATTTTAAAAATAATAGATAACTCTGCGCAAGAAGTGAAAAGTTCAGAGTGAGAGTGCCGAGAGACAAACAAAGTACACAGTGAAAAAGCAGCATTAAATGCACTACAACAACAACAAGATAATAGGCAATTCATGGAAACTCTGTATATAAGATGAATTTCGATATACAGACTTTATTAGATTATTTAAATTGGATTCTGTTTCCCGACAGGATGGTTTGAAAGTGAGAGTGTTATAATTTTGTGTTTAGGGGTACGTGGAAAAGTTTTCTGCTGCCAAAGATAAGGTTGTGGAGGCAGGGGTTGCTGCCGCAGAGCAGGCGAGACAAGTGGCAGCAAACCTCCAAGACAAAGCATCACGTATACAGCTGGGAATCAGCATGAAGGTATGTGTTTGATAATGTGAAAATGCAAAAATGTTATGACTGTAATCTTTTGAAATCCTTGAGTCGCAAATAGTGGAATTAGCAAGGAGTGAATAGCTTGTGATTAATATGTCACACTCTAAATTGTATCGATTAAACAACCAGGCATCTCTTAAAGGATGAGCAGATTTAGTGTTACAAGATTAAGCAAAAAGCGACAAAAAAACTTTTGAAATACTGTTTTTGTTGTTATCATATGAATCCATATTTTATCCAATGCTCAGTATATTATATTTGATTTGCTGCTTTTAGGCTCCATTGATCATAGTTCCACAGAATTCCATGTCAGAAAATGCGCTTGTAGCAGATTTGGGTCTGCTTCATATCGGGAACTCATTCTACATGGCCCAGAAGACAAATGAACGAGGCCACCCTGCCATCTTTGATCACATGAAAATAGAGCTGAGTGATCTCAAATTGTCAAGGTAACTGGCTAATAACATTATGACCAAAGACTGAAGAAATTAACCTTACTTCAAGGACTATTACGATTTCAAAAATTCTGGTGCATCTGTCGTATTTCGAAATTGGATTGAAAGAGTTGTTGATCTTTTGATTTTATGTATTATATTGAATCTATTGAAATATACTCCTTTTTCACACTTGTTTTGAAATGTCTGCAGGTAATTTCATGATTGGTAGTTTGAAACTTTAATGTGTTGAATGAAAACATATCTCCTTGGAGATGTAACGTCTGCTAGATATGAATTGCATTATGGGTAATATTTTCAGAGCTGTACTACTGGATGGTCAAGTGGGGCGTGAATGCTTATTGTTAAATCCTGTCACAATATCTCTAGAAATACAGCGTAACCTAGCAGCAGCATGGTACCATGAAGAGCCAGATATCAACATTTCCGGGAAACTTCCCTATGTGGATGTAAGTTGTCATATTACTGAGAAAACTACAATTAATGAATCAAAAATACAGTTTAAGTGTTCATTTAAAAAATGAGGCATGAGATTAAAAAATGGATATATTAATGTTCATACATAGTAATCATCTTTCTTAGGTGAATATAAGTCAAAGTGATTTCACTATGATGATGTGTGTCCTTGGGGAGAATTTGACTGAGGGTCAACCTGCCCCCCAAGCCCCACCCCCTGTGGACACCACAGACCAAGTTGTCCCAGAGATTGCAGCACCCGTGTCTGCTGAGCACCCTGGGATTGAACCTCCAGTGACTGATAATGCCTACCCGAAGATGACGTTCACATTCTGTGTTGAAAATATCAAGGCTGAGTTGTACATTGGAGATAGTGAACTGGTCAGTAACTTATTGAGAATATCTTTCTGCACTTGTGCTCTTTCTATTTCACTCTTTCAAATGAAATGTCTGATTTTTATTATATTTCAGTACAATGTAATGCTCCTTTTGACCATAATACACATTGTATGTACTGTTTTTTTTGCAAAATCACTTATTTCAGTTCTACTTTCTACTTTACTTGGATACAATCAAAATAAACAAACAAACAAATCAATCAAAAGAAGAATATATAAAATATGTACAAGTTTAAAAATTATTTTTCCACACTGCTATTTGAACATGTAAAAATGCAATAAACTAAACATTTGTAACTTTATGTTTACGGATATTTTAATCTTGTAAATAATTTATTCAAAGGTACCTGGAGGAAGTGCTAGAATCCCAGAGAAATCTCTTGCTAGAGTTGAGCTAAATAAGATAGCAGTTGATGGCAAAATGATGTCTGATACGTCAATGAAAGCCAAAGTGGTGTTGCAGAATATAATCTTGGATGACTCGCGACCCTTAAGAGAGCATGGAATCACAAAGTATGTGAACATTTAAATTCTTTCATTACATTATTAAAAACATTTGAACATGACTTACATCTAGCAAAATCTTAAAACTGCGATTTACTTTACATTAATATTATTTTTTTACATAATTTTGTGTCTACAATGTACTTTTATTTGTTTTGTTGTTGTTTAATATTAAAAGCACTTTCTTATGTACATTTTATAGATATACTCTCCTAGGAATTAAAAAGAAATTAACATTCTTTTTTATATATTTGTAAATCTCTGTCCTTGCATTTAGAGTTGAATTTTGTATTGGGTTGTAACGCGATCATATTGTTCATTGATTTTTTTTACTGACCATACTTAACTCTAAGCAGTCTGCCGACAAGTTATCTCGCAAAATCAGACATTCTCTGGGGTCTGCCAACGAGATAACTCGCACTTTAGGTACTTGGGGGTATGCTGAAGTTCGTTAAGAAACAAAAAATATATAATTCATACCCAACACTTGATGACCAGATCAAAAATATATTGTTTTGTAGCCTATATGTATATAAAATGTGTATACTTTAAAATTTAATGGTTACTGTGGTCAAATTGTCCATTTTGCTCAGACCAGGGCAAAAAATGCTAGGATTTAGTTTGGACCGCTAAGAGTTAATAAGTGTCAACTATTAAGGAAGTGCTTTTTATCACCTTTCAATAGATGTGTTTTCTTGTGTAACTATGGTTACCCAGAGTAACATTGAGTTACTGACTCACTCATTCTTAAAGTATATGTGTACATTTATAATGATCTCTTGTTGTTGTTGTTATATTTGTTGTTGTTGTTACTACATTGTTAAAGTGTGATTCATTCCAGTGGGACCGTGTTCGGGTAAATGTGATTGACATGTGACATCACTTTGTGACATGTGACATCAGTTTGTGACATGTGACATCAGTTTGTGACATGTGTGCATTCATTGCATGTTGTGATCATTAAATCCTGAATCTGAGATAATTATTGACCTTGCAAAAAGTTATGTCTGTCCTGTTCTTTATGCCTCAGTCACATTTGATCTACGGCAACCATATATGGCGGCTGTAGCTTTTTAAAATTGAAAGGAATGTGCAGCATAAAAAGTACAGTAACCCTAAGGCTAATGTAGAGCAAATGTAATGAAGGCTTTACTTTATGTCACATCAACATTTTGCAAGGGTAAGACCTGTTTTTTGAGCATTGTTTTTACTTTCAAAATCCTATACTGTAACTTGGGCCAGTTTTGCACTTACTTTACTTTGGTGAATTTGGGAATTTAAATTTTTGCAAAATATATCATCGAATGTATTGCTGATATGGTGGCTAGTATTTATCTGAAATCAGTACTTTTGAGATGAAAATACTTTCGAACATTGTGAACACAAAACATGGTTAGAATCTAAAAAAATCAAAATGAAAATCTGCCAAATTAAATAGCAGCAAAATTACCAAAGTTACAGTATTTGATGAAGTGAAAAGTGCTTTTAAGATAATTCTCTGACAATTAAACTATCATTTAAAACATATAATCATGCCAAAATATTATTTCATTTTGTTTTTGCTTTCATTTGTATGTATATTCTAGGTACTATGTGTATGTACATATGTAAATGTAGGTACTATTTTTTAGAATCTGCAGACTTAAAACTTCAAAGCTATATTTTATTTATATACTCCATTTACTCCAAGTTTTTGTACCAATTCAAAACCCTGATTGAGTATATTGTCTTGTTTCTTAGCTTGTACTCACGAATGCAACTAACACCAGTCGGCTACAGGATTAACCTACTATTTTATGGGTAACTCATTTAAATATGAATAGTACCTGACACTAATCAGTTCATATTTAAATGAGTTACCCATAAAATAGTAAGTTAATCCGGTAGCTGACAGGCGTTAGTTGCATTTGTGAATACAAGAGCATTGATAAAATTTAGAAATTTTGATTTAATTTCTTTAAATTCACAATGCTTATATGGAAAAACAATTTTGAAAATATGATTTAAGTCAAAATTAAATCATATTTCAAATGATGTTTTGATCTGCATACATGTATTATGAAGCAGTTTGAATTTACAAAATGATTTGTTTAGTTGAATAGTTTGTTTGTGGCACCCCAAAATGGTCATTGTTTTTATTTGTGAAAGAATGGCCAATTGATTATAAAATTTACAATGTGAAATTCACAATATACAATAAAAGTCATATGTCTTCAGAGTATACTGTTATATATATATAAGGATGTTATATGAGTAAAGTCATAAATGTATCCTGTAGCAGGATATTTTATGAGTATGTATGAGTAAAAGGTAACAATTGTTAATTATTTGTTGTCCAATATCATTGTACATTACCAATATCAATGTAAATTACCAACGTCAATGTGTATTACCAGTTTCAGTGTATGTTACCAATGCCAAAATAAAAAGTTTTAATACAATATAAACAGAAATGTCCATGTGACTCCTAAAAAGCCCTTTTAAAGCAAGTATGTAAATCCCGCTTGACTTTTTTCCCTTTTGAGGTTTCTTGTAACCCTCAACTAGGAGACCAAAGTTTCCAAAACATTTCTACAAATTGCCTGAAACTCACATCCTTTGTACTTTGTTTTACTTTTACACTATATCATTTTTGTTCCTATGACCAAAGTTAATTCCCAGGTCTTTTTACACAAACATATTGCACATTATACCCACTCCTTTCTTAATCTAATATAACAATTAACACATTGGTCTGTCTGAATGATAGAGTTTTGTATTGTTCTGCTTCCCTACATGCCTACTCATTGTATTCGATATTCTAAAGCATTATGGTGCTCTTTCAGGATGTTAGAAATGGCCAATATGGGTGTATCAGAGGACAATAACATGGTGAATATCAGCTTTGATCAGGACTCCAAACAGAACAAGGATCTGAAGATGACCATGCACAACCCATATATCTGCGTCTGTTTGGATTACCTCATGGCTGTTGGGGATTTCTTCATTAAGGGACTACCACCTCCTCCACCACAACCAGCTAAGCCAGCCATTAAAGATGCTGCTGGTAATTTATTTGTATTTAATCTGTTAAATTTAGTATAATGTATTTATATTTATACATATATTTATTCCTCAAGTACATTCACACCCCTTGGGGTCAAGTACATGTACAAACAAAAAATTATAACAATTATAAAGGAAGGAAAAAGAAGTATAATGTATTACATCACTATTTTGGATATCATTTCTGAATTGTAAGACAAGCCACTATAAATAAATAAATAAATAAAAAATAAAAAATGAATAGATTAGTAAATGGATGCATGGATGGGATTGGACGGAAGGATGTGAAATGAAACAGAATGAAGAAATTAACAAACTTAATTGAACAAATACAAAGTTCAATCTTCTTTCAGCTGAGGCTGATGTTGTGAAAGCAGAAATCCCACCTTCATCAGAAATGCATATCATGATCCAGATAATGCATCCAGAGATTGTACTTGTGGAAGATGCAATGAATATGGACACTAAAGCCTTAGTCCTTGATGTAAGTTTAATTTCATTGACATTTATTGAATTCATTATCTCCCGATTCATTGGTGGAATTTGAAAATTGAAAAACATAACATTTTTTTGTCATCACTACAAGTAAAATATTGTTAGTCTCCAACTTTTTTGTGGATTGCGGACAGCATCCAGTGGTGGGTGTTCGATGGTTGGTGTTTAGTATCTTTAACAAATGTCAGATGGTAATATTTGCATGTTAATGCCTTTTTTATTTATTAATTATTTTACCTTAAAAGAACAACTTTGTTTTCAGTTTGGCAGGTGCTTGGCATCATTGTCTCACTTTTCTTATTTACTCATTTCTAGACAAACTACTTCATGGATTGTTTTGAAATTTTCAGGGATTTTTCTTCGCATGCAAATCTAAAAATAATTAAGTGTTTTTGCATGCTGGGTAAATGATTTTTGATTTATTTTTAGGTAAGATACTTCCTATTTGTGCCTTTATGGCTAATATTTATGTTTGCAGACAGAGGTGTACTTCAAGATGACCATTCTACCAGAGACATATGTCTGCTGCAGCAATGTATTATGGGTAATATTTATGTTTGCAGACGGAGGTGTACTGCAAGATGACCATTCCACCAGAGCAATATGTCTGCTGCAGCAATGTATTATGGGTAATAATTATCCCATCGAACGAAGTTCGGAGGGATATAGGGAACGCCTCCGTCCGTCCGTCCGTCCGTCCGTACGTACGTCCGTCCGTCCGTCCGGGCAATAACTCAAATACCGTTGGCCCGATTTTGTTCATATTTTGTACACATATACCCTATGGGGGTAGAAGTTCTGCTCGAAAGCCGATTTTCAAAATGGCCGCTCATTTCAAAATGGCGGCTATTTTAGTGCCGAATTTACAGTAATTTAAGTGCAATATGTAAAACTGTAATAGCAATATGTCTTAGATGTAAAAAAACTATATAGGACATTAATAAAGCTAGAAATGTAGATATTAAAGAAGCACATGGCAGCCATCTTGGAAAATGGCGGTCTTTACGATTTTTGCTGTAACTCGAGAAGTAGTGGAACGATTTTGTTCATATTTGGTATGTGAATACTATAAACATTGCACACCGTCTAAAGACACTTTAAGTAGAAGGCGGCCATTTTGAAAAATGGACGCCATTTTTCAAAATGGCCGCCATTTTAACGTATTTTACTATAACTCGAAAAGTAGTGGAGCGATTTTGTTCATATTTGGTATGTGAATACTATAAGCATGACACACTGTCCTTTGACACTTTTGGTAGAAGGCGGCCATTTTGAAAAAGATTTTGAAAAATGGCCGCCATTTTAACCTATTTTACTATAACTCGAAAAGTAGTGAAGCGATTTTGTTCATATTTGGTATGTGAATACTGTAAGCATGGCACACTGTCTAATGACACTTTTGGTAGAAGGCGGTCATTTTTCAAAATGGCCGCCATTTTAACGTATTTTACTATTACTCGAAAAGTAGAGGAGCGATTTTGTTTATATTTGGTATGTGAATACTATAAGCACGGCACACTGTCTAATCATAGATACTAGTATTCCGTAATTCCGCGGCGTGGACGGAATTTGACAAAACTTCAATTTTTTGCAGAATCCCTGATTTTCATGAAAATCCCGCGGAATTACCAGAATTTCCAGAAATTACATATTTTACGATCTCCTACCTTTGCGGGGTATTTGAAGAGTGTCTGTTTATGTCCAGCAATCAATCATTATTGAGTACAAGTACGATTTCACCGTGAAATTCAACATTCTATCACGTTTGAATTCGCTAAAGCAGTTCACTAATGACGCGCAGTTCTTACCTAGAAAGTAGCTGACTTCCGTTTCCGTTTTCATCGTTTTAAAAGATTGCAGAATTTGGACTTTTTTTGAAAATTTGTGCAGAATTTCGATTTTCTCCTTGCAGAATTTGCTTTTTTTCTTGCAGAATTTTTTGCAGAATTTTGATTTTTTTCATGCAGAAAACTAGTATCTGTGTCTAATGGCACTTTTGGTAGAAGGTGGCCATTTTGAAAAATGGCTGCCATTTTAACGTATTTTACTATAACTTGAAAAGTAGTGGAGCGATTTTGTTCATATTTGGTATGTGAATACCATAAGCATGGCACATGGTCTAATGACACTTTTGGTAGAAGGCGGCCATTTTGAAAAATGGCTGCCATTTTTGCTATATCCTTTGTTTGTAAAAATGCCCTCCATGGCTGTTCGATGGGATTCGCTACGCTTTGGCGTTGCCGTTGTTCTGGTTATATTTGCAGACGGAGGTGTACTTCAAGATGACCATTCTACCAGAGCAATATGTCTGCTGCAGCAATGTATTATGGGTAATATTTATATTTGCAGACGGAGGTGTACTTCAAGATGACCATTCTACCAGAGCAACAGACCATGATGGGGGCTGTTAAGAATCTCCAAATTCTATCATGCAACTTCTCTGAGCGGAGTCGCAGATCAAAAACTGGAGTTGTGGTGAGTTTACTGGCCTTAGATTTGAAAAATATTTGGTTCGTCAGAGTCGAGAATTAATTTTGGCAAAAATTTTTGTGCTAGTATATAAACCCTTCATACAAATGTTTTTCTAATTTTTGCCTTCTTGCCAACCAAATTAATTAAATGTGCCTTCACTTTAGGCTTTCTCATTGGTGAAACTATTTTTTTTATTAATTTTTCATGCTTTCTATTTTCTCCTTTTTCTTTTAGATCCTGACCCCCTGTGAGATCGCCCTACAGAGTAGTGCACCATTTGGTAAAGGTCACCACATGGACATTAACATCTCTGATATTATACTCAATATCTCACCAGCTACCATACGTCTCATAACTGCTATCACATCAACAGTGGGATCTCAACAGGTATGTAATGACCCAAGTGGACTCCACTTGTCAGGTATATCATTGGGTAATATTTTAAAATATGATATGGTGCAAAATTCTACTGTCATGACTCATTTCTAATTGCTTGTAAATAGGGAAGTGAGGTATGTAAAAGTCTCAAATGGGTATGGCCACCATTTTTAGTGACTTGTTTCCGTGTTTGTGTTTGATATTGGAAATCAGTGTCAGTCTCTGTAACGCTTGTTACATTTTTGTTACCCATTGCACATGATTGTGTTTTGTTTTTAATTATTTTATTTGGACTGGAAAGGACTTTTCATAAATGCCACTGGATAGTATTAACTTATTTTCATTTGGACAAGAAAGGACTTGATATTTTTTTTTTTATTGCAATGGATGGTTTTAAGAAAATATTGTGTACCTTATTTTGATGAAGAAGGCTGAGGAAAATATGACATTTGATGACATTTAGGGAAAAGTAAAATGATAGAGTATTTTCATTATATTATTTTACAGATATTGCGCTTGGAGAAGTTAAAGCAGACAATTACTTGGGTATCATATGTCTTATATCTTTACATGATTAAAACATGCATACGAATATTCGAACTTATTTTTTAATTACAGCATTTGGAAAAAGCACACACTGGAAATTGTGACTACTGCACTTTCTTGATAAATACCTATATCTGTCTCTTAGGAACAATCATTCTATACTTTGTTAACATTGTTTATATATCGTTACAGCATATCTTGTATCTTTTCTGCATATATCTTTTTATATCTATCTATCTATTTATTGTACTTTGGTGAAATGTACATTTGGCCTTGAGACATTTATTAACTTATAAATAAATACTATAATCCGGCTATATTTCTCACAGTATTATTTTCAAAATAATCATATAACATGGCATTGATAAAAGGTGGCACAGATTCTGCATAAGTGAGGTTATAATTAAGTGTTATTGTTTCATGCTATATAATTGAGTTTGAATTTTTGTAAATGTTTAGAAGAAAATCAAATAATGTTTACTTACTGTAACTTTTTTACATGTAATTAAAGGTATTTCTGATTGCTTTGGCAAACTCGAGAATGCTAAAAAAATATATTTACAACTGTACATTGTATTTTGCAAAATTGTATTTCAGAATGCTTGAATGTATTTCAGAATGTTTGAATATATTTTATAATATTGAAGTATATATACAGAATGTCTAAATGTATTTTAGATTCGTTGAATATATTTAAGAATGTCTAAGTGTCTGTCAGAATGTTTAAAGGTATTTTCGAAATGTTATAATGTATTTCATAATATCTTTATGTATTTCAGAGTGATGAAGAAGTGGAGAAGGTGGAGGTGATTCCTAAAGATGTGTGGGACGTCAAACCACTGACATCAGCCAACCTCTGGTATCTCAGCTCACGTAAGTTGATAATTATTTAAGAAATTTCTATCCTATTAAGTCCACCCGCTATGGCTCATTGGCAGAGCCAAGGTTACCACTAACGCTTGGCCCCGGTGTAAAAGAAATTATGGTGCCCTGGGGATTATGGTCCCCTTTCCTTACGGCCCTTACTGGCCCTGACTGTGTATAAATAATAAGGAAAATAATTGTAATTAGGTCACCATATAAATCAATAGAGAGTTGGACCAAAATTTGATAGGACCACCTTCCCTTTTACACCGGGTTTGATTCCTTGTTCAGACAAATTTGTTTGAGTGTTATGTAATTCTGGGTGTTTGACTGAGTGGTCCACAACTCGTATAAAAGCCAGTGGTGTGTAACTTGGATGTCCGTGTATTGGTGCACATAAAAGAACCCAGGGCTTCTCTGAGGGTTTTTGAGAGTAAAATATGGAAATATTTTGGTATTGCTCGCCAAAACATGGTAGTAACCAAAATACAATCACTTGTAGTACCTTCGTTTCACATGAGTAAATTATACTTAAAGGCAATTTTTGTCACCTTTGGTAGCTCAGCTCATGCAATTTAATAATAATATAGTAATTTCCTTGAGTTAACATTTATTAATTGATAAACCGATTGATTTTCACAAACTATTCTCATGGTGAACAGCTGTAACTTTACAAGGGATGTGCCTGGGAATAATAAGCCTCTCAGCGAGACCTCAAAAAGTCTGATATTTCTTGCAAAATGTGTGTTGGAAGACATTGAAAAAAGGTCTCCTTTAATTTCATGGTAAATTGTCCTGTTTAGGACCCACATTTTTCCGCTTTACATTTTGCGAGTTCTGCAACACAGGCTTCCTTTTCATCACCAGGAGCAGTTGTGGCACATCTTTGATTCACTAAAAGACATGGGAAACATATTATACCTCCCTCTACAGCCGGTAATGGGCATCCAATGAGGACTAACGCAAACAGTAAAACGATTACTTTTGGTGACATCTTTTATGCAAATCTGGAAATATAAAACAATCATTTAATGTGTACAAAAGCAAATTAAATTAAGATTTAATGCATATGGAAAAATAATAAGTGCATAAATAAACAATAAGCAAAGGGTCAAGAAATCTGGGTTTGCCTTTTGATGTTTCAAAAAAGTGTTTGAATTATATGCCTTCATATTATTGTGATCATATGATGTCATTAATTTGTAAAAAAATATTTTCTGAAAAAAAAAAATTGTGCCAGTATATATCGTATATGTCAAACATATTGAACCCATTATTTTTATCATTAAAGGCAGAATCAGATCTATGAGGGTGACAAAATTACAATCAACTTGTCTAATTGACCTACCAATCTATTCCTTACAATCTCAAATACAAAATCTCCCAAAAGATCTTTGATATATTATAAATTGGTGAAGTTATAGTGGATTCAAGGTGCAAAAATGGGTGAAAAATGTTTAAATTCTCCCAAATAATAAGAATGGTAACCATTCTTATAGAAAAATAACACATTATTGTAGAAATCGTTAGTTTTCCTAAAATAAAGTGTGCACTTTGGGGATTTTCAGAAAACAGCCATGGAAAGGAATGACATAAGCCAGATATATTTTAAAATTGAAAATTTTTTTGTTAGGATGCTTGCTATCTCTGGTTCTCTCTTTAATCAATGGTTATTCTAGTCTCATTTGCTTTCTTGCACCTTGTTAAGTTTTATATATTGAGGTTCTTAATTTTAGTTTGAAAGCTGAGTTCAGTTTCAATTCAGTTTTAACTTTGTCAAAAGACAAAGCATGAAATACAGAGGTCACATATTGTATGTTCTTTAATACAAAGATGTGAAGTTACATTACATAATTCACTAAAAAATATGTACATGCACACTTGCACATGATAAAATATACTAATTCATATCTTATATTACATCAGGAATAAATCTTCGTTAAGTAATAAATTTCCTAACACCACTATATTAGAATATAAGTCTTACCTAGATGTGTTTGATGTGTTATTTATTCTCCGTATAAACAATATCTGAGGATGGGCTGTTAGCTCTCTCCATTTATATATTCCAATAAACCCCTTACAAAGATAAATTGCTAAATATTATTCCACTTATTTTCTGAATAAATAGGAAATGGGATACTTATACACAGAATACTCAAAATATCAAAGATATACAAACCATACACAATATTTCTCTGTATTTTTCGCACTTTTGCACTTTTAGTCATAATTATCCCAGTTTTTCAGGAATTGCTTGATTATTGGGTCTGGTGATTTTTTTTAATTGCTAATCGGATTTCTTTGAAGTTCATTTTCTAATTTAAAGATGCCATATCTATTATGACATAGGATTATCGGGGATTAGAATTAGACATATACGGTAGTCTTTATATAATAATTGCATCATTTGTTTTTGTAATGGAATACCGATCCTCAACAATTTACTTTTATTAAACAAATGAATTTTACATCAGACTTGAGGATAAAATAATTAGGATTCACATCTACATGTACTTAGGGATAGGATTTGAATAGGGGTCTAGAAAAGTATTTAGGTAGTCATTAATTGTCAGGCTGAGATGTTTCAAAATACATGTAGAGAGTTGAGAATCAAGCCTTTACCCAGCTTTTGCCAAGGGGGAGGGGTCACTTTTCAAAAAAATTCTACATGTACTTAGGGATAGGATTTGAATAGGGGTCTAGAAAAGTATTTAGGTAGTCATTAATTGTCAGGCTGAGATGTTTCAAAATACATGTAGAGAGTTGAGAATCAAGCCTTTACCCAGCTTTTGCCAAGGGGGAGGGGTCACTTTTCAAAAAAATTCCAGGGGGTGTTTGCTTTTGACAAATTTTTGTCCAAAATCACTTCAAAAGTGCTTGAATGGTACAAAACTGCATGATTTTGAAAGAATTTTTGGCTGGGACTACAGCCTGAGAATCATGAAATTACTTTCATATGGAGTTTTCAGCCAGAAATAACGTTGATTGATTGTTTAGTACTTTATTTAGACATACACTGTAATTGTCTTATGGATATTGTTGAATTATATTTATTTTATCTATTTATTGATTTCTCTATTCACCCTTTATAGGGTATAAGAGTACAAAATATAAACTTAACTACATGTAATACAATACAGTTACAAACATTAAAATAACATTATAAATATACATACTTTGCCCAGCTCGAAAGAGGAAATATTTGAGAAATATTTATCTCAATTACATCCTGAAAACTTATTTCTTTCCAAAAATCCATAGGTGAAATTTTTTTACGTGTATTTATAAGAAAACAACCACTTGAAGTGAAGGGAACACTCACCAGAAATTATATCTTTATTCACTCATCAATTGTTAAGGTTAAGTCAGTTGCATGCTGATGGATTTTTATTACTTATTCAACTGGAAATATAAGACAAATTTAGAAATACAGTGATAAATACATGTAACTTTCTCAGCTTCCCTATGAAGTGAAACCTGTTAAAGTAGAACACCTTTGGCACCTCAAAAAAGTGTTCCACTAGGGAGGTGTTCCACACATAGATGTTCATTTAACAACAAGTCATTTGTTCCACAAACAGAGGTGATCAACTTCTAGAGGTGTTCCACTTTACAGGTTTCACTGTATATGGAAATGGTATACTAGCGCTTAATGACCAAGACTACTAGTGCCATCTATTTTTCCATCTTCATGGGCTTTATGGGGTATGTACCGGTATCGACATATTTTATCAATTTTCATTTATAAATGTGAAGGTGTTTATTGCCATAAAATGTAGACGGAGCATTTGAGGTTTGTAATAGGCGTCCATTTGGAAATTATTGGTGACAATGAAGAAAAGACTGGCGGGGTAACGAGACTTACAATTAAAATCTATAAAAATGTGAGTGATTTCACAGCTGGGGACCCAGATGGTGTTGAAACGAGATACTCTGTACAATAAAGGAATGCACCAACTGAAAGCCATGTTTTGCTTTTACTGGAGCAAGCTTGAAGAAAAACAATGTGAGTCGCACAATCCTTGATTTTCAAGCACCTGATTCAAAATTCAAATTAGAGGTTTTGTGGTACAAAGTGGTTTTGATACACCCTGAGTAGTTGGACCCGCATGATTATGCAACTGTACTGATCCCAATGGTGAGCCAGGCAGATGCCACCTGGTCACACTCTGCTGAAGGCTTTCCTGTGGGGTACTTTTGTATTATTTTCAGCAGAAAGTATCCCTATGTTTCCTATGTTACATTGCTTGTTTAAGTATGTTAACCATTAAAGCAATTTCTGTCACATTTGGTACATGGCTCATGTAAGTGAATAAACCATTAACGCAATTTATGTCACCTTTGGTACATGGCTCATGTAAGTGAATAAAACATTAAAGCAATTTATGTCACCTTTGGTACATGGTTCATGTAAGTAAGTAAACCATTAAAGCAATTTCTTTCACATTTGGTACATGGCTCATGTAAGTGAATAAAATATTTCTAAAAATTCTGTCACATTTGATACATGGCTCATTTAAGTGAATAAACCATTAAAGCAATTTCTGTCACCTTTGGTACATGGCTCATTTAAGTGAATAAACCATTAAAGCAATTTCTGTCACATTTGATACATGGCTCATGTAAGTGAATAAACCATTAAAGCAATTTCTGTCACATTTGGTACATGGCTCATGTAAGTGAATAAAACATTAAAGCAATTTCTGTCACCTTTGGTACATGGCTCATGTAAGTGAATAAAACATTAAATCAATTTATGTCACCTTTGGTACATGGCTCATGTTTTTAAAACATTAAAGCTGTTCATAAACATTTAAGCAATTAGTTTCTGTCACCTCTGATACATTGATTCACATAAGTTCGTAACACATTAAGGCAATTTCCATCAGTTCATATTTATTTAAAGATGAATCTATTATTTTTCAATGATCCACAGCTATAAAGTCATAAGGGACATGTTCAGGGAATAATTGGCCAGTGATCCCAGACACCAAAAAGTTATATTTTTGCGAAATGTTTGTCATGAGACAATGATAAAAATGTCCATAAATTATCAAAAATATTAGTTGTTCCAAATTGTCTTTGAAAATCCCATGGGTAAGTTTATGATGAACATCTGTCCTTTTTACATTTTGCAAATTTTGCGAGACAGTCAGCTTTCTCCTTATCTGCAGCGTCAAATGCGTCACATTTTTGCTTCAGGAAATAACATGGAAAACACACCTTATTGCTTAATTTCCCCTCTACGACCAAATATGGGCATCCGATTAGGACTAACGCAAAGAGTACAATGATTGCTTTTGGTGACATCTTTTATTGAAATCTGGAAATATAAATCAACAATTATTAGATTGAATTAGATTAAATTCATAAACAGTATTTCATAATGACTGTCCCAAGTCAACCATCAATCCTGAATGACATACCCCTTATGTTATATATCATATTAAAGCTTGTTCAACTTTGATTAAGCTAAGTTTTTATCCCATCAAACGAAGTTCAGAGGGATATAGGGAACGCCTTCGTCCGTCCAATCAATAACTCAAATACCGTTGGCCCCATTTTGTTCATATTTGTACACATCTGCCCTATGGGGGTAGAAATTCAGCTCGAAGGGCGATTTTCAAAATGGCCACTTATTAAAAAATGGCCGCCATTTTTGTATAACTCGAAAAGATTTTGTTCATATTTGGTATGTGAATACTATAAGCATGGCACACTGTCTAATGACACTTTTGGTAGAAGGTGGCCATTTTGAAAAATGGCTTCCATTTTTGCTATATATTTTGTTTATAAAAATGCCAGCCATGGCTGTTCGACGGGATTTGCTACACTTTGGTGTTGCTGTTGTCTAGTTAAAACTTACTACATATCTTTACAAAATCTACCTGTTTGACCTTTAGCATAGAAACTGAAAGGCACAGTTTATATCACTTACTTCCCTCTTAATTATATGCCATTACCTTAAATAATTGACTTTTCCAAAGGTCTAACACCCCTAATGAATAAATGGAAAGAATGATGAAGTTTTTTACCCCACCTATCCAATTTATTACATGCTATGACAAAGTAAGTGATATAAACTGAAAATGTTTTTTATTAAATCAACCGTTCATGGAACATACTTACCTCTTAATTATCAGAGACCCACCCAACCATCCCCTCTTGAAGGTAACTTTTTGCTTTTTTGTTGTTTCTTCGAGATCCCTAGGTAATATGACAAGGTCGTAGCATGGCACATGAATAGGGAGTGTGTGGACGAGTTTATTCATCCCATTTATTCATTAGGGGTGTAAGACCTTTGGACTAGTCAATTATATAAGGTAATGGCATATAATTAAGAGGTGAGTAAGTTCCATAAACAGTGTTGAATAAATAAAAAAATCTTCAATTTCCCAAAAATAACCATGTTTTGTTTGGTGGGATAAGCTGCTCTATTTGCTGTTATACTTTTATTTTGTGTCTATCTTGTTATATGACATCCTCTGCTTAATTTAAAATAACTTCTTTTATCAGTGATATCGTTTACTGTTTAGAACATTAGACATGACATTTATGACAGCCGCTGGCCTGGTATAGCAAGTAGTTTAACTACCCAAATATATATTTTCTAAATAATAGTTTATCATTTTGCAACTTAGGACTGCTAGTGATGAATAGACTAGAAGTGAATAGAAATAACCTTGATTTACGTCATTCAAAATTCAGTCAAAGTCGATATCCTATTTGAAATCAACATGTAAATTTACATTTAGAAATGTCTAGAAGGTGCAGTGGTTTCAGTAACTTTGTGTACAAGAGGCAGGTGAAAAATACAAGAGGCGGCATTCAAAATAACCAATTTTACGCTCCCGACAATGCAATTATTCTTGTTGTTTTAGAGTCCATGGACCGAAAGAAAGATGTCCAAGATTTTACTTTTGCAGGTTTGTCAAAGTGATTTCCACGTGTGATGTGGCAAGACATGGGCTCCACAAAATAACACCTGGAACTGTGGAATGACTAGGGCAACTTATACAGAATGTCAATTACCTTTTATAAGATAACTTACCCTTCCAGAGGTTGCATTTCACAAATCCAAATGCATCTGTTGAATTGAGCACTTTTGATATAATTCAAAATCTAGAATTCTCATTATTAAAATGAGAGTGATGTATTAATAGATGATTCACTTGTGATTATGTGTATGTGTATATCAGATTCATTTTAGTTTTTTACCACTTCCAGACATTGCCAGAAATGGTGACATACAGGGTGTTCCAAAAGTAACAGGACTGGTCCTGGTATTCTGTTAGATTTGCACAAATTGTCTCCAAAATTTTACATAATGTACCTTCATGTATTGTATCTACAATTGCAAAGTTTCGACAAAAATTATGTAATTCAGGTAGAGTTATGGTTGCTATGATAACATGATATCACAATACCCGGGCAACATTACATGCAGAGAGTTACAGAGACTTTGTACATCACATGTCAAAGTTGAAATGCAACAACTGGAGGGAATTAAATTTGCTTTACATCATTTGATATTGTAATTGTATCCTCTACTTTGAAAAGTAGACTCTTTGGTCAGTACAAGAGTAGAACTCTGTATCCATGGTATCCATGACTCAAACATATGAGTGAATCGCAGCGTCGATTGAACAACTTGGAGAAGGTCATTGTCATATTTAAAGGTCTTACCGCGCCGACTATAGACATTGCATGATCAGAAGAGTATTGTGCATGGTCTTAGACCTCAAGACCTAGCTCCTGTATACCTGCAGTGGTCTTTAATGCTGACTTGCGGGCAGACGGCTTATGGAGATGGATGACCGGCTTCAAATTTGGGTCTTTTCAAAAACTCAACTGTGAATTGTGCAGACTTTTATACAGAGTGATAATCCAGGAAATTGAATAAATATTATTTAATGGATCATACTTGAATCTGAGTTGTATAGCAATACCATTACAACGAAACAACAAACAAAACAAACTAGAATTGTTGTATTGTAATAGGTGAATTAGATACATATATACACTGTTAATTGCGTTTCAATCGTTTCAATCAGTTTGAGGATGAAGAAATAAATATTTTCTCTGTTTGCAAGAGAGAGACCGAGGCGGGAGATATCCCCCTCCCCTCTACACCAAACTTGCTCTCACTAGGTTTTCGCATCCTTCTTCAAAGGACTTCATTTATGCTTAAATTCAAGGATGGGTTTTCGAAAAATTGGCTGAAAGGCCTCCTCACACATTATTAAGGAAAACATATCTACCCATTTTGCGCATTTAACCATTTGAAAACATATTGTGGATCTTATCTTAATTTGTTAATGTGAATTCGCACCTTCATTTGCATGGAAGACTTTGATAAAATCTTTTTTTGATGATCTTTGTTAGAAAGCTGATGTTTGGCTAAGCTTCAAAATTCCAAATTGAACAGTCTACTAAGAATACCATGGTATAAATATTGTTTTCTTTTCTTTATAATATGTCGAGCTAAGACTGCTCAAACAAATTCGCTTTTTGTAGCTACAAGTATTTGATTGCAATAGATGATAAACTTCTCAATATAAGAAATTACCCTCATAAGACATTGTTGCAAGGTGTGTTGCAATGAATGTGACACCCCGCATTGATGGTGTATAGATAGTTATTTTATATAGTGTTTTTAGTTGAACGTCGAAACCTATTCTAACCAGGAAGGATATTGCAACTTTTTTCAAGATCCTAAAGTTGCAATTTTCGTCATTGTGTTTCATTGTGAAAGTGTGTCGCTGGTACAAAGGCGTAGTTCTAAATAAATTTAAGATACACATTTTTTTTTTAATTATGGACCTGATGGATTTTTTCTACCTTTTGTACTGTTAATACTTGGCCGGTTAAGTATAAAGGTATACATGTTCCAGCTTTTGGTAAGTGGTGGGTCACGATTACGATTATAGTGAGTTCCCTTGCAGTTCGAAACTGAGGTACAAATCATAGACAAGGAAGTGCAAAACAAGATCGCTGAATAAAATAAAGGATAGGCTATAGACGACTTTAAATTTTCCCCCAAAACTTAGACAATATTTAACTTATAACAAAGGCGAAATATCGAAAACAAACGGCGATTTCGGACACTCGCCCCCTGCTATTGAAAGCCCAGAGGTGGGGTCCTAATCCATAATTCTTCAGAGAGTTGGATTGATATTTTACTATCATTGGGACTTCACCTGAAAGAAAACATATTGTTTTGATACAAACCACTGAATTTGTAGAACTATCAGATACAAAAGGGTAATATTAAAATTATTCCACTAAAAGTATGTAAAAATATAATATTAGTTATTGAAATTTTTGATCAGCCTCTACATAGAATTTGCTAGATTTCATTAATTTCTCAAACTTCAGTATGTTTGGTCTCTTGCAATAACAATAAGGAAGGTATTTTTTGTCATAAATGATATGAAATTTGTCACTTATTCCTTTTCCACATAAATCACCAAACCTATGATTAGGCCTAATCAACCCACCATCAAACTTTTCCATGACATTGCAGTGATCTCCCCAGCATTAAATAAAGTGGGAGCAGCACCCACCTGACATTTTGAAAATAGTCTTGCACCCACCTGAAAATCCATTTCCACCCACTTGAAAATGAGAAAAATCATGAAAAATGGGCATATTTTGACCAATTTTGGTTTGAATTGTGAAAATGAAAATTTTGCACCCACTTGAGAAAAAATCCTGTGGATATCACTGCATTGTGTTTTCACCCTTTGAAAATTATGTCAGCTGCAGTACATTTATGATTAATTGACTCTCCCATTATTTACAAGAACTTTGATCTACTAAGCTTGTATTCGCAAATGCAACTAACGCCTATCGGCTACCGGATTAACCTGCGATTTTGTGGGAAACTCAATTTCTTCCAAATTTCACTCGCACACAGACATGTGATGTCATTGATTTAATGTAGCCATGGACATAAAGGTATGTAATACAACAATTATGTCCATATCATTTAATGTATGCCTTTGTTTTGTCATTATATAGCTGTGATGACAGACCTCAGGCATATATTTAATGATAGGGATATACTGTAATGGCTAACAATGCCTTGTTAGACATTTTGCCTAATCGAGTGTCACATTAATGAGGCTTGTTGCCTGATTGAGTATTGTTGCTTGGTTGAGTGTTCTTAACTGATTGAGTGTTCTTGACTTATTGGCATGATTTGGTGTTCTTGACTGATTGAGTGTTCTTGGCTGATTGTGAGTTCTTGACTTATTGGCATGATTGGGTATTCTTGACTGATTGAGTATTGTTGCTTGGTTGAGTGTTCTTAACTGATTGAGTCTTCTTGACTTATTGGCATGATTTGGTGTTCTTGACTGATTGAGTGTTCTTGCCTGATTGAGTGTTCTTGCCTGATTGAGTGTTCTTGCCCGATTGAGTCTTCTTGCCTGAGTGAGTGGCACAGCAAATTAACCATTCTCACTTAAACAAGTATTCCCTCCCATTTGGTTCCAATGAGCTATCATACCTGAAAGTTACATTAGAAACAAAAACAACTGTTTTTTTATTGTCTTTTTTTATTTGATATTCATTGTACCAGTGTACATGTTAAAGATATCAGTTGTCCACATTGTTCAAACTCTTGGACACTTTTCCGCTGCGCATGGATCATATACATTATCAAAGCAATCCTTTCTTGCGGTCATGTCTGCTATTGCCGCACATTGACTTGCTTCGTCTGAACAACCAGGACAAAAAGCATCCACACTCATGTCTGGCCATCCAACTAGCACAAGCACACAGAGTAGGGCAATAACACGTGGTGACATCTTTCTTTATTAATCTGAAATAAAAGTAAAGTCTAAACTCTGGAAATCAAATTCTGAGCCAAGTCATAGCTGCAACCTTGACTTAGTCATTAATTCAAAGCAGAAGGATTATTCTATAGATAATATAGATTCAATTTTTTTTTTAGTTATGTTTATTTCACGCCGTTTCTCTTTACAACTGAATATTGTTTTTTGCATCTCTAATCTAAATGCTATTATTTTGCCCAATAGACGGAAAGAAATTTAAATTAATTCATTTGAAGGCTTATATTTGAAACATTTCAAGACTTGTAGTTTGACATAGACTTATCAACTTATGAAATAAAACATTCACATAATCAAAACAATATTTTAACAATTTTATATCATGAGCCTTGTCTCATTGGTTTAGAATAATAGTTGAGATTTTAAAAAAATCAGTTGCTGTCATAATGATCTCTTGCAATAAATAAAGTTTCAATTAATTCACTCAACTATCATCACTGTATTAATTCTATCAGAATAATTTTGTTTTAATACAACACATTTTGCTGAAGTTACTCCCAAACAAATTAAGAGTGTACCAAAACAAAAACATCTTGCGATTTCTACTCGAGTATGAAAAACTAAAATAAAAACTTACTCAAATAAAAATTTACTCAAATTAAAACCTACCTGTCCAATACTTCTACCTGCTATCAATGTAGGCTGACTGAATATCTGTATCTTCGTCACATCTATTTATTATATTTTGTTAGAGATAATCATTTCAGGGGATTTGTGTATTTGATTGAAATCCTGTTTTGTAAGATTAAAGTATAATGAAGAACCAATCCTAAATTGCTTTTTTTATTTTTCTGTATACTATTCATCAATTCATCAATTTAGGTTATGTCAGGTTATCTTGTGGTGTCACATTTACCTGAAGTATGTCAGGTTAATCTGAATAGCATTTTCATGTTCAGTTAATATGGGGTAAATAGGGGAAAGGATCTTTGAATATCCCTCTATTCTGACTGGTCAATGTGGCACCATGTAATGAAAATATCACAATGTAATTTCCACTTCCATCAATTTTTGGTGATATAAGAGAGATAGAAACAATCTATACCTTTGCATTATTGCTAGCAGTTTTATGGATGTATTCATTAGTATATTATATCAAAAGGTATTTTGATTGATATAAGGCACCACATTTAAAAATCGAATCTCATTGTCTGCAATAAAATACATCTTTTTAAATACAGTAGAACCTATATATTCAAGCTGCACCTCTCGAATCTGAAAACTTATAGATGTAAACACTTTATTGGTCCCTTTTTTGGCTCGTGCTGAGGCAAGAGCCATATCTCACTTAGGTTTAGTAGTAAGTGATAATGACAATTGACTTGTTTGAGGTTTAAACGTTAGTTTTTTACTAGTAGGAATCCTGATGGGTTAATATTTATTGATGAAAATGAGTTAATTCCTCGAACAAAAGTTTAACCCTAAGGTGTTAGTTTATAATAAAATTGCGATAGAGAGGGTTTCAAACGACACATACGCAATTTTACAACAACACCATGAACACTGTGCACTGATTTTCGGCAACATGATTTCCTAAATACGACAGAAATACGAGCGACTTCTTGATTTAGAATTGTGAACAATTTACACCATTAAAAATTAATATCCTCGTAGAACGAGAATCAAATTGACCCATCTTCACTTTTTGATATGTTTGGATGTTTTCTAAGAGGTCCAGGTACTCAGACCTTCACAATTTAAAGATCTTAATCAGTTCAAAATGTTCGGATTTTTTCTACTTTTGCCATTCGGTAAATGACTGATTGAATATTCTTGCCCGATTAAGTGTTCTTGACTTATTGGCATGATTGGGTGTTATTGACTGATTGGCATGAGTGGGTGTTCTCGACTGATTGGATGTTCTTGCCTGATTGAATGTTCTGACTGATTGTGAGTTTTTGACTGAGTAAGTGGCACAGCAAATTAACCATTCTCACTTAAACAAGTATTCCCTCCCATTTGGTTCCAATGAGCTATCATACCTGAAAGTTACATTAGAGACAAAAAACAACTGTTTTTTTATTGTCTTTTTTTATTTGATATTCATTGTACCAGTGTACATGTTAAAGATATCAGTTGTCCACATTGTTCAAACTCTATGGACACTTTTCCGCTTCGCATGGATCATATACATTATCAAAGCAATCATTTCTTTTGACCTTGTCATCTGTTATCCCTACACATGCACTTGCTTCTTTTGAACAACCAGGACAAAAAGCATCCACACTCATGTCTGGCCATCCAACTAGCACGAGCACACAGAGTAGGGCAATTACACGTGGTGACATCTTTCTTTATTAATCTGAAATAAAAGTAAAGTCTAAACTGGAAATCAAATTCTGAGCCAACTCATAGCGGTAACCTTGACTTGACTTGACTTTGTCAAGGATTCAAAGCAGAATGATGATCTATAGAAAATATGGATTCAATTTTTTCAGTTACGTTTATTTCACGCCGTTTCTCTTTACAACTGAATATTGTTAAGTAGATGAGAGTACACATATATTTTTCAAATTATGTTGTAACCATTCAAAAGATGACCATTAAATTTACAATGTGACAAATTTTCAGAACTTTTTGATGACTGATTTAAGAGAAATGTGTGTTCAAAAAGTTCGCCATATGGATACCCATCTTTTATCCATACCTTGAAAATGAAACTCAAATATAAACTTAACTCTTTTCAATATGAGGAAAGCATTTTTAAATGTTTGAGAGAAATATTCATAAATTTATCCATGCCCTGAAAATGAAACTCAAATATAAACTCTACTCTTTTCGATATGAGAAAAGCATTTTTGAATTTTTGAAAGAGAAATATTCATAAATTTTATCCATGGCTTGAAAATAAAACTCAAATCAAAACTTACCTCTTTTCAATATGAGAAAATAATCTTTAAATGTTTAAAAGAAATATTCATAATTTTATCCATGCCTTGAAAATAAAACTTAAGTAAAAACTTCCCTCTTTTCAATATGAGAAAAGCATTTTTGAATTTTTGAAAGAGAAATATTCAAAATCTTATCCATGCCTTGAAAATGAGACTCAAATATAAACTTAACTCTTTTCAATATGAGAAAAGAATCTTTAAATGTTTGAAAGAAATATTCATAATTTTATCCATGCCTTGAAAATAAAACTCGAATCAAAACTTACCTCTTTTCAATATGGGAAAATAATCTTTAAATGTTTAAAAGAAATATTCATAATTTTATCCATGCCTTGAAAATAAAACTCAAATATGAACTTACCTCTTTTCAATATGAGAAAAGCATTTTTAGATTTTTGAAAGAGAAATATTCATAAATTTAATCCATGCCTTCAGAATAAAACTCATATCAAAACTTACCTATTTTCAGTATGTTTACCTGTTCTTGGTCAAAATGGGATGAAATGACTGTTGATTGGGGATCTGTACCTTTCTCATATATATTATATCTATCTCTTCCTAAAAGTTATAATCATAGATACACTTTTTATTTAGGTTTTCTTTAAAAATCCTTGGATATCAATTTTCAGATTGTCACATGATTGGAAGTTCTTTTTATTATTTCCATAGTATTTCTAATGTTTCCTCTTTTCGTTTCTGCCTTTTTGATAAGATTAAATGAAAATGAAAAATCTTAAATAATTTTGTCAGGGTTAACATTTTAGTGGCTTTGTGTAGTTTTAATTAGAATCTTTGTTATTTGATTAAATTGTAATGAAAAACCAATCCTTAATTGCATTATTTTATTCATCAATGGGATTCAATTATATGAACATCTCTTATTCTTATTTTACATCGAGACTTACTTTGTTTCTATATTTGTGACCTCATCGTCTGTATCTATTGTCTCGCTATCAAACAAATGCATAATGCCGCATTACATGTTATGTCAGTTATGTGATGTCACATTGAATTGTGATGTCAGGTTAACATGTATTAACATTCACCTATTTCTGCCAAGTTTTGCCAAAATCAGCCAGGAAGTCAGAGAACTGTACGGGCACCAGGAGGTTATTGCTAACTATTGCCCAATTTTTAGACATTTTACGAGCAAGGAAAATGAACAACCCTGGTCAAATTTTCACATCTAAGATTTCTGATGCGATCGTAATACTGCAGAATCAGCAGAATTTGGCAAAATTGTGCTTACCCTGGTAGATATAGGAAATTATTTTCATGTGTATTAAGTAGTTTTTGCAAAAGGAGGCAATACTATTGCCTGGTTATATCTATCATGAAATCTATAAAACAATGATTGATTTTATAAAATATGTTTTGTTCAGAGGGATTGCTGTTTTTATGTGGTGACATATTGTTATAGTCTCCAACGTTTTTTTGTGGATGGTGTTTGGATTTCAGCATCTGTAACAAATGGCAGGAGGTGACATTTTGCATGTTAATGCCTCGGTATTGGATATTCTGTATAATACACAGGTCAAACTGTTACTTCTTGTAAATTATGGTAGGTAGTTTCAGCCTTGTAAAGTTGTCTTACTCATTGCTTGATTATACTGCATAAGCTGCTATGAAGAATAAGGACCGCGGTCTAATATACACATGATATTTGCTTTTGCAGCATGTCTTTCAACATGGACACTCAATTTAAAATGGCTGTCATTTTGAGTCGAAAAATAAGATATTTGCTACCCAGGGAAGCTCTGTTATAGTAGTACTGAAACAAGATTAAAATTGTATATTTTCCAATCATTTTTATTTCAATTATCCATTAACAGAATTATTTTCTTTTGGGCAACAGTCAGCATTTTTTTTTATCTTGTCTTCCTTGCAAGCATTTTCCTTACACTTATCATGCTCAATGAAACAGTTCCCTCTTTTGGGTTCTTTCAAAATATATCCACAAGTCATTGCCTTTGTAAGACATGGCATGCATATGCTGGCATCTACGCCCATATTAGGACATCCTACCAACACCAACACAAGCATTATGGCAATCAATTGCTGCGACATCTTTGAATAACTGAAAAAAGGATAATGTTAGTGTATAATAACAGTGCATCTGTGGAGGAAGATTCCCATGTAAAATCACAACATCTCAGCAATTTAACATTCGGTCCACATAATCTAAATAAAGAGTATATAGTGTAAAAGTTGAAACCTCCATCAATGCCATTTTTATATGGGATTGTCGTGTGTACTTGCGATAGTATTGTTTTTTGCATTTGAATCAAAGTGACCAAAATTCCAATCTGATTTGGTAGCTATACATCAAACTTATAATTTTATTTAAAGCAAGTTAAGTTCATTTGAACAAATATCTCAGGAATCTTAGGATTGTATCCTGTCTATGATAAGAAAATGCCACATTGTCAATGATATAACATAGAAATTGATGTATAATTGTACAATTAATTCAGCTTTTTGTTATCACCACCAGATATGATTTTCAGCATTGTACGTCTGTAACAATGTATCAAATAGCAGGTGGTGATATTTTGCATGTTAACGCCTTATTGTTAAATATCACAGTGGCATTTTGCCATCATTATATCCATGACCTATTTAACTTTAAAACCTCTACCATTGAGTGTACTTGCAAAACTGGTTTTACCCTTGTGCCTGCTGAGAAGTGTACTTGTTTAAATATGTCCAGACTATTAAAAGTTAAAAGTTTTGAAAATTTTAAGAAGTCACTTTTAGATGAATAATCATATATTTTATAATGTACATAAAAACTATTTAAACCATCATATTTTATTTAAACAAATTCTTTACGAATAAATTAACTTTCATTTACCACGCACAAGAAACAAAAGTTAAGACCCGACTTTTGTCCAAAGTGTCCATTTTTAAAGTCATCCTGTCTGGCGTCTAAACTATCCATTCCAGCTGCTTTTGAAAGCACTACTTGCGATAAATTATACCCTGTTTCATTCCATAGAAATAAGATTTCTTTATAAAAACTGGTATCTAAGTGTTCTTACCTTTCACATATACAGATAACTGAATGTCTTTGCACACGGATGTCTAAGTCTTAAACTATATTTATACACTATTCTTATAAAGTATTTACAGTAATTATACTTTCTTTGATATTTATTGCATTTGATATTTTATATTTCAACACGGATGCATTCTCTTTGAGAAATGTATTTGTCAATAAAGTTAATGATAGCAAACATTTAGTTAAATTCAGTCTTATTTGTTGAAAGGATGTTAGAGAAGGTGTCAGTTTTTCAGATCTCTGTTGTATCATTTTGATTAGTCTATGATAAAATGTTTCACAAATCATTTTGACTTTTCAAAACTGGTCAAAATTGTATCTCTATTTGGATTATAATTGATTGGCTGTTTCCAAGAAACACTTATTTTTCATGTGGATTTAATTTTCATGATATTCGCGGGGGGGCATTCAACTTGTAAAAATAAAGTGTTAGTGAAAATATATGAAATGAGAAAAGAAAGTGAAATTATCAGTTGAATGGAAGTGGTCATGTAGATGAAGTTGAAGGTCAATTTTATCGAGGTGTTATGTAATTATACTGATAGCAGTATTAATGCGAGGAAAGCAGACTGTATAGGGAGTTATTTCATGATGTAGATATAATTAGATAGGTTGGAATAGCCATAAAAATTATACACATACATTACATTTGTCATATGGAAATAAAATGGAAATGAAAATGTCTATTAACAAAAAATTAAGTCAACCCAGACGATTGACATTCGTTCACCTGATATGTATAAATTATTGGGTGCTCTGCACACCATACTAAACTAATATTATCTCAAAATAGTCCAAAATGAATGAAGAAAATGTGCAAGTTTAGCATTTACCAAAGCAAGCTTTTGTGCAGGTTTTCTGTGCAGGTCAAAAGGCGTGGACTTTCTTGTTTTTCTTTTAAACATTTTTCCTTATCTTCACAACTTTTCCAGGAAAAATTATGATCATTAGATGAAAAACATAAGGAATAACTTTAAATCGATATCCAAAAGTCTCTAATTGAAATAATGAAAATAATCAGGGAAAACGATTCCTTCAAATTGAAGGGCTCCTCTCAAAAAACAATTCCTTCAATGCGGCGGGGGGCTCCTCGTGAATATAATGTGTAGCAAATTGACCCAGGGAGGCACTTCTTTAAAAATGCATGTATTATGTAGTAGATATTTACCCTTAAATGGTTAGGCTGTAGAGAATAACACCAACAGTTAGCCCCCACCCCCATGATCTTGGAAATAAATAATCAGGCGGTTGTATTAGGTATCATTGGAAAGGTTATTCAATTCCCAGTAATTTGAGCTTACTAATATAATTATTATATTGAGTCATTATTGTTGAAGAAATTCATTTTCTAAGAACATAAGGATTTATCATTTCATGTCAAAACTACTGACAATTGGGTATTTCTGTTATTTTGACCAGCTCTAACTTTCCTGGGGCAGATGCCCCCCCCCCTAACTGTTTAAGGGTTATAAGTGTTTTACAGTATGTGCCAGTATCCCTTACTTTCAAAAGATTCACAAAAGTAGGGATTTAGAGAAGCCATTTGTCCAAGATTCAAGATGGTTTCCTCACAAAATAAATTACAAGAGATTTACATATTATACAGATATATATTAAAATGGTTTACCAAACATTTGAATTTAATATGACTATCATACAATCTAGTCTTTTCCATTTTCTTTTTTAAATAGCTCCCAACATTGATTGAAAAGTTTTATTTATGAAATGTATCAATTCATTTACAACTTGATAATCATTAGAAGCCTTTAAAAGCTTATATTTTTCTTGATTTGACATATTATCAAAGGTGTAAATAAAATTATTCCATAGTTAGCATGATATTCATAGGATAACATGTGAAAATAAAAACAGTATTTTTGTAATCAGTGGTAAAATATGATATTTTTGACAAATTTCCACTTAACCATAGCATACGGTTTTTTAACCATGACATACGACGTCATATGCGATGGTTTATGGATTTTTGCTACTTCAGACTCAAAACAAGGCTAAGTGTCAACATCGCCGGATCGTTTGGAAAATTCGAATTAAATGACTTAATTTCCGACGATTCTGATGATGACTTTAACTATGGAATAAAAAGAACATCCTACGATTTACTCGTGATATGATTTTAATCCACTCATGGTTATTGATATCTGCACTCTCTCGCTACGCTCACTCGTGCAGATATCATATCCATTCGTGGATAAAAATCATATCACTCATAAATCATAGGATATCCTCTATTTATCCCACCTTAAGTGCTTTATATGATTGTATAATAGCATTGTATAACTGCAATATAAAACTAACACTCATCGTATACAACTCTTGAGAACGATATACAACTCCTGGATAGCGTATACAACTCCTGGGCAGCGTATACAACTCATGGGCAGCGTTTACAACTCTTCGACTTGATATACAACTGCTGAATTTAGATAAACCTTTTATCGATTGAATATTAGGGTGGGATAATAAGATCATATAATGGTTGATTCTGTATATCGTTATACTCTCGTGAGTATATGATATATTCACTCGTTCCCTTCAGTCACTCGTAAATATATCATATACTCACTTGAGTATAAATACGATATACGGAATCAACCATTATATAACCTCATACTATCTATCCATTTTATTTGTATGTCTGTCAGTTTATTTGTCTGTCCAGGCGATAACTCAAGTACTAGTTGACAAGAAGAAATTTCCTAAATGGCTGACAATTTAAAATGGCCGCCATTTTTTGTAAAATATAAGCGTTCATAACTTATATTACATTACAACTATAGTTATATATTTATTTCAAATTTTATATGCTGGTGCATCTCTAGAATCAATTTTCAAAATGGCTACTACGTATATGACCACACTATTCAAATTGGCTGATTTTTTCAGGACAAAATATCATTTTGGCAACTCAAAAGTCCACTTAAAGGGTTCCGATAAGCTTCCCGTATAAAAACAATATGGCAGCTCCAGGCGAGTCAACTGGATCAGTCCATTTTAAGAAACAAGGGGAGTTTTGCAAAATTAAAAGTTAATTGAAATTGTCTTCGAATAAAGTTTATAATAAGTCTGAAAACATTATTGAGAGAGTGATTTTTCAAAGAATGCATGTACAACAGCCAATATAAATCATTATCCCATTGAACGAAGTTCGGAGGGATATAGGGAACGCCTCCGTCCGTCCGTACGTCCGTCCATCCGTCCGTCCGGGCAATAACTCAAATACCGTTAGCCGGATTTTGTTCATATTTTGTACACATATACCCTATGGGAGTAGAAGTTCTGCTCGAAAGCCAATTTTCAAAATGGCCGCTCATTTGAAAATGGTGGCCATTTTAGTGCCGATTTTACAGTAATTTAGGTGCAATATGTAAAACTGTTATAGGAATAAATGTAAATGTAAAAAAATTATATAGGACATTAATAAAGCTAGAAATGTAGATATTAAAGAAGCACATGGCAGCCATCTTGAAAAATGGCGGCCTTTACTCGTCATTTTACGATTTTTGCTGTAACTCGAAAAGTAGTGGAGCGATTTTGTTCATATTTGGTATGTGAATACAATAAGCATGGCACACTGTCTAATAACACTTTTGGTAGAAGGTGGCCGCGCCATTTTTCAAAATGGCCACCATTTTAACGTATTTTACTATAATTCGAAAAGTAGTAGAGTGATTTTGTTCATATTTGGTATGTGAATACTATAAGCATGGCACACTGTCTAATGACACTTTTGGAAGAAGGTGGCCATTTTGAAAAATGGCCGCCATTATAACGTATTTCACTATAACTCCAAAACTAGTGGAGCGATTTTGTTCATATTTGGTATGTGAATACTATAAGCATGGCACACTGTCTAATGACACTGTCTAATGGTAGAAGGTGGCCATTTTGAAAAATGGCTGCCATTTGTGCTATATACTTTGTTTGTAAATATGCCAGCCATGGCTGTTCGATGGGATTCGCTACACTTTGGCGTTGCCATTGTTCTGGTTGTATTAGAACTGCTTTGTTTCATTTGGAGAATATATCATATGCCAAGCTCTGTGTTAATACGTTATTGGGAAATTTAGATGTCAATTTGTCCTTATAATACACAAATAGATGATCCTGAAATGTTAGCGATGAATGTGATATGGATTTGTTAAAATGAAAATCTCCCTTTTATAAATGTGTGACGATCTATACTGTACCAATGTTATATAAAAGTTAGAGGTGTTGACACAACGACCTCGAGCCTTTGAACCCTTGAGTATTATTCCAGGATCGAGCCTTTTATACTAAATGGTGAGCAACACCAGAAACGAGCATTCGATTTGCTAAACGATATGCGTCACCCTTTAAAATTGAATAAACTGTTAACTCATGGGTAGACTCTGCACGCAGGGTAGGGTATAGGTCCTCTACTTCAGAGAAAGTTTCATTCATTGACATTAAGTTTAAATTAGCTGCCATTTTCTTAAGAAGTGTAATTTTTGATAAATTAAATAGTATAACTTATACAACTCAGATTTGTTTCTTTTTAATAAAAAGGCCTGTGTCTGATATACACATATTATCCTACACTTAGTGTACTAAACATAATTATACTAAAAAATAAATTTGATATTTATTGGCAAAATGAATAACTGGAGGATATTGTAATGATATACTCCTGGCGGAGGATATCGTGATGATATACTCCGGAAAACCCAATATGCGGAGGCTATTGTGTTGATATACTCCGCTTGTTGATTTCCCGCCAAGTTGACTGTATTTGCCATGAAATTCATTTTGCAATGATGTTATACATTTAGTACACTCCTTGTAAGTGTAGGATAATAAGAACATCTAGTCTAATCCTTTGGTTTTTTTCAGAATATCATTTTAATCTTCTTGGTGATATTGATATATGCACTCGTTCGCTTTGCTCTCTCGTGCTTATATCAATATCACCTCATAGATAAAAATGATATTCCTCAAAATTATAGGATATCCTATAAACATTTGCTCTATCAGCATGTCTCTAAATATAGATACTCAACATAAAATTAAAATGGTTGTTATTTTATTTCAAACATAACAAATAAGAAAATATGAGATTTGCTACCCAGTGAAGTTCTTTTTATTTATTACTTTCATTAAGTAGCTGTAATATTGACACTGAAGTTGATTTAAGAATACAATTGTATATTTTCCAATCATCTACACCCATATTAGGCCATATTTGAAACAACAATACAATTGTATATTTTCCAATCATTTTTATTTCAATTATCCATTAACAGAATTATTTTCTTTATGGGCAACAGTCAGCATTGTCTTCTTTGCAAGCAGCATCCTTACAAGCATCATGCTCAATGAAACATTTTTCTCTGGGGTCGTTTCTAAGACGTGAACAACTCAATGCCTTATCCAGACAAGGCTCACAAAGAGCAGCATCTACGCCCATACTTGTGTATCCGACCATCACCAACACAAGCATTATGGCAATTACACGTGGTGACATCTTTCTTTGAGTACCTGAAATAAAGATGAATTGTTGATATCTTTATATGGCAGCTTCCTTACATTGCATCTTGCCTATGTAAAATCACAATATCTCAGCAATTCAAGATTTAATCTACATAATCAAAGGAGTGTGATGATGCAAAAACTGAAAGCCCAAGGTGACAAAATGATTTGAAAAATCTAAATATGCCCTTTTTATGGGTTGGTCAGTTGCACTTGCCATGGGACGTTTTTGCCTATGAGTCAGTAGCAATTGAAATTCTAGATTTTGTGTTTTAGTTAATTTTTATTTATTTAAATTATTTTATTTTTAGGACCTTGTTTAAGAGTCTCTGAGTTGTTTAGTTTCCTGATGAAAATGCCACAATGACAATGTTATAAAATAGAAATTCATTTACAGTAAAGCCTGTATAATATAACACCTCTTATCCGAACACCTCTTAAATGAACCATAGATTTCATGTTACAAATGTGACCAATCCAAACTATTTTGGCCACTCCCAGGGGAGTTCAGACAGTGTAGACAGGTTTGACTGTATTGTATAATTTAAAAAAATGAGCCTTATGTTAAATGTTTCATCATATTAATGTGTGATATTATTACACAGCAGTGACAGTTAAAAACACATTTGATTTATTATATTGATTTTTTTTATCAAATCCAACTTTTTATTATTATTGGTTTATGAAAACAGAGAATAATTATCTTCAAAATCATTTCTATAGATCATGGAACACTGGTGTTTAAGAGTTCTTACCTTGCGTAGATGATAACTGAATGTCTGTTCACAGATGAGGAGTCTTAAACTATATCCATACTATAAATACTACTTATAGAGTAGTTATATAGTATTCATACTCCCTTTGACATTTTCATGACTGTTATTGCGATATCTTATTAAAAGCTGTACCTTGAAGTATTGCAACTAAAACAGTTTTTCAAGAATTATGAAATGCTGGTAGAGTTATGGTTACTATAGTAACATGACATCACAAAATATCCAATTCACTTATTACATTTCAACTTCTTGTTTGTTTTTAGTTGCTTTGTCTCAAACCAACTCTGCTCTAGAAAGAATTTTCAATATTGCAACTCAGAATTTAAAAATGGTCAACTATGTTAGTTGAGATTTTATTTTTGATAATTAAATACCAGTTATAGAATTTGGTTTTAAATTTATAGGCTAATGTCTTCTGCGCAAACAACCCTTTCTCAATAAGATATTTTCAGTATGGCCACTCATTTCAAAATGGCCGATATTTTTTCAAAAAAATCCAATCTTTGATAACTCAAATTTTAAATGCAATTGCCTTATTATTTCCAAATATGAAAGTATCAACCGAAAACATTACTATCAACTCTTAACAGAAATGCCTCTTTAATAATAATTTTGTCAACAGAGAAACATTAACAAAAGATAGGTATCAACTTTTTGAAAATATTGAAGTGGGTGCCATGAAGATGATAATTATAATTAAATTATAATTATAATTAATGAAATAGAATTATAATTAATTAAATAGAATTCATTATTCTGTTAATCCTTGTAAATAGGATTGGCTTCAGTGTATTATCATTAATAATGGCCATGATTCATTTGTTATAATCTTCAGGTATAAAAGATGTTATAACATAATACTGTAAAATCAGGCGATCGCAGGGGACTTTTCTCCGATATCTTATATTCATCATGAGTATGCTCACACATCATAGGGCAGCCTTCAAACAATTTGATACATGAAAATCGTATGATGATCACATGATGATTACATATACGATAGTATTATACTCGTACTATATACTCGTATATAGTATACGATTGCTGTATGCCACCCATCTGGATGTCTTCATTTGATTTATATTTTACAATACAGGTACATGTATGTGTAATTCATTTTTTGTGAAAACTTTTATTTAACTTTTATACAATGTATTTTGATTAGAATCCAGTTGTATCATTTCATTGAAATCAAAGAATGACCATACAATGTCACCGATAGCCATACAATAATCATATGATGCCCATACGGGCGCCAGCAGGGTTACAGGCTTCGATGAGTTTGATTGAGAGAAAAATTGATTAGACATCAGCAACTTTAATGTCTGACATTTAATTCTCCCGGTGCCCATACGACGTCTAAAATTGGCCAGTGCCTGTACAATGCCTGTATGATGTCCGGTCGATGTTGAAAAAGACTAATCCGCTGGTACCTGTACAATGAATTGGAGCTTATGTGAGCTAGGCATTAATGTCTGACATTAAATTCTCCCGGTGCCCATACGAGGTCTAAAATTGGCCAGTGCCTGTACAATGCCTGTATGATGTCCGGTCGATGTTGAAAAAGACTAATCCGCTGGTACCTGTACAATGAATCGGAGCTTATGCGAGCTAGGCATTAATGTCTGACATTAAATTCTCCCGGTGCCCATACGAGGTCTAAAATTGGCCAGTGCCTGTACAATGCCTGTATGATGTCCGGTCGATGTTGAAAAAGACAAATCCGCTGGTACCTGTACAATGAATCGGAGCTTATGTGAGCTAGGCATTACTTAGTACCTACCAAGAGCAGGGAAATCACCAGAGCTTTAGATATGACAGACAAAGTTTTTGCTTTCCAGCTTCGTTTGTCAGAATTTTCACTGGCTAGTTTACGAATACAATGTGTGATTATGATGTTTTGATCTACTCCCAACATCTTTCTTTATCTTGATGTAAAATAACAAGCTATGATATTGACTTGTCAGAAATTTTCAAACGGCAATTGAATGATGTCATTTGTCTGTCGATTTGACCAATCAGCGACGATGTCTAGTCTTCTAAATACAGATTTACATTATAGACCCTGGGGTTATTCCTCACTTGTACCTACCTAGGTCTAACTCTGAGTAATTCAACGACTTAGTAACTCATTTAATTTGGACAAAAAAAGTTTATTTCTGTACAAAATCCTTTCATAACACAATGTGGTTAGAATTCACTGTGTGACCACAGGCCACAGGGCCATGGGTCCTTTATTATTTCATCATTTATTAACAGAATTAATTATGCAACATGCAGCATTTGTTATCTAGTCTTCTCCACAAGCAGCTGCCTTACAAGCATCATGCTCGGTGAAGCAATCTTCCCTAGGATCATTGGCTGGATCATTCCCTGATGGAATTTTGGAACATTCTATTGCCTTTTCAAGACATGGCATGCATACCCCGGCGTCTACACCCATATTAGTGCATCCTACCATCACCAACACAAGCATTATGGCAATTACACGTGGTGACATCTTTCAACTTAAAAAGAGAATAAATTATATTTTTACGTTAGACTCTAGAGGTCATTTTGATAATTATCTGAGAATCCTTCTTGATTTGAGAATTATTCAAGAATTCATCTTTGACTTCTCTTAGCCTAACATGAAACCTGGATATTGAAAATCATCCTTGAATCTCTATAGTAGCTCATAGTTAGAGTAGTTAGTAGTTATCCCATGGAACGAAGTTCAGGGGGATATAGAAAATGGCTCCATCAGTATGTATGGTAACCCCATACCTAACAGGTTTCCATTTTTAAATAAAATAGATATGCCTATAATTTTTTTTAAATAGTTTAAAATACTGAGTAAATTGTATAAATAAATGAAAAAAAAAAATCGCAATAAATAAAAAAAAATGTTAACTATAAAAATAGTAAACAAATTAAGAATGTTTACTATAAAAATACACCGTCCTTAAGTCCATCTGTAACTCAATTGTAAGAATAGGGGTTCCTAATCAGGACATTAGAGCTTACTAAGGCCTTTTTGAAAAACTTAGTTAGCTCTACATAAGCATGACACACTTTTAATTTAAAGGTACGAGATTCCAATTCACATTAAAAAAAAATTAGAAAAAAATATCATTGTCAATCTTTTTAGTTGTTATTAAGGTTTACAAACTCTACATCTCCTGTATTTCTTTCTCTCCTTTTAATGTAATCATCAATTAATATCTTGTTGTGTTAATAATCGAAACTAATGCATTAAACTTCCTGTTTTCTTGACACCTCTTCAACATAAAAGTTGCATGTGTGCCAATTGGAACTGTGCGCTTATTAGAGAGAATTAGAGGTATTTTGATTTTTTTCACAGTTTTTTGAAAAGTTTTAAAATCTAAATATGAATTTATTAGTAAATGTTTTAAGAAAAATTGTTGATAATTGAAATTGATGTTACAAAATTCCATTTTTGAATATTTTGGAATCTTGTGAGGTACCAAGAACCTCAGTACATATGGAATACATCTGTATAGTATGGTATGGTCGATTTTGGATCCAGGGTCTATCCCTCGGAAAGTTGTGCATCTCTCTTGGTCCCTGTCATCCCTCAATAAGTACACATATTTTCCTCAGAATAAAACATGTATCGAAAACCTCTTAGTGCATTACCTCTATGTATTGTATACATATTGGAGCTATTGATTGTATCTTGATAATATGATCTCAGTTCATTGTAATATGAATATGTACAACATCCAAAAAACATATTCAAACATTGAATTCGAAAATTAAAATAAATCTTTAGGTTTTGCATATCTCTTTTTGCAAGCTAGTCTTTCTCATTAATACATTGAAGTTATTAAAATAATCTGGTTAATTATATGATATTGTCTATATATAATTAATCAATTGAATATCATACCTTTAATTGTCTTGATGATCTCAACAAAGTTTTCGTATTTTTGTAGTCTTTATGAATGTTTTAGTTCGTAATTGCAGTTTTAAAACTTGATCTCTGCTTTTATATATAACTAAGCCGACTCTTTAAAAACCTAAAGCTTTCTTTGTGTAATAAATAGAATTTTAATTTTTAGTATTAGAAATATTTCAAAGGTTTTATATGATAAAACAGACACTTTGGATTAATATAGTGAAATATTATCTGAAAAGATACAATTTTGGATAACATTATTAGACCTTTAACAATACATTTTTGGAAGGGAGCTATTTCACTAATCAATTCATGTTGTCATATTATGGTAGGACTAATTGAATAACAATGATTATTGGAAGTTTCATATACTTAAACTGTAGGAAACAAAGGGATTTGGAAAATCAATGCAATCAAACTTAACTCATATCTCATCCAGCCACCGATTTTGTGTCAGGGTGGGGGGGTTGATAATGGCTTTGAGCAGTGATCCTAGACGAATGAGCACAAGATTAGAGTCCCCAGCAAATAACGGAAATTAAACATCATTTGGTGCATTCTGGGCAATTTCAGAGCAAATATAAGCATACAATATTTCATGTTTCAAAGCACTGAAATATCTTATTTCCCAGAATAAGTTGGGATTTCAAATCTTGAAAATTTTTCAAGACATTGGTTTAGGGGAGGCATCCTCGGTGACCCCAATGGTTCTGCCACTGACTTCATAATAACGTCACTCTTTTGTTATTGCTGCCATTCTTTCGTTAACACACATTTTACGTCATTTAATGTTTTATTCGATGATAATTGGCATGTAACATCAGAGAGGAATAAAGATGCTGTATCCCGCAGCATGAAAATACGGGATGGATTTACTCTACATGGGACAATAGAATTGCTTGAATTTCACCGTTTCTGAATAACTCAAACACCTTTTCTCATTAAAATGGTTCATGTCAAAATAAGCCACAATTTGAAATTAAGTCGACACATTATATGTTAATTGAAAGACATGATAGGATATAAAAAATCTCACTAACGAGGATGCTTGATTATACATCATGATGTATATGTTAAGCTGAAAAAATACTTTGTTTCGAGGCATAAGCACGCATGTTCACAATTCTTTTTTCTAGGACATATTGAATTATGTATTTTATGAATTCAATTATAGTATGGGATAGTAAGGGATTAACCAGATGTGTGCTATACAAGAAAAACAATAAAAGGCTTATATAATATAATAATCACTTTCAATATTGTGGAAAAAGACACATAATAGGGACATTTACAAATTAGAAATCATATATCATTGTTATAGTATGGTTTGATCTGGAATGAATGATATCCTATGAGGCTTATTTTGGAGATCATTTTCCTGATTAAATAATAACAAAAATTATGGTTCGGTTGAATTGCTTCACTATTATGATATACATAATATTTCTTTTTACTGTAGAAGTTACAGTAATCTTTGGCAAGTTAGACTGTGTTAAAACGTATGTTAAAATAATTTTAAGATTTGGTTGTTATATCGCATGATGAAGCGTTTGGTTGAAGGAATTAATTTGAGTTCCTTTAATGTTTCTTCTTGACAGTGTCCAACATATACACAATGATTATCCCAGTATGTGTTGTACTATGTTTCTTATGGTAAAACCTGTTAAGTGGAACACCTCTAGAAATGGAACACCTCTGTTACTGGAACAAGTTTCAGAGTCCCAAAAGTAACTGATTCGATTCAACTTTGGCAGTCACTACATGTGTATTATGTATGTACTAAAATTGAATAAAAAAAAAATTGATTCGATGTTAAATGAACCTCTATAAGTGGAACACACATTTTTAGAGGCCCCAAAGATGTTCCACTTACTGTACTGGAAAAGCCATTTAAAGAGTAAATGACTGCTTTCAAGAAGTCAGTATCTTCTCCACATCTGTTGGAATCAAACTCACAATCTACCGAAGACATATCTGAAACTCTACACAATTCCAGTGATGAATCAAACTTACCGGTCATACAAGTATTTTAATAGAGCTATTAAATGCTGTTTGGTTTGAAATTTTTTATAATTAATATATTGTGTTGTCATATGATTACAGCTGAGGGTGAAGAGGTGACAGAAGAGACACTGGATTTGGTTGACCCACTAGCTGATGACATCATACCCCCATCACGGGGAGAGCAGCTTCTGGTTGCAATATCTACAATAATTGTGAAAATCGAGGGAGGAATCGGAAAACGAACTGTACCAATGTTAATTCTTGAGGCTGGATTTAGGGGCGAGATTAAAGACTGGAGTACACAGGTTAGTTAAGGATTCATGTTTTTCCCTCGACAAAAAGTTTTTGTTGTCTGGGGTCAAAATTTAGAACGTAATGTTACCTTTTTTAGATAATTAAAAGTCAAGAATTGATTCAATTTGAATCAATATGAGAACATGGTTGTATTGGAGCCTATTTAGACTCTACTTATAAATACACTGTAATATGAATGTCCTTTCAGTTGAACATCCAGTGTGACTTGAGTCTTGAGGTGGCCTATTATAATGAGAACATGGTTGTGTGGGAGCCTATTTAGACTCTACTTATAAGTGAAATTAATGTCCTTTCAGTTGAACATCCAGTTTGACTTGAGTCTTGAGGTGGCCTATTATAATGAGAACATGGTTGTGTGGGAGCCTATTTAGACTCTACTTATAAGTGAAATGAATGCCCTTTCAGTTGAACATCCAGTGTGACTTGAGTCTTGAGGTGGCCTATTATAATGAGAAAATGGTCGTATGGGAGCCTATTCAGACTCTACTTATAAGTGAAATGAATGTCCTTTCAGTTGAACATCCAGTGTGACTTGAGTCTTGAGATCAGGCCTATTATAATGAGAACATGGTTGTGTGGGAGCCTATTTAGACTCTACTTATAAGTGAAATTAATGCCCTTTGAGTTGAACATCCAGTGTGACTTGAGTCTTGAGGTGGCCTATTATAATGAGAACATGGTTGTGTGGGAGCCTATTTAGACTCTACTTATAAGTGAAATGAATGTCCTTTCAGTTGAACATCCAGTGTGACTTGAGTCTTGAGGTGGCCTATTATAATGAGAACATGGTCGTATGGGAGCCTATTTAGACTCTACTTATAAGTGAAATTAATGCCCTTTCAGTTGAACATCCAGTGTGACTTGAGTCTTGAGGTGGCCTATTATAATGAGAACATGGTCGTATGGGAGCCTATTTAGACTCTACTTATAAGTGAAATGAATGTCCTTTCAGTTGAACATCCAGTGTGACTTGAGTCTTGAGATGGCCTATTATAATGAGAACATGGTCGTATGGGAGCCTATTTAGACTCTACTTATAAGTGAAATGAATGTCCTTTCAGTTGAACATCCAGTGTGACTTGAGTCTTGAGGTGGCCTATTATAATGAGAACATGGTTGTGTGGGAGCCTATTTAGACTCTACTTATAAGTGAAATGAATGTCCTTTCAGTTGAACATCCAGTGTGACTTGAGTCTTGAGGTGGCCTATTATAATGAGAACATGGTTGAGTCTTGAGGTGGCCTATTATAATGAGAACATGGTTGAGTGGGAGCCTATTTAGACTCTACTTATAAGTGAAATGAATGTCCTTTCAGTTGAACATCCAGTGTGACTTGAGTCTTGAGGTGGCCTATTATAATGAGAATATGGTCGTATGGGAGCCTCTCATTGAACCAGTGGAGGATGGAAACAGGCACAGACCCTGGGAACTGAATGTTGAGGTAATATTAGTTGGTGACCTATTGGAATTACCTTGGGACAAGTTTATTCATATGATCTTAAAAGTCAGAATTTGGAACTGAATGTTGAGCTTGTTTTATTCTGACCTATTGAAATTACCTTGGGACTAGTTTATTCATATGATCTTAAAAGTCAGAATTTGGAACTGAATGTTGAGCTTGTTTTATTCTGACCTATTGAAATTACCTTGGGACTAGTTTATTCATATGATCTTAAAAGTCAGAATTTGGAACTGAATGTTGAGCTTGTTTTATTCTGACCTATTGAAATTACCTTGGGACTAGTTTATTCATATGATCTTAAGTTAGAATTTGGAACTGAATGTTGAGCTTGTTTTATTCTGACCCATTGAAATTTCTCTGAGACTGACTGTATGAACACCTGTCCAAACCCCTATATTTGAAAAATAAAATAAATTTGAAACAATAGAGGAGATCCATGAATATAAATTATGGCCTGTCGCCCCTATTAACCTCTTGACTACCCAGAGTGACGAGATTTCTCGTCACCTCAGAAATGACCATGAAACACAGAGTGACAGATAATCCGTCACAAAATTTTTCACTAAAATTGCTCTTATTGGAACAATTTTATCCTATTTACACAAATTTGTTTTTAAAATGTCTAGAAATGATCTCTGTCGTCTAATTTTACTAAATTGAACATCGTCTATAGTATATGTATGTAGTAAAATGTCAAAAGTTGGCAAAAATGAAAATATTATCTGGTTTCAACCTATTTTAGAACCTGGGATTCAAGAGGTTAACAATAAATATGGCTTGTTTTGTAGATCAGTAAAAATGATGACCTGCCACCCCCACCTTCAGAGGAAGATGAGGGTGAAGTGTTGTTCCAGCCTCCTAAGATGTCACTGAATGTTACATCATATGACGTCCTACAGCTGACTGTCACAAAGACCTGTATTGAGGTCCTAACTAACCTGGGAAAGGTATGTATGGAACTGGTCTGGATTGAATATGGGTTTATTCCTCATGACAATATGATACATGTATTTCCCTCTGACCCTTTGTACATTCAAGAAATATCATATTGTCCCTTGGAATAAAACCCATATTCAGTCCCTCCCAGTAAATAACATTTATATTTTTCTTTGTAATGCACCCTCTACCTCGTCCCACAAAGTGCATATTTACACTTGGTGGAATTTACATAATATGTATTTTAGTGATTCCAGCCCTTAGCACAGGATATCAAATGACTTATTCATTCATACGATTTATAGGCATTTGGTGATGCCTACAACCTTGTGGAGCCCAGTGTTAAAGCAGGGGAAGTCACAGCTCCTTACCTACTCAAGAATGACACAGGAATGGCCTTGACTTGTAAGCTGGATGAGACTTTCACGGTGAGTGTTTGATGTGTATACTAGTACTATTATATGTATGTGTGTAGGATTCTATGCTTTAAAGGAGTTGGGTAAACAAGGCCATTTTAAGCCCCACCTGATTTTCAAGTTTTCCCTTTATTTTATTAATCTATGTGATATATGTGTTTCAAAAATGTATGAAAATTTAGGTCAAGATCATATTCCCCAGGTCAAGGTCAAATTAAAAAATTCATTATTTTCTTCCAAAATATACCTTTTTGGTTAAAATATCACAAATATCTGTAGGAATTTAGTCTCATAGAGGTTGGAATTACAATATATAGTAAATTGGCAATTTGCCAATAATGAGATATTTATATTAATATATTCCGCCCTTCCCACGCAACACTGAAAGAGAACAAAAGTACCTAAAATAATGAAAATACTTTATTATTTTTAATTCATTTAAATTCAGAATGTACATTTCATGATTTTCCTCTGCCAATATCATATTTTCCCTCAGGATAAAATTCATATTCCATCCCTCCCATTATATAACTTCTATGTATTCAATAGCAATATCACCCAATTCAATATCGTCCAAATATGACCCAGATAATGTCCTAATATCATAGCAACATCAACCAATTGTCAATCAAATGTCACTCTATATCAATCCAAAATAACCCAAGTATTGGCCTCATATTATTTAAGTAACAGTCCAATATCAACCCTCTTATTTACCAAATATCACCCAATTATTCTGATTGTAATAATATCCCACTGTAAATCCAATATCAGCCAAATATGAGCCAAATAATGGACCCAATATGATAGCGATATCACCCCAATATCAATCCAATATCACCCAAATATTGGCCCAATGTGATAGCAATATCACCCAAATATCAAGCAAATATTGGCCCAATATCAATCCAATATCACCCAAATATTAGCCCAATATTATAGCAATATCACCCAAATATAAGCCCAATTCGATAGCAATTTCTGACAAATATCAATCCAATATTAACTTTATATCTGCCCAATTACCAACATATTGCCATTACATAAGCAATATCAAAAAATATAAGTTCTATCAACCTAATATCACAACAATCTCCTCCCAAATCAAGCTTATATTACCTCAATATCACTTCTATTATTAGTTGCAATAGTCTTGACTTGTGAAGCTAAATCTTCTGTAACCTTTCTCCGTTTTCTAGGAGAATTTACCTGCTTCCTACATATGCAGCATGAATAGCATTTGGCCATTTTGAATAATCAACAAAAATGGCAGGCAAAATTTTCTATAAAGTTCTAAAATTCACATCGAGCATAATAAGTCTCCATCAAAATTATTCTTTGTATGCAACAATATAACATTTATGTAACTAAAGAAGCACTTATTAGAGTGGAGACTTGTTATGCTCTATGTGAAAACACTCAAAGGATTACTACCTCCAGTGAATAAAAATGTCACCCCGACTCAGCATAAAATGTCCTTTCAAAGCTTTACTTACCTCTAAACTGTACATATTGTTTAAATCAATTGTATGTATGGATCAAATAAATATATATTTACATAATCCTGGACAGATAAATCAAAAACATTCATTCATAGCTGAGTAAATTGGAATTCATCAAGAGGGTTGTAAAATATGTGAATTTTTTTCCTTCTGGCCCCCACCCTCTTTGAAGGTCTCCAGACACCGTAACAATTTTTTCTAAATTTTTTTAAAAATACTACCCAAAAATATAGACTTCAATCTATGCATTTCTGATGTTTTTTTCTCCTATTCTTAAAAAAAGTTTTTTCACACTTCAATTGGGGCACTCTCTGTTGCTAGTTTACCCAACTCCTTTCAAGGTTTTCATTTCCGAAAGGTGCCCACTTACACAGGTTGTATTACATTGATAGTATTTTGATTTAGGTAAATTTCAGACACAAAATATTTCATTGTTATATTTCATGAGCAATCTGTCGTAAATACAACGCTAAAGGTCTAATTGAGAGACAAAATATTGCAATGTAATATTTCATAAAGGGTTGTACTCAAAAATCTCTCTTTATAGATGCCTCCACAGGCTAAAGATGGCCATGTTGGACTTAAGGCTCAAGAAGAGCTTCCATTATGGGGCCTAAAAGTTGCCAAGTTGCTACGGAAACAGTCTCTCATCAAGGCAACACAAGAAGGAGAGAAAGAGAAGAAAATATTGCTAACTGTAAGAGTTGTTTTAGCTATTTTGCTATTTCTTTTACATTACATTTACATTAGCTTTAGTATTATATAATTCTTGATCATGAACCATTAATTTTAAAGTTTACTTTTATTCTATGAATTATTAATGTTATATTTTCAGATTATTGCATTCAGATTATAACAACTACATGTACATTATGATGTCAAACATATGAAATACTGTAAAGAATTTTTTTTTGAACTTTAGTTTGAGTCCACGTACCACTGAATCCGTTATTACCCTTGAATTTGTGTTAAACACCTAGAAATTAGGGCACCTTGAAACAATGGGCATTTACAGTATACATGTACATTGATTGGTCAGGGTTGTCAACACTATACATCCTAAAGTAAATAAGATGAATATATATGGAGAATAATGAATATAAATATTGTATGTAGAATAATGAATGTGCAACTGTGTATAGATGGAGCAGTTCAATGCGACGAGGGAGTTGAACATCATGAAGGTGGAAGAGCGAGGCTATTCCATCAATCAGATTGCCTACCCCGGGAAACCTTGGAGTCTCATTTGTCAAACGTCTGCATCTTATGGTTGTAAGACTATCACTCTTCGCTCCATGCTCCAGGTAATCTATGAACCTTTTTGTGCTTTCTTGTCATTATCAATTAATGAATTGTCCTGTCATCAAAACTTATATGTCATATTATGCTTGCATTACCTCATGCTTCAAGTGAATCTTTTTCTTGTCATGAATAATAAAGTATGAATTTTCTTGTCATGAATAATAAAGTATGAATTTTCTTGTCATAAAAGTCAAGGCAATGCAACATACATATACATGTAGCGTGCGTCTGTGTCTGATATTTTTCTCCCTCCAGATATCATTCAATTGGGTTATTCCCCTACCCCTAAACTCATTCATTTCTACATTTAGTTTCACAATCATCTGCCTGTTGATTTGGAAGTTTACTACAAACTAGAGTCTGGTGATATTGAACAGTGTGGGGTCGTCGCACCTGACCAAACATTCAATGTACCAATGTATGCTGTATACTCCTCTTTTGAAGAGTTCTTCTTCAAACCAGCGGATAAAAAGTAAGTTGTTTCATATTATGCAATTTTCATTATTTTTTGGCTATTTATTGAAACTGATAAATTGTGGTTTTGTTTGTTAAAAAGTGTAAGTTTTTCAAGTATATTACATGTATTTTAGAATTTACAATCAAAAATAAGTATATTCCTAGTATATTCCCTTAGACAAAATTAATTCCTCGTGGTTCATGGATGCCTAGAGGCAAATGGGAATGACTGCCAGTCTGGACAACGCTTCTTAAAATCATAAATAAATTTACATTGTTAATCACGGCGTAATCGCCCAGAAAGGGCATTTCTACTGCCGCTTTAAGTGAATTTAAATTACAATATAATTATTCAAGAAGTGCAGGATTGTTGCCGCATATTGACATTTTTACATACATTTACTCTATAGCCTATATTGTATTTTTCAGCTATAAAGTTTCTACAACTGCTATTAAATGGTCTGATCTGAAGACTGGCTCCAAGAAGGTTGTCAGCTGTGAATTTGCCACTAATGAGTCTACTACAGCCCACCAACCTCTTTACTTCAATGTAAGACATTTACATCTACCGGATTGATAAATTCTCAGAGCTTGGTACATCGTACATGTACGTACAACCTGATACATGTACAAAGTTGTATAGCTAGTACCCCTGACACCACTTGAGTATCATTTTATGTTTATATGTATTTGTCCTTTCAATTTAAAACATCGGACCACCATGACGTTTGTGTATACATGTATGATGTGAAATATACAAATATTTTGTAGGTTAATTGTCGATCGGAGGACGTTTTCTTTGAGCAGACAGAGGAAAAGACTGCCAAGTCAATCATGCTAGACATACAACCAACTGTTGTCTTTCATAACCTACTGCCATATAAGATACAATATACATTGGAGGTGAGAGGAAATAGAATAAAAATTACAGAATTTGATATTGAAAAAAACAATAATACAAGCTTCAATGACGTAGATAATCATAAAACTGAATAACTTGTCATGGAAAATGTTCTGTAGTACACTCTTTTTTGCGTATCAAAGTTACCACTATGATATGCAGTTTCACTTCTGCGTGTTTCCTTTTAGGGTAAGACCCCAGAAACTACAATTGACTGTGGGGAGAAGTCTCCATTGCTCAGTGCTTGTCCTGGCCAAACTACACTCGAGGTCAAGGTAACCTATGTTGTTTATATTCATTAATTTAAATTTGTTAATTCAATTAATTTAAATTACAAGTATGCTGTAGCAAAGCTTTTAATTCAATTAAGTTAATTTTATTTTATTCATTGTTCCACTTGATAAGTGTTGATTACATAAGCAGTAACAATTATTTGATGTTAATGATAATCATTTTGATTAAATTAAACATCGTTTCATTGTTAGATATCTAATTACCTGAAGAAAGAATGGACAGCTTGTATTTCTCTCACAGAGAAAGTTGAGGAGCTCAGTGTGATTACATTCGAAGCAATGGAGGGCTCCAACAAACATGTCATGGTGAGTTAGCCCTTTTAGCTAGTAAGCTAGCACCGAAAAATGTACCGGCTTCTGAACAAATTGAAATTACTTGTTTCTTATGTATTTTTATGTGATACTTCAGAAAATGTTTGTCTGACACGCCGTATCCAGGGCAAAAGTTGTCAAAATTCGGATTTTGACCCTAAAAAGGAAAATTACAGGGGGTACATTATCATCATTGAATAATTCATTCCGTTGGTCTTCAATCATTGTAATAATTTTATTGAGAGTTGTTATGTCTTCATAACAGATATCTCCTTCCATGAATATCTTTCTTTGGTCATGCTCATAACTTGCATTTTTTCTCTATCTGTCTGATTTCCTTTTTATCGCACTCGCACTCAAGGTGCTATATTGCCGTTGTCCTGTGCTGATGGCCGTGAGTCCTCTGCTATTTTTTCATAACAGATACCCCCTCCACAAATATTTCTCTCTCTAGTCATGTTGATTATTTACTTTTATCTGTCTGATATCCTTACACTTCCATGCTTTTCCTTGCTGGTTAAACTATTTTCTCTTTTGTTCCTCATTTTGAAATATGACCTCCATTGAGATTTTTGCAAGGTGATATTAAAACAGTTGAACCATATCCTAAACTGAACCGTATTATGATAATTACTTGGGTTATACTTGCTGAACCACTGCTCCTATTGAATGGCTTTGACCCTGCCAAACAGGCTTGTGTTCCATTGGCTGCCATACAACTACAGTTCTTTTTATGTCACCACCATAACTTTTTTATGGATGGTGGTTGTTGTTCGGCATTCAACAATCAGTGTCTGTGAGAAATTTCGCATGTTAATGTCTCGTTACAAACATGGTTATCTAAGAACTTTGGATAAAACAATGAATACATTACAATGTCTTATATTATATTACAGGATCTTGGTCTCCACACAGTGACTGAGAAAGGCTATATGAATGCACAACTCTACTGCCCATACTGGATGATCAACAAGTGCAATCTACCTATATCCTACAAGGTATAAAGTTTAATTCATTAAATCTGATTGTACATGTACATGCGTTGATAATGTCCATGACATTTATGCTGTTCAAGTGTTGTTATGTCAATCTTAATACTCCACTTTGATTGGTCAATGTCAGGTTTATAATATATTATGTATACCTCTGCAGAATCAAATGTCTTTGAACTAACAAAATAAGTGTTAATAGCCCATGTTATATATTTGACAAACTTGTTAAATTGTGAACTTCTGTTGTAATGTTTAAGACTGTTCACCTCATGTTTTAGTATTAATATCTTGACTTACAGTGGAGGTATATAATTTTTACAGTCACCCTTTGGGAGGTTAATAATGTATATCCTGTATAAAATCAACATGTAGTGTGTGTCATATGATGTGTTTTAAATGTTTTTCGGGTGGAATTAATATCATTAGCTTTATTTTGTTTAAAGTAGTAGTAGTTTAAATCATCTCTACATTTTTGATTTTCACAAATTTTTGGTATTTTTTTACGAAAGGCTGGCAAAATCAAGGAAAAGGATAAGGTGACGTGCATGATTATTTTTGTTGTAAATATATAATGTAACATTCCAATGTGAAAATACATTCTTCTTAAGAGCTTTGAATATTGTTGAATACCTTTTAGGATAAAATATTACAATGTCTAACCAAAGGTTGCTTTCATACTTCAATAATATCCAATACAATATTATCTCGAAATGAGTATTTATATATTTGTGTAATTTATTTCGAAATTCGAATAATATAAAAACAAATCTGTCCGTCACAGCTCATACCAATACTGTAAATTCCTATTCAAAGTGTATAAAAATTACGTAGAATTTTAAAATCAAATCCTTTAAATTTTTGCTACCAAGGCTAAGCAAGAGCAGCACTCGCCACACAAGAAGAAAAAGGACAAGGTTGGCATAGCAACCATAGTTGCCATAACAACACCTCACCTTTACAGCATTTTTATGAATATCCAACCATACCCCCATTTTTCATAGATATTCATTTTGATATAGATGTTACAGTTTGATTTCAGTTTCATCCTTTCTTTTTATTATCGCACTTTGAAAAAGTGCTATATTGCCGTCGTCTTGTGCTGTTGGGCGGGCGTGCGGGTGTGCGGGCGTGCGGGCGGGCGGGACATAAACCAAATCTTGTCATCAAATTTCCAGGATAACTGCTTACCTGTTCAACTTGAAATTTTTACAGATGCAAGAGCAGACTAGTACCAAGATCTGATTAGGTTAAGGGCATGCTGGGTAAACTACGTGGTGGCCATTTTGAATTTTTCAACAAATCTTGTCATCAAAATTCCAGGAAAACCACTTATCCGTTCAACTTGAAATTTTTACAGATGCAAGAGCAGACTATTGCCAAGATCTGATTAGGTTTTGGGTATGCTGGCTGAATTACATGGTGGCCATTTTGAATTTTTCAATTTGGCGGCCATTTTGAATTTTTCAACTTGCTCCAAATTGACCAAATTTTTTTTTTAAAAACATCTACAAGTTCTCAGAAGTTCAAATCTGACCTTAGATTTCAGATTTGACCTTTCATTCACCTTCAGTGACCTTGAAAAGGTCAAAAAAGTTGATTTTCTAAATTGATATTTTGGATTTAAATTTAGGTCAGCTTAATTACAAAACACCTACTGAGGTCTGAAAAAGTTAAATTTTCAAGGTCGAAGGTCAAGGTCATTAAACTAGGTCACAAATGATGTTATCCAAGTTTCTCAAAGTTTGAGACTACAAATCAATTCTTGTCATCAAAATTCCAAGAAAACCGCTAACCTGTTCAACTTGAAATTTTTACACATGCAATAGCAGACTAGTGCCAAGATCTGATTAGGTTTAGGGCATGCTGGGTAAACTACGTGGTGGCCATTTTGAATTTTTCAACAAATCTTGTCATCAAATTTCCAGGAAAACCACTTATCCGTTCAACTTGAAATTTTTACAGATGCAAGAGCAGACTATTGCCAAGATCTGATTAGGTTTTGGGTATGCTGGCTGAATTACATGGTGGCCATTTTGAATTTTTCAATTTGGCGGCCATTTTGAATTTTTCAACTTGCTCCAAATTTACCAATTTTTTTTTTTTAAAACATCTACAAGTTCTCAGAAGTTCAAATCTGACCTTAGATTTCAGATTTGACCTTTCATTCACCTTCAGTGACCTTGAAAAGGTCAAAAAAGTTGATTTTCTAAATTGATATTTTGGATTTAAATTTAGGTCAGCTTAATTACAAAACACCTACTGAGGTCTGAAAAAGTTAAATTTTCAAGGTCGAAGGTCATCAAATTAGGTCACAAACGATGTTATCTAAATTTTCCCAAAGTTCCACACTACAAATAAATTCTTGTCATCAAAATTGCAGGAAAACCGCTAACCTTGTCAACTTGAAATGTTTACAGATGCAAGAGTAGACTAGTGCCAAGGTCTGATTAGGTTTTGGCCATGCTGGATAAATTGCATGGTGGCCAGTTTGCTCTTCAAAGTGCGATATTTATCACTGTGTGTCTTGTTATCATTCATGGCATGTTTTGTTCCATTCAGATTGATTCGATGCATAACTTGAAGACTTGAAATTATTTTTGAATACTGTATGTGAGCATATTCAACTGTAGATCATATTCAGAATTTATTGGTTTTATTGCATGCTTAAATATTATATAAGTTCAAAAATGTTATATGCAAAGTAAATTATTATGCATGTATTTTAAATGTATGAATCATTCAGTTTCTATATACAATTATGTAAGATATTAATTTTAAGAAAATTCTAAAAAACTGTTTCTTTTGCACTTTTGCAATGGACTCCCATCTTGAATTATCATGAATTACTGTAGTCGCCATAGTAACCATATTATGTTAGGGTAATTGCATGATTCTAAAGAACTTTTCAGGAACTTCATTAGTCCTATTCACATGCACAAAAATCATTTATAAGTGGTAAATATATGTAAATAAATGTAAATAATGAATGTATTTGAGTCATTTCTCTAAGATGTGTGCTAGACTGTCTTTTGAACTCATGTCCACTAGAAAATAATTTGTTGAACCAGTGGGGATATTTAAGTTGAGATACATTGTCTAATTGGCTACACAATGAATGGTTAGTGATAGATAATGAGCTATTATCAAGGGAATTTTAATTTTTCATTTAAAGGACCACACTATAATGTTTAATGTGTTGCTGGAACGTGTCACACATAAATCGGTATTTAACTTCAAAAGTTTTTTTCATATTTCTTTGTTTCATACATTTTAAAGTTTATTAAGGTTTCAAACATTTTCACATGTTTTTTGAAACAAAGATACTTAGTGCAAAACTTGATTATTTATACTTCAGGAATTTAAAAAAGACTCTGTTAAATGCATGATTTTGCATAGAAGTGCACTTTGTGTATTAGCTATTACATGTCACATAATGTTGTAATTTTAATTTTATTGTTGTTGTTGTAATATTTAAGATTTAAGCAATCTGGAGCTTAAGATATAAAAATATATCTGAGACCATTGGATTAAGTGTTTCAATGGTCATGTCTTTGATATCTAAAGTGGAGTGAGAAATTGTGAAATTAGCAAGAAATAAATAAAACAGGATGTAGTTAACACTAAATTGTATAGAAATTGTATAGTTCATTCAGATTTTAGTGAAAAAAATTGGGGTATAAATATGGCCAGAGAAACACTTTAAGCATTGGTCATACAGTAAACACTCCCTCAAAAAAGTTTGGCAATCCTCCTGTTTGAATAGTGTATGTAACACTGATCATATTTGAATCTGATTTTTTCCTAATTATATTACAGTGCCAATTCATGATTTAAATGCATTTTTTAAAAACACCCAAGTAGCACAATTTTCTTCTTCATCCGATTATAGTGGGCACTTAAACTGTCTTTGGTCACTAGATGCAGTTTTGATTTATAACATGTGATTCAATAGGGGAGTTGGAGTTATCAAGCTTTTGGTGGGGAGTGTACATTATGATGTTTAACTAACTTACTTCTGTGTAATGTAATCCAAGTAAAATTTCAAAATGGGTGCTTTGAGTGGCATTAAGGTAGGCGCAGTGGTATCACTTTTGAAGCCTGTCAGGTTTAAACTAATTATCTAGATTATGTATTGCACTCTGCCCACCTTAATACACCACAAGTAAAAATAGTGCTTTGAGTGGTGTAATATATTAATTATATAAATGTGTGTGTGTGCATTCAAATCACTGACATGAATATGTTTGGATGTGTTCAAATGATACATTTGGGATGTATGTATTTGGGATGATCTCGTTGACTACAATTTGGGAAAACATAACTTCCAACTTATCCATGTTGCACTTTGGTACGACAATGCAAAGATTGTGTGTTATACATGTATTGTGAAAATGTCAATGTAAAAGTGAAGATATTACTACACTCTGTAATAAGTGAATTAATTTGAGAACTACTTTTTACAGGCTGAAGAGGTTGTGATCAGTCATCCAGCAGATTTTGAAGATGCCGTACTATTTTCTTTCAAATCTGGGAAATCATTTGTGTCCAAGAAAAAGGTAATGCTTTTTATTCAACCCTAGATTTTAAGATGTTTTTTTTATGAATATTATTACTGTTATAGAAATTGTTGTCATTTCATTCATCGTTATTAATTGCATTGTCAGTTGTCATAGACAACTCATTCACTTTAGATTTGATGTTGTGGAAATTGTTTTTTCTTTTAAAGTCTGTATAGAGTTAGCATGTTGATGATTATAATATGTAATATCATCTAACAGTATATTGAGTTTCATGTGTCTAGCTTGTAAGAGTTATGTGTCTCAGAACCAAGTCTCATGTGTCTCTTGAAACTATCATGTGTCCAGGTTCAAAGAGTATGTGTCTTATCACTGTTGTAATTCATCTGAGAATATGCTCAATTTAATGTGTTGAGGAGCCAAGTAATATTATATGTGTATCTGCGGATTATTGTAAGTTAAACTATCAAGTTTCACATGTTAAATCATCAAGTGTTGTATCATTGTATGTCTGACTACCAAGTGTTACATATGTGGCTACCAAGTGTCATGTGTATGGTTTCCATACATTTAACTCTAAGTGTCATTTATCTGACTACAATGTGTCATGTGTCTGACTATCAAGTGTCATATGTTTGACTACAAAATGTCATGTGTCTGACTACCAAATATCATTTGCCTGACTGCAAAGTGTAATGTGTCTACCAATTGTCATGTGTCTGATAACCGAGTGTCATATGTCTGACTACCAAGTGTCAGTGTCTGACTGCCAAGTGTCTTACAGGAAGAAAGAGAGCCAGAGACACTGGAATCTAAAGCAAAGCGAATCGCAGCTCGTGCCCAACGTGGCCATAAATCAAAACAGCTAAAAAAATCGATCAAAGTAAGATGTCGAGTGCATGTCCTTTGTGTTATAATGCTGAGGCCATTTTCTCAAATGTATCATAGATATTGAATTCTTTTGTCTTACTGTTTGGTTACCATGGTAACAAAGAGAAAGACAACTGAATTTTAGAATGATACATTTAGAAAACAAGGATCAGCATTAGGACATTCATGTAGACTGTTTTTAAGTGTTTACAGAGTTAAGCAGGGTATCAAACAATTAGTGACAGATCGATATTCATATCTCGTAACATTCATTGCAACTAATGCTTCCCCAGTGTCATTATGTTTTGAATACATGTTTCAATTTGAAACAGTTACATTTAACTGCCAGTGTGCTTCGTGTCTCTAAATGCTTTTCATCATTTCCATCTGCCTCATCTGTGATTCCTGCCAAATTTGTGATTCATGCCAGGATTCTTTCATTCATTGTGAACAGTGTCCATTTGGCCACCTATTTGTACAGACATATACCCTGCTTAACCTATCAATGTGCTAGTAGCCTAGCATTATGCTGGTAGCCTAGCCTTGTAATAGACTTCCCATGACAGCATGAGTGAAACAAAGACTTCAACCATGACATTCACAGCATACAGGGTGTTCAATAAGTATTCATAAAAATTAGAAATTATTTTTTGTTTTTCTCCATTTCTCCATTCATCCTTCGCTAAATTCTGAGTAGAGTGCTAATATACTGAATGGTATGAATTGATGAGAAATGTAGAAAGACGAAAAAGTGATGACATTTTTATCCATATTTATTGAAAACCCTTGTATTTGTATTTAATGCCCTGAAAAACATCCCAGTATTTAGTTAACCTACACTTTACACAGACACCACTGATGCAACCTTTTAATACATGCAACATGGTTTAAACAGTTGATTTTGAACTCATCCTTTCCTGTTAAATATGGGTCTGTTTTGTATATTAACCCATCAGTTTGGTGAAGAACACACCTGCGTTTGTTATTTGACTTATTTTCGTTGGCATCACACTTTTGTTTTTGCACAGTTGGAGGTAGATAGACGTTTGCACAGTTTTAAAACCTCGCTCATTGAGATATGTAAATGGTATGCTTGTTCTATAGTTTTCTAGAATATCTATTTGGATGATGGGCTTTTTGCCATTATATGTTATTTTCTTTGTAAAGCATTAATATGCATGCATGGGCATATGGTTCAAATAAAAATGTCCAAAATTAAAATGGGGAAAAAGTTACAAAGTGTGGAATAACTGCAGTTAGTGGTATGTATCATTGACTTGAAAATACATGAAACCATTGTTTTGACCATTGACCTTGTTGTAGCATTTTGGATAATGTCCATTAACATGACCTACCCCATTTGAATGACCTTCCCTATGTTTCTTGCTTTCTATTTTCTCCATCCTCTGGGCACAGGGGTCGGCAAACATCATCCTTACAGACCAAAGTTGAACTAGTCTGAAGTCCTGCATTTGGAGGATGAATTTCTTTGAAGTTCATAGCAATTCATTCATCTTTGCATGTTTCCATTTAGTTCAAATTACACAAAATATTGTGAAACTGTATGAGGGATGTCCAAACAAATAATTCATCTCAATTTTACATTATGAAACCCAATTTTATTATCAATTTATAGGAGGCCAAACTACATGTATACGAGGGAAACATATTATAATGTGTACCACCAAAACTTATTGTTATGATTTCCATTTTTTCTCTCTTTAATACCATATGCAGCCAGGTGGTGACAGTTTGTAACAATATTGTTGCCTTGTTTTTCTGTGACTGATCAAATAATATTTTATTTTGGACTTTCCAGGCCGCCTTGAAAGTTTGTGAGTCAGATTGGTCCGACAAATTCTCACTTGATACTGTTGGCAGTTCTGGTATTGTACAATGCAGGTTTATGCGGTACATGTATGAGGTGAGTGTCTTATGATATTTGAAAATGTTATGTATAATGTGACACCTTCTGAACTTAATATTTGTGAGGTAAATTCAATGTATGTATTGATGATACAAGGTTTGTATTCAGTATGACATATACGAGGGCTGTTCAATCAATAACGCCTCTATTATCTTAAAATTGTCAATTTTGATCTGTTTTAATCCAAATTTTACTGATTTAATAATGGACTGCATCTTCTGCACTTCTCTTCAGAATTAAATGTTTAATTCACTTTTTCAGGTGGGTGTGTCCATTTCCCTCTCCAGTTCTGGTCTTACTAAGATAGTGACCTTCACCCCATACTACATGCTAGCCAATCATGCCAAGTTCACCATATCTTGCCGTGAACGCATCACTGAGGCTAAATGGATAGATGTCGCCCCAGGAGAGTGTGTGCCTTTCTGGCCAATATATATAGCGAAGAATATGCAGATGACGGCTAAGATCAAAGATACAGATCTTGAGACGAAACCGTTTCCATATAACGAGGTCCATGCAACCCTCATGAAGGTTGAAGAGGTAACTGTCGATCTCTTATTTGAGTTATTTTAAAAACCTTAATTTGGAAGGTATAAAATCTTAACTAAATATTGTAATATTATTTTATTTGTTTGATGTTTTTATTGTGATTTCTTAGTTTGATATTAGTGACATTTATACATCACATTTCAGTTGTATAGTTATGAGCCAAGACGTCCAAAGAGACAGGTGCGCTTTTATGCCACGGCGAGTATCGCATCTCCTGCAATCCCTTGCAAAATTTTCATTTGGTCTTGCGTTTTCTCGAGAAAAATCTAAATAGAGTCATATTATGGGAAGTATAGGATATGGTAATTATCCAAAGGGAAATATAAATATCAAAACTGGGGGTATGTATCATGGTTAGATAGTTCTTAATATTTATTTATTGAAAGATAATTCCTCTATCCTGACATTTCTAGTGAACAATCATCTTACCATGTAAAAATATTTTGGCAGTCATATTTCATTTGAAGAATGGATAATTCATATATTGAAAAATATATCCTAAAAATGGATACTAGTAATTTATGGGTTATATCTAAAAGGATGATACAATATCTGACCAAGGAACTTTAGGAACTTGGGGAAGATATTCTATCCACCAATTATGAGATATTTCCAAGAGAAAATGAAAGACCAGCATGAAGTATTTTGCAAGAGGCAATGTGTTGAATCTGAAACCAGAGGAATGCTTAGAATTCTATGAATCTTGTGGAACCATTTCATTTAGGGGCAGACCATTAAATTCTTGGGGTGTTAATCATATTCAGAAAAAATGTTTCAGACTTAACCTGGACATTGGACAAATATTCTGTATTTGGCTGTACTTGTGTACTAAAACATGATTAGTAGTTGATAGAAAAATTAAACCTTGACAGGACAGAAAAAAATCTTGAATCATGTGTTTCATTTAACATCTGAAAAATATCCACCTCGAGATATATTGATCTGTCCCATATTTTAGCAAATCACACCTACACATACCATTAGCTGTCATCCTGACCCATGAAGTGAATATGTACCTGTACTGAAGCTGCTTCAGTATAAACTTATGTGCTGAACATAGACTCAACAAGAACTGTGTGTGTCAAAACATGTATCATTTCTGACCCCCGAATGCGCATGTTACTGAGGCCCTCTGAAAATGCACCCTATATGTACTGTCTGAGTTTTTCTTATTTTGAGTATTTCTCAAATTAAGTTGAAATGAAATAGAGGTTGATTTGTAATTAGTGAATCATACATCTTCAATTTTAAAAAAGCATGGTTCAATCATTTAGTTCCATTTACTCAATGAAGCATACTCTGATGACTTAGGCATGGTCATGGTTTTACATGGGGTTGTTTTTGAATCACCCTGTAGATTGAATGAATGACATTAGATTAGGGTTTGATTCACCCTGTAAGGAATGATGAATGACATTTGTTATAAAAATGTGTAGTTCAGTTTGTGTTCTGTTCTGTGTTTCTCTAAAACTTTATGGCATTTATGTAATGTCATTTGTCACTTTATGTCACTTTATATGCAGTTATCGATTTGATTTTGGTTACTATTATCTGATTATATTAAAGCACAGTTATTAATTGACATGATTTTTATTTTCATTTTAGATTGGCACAGTTTATTTACTTATAGTTATTTACTCAAATTATATTCTAGCTAAGCACCTGTGGTCTCCCCTCCCAATTCTTTGACTACTCACCTTCTCACACACTTGTGGGAAGGTGTTTAGGTGGGGGGGGGGTCTCACAAGGGCTTGTAGCTAGACTCTTCAAATTATAAGGGATGGGGGATTTATTTATCATAGCATTTCAAATATTTGATAATAAATTATCTACCAATATTGTATATTTAGATGATATGGAATGTCTATCAAGTTGTATATGGTATTCAGTATCGACCTTAACAATGGTATTCATGCTATGTATTTATTTAATATTTGATATAAGACAATTATTGTCTAGTAATATCATTCAGTCATATTGTTAAAATCATTGAATAATTGTATACACTTTTTCATTATTCAGTATGGCGGTATCCAAGTTGAGTGCATCGTGTCCGAGTCAGCTATAGCAGTTACATTCCAGCAGTACAGTAATGGCATGGCCTCTGCTCGCATAGTCAACCATACAGAGAATGCAATAGTACAGTACAGTCAGAGGTAAGTCAGCTATAGCAGTTACATTTTAACAGTACAGTAATGGCATGGCCTCTGCTCGCATAGTCAACCATACAGAGAATGCAATAGTACAGTACAGTCAGAGGTAAGTCAGCTATAGCAGTAACATTCCAACAGTACAGTAATGGCATGGCCTCTGCTCGCATAGTCAACCATACAGAGAATGCAATAGTACAGTACAGTCAGAGGTAAGTCAGCTATAGCAGTAACATTCCAACAGTACAGTAATGGCATGGCCTCTGCTCGCATAGTCAACCATACAGAGAATGCAATAGTACAGTACAGTCAGAGGTAAGTCAGCTATAGCAGTAACATTCCAACAGTACAGTAATGGAATGGCCTCTGCTTGCATAGTCAACCATACAGAGAATGCAATAGTACAATACAGTCAGAGGTAAGTCAGCTACACTGTATAGCAGTAACATTCCAACAGTACAGTAATGGCATGGCCTCTGCTCGCATAGTCAATCATACAGAGAATGCAATAGTACAGTACAGTCAGAGGTAAGTCAGCTATAGCAGTTACATTCCAACAGTACAGTAATTGCTTGGTGTCTGCTCTCATAGTCAATCATACAGAGAATGCAATAGTACAGTACAGTCAGAGGTAAGTCAGCTATAGCAGTAACATTCCTACAGTACAGTAATGGCATGGCCTCTGCTCGCATAGTCAACCATACAGTCAAAGGTAACGCAACCTTAAAATTATGTCTTATATTTTCTTGTAGGGATATTCAGAATTTATAAGTGAAACCTTGGCTAAATATACAAATATATATCATTATATTCTTATAGGGAAGTGAAAGATGATGTTCAAACATTACAAGCACAAAATACATGTCTTTACACCTGGCAAGACCCCTTGGCTAAACGTAAATTGATCTGGAGTTGCGGAGACAAGAAATTCCAAGAGGATGATCTCATGACGGTAAGCTAAAAAGCAACATTGCAGAAGTTTTACTGTCCATTCTACAGGAAATCCCTTTCCTTAAATGGATGAAGTTAAAGAAGCTTTCTCCTCTTTCACAAAAATTGCATATTTTCCAAAGTCTGTTTTGTGGACCAGCGAGTCTCAGGGTGGATGGTTTTGTCACTTTTTTGGAGAATAATTTTAGTTTGAAAGTCTTAAGATACACATGTATCCTTTTTGATTGGATGTTTCCTATTATAGAGAAAATCTTTAGGATACATTAATATGTGTTTCAGGATGGTATTGGAGAGTTCTTTGCTAACGCTGACACCAAGGTTTATTGGGTATCTTTCCTAGATGGAATGCAGCGTGTCTTACTCTTCACTGAGGACCTTGCCCTTGCCACAATGGCTCAAGAGGTAAGTGTGTGAGCCCTCGAATACAGCCATAATTGGGGGGGGGGGGGCTTTAAAGAGTCACTTGTGCCCTTTATACTGTAATCTATGTATGTTGTTTATATTTTATCAATTGTTGAAATATGTCATTCATATGTATTAATTGACTTTTAGTGTGTGATTTATACAATTTATTCTGTAATTTATATGTTGAACTGTGTATTTTCATTGATTCAAATCCTTTGCATTTTGTGCTTTAAAATTTGTGTACTTTACCATCAAATGTGTGCTTTACTCTGGCTTTTGTGTACTTTATTAGGCAGGAGAGTTAGAGCGTGTAGAACAAGAGATCATCCTCTCTCTCCAGGGTGTTGGTATCTCACTGACCAACAACATGCACCAGACAGAAGTTTCCTATATGGGTATGTATAGTATACTTTGTACTAAAGAAAGGTCAAGTTTGTGAGTAAATGTATACTCAATAGCATATAAATGAATAAAATCCCCAAGGGTTTGGTTTATAATGGTTAACCAATGCATGACCTGCACATCATAACTGCAATGCTCTATAGCAATAGCAAATAATTCCACCAAAAGTTGGGTTTATAATGGCTAACCAATCCGAACACATCATATTCATTACCCAATCACCAACGGGAATTCTTTTAGTTTCAAACTCAAGCCTATTCTTTATAATACTTCTCGACCAACTATTTAACGTATACTTATACCACAGGTATCACAAGCTCTGGGGTGATTTGGGAAGAGAAGAAGAAACGCTACAAGGCTCTGAACAAGAAGCAGATCAGGACTTTAGAGGCAGCCTACCAGACGTATATGGCTGAATTATCAATTGGCAAATCAACCAGCTCTAGACAACAACTCGATGGAAAACTTGATGTAAGCTCAACAGAAAAATTGTATTCCAAATACAGGGTGGGTCGAAAATGTTACCCATTCTGTTTGCTGTAATCTGATATGATAAGGGTAATATTTTTGGCTCACCCTGTATAAAATTGAGTGAATGAGAAGTGGATTTGCTGTAATAAATTGTATAGAAATGCCGGAGAGGATTTTACTTTGCAAATCATAGAAAGCGAAGAGAGAAAGGTGTGAAATAGCAATGAAAATTCAGATAATTATTCAATGATTACTTTTAGTGAGGTTATACATTCTGTTTGAATATAAAAGTACATGTATATGGGGATGCCAATGGAACACATTCAGAAACTAATAAATCTCCAGATTGGAAAACTTGAAACAACTTGGTTCTTTATGAAGTGCGGAAATGAAGTCTCACTTTTGATCTTCATAGTATTTCCAATGGATTAATACCTGATCTTTTATTTGACACCAAAAACATGTCAAACAGACCACATCAGAGTTGACACTAGATCATGAAAAAATATTTTCGATCTATCAATTTATATAAGTCAAGTTTTTTTAGCAATGCCATTGAAAGATGGCATTGTTGTTTGCATAATTTATCCATTCATTTTTGATAGGATTTTCAACCATACGCCATCTTTTAATCCAAGAGTTATTTAAAAACATACAACTTGTGAAAAGTGGTAGTTCACTTCTTTTGATCTCTGAACTTCAAATGCTGTTTTCTATGCGAGTAATTTTTTTTCACTTCAGTATTGACCCAAATTAAAGTTTTTATCATATTTGATAGAGTGTGTGAGTAACATGTCTCAAATAATATTTTATCCTTTTTCCTTCAAAAATAGGCGCATTGCCTGTTGATTATTGATTATGCACATCAAATATTATGATTTCAGGTAGATTTCCAGGAAATGATGATGTACAAACCACGGAAGCATCCAATAAGACGCAGCTTTGAGAATGGAATCTGGCTCTCTTACAGAACCTCCCCACACCAGCTGCAGCTTCATGCAAAGGTTTTTTTTTAACTTCATCTTACTACTCTGTGCCCTCTACGTAGAACCAAGTGGTATCTAATAAATAATTACCACGTGCTGCTTTGAAATTTATTTTGAAGAACTGTTATTTGTTATATGTACACTCCCCTCCATAAGTTTGGCAACCTTTTTTCCCCATTGAACTACGTGTTAAAGCCTCTTTACGTTTGAATTTTTATTTACTTAACCGGCGATGAAATAACTTATAATATTGATGGAAACGTAACTTGACTTTATTTCTAATACCTCCAAATTTTTCTCAATTTTTTTCCTCAATTACAATAGGTCGAAAATTGATGATAAATTTGATGAATTTTTGAAAATCGTCATTCCCATGTAATCCAATGGGAAATGGAGGGTTCGAGGCAAATCAGAAATCAGGATATCTTTTCAGTAAAAGATTCAGCAAAAAATATTTTTATATAGAAAATTGAATTGTCTAACTTTTTTGAACACTAAGTGTTTAGTTTATTTGATGAATATTAAAGTTACAGCACTTCAAAGTCATTTTTGAAAATAATTTTCCGCCTCCTGTGTTATTTCAATGGGAGAGGTTTTTTGAAAAACAATTTTGACTTTAAAGCCCTATAACTTTGTTGAACCTGAAGAAACATATCAATTTTTTGTTAAATAAAGTTAGCAAATTCAATTGCCTGCCTAACTCGTATTTTTTGCAAGGACTTGGATGGATGGATATTCTGTCATATGACTTGCGGCAAACCTACCATTTCCCATTGGTAAACATGGGAATCTCGATTTTCAAAAATTCATCAAATTTATCATCAATTTTCGACCTATTGTAATTGAGGAAAAAAAATGAGAAAATTTTGAGGTATTGGAATCAAAGTCAAATTACGTTTCCATCAATAGTATAAGTATTTTCATCGCAGGTTAAGTAAATAAAAATTCAAAGGTAAAGAGGCTTTAACACGTAGTTCAATGGGGGAAAAAAGGTTGCCAAACTTATGGAGGGGAGTGTAAGTCTTTGCCACACTGTTAATGATGAATTTATTTTTTTTCATATTTTCAAAACAATATACTTTTCATAAATAATCAAAATGCTTTTCATTTTTACTACAGGTTCATCGTTTGCAACTTGACAACCAGCTCCCCGCCAGTGTTTTCCCAACAGTGCTTGCCCCAGTACCTCCACCCAAGTCTGTTGCTGCTGATAGTGGTATGTAGCTATATCTAGAGGATGCACTAGATGGGCAATAGAATGTACCAAATATGCACTAAAAGTGCACCAAATATTTAATAGAATACACAGGTCTATGTATTGATATTCCACAATTATTGTAGTGTAATATAAAAACACAAAACTGAGATTAAATCAAAGGGATCACCAATAGAATGGATTAAATGTGCCAGATAAAAGTACCAGTTGTGCACTGGACTCCACCAAATGCACATCAGAATTGTGCCTTACATATGCACCAAGCTTGCTTTGAAACTGTTCGTTTCATTTCACATAGACCCAGCATTATACTGTAACTGTTGATTTATATTATGTTGCAGTGCCTAAACCATTTGCTGAGCTGAGTGTGATGTTGAGAAAGAGAGAACACAGCAATGTCATGCAGTTCAAGTAAGTCATCAGAACCGTGCAGGAGCCAAATGGAGCTATGTAGAGGTTCCAGAACCAGGAGCAAGTGGAAGTTCCACTTTCCTTTAATGTCGAAGGGTTGATTGGGAATATGTATTATGATAAAAATTTGACCTAAATACCAACATACAAAATGTAGGTTTTAACACTTTTTCTACTTCAATTCGTAAAATTAGATTTTTTAATGTTGAGCAAAAAAAGAAAACTGTTTGTTTTTCTTTATCGTTTTTTTCACAGATATCTAGTTTCTGTTGTCATTCAATTTCTGTGATGGAGTAGATGAACCAGAGCTTCTCTTTCATTTGATAATTTTAGAAGTGTTATTAATTTATCATTATTCTTTTGCATTATTTCGTATTTAGGTATGCGAAGATGTTGGTACAGGAAATGGCATTGAAACTAGACCAGGGCTTCCTGAATGCACTCATTGACCTCTTCTCATCCGGAGCCATTCCTGAGGAGCAAGAGGTATGACATCACAATACCATATTTAGTGTTTAACGAGTTTTCAACTAAAATTGGATAGTTTATAATGCACATATTGGTTCATATATGGCGTCAAATTATACATTACAAGATCAACATAATGACAAAAATTCATTTTTGGTTATCTGTTGCAAGCCAGAGAAAGCTTTGCAAGTGTGCCTTTGGAGCTGATTTTCCTCAATAACAAATTCTTTATCTAAATTCATCATGGTGAACTTCCTAAGTACAGTTGATTAATATATTATATTATGGCTATAGCATATTATTAGGCTTAACCAAGACAAAATGTTTAAATAGTGAAAAAATGAGGAAGCCTAACATGTGCATTTGCTGTCTTACATCATGGTAAAAATAGCAATTTCGTCAGTTCAGTTGTGGTTAATACAAAAATTAGAGTGAAAAGAGACTCAAAGAAATAAACCAAATAGACATGTAGTCAACACTTGTTGTTACACTATTATCCCATACTGAGTTGGTTTCAGAGAAACAAAAGTGGAATGTAAAAGTCAAATCTGCCAATGACAAGAAATTATTATGATTTATTTCCCATTTTCTTACATAATAACTTTTATTTTCATGATAATAAATCAGTGATATATTGAATATAAAGTTTATCCTTCAGAAAATGTGTCCATCTCGATTTTTCAGTCCAAATGGGAGCATATATTTCCCTCGGGATAAATTCTATATTTCATACCTTCTATTACATAACTGTCGATACATGCTGATTTTGATGTATATATTTCATGTTAGGCAGTGCAGCAGGTAATATTTGTAAAAGGTTGATGTGCTGGATGTATTCATGCAGACTCCATTGCTATTTTCTTATGTACTCATAGTGTCCAGTTCAGATGCATTCAATTATTTCTCATGGTGTCTCAGCTGGTGTGTCATGGTGTGTCAAAATGATGTTTCAAACCAGTTGCATTTTTTTCTTGCAAAAAATAAAATTTTAGCAAGTCAATGACTTAAAATGAATATCAAACCCCATTATTTAGTCTTGATATTGCCTACTATTTTGGCCCACTTTGTTAACTTGATGCTTAAGATTCGCTTTCACTTAACCTTTTAACTCTAACAGGGTGCTGTACTGTTGAATGCATCTGAACATTCGCTGTCACTTCTGTGTTGCTGTCATTATTTATGTTAATAGAGAGTGAGAGAGCTATTTTCTTTTCAATAATATCTTTGTGTTTCCCCTCATGCAGAAATATCCTGGTGGTCCGTCATAAATTTCAGTTAACAATCCAGAAAATAACAGGGACATAATTCAGAATTGTTAAAAAGTAGATGAAATAAATTGCATTTTATTTTTCAAGAGTAAAATATGAAAATCAATCAAGCTAGATATTAATACCATATGTTTTTTATTTTATTCTTTTGCTGTTATGATAGGATAGCACCTGATTCAATTGCACTCTATTCATTAACTGAATAATGGAATGATATTCATAGTTCAAATGATTATGTTGCCCAAGTAGCTTACAATTTTAGTTGTTTATTCACACTTTAATTTGCTGGCATGTAATGTCACCAAAGTGTGCCTTAAGGTCATTTTGATTTTTTACACGATAGCATAATTTTCCAAATATGTTTCAGTGTTCATTGATGCAATTTTCAGGCCCGTAGTCAGTTTTTGCCAAGGGGGGTTCACTTTTTGAAAATTCCAGGGAGTTTACATTTGATAATTTTGGTCCAAAAATGGGCAAAATCACTTAAAAGTGATCAGAATGGTGAAAAACTGTATGATTTTGAAAGAAATTTTGGCTGGGGGGGTTGCTCAAACCCCTAGCTACAGGCCTGATTTTGCAATGATATTTGATTTTTTGGAAGATATTAGAAGTAAAATACTTTGTTTATATGTCTAAATCAATGCTAAAAATGAAATGAGACATTATTATTTGACGGATCACCAGGTTAGATTTAAGATTGACATCTGACGTATTGTACCATGTACCAACAGGAGTTGTTGTTTTTGTGGTAATGAGCTTGGAGTTGATGTAAGCAGTAATAATATTGTACATGTATATGTGTGCCGCTAACCTGTCAGCTATAGAAAGCCCATGATAGAGAGGTGAATTTTTTTATCTCCATAGTATCTGGAGTTTTTGTAAGACAAGATTCTTATTTTTCCACTTTTGAAAAAATGTGTATGTCTGGGATATAAAGGGTCAGTCAAAATATTGATGACAAAAATATTTTAGATTAAGAGTATATGCATTTGAATATTTTACAAAGGCTTAAATTTGTGACTTCATTGATTCTAAAATATTATTCCTTTATTCTGAAACTCAAAATAGTACTACAGTGAAATCTGTATATCTGAAGACCTCCCTAATCCAAACACCTCTCAATGTACACACTTTTTCTGGGTCCCAAATTTGTTATTTGCTCATGAAATGTGAACACCTGCTAATCCAAACACTTTTGGCTGGTCCCAGAGGCCTTCAGATTAGACAGGTTTTACTGTAATTTAGACAAATGATTCAATAAATTAGTTTTTGAGAGACATCAAGATTTTGACTTGACCTATATAAATGTATAAAGTATTAACTTGTTTAGAAATGCTAGAGGTTTCTCAATGTATACTTGTACTGTCTTAGATATGTGCAGACAGGGTGTAGCCATGATCTAAAACTTGGCGAGACAATTGTAAATAAGTGAGGCAAATTTGAATCGATGAGGCAAATTGGCAGGGTATAGTTGCCTCACCTATGTTATGCCTGGCCTCACCAATGGCAGAGGTTTCACCTGAGTAGTTGTACTGTCCTAGCTAGATAGGGGTAGAATTCACATCCAGAGGTTTCTCAACAAATCAGATGCAAGATGAACTCACACTTTCACAACAAGCTCACTTTACATCTTCCATTTTGATTTGTTGACCTTAAACTTCTGGTCTTTAGTTGGTTACTTCATGAGCTTTCTCTTTTAAAAGTCCATGATTTCTTCTAAAGTAATACAAAAGTAGACGGTGATTAAAGTTGTAGGACTCTTTAAATATATAGCATCGCAAAGGATGAGTCCGGATATGTGCCCTTTTGGTCCCTCAGTTAAATGTATGTGAAATATGGTTTTTATGACTGTCCCAGTTATATTTGATAAGTATATTTACTTTTTCATGAGTTTTGATGCATAATTAACCCCCTGCTGAGAGTCAGAATAAGTATCCTAACAAAAAACAATTAGTCATTATCAAAGAAAAAAACACCAATGGCAACATGTATGACATACAAAGAAGAAATAACTTAAGACCCATCAAGAATTAAAAAGAAAATCATATTTTTGAAATATATTTAAAGATTAACATTTTTATTCAAATTTTTGAATTTCCCGCCAGTTTAATTTGAAGGGGAAAAACAAGATGGCTGCCATTTGATGTAAGAAATTTCAGAAAAATAGTTGCTTCACTTTTAATTTTCACAATGAACACAGTTTTCCGGTTTAGGTTTTTTGATTGATTCTGACTCTTCATCACCAGGGTCATGTTTTGAGATTATAAAATTGAAACCAAAATGTTGTGCTCAGCATGAATTTGACTGAAATATGTGTAACTTCACCAACACAATAGAAGTGTCAAAACTGGATGCTCAGTAACTTTGAGTGACTATAACCCCTTGATTACCCAGATAAACACCAATTCACTTATCCAGAAATACCATTCAATGTCTATACAAAGAAAGTAAGCAATGTTTTGGAAGATATGTTTCAAACTTTTTGTATTAATTATTCATTTAATATTTGCCATTGATTTTTTTTCAATTCTGGCAAAGTGATATGCACTGTCTTTGATGCCAATATTCTTCATCAATTGTGATATAAATTGATATTTTTGTAATCTCAGAAGAAGGATAAGATATTGAAGTTTAATAATATGTGTGATTGAGTTGGTTTTTCAGACATTAGAATTTTCAATATTTTCTAAGTCGATACCCAGACTCATTCCCAGACTCATCCTTTCAAAAAATAGTTTTTGTTGCAATAGAGTTAATAAAATCCATAAGGTGGGTCTAGCAGGAAGATTTTTTGACATCAGTTTGCAAACCTAACTAGTCTTTTAAAAGATCAAGATTATTGATTACTCTAGGCCTACCTTAATTAATATGATATTATTTTTGAATCTAATTATCAGGTAGATTATAGAATTACAGGTAGATATTAACCCACCTGGTACTTTCCATGTACCTGAAAAGGCATAACAACATATTAATCAATATTTTGATTATGTTTCCTAAAACTAAAGGTTTAATTGTGCTAATAAGGGAGATGTGAAAGGAGAGGGGGACAGTGCATAAAATATTGTGTTGACTCCCTCCCTTGAAAGAAGCAATATACCCCTTCGCATACATGTATATGATTGATGTGCCTGTTTTAGCTTGAATACTTCCGAAATGATACCTCCATGATCCGTATGCAGTTGAAGGACACGGATGCCAGTCTATCATCACATAAAGAACAAAAGAACTTCTACGATATCCTCCACGTGTCTCCTCTGAAGGTATGACATCACTTAATTGTGACATCACAAATGCATGCCATCATTGTAACATGGCAAAGTATAAATATGAAGTGTAAAGATCGTATTAAAATTTTTTTTGAGTTTTCTTGCAACATTTTGATCATTTCAATTTCATATTCGTATAGGTCTTTTTTAAATCTATTTCAAACCAATATTATTGCACTAAGTTATTCTATTTAACTGAAAATACAGCCATCAAACTTAGATATTAGAACATGCTGCGTTAGCCTTTGGAGCCTCTCAAGCATGAAAACACCCTTACCTGGCGTTAAACCTAAAATTAAAGCTAAAATCCTGAATTGATTAAATATGATATTATTTCAGATGTTCATGTCAAATTGAACTCTGAAAAAGTTGCCACATTATTGATATACATACTTCTTATATGTCATGTTACGACTTGCAACATCTTCCATTTTCAGATCCACATTAGTTTCTCACTCCAAGGGGGAGGTGGTGACAAAGAAGGGGGCAAGCCCACCCAGATCCAATCCAACATCATCAACCTGTTCCTCCAGAGTGTCGGAGTTGTCCTTACAGACATACAGGATGTTGTTTTCAAGTATGTTCAATTTCAAGCTAAAGTGTTATCTGCATGTATTTTATGATGCCCTCTATAAAATTTGAAAGCATTATTTTCTTGAATTTTGTCACATTTTAGTTTATTGACCTTGTTTTTGTTGACAACACACTTTTTCATCTCTGCATTTTAAAACATGGTATTCATGTCATTTAGTCAAAAATTTAAGATGTGGTTTTATTATTATTTTATTTTTAAGTTAAAATATTCACTTATGCACCCTTTATTTCAACATTATTTTTTATGTATAGGTTGGGCTACTTTGAGCGTCAGGCCAAATTCTACAATTCGAGCCAGCTACAGGGTGAGGTAGTGCGGCACTACTCAGGGCAAGCAATCAAACAGATGTACGTCCTTGTACTAGGACTTGATGTCCTCGGGAACCCCTTCGGCCTAATCAGAGGTGGGTGGAAAATTACACTAATGTAGTAAATTGTAGCTTCCCAGTGTTTGGTACATTTAGACAGAGGAAAGGGGTCAATCTTAAATGTAATTAAGTATTAAGTCATCGGAATTCAAACCAAATTACACAACCAGAAAAAGCTTACTTTGAAATTTGATGTATCGGTTAATGTTACCGACACCAGAAAATGTTGTTGACTTCCAGTTCTCAAGTATGGCTTGCCAACTGTCCCTGGTCTTCACAAAATTTGTTCCTCTGTGTCCTGTATTTAAAACTTGTTAATATTTATCCCAGGTATGATGGAGGGAGTGGAGGATCTATTCTACGAGCCCTACCAGGGGGCCATTCAAGGACCTGAGGAGTTTGCTGAGGGACTCGTGCTTGGGGTCCGGAGTTTGTTTGGTCATGCAGTAGGTTAGTATAATTACCGTGACAACAATCATTTTTACATAATTTTGCCTGAATTAAATGTTGTGGTGAGATTATTAGCAACTATTTTGCCAAATTGATTATCCTATGTCTAAATGGTTACATATATTATAATGTAAAAATATTTAATTGATAAATAAAAGGATTGTCTCAAATTGATAATATATTACATTATAAAACTATTATAGGTGGAGCCGCTGGAGCTGTGTCGCGTATCACAGGGACGTTGGGTAAAGGTATCGCAGCTTTAACACTGGATGATGATTATCAGAGGAAGCGAAGGGAAGCTATGAACAAGAGGCCTGCCAACTTCCAGGAAGGCATGGCCCGTGGTGGAAAGGGACTTGTAATGGTGAGTCAATCATATATTTTTGCTATGTACACAACTTGTATGAAACATACTATCAAACCTGTATATCTGAACACTTCTCTAATCGGAACTTCTCTTAATGTGAACACTTTTACTCAGTCCCAAATTATGAAACATTGAAATGTGAATACATGCAAATTCAAACGTTTAAGCCGGTCCCAGAGGGATTTGGATTAGACAGGTTATACTGTGTATCATCTGTATACTGCTTGTATGGAATATATTACGTATAATATGTATGATGGTCATAAAAACATAGAATAGGCTTAACCAGAGATTGAGTGCTAAATCTGGCTGTTAAAATTTAATACTAGAAGTATTCGTTCAATGAGTTTTTAAGTCCAGTTGTCACAAATTGCAGTTCCTTGTCTAGTGTTTTTACAAAGGAATACCTGTAAGTAATAAAGAAGGAAATAAATTAACTGACTATTCTTAATTTGACCTGGTAGGGATTTGTTGATGGCATAACAGGCATTGTGCGCAAACCAATGGAGGGCGCTAAGCAGGAGGGTGCAGAGGGCTTCTTCAAGGGCCTTGGCAAGGGCTTGGTTGGAGTTGTAGCTAGGCCAACCAGTGGAGTTATAGATTTTGCCAGTAGCTCATTTGAAGGTGTTAAAAGGTACATGAAAATTACTTCTCCTATCATTAGGAATAAAAGGGGCAGAGTTAATCATAAACAAAAAAAGATGAGATTTTTTGACTGAATAGTTGTATAATGTTATTAGTAGCAAGATGGATAAAGTTAAGTGGTCAAGTTAAAGTTTCGGGATTAAGAAGTCATATAAACAAAGTATTATTGTTTTCAGACTGGCAGAATTATCGGACGAAGTTCGACGGTTACGTCCTCCGAGATTCATAGCACCAGATGGCGTCATCCGTCCATACATTCACAGAGAGGCTGAGGGCAACAGTATTCTACAGGTATGGAAGTCAACTCTTATCTCATTTAATATCTTAGTGGAAAGCAGTGGAGTCAGCAATAAACAGAGTAAACCTGCATTTAGTCATCACTTTTGAAATTATTTACAAATGTCTGGGACAGATTTTCAAAACTCTTTGAAATAGAAAATTAAAAGATATATTATTTCCATGGTACTGATATTATTTTTGTTTTCAATAACTAAGAAATTAGTGATAACAGATTTATTGAAAAGGGAGCATGTCTCTATTTCAGGAATTAGAAAAGGGGAAATATGCGCTGACAGATGTATTTGTTGCTCACATGGTTGTTACCAAAGATGGCAAGAATGTTGTACTCGTCACGGACAAGTAAGCAAAACATTGTATTAAATAGTGCATGGAGGGATTAGAATATGGGAGAAGTAAAAAAGAATATGGAAGAGTTTTGACAACTTTGATTGAAAAATAGCATGTAGTATGCACATGTGTATGTACCTACATTATGCACCAAGCAATTCTCAGTATCATAACATAGTACTCAATTTATCTATAGATCTTACAAGAGACAATTGTTGACCTATATCAAGAGTTAAGCTATACTGGGTAAACTGTATACACACACTGCGAAATAAATCAAAAAATTTAAAATCCAAATCCAAAAATGATATGATGATGAAAAAGTGCTTGGTCAATAATTGTTATGTTAATCTGATACAATATTGCTTATGAGATGTAAATTGTTCACCCCTGATTGACCAATCATAATGGAGAATTTAGCTATGATTTTATCTCTTTCTTTCTTAGGCGGGTGATATTTGTAAAGAAAGGTGATATATTTGGCCACTGGGACTGTGAGTGGCAGTACGGATGGTTAGACCTCAAGGAGCCTCCAGCCTCAACCTCTAAAGGAATTCAGATACTGCTCAAGGTATGGGAACTTTGATAACCCTGACTGATTTGTCCATCTGTCTATAAATCCATTTTTCATGTTTTACACTCTAAAATTTGAAAGACATGAGAGATTTAATTTGATTTTTGGACAACGTAGAATGTATTAATACCCATGTTCTAGCAACTTCTCTCTTCACTAAGAATTTTTATTCAGACACCCCCACATATATTGTTTATGTACTTATCTGAACACAGTAAAACCTTATAGACACACAAAGTGTATACAGTTGACTCGTTTAACATTGTGATGTCATAATAACTTTTCAAAGTGAACATGAATTTTAATGCTGTAACACTAAAGATAATATTTGGTATATTTTATCTTCCTTTCTGCCATCAAAGGATAAAGAGTATTTCAGTTTTTTCAGGTCTAAGGCAAATGTGGTAATTGGAAAACAATTCTTTTTATATTACTATTTAACGTGGTGGTTGAATTGGAGTAGTATCATTCCAAGTTCTACTGTGATTTAATGCTTGTCATTTATGAGTGTTGGTATTACTATTAGTGTGTATGTACCATTAGCTCTTTCAAATTCATATGATTATGTGGGCATGGATACTTTCCTACTACCCATGATTTTAATGTGTGAATGAATCCTTTCCACAAAATGGGTATGTGGGGGAGGATTCCACACTCCATATTTTATTTACAATATGTTATTGGGATTGGGGGCTGATATGGTACTAACCTTATTTCATAATAATTGAAATAAAGTTATTTGTTGACAATACTGGTGTTGGTGACCTATATTTCATATGTGTTAAGTATGTGTGTCACAGGATGTGAGTGATGTTTACCAGGTTGTCACATGATGTGAGTGATGTTTACCAGGTTGTCACAGGATGTGAGTGATGTTTACCAGGTTGTCACAGGATGTGAGTGATGTTTACCAGGTTGTCACAGGATGTGAGTGATGTTTACCAGGTTGTCACATGATGTGAGTGATGTTTACCAGGTTGTCACATGATGTGAGTGATGTTTACCAGGTTGTCACAGGATGTGAGTGATGTTTACCAGGTTGTCACAGGATGTGAGTGATGTTTACCAGGTTGTCACAGGATGTGAGTGATGTTTACCAGGTTGTCACATGATGTGAGTGATGTTTACCAGGTTGTCACAGGATGTGAGTGATGTTTACCAGGTTGTCACATGATGTGAGTGATGTTTACTAGGTTTGGTTTGGAAGTGTCAAAAGGTGAAGGAAATTGGTAGAGAATGTAGTTATACTGTATTGTATTTTTAATACAGTTGATTTTAAAGAAAAATAAACAATATATAGCATATAGTTAAGTTTTACTTGTTGAATTAGCCCCTCCATTTGAATTTGAAATATTGCCTCCATTTTTGGAACTATCCAATAGCTCTTTGGGAATCTGTGAGTCTTATTGAAACATATGCATCTCCATATTATTTCAGGAAAAGCAGAAAAAGTCTTTCTTCAGCCAGAAGAGTCTTGGGAAGATGATCCCAATGACAGATGAAAAAGCTTCAGATGTGAGTACACTATCCTATATATAATGTTTGAGTATCTGGTTTGAGCCTTATATACAAAATTTGATTTTCTGGTTTGAGTATCTGATATAAGTTCCTAGTTTGAGATTGAGAAACCTACATATAGAATTCTAGAATTCTATCATACAATTCTATCAAGATATTATACTTAATAGTAAAGGGTAAAGTTTCCTAAGCTGTAAGTTTCTTCCATTCTGTAGTAGTTAAACTCACTTTTTGTTTTTGTATTTCCAGTGGATTGTATTGAAAATGAAGGAATCATACTCCACATTTGTGAGATCATGATGACAAGAGGTCATAAGAACAAGACATGATGGTGACATATTGATGTCATAGAGACAATGGAGGACATAGTTTAAATCTAGGTCATGATGTTAAAAATATAGTTCAGAAAAACCTGTATATCTGAACACGTCTCAAGTTCAAACACTTTTCTCTGTGAACACTTTTTCATCCATACAGCAAGGGTATAAAGTATTTTATATATGCTGAATTTAATTTTTCTCTGTTCCATTTGTTTTATTTACCAGTGGCACATATATTAAGAAATCTTGAAATATGAACTGCTAAGTAATCAGGGCACTTTTGCTTGCTCAGTGCTGTTCAGATTAGACAGGTTTTACTGAACATGTACAGAGAAAATTTAAAATTAATTGGAATTTTATTAACTCATTAATCAAAATAATGCTACGCATGGGAGTTTGGGATATTACATTTTAAAGTATGGTGATTTAATATGGTGCTGAATAAGATAAAGCATAATAATGAAATTATTAAACTATTTACACAATTTATAACTTGTATACAATATGTAAAGTTAAAAATGGGGAACTTACATGTTCATACACAAGCCCGTAGCCAGGATTTGCCAAGGGGGGGTTCAGTTTTCAAAAATTTCCAGGGGGGGTTCACATTTGACAATTTAGGCCCAAATATGGCTAAAATCACTTGAGAAGTGCTCAAAATGGTGAAAAACTGCATGATTTTGAAAGAATATTTGGCCAGGGGGGGGGGGGGGGTTCGCCCGAACAAAATATTGTAAATTCACACAAGGTGTGCCAATAATGTGAACCAATTAAAGTCTGAAATGTTCCTTTTAAAGATAAGACAATTTAAGACATGTTATCTAATAATTGTTGTCCATTTAATCACAATGTGATTTTTCATGGAGTTTTGCACCAGACTGAGAAAAAAACTCTAGAACTGAGTGTGAAATTACCCTAGGTCTATTTATAATACATCCTCCTAAGCAGGTGTCCAGAATTTGTACCTCCTTCTTCCCCCTGCTATAACCAATTTGGGAGCGACCGATTTAACTGAATCATGTGATCTAATTATGCGCAATGACTAATACATGTTTACTATCGAAGTGTTGCAACAGCTAATCAGATTGCGAGTTCTCAATCGGTGAAATGGTCACTGCTTATCGCAGGGGGTAAAAAGATGGATTTTGAAGCCCTGTGATCGGAGGATGTTTATAATATTGAACTATGAGAAGACATATACAATACATCCTTGCACAGGTATAGATGTATAGTGTGATATGCTATAGATTCATGATTCAAATAAAAGTCCATTCTTTGGGACTAAAAAATATATCAAAGTGAGGCATTGAACTATTAGACTTGTCATGGTTATTTTGGTTACAATGTCTATATATGGATGCTTCAGATATTACTTATGTAGCTTAGCGAAAAATAAGTCAGTATTTTAAAGAGAGATTATATGGTAAAAGTGCCATTTTAGGTGCAAGAAACTACAAGATCTCTGCCCATCCCCCCTCATCCATGTGGTGATCAACCCAAAGATAATGCAGGGATGAGTTGGGGTGGGAGAGGTCTTTGTACAGTCTTTTTAGGGCATCTATGAAAATATTTACTTGGAGAGTAGTTTTAAGTGAAAAAGTGTAGGGATTGTAGAATTAATTGATCTTTGAATTTTGGTATTCCTTATTTGCCAGTGTGCTTTCCGAATGGGAGGTAGAAATAGAAAATGTGAGAATGGAATAGAATTACGGTGCAATGGAATATGTGAAGATAAATGTAGCATAGAAACTTTTCTCAACTGGTCATTTAAGTATTTTGTTGTAAAATTTTATTTTATTGAGGAAAACCCATTTAAAGCAAGCCTGTCAAATGAGCTATGATACACTACGGTATAAGACATAAAAGATTTTATGCTTGCTTGATGTATATTTGAATTGTTGTGTATCCATCCAAATATTGCTAGGTCATATAAAGAATTTGTTACAGATATTGTGTTATATCATATGAACAGAGCAGCTTAACCAGGTAATATATTATGTATAGCATAATGGTACATTTGTTAAGCCTGAACATGAAAACTACAATATGGGCATGTGTAGAGGTAGGCTTTATACTGCCATTATAATACTCACGATTTTAATAAATCAAAAAAAAACAATGAAAGTTAAAAACTTTGTAAGTTGAGTTTGTCTTGTTTGTGATCCAATTAAAATGTAGAGTTTAAAAGATAGAGGTGTTCATCTTGCAAATATACCAAATTTGAGAAGGTAACCAATCTTGGCTATGTTCTCCTGTTTATTGTCAAAACCTGATTTCAGAGGCGAGAAATGTGCCTGAATTTCTAAATTAAGGTGGGCAGATTCAAATTCAAAGTTTTCCTGAAAATCTATCACCAAATGGCACCATGAAGGGGTACCTGTATTTTTGGTTTTTGAGACGAGCACAAAATCAGATTGAGCTTTCTTTTCAAATTATGTTTTTGCAAGTTTTCGATCTATCATCCCAGGACCTATGATTTAATAATGTTTTTGCCAAATTGTCCAATAGGGAAGGGGTGATACATAAATGGACTAGTATTTGTGTGAGTTTTGTCAAAATTATTGTCTCCATACACCATATGACTTTAGCAAATGCCAGGTGGTGACATTTTGCATATTAATGCCTTGTGGTTCTACAACACAAATGGATGCATTTTAACATAATCTTTAACACACAAGTGCTCGTCATACTAGTCTGTTATATTAGGATTTGTATTTTGTGACAGTGCTTTAAATGTTAGAATGTGGGAGAGGCCATTCGATTTGGGGGACTGACTTAGCTAGAAACTACCTAAAACCTGACTTTCATCCTGAAAATCTTGCCTTTTCACTAGAAACCTGACATGAGTGTACTGGATATTGGATATTTTTGGCCAAATACCTTTTTCTAGGGCAAGTTAAGTTCCCCAGAATGTCATGGTTGGTCCCCAAAGGGAAATCATAGTTTGTTATCGCTGTACATATATGCCACATCTTAGAAAATATTATTAATTTGATGTTGTTTAATTGTTATGTATTTTTTAATTTTTAACTATGCCATCAGTCATAATTATATACATGTGTTATCATTGAATTCCAATTATTTTTATTTTGGGGTTATCCAATATTTTAGGATGTGTTTTTGCTTTTATAGAGAATTGTGTAAACAAAAACAATAAAATATATAATAGGAAAACAAAATGTATGTTTGTTTTGTATTCATCAAGTATGGGAAAAGGGTTTTGGGGAATATTACTGAAATCCTCATTTTCTCAGAAGTCTCAACAAGTAAATTCATGTGGGTATTGCTAGAATCAATTTTCAATAGTTTTACAGGGGTTCTTAAATAGGACATTGGGCTTGCTTTTTAGAACTTTTTGTTGGCTCTCATGCAATTTTTAAAGAGATAATAAATTATATTCACTTGGATTTTCTCCGTCTTTTATGATGCTACAACATCTCCATGTGCCCTCACAATAACAAACTACATGATAATTTTTTTTCGCTATAGATTATATTGCAACATAAATGTAAATGGCATAGAATAGTACATGAAGTATAAAAGCTAGTCTATATTATAAATGAACAACCGAGAACATACATTACAACCAACCTGGTACAACCTGGTCCTACAACTGTACAATAATTCAATAATACAACAGTGCTAGTACTATACAACAGTAGATCTACTTCCAACAAAAAGTGCAACTACTGTACTATACAACAGTGCCAAATATATTTTCAGGTGTAAAAATACTGAGATGCACATGAAACATGTAAAAACTATTTCACTATAAACTTATAATAATAAAAATATGAGATGTCATGACATTTTTAAACATAGCTAGAAATCCATGCCAATTTGATTGGAATCTTGATTCTAAACTTTTATGGCGAATTTTACATATACTAATAAACTAATCTTTAAAAACAACAGTAATACATGTACATCCTGTACTAACATTACAAGTTTGGCAATTTAAAAAATATTTCATAATTCACACACATACATGTATTTTCATTATCGTAACAATTGCAATTTAAATGTTGCATTTCTTAAACTGCACAAAAAGCAGTCAATTTCAAACATGAATCATGATCTTGTCATTACATACATGTATAATCAAATAACCCTAACACATAACTTAAAAATTATCAGCAATTTCAAGATATGCTAGGTTTGGTACAGTAGTAAGTTGTTGAAGTGCAACTGATTGACATTAAGCAAGAATTAAATCCTCCAAAAGAGGTGACAAGGCTTTCGAAATTCAAACTGAACTCTATATCAAAACTTACATTGTTTCTTCTAAAGGAAAGGGTTGATGTTTGCCTCATTATGTTTTTGAAACAAGGCACTTAACTCACGGTTTGTGCAAAATGGTGAATATATCAAGATATATTTTGGATATTCCTCTATCTATTAACAAGTCTTATGGGTAAATTGTGGTCTCTCGATATTTTCCCTGTCCACTATCAATATCATGTAAAGAACTGGTGACCTTTTTTACAACTACAGATTAAGAGTCTTGGTGGGAGGGGGCACAAAAAGTTGTTTTCCCCTGACTAGATTCTTTGGTAGCTTCGTACACCACTTCCTCCCATATTACAACAGCCTACACAAAGATACAGCACCATAGCTAAGATCTCTAACAAGGTGGCTGATACAGCAAAGTAGAAAGACCAGCTCAACTGGTAGGGTGCTTGAGGGATGTCCCCGTAGATATCATGGTACTTTACTCCAAACAGGGCAAGACTTGCTGCCATTGATAGAACTGAAAAATAACAAGTTATTATTGTATTTTGTCATATCATATTTTGCTTTGTTTTAATTTGGATTATAGGATTTATTTGTCATTCATTCAACACAATTCAAATATCAAAAATTAGTTCAACTCAATGACATGGTCAGCAGTCAGAGGCACTGATTGTATTATATTTTATCCAATATCTGTACCTCTACTTATTCATGTTTAAAGCCAATGTTACAGTAAAGCGTGTAAATACTCACAGCTTATAAAGGCTAATGTTACAGTAAAGCGTGTAATGCGTGTAAATACTCACAGCTTATAAAAGCTAATGTTACAGTAAAGCGTGTAATGCGTGTAAATACTCACAGCTTATAAAGGCTAATGTTACAGTAAAGCGTGTAAAACTGTAAATACTCACAGCTTATAAAGGCTAATGTTACAGTAAAGCGTGTAAAACTGTAAATACTCACAGCTTATAAAGGCTAATGTTGCAGTAAAGTTTGTACAGCATCTTGTGATTCCCCCAGAACACAGGTTAACCATAGAGCCTATTGCTGCACATATGCCAAAGACAAGCCCTACTGTGTACAACCCTTGGACTGCTTGAAACCAACGGTAATTTTCACATAAAATAGCACTTTTGAGAAAAATGATGTTACAGGTCTGTAAATTAATAAATAAGAGGTATATGTTGGTGTTGGAGTTATAATATGTTACATTGGGGTATACTCTACATAATCAAACACATTTAGAACTATGGGAACCCATATTAAATTGTATATGGCATTAATAAGAGTCAAATTCTCTCTTTTTTCAGCGTTACGAACGGACATTTTAAAATAAGCTATTTTAGAATAAGTTTTGAGAAAAAACTGAATAAACTTATATATAAAAGTTATATGTTTATTTTAGTATTTTCAGTTTCCTTTATTTTGCCGTTTATTTCAACAAATAACATCGAACAACAGAAAAGTTATAGCATTTTTAGATAAGCCTACCTCCGTTACGACTTTCTGAATTTTCAGCACTAACATTTTTGATTCATCAACTAACAGGTAAAATATATATTTTTATTTCTTTATTTTTGTGTTTTAATAAAGCCTTTTGATAGTTATAAGCAAATAAAATATGAAAACATGTAAATCTTTCAAATAAACAGAAATATTATTATTTAAAGTCTAAATATATCTAAGAGACAAAAAAGTGTAGCATCCGTAATCTGTAGAAAAAACTAAATTACATGTTAACTGAGAAATATTTTTAATTTTTATTGTTCTAGATTTAACAAATACCCCGCCCTCAAGAAAATAGCATATTTAAATATTCTGTGTTTTTTCCTTTTCAGAGTCCTGAGCTGATCTAGGTTGTGTAGCATCCGTAATAGACAATGTAGCATCCGTAATGTCCTTTATTCCCAGTTAAAGAGAAATAAACACAACCCTTCAGTATTATGAAACATGTCATATTGCAACATTGATTGATACAGACTAGAATTACTTGATATCCTTAGGAACAGAAGGGGTATTTAATTATGAGAGTTGACAAAGAACCAAAACCATATTTTTCTTTTTTAAACTTCTCATATCAAACTATGGAAAGGATGAACATTTTTATTTCAGGAATCATTCATTCAATTAAAATTAAACTGGCACAATAAAAAAATTGGACACTATTTCTTTAATAACATCAAACACACTATATTACGGATGCTACATATTTTGTTTATATTATATAATGTAAAAAAACAAAGTCTGACTTCAGAAGTGAACTTATGAAACCAATAGATCAAGACTAAGAGCAACATAGGACAAAATGGGACTTTCAGCAGAGAAAAACAGAGAAAATGTGAGAAAATATCGAGAGAAATTAAAACAAGACAAATCTAAATATGAAAAGGTAAAAGAAGTTGATCGTAAAAGAAATCAAAAAGCAAGAAAAGAGCTGAAAAAAAGATGTATGAAAAATCAACCTTTACACGAAGCAATGAAGGAGAAACAAAGAGAACGAATGCGTGCTTATAGAAAAAAGAAGAAAAATGTGGAAAGAGATTCAGAAAAAGACAAAAGGATTTCTGCAGGTAAAAAGATAATGGCAGAGAAGAAAAGAAAAGAACAAAAAGCTAAAAACAGAAAGCAGAGACTGCAAGACAGACTGAAAAAAAGGCGGAAGTATCTAGGGTACAACGTTGGAGGATGCGTATAAAATTAGAGCAAAAAAAACAAGAAAACCCATTTGGAACTGAAAGAAATGAGAGAAGGTTCAAGAAAAAAGCAAGAGAAAGTCTACCAAAAACTCCAATAAAAAGGTTCTATTTTATTGGTTATGCACCGCAACCCACCCCCCCTGGCTACGCCTATGCCTGTCGAGAGACAAAAAGAGAAGCAAAAAGACTGTTAAAACAAGTACTTCCAATAAATACTTTTACAGTTATATGTGTTTATCAACGACCCTACTTGTCAAATTAATAGAAACGAAAACTAAATTCTTTCATTACGCGAAAACCGTTGAAATATCTACCTGATTCGCTGGAATAGTCATTAGTCACATTATTTCAGAGCAAACAATTAGCATCTACTATAATATTTATTTTTATATACGATATACAACTGATATTGATATCTTTCCCCGGGCAATGTGTTATCTCATGATCCGTTGACATCATCAACAATTTGATTTACCACAAGAGAGTAACCAACATTCCTTAATTAAAAAGTTGACATTTCTTGAATTTTACAGCAAAAACACTATGACACAATAACATCGAGGCAAAATCAAAACATGGTGTGGAAATAAAAGGCATACAAAATGGCCATGAAAATGAAATTCTTGTTCATAAAAGTATCAACTTTATTACATTGGACGCAAATACAAAGTATAGAATAAATAAAAATAACGTCTTCCCAGAGATTACAATACGGATCAGTAAGTCAACAAATCTAACTGTTAAATAAACAAACTTAACCCATGTCTGCAATTGTTCGTCTGCTGGTCAGAACTCGGTATCCTCTTCGGATAATCAATTTCTGTGACTACTGATGTCTTAAATAATTCATAAAGACGACGTTGTCTTTAAATAAGGATCTTTAATCTACAAACTGTAAATAAATAGCGTGAACCGGGATCGTAGACAACAACATTAATACCTTGCTGTCCTCTGTTAAATCACGAAACCCGTTTCCCTTAAATTTTTTACTAAGAGACTTATACATGCATAAGTTATCTATCAAATTATTTTTCTTTAAATATTAAATGTCGTCTAAGTTTGTTTTAATGATTACTCTTCATCTAGATTCATTAATCATCACGATATTTATATATACATATTATGTAATAGACCTATCATATCACGTCCGTAGTTACAAAGTCAACTACATATTAATGCAATAGAATAAGACTCAATAATTAAAAAAATAAACCTCAGTATTCGGGCCTAAAAACACAGATAAGTGTATCAATACCAACGGGTAAGCTCAAATAACCTTCCAAATAAGTGTATCAATAATCAAGGATTGCGAGTACTAAGGACCGGGTAAGATGGTGGTAACATTGGTATTGCTAGTTATTAAACACGATTTTGTCTTGTGATAGCACAAGACAATATTGTTGATAAACTATAGAATTGCAACAGTTAAAGTTGCTAACTTAGAGTAAGATGTTACTGTTCAACTGCAGCCACAAAAGACTGTAAAGTTAAATAAGATAATTGTTCAACTGCAACACTAAACATTGCAAACTTATGTTATAAGATGTTACTGTTTGTCCTCAACAACAATTGACTGCATTAAGTATTATTAAAAGACATTTCATTTTTACGCATCACAATTTTTCATTTTTTACATATAGCATTCCTTTTACTGTAGATTAATGGAATGAAAACAAAATAGATGCTACATGTCATTATATTTTCAATTGGAACCATATTGTTTTGTTTTTATTTGTGGAAGCTAGGGTGAATAATGTGTATGCAATCAATACTTTACCAATACATGAACTGACATTTTACCATCAGACATCATAATATTAAGTACTAGTGGAATAAGAGGTAGGCATAAATACTTAATGTTTTTATAATTCTAAATTGTAGCATTTGAATATCATATTTATAAGATATTATTTTTACTATTATCTATTAGTATTAAATATTATAAAACATTTTACATATAACTAGATATTTCCAATTGATAATTTTATTTTTTCTCACGAGCTGACTTTGTTAATTTCACCTCTAGAGAAGTATAATTATATGAAATACCTATTCACTGAAGTGTATCATATGTCTATATATTGCAGATATCCTAATATCTGATTATGAAGATACATGACAAGAAGAACAAGTAGATGCAGTTACTAGTTTATGGAAACTTACAATTCCTAACCAATGTGAGTTCATATGTTTATATTCTTTACTAATTGTAGCATCCGTAATTTTTTCTATTCTATTTTGAATGTATATAAGATTAAACACTTGCAATCTACACAGTTGTTTTATATTTTCTATCACTAAACAATGTTCAAGTAACAGGATACTACTATATTCTCTTCTTTTAGACAGTCAATATATAAATGTTCCACAAAAGTATTCTTGCTTGAGCATCTTTTTTGAATTTTTTGTATAATTATGCATTTCATATTTGTACCTGACAAAAAAATATTTTAAGTCTCTTGTAACTTATTATTTAACAATTTCAGATTAAATATGCCAGCCATAAAACAGCATTGAGAGCTCCACACTTCAAAATGAAAAGGGTATCATTGTACATTTTTATGTAGCATCCGTAATATCACCTACCTGTGTAACAAACTGTAAGCATCATCATACCTGCTTGTTTAAGACAAGGAAATGTTACTTCATTGATTAAAGACTGTTTTCTGTACAAGAAATTAATATCTTTGTCACTCTAACTTAAGTAAGATGAACTAGAGAATAAATAAACCATCACTAAGTGGAATAAAAATTTATAAGATAATCAAAAAAAGTGATTTTTTGTGAAAAGATATTTAAATTCCAATATTTTCAGTTTTTATATTATTAATTCTACCTTTTTCTTCCATTCCAGAAACTTACCAGTGACAATGTGCAATTCTTGTGGAAATGGGATACAATAAATTTGAGACATATAGCAGCTGTTATTCTGATGGTGTCAAACTTTGGATGACCGAATGAGACACTAAGAGATGCGAATACTTCAGGATTTTTGTGTCAAATGATCAGAAATAGATTTTTCTTCAATAAAAAATACAAAAAACAATACTTATGACAGGTTTATTTTTTGATTGTCATGTCCTCCAAAAGTGCTATTTTATGTGAAAATTACCGCAACCTAGAAAATAAACATTCATACATACTGTATTAGGTGACTGCATACTTTTACCAGAATATAACTCACTTTTACCAATTTAGGTATGTTATCAGGATTTTAGACACTCTGGTGAACTATGGACCAGTTGCAATGTCATTTTCCAGTGGCAATGTAATAGGCCTACATATGGTCTCTATAAGGTGAAAAGTTGGTCCTAAACAAAACTCTGGTCAGGACCACTATTCCAGAAATATGCTAGTTATTGTATTTATCAGAACTAGATTATCATATACAAAATTTAATGAACATTTTGTACCCTTTCTAATAAATTAATATTACATCTGTAAAAGATGTTTGGAAATGGTGATAGGAAATCAACTACTCATTTATTTATAGTCCAAACTGTACATAATTCACATATACTTTTTATCAAAATTCAACAAAGTATATTTCACCTGCATAGCCAGCCTTAATTTTTACATCCTTATCATAGACCCATTTACATCCCCAATTCTGAGTACATTTCTGCCAAAGACCCCAGTGGTTTAGTACTTTCACTGCTCCGGCTATGTCCAACTCCATCCAGTATGATGTTGCCATAGCAATGACACCACATATAGATGCCACTAGGAATATTGCCATAGCAGTGACTGCAGGACATGATGCCATTTTGATATGTTAATTCTGTAAAAAGAAAAAAAGTGGAGTTAAAAACTCAGAGTCCTCCATGTAAATATTATTAGCAGTAATATCACCGCTCTACTTCTAATGCTCTAATAGTGTATAAGTTGTACTACTCAGACGAGAGACTGGACATTTTCGTCTTGCCTCAAATAGTTGTTTACCTGCTTTTTGCTCAGGTTTACTTGAGGCTGTGGCAAAGTATGCTTGATTTGATATCATTCATAGAAAAAGAAAAAAATGAAAAGAACTGAATTGAAAAGCGATCTATTTTCCTTTCTATGACCGCCATTTTTGTTTCAGACAATTTTCTAAAATTTCAAAGATTGTATCATTTAAAGCAATTTATTGGGGACATTTTCTGAAAAATTCAAAAGATTCTGTTCAGTGACATTTCCTAAGCGCCTACTTTTAGCTATTTTTCAGTCATATTTTCAGAGGGCTGAAAAAGTTATTTCATCATGTTTAGGGTCATTCTGACTATGTACATTGTGATCCTGGTCATATGATAAATAATATGTGCAACTAATTAAACTGACTGGAGGTCAAAACAGAACTCTGTTATCTTGTTTAAAAAATGTTTGCAATCCAGCATAGTTTTGTCACTTTCTATTTTGTCATTTCCTGTTAAGTACCACGGCACCTTAATAGGCACGTGCCGAATTTGCTGATGCTCGTGTGCTCTTGTCATTTGAAAGGGTTTTCCCTCGATTGCCACGATCAAACTTAATTGTGTTCAATTCCGACAGTTGATTGTTCTGTTGATTTTCTCAATATATCGGCAATAAGTATAGTCGGAGACATTAATAAACCTCAACCATCAAAAGTTGTCACAATGAGCTGAATTCTAAGTTTCATGTCTCAAACTCTCCCAGGCGGTAGAAAAATAATACCCGTTCACTCTTAGTAGCACAATAAATGAAAAAGCTTCATACCTGCAAATGATGGATAAATTCCAACCAAATCGAACGAATGTTTTCATGAATCGCAATGTTTGTGATCCAAGGAGGATTGACTCCCAAAATGCAACATCAGTTTACCCATGGGGTTTACCTTATTTACTCGTGACAGGTTTCAAAATGGTGGAACGGCATTTTGAAAGCTGGCACGTGTCATCTTACATTCTGGGAGCCAATCCTCCTTGCGGGGCCCCAAAATCACATTTGAAGAGTCGGCATTAACATGTGAATATCAGTTCAAATTTTTAAGTTCCTTTTTGTCATTATGGACACAAATTCCACTATATTTGTATGTTCCGGGATGGACAAAATAGAGTATTCAATTCACTGAGGTAAGAATTTATGACATATGTGACAGAATGTCTTTTTCATAGTGTTATTCATTATTTATGTTCACCAATCACCACTTTATACCCATAAATTGGTCTCAAGATATATTCTCAGGTACATGTATGTATGAGATATCATATAAGCAATAATAATGGGATATTACTGTTTGTTCAGGCCGTAGCCTATCTTTAAATTTAAAGGGACAAAGTGCGTAAATGAAGTCTCATTTTTGATCTTCATACATGTAGTATTTCCAATGGATTAATAAACACCCAATCTTTCATCTGACACCAAAAAAAGGTCAAACAGACCTCATCAGAGTTGACACTAGATCATGAAAAAATATTTTTGATCTATCAATTTATATATGTCAAGTTTTTAGCAATGCCATAGAAAGATGGCATTGTTGTTTGCATTAATTATCCATTCAGTTTTGACAGGATTTTCAAGCATACGCCATCTTTTAATCCAAAAGTTATTCAAAACATACACTTTGTGAAAAGTGGTAATTCACTTTTTTCAATCTCTGAACTTCAAATGCTGTTTTCTATGCGAGTAATTTTTTTTTCACTTCAGTATTATTCCAAATTAAAGTTTTTATCATATTTGATTGACTGTGTGAGTGACATGTCTCAAATAATATTTTGTCCTTTTTCCTTCAAAAATAGGCGCATTGCCTGTTTAATCTAAGCTTATGCCTAAACATAAATATAAACTTCGGAGTGTAGACTTGCGCATTGGCACAAGAATTATTGATAGGTAGATCTAGCGACAGCTTCGCTCTTAATTCCCAGATTACTTTTAAATTTTTTCCCAAATCACCATAAAATGCAGGAAATAAATCAAAATGTCCACAGTAGCATTCTTTCATGATTAGAATTATTTAACCCAAGAGACATATATCTGCTTTATATGGGCTTATCAGCCTTTTGCAGATTATTGACATAGACATACATGTAGACTTACTCCCGTCGAGAGCTACTTAGATTTTGAAAGTATATACTTTCAAAATCCAACATGGTAGCTCTCGACGTGAGTAAACATAGACATCCTGATTTTCATTTTCATTTTCCTTTTGAGAACTTCCTTGACATTTAGCCTATTTTAGATCTATTAGACTAATGATCATTGCATTGAAATAATATCAACTAAACAGTCTAGATCACTCTACATAGAACGTGCCTGATATAATGGGGTTTCTAATATTTAATATAAATCATTTAAAACATCGCATACTTACCTAACAGCTACAGTTCACTTTGAAATACTCAGTTTCAGTGTTGAAATGTCAAAGTCACAAGACCAATTGCTGAGAATGAGTATTTATTGACCTGTCACTCTGTGAGTTAGACATTTACATTTTGCTAAACATTTTGTGAAAAAATTTATATTTTTAATGGTATAATCCAGCATTTTGTAGTTTATTAGAGGAAAATATATGACACAACATACATACCGTAATGTATTGCATTGATTAAACAAGTCAAAAAATGCCCGACCCTCTTATCTGTTGATTAAGAAAGAGCGTTGCACTGAACGAACCTATATGCCAATTTGTTATTTGTTTAGTTGTTGGTTGGGTAACATGTTTATGACGTCACAAATGATGCGAAGAATCTTCAAACCAATCAGTGAAGTCTATGTTAATTGTTTGTTTAGTTGTTGATGCGGCAATACGTGTCTGACGTCACAGGTGATTGCATCATATTCCAGTCACGCCATTTTACGACATTGCATAATCTTAGCTGATTTTGGCTTCATTTCACTTTATTTGAAAGACTTTTAAAAATAAAATAATGAGTCAGTATTTTTTCTTATAAATATTAATATTTGAATTTGAGGTCAAAGTTCGAAAATTTGATCAACTGATTGAAATCACATTTTAAAGAGGTGAAGAAGTGAATAATTACAGGAGCAAACGTGATCAATGGTTCGGCAAAACTGCCCTAATTCACGTCACCATACTAGTCAATGGGCAAAAGGGCAAACGCCTGACTTTTTATCTCGAGTTATGGATTTATGTGGCCTCACTGGCCTATCTGAGGTTCTAAAGCTATGTCTAAGCTACATCTTGACACTAAACTCAATAGGGGCCAATCATCTACTTTTTGAAATAATTGGTCAATTGTGACACTACCCCCTCTCTCTGCAGACACAAATTTAAATTCACAAAAATGAAGGCAAAATTAATACGCCACTTGACTCGAAATTTTCCTTCGGATAACCCAAATAAACGCATTTTCAGAAGAAATGGCATGTTGTCATTGCAAAAAGATGACAACTGTGCCTACATACTCGCTTACTGACTCGTCATGATCACAATTGTGTTGGGACTACATTTATTTTTGTATACTACTTTTTTCTATTCAGCGGAAGTGACGTATTAGGGCATTTTGGCCTAATAGCCACATGGTTGGATGATTTCTGGCTTTAAATTGCGTTTTTCCAATTTACTAGAGTTTTTTAAGTAGTTTTGTGCAGTTTAAGAATATTCTGACAGCAATTATGAAAAATATGGCTACTTCCTTACCCCTGGGGTCATTTTTCCAAGAACCCAATGGTTTTCCTTTAAATTTGACTAGTTTTTCATTTACATCATGAAATCCACTGCCTGATGGTGACATTTTTCAGTATCGTGTCAAGAAATTGAGTATTTTATTGCATATTGCGATTTTTAGCCAAAATCACTGAACCATGAACCAGAAAATTGGACAAATTTGGCCCACTTTTTGGCAAAATCTTACTAAAATCATCACTTTTTCATACTTTATTCCATTCAACAACCTCCTGATTTGAAAAATGATGACAAATTTGATCAGTTTTGACTCTGGCCTAGAGAATTGGGACTTTTGAGATATTTTTAGCTCGAATGTAGTCATTCAGAGTGAACAAATACATCAAAAATTGACACTTAACTCACCAATTTCTGACTGCACCCCCGATATGTACCTTCTTTCTATAATGGAAACCATAAGATGGAAAATTCAATCTTTATTATGAATAGCAACTCGTTGGCTTCCCCATTTACGACAACAAATGACATTTAGGGGTCACTAAAGACAAAATTGTAGCCAAATATCGTCAAAATCAGTGGTTTTTGGGGTAAAAAGCGAAAATTGCTGATTCAGCAAAAACATTAAATTTGTTCATGAAAATTCCCCTTTTTGCCTCCGTCCAAAATATGTTTCACACTAATAAACTTCAATTCTGGGCGATTCTGAGTAGTTTTAAAAAATTTCGGTCACTTTCACATGTGACTAATAGGCAAAACTGCCCTAATTCACGTCACCATACTAGTCAATGGGCAAAAGGGCAAACGCCTGACTTTTTATCTCGAGTTATGGATTTATGTGGCCTCACTGGCCTATCTGAGGTTCTAAAGCTATGTCTAAGCTACATCTTGACACTAAACTCAATAGGGGCCAATCATCTACTTTTTGAAATAATTGGTCAATTGTGACACTACCCCCTCTCTCTGCAGACACAAATTTAAATTCACAAAAATGAAGGCAAAATTAATACGCCACTTGACTCGAAATTTTCCTTCGGATAACCCAAATAAACGCATTTTCAGAAGAAATGGCATGTTGTCATTGCAAAAAGATGACAACTGTGCCTACATACTCGCTTACTGACTCGTCATGATCACAATTGTGTTGGGACTACATTTATTTTTGTATACTACTTTTTTTCTATTCAGCGGAAGTGACGTATTAGGGCATTTTGGCCTTCGAGGTCTCCCGCAAAGTAGTCGCTACGCTCCTACTTCGCGCTGCCTTCGGCAGAGGAGACCTCGAAAAAAATATATCTTTTTTACAGAATGACAGGTGCTTGTGCTTAATTCTGATGACGTCAGTAAACTTCACGAATCTCGATGACGTTTTTCACAAATGGCTTCAGAAAAAATGAAAAAATATCTAAATGAATACAAATTTAGCCTTTTGTCGATAAAATAGGATTACAAATAACAAAATCTACATGCGTTTTTGTGTGGCATCAAAGAAGGTACGATTATGGTTTCACTGAATATCGTATCGTAATTTAAAATCGTTATAAACTCAATTGTTATGCAAAATTGCTTTGATCTCGATGTAAAATATTTATTTCAATTCTATCGAACTCGAGGCATCTAAGCAACGGAGACTAAGTCCCACCCCCTCCTTTTACTGTAAACTAACATACGGTAATACACAAGTCCATATAAACATGACATGGCTATGTCTCCATAAAATCTCTGCTGCTGTACATTCTTCTTTATCCGTTGCCATGATCGTGTACGTCACTTGGCACTGTAATGCTGGCTTTTGTCACATGGTACAGTATTTCCACTTTGTACTAATTATCACTTGATACTTGTCACTTATACTTGTTTTATATATTCATTGAAAGAGCGCATTAATTGACTGTTTTGGTAAAGCGTCAGTGTCTCTATTGTGATTGTTGTTTATAATCTATTAGTTGATAGTAAGAACTTTTGTAATTGGTCTACTATCTTCTTGTTAAGGTTTAGGTCGATGTTGTTATTCAGGCCTGTGATTGTTGGGGGGGGTGTATAGGGATATTGTATATCGTATAAGAGGGTGAAAATTTATTGTATATTGTATAACAGGGGGCAAATTTTATCGTATATGGTAAAAAAATATGGTATATGGTATAAGAGAAAATATATGGTATATTGTATCTCAAGGCACCAGAAGGTTCATTATGTATTTAAAAAAGAATTTGGGCCCTCGGAAGGCTAATTATGAAGAAATTGTGCCCTGAAAATCTCCATTGTGCTGACTTTTTACTGTCATCGTGTTGGAAAACATGAAAGAGTAGTCTCTCTAATTGGTTCCACATTCCATGTCAATCAATAAGTTTTGAGAAAATCACTCTCAAAGGTTTTGCCATTTTCATTCAAATTTTCACAGGAGGTGTTAAATACAGTGTCGAATAAGAATGCCAAATGTCATTGACTCTTCTCAACTTTGATGAAAAAAATGGTCACTATAGCTACTTGTGTTTCGGGGTATTTGGGATAAATCATTAAAATGTTTGAGTATAAAGGGTTCATACAGCGTATGTTTTAATTCAAGCATCATAAGATATTCTTATATTGCAAAAGGTGTTTATTTGGTCTTAAAACTAATCAAAGAATTGACCACGGAAGGTATCGCAACTGATTTCAAACTGTCATGTTAGATTTCGGCTATCGATTGGGGATTTGAACAGGTGCATGTGTTAGGTCAATGCATTAACCAAATCAAGCACTCATAGAGGTGACAAAATGATTTGGACTTTGAGACAGGGAAGGTGCAAACACCCCATAAACGTTTTTCTGAAATGTTGCCCTTTTCACATATGTTTTTTCAATGTTTGGTGCATCAATATGTTGCATTTGTAGACATAGTCAACCAATTTAAAGGAAATATGATTCATTTGGATAAAGTGGAAAACAATATTCCTTATGTTATTTCCACATAGGGAAAACTCATGTGATATATAAATGTTTTCAGCTTAATTTTAGTCACCCAAAAGTGATATCTTAAAAACCTCAGCATGAATCATATTGTCAAGATGTTAACCGTGTCTCAAAACACAACATGTTAATGCAACAAATATTGAAAAAACAGATGTTTGAAGGACTGGAAATCAGGACATTACAGAAAAACATGTTGATTGGGTGTTTGCACCCTCCCTGTCTTAAAGTCCAAATTATTTTATCATCTCTTTGGCTGCTTGTACTGGAGTTAATGATGGCCTAACACATGCAATTGTTAAAATCCTCAGAAAATAGCCAAAATCCAACATATGACTGAAATCTGTTGCAATACCGTCCATGGTCCTTTAAAAGAAGGTTATTTCGAGTTACATAGAGTAGTTTTCATTCTCATCAACACATCTTTGCCTTGAAATCATACGTGAAACAAGTGGTTTGACCTTTATGGAAATTTGCTTAATTTTGACACACTTTTGTTTGACTTATACTGTTTTTAAGGCTGCCTTATCTGAAACCCTGAAGCGTTTCTGTTTCAAATGATCAAACAATCAAAAATGCCAATGGTATAACGTCTCTTAAGACGAAATATTTAACCACTGTACTGTATTGTAAAATTGTTAAATGTAGGTTTACCATGTAACTGTACTGTAATTGTTTTTTGCAATTGCTTTAACATGCTTATTCTTTGAAATAAAAAAAAAGTCTCATCTTGCCTTTATTTCAAACTCTAGTCCAGAAATCCCCCGACTCTCTATGAAGGATTCCATTGATATTAAAATAAATTATGGGAAAGTAGGTCATAAGAAAGAGGTACAGTGAGTTCCATCCATTCCAATGATGCGATTTTTGTGCTAATTTTGAATATTCTTATGGCACTTTTACAGATACTGGCTTTAGCCAATTGCAGAGATGTCAAGTTAATGTTTTGGTCAAAGTAGATTGTGAAATCAATAAAGAGAAGTCAAGAATCTTATACCATAAATATGTTTTACATCAACTTGTTTACCTGAAAATAAAAAGAAGCCACAGAATTTCTGAACATGCGGATCTACCCGAATGTAATGTCTCAGTCATAATTTAATAAATGAAATCATTGTGGTAAATATGTGGAGCCTATGTGCCTTATAATATACTCCTCAAAAAAAGTTAAGGACCTCATTGGTTTACATGTTAACCCCCATATTTGATTAATGACTGTTTTCTAAGCGGGGAACAAAAGAAATCCCAATAAAGTAAATAGATCTGTATTTTGATTCTATTCCCTAAAAAGTCCGCAACATTTCAATGTTATATCTCCATTACATTCTGTCAGAATTTGATGTCAAAATTGATGAATTTCATGAAATGTAACAAAAATGGCAGATCCCATGTTAAACAAATGGGGAATGGTTGGGTTGCCATAAGTCATATGAGGAACGATCCATCCATCCGATTGCTCTCAAAATTGAGATTGTAAGAGATAATTAAATTTACTAAATTGTCTACTTGACAAAATATGATTTAATTGTCCAGGCTTTACAAAAGTTAATGGTTTCAAATTCAATAATTTTTTAATGAACCTCTTATTGAAATAACACAGGTGGTTCAGTGAGGTGGTCAAAATTACTTTAACGCTCCGTATCGCTAATTTTAACAACATAAGCGAGACATTTAGCATGTAAAATGTTAAATCATTCAATTTTCTACTTAGAAAGTATTTTTAATAAATGTTTTGCTGAATAGATATTCCAAAATCTGAGTTGCCCCTAAGCCACCATTCCCCATTTGTTTAACATGGGATCTGCCATTTTTGTTGCATTTCATGAAATTCATCAATTTTGACATCAAATTTTGACAGAATGTAATGGAGATATAACATTGGAACATTGCGGACTTTTTAGGGAATAGAATCAAAATACAGATTTATTTACTTTATTGGGATTTCTTTTGTTCCCCGCTTAGAAAACAGTCGTTAAACAAATATGGGGGTTAACATGTAAACCTATGAGGTCCTTAATACATTTACTGTAGTACATGGATTCGCGCCTAACATTTATTTCCTTATAAATATCAAATATTCGATCAACAGCAGTTTCAAAATTATCGTATATTGTATTTCACCTAAACTTTTGTAAAATATTGTATATGGTATAAGAGCTGTGAAAAATATTGTATATGGTGAAAAAATATTGTATATGGTATAAGAGAGCTGAAAAATATTGTATATGGATTTCCAAGACCCCCTATACACCCCCCCCATTGTTTGTAAGTCAATGGTTGTACATTTGCTTTTACATCATGATAGGGTACATATAAATGTAAACATACATGTATACAATGTCAGCGTGACAAAGTAAATTATCATGGCTTCATTATATTGTTTTCCTCCTTGTTTTTTTCAGTGATTTTATTCGAGAAGAAAGACTTGAAGAAGCTGAGAAATATGGCTGAAAATCAATCAAACTCAAGCACAGGCATGTCTTCTAATGTGACACACAAACGCAGGTGTCCTTGGGAAGCGGAAAGTTTGAATAATCCAGCTAAAATTCATGACAGCTCATCAGAGCACAGAAGGAGAGGAAACGCAAATGAATTAAATGTGACAAGTTCTAAACCCTGTATACATCTATACAAAGGCAAAATAGATGAATTCCATATTAACAATCTTCCAGAAAATCTATTGCTCTGTATATTCAAAAAGCTTCCATTATATGATCTGTTACATAGAATGGCACTCGTTTGTCAGTATTGGAATAAACTAAGCAAGGACCAAGATCTTTGGAGGAATATTGATCTGAGAACTCATATGAAAGTGAATGATGTTATTTTATTGAAACTATTATCGTATAGTGATAATGTGACATCACTTAATATAACAGATGTACGCTTAGTTACCACGATAGGATTCCAAGCTTCACTGAACCAATGCACCAGGTTAAAATGCCTTGTTGCCAACAGGTAAAGTAAATATGCAAAATTATAATTTCTTAATTGTGTGCTCAGAATGTGACACCTATTTTTCTTAACTCATCATAGGATTTTAACTCAGGAGACAGAATCATAACATCATGGATAGGCAGTCATGTTTCTTAGTACAAATACAGGCACTAAAAGTGTGTAAATGAACAACTGTTGAACATCATTAAATATGAAAATTGTCAAAAAATCAGACTATCCAAGTCTAAAGGAAAAATATTGGATATGCCAAATGACAATATTTATAAATACATAGGTAATGCGTTTGTTTTCCTTCTTGAGTACATATTGTGTATTGTGTAAGTTGCAATAACCAGGTATATATGACTTAGCATATCTGTATTTCATAAAAAAAAATTACGAATAAAGTAAAACAAACACAAATGGAACTGACCAATGGTATTTGGTCAAGCATGTGTTAATGTATTAAGTTTTTAACATGGGGGTTAGAACCGGTCAAAAAAGGGTACCTTATGGTTCATTTTATATCCTTTGATTTATTGATGTATTTGTGAATGTAGCAATTACTCATTATTCATCATGTATTCAGGTGTCAGCAATTGACAGAGCCAGCCTTCTCCAGTATCGGTCTCCACTGCCGCATGCTGACAAAACTATGCCTAGATAGCTGTTATGCTGTCACTGATGCTTCTCTTGAAAAGGTTAGGTCCTCATGAGAAATTGTTATGTTTAAAATCTAAAATACCGGGGGGGGGGGGGGCGTGCAATGAACAATAAAAAAAGTTATACTGCATTTGCTTTAAGGTTTTTTTGGTCGTTCATTGCTCTAGAATTTTTATACTCCCTAATTTTTTTAAAGATATGACAACATGTATAAGATGGTGAAGGAACATTCATTTGAATTTTGGTTTAGAATGATTTTGGAGGATTTGAAAAATTCACAAAAAATTTCACAAAAAGTTCAATTAATGTGTACTGACAGGCCTCTTCACTTCATTAAACTCTTGTTCCAGATATGTTCAAGGTGTACCAAGCTACAAGATTTACACCTCAGCCAGTGTATGAAAATAACGAGTAAAGGAGTGTCACACATTGCTACATCCTGCCCCAATCTCAGAACTCTAATTCTCAATCAATGCCAAAAGGTAAGCTTTGTAAAACTTGTATTTAAGTTGAGCAACATATGCACCTCAAACTTTGATCTTATAGCAATCCTCCCTTAGGCTGACTCTCATTATGTCACCACCAGAAGTAGTGACATATTGTTTAGTCTCTAATTTTGTGAATGGTGTTCAGTGGTCGGCAGTTGATGTTTGGCAGTTGGTGTCTAGCATCTGTAATAAATAGCAGTTGGTGACATTTTGTATGTTAATGCCTTGTTATTTTTGTGGTGACATATATTGCTATAGTCTCTAACTTTTTGGACGGTGTTCCGCAGTCGGCGGTTGGTGTTCAGCTTCTGTAAAAAATGGCAAGTTGTGACATTTTTCATGTTAATGCCTTGCTAAATTGATAAATTAACCTAACAATGACAAAAATTAAGAAACCATAATTGTATCAAACAGTTCACATTATTAAAGACAATTTTTGTACAAGTCTGCAATTTTTAATACATAGGTTAAAGACAATTGTATGGAGGATCTCATTAAAGGATGTCCATTGTTAGAACAGTTAAGCTGCATGAGCTGTGATCTCTCAGAGTCAGGCCTGATACACATTGCTAAGGTAAGTCTAGTGTATTTCTGTAAGATAGTGAATGAATAAACATAGGGAGCTCATGCATGTTGAATTCATGACCTCGTGGTTAAAACAACAGCACTTTAAGGACTGTATGTTCTACAATATGGTGGTGAACCCAGAAATTGAGATTACCCATTCTACTCAGAGATTACTTACTACACTCAGCCTCAGGGTTCAAATTTGGAGCTGCATGACTGCTTATAGCAATCAGTTTTCACTCTTGACTGAATGCCAATATGTTAAATTATAGCAATCAGTTTTCACTCTTGACTGAATGCCAATATGTTAAATTATAGCAATCAGTTTTCACCCTTAGTTCGGCTCAACCTACACAAAATTTCACAAGGAATTATGCGTGCAGTTCATAAAAAACAAGATTAGATATACACTGAGTTCCAAATGGCAACCAGAAATCAGAAAATCATTTGCAAAAATAGAATTTATAAACAATACATTTACCGCTTAATTGTAAAAATGTTTGTTTGCTAATTATACTAATGCTTCATGTACATTAGATATCAGAAATACGTTGATTATACTGTGAACAATGTGAAGTGTGAAAAATAGAATCATCCTTTAGAAAGCCCATACATGATCATGTGGATACTCTTGTAATGTACATGTAGGCAAAAGTAAGGTACATTTAGACCATAACAACTTATATTCTAATAAATGCCCCATGGCTAATCATGCATTTTGTGTTTTTCAGCTTAAACACCTTAAAATACTAGACCTGTCTTGTATATCCAAACTGACTCGAGATCCAGTTATGAGGATTGTTCAACACTGCCCTCTATTGACAGATCTGAATATTTCCTTATGTAGTACAATCGATGATGTATTTATGGAGCATGTTGCTAAATATGCAAAAAGTTTGAATCGATTAATTGTAGTGAGCTGTAGTATAACTGACAAAGGTTTGTAATTGTAATTGAATTTTTAATAGTTTAATTGTTTTAAATGTCATATTTGGAATCTCCAGACAGGTTGGAGTGAATGAAATTCAATCACATGAAAGATTAAAGGAGTAAAAAAAGTGTAGTAGAAAATCACAATTTCATCAGCTGCATTTCCCATCATAATATAGATTCTGTAAAAAGATGTATGGTAGTCTATGTACTCAGTTTTCAATCCAATGATGGAGAGCTTTCGATATAAGTTTTCAGCCAAACGCATACTGCAACTTTAACGTTTACATGACGTAAAAACCAGTGAGGAGGAAGGCTTCTTAAAGAAAGTACATTTCATTAGGAAAATGTTCCTCGCTTCCTAATCGATGGAATTGATTTGTGAAAGACCCAGCAATGGAAGAATTGATTTCTAAGTTGTAATCATATTTTCCAGAGTTCCTCTCCAGTACAAGTACAACTTTGCGTATACATATTCCAAATGAATTATATCGAAAGCTACTGTTCCATTTTTGTGAAATTTTTCGATTGTATAAACAGATGAATGTCAGTAATGTCAAGTCCTAGAATTAATCCCCAAACTAATATGAACGATGATGTTGAAAGAAATACAATATTTAAGATTATTCAATACAATATGACTAAAGTGATTCAGTATGACTACAAATTATTCAAAATACAAATGACAAAAATTGTTCAAGATGACTGAATATATTCAAAATGACTAAAACGTATTATTCAAAATTTATAAAATTGTACATCCAGGTCTGACATCAATGGCTACATATTATTCAAGTTATTCAAGATTACTATATACATTCAAAATGACTCCAATTTTACTATTTCCAGGACTAACAGCATTGGCGCAACATAGTAGGACAGTAGAGCACCTGGATGTAGGTTGGTGCTCAGGAATATCAGACAAGGGTGTAAAATATATCGCAAGGGAGAGCAAGACTTTACGCTATCTTGGACTAATGAGATGTGATAGTGTACAACATTCTTCTATGGAACAGCTTGTCATTGAGCACCCTCTTATACATTTTTCTACGATGATTCTTGATACCCAACGCCTGTTATCCCGGGCAAGGCGAGAAGGTATTCAATTTGATGATACCAGTTCTTGAAGTAACAATGATTTCAATTTACAAAATCTGTTATGCCAGTCGATGAAGTATCCACTATCCAGCTTGGTGATACCGGTGTGAAAGAAATTATGGTCCCCCTTCTTAATGGCCCTTATTGGCCCTGATTGTGTATAAGATGATAAGGGAAGGTCACCATATAAATCCATGGAGAGTAGGACCATAAATTGATGGGACCTCCTACCCTTTTACACCTGTTCTTTAACTAATGGTGTTTATCAGCTTTGCATGGCGTACCATGTTGAATAATTCACATCAACCAGTACCAGGGAGCAATGGCACTTTATAATCGTCTGTGGCCCTAGGCTGCATGGCCCAACCTCGATTGAATGGAAAAGATGCTGTCCCATTAAATGAAGAGAATATAATATGAACAGAACCTGTTGAAATATTAGTCTCAAGAAATAAAAACAAATGGAAAAGTAGTTTACATTTGATATACTATAAGTACAAGTATTTAACTCCTCAAAACACAAAATATAAAATCTTAGGACACATGACATACATTGTTCTGTTGTAGAGCCCAAAAACGTTCTAAAACTCTAGGCTAATGTCCTGTTTAAGAACCTCGTTTCTTGCTACTTGGAATCCATAGTACTAATACTAGCTATCAGTATTCTACTTGTTGAGATACTCGGAATCCATTGTACTAATACTATTCTATTTGTTGAGACACACGGAATCCATAGTATTGATACTCCCTATCAGTATTTTACTTGTTGAGACACAGTCAGTTTGAGTTTTTCTGAGATGATTTGGATTTCAGCAAGGGTATTGACTGAACATGGGTATGTTCAAAGAATGCGGGACATATCTCTATCGCCGAGGTCCGGGCGGGACAGACAACTGTATCCATCCCGACCCCGAACGACAAACATTTACTATTTGTAAGGTTTACATGATGTCATTAAAATTAAAAAAGAATCGCCCAATTATGAAGATGTATCCGAAGCAGAGTCTGCTTCAATATAAAAAGAAATAAATCCTCTCGAAACTGTCTTGATTTGCTGAATTAGTTTTTTAGGAAAGTAATTATGATCATCGAATTATTAGTACAATAACGTCATTTCTAAGGGCGATATAGTGAAATATTGGACCGAGGGCCAAAGGCCCAAGGTCCAATATTTCACTATATCGCTCGCAGAAATGACGTTATTAGTATTATTACCACCGTTAACGACCAAGACTGAAACAGCAAGAAAATCTTACGCATTGAACGATATCTAATTTCCCGGGGAAAATTGCCGGTCCAGAATATATTCTAGACCGGTCCATATGGACCACCACTATGACGTCACACATTTCTCAGGTCGATATAGTAAAATAAACGCCTTCTAAACTAGCACTAAAACCCCTAGAACTGGCCCGGCAAGGTGGTAATAATATTGTATATCAGTGTAGGATCTAATAAACATTTTACGGGTTTTCTATGGCCGACTAGCGACCGACTCAAACTGCAATTTGTCAATCCTTGGCTAGACCCATTGTGATCAGGCCCGTAGCCAGGGGAGTTCGATGGGTTCGAGCGAACAACATTCTTTCAAAATCATCACCTGAGCCCTTTTTTCTGGCTACGAGCCTGGTGATATAACAGTTGATAATATCTATACACTGGGAAAACATGGCAATGGATATAGGATCGGAGCATTGATTTGAACAGTTTTCGGCTTTAGGAAATTTCATGATGTCACACCTTTGGAGTTTTTTGGAGAAATACACAATTTTGATTGGTTGAAAAAATCGTGCCCATCTTGCTATACCTTTTTATAATGCATGGATTTCAAAAATATTTTTCCAGGGAAAGTATCATTACATTTTACCCGGAGAAGCTATGAGAATAAAGCACACGAAAAGATATTTATTTTTGGACCTAGGATTTTTATTTTCTTTGGATTTAAAATGACTCTGTTTTAATGTATAGATCGCATTGGATTCGAATTAATATTTCCTAAGTCATGTCTAGAAATTACAAGTAACATAAATATACGTTGAATGCAGGAAAATGAATACATATTTATTAAATTTACGTTAAAATATTCCATTCATCAAATTCCATTTTCTTTGTACAACTTTTGCTTATTCATAGCACATTGAAGCCAATGGAGTAAATTCGACATCGTTCATCGCTGAAGCTAAATGTGGTTCCAACTCCCCAGTCTTCATGATCATTTTTACTGGATAGTCTCCATATTGCAGCGTTTGAGAATCCCTTGCGGTTGGAACTGCTAGCTGTTGCACACTTTGTGTAAGGGACTGGCGTTGGCTCAGTTGGCTGGTATATTCCTACTACATCACCAACTTCTACCTGGAAATTAATGGCAAAATGATTGTCATAAGGTTCTTCAAGGGGGTTTGACACTGCTACTTCGGGAGAAATAACACCATTGTTTGGAATAATAAAACTGAAATTCAATTTCTTCATATCAACATATTTATACTCGTATATTATTATATCAGTAGCTCTACAATCAAGAAAAGTTGCAACAGTGGTTAAAATGAATGAATTTTGATCTTGAGATAAAACATCCGTGCGTCGATAGGTTCAGGTAATATGCTTATAATCATTTTGATTTCGATATCAATTTCTACTATTTTTATCACACCATCGGTGGGATATAGTCGTCATACTGGTCGTGGTCGTGGTCGTGATCGTGGTCGTGATCGTGATCGTGGTCGTGATCGTCCCGCTTTTTGTCATCGCCGTTTAAGGAAAACTGCTCATCAGATTTTCTCCAAATTCGCAGAGATGATAGAGCATATGAAGTACTAGAGCTGATTAACTTTTGGGTGGCCATCTTGTTTTCTGGCGGCCATTTTGAAGGTTTTTCGAAAAATCTTGTCATCGCCATTTCAGGAAAACCGCTCATTGGATTTCCTTCAAATTTACACAAATGATAGAGGGTATCAAGTACTAGAGCTGATTAACTTTTGGGCGGCCATCTTGTTTTCTAGCAGTCATTTTGAAGATTTTTCGAAAAATCTTGTCATCGCCATTTCAGAAAATCCGCTCATCGGATTTCCTTCAAATTTACACAAATGATAGAGGATATCAAGTACTAGAGCTGATTAACTTTTGGGCGGCCATCTTGTTTTCTTGCAGCCATTTTGAAGATTTTCGAAAAATCTTGTCATCGCCATTTCAGAAAATCCGCTCATCGGATTTCCTTCAAATTTACACACATGATAGAGGATATCAAGTACTAGAGCTGATTAACTTTTGGGCGGCCATCTTGTTTTCTGGTGGCCATTTTGAAGGTTTTTCGAAAAATCTTTTCATCGCCATTTCAGGAAAACCGCTCATCGGATTTCCTTCAAAGGAGCACGTAGGTTATCGCAAACAATTTCAAACGATTCTAACTTGAAGTATGAATATTTTCTGATCATGAACATGGGAGTATCTTTTAGATCCATTCATTATCTTCAAGAAAAGTATATATATTGATAATTTAGTTGATCAGAACTAAGTGATATTGAAGGGGCAATGGACCAATCAAGGTACTTTTTCAAAAATGTTGACCTAATTTTAACCAAAAATGCAACCTTTTATTATATTGTTGAATGCATAATTACAATGTGCTTTGAGACATGTTCGATCTCCTAAAAGGAAAAGTTGATTGCTCCAGGGACTTTAAAGATACTGAATTTGGATGACCAAAATGAACTGAAACCAATGGATAGCATGAGATTTTTCAATGGAGAAATAACATGGGGAACACTTATCTTAAAGCAATTTAGTTTTTCTTTCAAGAACTAGTTGATACATCAAAATAGAGAATAGTAATGCATTAAACATTGTAAAAAATGATTGCATTTTTGGTGAAAATGGGGTCAACATCTTTGAAAAAGTGTGTTGATGAGTTGATTGCTAGTTAAATATCTCCGAGTTTGTTTGACTTTATTATTACTGTATATAATTTTCCTTGAGATAATGAATTGATCTAAAAGATAAACCTGTCTTCATTGTCAGAAAATAGTCATAATCCAAGATATAACCTTCTGAAATTGTTTACGATAACCTACGTGCTCCTTTACACAAATGATAGAGGATATCAAGTACTACAGCTGATTAACTTTTGGGCGGCCATCTTGTTTTCTTGTTCTTGAATTCTGTAAACATAATAGGAGAACAGTTTTCCTGGTTCATAGTGTCTGCCTATTTGATGGTGTGATCTCGTTCACGTCCTGTGCCTTGTTTTATTTGTTGATGATTAATTTTTACAATTAAAATATTCGTGAATGGTGTGTACGAAATACAGGACATTACAACAAAATATTTTACTCATTTTAGACACATGATACTCACATTACTGAGGAATGTATAAGGAGTATCTACGATTTAATAATACAGTACAAATATTTGCCTCTTACAACAACTTTTTGCAATTTGCCTCACATTTTTACATTTCCCTAAACGTTTTACAAGGTAAAGATTAAAAGGTGGATTGGATCGAGTGGATTGGATTCATGTAAAAGGTGGATTGGATCAAGATTCTTCAAAATATGGATTTTCCTTAAAAAATTTATATTGATCTCCCATCAGACGATTAATGCTCTCCTCACTTCCACAATGTCAAATAATAGATGTTATATCATTTTGCTTGGGTAGGCTAGAAACATGAGAAAGGTGACCTGATACACAATATTATTCATTCCAAGGGTAATTTTAGACATTTCACAAATCATAAGGCAGACTTTTGAAGTCCAAGATCCATATCATCTGTTTTCAATTCAAATAGAACATGGCAGAAATGTCTGGGGAACACCCACACGTCAACATGACAGCTTTTATCTACAGATCTATGTTTATTATGTCTTACTAATGTTGATTTACAAGGGAGAGCAGATAGATACTTTAGAACCTATCAACTAATTGAAATGTCCATGTATTTGTCATTGCTTTGTCAATTCCTTAAAGGGACTCAGGTAATCACAAAATACTTTAGGACGGAGGAAATTGCTTAGAGGGAAATCAACTAAAAAATCCATATTTTGAAGATTCCCGATCCAATCCACCTTTTACATGAATCCAATCCACTCGATCCAATCCATCTTTTAATCTCTACCTTTTACAAATCCTAACAACTACGCTCCAAACACATGAAAAACATGTTTGCTTAGTATACTTACGTTAATTCTGGAACTCAAAGCGATATCAAACGTGTTGATTCTATGTTGCTTCACATTAACATAGTTTTCTCCTATGAGCGTGAACTGTCCAGTTGAGCCAGTTGGTCTCCAGACTTGGAAATAAACCTCACCCCCAGCATCAGAATACACCGACCACTGAGATATTACGCCAGCCTTTGTAATACGCAAGTTATCACTGTCTTCGATTATGATAGTTTTGTCACCATCACGCTCCACACGAAACTCAAGTTGGTTAGTGAACTTTGTGCTTTGAGTAATTTCTGTAATATATTAGTATCACTAGCAATTACATTTATACATATTAATCTTATTCGGTTTTTTGGATAAATAGTGAGAATCGCCACCTTTTCCAAAGATGGTTTCACATTTTTTTTAGAAAATGTTTGAATCATATTACAGGGTGACACAAAAAATGCCACCCACTAATTTTGAAATATCTTTCTCGATAATTAAGGAATCTTCATGATTTTTATGTGTGGAAAGAGTGTTCAATGGAGACAAGATTGGAATGCTTGCGTAGCATCAACAACTTTGAAATAAAGAGACATCTTATACTCTGTGGAGGCATGTTTTGACACCGTTTAGAACACATAGTTTAGAAAATCTGTGTTTCTTAAAATTTAAACCTCACCCCCAGCATCAGAATACACCGACCACTATGAATCTACTTGTTGAGACTCGATCAACTTGTGTTCTTTGAGAAAATGAGGATTTCAGCAAGGGTGCATTGACTTTACATGGGGTTTACTATTGACTTACATGTAGCATCGGGATACCATCATGTATGTCAACATGGTAATAGACACAAAATCCTCATTTTCTCAGAAAAACTCAAGTTGATCTATTGGTGGTGTAAAGTATATAAGAAAGTCGAATGTTGATTCCTTTCCAACATTCTTTCGGATGATCAAAAAAGCACACTTAGAATTAAGTATTTTTCACTAGATATAATAGTGATAACTTTGCAACTGTAAAATAGGCAAGATGAGGTTAATTCAAAGAGGATCTAATTCCAGTACTTTAGTTATATATCATTTTCATAGTTTTAAGTTAAAACATGATATGAATATATTTTTGCCATAATAATCTCATGAGGTAGTTTCCTGGCTATGCCCATGGCGGTTCTACACCGCCCGGTCTTTGTCATTTACAATTGCAGGTTTCTTACCACAAAATGGAATATCGCACCAATCCTTTCGTACATTCGGATCATCTGTATAACACCATAGGCCGTCGACTCCGGTAGGATTTCTATATACGTACATGAGTCGAGATATATTAGAAGTATACAGTATGTATGTAAGAACATTATCTGTATGAGTCTTTGGTGTATTGCCTGATAGTACATATATACAGTCTTATATAAATGACTAACATAAATGTGCATTTGGAATGAAATTATTTCATTTAAATTTCTAAAAACTACATTTCATTAAGTTGACCATGTTTCGAAAAACATATTGTTTTAAACGATCCCAAATAATATGCATGTTTTCTTGGCATGATGGAAATGATCAGAGACGAATTGCTTTAAAATATCCAGACTTGCCAACCTAAAATGAAAAATTTTCAGGAGATTTAAAAAAAATTGCGGTACTTTTACGGGAGTTTTTTTCAAAATCCGGTAGTTTTTTGAAAAAAGCGGGAGTTTTTACGGGAGATTTTTGAAAAAAAACGGGAATTTTTACGGGAGACTTAAAAAAAACGGGAGTTTTTGCGGTAATTTTGGAAAAAACGGGAGTTTTTATGGGAGATTTTGAAAAAAACGGGAGTTTTTACGGGAGATTTTTAAAAAAAGGTATTTTTCGCGGTAAATTTTAAAAAACGTGACTTTTTTACGGTAGATTTCAGAAAAACGGGAGTTTTTGCGGTAGGTTCTGAAAAAAGGGGAGTTTTTACGGTAGGATTTGAAAAAACGGGAGTTTTTGCGGTAGATTTTTATAAAAAACGGGAGTTTTTACGGTAGATTTCTGAAAAAGCGGGATTTACGGTAGATTTTGAAAAAACGGGAGTTTTTACGGTAGATTTTGAAAAAACGGGAGTTTTTACGGTAGATTTTGAAAAAACGGGAGTTTTTACGGTAGATTTCTGAAAAACTGGAGTTTTTACTAAGTAAAATGTATATGTGGCGTTCACTATATGCTAAGGGCAATCTGCGTGAGGTTCCATTTTTAGGTTCGGTTTTTCGCGCATGAGCATTAAATCCAGCGATTTAATTGGTTGAAATTATTATGACGCATGCGCAGTTAATAAATTAATTAGAACTTATAATCTATGATAGATGTCACTTACGTTCATTATTTCACAGCAGTCCCTACCCATAATGTGCCTTATATTGCGGGAATATTTTGTTTAGCGCCATATAAAAACAAAATGTATTCTCCCGACAGAAGTATGACAGAATATGAACTGGCCCCCGTTTGTGGACATTTGGTGTGCAAACTCATACCGAACTGATCGCAGAAAAGCAATTTGAATCATGGGAATGAAGTACTTTAAAGTTATTTATGAAAGTATCGATAGTGAACCATGGGAGCCAATCCTTCTTGGATTAAAGAAAGAAGCGTGCCTGCAATAATCAAGGTCATGAATTTGTCAAATTCCTTTTAAATACGGTAGATTTCGACAGCAAAAAACGGAGATTTTACGGAAGTTATACCAAGAATACGGGAGATTTTACGGGAGTTATACCAGAAAACGGGAGATTTTACGGGAGTTATACCAAAAATACGGGAGATTTTACGGCCATATTTTTAAAAAAAATTACGGGAGATTTTAATAGAAATACGGTACGGGAGTTTACGGGAGTTTTTACGGGAGAAAACGGTACGGGAGTTTGGTATTTTTTACGGAAAAACAAAAAATTTACGGGAGATTTCCGTAAAAAAACGGGAGGTTGGCAAGTCTGATATCACAGGACAATATACTATAAGTTATCGAATAATTTGAAGTACAATACAGGATACATTCTGCTCGAGTAATTCCGTATTGGAACGAGACAAAGTCGAGTGCCGATACAGAATATCGAGACAGAATATATCCTGTACTGCACTTCAAATCATTCAATAACGTTTTTATCGTGTGATCCTCTGTATTGCTACTGAGATTGTCCCCTCCGTACCAATATTTTCTGTATTGCGACAGAGATGATCAATGGGTACAATCTCAGTAGCAATACAGATTGGTACAGCACAAAAACTGACCAATCAAAGTGCTATAAATATTGACATGTTTTTGTTTGTCATTTTGTCAATTTGAAATGTGAGTACAATGAAATAAGGCAAATCAAAACTGCATGTACCTGCAAAAGTTGCTTGCATCTGCCAGTGTTTCATCCGGGAATTTAGCTGGGTCAGTCCTGGTGTGTGTGTGGGGCGTCTGCGCATCCCAGCGTTGACACTTAATGCCATCTTTAGTCTCAGACACTGTACCCATATACTGGATACCTTTTATGTCTGTTTTGCAATCTAGAATCGAAATTGTATTTAGGTCAAAAATGAGTTTGAAGTCGGTCCTTGCATCTGGCGTTATCAGGTACCACATACAATGATTTTATTTTATATGAATATCTTAAATATTGTGTTTGTCAACCACTGATCACTACAGGAAAAAAGCAATCAAAAGTAATAGTAAGTATAAATATTTGAAGCCATGATATCGAAAACCAGACCAATATTTTCCTAACTATAGATTCTAATTTTATTTTCTAAAAAGAACCTCAAAATTCAAGGTTGCAATTCATCAATGAATTTCCATTTAAAATCAATTTTAAGATCTTTACTAACCTGTGCCGCTCATGCAACCACATGTATATGCACAGTATTTTCCAGCAAATTGTGGATATAGCTTGCAGAAAGTTGGGGTGTGGTCAAATATGGCTTTGCAGTCTTCTAACTGGTCGATGCATGGTGGTTCAACATTGGGAAGTACACCTGAATACAGTTATTTCATTGAATATGTCTTTGACATGGTTACAAATCACAATCATTTATAGCTACATTCAAGGACAGTCGAGCAGCGTGTGTATATTTAGAAATATGTAAGCACTAGTGTCAAAGGGAAAAAAAGGGTAGGGTGCTTCCTCTGGTGTGTCTGAGCGTTAACATCTGCAGCCTCTAGTCAGATCGACTAACAAAACAATCTTTTTGGGGTTGTCGAGTTGGCCGAGAGGGCTTGAGCGCCAGCACGTTTAGGCTAGGCGATTGGGGCCGTAACCACGAGGTTGCGAGTTCGAGACGCGTGTGCTCCTTGCGTTTATTCATTTATAGTATAGTAAGTTAAAGATGACTTTAATTTATAGTATAGTAAGTTAAAGATGACTTACTCCAATTTATGCAGATATTTGAGAACTGTCAAATGCTAAATCATTTAGGTTCATAACGGTCTCTTGACTAGGTTGGAGGGGGGGGGGTGCTACTTTAAATGCGTTGAAAGTATAAAATCAGAAATGAGTCCACACACACTGGGGTAAGAGTGCAAAGGAAGTAATTTTGTTCTAGACTGTCCATAAGGATGGCCGATTGATAAACTCTGTAGTATTTTGGTATCTGGTGACGTTTATAGGAGTAAACGGATGGGGCGCCATCGCATCTTCCGGAATCTCTGGTTACATACTTGTAATAAGTTTCCACCAATATTTCAATCTTTCAAGAACATATCATACCTTTGCAGATGAACTGTTTCTCATAGGTGCACTGTTTGTCTTCCCATTCCCAGTCCTCGCTCAACTGAATCACATGCATTTCAATGAAAAACAGTAACACATGATGCAATTTAGATTGACTAATGTTTTGGAATGTGATATTTATTTAGCATGTAAAATTTGACTCTTTCCCCAGTAATCGACAGCTATACAAGTATAATAAAAATATAAACGCCGAAAACAGTGCTGCAGAATACTAAATGTAAACTCCCCTCCATAAGTTTGGCGACCTTTTTCCCCCATTGAACTACGTGTTAAAGCCTCTTTACCTTTGAATTTTTATTTACTTAACCTGCGATGAAAATACTTATACTATTGATGGAAACGTAATTTCACTTTAATTCCAATACCTCCAAATTTTCTCAATTTTTTTCTTCAATTACAGTAGGTCGAAAATTGATGATGAATTTGATGAATTTTTGAAAATCGACATTCCCATGTTAACCAATGGGAAATGGTAGGTTTGCCGCAAGTCATATGACAGAATATCCATCCATCCGAGTCCTTGCAAAAAATACGAGTTAGGCAGGTAATTGAATTTGCTAACTTTATTTAACAAAAAATTGATATGTTTCTTCAGGTTCAACAAAGTTATAGGGCTTTAAAGTCAAAATTGTTTGTCAAAAAGCCTCTCCCATTGAAATAACACAGGAGGCGAAAAATTATTTTCAAAAATGACTTTGAAGCGCTGTAACTTTAATATTCATCAAATAAACTAAACACTTAGTGTTCAAAAAAGTTAGATAATTCAATTTTCTATATGAAAATATTTTTTGCTGAATCTTTTACTGAAAAGATATCCTGATTTCTGATTTGCCCCGAACCCTCCATTTCCCATTGGATTACATGGGAATGACGATTTTCAAAAATTAATCAAATTTATCATCAATTTTCGACCTATTGTAATTGAGGAAAAAATTGAGAAAATTTGGAGGTATTGGAAATAAAGTCAAGTTACGTTTCCATCAATATTATAAGTTATTTCAACGCCGGTTAAGTAAATAAAAATTCAAACGTAAAGAGGCTTTAACACGTAGTTCAATGGAGAAAAAAGGTTGCCAAACTTATGGAGGGGAGTGTATATATGCTTAACATCTCCCGTTTCAGTTTTGGCCAAAATAAGTACCCACTTGAATTCTTGTACAGTTCTGATTATTCTCGCCATTGGGCTCGCCATGTTCCCAGTTCTCATAAGGTATGGTGCTGCCATCTATCCATTCGAACATGCGCTCTTCATTGATATCATTAAATCCGATCCAAAATGTCCCAGTAATCGAACTACAAGGGCAAGATTTTTAGAACGCAGTTTTAGATAAAGGTTTGGGTACGTATCATAGGGTATGATCATGATGATTGTAAATAATTCGTAAAATTCACTGCGCTAGTTGTCATATGTTACAGTAATAGATATCATTCAAATAGAAAAGGAAGAGCAGTAGATGTCATTTGAAAATAAAATTAACTGCACTACATGTCATTTGGAAATAAAAGTAACTGCACTATAGATGTCATTTGAAAATAAAATTAACTGCACTACATGTCATTTGGAAATAAAAGTAACTGCAAGTCGTTTGAAAATAAAATTAACTGCACTACATGTCATTTGGAAATAAAAGTAACTGCACTATAGATGTCATTTGAAAATAAAATTAACTGCACTACATGTCATTTGGAAATAAAAGTAACTGCAAGTCGTTTGAAAATAAAATTAACTGCACTACATGTCATTTGGAAATAAAAGTAACTGCACTATAGATGTCATTTGAAAATAAAATTAACTGCACTACATGTCATTTGGAAATAAAAGTAACTGCAAGTCGTTTGAAAATAAAATTAACTGCACTACATGTCATTTGAAAATAAAAGTAACAGCACTACATGTCATTTGAAAATAAAAGTAACTGCACTACATGTCATTTGAAAATAAAAGTAACTGCACTATAGATGTCATTTGAAAATAAAAGTAACAACACTACATGTCATTTGAAAATAAAAGTAACTGCACTATAGATGTCATTTGAAAATAGGAAAGTAATTCCACAAGATGTTATTTGAAAATGTAAGTAATTGTGCTAGATATCATATGTAAATAAAAGTAAATGTACTTTGTGCCAAATGAAGAGAAATTCCGTTGCTAAATATATTATATGTCTTAATTGATTAATAGATATAAAAATCAGAGAACAAGATCGTTGTAATGCGATATACACCATTTGAAAGCTCACCTGCTCACTGCTAAGTTATAGATGAAGTCATCTTCACCTTCAGTGAGAATACTAGTCATGTGCGCACCTAAATTGACACAGTAATCTTCTCCCGCTTGCCAGTCCATGTTAATGTCCACGCCAAGGTAGCAATAACCCTCATATTCAGACCACTCAGAATCACACCCTACACCTTTTATGAATAATAACAAAATTGCTTGCTGTTATACTGAATATTCAAAAATTATTCTTTATGAAAAGTTATTGGAAAATGAAAATCAACAGAGGTCTTGCTTCAGGACCCTGGACCCTCTCCCCTACTTTACACCAAGTGTGTTTTGTTCGAGAAGTAGATAAGGGAGGGGGGTCCACAGTCTTGAAGCAAGACCAATCAACAGATGCAGAAATAAACGGAATAACTTCTAACGTGTAAACACAATTGAGAAATAAAACCATTATTTTAATTAACTCACCATTTCCAATAGGTTTCTTACAAATTATTTCTTTCTGATCAGTACAGAATGAATCCTTCCAGTATCTGTTATCAACATTACTTGACACACAGTCTTGTGAGTTACTGTTCATTAAACTATTTCCCCATCGTTGGTATCTTGCCGGGCTGCCATCCAACCACCTCCAACTCGGATACGTTACTATGCTAAGATCGTCATATTGTCTGTAGCCAATCCATAAATCATCGGCGCCACTGACAGAATTTGAATTTTGAATATTAATTATTATTTCGACAGTATTCATGTCATATTTTAATGGTAGGTCTGACATGTTCTACCACATTAGACATATATCAAAAAATATACATAAGGAATTTAGAAGTATTTCATGTTTGAAATTCTTCGCCCAAAGGATAATCTCCAAAACCGGACAAGAAAACGTAACATTATTTAATTGTAGATCTCATTTTAGATACGTCTTTAGATGCTTGTTTGTTAATGTACATACTTAGTCTCGGATAGAAGTTGTTTAATGAAGTCTTGTTCATCTTGACTGTTGATGCTAGTAAGATGTGTCCCCTGTGTTCTACATTCGGCTTCAGCGTCATCAAAACTCAGCTCTTCGTCTACAAAAGCCTTGTAACAATGGCCGTTATATTTGGTCCAGCCCTGGCTACATACTAAAAAAAGATACACCAGCATTTCCCGCAAGTGTCCAGATTTCATTTTGTTGCATGTCTAGTGGCTATTGTTTTGTGCTTCTTCAATAAACATTGATTGGAATGAACTACTAAAAACCATGGGCTTTCGAGAGAAGTGTATGCAACTTCCCATATTGCCTTGGGTTCAAATTTGGAGAAAAAATGCCTCCTGTACACATTCCAATGATTTAAAGAAATAACACAAAAATAAAAACATGATAATCTGCATACATGTTGATAATTTGATATAAAATGGAATTCATCATAATTATATGGCAATCATTAAAGCATTCTCCCACAAATTATAAATGTTATTGGAATGTGTTCTACCGACAATGCAACATTCATTTTGATAGCTCTTTTCATTATAGGTCTTTTTGTATACTTTTAAATGAGATAACATGTTTTATGCTCTAAGAATATTCAAAATTGATTTTTCTTCAAGTTAATACTAAAACATCTACATTTATCTAAAACTCTTTGAAATATTATCAAAAAAGAGAAGCATGGCACTGCTCATTCTGAAGTTCTCATGTTTATAACATAGAGTTGCGTACCCCTCTCTTGAAAGCCCATGTAAAACATATGCTATTATGATCCATCTCGCGTCTTCGTGCTAGGCCTAGTGTATCATATACTTTTGATCGTTCTGGTTTCTAGGCACTCAAGGTAAGGTAAATATATATTGTTGGCAATTATAATGATCCTTATTAGTATCATATAATATTGCATAATGTATAACATAGCCATTATGTTATGTAATTGTTACAAATAGGGTTATACATGTATTTGAGAAATGTTAATCCAAACAACTTTACCTCCGCATACGATGTGTCGACCACTCCAGCTTCCATCTGTCAAAGCCATCCTCTCTTCATAGCCAATAAGTTCAACCCCATTCTGAGAACATGTGATTGAGATGATGTCACCATCTGTATATGGGGGAGTCGCTCCAGACTTTGTCCCATATGGGTCAACATATGGATCGACTATGCTCGGCGCTTTTTAAGATAAACATAGTATACAGTATTTAATCCGAGTAAGCAAATTAATCATGAGATTCGATTAAATCATTTGTTTTTATCATATTTTGTTATTACAAGGATGTAGCCAGGATTCAAATTGGCAAGGTAGATTATTATCTACAATTTTCAAAAAAACATCGGAAATAATATTTATAGGTAAGAATTTGGTGATGACTAGACACATTCGTGCACCATTTCGTCATACATCTCGTCATTTTCAGAGCTTTTCACGTATATATTAATCAAATATACCTTTGGAAATACTCGGTTCATTCAGGTTGCAGTATTTTCTGCAGCCCCGTTTTGCATCTTTTGTACGACAATAAAAAGTATTATTGGATGCTAGCTCTGAACAATCGTCATTAATATCATCAATCACCTCTGAAAAGTAAAACAATCATCATTTGTATCATAAAGGATGCTACTGTGAAATACTATCAAGCGTTTTATTGCATTGTTACTGATTTTGATATGGTCAATATATGACGTATTCTCTCATTTTCCTCACGTTCTAGTTCCTCATGTTATAGTTAATAGGATTTACTTCGATAGTTATGATTTCTAGCATTATATTTCATACGATTTACTTAGATAGTTGTGGTTTCTACAGACATGTTCTTTCTAGTATTATAGTACAATTTACTATAGTTGTGATTTTTAGTATTATTGTTAACAGAATTTACTCACCTAGTTGTAGATTAAAAATTATATAAACTCATCCAGTTGTTTTACATTGTTATACTTAAAAGAACTCACCCAATTGGGGAACATCGCAAAATCCTTGGCGACAGTACTGATCAATATAACACCATGGCCGATAAAGTCCATTTGGGTTGCGGCAATGGTTATGGTCACCCAGACCCTTCGCGGCATATCTAGATTTTAAGAAATTGAAATATATGATCTATCAATCAATTTCAGTAGTATCAAATTCTTGCAGTATTGGATTAAATAACATGGTTTACTTACTCAAGTTTAAATGGATTGACATTGCAGTGTTGCACATCCAACCAGTTCATACATGGCATGTAGTCATGTGTCACAGACACAGGACCCCTATAGGATTGCCCCAAACTTGATGCCGTGTAAAATGGGTCAATATCAGAATCTAAATATAATCAAACACATTATTAAGCAAGGCATGAACATGCAAAATGTCACCAAAACAATATGTCACCACTTTTTGGTGAAAAAAAACAGAATATATTGAGTATTTGTATTTATTTAGCCAAGATCCTCAACAACAGTTTTATCTACTTTTACATTTACCTGTATTATACGAAATGGTTGCTTTAAAACCTCCAGATACATCCATGCTATCTGAGCTAAACGTTATCCACATCATGTGGTCCTCGGCCAGCCACGATTTACGAATATTGGAGCCACACAATCTAAAACAAGAGAAAAGTGTAAGGTAAGCCAGTAATATTTTTAGAAAAGGGTTTGACCATAAACAGCGCAATGGAAAATACAATACTGCATTACTGCTGTCAACGATGACATCGTTTCAAACACATTTAATGGAAACTCATTTGAACTAGAAATATGAAACTGTTTTAAATAATTCAAAGTGAATCGCTAAAAACACATTTAATGTAAACTCATATAAGTAGTAAAAATGTAAAATTGTTTCAAAGTACATAATGCTTACTTGATTCCATTCTGCCCAATCATACTTTGTCTTATTTCAACATAATCCTTACATGTATGTTCCTTTTCAACTAAACTTCCATCAATTTCAAATGTATTAAAGTGAAGGTTGACAAATGCTCCTTCTGGGGCCTGAAAAGTATTAAGGTAACAGTAGTATACAAGGCATTAACATGACAAAATGTCAGCACCTAGTTGCTCATAATAATACGAGTTCAATCTTAAGTCATATTTGAACTTCTGAGAACTTGTAGATGTTTTTGAAAAAATAGTCAATTTGAGGCAAGTTGAAAAATACCTTTTTGACCCTTTTTACCATTTCTTACAAAATTCCAAAATTCTGATAGAAAATCTGGAGCAAAGACTAGCATCATGCCCACACTTGAGAAGTAATATTTTAAATGATACCAACTTTGCTGGTAACAGTAAAGTATGTGACACAAAAGCTCTTTTTCATTCTAAAACAATGCAATGAGACTGTAAATACAAATACTAGTAACCACGTTCCTTGAAAAAGGTTGACCATACAGGGTTGACAAATGTATCAGATGCTGGCACAGTTTTGCCGGAAGTTTGCAAGAAGTAACTTTTGGCAATGCAGTATGTTAGAGTAACCTAGTAGGTGTAAGAAAATATAAGGTGATGGCCTTTAAAGTGGTAAAAACAATTTTCACGGCCGAATTGGACTTCAATTCCTGCGATTTCAGGGGGTACTATAAGACTATTTCATGACATAAAGGATATAGTTGCTATTGTTCTGCTTTCTACAGCACACATTACTAGTCCAAAGATGAATGTTATCCTAAAGTTATAGGCCGATATCTGTATTAGTCTCAGAAATATTGCAATTAATAGGAAAAAAATATGCAATTTTAGTCATTTTTAAGTCTCACGTATCTTATATTTGTAGCTTCCAGCAAAAGATGGCAGCTTAAATAGCTCAAAATTGTTTTCTAAAAACTAATTCAAGCTTTGTTTGATATTGTAATACAATTATAATAATGATAATGTACTATTTATGATTTCTAATATGACTTTATAGTACCCTACCCCTGGAAAGTGGGCGTGGTCAATGTTATCATTTTGCAGCATACAATTAAAAACTTGTATTGATAGAAAGCAAATCAATGCATATAAAACATCTTCACTTGTTACTTGACAATGTAATTCATTTATTATTAAAATATAGGACTCTACATATTTTATATATACAATTTCAATTTTGTACAATGTATCATAATGAAATCTAATAGGCTGTTTCAATTTACAAACTTTTTCTCGGATCACCCTTACCTTTTGACAAAATGATCTACTATATGACCAATAGCCACAAAAAATAGCAGAACTGATCAACGTTTAACCCCCCCCCCTACCCCTATTTTTGTTTTGTATAGGGTCCGCCACAATTCAACAAGTCCATTTTCAGTGCTTACTATCACATGGAATATAAGTCACAATGTTTCCACAATATCTGGGCAATGAGATACCGCATTAAGAATATGTATGCCCAGATTCAAGATCATGGTGTAAATGCTTGCCGATCTATCGGCTTTCAAAAATGAGGAAAGCTGTCTTTGAGTGCCGTTTCAACTAATTTTGAATTAAAACTGCTACTTATGAATTTTTTTCTCAACAACTGTGATTTGGTTAGAGTCCAAACACAGGATATCAAGACATAGTGCTACCAAATTCTGGTATTGAAAATTTCAGAGCTCTAGATCAAGTATTCATATCTGCATGGACTCTTAAAAAGACCCAAAAGACACAAAATGCAGTCAGATATCGCGAAAAAATGTGACAAAATGCACTATTCAGAACAATTTATCTCTTAAATTTTACTTTTATTTACCATAATTTCTGATTCTGCCTCTAGTTAGTAATACCAATAATACATATGAGTAGACTTAAGGTCATAGTAAGTGTAGTTACAGATTTATTAGCATCTAAAAATGGGAGAAGCAGTGTAGCAAGTGCAATTTTCACCTATAATTCATAATATTAAACTGCAGCTTTCAGGATTTTCTTCTCTAAAACAAGAATTCCGTGAGACCCCAAAAGACAGGATTCCATATCACTGTACCACCAAATATATATGAGAGTAGTTTCAGGAGGTTATATCAAATAATCATTGAACCATTGACACCTAAAAATATGCAAAATACAGTCAGAAATGGTGAAATTGTGATTGTGAAAAAATGTATGTTTTCTTAACAATTTTTTAAATAAACTGTATTTTATTTAGAACTGAAACTTGAAGTGCCTCCTAGGAGTTACATCTAGTTATTATTTATTAAGTGACTTCAGCATCCGGATTGATATAATATAGGAATATCCTATGGTTTAGAAAAAATATCATTTATATCCATGAGTGGATATTGATATTTTCATGAGTGAGCGCAGCGAGTGAGTGAAGATATTTGTATCCATGAGTGGATATAATTGATATTTTTGAAAAAAAAAATATCCCATGGGAAATCATCATCAGCGAAAAAATGTGAAAAATATAATTCGAGAAAAAATTTGAAAAAATAATTGAAAAAAAATTGTGAAAAAATGTTGAAATTGTTTTTAAATATTTTTGAAAATAATTAAAAAATGTAAAAAGAATTTTTTTTTGAAAAAATTCAAAACCATGGAATATCACTTTTCAAACCACCGAATATCACTTTTTAAGACTTGATATTCGATAGTTTAAAAGTGATATTCGATGGTTTGTGAATTTTTTGCTAAAATATTATAACTTGATCCACATATCAAATATATCTTCATGTGATATTCGATCTATATCCTTGCAACCATAGGATAATCACTGATATTCTTAAGACCAAAAAACCTATAAAGAATGTTATTATTGAATACTGAGAATACATTGTTTTTACATTACGGAGCTTTATTTCTACCTGAAAGTATTTTGGAACATATCTCTTGCTTAAATATTTTATGCAATGTTACTTTCAAAAACTTTCTTAGAACAATTAGTCCATCCTATTCTTTCACATGTTATTCTCCATTTCGTTTTTAAAAATTGTGGGAGCTTTAAACTCTAGAAGAGCTTAATTACCAATTATACCATGCACCCTCTTTGCCCTCCGTCGCATTTTTCTTAGAATGGCCAGGCATATTTCAAATTGAAGAGAAGTCAGTTAAAGTGATATATAGCTGTATATAACGACGTATCTTTCACTTGATACTGTGATGTCAAGCTTAAGCATTCAAACAGTGTATTTTGTCCCAAGATACAATAAAGTACTGATTTCATTTATTTATCAATCCAGATGCCTTGGAATTAAAGTAAACACTTGGTATATATTACCAATATTATTTTTACCTATTATTGGTGGTACAATGACCAGGTTTCCTTTAATGTCTTTGGTCTTACTGTGCAGTTTGTAAAAAGAAAATTCAGAAAGTTGCAGTCTTAGATGAAAAACTGGTGAAAATCATACTTGCTACAGCTTTTCCCATTTTCAGAAGCCAATAGATCTGTACTTCCACTTACTATGACGTTAAGTCTTCTCATATGTATTATTGGTGGTACTAACTGGAGGCAGAATCAGAAATTATGTCAAATAAAAGTATTTTATGTTTGGGGTCTAAAAAAGTCACAGATGTTGAGAAAAATATTCATTAAGCAGCAGTTTCAGTTCAAAGTTAGTTAAAACTGCACTCACGACAGCTTTCTCTATTTTTGAACGCCGATAGATCGGTAAGTATTAGTATTAGGACCTTGAAACTGCTCATATTAAGTAGTCTTTGTTGCAAAGGTAATTTGGAAACACTGTGACTTACATTTCATACGTTAGTGAACACTGAAAATGAACCAGCTTATTAGATATCATCATGATACATTGTACAAAATTGAAAACGTATTTATAAAATATGTAGAGTCCTATATTTTAGTAATGAATGAATTACAATGTCAAGTAACAAGTGAAAATGTTAAAAATGCATTGATTTGCTTTCTATCAATATAAGTTTTTAATTGTATGCTGCAAAATGATAACATTGACCACGCCCACTTTCCAGGGGTAGGGTACTATAAAGTCATATTAAAAATCATAAATAGTACATTATCATTATTATAATTGTATTACAATATCAAACAAAGCTTGAATTAGTTTTTAGAAAACAATTTTGAGCTATTTAAGCTGCCATCTTTTGCTGGAAGCTACAAATATAAGATACGTGAGACTTAAAAATGACTAAAATTGCATATTTTTTTCCTATTAATTGCAATATTTCTGAGACTAATACAGATATCGGCCTATAACTTTAGGATAACATTCATCTTTGGACTAGTAATGTGTGCTGTAGAAAGCAGAACAATAGCAACTATATCCTTTATGTTATGAAATAGTCTTATAGTACCCCCTGAAATCGCAGGAATTGAAGTCCAATTCGGCCGTGAAAATTGTTTTTACCACTTTAAAGGCCATCACCTTATATTTTCTTACACCTACTAGGTTACTCTAACATACTGCATTGCCAAAAGTTACTTCTTGCAAACTTCCGGCAAAACTGTGCCAGCATCTGATACAAAAATCAGATAATGTAATCTTTAGATTTCAGTATCAAAATACCAATATATCGAGCTTCATTTAATGGTTTTTCATTTAAAATTAAACTCATACCTTTATGAACCAGTTGCATTCCTGATTAGTTTTATATTCGCCGGGAAAATTGGGAGTTGTTATAATTTCACTCGGGTTAGAAGAGTCCAGTGTTATCATATGATTACAACCTGTAGTAAAGACAACAAATGGAAATGTGTCATTTGTGTACTTTTACGTATGCATTACTTCAAAAGTCATTACTAATTTATCAATTGTCAATATCTCTATGATATCGAACCTCAGTCCGGCCTAGGATATCGTTAGCCACTACTACGAGTATAATATCAAGTGTGATTACTATCAAATTAATAAGATTGGAGTCTAGTTATGAAGCTATCCTACTTGTCCATGCATACTTCTATTTTAAAATATCACGTGTTGTCATCATGATAAACCATGACATCTCAGTTCTTCTCAGCCCTTGTTTCAGGTGAAACAGAAAGATGCTATATGAGTATCAGAATGCGTGTTGTCATCTTTTATTAAAATCTTATGAAGTTACCAATTGATTACCATATGTTATTGGTGTGTAGTAGCATAATTGAAATGCTGATCTTCCCCACCAATACGGGTCATATGGTGCCATGCCATCCTCAGCCTGCTCATTTGGTTCATCCTTCTCATCAAATGACAGCCAGTCAGATGCTACATTCATTCCTAAGAATAATTTAGTTTTATTTATGTCTAATTTTATTTATGTCACATTTGCCCAACGGTGACTCTAGATGCTCTAAAATCGAGAAAGAACTACGGCGACCGTAAACAATTTAGGGCTGCTTTACCATCGCCGACCATAACCCTGTGAAACTAGTTTGTACATAGAGTCACCTTTAAATGTAGAATTTCTTAATAAAATCGTTAAATCCTCAATCTACTCATTTTGTCCGTTTTACGGGCTTTTCGTATTATACCCTTGATCGCTTGGCATTTATTATACATTGTACATACCCTTGATTGCTTGACATTTGCTCTCCTTCTTAAAAAGGTAAATCGGAGACCTATTTGGTAAAACAATTGGCCAATCTTCTCGCGAGTCAAAAGGATCTTCCCGACAGCAGAATTTGTATTTTGTAATCTAAATAAAAAACATGCCTAATTATTTTAACAATTTCTACGAGAAAGTCATATCCTGTTTCTCTTGGGTTAGCCTGAGATGAGGTAAACAAGAAATACATAATAAATATAAAATATGGAGAATATCTGTTTCATATTACATATAATATAATATATAATAGGATTTTATTTGTACTAATGCCCCTAAAAAATAAAGCGTCATTCTTGATTTGATATACGTAATTATCTACTTAGATATAGCATTTAGATGGCCCTTTGTTCGATTGAATGGAGACTAATTACCAATATTAGCATTTTCCGATTTTATGATTTTCAATATTTGCAGATTTTTGAAAATTGTAAATTACAAAAGCTTAGTTAGTGTTACCGTAACTAAACAAATGAATAGAAAAGGCTTTGATAACCAATGATCCATGGCTCCTTGATGTTCGAAAGATATAGACTCCCATATCTCCAATTTTTAAAGAAAAATTGTAAACTAAACAGATAAATTATAGAACAATTTTAACATTGATAAAAATACTTACTGATGACTTATGATGTGCTCTAATAGTCAACAAAACGTTTCATATTATTGATCTTTTTTATGTAACCAAAATGCATAAAAATCCCTAAAATTAATTCTGCACTAACTCCTAGCCCTTTGAAAATGTTACATATCAAACTCTCAACTATGATTTGAAATCTTGTTTGACAAAATTGTTGGTCTTGTTTTTTGGGTCACATGGACATCATGAGAATGTACTTGAAGAATATTCACTGGGGATCAACTGGAAACGAAGACATGATGTCCTCGTTTCAACATGGCTGGAAATATAATGTCAACAATAAAAAAAATACCGAGTTATATGTTCCATCAGGTAGGACGCCACCATATGCGTTGTTATTGTCAATGTCATCGTCGGCAATTGTTTTGGAGCCCTCCGTGAATCCTGCAATTATCAACAATAGTGTCATTTTTAATTACATTACACTCGTCACTCAATAATGTTCGGAGATACATCTTTACCAAGATTCAAGAAGACTGATTCAAAAGAAATGAAATATCAATACATTTGATCTTACTTCGGTGTCACCTGTACACAGGGTGTCAGTACACAGGGTGTCAAATGATTTCTGCCCCCCACACACAACCAAAAATCAAAATAAATGGTACCAAGTGTGAAATATCATTGGAAAAGTTCGTGGCATATATCTAATATGTGTCAATCAATGTCACAAATTGCTACATTGTATTAATAGAGGGGATCTAGAAACATGGCAATTTGTCAGGATTTTAAGAATCAGGCATTAAAAAGTCAAATAAGCTCAATATGACAATATAACTTTATGACATATCGCTGAGGTCATATCGTTCTCAATTTGACACTAATTATTAAGGACATCATGAAAATATAGGTAAATTTTATCCGAATTACTTGAGAGTTAACTTTGGATGATCTTTCCGATGGTTTATCATAATCACACTAGGTACCACCAATTAAGGTTTTAGCTGTAACAGGGGACGGCACTTATTTGATACCTTGTATATTTGTTTCATATTTCTACGCTATTTTTGGGATAGGGGATGCTTGTAGTTCTTTAAACTTAAATAGCAGTATCCGATATTTCCTTAACATTAGACAAGATGTTTGAGATTCCCTCGTTAAAACCCAAAATCAAAACCTCTAACAGCACCATCAGTGGCAATTGAAAGGAAAACAAACCCCAATATCATAAACTAGATTCATACCAGATGGACATGAACTTTTCTTGAAGATACAATACGAGCCTGCGGGCCAATCGTAACTGCCAGAGGAGTCTGTTTTCATACAGAACTGATCTTTAATCCAATCCTTTGTTGAGTCAAAGCTTCCATTGGCGGCATGAATTTCGTACCCCTCACTATCCATCCAATGCCATCCCTCTCCATAGTGTAATCTCCACCCATCAGAAAAAGTATAACCATCTGGGCACCCGTCTTTAGTTTTTAAAAGTCCGAACTGACCCGTTGGCCAATCTATAGGGGCCGCCGATCCTGTGTTCATAGTATCAAATGAATTAAATACTAACGCTTGTAATACCAATTATATAAGAATTGTTTATTAACTGCATGCTGCAATTATTTCTAAGATAAACTATGTTAATGAAAATGTAGTGTAGTTGAATTAATATAAAATATCATCATACGTTCCACCTTTTGATTTTGTTTATTCTTTGGCTTTTAGATAGCATATTGCATTGATTGCGTATCTAACGCAACGTGTCTGTCTATTAGATACATACCTGGATCATCAAACTCCTCACACGTAGCGCCTGCCAGGCCAGGTACACAAATACACTTGCAAGAATCGTCTACCCAACCAAGGTAACCACCATTCGCACAACCCGTTGCCTTCTGGGCCGCAGAACAACCGTCTTTAAACAATAAACTCATAAGAACGAGAAAACATAAATATTTAAAACAGGATCACTGCCCCGGAGTCTTTTCTTCCAAGACAACAACATAATATCAGATACAGCATTTACTTTGTTTATATGATAAGCTTGCAATAAGCCTGTTTTGAGGATTTAAAACTTCCGCGACGAAAAATAATTGTTGAAAAAATGTAAAAGAATGGCACGTTTCATACAGGGTGTTCCAAAAGTAACAGGACTGGTGCTGGTATTTTGTTAAATATGCACCAATTGTTTTCATCAAAGTTTGCATTATAGTGATGGTGTAGTAGTGTAATAGTGGTGAGACATTTAGACATTTGAAAGTAACAAAATATATTACGTAAACTTCAAAAATGTCTAAAACAATCAGTTATAAGCATATTCAAATACTGTACTTCCACTTAATTTGGCGGATTACCTGTTTTGAACATTTGGCGGCTACGTACTTAATCTTGCGGACTTGCAATAGTTATAAAGGATTGGTATAGATATGGTAACTTTTCGAACTCGCATTTCTCGGTGTTTTAGCTTTAATTTTTTGAATACTTTTCGTATAATCAAAAGAACTTTCTTTTGTATAACTATAATATTGAGAGATCTAAGAAAATGTTGTATATGCTATTTTGTTATATAGAATATATATAAATAATTTTCGCATTAAATTGTTTTCAATCAATCAATATTATAGCATCAAGAACCTTGCTTTTTACACGAGAAAAACATTGTTGAATTCAGTTCACCATATCGATACCAATCCTTTGGGGGATTTGCAATATTATTTGTATTGAAAAACCTGGCGAACTTCAAACGATGCACTTATTAGCCCAAATTATATCCTTGATGCTATCCGTTGACTTTCTTTTGACTAGTTAATTGGCATCGGTTCTTTTCAAGTATTTCGGAATGGACATATTGTCGTTATTGTACAAAAGTGACGAATCTGAACTAATTTTGAAAGAAAATATTTTCAACCGGAAAATGTGGTAAATTTCGCGCAGTACTAATACCCGGGAATTGCTTCAAATTAAAACAGCCGCCAAAATTCAGTAGAAGTACAGTAGTTAAAATTTAATGCGTCATTTAATAATAATTTTCTGAAAATATCTTAAATGTGATATTTTATTTGCGTTATATAATATGATCATTTTTACGGTAAATTACTTTAAATCGCATACCATCACATTCATAGGCCTTAGTTAGATCTTCAAGGTCATAGAACCCATAATGTTCCCTTTTGGACCACCATAAATACTGCCATTGTCTGTCCAAGGCCTCCATAGTCTGGCGATCATTCTTGGATGCATACTAGAATATCATATTTATATAATTTATTGACCCTTGCGTATTTTACATGAAAATGTATTCAAAATTATCATTTTTATTTTCCAAGAGCCACAAGCTGTCCGTTGAAAAAATTCATTTCTAATGTTTGAAAGACCATTGGCTAAAACAAATTTGGATCGACGAGTTCAGATAAAAAGTAACAATTGTACAGTTTATGCAAGATTCAAACTCTCGAAATGAAAATAAATATGAAAGTTGAGTCTTACATATCTACTATAATGCATTCGTGAGCTTATGTCATGTTCGTGAAAACTATCAGTGTTATCCTTAACTTTGAACTCAGATTTCTTTTCTTCATCTGTAACGTCAAACAATATAATATCATGCATACGACTGTATAAATAGTTGTCAAAGTAAAATGATTAAACTATCAAATTAGTATGATTTTATTAATCATTTTTTAAATTCAAGTTCATATATTATTGAATTAAATATTTAATGTTATACAATGAAAATTCAACAAGGTTAATCAATTTAACAAATGTGTTGAATTATTGAATAACAGACCAACTCAAGCAATACAGATGTGGAAGAATTAATATTTCGCAAAAATATTGAACAAAGGAGTGCATACCATCAACATTTGTTAACTGGTATTGGATTCTTTGATCATAGTCAGGTCGCCTTTGTTCATGAGACATTCCAAACAGGTGTCCGAATTCATGAAGAGCCAAACTAATCGCATGGTCCTGAAAATAAAGATGATCGTCATTTCATTATCGACGATTGCATACAAAGCACTTATCTTTTCAAGAATGCAATATTTCACAGATATTATATTGTTTGATTCGCGGTAACGGGAACTGATACCATTGTCTCTATGGAAAGAGATATCTACATTGTGCACATACTTACTTTTTGTGATGTGGGATAAATATCTTGACCACCCTCTGTAAGGCGTCCGACATAAGACCAACAACAGCTGCAATGATGTACAAGGTGTTCGTTCAAATGAACTTAGTATTACACTATCAACGTGGAAAACATCAAAAGGTTAAAACATTAAAAGAGTATTGAAATTGACAACCGGTGTAAAAGAAATTATGGTCCCCTGGGGATCATGGTCCCCTTTCCTTATGGCCCTTACTGGCCCTGACTGTGTATAAATAATAAGGAAAATAATTGTAATTAGGTCACCATATAAATCAATAGAGAGTAGGACCAAAATTTGATAGGACCACCAACCCTTTTACAATTAGGAAACATTGTTCGAAGAATCATTTTATCGTATGATGAAATGAATCCCTCTGATTGGTCAGTTCTTGCGCTGTACCAATCTGTATTACTACTGAGATTATTGTTCCCGTTGATCATCTCCGTCGCAATACAGAAAATATTGGTACGGAGGGGACGATCTCAGTAGCAATACAGAGGATCACACGATAAAAACGTTATTGAATGGTTTGAAGTGCAATACTGGATATATTCTGTCTCGATATTCTGTCTTGGCACTCGTCTTCGTCTCGTTCCAATTCGGAATTTCTCGAGCAGAATATAACCTGTATTGCACTTCAAATCATTCAATAACTTATAGTATAATGACCCTCCATAGAAAAATTCAATACAGAAATCACAACACAATCTAAAAATCACAAACCTATGGTACATTTCAATATTGATCTGCACTTATTGTTTTATAATCTGTTTTATTCCATTACATCACAGCTAAATAGTTACTAAGATAAGTGACCAATTGCTAAAAAAGCTAGCATAATAGGTTCACTTTATATTAAAAAGAACATCCGCACTATGAGTAATGTGTCCCGTGGTCTTTCGATTTTGGATTGTTATAATGGCTTCTAAATGGTGGCAGAGGGGGTACGATCATAGTTTGGGGGTATTCAGGTTTGGTGTTTCTTATATCTGATTGTACTCTCAAAGATGTTTCATTCTATTGCTAGAATCGCGACCGTAAACGGACAAAATAAATGTAGGGGAGGGGCGATTTCCGTTAGAAAATTCAACAAATTTGCTTTTTTGTGCAAATTTTTCACGAGAGAGTTTAAATTGCCAAAATGAATAGGCATGTACGGCATGGTGAAATCTGTAAGTATTCTAGGATTTTTTGAACTGATACGCAGTGAAATCTATTTAAAAAGGTGCACCGTCACCATTGTTTAAAAGTCAATTTAAATGTATGTATGTCGTTGCTATTTATTTCATGAGTTACGAATCATTATGAGTTAGCTATCTCATAGGATAATCTCCAAATCAATACATATTATTTTGATTATTTTTTACATTTATCATAACATACGTTTAGTGATGATAACGTCATCTATTTAATATTAAATATAATTTACAGGTCGTATAGGCATCTATTCCTTAACTTATGGCACTTTGCGCCTTTTTAAAAAGATCTCACACCTTATAGAAGGATATCAGTTCAAAAATAGAAGACCTTAGAACATATTCCATATGTTTTGCATCTATTCACTAATAACGATTTATAAGTAAACTTTTTCATGTATACATATTTTAAGTCACGTCAATGCGTGTCAAATGTCAATCGATCCACTTCAAGGTTAAAGTAGCAAAATTGTCAAAGGATAGAGGGAGCCTTTATAGCATTCCGTTTCAAATGATGTAAGGCTATAATATAGGCCAACGTGGTTAAAACTTTATATCAGTATATGGTGCCTTTAAACTTCAGATCGCAAAGCTGCCATTATGACAGGTTTAACATCGAAGAATTTTGAATACTGACCATTTGCTTCCTAACGTTAAATGGTGTAAAGTTTGCGCAAGATTCAAGGATTAGATTGTAGTCAGTATGAACAGATGGGATATAGTCAATGAATCGTATACAGGAGTGTTAGTGTACATACCCTTTCCAACCTTGAATAATCAAAGTTTGCCCAGATTAATGAGGTAGATTGTATTCAATATGAACAGTTGGGATGTAGTCAATGAATCGTATACATGAGTGCTCGTATATACATACCTTTTTCCTTCCTTGAATAATGTTAAGTTTCCCCAGATGAATGAGGTAGATTGTATTTAGTATGAACAGTTGGGGTGTAGTCAATGAATCGTCTACATGATTGCTCGTGTACATACCTACTTCCTTCTTTGAATAATGTAAAGTTTCATGAGGTAGATTGTATTCAGTATGAACAGTTGGGGTGTAGTCAATGAATCGTATACAGGAGTGCTAGCTCCTGTATCAGGCCCGTAAGACACTTTTCTCCAAGGGGGGTGCGGTTTTTAGCTTACTAAAGGGAATATAAAATTGTCATTTTTTTGCCGCGTAAATCAAATCGCGTAAGACAGAGGGGGGGGGGGGTCAGTTACTCCCTATATTGATTTGGAATTAACAAATGCAACTTCCAAATGTTCCAATTGTTTTGTGGGGGGTGTGAGGAGTGGTCCACTCCCCTAGAAAATTTTACAGTTTTGAGATGCTATTTGGTGCTTTCTGGGCACCTTCAAAGTGTAAGTTTCTAAGTAGTACGCCACCACAACGGGAATAAGAGTTGAGTGAATAAAAAACCTAGCAATCAGGGGGGTCTGGGGGTTCTCCCCCAGGAAAATTTTGAAATTTGGTTGTATTTTGAGCGAATTTGCAACCATCTGGTACGCCTGTGCGTTATGAGTCAATAAGAAAAATGTGAATTTTTTCAAATTCTTTTGGGGGTGTCAAAGAGGATGAGAGGGTGAAGTTGGGTGGGGTGCCAGTAGGGGAGCAAGGGGTTGTCCCCCAGAAACATTGACCATATCAAGGTGCTATTTGATGATGTCTGGGCACTTAAAAAATGTCTGAGACAATACATGAAATTCAGAATATTTTCTTTTGTTTTGTGGGGGATGTGAGGGGTGGCTAACTCTCCTAGAAAATTTTACAATTTAAAGATGATATTTGGTGCTTCTGGGCACTTTTAAAGTGTATTAGTCAATAAAAACATTGAAAAACAATCACAATTTTTTTCAAATTTTGGGGGTGTCAAAGGGGGGAGGGGTAGACAGAGGGGGAGGTGGTGCCAGAGGGGGAGCAAGTGTTTGTCTCCCATATCAAAATTTACAATATCAAGGTGCTATTCGATGAAGTTTGGGCACTTTTAAAGTGTCTGTGCCTAAAAGTGCCTATTTCCCAAGAAAATTTTACAATTTTAAGGTGCTATTTGGTGCTTTCTGGGCACTTTCAAAGGGTATGAGTCAATAAAATTTTTTTGAAAAATCTCAATTTGTTTTTTTTTGGGGGGGAGGTGTTAAGGGAGGGGGGCTGCCAGAGGGGGAGGTGGAGTGGGGATGCCAGAGGGCGAGTAAGTGTTAGTCTTCCAGAATCATTAACTTTATCAAGGAGCTATTTGATGATGTCTGGGCAATTTAAAAGTGTCTGAGACAATACATAAAACAAATTCAGAACTTTTCCATTGTTTTGTTTGGGGTGTGAGGGGTGGCCCACTTCCCTAGAAATTTTACAATTTTACGACGCTATTTGGTCCTTTCTGGGCACTTTCAAAGTGTATGAGTCTATGAGAATTTAAGAAAATCACAATTTTTTTTTGGGGGGGGGTCAAGTCAAGGGGGGGGGTTGACAGAGGTGGGGGTATGCAAGTGCAAGATGCAAGAGGGGGAGTAAGTCCCCCAGAAAAACTTACTATATCAAGGAGCTATTTGATGATATCTGGGCACTTTAAAAGTGTCTGAGACAAAACTCTAAAATAAAAGAACTTTTCCATTGTTTTGTGGGTGGTGTGAGGGGTGGCCAATACCCCTAGAAAATTTTACAATTTTAGATGCTATTTGGTGCTTTCTGGGTACTTTCAAAGTGTATCAGTCAATGAAAAAAAAATACAAAAAAAATATTTTTCAAAAAAAACCGCACCCCCCCCCCCCCATCTAACGGCCCTGTGTATATACCTTTTTCCCTCCATATGTAATGTAACGTTTGCCCATGATTCATAAGGTAGATTGTATTCAGTATGAACAGTTGGCCTGGGGTGTAGTCAATGAATCATGCTTAACAGTCAAGTCGAGTAACTAAGTCAACATTCGAAAATAAAAATCTCAAAAATCGTACATCTTTGATTTCCAAAATAATTTGTGAGGTGGTTATTAAGATGATAATACACATTTTAACGTATTAATTTTGAGTACATCTCGAATCCATTCTCAACAAAGCGTTCTCGAAATAAGTATTCGAAATATTTGAGTTCGGAATGATAAAAGTACGTTAAGATATACCGCTCCTTAACAAACTCCTTTTGGAACAAGATATAGAATCAATGCATATTTTTCTTATTTACTCCCTGACACATGCAAACGAATGTTACATAAGTAAATATCTCAGTTTTGAATAATTTTGTAAACGTTGTTCTCTACGGGTGCCATTTTTATAATTGAAAAACAAAATTGAACATTTTGCATTTCTAAATTGATAAGTTTCTTGGAACACAACTTAACCGTTAACGATTTAAGTCATTAATAATATTCCCCGTAGTGATCTCATGCTAAATAGACAGTAACTAGGTCATTGTGTTGTGTTCAACCTTGTTTTCTGACTTTTAAACATGAGTCGACAATTAATGTAGGAAATTTCAATTCCAAATGTAAGCGTGTCAACTCCTGTTTTTGCACAAAATTTAGCCTTTTATAATGATAGATCGCCAAAATCTGCACGTACCTCTCAATGAGGCGACGTGTTTTTAAATTTATAGATGCTGAGCTATAAACTCAAACAAAAATTCAAACCACCCGCTTTTATTTTGATTACACAAGACGAAATTTCCACTCCCGGGGAGCACTGTGGTAATACTTTGAAGGACGATTCTTGAAAAATCGTTCGAATTTTCACAAAAGGTTTCACGCAATTTTATTGCTTTGTTTAAGCCTCGACTAATATCATACTCAAATCCGATACCATAATTATAAAAAATTAAAATGAAATATTAAACTCACCAGGTTATATGATAAACCGTTTAGAGAATTGATGATTCGAGTTAACTGTGGATATTTATATAAATGTAAGTTGGCATGTATTCGACACTTAATGTACACACATGATGTATGCATCAACGTGTGACTTAAATATCAATTCGTGACTATCATATTTGGCTTTCAAAAATTAAGTTGGAAGTTACAGTGGTTGGAGATTAACGAAAACGTCAATCACATCCAAATATCCGAACGACGTCAAGTATTAACAAATACACTTTTCGTGCATCTCGAACAAGGCAAGGTTCTGTGATCCAGCAATGTGCATTCCGAAAGAAAAAATTCACAAATATCAACAAATTTCATTGAGTTGGATATTACATTCGAAATCACAACTTTCGAAATATTTGTTTTAACCAAGAATTGTAAGAACTTAAAACATGTTGTTAGTTTTTCAAACCGCATATCCTCATTTACGTTCTTTGATAAGGATGAATTCATTTGAAAACATGGATTTTCTTGATTATTCTTCAAAACTACCCTTGAAATATAAGTATGTGGGGTATTACAGTGTAAATTGACACGCATTTGTTTTCAATATTTGAAAACAGAAAGTTAATTCTGTATGTAAACAAGAAGAAATACATTTATGGTTGATTCATAATGAAAAATGACAAATAACATACATCTTTTGAAGTAGGGGTATACAGTGACACAGTGGAAATTCAGAAAAGGCCATATCCCCAATATTGCTTCACCAATATGTAACAGTGTAATGACCCGAGGGCGCCCCAGGGGAATGACTAACTAACGAGCATAGTGTAACAAGCCAGATAAAGAAATTGAAAGAAAGTGTGCTAAATGCAATGCCCTGTGTGTGAATCGAACCTAGGACCCTTGAATCCAAAGACTGATGCTCTACCGATTGAGCTATAAAGGCTTAAGCAACTTGCTATCAAGGGTCGTTACAACAGAACATCAAAATTATCATTTACACGTTTGCTGGTAGGTTTATTTAAAATTAATTAAAAAGAGGTTTACTTCTATTGTGGCACCATTCTTAGTTAATATTGATGAACATACGAATATCGAATGTTGACTAAGTTACTTGACTTGACCGTTAAGAGTGCTCGTGTACATACCCTTTTCTTCCTTAAATAATGTAAAGTTTGCCCAAGATTAATGAGGTAGATTGAATTCAATATGAACAGTTGGGATGTAGTCAATGAATCGTATACATGAGTGCTCGTATATACATACCTTTTTCCTTCCTTAAATAATGTAAAGTTTGCCCAAGATTCATGGGGTAGATTGTATTCAGTATGAACAGTTGGGGTGTAGTCAATGAATCGTATACACGAGTGTTAGTGTACATACCCTTTCCATCCTTGAATAATCAAAGTTTGCCCAGATTAATGAGGTAGATTGTATTCAATATTCAACAGTTGGGATGTAGTCAATGAATCGTATACATGAGTGCTCGTATATACATACCTTTTTCCTTCCTTAAATAATGTAAAGTTTGCCCAAGATTCATGGGGTAGATTGTATTCAGTATGAACAGTTGGGGTGTAGTCAATGAATCGTATACACGAGTGGTCGTGGACATACTTCATGGCTAGTGCTACATCTGCTTGTGCCGCTTCAGCTTTAATTGATGTAAAATATCATTGAAGTGTAAATCCATATACTGTTAACATTAATTTACACAGTTGAATTGAAACTCTCTAGCTCTTTTTAAAAATTAGTTTTCTAGATACATAATTTATTCAAATGTAAATAACACGTACTCGGCGGAGTGGAATCTCCCCATCTCCATGGAACATATGCGTATCCATTAACTTTTGTCCAGAGATTGTCAACAGACGTGTAAATGTTTCTTTTGCCCCTGTTTCCTCCCTTTCCTTTGCCCTTTCCCTTGTTTCTAAAAAACCCAGCTGGCATAGTTTTGTTTTTTAACTGTCAAAGAGAAACAATAACAAAAATTAGTATTCATAGTATGAATCATTCGAATAAAATCATTAAAAATACAAAGGTAAATGACCAGAACTAATAATATTATATAATTTGAAAGTTTGATAATGTTTGTTACTTATTCCGTAGTTGCTCAAACTAAGCGCAGTTATTACGACCAAGCAATGAAAAGAGACAAACGTGACACATTGTGTGAAGCGTTGGAGAAAATTGTTTCACATATATGACAATGTAGATGCGAATGTGTCCTCAAAATCTAAATATTCGAGAATTGTTCATAGATGATGAACAAGTCTCGTAAATCATAATAGTTGTGTACAGTGCCAAAGGGAAACTGCAAAAGTAGGTCCAGAAAATTAAACACCTAAGACTACAACTACATGTATTCACAAGTGCCAAAGGGAAACTGCAAAAGCAGATCCCGAAAATGAAACTTCAAAGAGTACTACTAATAGTTATATATTCAAAAGTGCCAAAGGGAAACTGCAAAAGCAGATCGAGAAAATGAAACTTTTAAAGAGTACAACTTATAGTTATGTATTTACGAGTGCAAGAGGGAAACTGCAAAATAGTATAAGAAAATGACACTTCTAAGAGTACAACTAATAGTTATGTATTCACAAGTGCCAAAGGGAAACTTCAAAAGCAGATCGAGAAAATGAAACTTTTAAAGAGTACAACTTTTAGTTATGTATTTACGAGTGCCAAAGGGAAACTGCAAAAGCAGATCGAGAAAATGAACCTTTTAAGAGTACAACTTATAGTTATATATTCACAAGTGCCTAAGGGAAACTTCAAAAGCAGATCGAGAAAATGAAACTTTTAAAGAGTACAACTTTTAGTTATGTATTTACGAGTGCCAAAGGGAAACTGCAAAAGCAGATCGAGAAAATGAACCTTTTAAGAGTACAACTTATAGTTATATATTCACAAGTGCCAAAGGGAAACTTCAAAAGCAGATCGAGAAAATGAAACTTTTAAAGAGTACAACTTATAGTTATGTATTTACGAGTGCAAGATGGAAACTGCAAAATAGTATAAGAAAATGACACTTCTAAGAGTACATCTAATAGTTAAACGAAGTGCAAGAAAATGACACTTCTAAAACTAATAGTTAGTACAATGTACATAAAAGCGCCAAGGGAAACTACCAAATCAGAAGAAGAAATGAAAAATCCAAGAGTACAACTAATAATTATGCACATACCACCGCTGGCCAGATATCTCGTTTGCCTTTCTTGTGGTATGTAGCCATTTCAAATAAAGCGTGGAGCTCTTCTGGTGTTTCAATGTTGTACATTAAACCATCAGTGGCTCTCCTTTGAAGGTCTTGAAGTGTGTTCTCAAATTCATGGCTCGGTTCATCAGATGTATACTTGTTCTCTCTTTCAACTACCTCTGGAACCTGAAATTGGTTTTATATAAATATAATAGATTTAAATTTTAAATGGGAGTTTATATCTCCATCTATATCGGTTGCTTTTTGCTAGCACAGTTTCACGACCTCTGAAAATTAGACCATTTGCCGCTATATGTAGCGAATAATTAGATTTAAACGATTTCAGATATTTTTTTTAATATGGCCGACAGACCCGTTGATATTAATCCCAGAAGAAATAATGTAATATCGTCACCTATAACATTACTCGCATCAACTTCCATACAATTACTATTATCTATACAATTACTATTATTTATGTTATGATTTTTACAAATAAATGAATACTTTTTTTAAAATAATTACCCAGCAGAACTCGAACTTATTTAGATTACACAATGGTCGAATCTAGTAATCTCAAGTCAAGTTGATTGGCTAGAAACTCGTATATGTTTTAATTACCAGGTATCATTTCATCTACAAAATAATGTTCCAATCTACCGAAAAGAGCATATCGTTGATTTAATGATCGAGTATCATTGAATCTACAAATATTATCACTTTACATAACACAACAATATTTCAGTCTGACGGAAAAGAGTAAATTGTTGATTTAAATAATAATCAAGCATCATTCAATCTGCAATCATAATCTAGGATGATGATTTCATCTTTTCTTCACTCTACTCATAATCCACAATATAATCTCTTAGCTCACACATGGAAATACACACGTAGCCAGTCGATGTTGGTCCAATAGGCCATCGTACTTTGATCTGTACTATCTAATGTGTCTCGATGCAAGATTTTAGACAATAAACCGTGTATCCCATGTTGTAGTACATTGTACTATATCAAGGTATAATATGTTTTTTTACAAATGAAAAAAAGAAGAATATAGTCCGTAGTAGTGATATTAGCGTAATTTGGTTTCCTATATAAAATAGCCTTTCTGCTTTTCTGGCTCGGCACAGTGCCATCTAGTGTTTGATAAATAATACGAGGTTTATTCTTGGAAGGGTAAGTGCTTATCTATAACATTTGGTTAGTTTGGTTAGAAGCAGAATTTCGAGAGATGGTGGAGTGATTTTTGAGACTATTTAGAGCAGGTACAGTAGCTTTTTATGTGATAGCTCTCGCCAGGTTAATTCATCTCATTGTTCTCATTAATTCATCTCAAAATAGGTCTAGTAGTTATCACCTTTGGTTGTTTCTTTGGGGTTCCATCTTGGTTTCCACCTTGTGGTCTTTTTCTTTGTCTCCCTGCATCAATGGTAGCAGCTAAGCATAGAAGCACCACAAGCGCAAGTATAGGGTTACAAACACCCATGTTCATATAATGCTCTTTCTTTGCATTAATAACGAAAATCTAAATAATTAGGAATAGAATGATTAATCTTAGAGGGTAAGGGAAAGAGTTCCAGTTGAAAGTACATTTAACAACAGTTCTGATTCTACCTCGATTTTTGGTTTCCAATGTTCGATTACTTGATAAGATCTCGATTAGTTCTCAAGAAAATGTTATAAGGATTGTAAAAACACATTATTGTGAATTGTTGAGAAAATGTGTAACATTTTAAACTCATTCCTTCTACTTTATTTTGTAAAATATACATTTCGATTCCAGTGGATCCGTATATATACTTCGGTAAACTCTTATTGCGAAGATCACCCTTCCCCAAAAAGTCGTATACCAATGTACATAACAAATTCTCTTACCTTACTGTTGACCCCAGATAACTTTGAATGATTTCATACAGTCGACTGCCGTATTATATACGCCATCGTTTTTCTGGTAATTTGGATTTTTTTATTCGTTGACACTGTCATATATCGTTTGGTATTAGTTTCAATAATATTAAAAGGTATTAATCCAAAAATGATTAGTACTAAAATTAATCCTTTTTAAATATATTTATTAAAAACTAACTGTTTGATGTGTTGTATGGTCTGTAATCTAAAAAGTGTTTTATCGATTTTAAAGATTTCGCTTTCTCATAACTTTTTACAGCATTGTCTTGCCTCTGAAGTTATTAGAGATACAACGCACATAACAAGGCAAAAAAGCGGAAAATAAATGTTATTGAAAAAGTCGTGAAAAATTAATTAATGGTACGTGGTGTTTACACAGCCTTCTTAAACTTATAAAAGTTTAATTTGTATCTTCAATTAGTATGTTGTAACTGCAATATATTGTTGTCCCCGTCGTAAGATAAAACGTTCGCACTGCGTACTTCCTTGAGTCATAACAGCTTTTTAAACATTTAATCTTATTAAAAAACATTTGGATTTTATAAGTTCGCTTATCTATGAATTGCGCATTGTAATTAATGTATACTTTTGTCGTATATCATTATCACTGGGGATGAACTGGAAACGAGGGAGGTTTTGCCTCGTATCAAAATGGCGGCGCGTGAAAAAATTTCATTCGGTAAGATTTTTGTTTTTTACAATTTTCGTGCTTTTATCCTTCAAATTAAAACTTAATATTTGGCAAGTAAATAGTTCATAAGTTCCGGTTTTATAATATGATTACAAATTAGAAATCAATACTGGCATTGCTGAGATATTTACATATCAATTCTCTCACTTAGGAAACGAGGCATGTTTCTCAAGGAAACGAGGCAGCTATATAGCATTCTTAAGAATGAAACGAGGCAACCATATCTAATTAAAAATGTTTTGTTTTTATGACAGAACGGGGCCTACAAAAAGAAGCATCCCTGTTCAAATGCTATTTTTGTAACAGGAAACGACAACGTTGCTGATATTGTATTCCATATGATGCAACAGACCCCTCCATTGGCAATATGTTGAAGCTTCCTAAAAAGCAAAAATGTTATGTTGAATAGGGAAGCAGATATAGACAGTTGTGAACAAAGCTTGCTTTTATTCTACCTTGAAACATCATTTATTTTAATTCACGATAGCGACATCATAATATTTATGCCATCGACCATTAACATTTTTCATATGGCTAATAATCTAGAAAATTTATGAATATTTCATTTACAAATGCATTACCATTTCTAGCATTTAAGAAAATACAAGGCATTAACATATGACACGTGTTGTAACATAGTAATAACAAATAAGTCCATTTATCTGCTACCATGGTAGCATATGTTCTAAGAAATACTTGAAAGTCATAATAAGTTCATAATTGTTCACAGTAAAATATGATGTCAGTCTAAGCGGTACGCATTTGTTCAGTTTTTGAAAGTTGCTAAAATTGCTAAAGAATTTGCTATTGACGCAAAACGCCAGACGCCGAACTCCAGACGTCAGACGCCGAACATTTCCACATTTCGTCGGACTATATGCAGAATAACATAATTGATAGTGACATAATAAGGAACATACAGACATTAAAGAATACAAACAGTAGAATCCAATGTACACCAATGAGACAATGCCAGTGTGCTCCTTGACTCTGCTATTTTTGTAATATAGGCGAGTCATTTAATTATTACCATGGTCATTCGTTTTTTATCGTATCTGGAATTATATTCTATCAAATATAGCCATCTCGAGCAACAACAATGCCCCATTTGCGTACGATTAGTAGGGAGGTTTAACGACACATGTTTTAAAGAGAAGTGTACGTAAACGTGTAAAATTGCAATCTTCAGAGAACTAGTTCTTGTCTTCAACGTCTTTATTTGCATGAATGATTACAAAGGTATCAGTTAGGTTAAACTGTTTTAATTGGGTCTTTGTATAAGTCAATTCAGAACGGAACTATAGTTCCCAGGGGTCATTTCACGTTTACGTTCGCCATTTCTAAAATACGTGTAGCTTAAGCTCCCTATTAAAATAGCACTTCTTTGAACGAGATTTTTCTTATTTGAGAGAACATTTTGACGATATATGCGCTACCATTGATAGCTCGGATAGCTGGCTCGTTTATTGGAATTGAGACTCAAAACAATGCTATTTAACGTTTTCGAAATATTTAGGTACGAATTGAATTTCGAACGGAATGCGTGACATATACGTAATTCGCGTGAAAAGTCCGAACGAAATGCGTACGTTTTTTTTCGGCGTTTTGGACAGTATACATCACAAAGGAACTTATCGTGTCACTTGTCTATTGTGATGTCATAGAGACAATTAGAAAAATTGAAGAATTTGAAGAAAAATAGCCACCCAAAGACACTTACACCTGCTAATTGCCATTTTACAAAGAGTTTATTCAAGCAAGAAAACTGTTTGGAAAAACGTAATTTCGGGTTGAACATGGTACCCACCACTCTGGTTACCATAGCAACCATATCTCAAGAACCAATCAAAATTGAGGTCCCAAATTTTACCATATAATGTATAAATATATAACACATATGTGTACCAAGTTTCATTGCTATAATACTATTTTCCTTGAAGTTATGACATCAACTGCAAACTTTTTGAACCACCTAAGTATATCGTGTAAAACGTAATCGGTCGTATGTGACCAGAACGGTGGAAATAAGATCATTAAATGTAGACACTATCACAGAAAGAATAGTTGCCTCGTTGCAAGTCAAACATTGCCTCGTTTCATTGTTACAAAATGTAGACAGGTGCCTCGTTTCCTAAGTGAGAGAATTGAAATGTAAATATCTCAGCAATGTCTGTATTGATTTCTAATTTGCAATCATATTATAAAACCGGAACTTATAAACTATTTACTTGCCAAATATTAAGTTTTAATTTGAAGGATAAAAGCACGAAAATTGTAAAAAACAAAAATCTTACTGAATGAAATTTTTTCACGCGCCGCCATTTTGATACGAGGCAAAACCTCCCTCGTTTCCAGTTCATCCCCAGTGATTATTGAATCCAGCTTGACAACCTGACATGTAAAACGCATATGCCTTTTAACAGAGGACGCTGACACTGGTTTGTATCAAATGTGTCGTGAAAATCTAAAGTTTAAAGTTTTTGTGGGTGTCAGTTGACCAAAGTGTTTACATTTTCGGATTTCGGAAGCAGGAAAGTGTTTATTTGTTTTGAAGGGTTGTATGTATTGAACATTTTGTGCAATACAAAATAATTCACAGTTTTCCCAAATGCATGCGTCTTGAATGTCTCGTTGCTTCTGCAGTCTTAACTGACATGTTAGTCTGTTGGCAGAATCGTCGTCTCGGGTACGTCAGGTCGCGTGTTCGATTCCCGATGGAATATATCTTTTTATAGTTTTTTTGGTTGAGGCTCGCTTGTTATTATGCAGAAATAAACAAGTATAAGAGTACTATAGTTACATGATGTCAGTTTTATAAAGAATGTAAAGTTAATGTGTATCAGACACATTCCGTTTTCGGTACATGGGTGGCACATTTTGGTTGTCTTGAGATGTAGCATTTCACAGTCCGCCAATATACAGTACATACAATGTAATGTACATATACTTGTACCCAGTAAGTCGTGCCTGTAATCATGTACCTCGGTGTAAGGGAACATGGAGCAAAACGGCCCTAACAACTAAATTTTAAGTTGTTCCGTATGGGGTATTTTCTTATCTGTCAACCATCGCGCACTTTGATGTTCCACTTATTAATGGGTTGTGGTTTACATTTTTAGAGTGTTTTATACTTGCCTAGGACTGACTATCTTCTGTGATTTTTCAATGATCAAAAGTAATGCCGGGAGTGGGGCAAAACGGCCCATGGGTGGGGCAAAACGGTAATACATAAGACATTTAAATTGAAACATTTAAATATGAAATTAAAAACAGCAAAGGACAGCTCAACAACAGGTCTCCGCACTAAAGAATGTGGAATTTTTTGTGTCTGAACATGAGTGCTTCACCAGATAGACTCATTGACGGTAATGATAGTGAGTTGTTGGAGATCGAATGCCCTTTCACGGCAAAGAATAAACAAATAAATAAGAAAACAGTTCCTTCTTTGAAACTGGACTCTAAGGGGGACTTCACTTGGACACAAAACATGACTACTACTACCAGTCCCTTCCCCCTCCGTCCCATTTTAATTATTTTCGATTATTTTTTATACAACGTATGGAAACGTATTTTGTAAAGTCATTAAGGTCATTAATTCTATGATGATAAATGTCACTTACAAATATTTATTGCAGGTTGTGTAGACCGTTGATGCTTGATTTAAAGCAAAAACATTGACTTTTGCACGTTGGTGGCGTTGCGCCTTTTTTAATAGATCTTATACCTAAGAAGAGAATCGGCTAAAAAAAATTCGTAGAATACGTGACATATTTTACCATACCGTGCGCCTATTCGTTTAGCAATTAAATCATAAACCTTTTCTTGAAAAAATAATTTTTGCAGATTTGTTCATTTTTCTACCAGAAATTGCTTGCTCCCCCCTCCGTCCCATTTTCACGATCACCGGGCTCATCAAAGTCCCTAATCTCTTTAGCCAAGTACAAGTAACAAGAACCACACTTGGACATCCACGTTTGAAATTTCACAGTGGAATTATACTCCAGACTGATGTGATTACATGATGATCTTTCAGCCTAAACAAATAAAAACCAATAAGTGCCTGGTTCTTGTTTGATAAGATTATCACTAATAACAAATGACCGCGGATCTTTATAAGTATTATGTGATTGCAATTACACGATTGACATGATTAACTCAAATAACAAATCAAATGAAATGTCTGGACTCTGGATCCTAAGTCTGTGTGATTGCTATTAACCAATATCCCAGTGTAAAAGGGTAGGAGGTCCTATCAAACATCCTTGCTGCAAGGGTATTTTACAAGTATATATGAATTTGAGCATAAATGAAGTCCTTTGAAGAAGGATGCTATCAAATGATGGTCCTACTCTCCATTGATTTATACGGTGACCTACAGTAAATACAACTCTCCCTCATTATCTTATACACAATCAGGGCCAGTAATATAAGGGCTACTCAAGAAAAACAAGCCCGCCTTCAAAATTAAACTGCATACAATCTGTCGTCCCTGTGACATCAAGGGTTTGTTTAATACCCGGGGCTAAGTGTATATGTACCGAACGACAATTCAGATCGAATGCAGTAAAAAAAACGAACGTTCCAGCTATTACGTTCGCCCTTAAGGTTTTCGCCCTTGGTGACATTGACAACCTCATGTAAATTGCGGCCGAATCAATATTTTTTAAAATCATTAATATGTTTCATTGTGTTCATTCTAGCCTAATATTTTGAACTCAAAAAGTTGTCTAGATCGATGCCAAGCGGGAGATTGATATCAAGCCCTCAGGTAAGTTAATAGAAAGCAAAGTTAATAGAACTATATTTTATTTCTAGATATGAATATTCCGAACAAAAAATGATTAGAAAAGAAATAGAAAAACCTTTGAAAAAACAGTCTGGCGATACGCTAAAAGTCATATTTCTTGTTTACATTTGCCCTACACATAGCAAATGGATCACTTATCCATAATCAAAAATGTATAAATCGAAACTAATCAAACACTCCTAAACAAATAATTTATATCAGTGTTCCGAGCTCTCAAATAATGATATTAAATATAACTGAGTTCACATTTTGCGAGGGTCGATTGGGGAATCCCCTCCGTAGGATGACATCATACTTCTCCGACATGAAATAAATTCTATATTAAACATATTCGAAGAAGTGATAAGATCAATGGCTTGGGCGACGATAGAAACATGTGTTGCCTTGTTGCTACCTTAGATTAACTGTTTAGTGTTAACAGCTATATACAAGGGGCGATCCATATATTCTGATAAAAATGGTCTCATTTTGTGATTTTTTCACATATCCCTCTCATTTTTTCAGAAAATGTAGATTATTTAATTACACATACACTGCTAAAATATTATAGCTATATCTTAAATTATCAATGAGATAAGGCTGTCATGGTAACCTGTATTAAGGGTAGGCAGGTCAATTTAATTATAACATATAAATATCAAAATAATTTGTTATTTTAATTATTTTAAAGCATGCGAAAATCATGCATTTTTTCTAAAAAAGTTTGGTATTGTTACTCATTGTTTGTTGCTAAACAAATGTTTATATGTGCTCACTATAACATCACATCAAATCACAATTGCATCGTAGGACAGAATGGGCCAATTGACATTACATGTTATGAGACACACCAAAAATCAAATTGTCAGATTAGGTTAATGTGGCTGATGCAGAGTGTCACATTAACGGATACATTAGGGAATACCATTAGATTTGATTTTCTTTCAAGAATAAGTAAGAGGACACTGCCAGAGACATACATGGACTCATAAAGTGCATGGGCAAGGTGTTATATCTGCATAAAGAATATATAGGTAGTATTGTAAAGAGGAAAGCATGGTCACTGTTGAAGATCATCCGCAATCTGATTGCAAGAAGAGCTTGCGGACAGAGAATAACACTACGATAAATTGAGATGTTACTTATGAAAAGATAGCTATCCCACTGTATAAATTATCAAACAAGGGCAACAGGGGTATGGAACAGATAAATGAATATTTGACAATGACTGGAAGATGCGTTTGATCTGCTTAAAATAGGTACCGAGGAATGATTAAATTAACATATTTATCTATTTTAGACGTTATAATTTAACTGACCTGCCTACCCTAAATACAGGTTACCATGGCAACCTTATTTCAAAATTAATTTAAGATACAGCTAAAATATTTTAGCATCGTTTGTGTAATTACATAATCTACATGTTCTGAAAAAATGAAAGGGATATGTGAAAAAATCACAAAATGAGAGCATTTTTATCAGAATATATGGATCGCCCCTTGTATATAGCCAAGGAGCTTCACAAAGCTTTGATGTAGATCAACAGACTGATACGAAATCGGGTATGTTCAATGGTCATACGGTAACATCTCCACCAGCCTAGAGAAATAGGTAAGCCCGGGGAGGTAGGCTAAGCAGTAAGCATATCAAGTCATTGAGACAATTTAGTTGTGACTGAGATTATTGTTCCTTTCTGTATCACTGTCCCCCAACGGACGTCAAGGTAACAGAATGGATGAACTTCCAGGTTACGAGTTTTTTATCTTCTCGAGTTGCAGATTATAATTTGGCTCGAAGCTAGAAAATATAGTCTCGTTTTAATAGCTTTCTTCGATTTGGAATTTGTTTTGTAAATGAAGTTGCAATTCATATATTTAGACCTTCGCTTTCGTTACATTGACGAAAGCCCGTTATAATACCTATTTAGGTTACTTTGACTTCTTACGTCTAACAAAAGCGATGTTCTAAATGTATGAATTACAGCTTTATTTAAAAATCAAATTCCAAACTGGGAGCATTTCTAAGAGCTAGACAATATTGTCTAACTTTGTGCCAAATGATAATCCGCAACATGACTTAAACGTCAGCTTAAATCGAGAAAAACGAAAAATCGTATCCAGGAAGTTCATTCATTTTGTTACATTGACGTTCCTTCAAAGTAACTAGTAACTAGTGTGTATGATAACCCTATTTCGATTATTTTATGATATTACATCGAGATTGAAAGTGGAAAACGACTAACATGAACATGTCCCTTATCTACGATTACTTAAGAATTACAGTACAGAATGCGATTTTTGTTATAAAACATATGAAAATGTTAAGTGCCAAAGCGAAATGACCAAATCACCAAAACTCCAACTTAATTTTGTTTCAATGCCATCTGCGCCTATACATATGAAGTTGACTTATTATTATACTCAATGGTTCAACTTTTATTTCTGCATCTTATCAGTCATGTGATTATGAATTAATAAATAAAAAATAAATAGACCTGCGCCAGAAATCGGTTTCCAGAGATGAGTTATCGGCACAACATCTGCAAATTCTCTGCAATAGTAATACCATTGAATGCGAGCCCAGGTCTCTCAAATAAAAATGGGACACTCCATTTAAAAGAGCAAATATAAACGAAATGTCAAACAATTTGCAAGCATAAAGCATTTCTTTGCATGTTTGTATTTCCAAACAAACAATGCACATTTTTCTTTACGTAAAGAATGTGACAAGCACGTTTCATGAATACAAATGTAATGCAAAGTAATGAGTTTTCTGAGGTTGAGAGCTATACAGGTAGAGACAGACATTGTATTTTAAAATAAGCAATACAAGGTATGCAGTTTGATCCTGTTTTTAATAACGTGAATTGACATTATAGAAAATACACTTGAACTTGTTAGTTCTTAACCAATAACTTCTTAAAAAGTATTTAGGAGGAAGGGCGTAGAGGATGCTTATAGATTTTATGGTAAAATCTTACCAAGGCCCTAAACACACAAATCGTAAATTATTTTTTATGTACACATACTTAATTGACAAATGATTTATCAGGACAACTATGCTCTTATTGATTACAAAATTCTCCAATTTGATGAAGATCTGTTACACACTGCCCATGTCAATCTGTGCGCCTACTTAGGCACGCAGTTTGTTTCGATCAGAAACTGTGTGCCTAACAACATTGCACCATCCAAGTTGGAGTCTGGATTTTGAAACGTAATTTTATGACATTTATCCTGCATTGTTTTGTTGTTTAATGCGTTCATGTGGCGAATATACGAATCTTGCAAATACAAGCAAAAACTATGTACAAATGGATCTAAGTTTTAAAACATAAGCAGATTAATGGCATTTTCGTCACCGATTTAACGGGAATTTATACGTAAATTGATCTAGCACTTTAAACAGAATTGACAAATACTTCAGACTCGTTTTATATTTAAAGGCAGAATCAGATCTATGGGGTGATAAAATTACATGCAACATGTACAATTGACCTACCAATCTATTCCTTACAATCTCAAATACAACATCTCCCAAAAGATTCACGATATGTTATAAATTGGTGAAGTTATAATGGATTCAAAGTGCAAAAACGGGTGAAAAATGTTTAAATTCTCCAAAATAATAAGAATGGTAACCATTCTTATAGAAACATAATAAATTATTGTAAAAATCTCGAGATTTCCTGAAATAAAGTGTGCACTTTGGGTATTTTTAGAAAAAGGAATGACATAAGCCAGGAATATTAGCCTGCTCGCTAGATCTGATTCTCTCTTTAAATTCCTCGCGAATTTATTTTGTATTATTCAAAATATTTCGAGATAAAACAGATAATTTCATAATCAGGAGATTAAAAAGAAAGAAAGCACATTGGAATTTCTACAGAGGCACGTGTGGGTGTTTTTATCGTACCTAACAAGAGGTACGATATTGTAGTCAGCTTGGCGGGCGGGCGGGCGGCGTCTCACTTTTCAGCTTGTCTTCAGGTTTCCAGCCAAACCATTTGACAGATTCATCTGAAATTTTCAGGAATGTTTCTACGTATCAAAGTTAAGAACTGATTAGTTTTTGGGCATTCTGGGTAAATTTTAAGGTGGCCATTTTGGATTTTCCGTCCTAAAATCTTCACTTTCAGGACTTGTCTACAGGTTTCCAGCCAAACCATTTGACGGATTCATCTTAAATTTTCAGGGATGTTTCTACGTATCAAAGTTAAGAACTGATTAGTTTTTTGGCATTCTGGGTAAATTTTAAGGTGGCCATTTTGGATTTTCCGTCCTAAAATCTTCACTTTCAAGACTTGTCTACAGGTTTCCAGCCAAACCATTTGACGGATTCATTTGAAATTTACAGGGATGTTTCTACGTATCAAAGTTAACAACTGATTAGTTTTTGGGCATTCTGGGTAAATTTTAAGGTGGCCATTTTGGATTTTCCGTCCTAAAATCTTCACTTTCAAGACTTGTCTACAGGTTTCCAGCCAAACCATTTGACGGATTCATCTGAAATTTCAGGGATGTTTCTACATATCAAAGTTAAGAACTGATTAGTTTTTTGGCATTCTGGGTAAATTTTGAGGTAGCCATTTTGGATTTTCCGTCCCAAATTCTTCACTGTCACACTGCTGTGTTTTAGGTACGATATTGTTCACGTCTGTGCCTTGTTCATATAGCTTTGGAAATTTTGCTATATCGTCAGATTTTATGAGATTTTCATATTGAAAGTCAAAATGTATAATAGGAGTAACAATTAAGTTGGGAACGAAAAAACTTTTATTTCCAGATCATCATCTTGGTTGATGGACTCTCATTGTATTGCAATTATGGGGTTCTTCTATTAGACAGATATGTACCTTACATATGGCGCTTACGTTTTCTAATAATACAAAACAAGCTTGGATAGGCAAGCAGTTTGGAAATATTAGCCACGCAGTTTTGGAAATACATGTGAATATAGGCGCGCAATTTGACAAGAAAAATGTTTAAATCACGTTTATGGCACATTATCGTTTTGAACATAAACTATGCTGCTTTAATCAGATGGAGTGATCCTATATATTCTATACACAGACACAATGGCTGAATAAACGGCAAATGACGATAAAAAGACATAGATATAATTTTACACTGTAAATTTTGAACACAAGTATTTTTCGTATTTTGGCTCTTTTTGCGATTTACTCGGGGTGGAAGGTGTGAGAATTGTGCAAAAAATGACTTTGTGAGCTGGATGGAGTTTCTCTGTATTTTTCATTCTATTAGGGTTTCCTGCATAAGGGATTTCGCCTGCGAAGCATATAACTCTTGCGAACATATCTAAATATTGGTCCGAGGAAGACATACCTTGAATTTTTTAGAAAAAATTGGCTAAAAATGGAAACTACAAAAAGTCAAAATGTTCAACTCAAACAAAACTCTAGCTATTTAATATTAACACTATGTATTATTTAATGTTTTTCAGATGTTTAAGGACCTTCATTAGTGTACTAGTGTCTAGAAATAAGATAATTAAGGACAAAATTTGGCATTTTTGATCATTTTCGCTTTCAGCAGTAACATATAGTTCCTTATATCTTGAGTTTAATGTTGACTGGTTGTTGCAATTTTGATTAAATCTGTGCTTGTACATGTCTTCTTCCATTTAAGATACAAAAAATGTATATTGGACCACCAATGGTCATATTAGAGCTTTCAGATCTCCCCTACCCCATTTATTATGAAAAATTACTGAAACATATGAAAATATAAAATAACTTGAATTTATAAACTTTAACAATGTTGTAGCTATTCTATATCAATATTATGTATTATTTAATGTTTTTCAGATATTTCAGAACCTTTATTGGTATACTAGTGCCTAGAAATGAGACATTTAAGGACAAAACTTGGCATTTTTTAAAATCATTTTAGCTTTCAGCAGTAACATATAGTTCCTCATATATTGAGTTATATGCTTACTGGTTGTTGCAATTGTAAAAAAATCTATTTTTGTAGATGTCTTCTTTCATTTAAGGTATAGAAAATGTATAGTGGACCACCAATGGTCATATTAGAGCTTTCAGATCTCCCCTACCCCATTTATCATGAAAAATATAAGAAAAATATGAAAATATAAAATAACTTGAAACTATAAACTTTAATAAAGTTGTAGCTATTCTATATCAATATTATGTGTTATTTAATGTTTTTAAGATATTTCAGAACCTTTATTGGTAAACTAGTGCCTAGAAATGAGACATTTAAGGACAAAACATGGCTTTCTTGACCATTTTAGCTTTCAGCAATACCATATAGGTCCTTATATCTTGAGTTTAATGCTGACTGGTTGGTGCATTCTTAGTCAAATTTGTTCTTGTACATGTCTTCTTCCATTTAGGATATAGAAAATGTATATTGGACAACCGATGTTGATATTATAGCTTTCATGTCTCCCCTGCCCCATTTATGTAAATGAAAAAGTAATTTCAAATCATCAACTTTAACAAAATTGTAGCTATTCTCTATCGATACTATGTATTATTTAATGTAACCTTCATTTGATTATACATGTGTCTAAAATTTGGCATTTTTAGCATTCTGCATTTAGCAGTAGCATATAATTTTCCACAATTATAATTCTTTGATGATAGATTCATAAATGTTTTTTATTGAATCTGTCTTCTCTGATTTAACTTAAAGAAAATGTATGTAAGACAACGAATGTTTTTATTAGAGGTTTTAGATCTGCCCTCCACCATTAAATGAGAAAACCAACACAAATTGTATTATTGCATGATAATATTCTTAAACTTTTCAAAAGTTTAGCATATTTTTTAGCACACTAAAATCAAAAAATGACACATAAATGGGCAAAATGACCAATGTTTCACTTTCAGCAATAGTTGTTTATATTTTTAGTTGAATGGTGATTAGTTGACATATTTTAGATCATATATATTCAACAATGTGTCTTGTTATCTTCAAAGCATGGAAAATGTGTTTTAAACACAAATATACATATTAGAGATAAAATTACTACACTACTATATTTTTAAAAGATTACTCAAAAATAGCATAGTGCGAAATAATTTTGTAATTTCGCAGTTTACTCTCATATGAATCAAAGGATATGTCTTTATATAGACATGATTGTTCACAACTCTTGAACTTAATCCAGCAACAGCCTGATTTTCAAATCTCCCTGGTTCTATGTTAGAGCTGCATTTAAGTCATTTTAAAGGTAACTGGTCAACTGGTACCCAAGACAAGTCGTACCCAAGCATATATTTTGTTTTGAATCAAGTGTTGGACTGGGAATGTGCACTGGCGGATTAGGGGGGGGGGCCTGGGGGCCCGGGCCCCCCCCTTGGGTTGGCCCAGAAAAAAAAAATTGGGCCCAAAAAAATTTTTGGGCCAAAAAAGGCCTTAAGGCCCCAAAAAGTCAGCCTTTTTGGTCATTACTGGGCCTTTTAAGGCCTTATTTTTTAAATTCAGGCCAAATTTTGAAGAAAATGGGCCTCAAAATTTGGGCCCACTTTTGCCTTTTAGGGGCCCAAAATTTTTTTCTCTGACCTGAAATTTGGGCCCCCCCCTTGTTGGTTCCCAGATCCGCCCCTGATGTGTAAAGATATACATATTATAACTGTAACATACTGTTCAGAAGTTTGAAGAATTTTCAGAAGAAATTGATATAATTTTGTAACATTTTGAGCTTTGAGTGTCAATTTATTTTGACTATTATTTTATATTGGATGTTCGAGTGAAGAGATATATGTTTATTCCACACATTCATAATCATTTTTTTAAATATTGTATGTTTATGAGTGTTTGGAACAAGTGTCAGATTTAATTCATCTTGGAAGATGGTATTATTATAAATGTATTGATTCATCAAATCTTGGGCCTAATTTCTTATTAAACAGATAATCTATTTGTCTAGGATTTCATATTATCAGAAGTCATATTCATGAAATTTAGCAATAAAATATTTTGAATAATATAATAATAGTACAGTAAAACCTGTATATCTGAACACCTGGCTAATCCGAACACCTTCCAATTTGAACACTTTTTTTCGGTCCCATTTTTTCCTCCCATTGACTCCCATGTTAAAAAACCTTGAAATCTGAACACCTCCTAATTTGAACAGTGAACAACCAGATTTGAAAAAGTGACCTGTCTAATCTGAACATTTTTATCAGAAATCAAATGTCTGGACATCTCAATAATAGCTACATATTGAGTCAATGCTATAGTTGTTATTTATCTTTACATATATACAAATGCAATCAAAGAACCAATCGTCCTAATTAACTTATTTAGTCTCAGTGACATCCCTAATTTGTGGAAAACAACAGGATGTTTTGGAAAGGTGTGAATACAGGAGTTAATTGGTTTATCCTATTAGAAAAGAACTGAATGTTTTATTTTTGGATTAAGAGAAAGGTGTGAATCAAGAAGATAATTGATTTATAATTATTGGAAATCACCTGGATGTTTTTGATTTGGATTAAGAGAAAGGTGAGAGTCTGGGAGATAATTGGTTTATCCTTATTGTAAATTAACTGGATGTTTTTGATTTGGATTATGAACAGGTCTTAACTGTTTTATATCCCATGGGCCTGTTATGATAGCTAAGATTCAATCAGTAAATGTTTTATAATCACAAAGACAACACAGACGCCATTTGCAGACACGATTATATCATGAGAAAGAGAAAAAACCAACTTCGTAATATTCGCATACATCTGACATCCTTAATGCCCTTGATATTTTGAAGGATTATACATCATCTCGAATGAACACTCATGAAAAATTATTTTTACTTGAAGAGGATATCTACTCAAATATTGCTAATGCTAAAAGTGCCAAGAAACAAAAAACAATGAAGGACTTTTTTTCAAGCAAAAGTAAAGCAGTGCTATATAACCATAATATGGGATAAGCCATTTGATAAGCATAAGATTTCGTACGAGACTATCATATACTTTTACAGTGTATTACAAAGTTTTTGCCAAAATATAAGAGTTATTTTTACTAAAATGATGAAATTGTTCAAAATATAAATAAAACATAGCATATAGGCTATAGGTCTATTGTAGAATTAACTCATCAACAACATGTATTGTTTTCTGACTTACTAGTATTAAGTGTTCAATATAGTGCACTGAACAATGAAAATTACCAACAAAATCCTCGAAATTTGAACACCTGCCAATTTGAACGCTTTTAGCTGGTCCCATGGGTGTTCGGATTAGACAGGTTTTACTGTATACAAGTAATAATGTAGTATAATATTAATATCAAATATTATTTTGGTACTTATTCATACATGATATATTATTACACTTAGTATGCATGTGCATAATCCAAAAAAATTAACAGATTAAACTTCCTTTAAACTTTCTCAAAATGCTCAAATTAATTGTTTGATTCATTTGTAGAAAAGTCACTGTTGTAATTATATTTATTTATATATATGTTTGGCAAGAAATGTTGTGAACAAGCACTTCAAGCACTTGTTTTATTAGTAAAAAGGTGATTCAAGTTAAATCAAAATGCTTTACTTAATCCATTGAGAAAAAATGTCTTCTAAATTCAAAAAAATATTGAGGCTTATTTGAGTCACATTATAACATGAAAACATAATTATACAAACTCAATTTGTTTTCCTAATATGCACCCATAATACTGGAAATAACTTGGGTACGAGTTGTCTTGGGTACCAGTTATCTTGGGTACGAGTTGTCTTGGGTACCAGTTACCTTGGGTACGACTTGTCTTGGGTACCAGTTGACTAGGAAGCATTTTAAAGGTCTAAGTTGCTCATGACACCACAAGCTATTCAGATATGTAAGATCTCTAAATAATTTTTATAGTTCTGAGAAACTCATCCTTAAATATTGTCCAACGATGTGCACTATGTTGTTTATTGCCACATGGACAAGTAGCAATACACCCTTGACTAGAAACTTTGTATAGCAATTTTCGCTGCCTTTTGCCATTTTACATTTGCGAATTGCCAAGGACATATGTTTCTTGTGTTGCTACGAAGGTTTGTTTGTGAGTACTGGTACAAGACACCCTTCTTTGATATATCTTCAAATAGGTATTGCACTTTGAGATTCATATAGTAATTTAGAATGCTACCTTGAAGGACATAAGAAACTTTAAGAGCTCTTTTTAACTCTCATCCTTCTTTGCAAGCAACATTCTGTATCATCAGACTGAATACAAATTCTCTCAACATTGAACTCCTTTGTCTTGTCTGCAGCACTGTAATAGACAAGGAGAGTGTCAACTTCTTCATGATCAGTATTTGATAGATAAGTTGCAACTATCAGTTTTGCAAAGTTCAATAGCAGCTCTGCCATAAGTGAAATTCATCCCATTTTAGAGATACAGAACATTGCTTCACAAACCAAAGACAGCTTTACCATTTTGTAATCCTTTCCAAAATCATCTTGTTGGCTGTTCTTCATTTCACAATGTTTACATTTACCAAAATATCCCCAAGCCCAATATCTATCATGAACTTCCTAATTACACCACCCTTAGGTGTAATATGGAAATCACCAAGCATTTGACAACATTGCATTTGATATGAGGGAATTCAACCAATATGGCTTGATCACTGGTTATAATTATCACAGTACTATACCCCATTATTTTTAAATATATTCCAAGTACTAGTATTGTACTATACATTGCATAGATTCATGAGCAGTTTGCAACATATCATAACCAGAAAAGCCCAATGGACAAAGATAGAGAATACCCGCCCCATTTGCAACTCAACTTTAAATGTCTAATTTTTAGACTTGTATACTCATGAAGTTCCTGACACATCTGAAAAATATCAAATAATACATAGTATTGATCTAGAATAGCGACAACTTTGTTAAAGTCTATACTTTGAAATTGTTTGGTTTTTATATTTCTGGTTATTTTTTCAAAATAAATGGGCTCCGAGATATGTAAGCTCTAATATAATGACAGGCTTTCCAATATACATTTTTAAATACCTTAAATCAAAATGGGCAGGCAAAAGAACAGATTTGATCAAGAATCCATCAACCAATCAGCATAAAACTTAAGATATAAGGAACTATATGTTATTGCTAACAGTGGAAATGATGAAAAATGCCAAATTTTGTTCTTAAATGTCTAATTTCTCTACACTAGAATACTAATGAAGGTCCTGAAACATTAATTATAGCAATCAATAACACATAAAGAATAGTTACATCTTTGTTAAAGTTTATACTGGTAGTTTGAAGTTATTTTTTATATTTTCCAGTCATCTTCCCTAATAAATGGGGTAGGGGAGAACTGAAAGCTCTAATATGAACATTGTTTGTCTACTATACATTTTCAGTACCTTAAATGGAATAAAACATGTACAAGAACAGATTTAATCCCAAATGTATCAACCAGTCAGCATAAAACTCAAGATATGAGGATCTATATGTTACTGCTGAAAGCAGCATTGATTAAAAAATGCCAAGTTTTGTCCTTAAATGTCTCATTTCTAGCCACTTGAATACCAATAAAAGTTCTGAAAAATCTTAAAAATATTAAATAACACATAATATTGATAATAAAATAGCTACAACTTTATGAAAGTCTATAATTTCAAGTTATTTTATTTTTTTATATTTCTCGTTTATTTTCCATAATTGATGGGGTAGGGGAGATCTGAAAGCTCTAATATGAACATTGTTTGTCTACTATACATTTTCTATACCTTAAATGGAAGAAGACATGCACAAGAACAGATTTGATTGAAAATGCAACAATCAGACAGCATAAAACTCAAGATATGAGGAACTATATATTACTGCTGAAAGCGAAAATGATAAAAAAAATGCCAAGTTTTGTCCTTAAATGTCTCATTTCTAGCCACTTGTATACCGCTATAGGTTCGGAAATATCTTAAAAACATTAAATAACACATAATATTGACATAGAATAGCTACAACTTTGTTAAAGTTTATAATTTCAAGTTATTTTATTTTTTCATATTTTTCAGTAATTTTCCATAATAAATGGGGTAGGGGAGATCTGAAAGCTCTCATATGAACAATGGTTGTCCACTATACATTTTCTACACCTTAAATGGAAGAACATATGTACAAGCACAGATTTAATCAAAAATGCAACAACCAGTCAGCATTAAACTCGAGATATAAGGAACTATATGTTAATGCTGAAAGCGAAAATGAATAAAAATGCCAAATTTTGTCCTTAAATGTCACATTTCTAGACACAAGTATACTAATGAAGGTATTGAAACATCTGAGAAACCTTACATAACACAAAATATTGATATAGAATAGCTACAACTTTGTTTGAGTTGAACATTTTGACTTCTTGTAGTTTCCATTTTTAGCCAATTTTTTCTAAAAAATTCAAGGTATGTCTTCTTCGGACCAGTATTTAGATATGTTCGCAAGAGTTATATGCTTCGCAGGCGAAATCCTTTATGCAGGACACCCTAATAGAATAAAAAATACACAGAAATTCCATCCAGCTCATAAAGTCATTTTTTCCTTAACGGAGCCTCTTAGAAAATTTTCCACCCCGAGTAATTCGTGTCCTCCCTGTCTTCCATTTTGAAATATGCTTCAAACTGCGTGCCTAGTACATGTAGTATGGGCGCGCAGATTGTGGGCACCGTGTGTTACCTCTACATATTGTATAAAGTCAAATGTATCAAGGCTAAGCTACGAGGCAAGCAAGGCAATCTCCTGCAAAACGGTTGGACGCAGTCTTTATTTATTTTTTATCTATTTTTCATTGATTTATTATGGCGCGTCCATCGACCATTGATCATTGATCAAAAAGAGATGGCAGTATAGTTAAGGGCCTATATCATGCAACAAGAATGTCTTGCTCGTGGTTAAAAATGGTTTTATCCAATGATCTATTACTATACATACGTTTTTTCAGACGCACTACGCAGTTGTCACATGTTTGTGGGTCACGCATACTCATCTAAGTGACAACTTATTACAATGGCCCAGAGGCAGGGTCATCAACAGAGAAGGGACTATGGACATCGAGAGAGGCCAAATAGCGACAAAGACCATCGTCAACATTGCACAATGCGTCTTTCCGAATCCGATCTTGATTCCCCCATTAGGCAATCGGGCGACGATTTGCGACAGCCATTCCGAGGCAGGGGAGGCTCGAATCAAAGAGGGAACCATCGACCATTTACCTCATACAACAGAGGCAATGGGCATCCCAACAGAGAGGAAGAGGGACCATCCCATCGAGGAGGCTCATATCGCTCGAGTGGCCAGTCACAAAATGATAGACATTTTCATGTCGGACAAAGGTAATTATGTTTCTCATCCAAAAATATGTGAAATTAGTCTTTTTAACATTTGATTTTTAAAGTATTAGATATTCAAGTGAAGCAATTTTCCAAAATGCCGGGATTTGCTATATATGTAACCAGCTTCAGGGACAGAAACTACTATGTCTATGTCTATGGATGATAAAAATAGACCAAAATCTTTACATTACATTCAATATTCTTCTTCTAGTATGATCAAAATATTGTTTTTTGTTTGTCGTATACAATTATTTCCCTCACTCTTATCAACACATGTCAGCCACTTAACAAAAAATTCGACTGTACATTTTTCCCGATTGGTAGGTGGTAGCAAAGCATGGTCCAATATTTTTGTTAAAAGTCATTAGAGTAAAGACTAGATTACAATATATTCCCAGTAATTCATGTTACCTTTATTAAAAAAAACTTATATCACCAATAGATCGTCAAATCGTGACCAAATTCCATCTACATATTATACATTTTTTCCTGCACAACTTCATTTTGATGTCTCCACATACAACATTTGAATCTAAGAAGGTTTTTAATTGATTCACTGCATTTTACGAGTTCAACACTATTGCATTGAATGATAAAAATACATTTTCGAAAGAACTTGATATATATAGGTTTTAAAACAAATTTGGTGAAAAATCAATAAAAGTAGAACTATCAAGAGTATGGAACGGAGTAAATATAAACATCATTATGTCTTCTACTTTGTCTTTGTTTAACTCTTCTTTAAAATCACTTCTCCTTTCCACATACATCTAATATCATCATATAATATGGAATGTGGTGTAAACTGAACAGTATACGCCCAGCGTCTTGTGCATACCTTGTTATGCAAATTGGAATAATTATAATATGAAAATAAATATAACATAAAACAACACAACATAATATAACATAACATAACATAACATAACATAACATAAAAAACATTCGAACATGACTGTATCCATGCCTTCTATAAACTGTGAACAAAGTCAGTGCTTCAGCTGGGTTATATTCGAGATCAATTCCCCGGCTATGTACTAAGTGTTTCGTTCAGTGCACTCATTGGTCAGTTTATGCCGTTCCGTTCTTTTCGCATCCCCCTCTCGTCTGCAAAATTCAAAATGGCAGGGAGAAATTGTCCGGAGCCAAAATTTTCTGTCGGAGCATTTGTAAACTGTAATCTCAATAATTATCAATGTAGTAGATATGCGTGAAACCAATAAAATAGGCCGAAATGTCAATGAAAAACTTAAGTCGGAGTCAGGAGGTAAGTAAACAAATTGGAACAGCCAAACGCTCAACCGGAAGTAGAAATGAAAAAAGTGGAAATGAACATCGAAATTGACGATTTTGGAATATTCTGGTGAGTTTTCATGTTCGAATCGTAATATATACCTCAGAGCAGGGCTACTAGTTTCGAATACACCCCTTAGGTCTAGGCACAAAAGCTTTCGAAACTAGTAGCCCTGCTCTTCAGTCTATATTTCTTAATTACAACATAACATAACATAACATAACATAACATAACATAACATAACATAACATAACATAACAACATAACATAACATAACAACATAACTTAATCAACGCTTAATCAATTTGTATCATTCTTAAAAATTGATTTAATAGCATTCATGCTTTCCGTTTACTCTAGAAGTGTGTTTATGCTGCAATGTAAAATAAAGTATTATATCAACATCTAACAATGTCAAGAAATAAGTCACATATCCTACTGTATGACTCGTGTTTAAAACCTTCAAATCATCTGATTTTAAATGAGTTTTGATTTTAAATGAGTTTTAAAAAGGCCCAATTGTACCACTGATCAGTTTAAGAAAATAATGTCACGTTTTATCCTAGAACATTTCCCATAGAGTTTCAGGGTGTGTAATATTTTTAGGGGTCATCGAGAAGGGCCATCCCGTCACCAGGGGAACCTGACCCTATGGAAGCTCCAAAGAATGCTTAGTTCGAAAAATGATGATGTCAACGCTTTTGTCCTCTGGCTCAGCCACGAGAGAAATGGATTCAAACAGCTTCTCAATTCCAAGATCTCAGACACGAAAATGATTGAAACTCTTCTTACTTCAATAGATACGGCAATCAATCGCTTGGTACCCGATGAGATATTATTGAATCTACTTGATACGATCCAAAACAGCACGTTTCTGAATGACTCCTTCCCGTATTATCTGATCATGATTTCACAAGACGGAGAGATCAACAAGGCTACCATTGATTGTCTGCAAAACACCCTGAAACTTTTACTGGAATTAATGACAAGCATGCCTTCGAGTTTCATCAAAGTCAATTCATGTCTAAGCACCCTGTCTGAAGTAGTGAAGAGACATACAAACCTGAACGATTCAGAAGACCTTCAAGGGAAACTTAAAGAAGCAGTCGAACTACGCGATAATCTGTTACAGAGACAAATGAAACATGGAGGGAAAAAAGAAAACAAGGGACCACCTGATGATTTTAAACAATACAGTATTTTCCCAACATTAGATGATATCTACCCTAAACACGAAACATACCTCCGTCCTATCAAGACTAAAGGGAAGTATGATGACCTGGACCATTACCTTGATGTTCAATATCGTCTCCTCAGGGAAGACTTTGTGTCGCCTTTGAGGAATGGCATACAAGAATACACCAACCTATCGAGTGTCCCTGGCAAGAAAAGGTTCCAAGACATCCGCGTGTATAACCGAGTGCAAATCCGGACTCCACTGTGTGGTGAGGATGGGATACTACATGATATCCAATTCGACTCGTCAAGACTCAGGCGTATCAACTGGACTCATTCTAAACGCCTCATCTATGGTTCTTTGTTGTGTCTGTCAGATGACGGTTTCCAAACGCTGATATTTGCCACTGTTATTAACCGAGATAACGAGCAACTAAAAGAGGGGCGTATCCAAGTCAGATTTGAGCATAGCCATGATGAGATTGCAGAGATGCCATTTGACAGAGAATTCACGATGATTGAAACATCAGCTTACTTTGAGGCATACAAACATGTCCTGGTGGCACTGCAAAAAATCCAACCATCTTTTCCATTTCAACGATATATTGTAAAATGTGAGAGGGAAGTCCAGCCACCTGAATACCTCAGGATTCCGGAAAATGACAAGTATGACCTTTTGCCATTTCTACCTGAAAATATTAGAAAGGAGAGATCATCGACTGATATGGCGGTTGCTACGTATGAAAACCGATTGAAGGAATCGTCACTGGGATCACCAGCCTATTTACGGTTAAAGAAGAAAATAGAGGAGCTAAAAGAGGTATCGAAACTGCCACCTTTGTGTATCCTCGATGAGAAAGACTGGCCAACACTTGAAGAAATGAATCTTGATGAGTCACAGTACAAAGCTCTTCAGATGGCGCTGAGGAATGAATTTGTCATTATCCAAGGCCCACCTGGAACAGGCAAGACTTACCTTGGGTTAAAAATAGTTGAAATACTATTACATAATCGGGACGTCTGGTCGAAACTAATGACCGAAGAAAGAGTTACCAATAGTCTGTCCCCTATTCTAATCGTCTGCTACACGAACCACGCCCTGGACCAGTTTGTAGAAGGGATAAGTAAATTCTGTAAAGAAGGTATTGTGCGCATTGGAGGAAGAAGTAAAAGTGAAGACCTGGAAAAATACCATCTGTCAAAGTTGAAACGAGAGATGAAGGTTGAACGGAATATTCCAGGAGAAGTGTATCGCAGAAAGGGTGAATTACGAGAGGATATAAACAAGACGGAAATTACCATCCATAAGAGTGCTGCTGAAATTCAAGTCTCTTATGAAGGCATATTGCACGAGGAGTTACTAAAACCTCATATGGAAAACCAGAATTGGCAATCGCTTGTCAAATGGACACCACCTCACTTAAAGATAAATTTTGGGTTCTATGTTGTGGAGTGGCTGGGCCTTTCGAAACAACCTAAACGGGGCTATCGTGTTGGGACATCTGGATATCAAAATGATACACAAGGGAATGAAGGAGAGGAAAAAGAAACAAAAAACACAATTAAGGTTGCTGAGGAAGCCAGAGAAATTCAAGATGAAAGAAAAGTATCGAGTATCTTTTCAGAGACTGATTCCCTTGGTAATTATCAAAAAGAAGCAATGAAAAACGTCAAACTCTGTCTGCATAGTCGGGTTCTCAGAAATGAACACATGGAGTTTTGGATGAATTATGATCGGCAGAAATTTGGTGACCAAAAATGTAGTAGAGCTCAATATCTCGATGCAGGGTTGAAATCAGAAGAGGTAATGACAGACATAGAAGCAAGACAACGCAGAGACCTTTGGAGGATGAATTATACGGATCGATGGAAACTATACAGACACTGGGTAAGAAAATACCGCATTGCAAAGAAAGAGAATATTAGAGAGAGTGAGAAGGCGTATGAGAGGTTAACAAAGCAAATGGTGGAAATTCGAATGGAAGAAGATATTGCTGTCATGAACAATGCAACTGTTATTGCTATGACAACGTCAGGAGCTGCTCGTTATCAAAATGCCCTCCAGAGGATTTCACCAAGAATAGTAGTTGTAGAAGAAGCTGCAGAGGTCCTCGAAGCTCATATTGTTGCAAACCTTAGCAATGGATGCCAACATCTTATTTTGATTGGGGATCACAAGCAATTGAGACCTAACCCAACAGTATACAAACTGGCCACTCGTTACAACTTGGAAGTCTCATTCTTCGAAAGGATGATCAACAATGGTATTCCCTACCAGTGTCTTCAGCTTCAACATCGTATGAGGCCAGAAATTGCAGAACTGATAAGTGACATCTATCCAGAGCTTCAAAATCACCCATGTGTTGAAGAGTATGAAACAGTCGGTGGCATAACAAAGAATCTGTTCTTTGTTGATCACAAAGAGATGGAATCGACAGATGAAGAGCTAATGAGTAAGTCTAATGATCACGAGGCTGTGTTTGTTGTGGCTCTCTGTAGGTACCTGATGCACCAAGGATTCGAGGGTGAAGACATAACGATTCTGACATTGTACACTGGCCAGGTGCTTATTCTGAAGAAGCTGATGCCGAATGACACGTTTCAAGGTGTTAAAGTTTGCTCGGTAGACAACTATCAAGGAGAGGAGAACAAGATAATTATACTCTCTCTGGTGAGGAGTAACGATGAAAACAAAATAGGATTTCTCAAAATTGAGAACCGTGTCTGTGTTGCATTGTCAAGGGCAAAAGTTGGGTTCTATGCAATAGGGAATATGGAGCTTCTTGCAAACAATAGCCCCTTGTGGAAGAAACTTACAACCCGTATGACAGAGAGTGGCAACATTGGACAAGGTCTGGAACTCTTTTGCCAGAACCACCCGAAAGACGAACACATTTGTGCCAAAAATGGAGCTGATTTTAGTGGAGCCCCTAATGGAGGTTGCATGAAAGTATGTGAAAGTCGTCTAGAATGTGGCCATGCGTGTAGAGAGTATTGTCACATTGTAGAATGCACAACATTCAAGTGTAAAGCTTCCATTCGATGTGACTCATTTCTGAAATGCAGTCACACTCCAGACAAGGTTATTTTGTGCCACGAAAAGCATCAGTACGAATGTATGGAGCCATGTGAAAAAAGTTGCCCAAAGGAACACCCCTGTCCAAAAGTATGTCACGAAGACTGTGGAGATTGCACTAAACTAGTAGAAAAGACCATACCCAAATGTAATCATAGTCAACTGGTGTCTTGTCATTTAGATCCAGCTTTATTTAAATGCATGGCCAAGTGTGAAAAAGAGCTAGATTGTGAACACATCTGCCCGAAATTATGCCACGAGAGGTGCATATCTAGATACGACTGTATTGAAATGTGCCATGTTGAATTAGACTGTGGACACGAAGCTGATGTTCCGTGTTATAAGAAAAGTTCCCATAAATGCAAAGAAATGGTTGAACACATCATGCCTATATGTGGACACTCCCAACGAGTCGAGTGTTATAAGTTGGAAGAACATTGTTATCGTTCTCTGATTAAGTGTAATGCTCCATGTGAAAAGATTCTCAAATGTGGACATAGCTGTAAGAAGCTTTGCTATGAGAAGTGTGAGAGCTATAGCTACAATCCTTACAATCCTTTTCTTTATAGAAATAACATTGGCGACTGTCAAGAACGATGCTTGAAAAAATGTGACAATGATCATAGATGCAAGAAGAAGTGCCATGAACCGTGTGGTAAATGCAACGAGACAGCAACGGTTACTCTGGATTGTGGGCATACGAAAGATGTTCAGTGTCATGTCAAAACAGCATTCTCGTCATCAGAACAAAAGGAATCGGTGAAGAATTTCATAAAATGTCAGAAACGATGTGAAAGAAAATGTGAAAAAGGACATACGTGTAAGGGAAAATGTTGTGAAGAATGTAAACCTTGCACTGTATATATAGTCAAAGAAATTCCGAAATGTGGCCATAAACAGAAAATGGAATGCAGAATTGATCCCTCTGAAATTTCCTGTAAAACACAATGTAAGATCCGACTCCAATGCACTCATGAAATCACAGTGCAATGCCACCAACTGTCTGACACCACAGGTATTACGTGCTCCAAACCATGTTCCATTAAGTTACCTTGCGGGCATACGTGCGGAGGAACATGTGCAAGCTGTCATCAAGGACATGTCCATACTCCATGTAAGGCTACATGTGACCGTTTATTACCATGTGGCCATAAATGTACTAAGCCATGTGGATGTACTGACTGCCGACCATGTAGGGAAAAATGCAGACAAAGATGTGAACACAGGATATGCAATCGAAGTTGCAGTGATCCCTGTGTACCCTGCAATGCTCGGTGTGGTAAATCATGTCAGCATCGCTCATGCAAAAATATTTGCAGCAGCAAATGTGGTGACCCACCCTGTAAGCTGCATTGTCCAATAAAATTCACATGTGGAAAATGCAGAAAGAAGAGGCCGTGTCTTGGTGTGTGTGGAGAGAGATGTCCAAAGAAATGTAAAATCTGTGATCGTGACGAGATTAACTCTGCTTGGATTGGCAAAAAGCTCACTGATGGGACTCGGTTTATCCTGCTGGAGGACTGTAACCATCTCATAGAAGTGAGTTACATGGACAACCATATGGCTGCTGATGATAAGGGTAACACTGTCATCAAAGCTAGAACATGTCCAAAATGTGACAAACCTATCGTTCGAAGTAGGCGTTATAGAAGTGCCATTATAGATCTCTTACATGCCGCAAACATAGAACAAGAAAAGAAGGTACTACTGGGAAATGAAGAATTTATAAAGCTCAGAGACGACATGGCTAAAACAATGAAAAAATTAGCTATTGTAGACAAACAAAAGCATTCTAGCTTAGAATTTAGATTGAAAACATCAAGAAACAGGAACGAAGTTGATGCTGATCAACTGAGAGCGATAATGATACAGGCAACTGTAACCATTTCATTAGCAGCCCTCAAAGGACATGTGAATGTCAACGATGAGAAGACCGATAATCCGAATAAGAAATTACTGAGAGAGTGTATAGAAGCATACACAAATGAAATACTTTCAGTAAGGAGACTTGTGTCCAGTTATGAGCTCAAGCAATACAAAGAGGAACACAGACGACTGGCCTTATTGATAAAAGACAATCCCGAAGATATCCTGAACTCCCCATCACCCAGCACAGTCTCCAAGATGATGGCATTGGCTGAGAAGTCCCTAAAGACCTGTCCTGAAGGATACCACTGTGGAGTTCTGGAAGAGTTGATCATACCTAACCATGATAGACAATCAGAAGACGTCTGGATGTTGTGCTTTAAAGGTGAGTCTAGGTGTGACAAACAATTATCTTTTTTAGTCTCGATCCGAATATATTTCCAAATTACAGCTTGTCAGACCTTTTTACCAGTCAGGTTTTACCGTTCTTGCAGATATGTTATTCTCATCAGTTTTTTAATCGCACCCTTATATTGTGATTAGTTTGACAGACATGCGGGCGGGCGTCCGGATTAATCTTTTCTACGGGTTTCCAGCCAAACTGTTCCGGGGATTCATCTGAAAATTTCAGGGATGTTTCTACCTATAAAAGTTTAGAACTGATTAGTTTTGGAGCATTCTGGGTAAATGTTAAGGCAGTCATTTTGGATTTCCGTCCTTAATCTTGTTTGTCGATGCTTGTCTACAGGTTTCAAGCCAAGTCGTTTTATGGATCCATCTGAAATTTTCAGTTATGTTTTTTACGTATGAAAACTTAAAACAGAATAGTTTTTGGGCATTCTTGGTAAATGTTAGGCTGGCCATTTTGAATTTTCCGTCCCGAAGACTTCTATTCAAGGGGACGATCTTGTTCAATCTTGTCTTGTTCTGTTAGCTATCTCGAGAGCCTCTTGCTATAGTTAAAGAACTATGACATGTATGAAGCAGTATTTTTATTGATAAATTGTATTTAGTTTATTTTTGATTTAATCACATTATTCTCTGCAAAATGAATAGTATTAGTTTATAAAGCATATATATCACATAAAAACAGTTTAAGAGTTAAACACGGGAGCGCATATTACCATTTTTTGCCAGGTTTTGTGATTTTACAATCTCAAACGATATTTTAAAGAACAATTCTAGATCTGCAACAAATTTTCTTGTATTCACACCGTGTTAAAACGATTTATTTATAAAAAGATTTACCCTCTTAATATGGAAGTTTGTCTCTTAGGTCACGTGTGGAAAACATCAAATGACGTAACCGATTGCCCAACGTGTAAAGCTGATGGGACTACGTTTGTGAAGAAAGCGCCAAGAACGAATGTGGATAAAGCATCTGCTCGTGTCAAGATGAACGACGTCGATAAACACAATAAACAAACTAACGTTAGAAATAAAGAAAAAACTCCTCCACTGGGTGTTCCAGGTATGGTTACGAGTCGAATACTTCAAGCCATCTGATAGATTAAGAACCTATATCTTATTTACAAATATGAAGTAGTTCAACATTACACATTATGGAATATTTGGCGTTGTTGAATAAATATCGTTAAAATATTCATAACCGATTGTGCTGTACAGCTGTACAGCTTGAATTGACGATGGGATAACACTAATTTACCAAGTACTTGTTCAGAATATTTGTGTAGTTCCATGATGTAGTTTAATGATCTTTAATTTCAATCGCTAGGCCCAGGAGAGGTGGTTGGTATAGGCGCCAGGGCTAAAACCCATTCTGCACCACATCAGGGACACCACGGTCATAAAGACACTCACTCTCAGCATCATGGGTACCAACCTGGAAAACATCCTCGGCAACAAGGGTTCCAGGGTCAAGGTCATCCTCAGCAATCCAAATCAAGAGGTAACCTAGTTATAGCACGCGTGTATAGACCAAATCAATATGAGTTTTAGTTCATAGAACTATTGCCAAAAGCGAAAAACATTTTTGTGATTCAAACGATTCATTCAACTATATCACACAAGGACGCGGAATTAACTTCGACCGTTAATTTGAATTTTTGACCTATCAGACCTATGCAGATGTTTGAAAATAAAGATTGCGAGTCTCTGAGTGCATCGTTTTTCTTTAAACTTGTTCCATTCAAAGCAAAACAAAATTGCTTTTCAAACATCCGGTTTGTCAAAAATTCAAATTAACGGTCGAAGTTAGTACCGCGTGACAACCCAGTTCAATACCAAATCAACTAAAAATGTTTTATTCTTCCTTCTATAGCAAAAGAAGCGTGGCCAGATAATAACAAATGTCAAGTGGTAAATCCTGACAAGAGACCCGTTGGAGATAACAAGCAGCTCTCAGAGAATGTCAAAGATAAAACTGTCGATGGGGACAAACAACTACAACAGAAACCCAAAGCAGGTGGAAACCCTGCAACGTCTACTGGGAATTCAAAGAAGAGACAAAAGAGTAAGTATAATTGCTCAGTTATACATAAAATGAGAAAATATGCAAATATGGACTCTCAACACCCAGAATAACTTCTCCCTCTTTCTCTTAAAAGGAGGATATTTAATGTAAGTTCTGCTCTCAGTTGATACTGATACTGAGTTGTCATGGAAATGTATCAAGAACTGAATTTGCATTTGCCAGCATTTTAATTTGAATGCTAACCTGAAAATTACATAATGATGTATGAAATGTATGAATATGTTTCAGGAAAGAAGAAATAATTGATGTCAAGACTTTAAAATCGCATCATGGACTTTTATAAAATGGGAATAACAACAGTTGAACGATGATGAGAAATGAGAACAAATGTTCATTGACTTAGTATGCCTTTAAAATGTGGCATTAGCCTGCATTTTATGATTTAAATACTAGCCTGCTGAAAATAACATAATGATATATGAAATGTATGAATACCTTTCGGGAAAAAAGAATAATTGAGGTCTTCGAAATCGCTTGACCTTCCATTAAATTGGGCATTAGAACAGTTGGACGATGATGAGAAATGGAAACAAAAGATAACGGCAAAAAAGTAAATTTGCTTTTCGCTTTAAAACAAAACTGTAACGTTTCCGCTTTGTTCATCAAATATACATACTCAGTGATCTCCCCAGGATTTTTCTCAGGTGGGTGCTAAATTCTAATTCTCAAAATGCAGACCAAAAATGGTCAAAATATGCCTTGTAATGATTTTTCTCATTTTCAAGTGGGTGCAAATGGATTTTCAGGTGGTGCAAGCCTACATTGTATTTTCAAAATCTCAGGTGAGTGATGCGCCTCCTTGCTTTAATGCTGGGGAGATCACTAATACCTTATATACATAGCAATACTACAAGGAGGTACACGGGCAGGAGTGGATGATCACCAAGTGATCATTGATCATTTTTGAATGATATATTGCGAGAGCCTGTTTGTAAGGAATTGGATTTTGCTAACTACAGTCTTTACTACCCTGAGTGTAACTTGTAAATTAGTATAATATTGTGTGCGACACACTCCCCTCCATAAGTTTGGCAACCTAAGCTCCCCCATTGAACTACGTGTTAAAGCCCCTTTACGTTTGAATATTTATTCACTTAACCTGCAATGAAAATACGTATAATATTGATGGAAACGTAACTTGACTTTATTTCCAATACCTCCAAATTTTTTTATTTTTTCCTCTATTACAAAAAAAGTTCGGAAATTGGTGATAAACGAATTTTTTAAAATCGACATTCCCACGTTAACCAATGGAAAATGGTAGGTTTGCCGCAAGTCATTTGACAGAATATCCATCCATCCGAGTCATCAAATATACAAGTTAGGTAGGCAATTGAATTTGCCAACTTTATTTAAATTGATACGTTTCTTCAGGTTCAACAAAGTTATAGGTCTTTAAAGTCAAAATTGTTTTTCAAAAAACCTCTCCCATTGAAATAACACAGGAGGCGAAAAATGATTTTCAAAAATGACTTTGAAGCTCTGTAACTTTAGTATTTATCAAATAAACTTAACAGTTATCATGCAAAAAAGTTGGACAATTCAAATTTCTATAATCAAAAATATTTTTGCTGAATCTTTTACTGAATAGATATCCTGATTTCTGATTTGCCCCGAACACACAATTTTCCATTGGTCTATATGGGAATGACGATTTTCAAATATTCATCTCTATCATCAATTTTCGACCTATTGTAATTGAGGAAAAAAATTGAGAAAATTTCGAGGTATTGGAAATAAAGTCAATTTGCGTTTCCACCAATATTATAAGTAATTTCATTGTAGGGTAAGTAAATAAAAATTCAAACGTAAAGACGCTTTGACACGTAGATAGTTCAATTGGGGAGCTAAGGTTGCCAAACTTATGGAGGGGAGTGTATTCCTGAGAAAATGTATAAAATATGTAAATAGAACTTGTGCTTGCTAAAATAACGATTGTACAACTGTTAATATTTTATGAATTCACATATTTTAGGGAAACTTTCATTTCACTTAATTAAGCAATAACATGTGTATTGTAATAAAGCTATGTTAATCAAATTGAAGTCTTTTAAATATGATGATAGAATAATAGAATACAAGAAACCACACTTTGTGAGCTAAGAATTACGTTAATTTTACATCAGCTGTTATCAAAATAGTCCACTCATAGCCTATACTTTAAAAATTGTCGGTTACTGGTATTATGTCACCACCATAAGTGATGATATATTGTTATTGTTTCAAACTATTTTGTGACGGCGTTCGACGTCTGTGACAAATGGTAGGTGTGACATTTTTCAAGTTAATGCCTTGCTTATTTTGCCAGAGCTCTGGGTATGACTGTTGCGAATGTCTGAATGAATGGAGGTGGTGTGAAAGTGGTTTTGATATTTCATCTTTGCCTTGTTAAATGTATTATTTCATGTTTGATTTAATAAAATAAAATAAAAAGTTAATGCCTTGTTGGTTATTGTTGGGTCAACCTTGTAAAACCTACACTTTATGAATATAACGTTTTGTAGTGTCACAAGATAGGGACATGGATCTCGTCGCTGACGTCGCATATTGTGAAGATACAAGATACAAATTGTGAGCCAACTAAGTTCCAATCTAAACAGTGTGATATCGTAATGAGGGTAGAGACAGAGTGGTTCTGTTCCAGTACATGATCATATAAGTTATTGAATGATATGAAGTGCAACACAGGATAAATTCTGCTCGAGACAAAGCCTCGTGCCAATACAGAATATCGAGGGTACAATATATCCTGTATTGCACTTCAAATTATTCTACAAAGTTTTTATCGTGTGATCTTAGGCCTTTATATGTTACTTAGGAGATAATCTCTAGGACATATTCTGCATTCTCTGTATTGCTACTGAGATTGCCCCCTCCGTACCAGTATTTCCTGTTTTGCCACGAAGATGATCAATGGGGACAATCTCAGGAGCAATACAGATTGGTACAGCACAGAAACTGACCAATCAGAGAGCTTCATTTTACAGATCATACGATAATATAAAATATCTATATTTGTGTTACCACTCTGTCCCCCACCCCACGTCCTTTAGCCCCTGCAGGCATATACATTTAATAGTTTTAATAATAACTATCCTTGTGAATAGCCTTAAAACTCATGAAATAATTATTCAAATATCGATATCATAAATGATACTCTGAATGATCATTTCAATGTTAATGTTTCTGAAGTGAAAGTGAATGAAAAAGTTTCTGAAGTTAATGACATTAGCCTAGATCCTGAAGTCAGTGGCACGTTGTTGATTCAGGTCAGTCATAAATATACAATATAACAATAAAAGAATATACGAAAACCACAAACTGTGCTAAACAATTGTTATAACACAATGAATGATGGCCATGGGGTTAAGTACATGTTTACATATTCAAATACTAGATACCTGATCAAACAGTATATTCATTTTGGAATATGGTTGAAAAGATCTGCCATATATTGCGAACACGAAATATTGTGGTTAATCAATTAAAAACAAATGTTATTGATGATATATCAATGCATTAACATACTTTTGTGAATTGATCATTTCAGCATTTATTGTTTATATACACATTTACAAGATATATATTCTGTTCCATCAAAACCAGCCAGTGGTACAAGCTAAAGTTTATGGTAATATAGTTGAAGCAGATATGGCTCCCGAAAGTTTGGCGATACTGTTGGCAGTACTAATAAGTAAGTAGAAAATGTTCCCTATCAAGGGTTGACATGCAATTGCACGAACGATGTTATAGTTCATAAAACACACAGATTCGAGACCACGAAACAATCGGTACAATTCATAGACAACGCACGCCGAACGTCGGTCGCAAACGCGGTACTTCGCCACTTCTTGGTGATGTAAATGATAAGTCTATCACGATTTTCGAGAGATTTTACAGAACTTTATATATAATTCATCTTTCAGGACTTGGTAGCTGCGGCCAGAAGTCTTGTCGTAGGGAGGACGTACAAGAGCTCAAAGATGTAATTACTAACGCAGATGATGAACAGAAGAGCGAGATAGCAATTATAAAAGCCGAGGTTGCTGGCATCAAAAACGATATCGCTGCATTAAATGCAGGGTTGTCTCAAATATTGAGCATACTAGGTGAGAAGGCAGCTAGAAGTAATGACATTATGTAAAGAGGATCAGCATAGTCTAGGGATAAGTTTTCGGAATATTTTTTCGTAATTATTGTTTTGTATTAAAGAAGGGTTTGTTGGGCCCGTTGACAGTATACTTGTACATCCGGTTCATTGATAAACTCATAAGTTCATAACTTTTCCTGTTCCAGCTAGATCTGATTAATCATCCCAGCCCAGAACTTTCACCCAGATAAAATTCCTATCCCGATGCTTTAGGGTGTCGCGGAATGAAATATGTTGTCATTTCTTCTCGATCAATATATCATTCGCAAAACTATAACAATTTAGCACTTCCATTGTGGGATCCACAGCTTTTACAATCCTTTGGTATATTAGATATTACTAAATCGTGGCTCTAATAAATCAGAATATTGCAGCACTTCCAAAATGTCCTATAAAAAGGTGAGGTGTTTTTTCAGGGGAAACACCTAAAGAACCAGAAACAACAATTGCCTCAACTACTTATGGTAAGGATTTAAAACTTTAATAGTTTATGGGACAATTTACGATAATTGATATTTTAAAAATCTGTTGTACTAGAGACTGCGACATACTGTATATGTTGATTTCATGGACATGCAATGTGTTATTTTCTGTTGACCAGACTTCAAGTAATCATTAACACAAGGTACCTGTTTGGAATATTGCTCATCTTTTTAAAGAATGTCGCTTTAATGATGAATTTTTTGACAATTAACAAATATTTTATTTTTTCGGCAAATATAAACTCAGATTTCTAAACCAATGATGTAACGATTGCGTTGATATTTTTACCATGATAATAAAATGTATGTGCGATCAACTCTTGAAACCGGGATGTTTGATATGTCTTAGTCACATAATTAAGTATGTTTTACTATTATACACGATTTGTCAAATATTTGTATCCTCCAACACATTGGCCATATTAATTTACACTATTGATACATTATTTGGTGAAAGCTATGCCAGAAGGTGTATCTTGATTTTTTGTATTAAAGAAGGATTTGTTGGGCCCGTTGACAGTATATTTGTACATCCAGTAATTCCAGTTCATTGATAAACTCATAAGTTCATAACTTTTCTTGTTCCAGCTAGATCTGATTAATCATTCCAGCCCAGAACTTTTACCAAGATAAAATTACTATTTCGATGGTTTAGGGTGTCGCGGAATGAATGTGTTGTTATTTCGTCTCGATCAATACATCATTCGCAAAACTATTATATAACAATTTAGCACTTCCATTGTGGGATCCACAGCTTTTACAATCCTTTGGAATATTAGATATTGCTAAATCGTGGCTCTGATAAATCAGAATATTGCAGCACTTCCAAAATGTCTTATAAAAAGGTGAGGTTTATTTTCAGGGGAAACACCTAAAGAACCAGATACAACAATTGCTTCAACTACTTATGGTAAGGATTTAAAACTTTAATAGTTTATGGGACAATTTACGATAATTGATATTTCAAAAATCTGTTGTTGTACCAGAGACTGCGACGTTGATGCAATGTGTTATTTTCTGTTGACCAGACTTCAAGTAATCATTACCACAAGCTACCTGTTTTGAATATTGCTTATCTTTTTAAAGAATATCGCTTTAATGATGAATCTTTTGACAATTAACAAATATTTTATTTTTTCGGCTTGCTCAGATTTTTTAACCAATAATGTATTGATTGCGTTGATATTTTTACCATCTTTATAATGCTACACCTTCTGGCATAATGTTATGCCAGAAGGTGTATCTTGATAACATATCATAAATTGTACACAATGGAGATATATTTTTTTAAAATAAATACTCATTTATTTCTTTAAATCATTAAATAAATTTACAAATTGTAATCACGGCGTAATCGCCCATAAAGGGCATTTCTACTGCCGCTTTAAGTGAATTTAAATACAATATAATGTTATTGAGTCATATTCATAGTTAGTATAAAAATATATAAAATTTAAATACAATCTGTTTTACTGCCTGTCTGTACCCCCGTTGGTGCCCTGAAATTGAATTACTATTTTGATTGTTTAATTGTGTTTAATAAAATTTATAACTGGCTTAAAGATTTCGGAATTGTTTTCATTTGTCAGATCCTTGTCACCAAAAAGTAGGAAATTTTTCTTATTTTTTAATGTTTTGTATTTGTTAACATCTAAGTTTAACCACCGCTAGCGCATTTGTTTCTCTCAGAGGGCAGGACAAGAGTGTATGTTGTGCTGTCTCTCGAGCTCCACAGTCACAATATGGATCGTTAATGAAAGAGAAATTATGGTCAAAAAGATCGGATTTAAAATATCGATTTACTCTTATCTTATTTAGTATAATTTCGTCTTTTCTATCAAGATTCTGTATGTAGGAGGTTGAAATTGTAGGTTCCATGTTATTAGTGAGATGATCGTTTAGTTGTTTTTTTAAAAGTGAGAAGCTGTTTGTTTCCTTATGGTCTCTAGGAAGACGGTTCCACAAGGTTATCATTGAGCAAACTGTTCCCGTTTCCATTTTTTTACTAATTGAGGCTGGTAATTTGTAGTCGTTGGTTGTTCTAAGAACTCGCGTCTGAGGTGATTTATATCGTTCGAAAATCCGTTTAACGTAAGATGGTGCCGAATTGTTATGAATCTTGAACATAACGCGCAATTTATGTTCATCCCGTCTATTTTGAAGATTATCCCAATTTAATATTTCAAGGGTTTTTTCTGTGCTTGCTCCTTGCATAACACCAGAACAAATAACAGCTGCCCTATAATGTAGCTTGTCTAACTGGGCTAGGCTGGTAGCTGGAGCAGCGTCATAAATGATATCACAATAGTCCAGATGTGACAGGATAAAGGAAGAGTAAATTTTTTCCAGGTGTTTGGAATTTAATCTATGCTTAAGTGCCATAAGTGGATTTAATAATTTTTGAACTTTACCTTCTAGATATTCAATATGGGTTTTGAAAGTTAACTTTTCATCAAGAATTAGACCGAGGTGCTTATGATGTTTAATTTGATCTATTGGAGTGTCGTTGAAAACAAACTTAGGATATGTTCTCTCAATTGGTCTATTTGTTTTAAAGATCAACTCGTGACTTTTTTGTGGTGCGAAAGTTAGTCCCCATTTCTGGGACCACATTTGGATATGAATTAAGTCATCTTGAAGAACTTGGCTATCTGTTTGGTGATTTATTGGGTCAACCGGACAAAAAAGTGACGTGTCATCCGCATAGATAAAACATTTAGAGTTGAAATCGTCTGTTATGTCATTTAGATATAACAAAAAGAAAATCGGTCCCCATATTGAGCCTTGGGGGACTCCAGAGTTGATTTGACCGACTTTACTTGACCTAGATAATTCATCATTGATCTTAATTTTAATTGTTCTGTTTGTGAGGTAAGATTGAAAAAGGTCAATTAGTGATTTTGGGATACCGTAGGATTTGATTTTCTGAAGAAGGAGTACATGAGGGACTTTGTCGAAGGCTGATTGAATGTCCAAAAATATTGCTCGAACATCGAGACCATTTTCAAAATTTTGAAGAATGTAGTTTGTTATAGCAGTTAGTTGGAGTTGAGTGTTGTGTTCTTTAAGAAATCCAGATTGCATTTCATAAATTAGGTTATTTTATGTCAAGTGGGTCATCAGTTTACAATTTACTATTTTTTCAAAAAGTTTAGACATTGTACAAAGTAAAGTTACAGGCCGATAATTTTTTATTAGAGATTTGTCATCTTTTTTATGGATAGGACAAACAACTCCTTCTTTCCATTTTGAAGGAAAAGTCTTGGAAGTGAGAATCGAATTAAAAAGTTTTGATAATGGAATGGCGAGGGAGTCACTTGCTAATTTTAACATTTCATTTGTGATTTGGTCATGTCCGGCTGATTTTCCACGTTTTAATTCCATACTTTCCACAATCATTTGTGGGGAAATTTCAAATTCTTGCGTATATAATTGAGTTCTGCTTGGAAAGGGCCTTTCCATCATAGTTATTTCATTGGAATATTTGGAAACAAAATGTTCGAGAAACAGGTTAGCCTTACCTAGGTTGCTATGTACTGGGGTATTTTTTTCGAGGTCAAACATTGCGGGGAAGGAATAGAGGAGTTTCTAAATGATTTTGAAATCTCGCTAATTCTCGTTTTTTCATGAGATTTTAAGAGATTTGCACATTTTACCTCTAATGACTTACTTTTCTTTCTTTTTGATACCATATTTGAATACAGTGATATGTTTCCAACAATAATAGCTTTGATTTACACATTTATGTCATTTAAATCATTCTCCATGACATTTAAAAAAACTTGGGCCAAATCTCCATTGATGTAATGCTAAAATTCTTCAAAACCATGGTTTAATCGTATGACAACCAACATTTTCATGTTTAATCACAATATGTTCATTGACAGGGTCATTTAATAGTATGCCATTCAAATTTCAGACAGATTTAACTAACACTCTTTGATAAATCATGAAATTAAGTGACTATTGCAAGCTTTTAGCATAGAACTCAATGGAAGGTTGGCCCAAGATGAACAAAGGTGACATCTATTATGTCAGCTTTATTCAGCTTTATTTAGCTATTTAGAAACTATACTATTGCAAAAACGTTTACCAAGGAGTTGTTTAATAAGCGACCAGTAAGATTTGGATGTAATTTCGGAACTGAGAACGCTTTCCGTAACATTATTGTCGACGTCAAGTTTTTTCTGTTTCACTAAATCGTTTACAACTAGCAATTGGGTTTTGTAAAGTTGATAATCAATTTCGTTTTTTGAAATTTTAAATTGTGCATATAGTCTTTTTCGAACATTAATTTCATGTTTAATTGTGTCATCAAACCAAGGTCTATCCGATTCTCTTTTCCTCCCGGTTTTATTTGGTATATGTTTCTGAAAAATGCTGAAAAGAATCTCAGTAAACTCGTTGACTTTTTGATCTATGTTTGCATTTCCTTCCGAAATATTTTGAAGGTGGGAGTTACAAATAGCTTCATTCAAAACAGTGCGATTAACTTTGTCATAATACCACTTAGTTCGCTTAGTTGACTGCTCCCTGGTTAGACCAGTAGTTAATCTCGTTAGAACACAACAATGATCTGAGTTACCGATAGGTGTGAGTACTTTAGTCACTTCGACTAGTTTCGGGGAATCACATATTGAAAGATCAATGCATGACATTGAAGACGGTCTTATTCTGGTAGGCTCGGTAACAAGCTGAGTAAGTCCAAAATTAGTTATGAGGTTATAAAGTTGAGTACCCGCTGTGTTATTAGCTGAATTGTGCTCGTTCCAGCTAAAGTGTTTGCTATTGTAATCGCCGTTTAAAAGAACAGCTGTAGGTTCTGTACCCTGCGTGCAGAGTCTAGTTAAACTACAGACGGAGCTCTCTTTTAAGAAGTGAAGTCAAACGAATGCAAAGGGTATATGTTCTGTAGGTTCTGATTAAGTGTAGGTATTTCTGTCGTTAATTCAAGTTGTCTAAATTAGGCTGTCCAGTATTTTGTATCCTCCAAACATTAAAATATTATCTTTGGTAAAAAATATTTTTAGATTGTTATTTTGAAAAATGAAAGTACTTAATGAAAGCGTTTAGATCATCATTATTCAATCCTTATTTAATTTGCATCCATTGCAATCTTTTTTTTATTATTTCACATGCAATATGAGCAACATGCCCGTAGCCAGCTTTTGGTAAGGGGGGGGGGGGGGTAAACATAAAGCTTGCTTGTTATCCACTCCTAATAAAAATATGAACTGTGACTTTACAAATGAACGATGGTGTCGATTTTACAAAGTGTCTTATTTGCAGGAGAAACACCGAATGTTCCCGATAATCAATCAACGACCCATGCGACCGTTACTCCAGACAACCCAGGTAACGATTTAAAGATATAATTTCCACAACATTTTGACAAATCCTGTGGATGCTAATTCCCAACGGACAATACAGTATATTATCCCTATATCATTTTGAGTTATTTCTGAATTATAACTCGTTTCCGTTATCTTATCCTATATTTAGAACTAAAACAAATACTAAATTAGTTATCATTTTTACAATCTACACTTTGGCCTCTCGAGAGCCTAAAACATTAGGGCAGCCATTTTGTACGAGACTGTTGGATCCCTGAATGATTCATTTAGTCACTTAGAATTTCGGTTCCCGTCTTCAGCAAATTGATGGCTCTCGTACATTCTCGTAGTCTCGAGATTTCATTGCATTTACTTATATCTTTTATGCTCCTGCTTACTACCCGTCTCAATATTTCTTCACCTCTTTGGCGATAGCGTTTTCGTCATTGGGGGAGTCTCGTGTTGATGCATATCTGAAAGAATTTGAGCCCAGATGTCCCACCCCGATTGTTATGTCCACTTCTACTTGCGCAAACACCACTGATTAATCTAATTTTCCAATTTGTTTTTCTATTATAGTCTATTATATCAGAATACACGTACTCGCTGATTTTCCGGTATTTGTAACTTTTTTTCCTCTGGCACATGAGCATACACAAAAAATATATCTGGAAATTTTAAATCAATCAATTTTATAGTAATGTAAAATTAAAACTGGCAATGCGATGGGAAAATGACAAAATGGTTTGTCCACGCGACGACTTATTACGACAATTATTGAATGAAAGATTAATACTTTCAATTTAGATCCCCAAATAGGAGACACAGAAGCCCTCGCAGCCAAATCCTGCTTGGAAATCTTACAAACTCGTACCACAACCCCTCCATCCGGACTGTATTGGATCGCAGTCACCCCAAGCTACACAACCAGGTTGTATTGTGACATGGTGACAGATGGGGGTGGCTTCACTCTTGTATGGACATTTACGTTCACGAAGTATGACATTCAAACAGGAGCCAATGATATCACTCCTAGACCTAGCTGGAAGTTGAACAAATTCATGCACTATTTAGATATTCAAGATGTCATTGTTCCTGTTTCAAACAAACCACCGACATCTGAAGATCAATTGGGAGCCTTGAAATTTAAATATTGGAAACTCATAGGGGGCAATGCCTTTATTGTAAAATCAAATTTTTTCAACTGGATATCCTGTAATGAGACAACGGGAAGCATCGTAGAGGAAGGGGTGTCGGGTTCAATCAAGTGTAACGTGATCAAATATTTATCAACCGAGTTACCACAATGTAGCACCGTCACACCTACTTCTCTGAACTGGTTTGAAAACAAGGGAAGTATTTGTGGCATGTACCTTATGAGATATAACTTAGCATATATGATGTTTGAGGTCAACAGCTTGAGTTGCTGGCCTATTTGGGATGCATGTGGGGAGGGTTCAAAAGCAAGACTTCTGAAAGATATCAGATCTCCACGTGCTAATGTGTATATACGTTGATAAACCTCTCTCTGTAAAATCAACCTTCATGAAGCAATTTAGTCTTTTTGTGATATTTTAACAAAAATCGACTCGGCATTCGTTTTTTGGAAAAGTGACCCCCCCCCCCCCCTTGGAAAATTCTGGCTACGGGCCTGACAAGTATTATATTATTATATAGTAATGTGTAGAAACTAAAAGAAACACTATTGAAATGTCGCGCATCCATGTTTTCGACAACCTGTATGTAAACAATAAACATAATATTATGTAGAATATAACATTAAATGGATTATCTTGCTTTCTTGAATTTAAGACGAAATTCCATTACTTTTGCTGTGTACATAAGATAATATACTGCTCTGTGTGATTCCACCAATCCTCACAAGGATCATCCCTAAAGGTAAAATCAGATGTCAAAGGCACCCTTGGTATACGCAGCTAACGAAAATTGACCGGTACGGGTCAAAAGCTGGACCGGTACGGGTTAACGGTTTTATTTGAATTTAAAGTAGCCATAACTTGCTCAATATTGACTTCCTCGTGTCTAATTTGAAATATATGATGCCTCCCGATGCTTTTAAGTACCCCAATTTTTTACAGATTTTTAAACGGACCAAAACTCTCTAAATGCGCATTTATGCTCTTTTCTCTCGAAAACGACTGTCTCATTTTCACGATAACTTTTATTTAGTACTTCTAACATATAAGATCTATTTTCCCCATCAAGGTATGATGTAAATGCTATTTACATCTTGTGAGTTTCAATGACGCACGTTTGATTTTATAAAAAATGCCAAACTTTGTGACAAAGAATTTCATCCTGCTTGCAGCGAGAAGACGGACCGGTTCGGGGCAATCTGCTTGCAGCAAGAAGACGGACCGGTTCGGGGCAATAGCTGAAAGGGGTAGAATTTGATAACACGAGTGAACTGAAAATGAATGTTTTTCAAAATATGTTAAAAACTGTTTATTGCCAAAGACATCTTGCATTTCGTGCAAACATCCCCCGTCACACCTATGTCCGACAGAGCCCTATGAACTGCACATTGAGCTTTAAATAATCCAATGGATAAATTGGTATTCATTCCATTGGACATATTCCAGTACTTATTCATTTCATTTTTATGTCACCACGAGAAGTCAAATGGTGACATATTCCTATAGTCTCCAAGTTTTTTTGTGGGCGGTGTTCAGGGGTTGGTGTTCACGGTCCGGCTTCTGTCGGTGTTTGTAACAAATGGTAGGTAGTGGCATTTTTTTATTATAGCGGCATTTATTCAATTAATAATATCCTCGTCATTGTTTAGTTTCATACGTCTGTGTCAATAACGATAAAGCATAAAATGTACTATTTGAATCATGATATTTACTTGCATAAATTGGAAATCATCATTAAATATTGTAATTGTGGTTTAGTAAATGTTGGTAGTGTTTATTGGAAATGTCTATTGACTCTTGGAAACTATGCATTTTATGTTTTTCAAGTAGTTTTCCACGTGCTCTATGCTGTCTGAGATATGAATCATATGTCATCCTCCGAACGCAGGCTAGTCGAGCTACAAGCACTTGTGCCCCCCCCCCTCCCTAACACCTCTCTGTGTGAGAAGGTGTTTAGTCTAGTAGGGGGGGGGTAACAGAGTCTTGGAGCTAGACTAAACACAGGCCTCCAGAACTCATACCGTGTTCTTCCAAGAATAGAAGCAGCAGGTAGGATGATGTTTCACGGGTGCACACTTCAGCTGTTTGAAGCAAAAATTGTGATATAGGTTTTCAAAGATTTATCTAAGGAATATGATGAAGTATTTCATGTTTGGTTTTATGTGCATGCTCTTTGCAAGATTTTAACTTTCTAATTATGTTAACAAATTCTCAAGCATAGCACGAGTTTTTTGTAAGTATTCCACCCACGTCCATGTGAATATAACCAACATTTTCCAACTGGTCAATTATGTGGGTGGAATTACCTTGAAAAAATCGAACACTGCTCGAGAATCTATTTACATAATTAGAAAGTTAAAGTCTTGCCAAGAGCATGCACATGAAATTCAACATGAATTACTCCATCATATCCCTTAGATAAATCGTTTAAAACCTACATAACATTTTTTGCTTCAAACATGACAACGTACAGCTAAAGTGTGCACCCGTAGATTTTGTCACTGTACGCTGTCGATGGTTTGGCGTGGTACAAAAGCCTCATTTGTTTTGTGTTTGCCATAATATCTGCATATAAAGGGAGATTGAATTGAATGCATGTTTTAGACACGTTGAGCTAAAACGTTTAGTCTTTCTATCATGGTATTTCCATGTGGTCCCTCGGAAAATATCATGTCGACAATTGTTAATATTCGGATCATTTGGTTTCGGAAGAATTGGATTTGGATGAAATCCTGACCTTTGGGATTCGGACCAATGGGATTCGGATCATTGGGATTCGGACCAATGGTTATCCTGTCCTATTTTATCAGAGAGGTCATGATTTCGAAACCAGAAAATGTAGCCATGTGAAATATTCAATTTTGAGGCGAGAAAATAATTTCGCATCCAATGGTTAACATGTATGATCTCAATCAATTGTTTCTACTGAATTTATGGTTCGGATAGATATGAAACAGAGTGATATATCCTCTGTATTTACCTACCAATAACTTTGTGGTCCCAGATGGAATAATTAAAACATATTATTAAGTCACGAGATACTTGCATGTAAACCTGAATGTAAATTGTTCAGACACATGCAGTAGACACTTCGGAGTAACAGTTAAAAAACAGAAATCCTTTGAATTGGAAACAACACATATGGGAACAAAATCAAGATGAGACTTGATCAAAGTTTTGCTATACTCTGGGTAGTATTTACATTTAGCTGTATAAAAGGTAAGTCGACTTATTTTTATAATACATGCTCAGTAAACACAGCATCGAGTAATTAGGCTAGTTATCCAGGCAGAGGGCACATGGGTAAGACAAAAAACACACTACAAAACAACAACAATCTAAAATCATAAAGATAACAAATCCCAAATATCCCAAACTATTTCTAAGACATTTCATTTTCTATGAAGTCAATATACCACGTTGAAGAACAAATTCAAAACATCTTTAACATTTGACACTTTAATGCGTGTATCAGCGTGAAAAACAAAATATTTCATTCCATTGGGTCATGCTTCGTATAAGAATAATAATATTGATTCATCATAACACAGAGATGAATGCTGGCAGTTGTGGCAACAGATTATCTAGGAGAAAGGACATAGATCATCTGAGGGAAACATTGCAGTTTGAGAATGATGAACAAAAAAGTGAGATATCTTCACTGGCTCAACAAGTTTCTGACATTAATGATAAATTATCTACCATTAAAGAGGACATTGGTGATATGAAGAGTGCTATGACTACATTAAAGAATGGGATGTCGCAACCGATGCTGAATTCATCAGGTAAAAGCTGGTCAAAGTTAAGCAGGGGCCAACCGGCAATCTTAGACTGTGGGTACTCCTTTTCATACCCTTACTTTGGGTAGCATGGTTATGTCCCGTAATCCGAATATTAACTTTAAGTCAAAAGTATTTTTCTCTGCTTTGGGGCGACTTCATTAAAATTTGCGTTGACGCAAGGAGGACATAGCACAAAAATGGAGATTTTTCTCCATTAAAGCTGAGCAATTTTAGAAAATAAAACCAAATTCCATTTTTTGGCAAAATAAAAGTTACATACAGTATTTCATGATGTTTTGATTAGAATAACTTTTAAAAGCTGTCTTGAATTAAGCATTTATCAAATTTACTTCGTTGCTTGGCTAATGCTATATGTTATTTGAAGCCAGGGTGATAATTCAAGACATTTTTGAAGTCAGGGTGATAATTCAAGACAATGTCCTGGAGCATGTCATAAGATACCCTATCAATGTCCTATTGTTAATGCCAGATATAACTATAGAAATGTCAAAAAGTGCATATTTTACTCAAAATAGCAGCCATTTTGAATTGACCGGCCATTTTTTAATTTCCTCAAGCGAAGGTCAAATATATAGACTGATAGAAAGGACCTTTGTTCGAGAAGCCAAGCTTATAAGGCATCGGCTTCAAATCAGATCGCTGGTAGTTGATTTATCAAAACACTCAATGTTTTACTCAAAATGGCGACCATTTTGAATTTGAGCGGTCATTTTAAAATAACTTCTTGAACAAAGGTCCTTTTCATCAGCCTATAAATTTGAACCTAATCCGAAAACCTGAACTTGAGTTATCACCTGGACAAACAAATGAACAGATACTAGTAGTCCTTGAAACATTTTGAGATGATGAGTCACACAAAGTCTTGCTCATTAATGTAAGTGGTGTACGATGAATGACATGAACACCTGGACACTGTGTATCCTAGGATGGAACTAGAAGTGCAAAGTTTGAAAATATTGTAGTTTTTCTCAAATTTTTGAATATCATTTCTTTTAGCAGAGATTACAGACTGCGGTGAAGATTCGTCTTACTCTGGAGTTCGAACCATCAAAACCACAGAAGGTAGACTCTTCAGTGCATATTGCGAGCAGGGGTGGACTTACATATTCAAGCGTTTTGATGGGAGTGTTGCTTTTAATCTGACGTGGTCTGAGTATAAAAAGGGCTTTGGGGAAACGAATGCTGAACACTTCATAGGGCTTGATAACCTCGCAAGTTTATTGAAACAAAGAAACTATGAAATTCGAATTGACTTAGCAACATGGCCCGAAACAAACGAAAATCCATCCACAAGATATGCTGAATATTCAGATTTCAAAGTAGCTGACGAGAGTGATAAATATCGCCTTACCATCGGGGGATATAGAGGAACGGCAAGAGATAGCATGGCTAGGCATAACGATACAGAGTTCACAACTTATGATCGAGATAATGATAAACTGAAAAATGCAAGCTGTGCGAAAAAATATAAAGGAGCTTGGTGGTATACCGAATGTCATGATTCCAACCTGTTTGGTCTGTACAGCCCCCAACCCAAGTGTTCAGGCTTTGGCGAATGTATGACTTGGAGACATTGGCCTGGAAAACTTCTTCCAAATAAGGACAATTATTGGTATTCATTCAAAAAAGCATCTATGAAGATTTATCGCAAATAGATTCTTAATTTGAAATATATTTTATTTGTGCCAATTTAACAACAAGGACTTAAAACTCATTTTTGAGAAAAATAAAGTATACAGGCATGTAAAACATGAACAATATTAAACCTAATGTTTCTAGTGAATACATAGTCCAGGTAGATATATAACTGAGTGATACATCATCTGTATTTACCTTAACAATTTTGTTGTCCCAGATGGAATAATTATAAAACACATTACATAGTCGCGAGATACTTGCAAGTAAAGTTTACGTAAACGGCCCAGACATTTGCAGCAGACACATCGGAGCAACGGCTAAAACAAATCCTTTTGAATCAGAAACAGCACATAAGGGAACAGAAGCAAGATGAGACTTGATCAAATCATCATGGCAGTATTTATATTTAGCTTTGTAAAGGGTAAGTCGACATCAATATATAATCATAGGATTATTACTGGGGGGCAATGATATGTTTCCTAGTGATAATTCGTTAACACATTCGGTGTCTTTGTAAATTACATATTGCCACACGGTATACAAACGATATTCAATCCCTCCCAGCAAATACTCTACAAGTAACATATACATGTATATTTTATTACCCTTGGTCTCTGCTATGTATTTGGCTATCAAAAACTAGTCTTCATTCGTACTCGGAGTTTTTATGAGCAATGCCGAACATTTCAAAATCGGAGAGGTTTTATTGTACTCTTTATTTTACTTTTTGCTTTTTTCACCCACACTCGAAGTGAATATAAAATAGTACATACCATTATACAAATTAGTCAATTCTTTACTACCAATAATCTTCATCAATTTACCTAGTTTAATTGGTTGTTAATGACCTAGTCAGTTGTATTTAGTACATACATGTAAGTTAAGCTCTCTGACCTTTGTCTTTTATGTATCTCCCTGTCTCTATAGGAAAATTATGATTAGATGTGCTAAGCTTTGTTATGTATAACCTAGTGCTAATTGGACGACTTAAATAGGATTCAAAAATAAATTTATCGTTTAGGTTACAATATGTAATATTTATCACAACGGTATTTGTTTTTGATTTGGTTTTTAAATATATTGTACAATTCAATACAGTAGTTACTTAGTAAAATATTTATTAAAGTCTCACACTGTAGTTAACAATATACATACTAAAATATCATACAATAATTAACAGTCCCGCCGGCTTCGGCGTATGAGAGGCTCAATACAAATACAATTCAACATTATCAACACTCGACACGTGTGTCAGTGTGAAAACCAAAATATTTATTCTGAGTCGCCCTCACATGGAAATAAATTTCATATTCTTCTAGATATTAATGCCGGGAACAGATGCTCTTGTAAAAATGACATAGATCATCTGAGGGAAACATTGCAGTTTGGAAATGATGAACAAAAGAGCATGATATCTTCTCTGACGCAACAATCAACGATGACATCAATGATATGAAGAGTGATATGACTACATTAAAGGATGGGATGTCTCAAATGCAATTGATACGTAAGTGTTGGTCATAAAAGTACATGCCTTTTCCTGTGGTGAGCTAAGAAAATCCCGTCTTGTTAAATCTCAGTATCAATTAAGGAACCCTTTTCCTTTCAATTAGTAAACATGACTTGCCTGCTTGTCAAAATATAAGATGTCATTATATTTTCAACACCCTGATTCTAGCCTATTGTAAGTGTTGGTCATAAAAGTACATGCCCTTTCCTGTGGTGAGCGAAGCAAATCCCGTCTTGTTAAATCTCAGTATCAATTATTACATATTAGGATACGGCGACATTGAGGTGACCTATATTTTACTGCAAATTTTATACGACCATCGTAAGTATTTCTCGATTCAGGGGACTACTGCCGCTCTGCACTCAGCGTAGTCGATCCGATACTTTCAAAAAATATTGTTGTTGATTGTTCACTTTTGCACAATCCAGGTCCATATATTGGAGACACGAAATTACATGCAGGTGAATCTTGCTTGGAAATCTTGCAAAAACGACCAACTCCTCCCTCCGGGCTGTATTGGATCGCAGTCACCCCAAGCTACACAACCAGGTTGTATTGTAACATGGTGACAGATGGGGGTGGATTCACACTTGTATGGACATTTACGTTCACGAATTAATAGCCACTTTGCAAATGACAGCAATGACATAACTCCCAGGCCAGACTGGAATTTAACAGAATTTATGTTCTCTGGTGAATTTTCAAATGTCAAGGTTCCTGTGTCAACAACTCCACCAGAATCAGAAGAACAGTTGGGAGCCCTTGAATTCAAGTATTGGAAGCTTATGGGAGACAATGAATTCATGCATGATAAAATCAAACATTATCAACTGGCTATCCTGCAATCAGACTGGAGGAAGTATTATGGAAGAAGGTGAAGATGGTCCTATCAAATGTAAGGTGATCAAGGTTGTTTCAACTGACTACCCACAATGTCAATATGTCACGCCCACAGAGGTGGCCTGGAACAATTGTGGCTTTTTGAGAAGACGTCCTGGGTACTTTCATTATTATATTCAGTTTGATATCAAAAGTGACGATTGCGATCCAACTTGGGATCCATGTGGTGAAGGATCAAATTTGAGATATATAAAAGGCGTCCACTTCCCACATGGAAATGTTTACATACGTTGATAGCATATAAGTTTTCCAAATATACTATTTATTTCAAAAATCTTATCCTTACAGTTAGTTCTCCCATGCAAAATATTCACTATGCCTGATAATTTTGTCTAAATCTGAAATTTCCTTTTTACCTGAAGCCAATGTTATTTGAATAATAATTTTGATTAGAAATGTTCGTCTGGGGTGTATGTTTCTTAGAAAAGGGCCAAGTGAAAGTAGCATTATCCTATGCCAAGTAGAGTTTTAGGGAGATAAGTTGGAAAGATATATCCCGTATCCTGATTTTGAGGTTTCCATATCCAGAACCTCAATATCTCCCGCTTCGGTGCATATCTTCCCGCTTGAGGTAAATGCAATAAAATGACTTTGCATTTGAAATGGACATATGCCCCTGAAAACTCTACTTGGTATAGAATAAAGCAGTTATGTGTACGGTCGGTTTTGGATATTGGGTTCATCCCTCGTGAGATATGCACATCTACCTTCGGTCCCTCGGGCAGATATGCATATCTCCCTCTGGATAAACCCCATATACAAAACCTCCCAGTACATAACCCTTATTTATCTGATTATAAGTCCATATATGGGCCCTTTAAAATACTAATATCTGAAATAAATGTCTTGCAATCTCCACCTTAAATAAATTATCAAAGATATAGAAAACAAAATAACATGTTTTTAGTAATAATTTATTATTTCACAAGTGTTTATTTGATTGTGTTGCATTCCAATAATTCAAAAGCACATTCTGCACAATGTGATTGTGCAACACTAATGAGTGTGCTCTTGACAGCACATGATTGTGCTGGGGTTTTCAAATCCATTTTATAACTTTTTATGTTGTGCACCTCATTAAATTGGTTTCACATTATGAGAAAATAGCCATAATGATGATTCCTTTTTAGGCATTTATCTTTTATTTCTATATAATTTAGAGTAACAAATCCAAGACTTTTGTCTTTATTACTTGCCGATTCCATTCAGTTCCTTTCTCCTATAAGTTCCAAAACATCATGGCATTTTCTTATGGGTAGAAACACTTCAAATCAAATAAATGCCAGTTTACAAAACTGATCTTAATCATTGCTCGTGCGAACTTTCAATTTTTCAACACTAATTCCCAAATTTATAGACTTTCGTTCCTGTCTGTATACAACATCACTGTGTACATGTAACTTCAGTAAAATAATTACTTTTTTATGCAAAGAACACATGAGAATCTCTTCAGTGGCATCAGAAGCCAAACATTGCAGTGCCCATATACAGAACAGTACAGTATAATATAGTACAGTACTGATCAGTACATTACAGTATAGACTAGTACGGCACAATAAACGGACTCCCAAAAATAACATAGGGCGGGAGGTTTATCTTTATCTGTACTGTATTTTTTTCATAGTTTTGGACAAGCATACAATGGGACACATATGGGAAATCTACACATACAGACAAGAAAGACTTCCCAAAAATAACACAGGGAAAGGGAGGTCGTGTTTTGTCTGTATTGTAATTTCCAACAATACAATGGTGCATATACAAGTAATCAGCAATTCAATGCTGAATTTAGTTGAACAGTTAGTACTTTTTACATAAATGACAAAATATTAACATCTGTCCTTAAGGTGGTCAGAATGGGATGATTCTGGGAGCTAATTGTGTGTTAAAAACAAGATAATTAACTCCAATCTAGCCACCTTAAGTTTCCATGATTTAGTGAATAATGTTATATACAATGGTTTACTATCATTTATACATTATATTAAATAGTGCACAAACTCTAAATCATGATTTTCCATTTTGTGTACAAAGCTCTTAAAAAGTAAAGCAAGGTTTATATATTTACAATACACGAGTACAACAGATATATTTTTTCATTAAAGTGATTCCTGTAACAAAATCTATACACTCAGTATAGGCACTATCCTAAAACATTTTCCGAAGAACATGGTAATCTACAATCACACTTGCAATAAATAAGAGAAAAATAACCTGGTAATAATGAAACAGAAATATTTCATAAAAATCTCTAGATAATTGACTAAATCTTTGTTTACTATTAACTACATTCCTCATGGATTTCACTCTTTACTACTCATAAATGTTTTTTGTATTGTTTTTTGCACTGTCCACTGTGAAATTATGCTTATTTGGTTAAACTGTTGTCACAAGACAATTTCGTTTCTTTTCATCTGAATCTATACTTTCATCACTTTTGTTACTGTTTAAGTAAGATCTTCTACGTCTTGCAATCAGCATTTCAGTTTTAGTCATCTCTCTTTTTAAACCCTTTTCACTATCAGATCCTTCATTAACGTCCGTATCTATTTTCTCTGTTTTTTTATTGGAGGGTTTTTGTATAGATGAAGATTTTTGTGTTGGTAATGTTTTAGTCGTCTTTTGAGTTGGAGTGTAATTATATGGCTGAACTACTGCAGATGGAGATACTTTGTTTGTGATTTCAGCCTTAGTTGGGCTAGTGACTGTCGTACTACTAGTGGTAGTTACTGGTCCATTGTTTAAGCCACCATTTACGGTGATACAGTTTTTGACATTTACCACAACATCAACATGCTGCATCGGCCTTGCTGTAGAATCGGGAGCATCCGGCATCGCTGTGTCATCAGGAACAGTGTATGTTAACCGTCTCTTAGCAACATCCTCAGTGTCCAATAATGTCTGTTTAGTGTTGTTATCCATGGTCCTGGGGGGTGCACTAGACCTTAGCCTGCTGCTGGTCCTTGGTGGTGGGGGTGGGGGGTTACTCCCACGTTTTACCCAGATTTGTCCACTCTTCCTCATGGGCTTCTCACTCCCTGAACTATCACTATCGCTTCCTTGGAGGTCTACAGCTCGTCTAAATGCTCCAACAGGTTTCTTAATGCCACTTGTGGGTTTTGGTGTACAATCCGAGTCACTGTCACTGACATTATTAGGTGCCTTTCTCCAGCCACCACTGGCCTTAGGTTGGGTCACTTCAGGCTCTTTCTCTGGACTGAGTTTATCATAGGTAGAGCTCCTCTTTATTCCTTCACTAGGGGCATCAACTGGGGAGCTCTTCTGTACTGGAGATACAGCAGAGCTCTTCCTTGGTGGAGTTAATGGTTTCACCTTATTGGCTGGGAGGTTTACCTTAGTAGGTGGGGCCACTTTTCTGATTTGTTTTGGCGATTTAGAGCCTATTTTACTCTGGGTTGTATTTTGAATTTTCACCTCTGGTTTCTGGGATTTAGTTGGGGTTGGTGGTTTACCACTTGGGGATGCTGTCCTGCTATTATTAGCAACTGGGACAACACTCTTGCCATCTTCACGCTTCCAGAGTCCAGATATTTTACTTGTGACAGGTTTCTTAGCTCCTGGTTTGGTTGGGGTCGTAGATGGCGTTGATGCTATACTTGTATTGGAGCCTCTTCTTGGTGAAGCTGGTGTAGTTTTACTTGGACCAGCTGCTTTCTTAAGGCTTGTATTACTCTCCGACTTTTGCAGGTTTGATTTGGCACCATTTCTTAATGCTGAGGTCTTTGTCTCCCTTGGGCTTATCAATGGTTTGTTCACTGATCCATTACTTCCATTGCGACTACTGAGAGAACCATCGCTGCCACGTTTAGCTATGGATGTCCCGCTTGTTGTTTTTGTTAGGTTACCTCCACTTGATGTCTTCGATATTGAGCTCCCGGGGCTATTTTTTGTTAAATTACTCCCACTTGATGTCTTCCTTAAATTCCCTGCACTAGTTGAAGTTTTTGACACCGCACTTCCAGTGTTAGTTTTGTTCAGATTGCTTCCACTTGGTGTCTTGGGTATACCGGACCCAGGACTACCTTTGGAGAGTGAGCCACCACTGGAAGTCTTCTTCAGATTAGTCACTCCAGAGGTCTTGGAAGCTGCGCTTTTAGCGGATAAAGATGATCCGCTTGATGTCTTGGTTACGGTCGCTCCTGATTTTGACAAACTGTTCCCACTTGCTGTTTTTGTAAGATTTGTACCAGGGGTAACTTTAGTGGTTTGTTTAGTTGGTTTATTTAAATCATTCATAGTTTTATTTGATTCATTACTGACTTGTTTCTTAAGAGCGGGTGGGGCATCTGAGGCATGACGCTTCATTTGGATTTGCTTATAAGGGGCGTCATAGCCCTGCTGTTGCGAGGTATCTACCACAAAGTGAAAGTTCCCCTCCAGGGTGTTAGTCCAGGAAGTTGGAGGAGTGAACTTATCCCCGCTAGATGTAGACCCACTGCTATTCCTTGGGGAGCTAGAACTATGTCTGACAGACCCGCTGCTACCATGTGATCCCCCGCTAAGTCGTTTCTTTCTCAAGATTACCCCTGGGATAGACAGATCTGTGAGGTCATCATCATCTTGGTTGAATGAATATTCAGTAGCGTCATTATCCACATCTAGACTGAATCGTACACTTTCATCATCACACTCTGACTCTGCAGATCTATTGGATGATATGGTAGGGAGAGCAGAATTGGTTGATGCTGTATCTTTGGTAAATGTGCCTTGTTTAATGGGAGGTTTTGGTCTGTCGGATGGGTCACTCTGTTTGGAGTTCACAGGTTTGACATCAGGAGTGGCAGTAGGTTTTTGAGTTGTGACTTTGGACTTCTGTGTCCCTTTAGGACCATTCTTGGTGTATGTACCATAGTTTGTTGGCTGGGTATTATTAGTTCCTTTGGGAGGGGATGGAGTACCTTTTGCAGGGGCAGAAGGTCCCTTTGTAGGGGTAGACATTCCTTTAGATGTTCCTGCATTTCCTTTCAGAGGCGTTGATTTTCCATTTTGTGATGTCTTACTTGCAATTGGCTTTCTTGGTGTAACAGCTTTAGGTCCATTGGTTGTAGGTTTGTTACCTCCCCTAACAGGTGTCACAGGTTTCTGATTTTTACTTGTGAGACTAACTGAACTCTTTGAAGATACTGACGACTTTACACTTGAGGCAGATGAAAATGACTTCACTCCCCTGTAGTTCTTCTTTGCTCCTCTGATTCCTTTCTGTTCCTCCGCTGCTTTCCTTTCAATATATTCCTTATCAGTTGGCTTTATAATCCTTGGTCTGGGTCTTGCAGTGGAGGGTTGTGCCACTGTGGATGTGACGTCACTAGCTGTGGTGGTTTCAGATAGAGTCTTAGAGCTTGCTGAGAGACTGAGGGAGATCTCTGAGGCATTATCATCTGTGAAGTCATTGGACACAAGTGATAATGTCTCATTGTCAATAAATAAGTCGTCATTGACACTTCCTTCAAGATGCTGGGTGGTTAACTCAGACAGCACCAAGTTGGCATTTTCCTCGAGGAGGCGTTCATCTTCTACAGACAAGTCATGTGGTTCGATATGGGGGACTTCTATTGGTTGGTCTATTGACGTAGTGTTTGTGACATCATCAAAAGGGAGCTTTTCTGATTGGTCGGTGGTTGTGACATCATCTTGGGAAAGTTTCTCTGATTGGTCATCCTTTGAAGAGTCTGTATCGGGGTGTGCTGGGATTATTGATCCTCCACTGTTGGCCATAGGGAAGTCATCTGGAAATGTCTCCTGCATTATATCATCCATATCTATAATCTCAATAGAGTCCAGTGTGTCATTGATATCAACCTCATCTTCTAGTACAATCCCATCTGGATCATCTGGTGAATCAAGAGATATCTTTGTCCTGCTATCACATATAATATTCTTCCCTCTATCCTGAAATGGACTTTTGTCCTGAAATGGGCCCAAACCAAGAGGTTCTGAATTATCTTCGGGGTCAGGATCCTGTAGTGGGCAGAACACTTCAGGCTGGAATTGCTGTATACTTCTATCAGCATCTCTTAATGCTTCAATGGCATCATCATGTTCAGGTTTGTCATGTTCACTTTCATCGCTATCATTTTCTTTACAACTGTCCATCTTTTCAGTCCCACTCTCGTGTCCTGCATCATTAAGGTGCATTTCAGAGAGTTTGTTATCGGGGTATTGTAAAGTTTCATGTGTTTTTGTACTACAACTAGGTGACGATTTGTTGGAGTCTATCTGAGCTAGGGTTGCAGACACATTTGCAACAGTTATCACATTATTCACCAGATGGAGCTCCGGCATTTTCTTCCAGATCATCGCTGTCGATTCTTGAGCTTTCTCTTGATTGGTTGCTTCTTTTCTTTGTTTTAAATCGCCATCCTGGGACCGAGTTCGGCGCCAGCTTGACGTATTACCCTCAGCAGTATTTTTTGAGACACGAAAGTCCTCTGACGATTTATGTGGCATTTTCCGCCAGGAACTTAGGTTTGCATTAGTGTCCGTCTGCATCATTGGGTTAAAGCAGTTTAACGACTCATCTCTATTGTTATCTGCATTGTTATTGGCTCTTGAGCTAGGATTCGTAATATGATTGTTGTTACTGCCTGTTGGTATCACATTACTGTTAGAGTCTGAGATTTGACGTGACGCAGATCTCGATTGAGGATTTCGAGATCTATGACTAACATTTGGCTTAGCAGCTGGTTGAGGTGGTTGTTTGAATGGTTGAGATGGTTGCTTCACTGGCTGAGATGATTGCTTTGTTGGTTGAGGCTGTTGGTTTATTGGCTGAGATGGCTGCTTTGGTGGTAATGTCTTAACAGCTGGCTTACTTTTTGTAGACTTTCCGGGAGGTGTTTTGGTTTTAGTTGCACTTGCTCCAGGGCTTGTTTTTGATTTTGACTTTGATTTATCGACTTTACTGGGAGTCTTCTTTGGCATAGCTGAGTTGATGCATTCATCCAGGAGGGCCTGTTCAGACGCGCTTGGTTCTGAATCAACACTATTTATACTGAGTGAGCTAAGAGAACTGTTTCTTGAGAAGCTGAGTGGAGTGTCTTCAAGTACAAAAGACTCATTATCATCTTTCACTGGTATACCTTCAGGGGATTTAGCCTTAGCAACCATGTCTTCACTGTTTAGTGAACTCAGGGAGGAATTCCTAGAGAAGCACATAGGGGTCCCTTCTACTTCATAGTTCTTTGAAATGTCATCCCCAGAGATTTTCCGAGCGGCGGCTATGTCTTTGGCAACATTTGGAGGCATATCTGATTTGGTCTTGCTAGATGAAGGGATAGGGGGTTTAGATAGGATTGCTTTAGAATGGGGTGTCGATCCACCACTGCTCCCTTCAACCTGTCTTGGAGATTGAGGAATTGATAGTTTCTTTAAAGGACCTTGTTTCCGTGGGGTCATTTTATGTCGATTAACAGAGCCAGTTTCAGCATCATCCTCACAGTCTAAAGAACTTAGGGAATCATTGCGTGAGAATGAAAAAGGAGTCCCCTCAACACCATACACCTTTGGGGAGTCATAACAAGAACTGACTCCCAAAAAGACATCATCTTCTTGTGGGATGGATCCGAAAGTGGCGGCCGTGCTATGCATGTTTGGCTCAGTTGAGGGGTGATCCGAAGTACTGAATGGCTCTCCGTAAGACTTGGAGTTATAATCATCAACTGTTAGGTTACTCAAGGAGGTTGCTGTTGAAAGATTAGCAGGGGTTCCCTCCACTGCATATGTCCTAACTGAATCACTGGCTCCTATATGAGCATCAGACCTCTCACTTGATGTCCTTAGTGGTTGGAAACCTTTCTTGAAAACGGAGCCATGTTGCTGCTTAGTCGCAAGATTTTTAGATTCATTTGCTTCAGTTTTCTCCTGAGTTGATCCATGTGATTTCTTCTTGATACTTTTAGGCATTGCTGAGTCAATTAATTCAGATAGGAGATCCTCATCATCATCCAGAGAACTCATATCAGAAGGATCTCCTTTATGTGAATCTTCAGCATCATTATTTTTAACATGTTCAGCTAGAGCTCTTTCATCATCGTTCTTCATACTATCACCGCCATCTGGAGTGAAACTGAGGTCACTGAGAGAGGTTGCTGTGGAGAAATTATGAGGTGTGTCTTCAACTGCGAAATTCTTCAATGTGTCACCAGAGCTATCACCATGGCTACTGATGTTAGATGGCACATGTCCAGGGTTGAAGTTATGGCTGGGGTGAACCATATGTGGTTCAGGATTTTTGAACCTCATTGTATCGGGTTTGCTGTTCACTATGTTCTGTTGGGGCTGTATTTGTTGTTGCCTCATGGCGGGGGCCTCCACAGGGGGTACCAGCTCTGTGGGTGACTGGCTACCAGATAAATGCAATGGGGTGCCTTCTTCAGCAAATGTCTGGATTTCATCAATCGAACCCCATGGATCTGGAATGGGTTTTATAGGGTATTTGCCGGCAGGAAAGTTAGGAGGCAGTTTTGATCTTGGGGATAATGATCCTGAGGCACTTCTACGTACACCATGGATTTTACTTCCGAATCCAGACCTCTGTGGATTTCCCCGTGTTTTCTTGATGCTGTGATCAGAATGAGACTTCCTCATCTTGCTTTTAGATGATTTACTTGGCATTGCAGATGATATACATGCGGCTAGAATATCCTCATCACCATCAGAGACTTCAGACACAGAGGATCCCTCATCCAGATCATTTGGCTTACTAGTGTCCGTATCTTCTTTGGTAACAGTACCATACACAGGCTCAAAGGGTTTATCGTCTTTAGGTTTTGGTGTAGCCTGTTCCATTTTGAACATATCTCCCCTCTCTCCAGTAAGAGGAATTGTTGCCAAATCATTGTCCTTTTGAATCTTTGGTTCATCATCGTCAAATGATAATGCACTGAGACTTGATGTCGTTGAGAAATGTTGAGGATCTCTTGTGAATTTTTCAGGTTCTATTCCACGAGACTGATTAACATTTGGTTTAAGAGGGGGATGGAGTGGTGGGCCCATTTTCGTTGGTGATAATGACTGGGCCTCCCTCTGGTGTGGGTTGACTACAGGGGTGGCGACATCTTTATTTGGACTATTTCCAAGTTCTGGGAATTTCACGGGTGATTTGCTCCTCTTTGGTGTGTTAGGGACTGTATCGCTAGGAGAGTCAGGAAGGTCACTAGGGGAGACTACTTCACTGGCTCTTCTACTATATTCACTGATCACAGAACTATGTACTGAATGGGCATCAAAACTGCTTAAAGAGCCAAGTGAACTGCATCGTGAGAACATCATGGGTGTCTCCTGAATATTATTATGCTCATCAAACGTAACACTTTTTGCTGGGCCTGAAGCAGTGCTCTCAGCTCCTTGGGATATATTAGCTGGATTTTCACCCTGGGACCGGTTGTGTCTGTCTGTTGTGTCAATTATCTTGCCCTCAGCTATGCTCTGTAAGGCTGGATCATGTGGAGGTTTAGAATTGCCCCTATCCTGGGCTTCACTGCTATGGAGGCTACTTAGCGAGCTGACTCTCGAGAAACACAATGGGGTACCCTCCTCAGCATAAGTCTTTGGTTTCTCTGGTGGAAGCATATCATTTGTGTCAATATACGAGCGCATATTCATAGGGGGAGCATTCTCCATTTCCGTGGGTTCTTGAACACTACGTGGCGGTTGAGGTTTTGCAACGTGGATGACTGTAGATCTAGAATGCTCGCAAGTGCTGTGGCTACCATTCGTGCTCCTGTCCTCACTCTCTGGGTATTTATTTGCATAATTCTGAGGCTGTTCATCAGATGGTGGACTGTTAGAGTCATCCCCACCGTGGTCGTCACCATGCTTGTGTTTGCTAAGATCCGTCAATGACGTGGCAGTTGAAAGGTATGGAGTATCCTCTGTATAAAATGCCTTAACTTGATCATCACAGATGTGTTCATCTATAATGTCATTAGTCCTTCGAGCCATATGTAATTTACAATCCGCACAGTTTTCGTTATCTCTGTATCGTGTACTATAGTTGATAGGCTGTTCTGTGAATTGCACTTCCTCATCCTCTTCCGTATATCGCATACCATAATTTGTTGGTTGATCAACACTATCAAGATCAGTTTCTGCGTAACCATGGTTTTGTCTTGTAGGTTTGGTTTGTTTGCCTTGAGGGGCATTAGAGTTCTTTTGTTGGCCACTGTTATATGCCAAACCTGCCACGTAGTTACCAACTTTTGGTGGTAAAGGTCTTTTAAAATTGTCTTGTTTTTGATTATCTGAGTATTTTAGGCTATAGTTAATAGGCTGCTCTTGATCGGCATCTGTTAGTTTGAGGTTTTCTACCTTTTGAGGTAGATTTGAAAATTGTGATTTCTGGTAATTAGCGATGTTATTCAGTCTATTTTCACCTCCAAACTGTCGATGGTTGATGACAGGAGAGGCGTGTGCACTATTAGTTCCTTTATACGCAGGATCTGGTTGTTGTCGGTTATAAACAGGTATGCTTCGTCCTCTTCCCATTGGACGAACTTGGGTCTTTGGTGATGCTGGGGCACTGGCTGTTGTATGAGGTTCTCTTCCTCCCTTATCGGTTGTTTCTGCATGCATTACAACTTCTTGCATTATTTGCATGATGCGACTATTCGGTGCTAAAATGTTGGATTTCGGATCAATGGGGGAACTTGAGCCTCTAAAATTGTCATTATTTCTTTGGGAAAGTTTACGTTCAGGGGTGGTGGGTTTATCCTGTGACAGTTTTGACTTGGTTAATATGTTCGATACACGCACCCTGTCATGCGAAATGTCTGAATGGGTGCTTCCTACACTATCCTGGGATCCAGTTCTTGCGACAGGTCTCTGAGGGGAACGCAACCGATTGTCTAAAAGTGGTGAATTTTCCCCACTACTTCCCCTGGAATATATCGGACTTCGTAATAAAGGTCTCCGATGCTCTGAGTCAGCGACCTGGTACATTCCACAGCTATCTCCCTGATACATGAATCGGTTGTTAGGAGGGGGGTGTTTGCGAACTTCCTGTGGGCTATCCCTCGGGCTTTCAATATTGTCACAAGTCTCCGACAAATTCTGATCTAACTCAGACTCTAATTGTTTGTATTTCCTGACTGTTAAAGATGGCATGTTAGATCTACTATGTTTATCGCCATCTATATTACCCACGGCAGGCTTAGCACCAAGGAGGTTTTTCAATGCAGCCGCACTTCCCATAGAGATCATTTTATGTTTGGAATGGACCAAATTCCTGAGCATGCTCACTGCTCCCATTTCCCATAATGCTTGCTGGTCCTCAGTACAACGTGCCGATAAGTTCCAAAGTGTCCCGCAAGCATTGCTCACAATCGTTAAACTTGGTGAGCGTAAATGTTTTAGCAATATATGCATACATCCTTGTGTGCGTAAGATTTTTCTATAGTCCTCTCGTACAGCTATATGACTAGAAACATTGCGTAACATCCCTCCGCCATTTTCTATAATAGCTAGTGTCTTAGATGGGCTCTTATAAGTCAATGTGCTCACAAGGAATGCGAGCGCACCATCAACAGCGCAAATATCTGCTTTATTCTCACTGCAGTGTGCAGAAAGATTCCATAGGGCACTTAATACACTTTTTAAAGTTGATTCTTTCTGAACCTCCAATGCCGCCTTCATTAGTGCTGTGACGGCACCTACTTCACGTAAAGTCTTTTTACTCGCTAAATCTGCTCGCCATGATAAATTCCTTAAGACACTTGCTGCAACTTGGCGTAAATCCTCATTCGGGGATTCCAATTGTGCAACAAGGGCGTGCATGCACAATTTCATTGAACACAATAAGGCTTTGTTCGTGCCATCACCGAATGTTAGATTAGTTAGAGCCATACAGGCGTAGCGTCGCATTGTGATGTTGTACTGCTCAGTTGTGCTATGATGTGCCTCATGATCAACATACAGGAGTTCCGCTATTGCTTGGAGACCCCCTGGAAAATAAAATAACATCATAATTCTTCAACGAATAAATTAAATGAACTGAAATTAATTGTAAAGCTGTTTAAAGTTAATGCAATACAGGCAATAATTTTAACTTTGATAACTTTTGAAATTATTGAATTAAATTTTTCATTATAAATAATATTTTTTTAAATTGTACACTGAATCCTATTAATCCTATTGTGCTGAATGATAATTTATCAATTAAAAGTCTCCAACCTCAAACAACCTAATTGAATAAGAATAAAATAGAGTATTGAGAAGAAATTTTTCACATCTCCCATGTAATGAGCAAAGATGTTAAAATGTATATACATGACCATAAAAGGTTAAGACGTATCTGTGCACATATACATGACCAAATAAGGACATACCTAGAGTACATATTGCATGTCGATGCTCCTCATCAAAAGACAGCTTCATTAGAGCAGCGATTGCAGGCCCTGGGTGATGATCAATGTCTGCAGATCGGGCTGGAAATACACAACGTAAAAATTTATTTGATTATTCATATTTTTCATACTGTACTGAGAAGTATCTTTAAGGACATTATTCAAGTCCTTTTTGTAAACTCTACACATCTACAGGTGATAAGGAAAATATATTTTTAAAAATTCATGTGAGACCAGGTGTATATGAGTGTATTACAGAATAAAGGAGTAATGAATCAGATCACTCCCCCCATAACATAAGATTTGAGTAGTTGATACAAGTCTTAAAGGAGAGGGATAATAATATATGTGAATGTCATTGAGATCTGATTAAGCATTTTCAAAGTAATCAGTAGTGTTTATGTAAAGATATTTTATGTTTTTATGATTTCTTGGGTTTGTGTACTGGACTTGTGCAATAAACAAGCATTTAAAAAGTGAGCATTGACTTGAATGCTACTTCCTCTGCCGATGAAAAGGCATATACACTCGGGAATGAAATGGTCATGTTTTGAAATGTTTATAAGAATGGAATAAACAGAATAACCAAGGAAAAGAAGTTAACAGATATATACGCAATTACTTAAATTATTAAAAAATGAAAGAAAATCAGACACTTCAATCAAATTTTAGAGAAAAACAGTGTGAAATAGGCATGCACAGATGACAATTTAGAACTTTGGTATGAAGGTGTTTTATTTTTATTCCTCGCTAATTTCACTCTTTTGTACTCTTTTTTCCAAATCAAAACATGACTCACTTGGTGTTTCTCATATAAGGAGACAACAACTATTGTATATTATTTTCTGTTTTGGTGGCATCAGTAACACCTTGGGTTAAGTTATTTTTGTTGAAGCTTACAACTGTTCTATTTCCTCACTCCTTGTGCAACAGATGTTCTCGTCTCATATCCCAATGATAATAACTCGAGGGGTCATGTTTTAAAAGCCAAAATAGAGTGGTAAATAATGAAATTAGCAAGAAATAGAGTAAACGGACATGAAGTCCAGACTCTAAATTGTATTGAAATTTAAGAAAACGAGACTGTTCATTCAAATTTTAGAGAGAAAAAATATGGAACAAATGTGAATGGAGAGATAATTTTAGCAGACGGAGAATTGGTATATATAGCTCAGGTAAGGATGCCCTTGCAAAAAACATCTACCTGTGCATTGCATTTCATCCATTTTTCTCAAAATTATAATTAATGAAGCATCTTCTCTAAAAATTGAGAGCTGAATTCATGTCTGTTTAGTAGAATCCTTGGATATTACTTTTTACATTATATTCGATAAGGCAAAGCATGAAATAATTGACATTTTATAAAGTTGAGATGACATGTCATTGAATCATCAGCTAAAATAATGCAATTTCAAAATGTCACCATTTATTCTGTCAGTTTTACCATTTTGTATTATTAGAACAATTGCTAACAAATTGCAAAACTTTATTAATTATAATTACTAGCTTAGCAAAATTAGTATTAGAACAATTACATGCAAGTTTATGTCTATTTCAGAAAGAACTGTTTTAATTTAAAATGAAAAATTATAATGCAGTAATTGATATGCTGCAATTTCAGTTATATACTTATAATAGTCCTCTTGCAAGATGCAGTCTATCATAGTTAAAAGTATGTTGAATTTTTTAGATGAAAATGACAAAGTAACATGTTCAAGATACAAATACATGCTTGCGTAGCTTGCTATGAGGCAGGGGAGGCAACTGTCGCACCCACGACTTTTGGCTTGATTTTGCCTCACCAATTTATATTTAATTTAATTTGCCTCATCAATTGATGGATCTTGGCTATGCCCCTGTTAGTTCAGATCACATGCAAACCACATTAAAAAACTCATCCTTGACCAAGATTTGTTTCAACAGGTGACTATGTATGTTATAGCTCAAGATTCTGGGTTAATAGTTCCACAAGGCATGCTGATGCGATGAAAGGCTGACATGGGATGGGTTTAACTACACATAACACCTAGCAAATGGTTTTATAATTAGGTGAATGGTTTCTGATTTACAAAATGCTTAACAACAGTGATGTTCAATTTTTAGCATATGATCAAAAAGTTGAATTTTTATAATGAAATTTTGAGTATCGACTTCATGGGGTGTTTAAACAAAACTTTGTAAAGTTAAGAGAACCTAAATCATTTGTTGTAACCATGGAGATAATGATCTTAGAGTAAAAGAACAAATGTCCCGGAAATTGCTGACTAATCAAAGTTTCTGTAAATGCTTATTCGTTGCTGATTTCCCTCTTTGACACTCTATTTTGCATTTCAAAACATGACCAGAATTGGATTAATCTATATAGATAGACACACAAACACAGGGACACTATTACACACCTGCAGAGCCTGGCCTTGACCTTTGACCCTCTTCTTCATCATCAGTGACATCACGAAGTTGATCACAATGTGCCCGAATCTGTTCCAACAATCGCAGCACTCTGGCTTCCCGGCGCCCTCTTTTGTCATCAGGGTGACTGTGAACTATATTATGGAGGGCGGCGGCTGCTCGTGCCCTTGCGGCTTTGCTACCCCGTGTGTTGCCTAGCAACCCGGATTCTTTATCATTGCCATGCAGGAGTTGAATCAGTAATGGCAAACATCCTACGGGAAACAGAAACAATGCGACGATGAGCAACCCTTACAAATATTCTTTGATAGATACATACAATTTACAATGTGTTTTTTTGTAAGGGATGCACTATTTTACAAGGTAAGGTTTGGATGAAATCTAGTTTAACTCACAAAATTACAAATTATGATCTCAAATAAAAGGCAAACACCAGAAGAATAGAGGTTTTGAAATGATGAATGATGAATATTAGTAGATCTAGAATCACACTCAGATTGCAATCCATGCTATCATTAGTTTTACATCCAATCACTAGATGGCAGATATATTTCTATCCTCCACTCTGAAGATCAAGCACCGTTAGGGGGATGTCACGTAATCTACTAAATGTACTTAGAATTTCCCAAGAAGGCACTAAAAGGATTATTGGGAATTAGACAGTGGATGATGGATGACAAAGACGCATGACTGACATTTACCATCATTCACTGCAAAGTTGTTTTGAGCAATGAATTATGGGATTTATCATGATCCTCCATTTTAAGAAATCATGACAGGCACCAATCTGTCTAATTGTTAATTTTACATAAAATCATGACAAGGACCAACCTGACTGTCTCATTGCTATACAGCTATCCTGGGAGCTGGACATTGCAAGTAGTGTGCGACTCATGTCATCTTTGTCATGTGTCCCTAACATAGAGAGTAACGAATACACCATCTCAACCTGAAAAATACAAATATATATAAGGTTATGAAATCTATAAACTTGCTATAGAATATATTTTCTTTCAAATATGTATAAGTGAAATCTATAGACCATGAAACTTGTATATTTATCAAGTTAACTCCTGTGTAATGAATATGCCTTATTAAAAAATACATCAAATGCATTGCATAATAACATTATCACATTGGAACCATACTCACATGTTATTCATTTTTCCAAGTTCAATATAGAAGTCCGAACCATTATTTGATGATTCAGGAATTACGATTGTTTATTAATATCTGGTTTCAACTTTTTTATATTACTGTTGAATGATTGATGTGTTTTTAATGAGATATAAGCTGCCTTCAAATGAATATTACTAATGATCTATCACACATGGGGGAACAGAGAGAAAAAGTGGAGGGAGGGCAAGGGCGTAGCTAGGATAAAATATTAGGTGAGGCAAATGAAAATATAGGTGAGGCAAATGAAAATATAGGTGAGGCAAATGAAAATATAGGTGAGGCAAATGAAAATATAGGCGAGGCACAAATAGGCTTAATGAGGGATATTACTTCATTAAGACTTCATTTCAACAGTTTCTCTAAAGTTGTGGGGAATCATTTGCTTCGCCGGACTCATGCCTGTTTAAACTTGATCAAAAATACAAGATTTAAATTATTTTACATATCCCAGGTCTTCTAGTAGTTGCACAACTGTTTCAAACTCATATAAATTAACTCAATATGATCCATCACTGAATCCGCCACATTGAATTCCCAATAATCCATTGCACATAAGGATCAAAGAGGGTTTAATTGTCTGCCATTAATGACTGAATGGAGGACAATCCTGTTTAGTTGAGTCTTTATACACAAAAATGTATTGAGATATTCAAAAATGTTGAACTGTCAGTGGTTTCTTTAGCAGGAGATATCAGGCAAGTTTCTCCAATAGTTTTCCCTGAAATTCGCCTGCTTTGTTTCCTTGGAAATATTTCCATGTTAAAACCATAATATTTGCAATTTTGTTTTTCCCATTGTTTTCATTAATTTTGCCTTTTGTAGGAAACTCCCATGAAACCTCCCGATGTTAATTTCCAAACTTATTCTGTTCATTACCTTTGTCCCTAGCTGTTGTTGGTTTGCTCGCCTAGACCCTGTGGATGCATTACTTGAGTTAAAGCTCATGACACTTGATGTCTCCTGGTTCAAAACTCCCGAAAGACTCCCCTCTCCGGATACACCTAGATACAGACAAATATAATATTAATGTATTTTTACAAAACAGAAATACACAAATGTTCCTTAAATCATGTTTGAGTTTTTATTTTGTCTTTGTTCCATTTACATATCCGCAAGATATTCCTCTTCTATGAAATTATTAAAAGCCTGAATTTTGCATTTTGATACTGTTCAGAGTGAAATATCTCCTAATAATATTTCTATTGTTGAAATAACTCTGATAAGAGAATTTTGTTCCCTGAAAGTACCATATTTCAAGAACACGCTACAATTTCATTTTCCACGATAAAATCCAATAAATATTGCGTTGCATGATCAACTGAATTGTATCATATCCTAATAGATGTTTACCAAATCATCCCAAAAATGTTTTCTGTTCAGATAATCCAAAAACAACATCTGAAAATCCTTTTCAATGCTCTCCATCTTTATCTTTCAAGAACAAGATGAGCTTTAAAACATGCTCAGTGTAAAGAGTATTTGGGTTTTAAATCAAAAAGTTGCATATTTTTCTAAGTTCTATGTTAAACCAAATGGCTGCTGTAAACCAGTTTTTCAGAGTAGAATGTCAAATAATGTTTGAAGTAGACATAGATGAAAAGAATGAGTAAAGCTGTCTAGCTTTGTGCAAAATATCATTTGGTTCATGTTTTTCCATGTCAGATTGTGAAGAAATTAGAGAAATGACCAAGGAGAAAATTTCAAACCATAAAGTCAACACTCTAAATTGTATGAAAATGCAAGAAAATGTCACACTTCATTCAAATTTTAGAGAGAAATTGAGTGAAATAGACATGAACAGAAAGAAACAACTGGGCAGGATGTTACATGTATAAATATACAACAGGGTGTTCTAATAATTTATCCTGCTACTCAGAACAATAATATTGCAATATTTCACTGTTCCTTGCCCAAAGTGTCGTCTGCACGTAGTTTTCACATGTTTTTCTCTCTAAAATTTGAATGAAGTATTAATTTTTCTTCTATTTCCTTACAATTTCGAGTGTTGGCTACAAGCCTGGATACTCTATCCCTTGTCAATTCTACTTATTTCATCTCTAATTTGCATCTTAAAACATGGACATCAAGATATTTTATAGCTAGATATAGCAATATTTCACAGTTGTCTCGCAGGAAGGAAACCAAACCTAAAAAATTTCACGTGAGGCCTAACTTTGGATATTACCTCATTTTACAGCAAAACTTGAAAGAAGAGTTATTGCATACTTAAACAATAATATTGCTGTGTGATTTTTCTTGCTTTCTTACTTTTAAACATTTTTCATGGAAAACCACCAATCAACAGATGTATTTTAATTATCATGAGGTCCTTTATCTCTCTTTTATACAAATGACAATTAAAAATAAACTTTCCCTCAGATAAAAAATTGTGAAAAATGGATGATGGAATGATAAATAAGTGAAAAGCATTTTGCAGCAGTAAAATTAACATAATTTGACAACTGTTTGAGAGATACTTTTGGAAAGATCAGAAACAAGGGCGAAGTGACCTTGTGGTAAAAACAGTATTTCCCTCATTATTTATCCATTTGTCAAATATTAAGTACAAGCACAAATAGCAAATAGAATTTCACATTCACATGAATATCCATGTTTTTTTCACATCAAAAATCTGAAAGAAGCATCCAATTTGTTTTTAAGATTTCTTTATAATTTGAAGTGCTAGCTACATGTCTTGTTTACTTTATTCCTTGCTGATTCCACTCCTTTCAATTCAATTACCATTTCAAAACATGACAAGCGATGCATCTTTCCCAATTATTCTTATCCCGAAGACACCTACGACGTGAAGATTACTTCAATTAACGAATCCTGACAAGCTTCCACTCAATCATACGAAGAGAGAATACAAAACATCCTACAGCGATAATATCCTAATTCCAGGAAATACTACTGACTTTTAACCCCAATGACCTTGCTTTTACCCCAGGTTATATCATATGGGTGTCAAATCCACAGATCAAAAATGAACCACAGAATCTTTTTATTCGGTAAGATCTCTCCCATTGCTAGCCTACCCTAAATCTTTTTTCTTCATACCTAGATTTTATCAATTTTCTCTAGAACTTGAAAATGAAATGCATAATGACAATATGACAGTTCACGTTATTCCTTGCTAAGTCCACTCTTTCAACTGTACTTACACTTCAAACATAATCACTCTGACATTTTAATCATGGGCTTAAATCATTCTGTTCTTTATTGCAAGAAGGCAAATGTTAAACGATTGTCATAGAAACGTGTAGTTGATCAATGATTTTAAATTGAAATGTCTAAAACTATCAGGGATAATAAATTATTGGACTTATTTCGTTTTTCATTATGAATGGCATGCTGTGAAATAATCACCATTGAGAATATTATCCAATGTTAAAAAGCGTCTCACTTATTTTCCAATTTCTTTTATTCAATTTCAAAATATATCAGAAAAGAGTGGAATCGACAATAAATACAGCAATCACGCATGTAATCGATACTCCAAACTGTATAGAAATACAGGAAAATCATGGACTTCAATCAAATTCAACAGTGATATGGCGTAAAAAGGCATCATAAGCAGACGGACATTCATCATAAGCAGACGGACATTCAAAATCGTATCTTACCTTTTTCCATGGGCCACGCCCCATGATATAGTGAGGCAAGGTTCTGGTTGTTCTGTTTTTGCTCATCTATGACTGGAGACTGTGAGGAGAGGTTATTGTGACGTGTTCCGTTTGGAGGGTGGAATGTTGCACGCGAATCGTTACATTCCTTAGCTGCCATCTTTTGACTCTGAAATCAATTAATACAAGTTTCCTTCAAAATTTATTTCATTTTATTCTTTTTGGAGTTCATGTCCTTCGAGAATTAAACAGCATCGTCAAACACACTATTGCACAATTCACAATCGTAAATGAGTACTCCAAACTGAAGTGTAGCTGTATTCTAGTCAAAAGTATGTCCCCAAATATATATAAGTATAAATGGCACTAAGTAACATACAGAAACAAATAAAACTGTATTAAGAATGCCTTTTGTCATTCCGAATATTCAATTTTTGAAGTAATATTTGTTATTCAATTAATCAGGATAATGTAAGCTTATACAAATATATCATCAAATGAAGCCACTTTAAATCAGCCACATTAAATCAGTAACCACAAAATCTTCAGGATGTATTTCAAATTAGAAGCCATAACCAGGAGATTTAATATCAATATCATATAAGTCTATTAGTTGTAGTTTTAAAGGTTTGTTTACTCACATCGATGGTACTCGTTGCTGCGTCAACCACTAAAACATCATCATGCTTTGCCTCCGTCTGCTCCTCGCTCTGTTTCTGCAGTGCCATCTAGGGAGAAAAACAAAATGTAATTCATATTTTCCTTGATGTGATTTAATTTCTGATCATTTATTCTTATTGAAAAGAATTCAAGTAGACCCATCCCATTTATTTTGAACTATAAATACAAGCTGTATCAAAATCAAACTCTCTGATCATTCCTATTTCTCACTATTTCTCTCTAAAATTTGAATAAACTTCTTTGTTTTCTTGCATTTTTATACAATTTTAGAGTGTTAACTACATGTCTATTTACTTTATTCCTTGCTTTTTCCACTCTTTCCCACTCTATTTTGCATTTTAAAACATGACCACCATGAAATTTTTCATGTGAATGACATTCTTATATGTGATCCCAACACCTGTACTTTACATACTGCAGTTGACTTAATATTAACAGGTAAAACTAGCATGTTAAAAGAAAGCAAAAGAAAGTCTAATTTGTCAAAAAATGGATTGATTCATTAGATAATAATTAAAAACTAATGTTGACCTTGTTTCTTATCACCCGGCATGAGACTTAATCTTTAATAATCTGTCATATATTTGTAATTAATATCTATAAGTCTATACTGGTGTTAGATTAAACACAATTGCGTTAATGTAATAGCAAGTAAAGGTAGCAGTGTGATTAATATTAAGGTAAGACATTATGCAGTTATGTTGCAATTAAGGTGGAGCATGTAGTTCCAATTTTGTATATTGCGAATTTTGATTTAATTTATATATGAATGAGGACAATGTCATTAATTCGGAGCCTATATCATTGAAACCTCCAAACCCCTCTACCTTTATCGGCACTTCTACCTTTTTTAAACTTTAGTCACTAATGTAAAACATTTTTAAAACATTTCAATGTTTCTCTCAAGTTATGAGATTCAGGTAAATGTTTTGAACCATATTGTATATTAGACACTTGGTACTAGATAGTACTTACACCATCATTTCATTATTTTATATCACTAATGTCAGAGTTTTATTGAAATAAATAGCTTTTCTAAATTAAGTTTAATTCAGATTTTGCTTTCGAATTATGCATATAAGTAAGTACATCTGTGCAAGATGGCAAATTCTGCTGTTTAACCCATGAATCAAATTCCATGTGGGTCATATTGAAAAATGGAAAATGTTATGGAAATGAGTTGATCAGCATTCTATATTGTTTAGAATTCCAGGAAATTTGGTATTTCATTCAAATTAGAGAGAAAATTTACATAAAAGTCATGATTTGAGTGATTATTTAATATGACTAGACCTTATTTCAATATGCTATCTCTGTAATTCTATGATTTAACATGGAAACTATTGATTAAATGTCACTGCCCAGTAAAAATCTGACAATGGTCATCCGTCTGCTTAGACAAATTCTACGCTTTTTCTCTCTAAAATTTGAATGAACTGTCTTATTTTCTTGCATTTCCATACAATTTAGAGTGTTAACTACATGCCTGTTCACTTTGTTCCTTGCTAATTCCATTCTTTTTTACTCTATTTTGTGATTAAAAATATGACCATCATGATATTATACTCCTTGGCAGCAACTTGTTCAGGAAATCAGGCAAGTAATAAAAAACATGATACCTTCCGTTATTCTTATCTATTTATGAATTCATGAATCAAGTCAATATCATATTTACCACATAAACCATGCATAATACCAACTAATATCTTTGCCTTTAGAGTAAAATTAAAGATAAGTTCAAAAATTACGAGAGAAATTGTCGAAAATGTTTAATAGTTGTATTCCAGATAAATAAAAAAAAAGTGGGGCAATTACATTAGATAAGTGATCATATTTTCATATTCAAAATGCGTTCTACAATCTGACATAATAACAGATAAAACATAGCTCATTATAAGTAATAAATATTGAACTGAATCAAATCACAATAGAACAAAGTAAAACGAACAATGCCAAAAACCCAATCATTTCAATGGTTGATTAGAGAGTTATTTCATACTGTATGTCAGTCACAAAAAGAATTTATCCTGTTTTACATGCCTCCAAAATATTTGAAGTCTTTTTTTCAAGCTTATGTATTTCTTGAGTCTTTCTATTTCATCATTTAGGGAATTGACTTCGTGCTTTCTGAGCATTACTCGTTGATAGCTATCATCAAGGTTCAAATCTTTCTAGTTTATTTTGCAAAGGAAATTAGTAGATCTGTTCCATGTTTCTACAAGCACATACAGATAAGGCAGACATATTGACACAAAAACCTTCAAGAAAAATCTCACGGTGGTGATTATTTAAAGTGAAAATACAAGGAAATGAGAGAAATTAGCAAGGAATAAAGTAAACAGGCATGTAGCGAACACTCCAAATTGTATAGAAATGCCAGAAAGTTAGACTTTCTTCAAATTTTTGAGAGAAATTGAATGGAATATGCATGATCACAAAGATGGATGCTTTTATCAAGGAAACACAAGTCATATAAGGCCAAACATGCCTTCTAATCAAGAACAAGAAGAATACCTTTTCTAAAGGTATTATCGTCATGATGATAGGAAATAGGATTCATGTCCAAATTTCCTTAGAAGCTAGGATTTATCTTAGTATTTTGTCTCCTGATGGAGCAACTGCTGAGGGAGAAACGTTATCCCTTTCAATGATTTTACTTCTATAAAAGTGAGCTTCATCTACAGAGACTTCAATCTTAGTTACAATTTTAATGTAACATTTTTGGTCCCGAGATGCTGGAAACAAAATACAAGGTTATATATGTAACATGTGATCCTTTAAACTAGATTTTTACCTGTTGGGCCTTGTGCAGTCTCTGTATGCGTAACATCTCAGTCTCAATCATACGTATTCGCTGTAGTCTTGCTTCATGACGTTGAGATATGTGCTCCGTGGTCCCATAATTCTCTTGCATGAGGTCCCGGATCCTCTGAGCTTCAAAGTCCAGCTGACGTCGCGCCATATCCGTCTGTAGATTATACTGTAAATACAGAATGGACGCTTTTAGAATACAATCAATACAACGTCAGGGTATATTAGAGATGTGAATACTGCAGGAGAATGTCAATTTGATTCAAATATTTCAACCACATCAAACATACTACATAGTGTGATTCTGATCTATAAGAAAAAATGAGGAGAATCTTCAATACTGAGCCCGATTCCTTTATTTTGAAAAACACTGTTTCTATACAAATCAAAAACAATTTTCTGGTCAACCATTTAATAGCATATTTACGAAATACTGCAGACATTAACTTAAGATGATCATCCTTTAAAAAAATTAGATCCTGACAAAAACTGTACTTGAAAAGATGACATTTACTAAAAGAAAATTTGTGAGAGAAGACAGATTAAAAACAAATTGCATAAGATACAAGGAAATTCAATTTACCATGATTGCTAATCCTAATCTAAGATACTGCTTTTACTTTATATGCCTCTCAATATTTCCTAACATACTGTTCATTTTCTGATTTCTACAATTTCATTTTACAATGTATATGTTTCTGCATGCTCTATCTCTTATATCCAAATCATCTTTTCATTTTTTGTGTGTTACATCGTTGACTCTTTTTATGATTATCAGAACTAAACAGCAAAGCTTGATATTTTCCAATTTCAAAGTGCCTCGTGGAATTAATAACTGCCTTTAATTACATTCATGCTGATGTCCCAAGTATTGATTCATTCATTCCTCCTATTTCTCCTCCCTTTCTCTCACCTACCCCCCTCCCCTATCCCGCAAGCTGATACCATAGATCCTACTGCTATAAATCCGTTGATTAATAACATCTGTAAAATTTTTCAAATGTTCAACTTCTGTCTTTGATTACTGTCCTCATATGCCAAGTGAATATTTCATCTAGTTCACTTCACCTGAGTCAGGTTATCGGGAAGAAAAATCTCAAGGGGTCGCATTTTAAAACACAATGTAGAGAAAAATAAGAGGAATTATCAAGGAATAAAGTATACAAGTGTACAGTTGACACTTTAAATTATATAGAAATACAATGATTTCAGACACTTTAATCAAATTTTAGAGAGAAATCTAGTGAAATAAGCATGAGCAGACGACAATTCAAACACAGGCAAATCTGGATATGTGTAAATATCTCAAATATCGAAATTCTTATCAAGAACTGTTTATTAGCTCTTGAAACGTCTATCCCTTATGGCTTATAGAACAGTCAATAAGATAACTTCAATCATTTTATGTTAAAATTATCTGATTATTCAAACATTAAAATGTATAAATATAATTTAACAGATTTCAAAAACCAAGCTATAATCAGCTCAATGTAAGATATACTAGCCACAAAAATGTTAGTGTGAGGAGATGATTTCCCTTTATGCTAAAGCAATAGAAAACACTATGTGCAGCTCAGAGGATAGAAGTATACAATAGATATACTCTGAGGAAGACAAATAAATACACAGGGTATGGAAACAAGGAATCGCAGAGTAATCCCTCTAGATATGAACCTTTCAATAATTTGTTCTCTAAAATATGAAAATATAACTCTTGGAGGAAAAAAAAATGTCAGAGCGACTTAAAAATCATTTGAGACTGGTAAGAGAGTTATCATTGAAATATTGACTTCACTTGGCAGTAAATGACTATGCTAAGTCAATATTTGATTTATTTCTTCAGAACTTATTTATTTTGTTTTAACATCCTGACACTCGATAAATCAATTGTTTTACAAAAGACTTATTGAGGAGTATATTGATAAAACAACTCGAGTACTAATCTTGTAATCCTTTTCAAAGGTACATTACTATTACAGAAGAAGTAAAGGCGAAATCAATCAAAGCGCATTTGATTTTTTTAAATTAATCAGTTGTTCATTGATTGCAGTTGTAAACGAACACGACAAATGAAAATTTCAATAAAGTACTATTAAATTCAATATTCTTATCCTTGATCCCAGAAACATTGTAATTCGACCATTATAAAAAGAGAAATAGTTTACCTTGTGTGTCTTGAAGACATATGAGGTTGTCATAGTAATGTCTACTATATACTATTGGAAATAATCACAATAATTATCTCCTTATAGCATGCGATATACATGTATATCATTTTAAAGCAACATATTATCTATTATAATACAATGGCTGTAATATATCAACGTTAAGCCACAGGCCATTCCTAATGCCTGTATATTTCAAAACAAGTCTTATCATGGTTATACTCCTACATTATATCCATTAACTTCATGATATACCATTCGAAAGGAACATAAGCCTGCTGTCAGTTGACTGTTGAACAGATAAGTACAATATCCTATAAAATCTTATATGCTAAATTCAGACTCCAGTTTTTAGTCGAAATATAAATCTTAGAATGCACAGTCAGATATGCAGTATGAGATGAAACATGTTGATTATCAAATAGACCCGTAGGACATTCTAAATATTAGACCATATCAATACCCCTCGACTTAAAACTTCTCAACAGTCACATATTATTTCATAAAATTAATCATTAATTATATAATTTAGCTAAAAATAAATTACTTGAGCATTAGGAACTCACTTTAAATTGTATAAAAACTAAAAATTAAAGGGCACTTTAATCCAATTATTTTGCAAAAACACCGATATTCAGAAAACTGCTAAATATCTTTTGGTAAGGATATCCGTAAAGATGAAAGGAAATCAAAGGGAAGCTGAAAGTTTGATTATTTGGCTACAAGTCTTTGATAATCTTGACAACAATGGCAGTTGATTAAACTTAACAAATATTTTTGTTTGCTATATACACGCTTATAAATTCATGGACTGATCTGGCATACACGTATAATGATTGATGGATTTATTCTGGATTTAGATTCAACTAACAGACCCGAGTGGCTTTAAAACTGCCTCTTTAAAATTACAGATTATATTCATCCACTTATCAATATGACATCTTTCTCATCTTTTCTCTCTGTCAATAATCTGTGTCTATTATGTATTAATTCTTGCATGTTCAAAATATACATCTACTCATGCTTATCAGCAATAAGGGGCAGATCTGGAATATGACAAAAAGTGGTATATATATTTTTTCTATTCATATTGACCTAATTTTTGAACAATAATGACTTTTTCCAAATAAGGCGAACTAAATATCCCAGAATACCCCAGGGTAATATACTTATCTCATGAAATGTGTCAAAATTGTGAAACTGCTTCAATCAAACTTCATTTTCTCTGAACTAGCATATAAATTAAAAAATGACCTTGAGCCAGCCTATTATATGCCAACTGACAACAATCTATTTTTCAGCATATGGCCTTTATTCACAAATTGCCAGCTCTGTGTTTTATCCCTGACATTATTCTGGGGAAATTGCCTTATCTCATTATTGTTTTCTGTGCACATATTCTCCAGAACCTTAGCAAAAAATACTTAAAGGATCTGTCATAACAGTCATTTTCCACCCTTAGTACATCCAAAACGAGACTTAAACCACAATTGGTACACCATGTCAAGCCTGACAATGATAAGAAAATTAGGGAAAACCAAAAACTTTTAAGAAGATTTTACACTGTGGGATAATACAGGGAAATTATCTGAAAGGTAAAGCTGTATTTTATTGAACATCACACAAGAGAAACTCTAGGCATCAGCATATATACAGCCATATTACCCCAAATAATCAATACCTAACTTAGCTTGCTCAAAATAAAATATTACATCTGTATCTATTTCTTGCATGACGTTCAAAGTAGAATAGGAGAAGCAAATGATGTCACTAAAAGGTAAAAAGGTCAAGGTTAAATTGCATGGGAAGTACTGGATCTTGACAATGAGATATTTCATTGAGTAGTTTTACAATCCCGGGGAGATCACTGCAACAGATAAGTCAAGATGCTGCCCTCCCCCATATGAGCTTCAGACAAGAGCGTCAGACAGACTCAAGATGAAGTCAAGATGCTGCCCTCCCCCATATGAGCTTCAGACATGAGCGTCAGACAGATTCAAGATGAAGTCAAGATGCTGCCCTCCCCCATATGAGCTTCAGACATGAGCGTCAGACAGACTCAAGATGAAGTCAAGATGCTGCCCTCCCCCATATGAGCTTCAGACATGAGCGTCAGACAGACTCAAGATGAAGTCAAGATGCTGCCCTCCCCATATGAGCTTCAGACATGAGCGTCAGACAGACTCAAGATGAAGTCAAGATGCTGCCCTCCCCATATGAGCTTCAGACATGAGCGTCAGACAGACTCAAGATGAAGTCAAGATGCCGCCCTCCCCCATATGAGCTTCAGACATGAGCGTCAGACAGACTCAAGATGAAGTCAAGATGCTGCCCTCCCCCATATGAGCTTCAGACATGAGCGTCAGACAGACTCAAGATGAAGTCAAGATGCTGCCCTCCCCATATGAGCTTCAGACATGAGCGTCAGACAGACTCAAGATGAAGTCAAGATGCTGCCCTCCCCATATGAGCTTCAGACATGAGCTTCAGACAGACTCAAGATGAAGTCAAGATGCTGCCCTCCCCATATGAGCTTCAGACATGAGCGTCAGACAGACTCAAGATGAAAGACTAATTAAGTTCCCTAAATTAAAACTTCAAAATTGTTTCATATTTATTGCATGACGATTTTCCATTGGGATTTGCAAATTAATGATATTAAATTCACCTCTATTGGGATTCTGAGACAACCAACAGAAAAGAAAAAAGGCTAACAAATTCTAAAGCTACGTTCACTCCAACGGCGCTATGATGGCGCTTTAAAGCGGCACCAATGTGTAACAAAGTTTGATTAAAGCGTCGAGGTCGTAGAAAAGCTCGGAGTAAAGCGTGATATTCGGCAAGAGCGCCAAAAAATTTGAAACTGTTTAAAAATTTTGGGCGCTCTGTTACGAATTGATTAAAGCGCCGAGAGCATATCAAAGCTTAACAAACCGTAACAAAGCTCAGCAAAGCTTGGCCCAAAGCGTAGGAAAGCTTAACAGAGCTTGGTTCAAAGCGGGGACCCCAGTCTGTTACCACTTGACACGCTTCGTTAAGATGTCTCAAGATTTGCTACAATCTGGCATGAAGATCTGACATGAGGTCGGACGCTTTCATCAATATCTGACACTCTTTGTTACGCTTTCATGAAGGACTCTCAAGCTTTCCAACAAATTGAGATGCTTTAATCAAGGATTGAACGCTTTGTTAGGCTTTGTTACGCTTGACAAGTTTCCTCACGCTCTCTCACGCTCTTTCACGCTGGGCGACAAACATCATGTCTTCTTCAGATAGGTCATGCTCTGATCCATCTGGAATTTCTGGATCTTGTTGTTCTGCCATCGTGTTCTCGAGTCAAAGATGCAATGGTTTTATGAATCTACTGCATCTTTATATAGTCATTGGCATCAAAAGCGGCATGAAATCAGCAATCTCGACATTTTCCAATGCGTGACGGAGCTTAACAGAGCGTAAAAATGCACAACAGAGCTTGGCAATCGTATCAGAGCCTGATTTAAAGCGTCATAATCGCATCAAAGTGTAATAAAGCTTATCAAAGCGTGATTTCAAGCGTAACAAAGCCTGGTCGAAGCGGGATCAAAGTGTGAGGAACCATAACAAGTACAAGTCGGGAAATCAGAGCATATCAGAGCGTAACATTACTTAAAGGAGATCGTGATATTTTTGGAAAAGTAAACAAAAATGACGGTGCTATGCTCGCAGATTTAAAGCGTGGCATTCGCCGTTGGTGTGAACTTAGCTTAAAAGATCTAGCAACTCTGTATGATCTAATATACAGTAAAATCGGTGTATAGTGAACACCTATGGAAGCACAAAAGTGTTCACTGTTGGTGGTGTTTACTACAAAGAGGGGATTTTATACAGGAGTCAATGTAAAATGTGTCTTAAAGTGGTGTTCACTAAACAAAGGTATTCACAAGAGAAAGGTGTTCACTAAGATAGGTTTTACTGAATATAACAAGAATGCAGATTTGGAAACTGATGGGAGGAGGTGTTGATGGTCCAAAAATTGTATTTTGAAAATCCATGCCTTGTTGAAGAGTTCATCTTTTAATTTGTTGCTGATTTTTGAAAATGGTCCATAAACTAAAATAAAAAAATTAGGTACGCAACCTATTGTATAGTTAATCAATTCTACTCTTTCGAACATCATTTTACTAAATGTCAACAGAATAACAAGTTACATCAGTGGTAAGAAAAGTAAATTAACTTTAATTTTACTCCAAGGAATAACCGACTCATCTAGCTGTACTTACCAGATAAAAGGACATAAGAGTCTTATGTTCAATTCCAGAATAAGCTTTTAAAAAGCGATTTCATAGAAATCAATGCGTTCTTTATTTCACTTATTTTGTGTTAAAATGTTTGGCTAAAACAAGTCATAGGAAATCATGGTCCCAAAATCCTTCAAGAGACATTGCCACCTATCAGTATTTCCCCGTTACCTATAGGGGGAGCCAGTAGTCTTTTTGAACATGCGCTTCGATTCATGTCCTCGAAAGATCTCAACTTGCCAACATAATTCCCATTTGTAATCATAAGGGTAATGGTTATTTAGCTTGAATTAGGTTAATTGAAAAATATCCACTGTCCATAAATAATCAGCAACTTCAACATCAGAACAATCATTAAGTCATATTTATCATTCCATAGAGAAAGAGATAAATGCAGACTTTTATGAACTTGAACTATCATCTTGTGTTAATACAGTTTGCAGTGAATATGATAAAATGAACGCTCTATGGATAACGTATTGTAAACACCTTTCTTCTACAGCAACATTATGAACACCTCTCTCACTCCCCTACACCAACAGTGGGAACACCTCTCTCCTAGAAAAGAATTGTGAACACCCCTCCCCTGGACCAGTATTGTGAACACCTCTTTCTCCTAGACTAACATTGTGAACATGTCTTTCTTCTAGAGCAAATTTATCTTTTAATTCATCTTTTTCTAATTCACCTTCTAGAGCAAACATAATTGGGTTTGGGGAAAACTGACATAAAGAAGCAGGCACGACTGAAAAATAAATTTTCTTTTTTGATCACTGTTCATAAGGCTATAAGAAGTGTAATGCCAGACGTTGATGATTTGTTATTATTTTTTAATCATGTGGTAGAATATAAACACTGTCTTTCATACTTTGAAGTATAGAACTCAAAGGGAAGGCTCAGATTTTACTCTCAGACATAGTTCTTGTTTGAACAAGTATGTCTCTACAGAAGCCCTGTTAAATGCATCACAGTTGTTTATATGTCATCATTTTAGAGATGATATCATAATTTAAAGTATCACAATTACTACTGCTGGATTTCTAACCAAGAAATCAAGGCTTATTAACATGCAAACTGTCACCACCTGCCATTTGTTACAGTTGCTGAACACCAACTGCGGAACACCATTCACAAAAAAGTTGGGGACTATAACATTATGTTATCACTTCTGGTGTCGAACTAAAGACAATGATCAATATGTCAATTTTATGACATCAAAGTCGGTATAAGACTAGGTGAATTATAAAGGCGTATGGGGGGGGGGGGTATTCCATAGACTTGATAAAAGACTATCAAAAACATAGTTCATACTAATAGAAAGGAGGAAGGGCAAGAGAGAAAAAATATGATCCCAATTTCTAAAATATAGTAACTGATTGACAGATGAACATTCTCATAGCATCAAAAATGCACCAAATGGAACTAGTAATCCAATTAATTTGAAGTTATTATACAAAATATATTCGAATTTCCATCCCAAATGGGGTTAATGGAAGAAAATGGCTGGTTAAGAGTACATATGGGAACAATATCTCACCTAATTACAACTCTAAATGTGTGTAGTTACACTAACCCATCAGCACAGTTTCTACTATACAAAAGCTGCAGATATTGGATTTGATAGAACAAATGCCTTGGCCTTTAAATCAGAAAAGCAGTTAATGCCAGTGATTACTTCGGTCCAAAGCCGTCTCTATATTCCGGCTTTGAGGAGGAAGATTGAGCTGCCTTAGTATTATAAATATTGTAAATCATTGTGTCACACGCACAGTAAATATGGCATAATAATATGAAATATACCTTTATGTATAGATTTGAAGAACATCAGCTCACATCCCCGTCTGAATCTATTGTTATATTTGATTTCTTTAAGCGAGAATAATTTCAAATGTTATTCACGTCCAGAACCGGAAGCCATTTTTAGCTACAGCGAGAAAATTTCACCATGTGTCAAACTCCGAAATGAAATTTTGAAATATCTAAATCCAGACAAGCAACGCTTCATCCTAAATATGATTAATATTCTAAAAATATTTATAAAATTTATTAAAAATGAGTTCTAGGTGCGTGTAGGTGCGTGTAGCACAGTACATACGAAATCAATGAAGTTTCGTCTAGCTGTAAGCTAGAGACTCGAGTAAGCCAGTGACGTTTGAATTCGTAAATTATACCTGCCAAAAATTCAATCAAATAATTTCATTTTGTAAAAATTTTTGATGAAAGTTCCCAGTTTTTTAAATGTTCAGACAATTATGCATAAAACTGAATAATAAATGTTTTTCCATGCTAATTTAAGTACAAGAAGTCTATCATTACGCAAATATATCCACCATGGAATATTAAACACCATATTTCACCAAATGTGATTAGATTCAGGCGAGATAAATCTCGCAATATCACTAATCTTAAATTGGTAGACAAAATGCCCTATTACATCAGAACGAAAATCTCTATTGACAATGTAATCTCGCTGCATAAAGGAAAGACATCTGCTTATGACAAGGAAAGTATGATATGAAATTGAAAGAAAATTGATGATTATAATCTTAAGGATGTTCCCTGGACGAAGTTGAAAACGATGAACACCAACCCCTAATTTTTCTTTTCAAAATGTGAAGTACATAGCATAACTAAGTGTTTCTGTGAGTTTAAGAAAAAGTTAAATATTCAAAAGTGTGTTTTGGGGTGAAAACCTGATTTTTAACATGGGTTTCAATGAGAAAGTGCCACGCCCACTTTTGTCAAATATTGACACTTTAGAGGCCTCTTGCTCAGAAAAAAGCACACTAACATATGGTTTTTAAAGTTTTAATATTCTTTGTTGCCCGTGAGAATCCCAGAAAACCATTTTTGAGAAAAAGTTAAATACTATTGAATATTTTCCTATCTGACCAGGGAACATCCTTAAGCCAAGATAAACTCTTTAGCCAGATAGCCAAAGCTATTGCAGTCATTCATCAAAATGTATGAATCTAGAGGTAATATTTATAATCTAAATAACTGTATGTTGTCAAATCTTATATCTCCATAATACCCAAACCAGACTTGCCTGTACATGGACATGTATAGAGAATATAAAGGAAATGTAATTGAAAGTTTTTAAAACTTATCCAGGGGGATAAATATACATGCAATTGCAGCAATAGCAGGATCACCTATTAGATAACTGATTTATCTCATACTTGTTGTCATGACAAAGAAAAGTCCCAATGAGTATGACGTAAAAAGCACTTACGTTGTCAGTGACGGGAAGCTGTTCCACCTTATTGGTCACCTCCTCCAACTGCTCATGGTACCATTTACAATTGACATTCTCGTCTTCTAAGTCTTGAACAATCTTTTGTCTGAAAATACAAGAAATATTTGAATAATATATGTGGGACAGTTTCAACAGCACATTAGCTACAAACTAAAAATCTATGTATCCCTCATATATAGAATATTATATCCATCAAAATATTCAGAACCTTTCTTCTGTAGATGAAATCCTCTGAGAATTCACTTGATTTCCTTCATCATTTCATACCAATTGATATTCATGCTTTTCCTAAAATTCAATCAACATTCCACCCATTGTGTGTAATCATAAAATCGTCATACTTATTCATTTCCATCCATTATGCTCTATCATTGATAAACACATGTATCCATATTCATATATTCTCTGTAACTTGTTTCAGTGTATTTCCTGTATATCATCTACTCTGGTTGTGAATTTCCTGTACAATTTTCCTTGACCAGATACAGCTGTTCTCTGACCAGAGTCCCTCCAAATATGTGTCGACCTGGCCAAAAATTCAACTTTGACCTTCCTTCACAACTACTTCTTTTGGAAAATCCCAATATTTGAATGCACTAAAACCGTTTGATTCTACATGATATAAAGTCCAACCTTCACATTTCTATTCCCTATTGGTTCTCTATTTCACAGAATCTGCCAGCTTTATGACCACACTGAAATATTTTCTCTAGGTATACTCCAAAGATTGGGTCAGTGAAGTTACATTGGCTCATAGCTCCTTTAATTAGCCCTCTTACTGGCACAGTTTCCACCAGTTGTTTTAGCTTATTACCCCAGGTATTTGTGATCAGAGTTCTCATGTTTGCCTATACTGCCCTTGAGTATCATCTCAGTTAATTACACCTTTGATTACAGGTAAGAAGTTTGTTATATTTTCACACTAAATACCAAAATATTTAATGTAGATATCAAACAATAGAGGCACTAGAAATGGAAGTAGTAGCACAGTATTTCCTGTTTGTTTGACTCAGGAGACAAATCAAATATTTGGTATAATATGCCATATCACTCGAAATTGCCATATCTTCCTTATAAATGCCGTATTCTTTTTAAAATGGCATATATCTCTGACATATCTCTCAAAAATACCACATTCTTCTAAAATGGCATATCTTTTAGAAATGCTGTATGACTGTATCTCGTAAAATATGAATGACGAATACAAATCCTTTATTTCGTCTAACATTACTTTATATTTAAAATACAAAGTGTTTGGTTGATTAAATCATTTCAATATTCCACTGTTTGGAATGCTGATTTTTCTTAATCAGAGATGCATTTTCCAGGTAGCATCTGTTGTTTTAACAGATTAGTATTTGTTCAAGCAAATTGATTGTCCAAGAGGTCAATATTGATAATTGAGAAACAATCAATGTGTTATGTAATTTAATCAACACTACAAAGTACATCGAGCCCGTAGCTGGGATTTGCCAAGGGGGGTTAAGTTTTCAAAATTTTCAGGGGCTTTCACATTTGACAATTTTGGCCCAAATCTGGCTAAAATCACTTGAAAGGTGCTCAAAATGGTAAAAGCATGATTTTGAAATAATTTTTGGCCAGGGGGGGGGGAGGGGCGAACCCCCCTGGCTACGGGCCTGTACATGTACATACATTGGTCTTCCTTCAAGACAGTGTACCCCCCCTAATTTACTTCATACCGATGAGTAGGTAGGAGACTTGCAGGTAGACATACATATATACCAATGGCCATATTTTACGTTGTTATATGAATATTGAAATGGCCTTCTTTATAATATGAACTTTTTTACCAATAGATTTTTTAGACTGGGGCCTGGGGGTTTCACTCCTTAATATGTGCCGCACCAAAGACCCACTTTTTGAGCATTTTTCCATGTCAATTTCCTCTCAAGACTGAAGGTTTCCATGTTTTATTTCTCTCAAACTTACAAAGGCAATTGTATTATGTCCATGTCGAATGCCTCTGTAGTTTTCTGGGACAAAATGTCCCTAAAAATTGTTAAACTGACTAAAAGATATACTTTCCCCGGGGGACTGGCCATTCAACACAGGCAGGTGGGCCACAACATTTTATTAGGATATACCAAAGAAAAACATTTTGCACTTGGAAAATTTCAGTTTGAGCTATGTTGATTCAAAAGAAATTCAAGGACACTAAGTACCATGGGGAGAAGGGGGGGGGGAGAGGGAGACTGAGAGGCAGAGGGGGCATTAAGCCACCCGAACCAAGGTTACTTCAGAGGACCTATTACACAATACTGGAAACTATTAACGCAATATAAATACACTCAAGGATGAGATACACAAGTTTCATTCTCTGAAATATTTGTCCGTTTAACAGATCAATATAGAAACAATGACAGGACGGAGATCAAACAATGAGAGGACGGAGATCAAACAATGGTCAGGAAGCTAGTACATTATGCAAGATCGATAGAATCTGTAGAAAATTTTATGAACATCTCCATAAAATATCTCATTACCTGGAAATGGCCAATTTTGAGAAATTTTGGGAAAAATGAAAAAAGAGTGGAATCAGCATGGAATAAAATAAAGAGACATGTTGTTAACACCTCAAATTGTCTAAAATTGCCAAAAAACTAAAATATTTCAAACAAACTTTAAAAAGAACAACTGTGGAAAATGTGGTGTAACGACAAGACACATATTTATCATAGGTGCAAAATGATCTTTCCCAAGCGAGAGATGTAATATATCCTAATAAGGTATCGGTCCATCATAATCATACAGTTCATCTCCTAATGCACACATAGATTGGGGATATATTTTCATATTGTCTTATCATAAATGTCACATTGACCCTGTGGCTATGCATCTAGAAACATATTTGACATTTAGACTTACTACTTCATGGCTTCAAATGCGATATTGAAGAATTGAAGACTTATAAGTAATGTTGAATACCCATCACGTAACATTAAAAGCTCACAATCTCTAGGGCTCAAAATGTACTGTCAAAGCCTTGTATTATATTTAAGGGCTCGTCATATGTTAAAGGCTTATAATATAATGTTAAAGGCTCAAAATATAATGCTAAAGGCTCACTATATGTTGTCATGCTTTAGCTATGCCCATGTCAGTTAAAATTTCACGATTGATCAAATTGTATTGATACATGCATTTTCAAGCAATATTTGATTCTATTCAGTCCTTACCTGCGACAAACAAAAATTGTTTCCAAATAATCGTTATGAGTAAAGTAACTGTGGCTTAATAAGAAAAGAACAGATGCGAGATGGAGAAAACATCAAAGGATCAACATGCAAATTCTCAAAGACACCACATGACAGACGACAATCACCATTTATAAAACACCATTGAGAACATGCATTTGTGAGTTTTGTTTCTTTAATGTAAAAACAATAGAGTATTGTTAAACTTGGTGGTTTACAGAATTTGCAAAATAATAAGGGAACATCTCAAAATGAGAATGCACTCGAATTGGATGAAATCTTATTCATTATTTTGCCATCGATATGTTAATTCATATATTTATAAGATTGGTGAACTATTCTTATGATTGGACATATTCATGCAAATCTTTTTTGAAAGACCCTTATAATGTTTCATGAACTAAAGAAGCAATGAGGATTTTATTTGAATGAACAGATCAGAATTTCATACTTTAAAACAACCCAAATTCATGTAATTCTTTGCCATTTAACTGGTAAGAGGGTTAGAGGATAAATGCCATTTTACTAATTGAGAACTAAAACTCAGGAGGGAACTATTTTTAATCAGACTTACATTACGCAAATCACTAAAATGCCCGGAAGCTTAATTTCAGAGAACGTCTAATACATTTGAAATTATTGAACTTTGGATGACACGACTGAATTAAACATTAGATCATGATACACAAACAAATGCATAGCCTAAGAACATATTGGATTAAAATATAGTAAGTATTGCTTTTTGTAAATGAAGAATTCTCAGGAATAGCCGCAAAGTTTGACACTCTTGAATTCAGGCCGACACAAAATTTCGATTCCCTCACTCATGCAGGAGATAAACGTATTGAACATATATTCAACAAATATGAAGTTGTCGTTCATGTTTATATAAAAAATTTGGAAAATCAGACATTTCAATCAGATCATTTTCAGAAAATGTAAAATTCTCTCACTGGAAATCTTTTGGATAGATGGTGGAAAATTAGAATGCTATCCTATTTATATTCTTTAAGTATCTTACTGGTCATGTTCTTTTCACGTTTTTCCTTTCTTTAAAGAATAAATTCTCTGATACAATTAAGAGTATAATATACACATCCGTTTACTTTATTCCTTGCTGATTCCACTCTTTTTCGTGATAGTTTGAATTTCAAAACATGACCGCAGTGTTTTGTTTGCAAGGTACCATGAAAAGACTAGCAGAGATCAATACCAGACATTTATATGCCCGAGGCGTTTTCTTATTATATCCCAATAGCCCATAGACAATTTCCTATTATGTAACTCTTTTTCACAAAATGAAGATGAAATAACAAGAGGTAACATGGAGTACACTTTTTACATTGCAGAAATATACACATTCATCATAAAAAAGGATGCAAAATGATAAATTCAAAATGGTGAAAAAGAGTGGCAAGAAATTATAGCGAGAATGTAGCCAATGCTTTGAATTGTAAGAAAATACAAGAAAATCAAATACTTCATTCAAATTTTAGAGATATCAAATCAAAAAAGCCTGAGCAGACGTTCATTTTCTTAAACTAAATATTATCATGTTTAGGTACATGTATGTAGGAGTTCAATGTCCCCTAGGAGTCCATGGAATTCTTATTGAATTTCATCAACAGGCTACAAATAATGAGAGGCAAAAATAGCAATAAGGTGAGGGAATTGATGTGCATAACCATAGCTTCTTATTTTCTCTTGGGATGAGTTTAGATACTTCAATTTTCACTTTGGTTATAACTGAGCCATTTGAGACACAAAATTCCAATACACATACATAATAATAAAGCTGAATTAACCAAATACACATTGTACAGTAGGTTCCAAAGCATCCTCCGAACACAGGCCTCTGGAACTGGTAACTGACCTTCCAGAGGAAAGAAGGAATGTAGTAGGTGATGTCTAGAGCACTGCGTTTGGAGGATGGTTCCAAAACCTATATTATCTCTTGAAGAGAGAAGGTATCTCTCACAACCATTAGATAAAGAGGGATCCTGATAAATCAGAATGCAAGCTCGGATCATAATTCCCGATGGAAGATCATTCTTTATGAAACAAACATTTAAAAATCTTCTTGAAAGATCCTACTAACCTTTCTCGATCTAGTTCCAGAAACAGCGAATATAATTCCTTGTCGCCGCTTTGCCGTTTGCTCGGACTGCCCTCTTGTGGTGGTGTCTGTGAATTATCCTGTGAATTATGGTGATTTGCGATATTTAACTGTATATTGGCAGTTGTGTTATTTGGCTTTGAGTTGGCAGTTTCATTTGGGTTATCATTTTGTGTTTTTTGTGTAGTTTGTATTCCACCTTGGTTTGTGTTTGTATTGTTTGTATTGCTGTCTGTTAAACCATCATCTGAAAAAACAGAAAATAATATTTTTAAAATGGATTAATTATGTTTTTATATAAATAGGGTGTTACATAGACCTTTCACACATTTTCATCACATGAATACATCCTCACTCTATTGCAGCGAGGATTAGAATATTCAATTTGATAAGTAACAAGCCAAGTAAACCAGGAAAGTTTGAAGATACTGGCAACCAACCCTATCAAGTTACATCTCATGTATTTTCAAACAGACATAAATAAAACGATTTCTTTCTATTTTAAATCTTCATGGTGGTATAACATCACAAATTTATCTTTTCCACTTTGCAAATTTTTATGACTCAGGTTAAGTCAGCACCTGCTTTTTGGTTACAGTTTGCCAGAAAAACACATTTTTCATGCTTAGTATCCTGCCGTAAACATATTCTTAGTTTGTGATTAATGAATTTTGAGGAGCTGGCATGACTCCTTTTTAGCCAACAAACCATTTTTCTCTTTCATATTCATGTATAAGACAAGACATCATATTGAAATTAATTACACTGGTTCCCATCTTTAACTAAATATATTTTTGTATACTCCTAAATAAATTCTATTGTAAGTTTAAGATACAGCTTTTTAATTTTTTGTAATATGATACAATGCTACATTTCCCTCTTACCGTCTAAGTATATTACATTTCTAATTTAAAAAATATAAAAAATGTAAGTAAGACGAAAAGGGTTAACTACTATATAAGCAGTAATATCATAAAATGGCTTCATTATTAAAAATTTGTAAAAACTTCATGAATATGAAAAAACACTAACAGCGTGATAACTTCTTATTTTATGGAAAAACTGTAAATAACCCACGAAGCAAATTCAGCGATAGTTTAGTTTTAAAATGCCAAAAAGAGCAGATAAGAGTGAAATCTTTAAGAAATAAAATAAGGAAACATTCAAGTATCACTTCTTTATTTTGCACTTTACAAGAAATATAGCTGTTTAGCGAAATTTCAGAGAGAAAAGCAAGAAATAGGCATGACCAAAATGTAATATTTAACTTAGGTACACCACATTATTGCATCGACATTATGACCTTTTTGTAAGAACTGCAGAACTTCTGTGCCATAACACAAAACAAATCAATGAGAAAATATTGGCAAATTCATTCAAATATATTCAACCTTTAGAAATATTTCACATTCCGAATGTCTTTACAGCTATTCCTCTCTGAAAATCTTATTTTTCCCTGTTTTTCGATATAATACCAAGTCTATATTGCATGCAACTTCACAAAATTCCTTGTTTATCCATTCCATCTCTGACTTTATCTGACAAAGAATATCATAATGATTATTTCAATTTGATAAGGGTTTACATAACAATAATTATGAATTCTCTATGAAATTGTAGCGACTTGCTGAGTTAAATGATGATTTATTGTTAAAACAAACGCTAAATGTGAGAAAAATATTGGGAGTTTAATCCAAAATAGAAACCATTCCTGGTGGCAGGAAGGAATGCTGGGGCTTGTATCCCTACGTCAGGGAACAGGAAATGGTAGGGGGGGGGGGAGGTATTCTCCTTTAGGAGAAAATGGGATGTACAGTAGTTGATGTGCCGTCCTTAATGTAGCATAACAAGTCTTCACCTTAGCCAACCAATGGTGGAAGAATGGAATCGGCAAGAGGAGGGAAACCCCATGATTCAATTGATGACATACGATTTCCACCTTCGCGCACCTCCTTTCCCGGAAGTACGTATATTTGTTTACCCTCCATCTTGGTTTTCAAAGTTTTCAAATTGACCTAGTTTTGAACCAATCAACGATCGATTCGCTAAACCAATCAGCGACGATGTCATCTCAATACAGATTTACATTATAAGCGTATGTCATCTTTGAATCCTGGGGTTTCTCCCCCTCTTGGAATCAGCATGGAATAACTTCATTAGGCATGACGTAAACAGTTACATTACATAGATCTGCTGTTAAATCAGGGAATTCATATATATTTTAGATAAAGAGATGAAGTGTATAACTACAACCTGAGGAAATTTAAGTAATAATTCATATTAATTCTCACTCACTATTTCAATCAATCTACTTTCAATGACCTTGCATATGAGTTCATCTGAGTTTCATTAAATTGATATTGAATATATGACTCAAGAAAATCTTTTTTTCATTTTTTGAAATATAAATCCCATTAGGTTACAATACGAATATTATGAATATGAATACATTCTGCGACTACACTGACAGGCCTTTAGAACTGAGTCACTTGAATAAGAATAACAAGACATTAACATGAAAATATGTCACCAGCTGGTAAGTTATAACAAACCATTGCAGAAGTGTAACAAGGTGTTACAGACACTAATTGGTTAAAACCAATACCAAACACTAACACCAAACTCTCAATCACAGTCACAAAAACAAAGTCTCTCTCAAGACGTCACCACTTGTAGTAGTGACATTTCACCACTTGTAGAAGAAATCACTACCACTTTAAGAGTGACATATAATCATTAAATTAAAGAAGTCAGTCATCCTGCAAAACTCTTAATTAATGTAAAACCAGAAAATTAAGAAAGCACTAATTGTCCTTATTCAGGTAGGTTCAATAGAATCGAGACCTTACCACCTTAAACTTTCCGAGATGAGAACTGATCAATGGGCAATTTCCTAATTGCAACCACTTTGTGTACACTCCATGCTTCACCCTCTGATACTGAAATCTTCCCTTTATTAATTCAACACTTCTTTATAGATTTTCTACAAGATCATTCCAAAAGTTTTAAGAACATTTAAAGGTGTATCAAAGACAAGTTAGAAGTTATATTCGTCACTATCTCATGCAAAAAGTATCAGCAAGGAAAAAGTAAATTCCTCGACTTTATGGAACACCTTTGAACCACCTTTATAGTTCCTCAATACAGAGAAAGTATATCTTGTTTACTTAGATAGATGATATTGTAGACTTAGAAGACATTAATCCTCTTATTATTTGCAAACATTTCTGAAAACCATACTTCAATTTATAAAACACAAATACTGAATATGTGTATATATACATCTCACTACACAGTCTAATGCAGTGCAACAAGGAAAATTGTAACCCGAGTCAGTCTATTTATTTAGATGGGTTTGGTTCTTGGTGTCTGTATTTTGGATTGTATCTAATAACGCTCTATTTACAGCCAAGACATGATTCAAACAATAGAAGTTCTGATGAGATTCAGGACATCTTGGGACAGCTTCATAAACATATCATGTCTATGATTTTTTATATAAAAGCCAAAACAGAGTAAATATAAATAAAGATGTTCTCCCACAACGAAGAACATTGACCATGTTTAGACTTTGATATTTGGGTATCAAAATTAAAAAATGAACAAAAGAGAAAAAAATCCATGGCAAGAAATTAATAACAGAACTTGGCCTTACCAAGTTGTCAAAGTATAACAGTTCCAATGCTTGGAAATTAGAATATGGTGTCTATTTTAGGAGATTTCTCTCTAAAATCTAATTATGAATCTGACTTTTTGGCATTTCTATAGTTTGCAGTGTTGACAATATGACTATATACTCCATTCCTTGATGATTCCACTCTTTTCCACTCTATTTTACATTTTAGAACATGACCAATATTTATTTTTCCATAGTTAGAAAGTGCTAACAGGGTTGATAGTGTGTAAAAGACTACCCCTGTCTGATGAGAAATCAATAACAGAGTGTGGATGACTTTTGTTGATTTCACACAATCTTGTGTCAAAAAGGAATCCATTCATAATGTTACAATTAAAACTTGGATAATTTACCATAGACTAAAAATAGAAAAAACTTGAGGATTGCATGAGAAGTTTGCTGCCAATCTTCTAATAGGTATTTTCAAGAATTCAAAAATGTGCCAAATTTATTTTGAAAATCTTCAATCAGAATTTTCTCTGTAAAAATAGACAACTTTGAGGAATACAAATTTATTGGCTCTCATTCATGTTTTGGAAATGCCTACTTTATACTTCTGTATATATCTGAGAAATACAATATTCTTGCTTGCAACAGAATGCGTTCCAATAATCCACCCTTGACTAAAATCTCCGTCTGCTCTTGCATTTTCACTCAATTTCTCTCTAAAATTTGAATAAACTGCCTGATTTCCGTGCATTTCTATACAATTTAGAGTGTTGACTACATGCCTGTATACCTTATTCCTTGCTAATTCTACTATTTTTTACTGTATTTAGCATAACAAATACACAACTCCCGTGATATTTCTCCGACTTTCCCATGATATTGTCATGGCTGAATCACTTAATGCCAATAGGAGATAAGGCTGATTCAGCTATATGAATCTACATTATTGCGCAAAACCTGGATGATTTCTGTTATTTTCTATACATTTTTTATGAAGGGCTACCCTCGAGGTTAATAGTTTTAAAACACTGAAGTTAATAGACTAAAAAATAATGGAATTATTGGGATACTTCAGATAAAATGGGGTAACAATGAAAAAATAATAATGTCATTTGACACTCAGGGTATCCCGTATCATACATTTAGATGTCAATTTTTCACCAGACACATTTGAACATAATTTTTTCATGGTTTAAAAGGCTTTGTTCTTTTGCAATGCTGCCATGTGTTAATACAGGACACGTTTGAAGGTATATTTCCTTGAATGTTTTGAGTCCTTTCTCTTTATATATACTGTATACAGTATAGGGGTTTAGGGGATGTATTCACTCCCTGTTCAATGAAATCACAAGCAGTTGATAGTATGAACATATTAGTATATAACACATAAACTTTCCTTGATTTATTTTAATTACATTCTCCCCCACCTACTTCTTCTGATAGACCGCAGGCCCGTAGCCAGGATTTGCCAAGGGGGGTTCACATTTGACAATTTTGGCCCAAATATGGCTAAAATCACTTGAGAATGGTAAAAAACTGCATGATTTTGAAAGAATTTTTGGCCAGGTAGAGGGGCGCCCAAACCCAGCGAACCCCCCTGGCTACGGGCCTGGACTGATACTCAAAGTCAATGTCTGAAACTGAAACTTTTTCTCTGATTTCTTTCCTAGTATAGATATGAATTAGAATATGAATGCCTATAAATATTTAGTATGTACCGTTATATGTCAGAGTCACAAATATACCTCCAAATTGACTCTTCAATATTCTATTATTAATGTACAAATTTTATAAATAAAAAAATGAGTGCCTTATCAAAACATGGTACTCAACTTACTTTTATAAATAGTCCGTTTGATCCTTGTTTTTACTTCCCGAGCCTTGTCATGAATATACAGTTAGTGTATTTATCCAAAATGTTGATGCTTTTATCATCTCACTATCCTGATAAAACCGCCACTTTCTAATAACAGAATGATTCCTCAAATATTTATCCTGAGTGAATACAACACTGACGTGAAGACCTATAAATTATCTCCGAATATTAAAGTGCTAAAAATTATATCCTATAAACGCTGTGTATGATCCTGGTAATTCCCTAAGTGCATCAAGTATTATGTTACCTTAGCTGAGGACAAATTCAATGTGAAGTTCTTCACTTATTATAGCTTTTAAGATTCAGCATGTGTTCCTGTGTATTCTCCACAGTGGGAATGACACTGTTATTATCAATGCTAGCTAGGTAAGAGTATTGATCATATTAACTAGAGGCTTCATAGAATATTTCCCCTCGCAAAATGTAAAAATAAAAAATGAATCTCCCAATGCAAAATCTTCAATGATGAAGTAATACCATGATATTGAGTGAAATAGAGTGATATTGCCCTTATTTGGTCAGCTTGAATGACTGTGATTTTTTGGAGCGCCTAAAAATTCTAACATTTTTGGAAGGGTGAAAAAAAAGTTGGTATTTTATTTTGCACTAATTTGATGTATCAAGATATTTCATATGACTGAAGAAAAACACTGGTTTAACAGTATGTTTTGTACTGGATCGTAAAAATCATTCCTAACAGAATAAAACTGATATCCACCCTTGAATAAACCTTTAATTTAGTCACACCTATTTCTCTCCATTTCTCTCTTACTATCACAAAAGAAAATGATTTCATAACATTTCTGTATAATTTGGACGATAACAATATATAGGATAATTTTTTTCTTCGGTAACATATCTCATTTTTTCAATTTTAAGTACTAAAGTTATTTATACTTGAGAAATTACTCCAGGGGTCCACATGAAAGCTGACGATTCTAACTGAAGATAAAAAATTTCAAATCATGAAAACCCAACAAAAGTCAACTTTCTATTTAATCATATACAATACAGGCATACACCAAGGTTCAATTCCTTCTAGTCCAATGCTTCCCTATGACAATAATTTATCGTTAAAATCAAAATTTTAATAGAAATTTAAGGAATAATAGAACATTTAAGGCGTCATTAGTGCTACCTTCTTTGAAGTGAGACTCGAAAACAATTAAAAGAAGATAAATAGGCGGACTGGTCCAGACTCTTTGAACAAGAAAATAATTAAAGGCATGGTTTACTACTTCTTAAGATCATGGATTTTGACTTATGACCATGAAATAACTTGAAGTGCACAGTATAACTCACAGCCACGAAAAATGGCTGAACTTGAGATAACTGTCAGTTGGCTATGAGGCTAGGTTTTTTGGGGGTTATGTACTTGACTGAAGACAAGTGAACAAGCATTCTTTATGGTTGTAAGTTACGTAGATATATCCAGTCAAAATAATATAAGTACTTCGCAAAGCAGTCTGCCAGAGTCAGAAAAATGTACCAAGCTTCTACCAGTAGACCCAGACAAATTGGCAAAGTGTCACATCCTAGAATCCCAATATAAAACATACTGTGATCGACCATGCCCATTCTACAATTTTTGCTGTAAGCAATAGTTGATCTGCATTGTTTTCTCATATTTTCACATAATTCAGAATGTTGACTACATGCCTGTTTATTTTATTCCTTGTTCATTCAACTGCTTTCAATTCTAATTTCTATTTTAAAACATGACTACAATGCCATTTTCTCATGCCTCTTCCCCTTCTTCAGACTATTTCACATGTTGTGGTCCAGTGATTTATCAGACATTTCCAAATGGTTTACAGTCTGTTAAATCCAATGGACATTACGATAATTGCCTATTAAAACAACCACATTTAAGAGTGCTCATTTTAATTTATTTTTTCTTCCTTTCAACCAGTTTCTAATTAAAGTGCAATTTTAGTGGAGTTTGAACGTTGCTTACTTGTTCATAGACAATTTTTTTCTTTTTTGTTCTTGTTCAATTATTCAAGAAAACTGTAACTCCTGGGATACTTTATCTTCGGGTGACCATATTTGGATAAAATCAGGAATGCAGTTTCGCTGACAGAATATTAATGGTCAATTAGAGAGTAGTATTGATCAAGCCGTTCGAGAGTCAACATCTCATGACGTCCCGATTTCTGTGGGGGTTTGTTTGATTAGAACAAAATGGATTTATGACATTTCCCTCAGTGTCATTGTCTCCTTGTGGTCTTGGTTCATGAGAATAGACTTGAGGTCTGAGGAGGTTTATGTGATCTAGTCAGTCAAAACTAGATTCCTACTCCTAACCTTGGTAAATTGTTCCCTCCTCTTTATACCATGAACCCTGGTCAATTATCCCCTCTGTCCAACCCCTTCTTCTAGTCTAATCTATATCCATAATCAATCATTTTCATCCTTTTGACTACTAAATCATCCCCTCTCCCTTTTCCTATCCCCCACCTCTATAAGATATTACGGTCCGTTTTGGATACAGGGTTTATCCCAAGGGAAATATGTGTATCTCCCGAGGGACCGCAGGTAGGTGATAGTAAAAGATTACTCAAGCTAAGAACTTTTGCTCCAAGGACAGATCAAAATACTGAAATGGTAAAAAGCAATTAAGTTGCTCATCCCAGTCTCAGTAATTTGATACAGATCTCTATATACACTTACACCATTCAACCCTGACACAGTATCGATTCAACAAAAATTATTTTTACCAAGCTTCACATGCAGAAAGTCAGGCGCACAGGAAGTGGCGAGTGCCAACTCTACTTATCTCTGGACCAAAACAGGACTAGAAATTATACATAGATTAATGAAAAAATATAAAAATAATCTTATGACGATAATTTGAAACTGTTACCTTGGTATGAATAGCTATTTCCTGAATTACAATCCATAATTATCATAATACGTTATAACACGCATAGGGCCACTCAAGGCTAATTAATTTCAAGAGACATTTTTCATGAATTCTCGTCACACTTTCCTGTATCTAGTAACTGCTCCACGTATAATTATGATATGCCTTTTCTAATACAGTGTGACACTTTATCCTAGACTTCAAGATGTTACAATACAATATACACATGGACTGATATCATACAACTATACCATATAAATTAGATAATTTCCATATAGTCGGTGCCAAAAATATGTCACAGAATTAATATGTGTATATCATTTGTAAATTGTCCATAAGTGAATTACAAAAGCAAGGAGTATGGTCAGTATATACTGAGTACTGTGCAGTACACAGACTTGGAAAATCAAGATAAATTGGGTAATTATCGTTTATAAATAAATGGAGCTATGCAAAAGACTGTAAAGCCTTTTTGAAGTATGAACATTACATAAATAACTGTTCCATTAACAGAGAAAACTGTCCTTGACAATTCTTAATTAGAATGGATTCAAACAGAATAAGAAAGGTATTTCATAATCTGAAAAGCCTATAGTAATTTCTACATGCATTTATGAATTCTATCTGTAATCATAAATATAATGACAGGGGCAAGCATTATTCTCTTTGGTCACATAATCATTATAGCATTGTACTATGTTTTCAATAGAATCCTCTACTCAGTATCATGCACAGAGGCAAAATTCCATGATGCTCTGACCTTTTCCTAATTGAATTCTCCCTACAGAATTACACTAACATTAGCCTCGACTAATGCAATATTTCCTTTAGATTTTCAGGTGGGTGCACCAAACTTCTTTTCAAAAGCTCAAGTGGGTGCAGCGCCTACATAATCTACCTCAATCCCTCCCATAACTTTTATATCATGTACTTTCAATATTATCTTTAATTACAACCAATTTATAATTAAATATTGAGCCAATTGATTAAGGATATCATGTCTTGTACTAAAGAGACTAAAAGAACTATTATTTTTCACATTTATTAATTCTATTTGATCACATCATTATATCTACATCTTTTCCTGCGATACTTCATCAAATTATTGAATACAACATTTCTATTGAAACGGAAAATTATTAATATCACAATGTTTCTCCAAGAAGATAAACACAATAATTCTGGATTATCTATCCTCTAATAAGAGCATCTCCTTTTTCTAATAGATATAATTGCATAGGGAATAATTCGATGAGGTACTTATCAATGTATCTTGGCTGCCCTGGTAAGGTGAATAAAAATATACCCTGGTATAAAATCCTGAAAAAACTAGATTTTCCCGCAAATTCCTCAAAACGAAAACTGGATAAGATATATGCAACAGAGATTCGCATATAAGAACCTATTACTCAATTCATGAATAAAACTTCCAAAATATATGTTTAGATTAAAATAATTTCACTACCATTAGAAAGTCAAATAAAACCAGGAGATATTTTCTAAGGGTATATCATATTATATAGGTTGATTTATAGCCTGTTGATGTACCCAAGACATTCCTCTTTTAATATAAACTGGAGATAATTAAAGATATGATTCCTGAGTACTTTTTTAATACCTTAGTATAGTTTCAGGACAATATTCAGATTATTGTACAGTTGAGCAGAATATTGAAAATCCTGTAATCTGATTGGCTCACAGACTGCATAATATTATGCAATACTAACCCTGATTCAGAAATACCATCACTTTATATTATAATACTTGTTCAAACCAATACTGTTGTAATAGTGATAGATTGAATTGCTTTTTTGATGAATTATCAAATAAACAAAAAATCCAGCCAAAAATAATGCAAATAAAATCAGCTGAAAAATGGTCAATCATGTGTAAATCACTCAGTGTATTTTGTAAAGAAAAGAAATTAAGGAGCATTATAAGCAATTTCCTGCTACCCCATGTGAGGATTAGTCTCAATCCTTTTGGATGCAACTGTCCTCTCTTCATTTCAGTTCCTAATGTAACTCTACATGTTAGAAAAAACAGAATAATTCTGAAAATCAGAGAAAATTCAATAGTAATAATTGATATTGATTCATTTTTCTCTACAAATATACATTTGCTTTTTTGAAATATTTATCGAAAATGTGTTATATGTTATTCATATGCCATGAATTATAAGTCACATGATATAGCAAGATTACAGACAAAAATACATTATTTGGTCATACAAAGTCGCAAAGGAAATTTCTCAAGAATAAGTAGAGTGAAAATGGGCAGAGATTATACCCCCAATGGCCACTTTTTAAGTAGCAATCCCTTCCTATGGAAAAAAAACCCTCCCTGGTAAAGCTTAAATTATCTCATTTCCCTCCAAGGTTTGAATAACGTGTCTGATTCCTCAACATTTCTTTACAATTTAGTTTACTCCTTGCTGATTCCACTCCTTTCCACCCTTTGTCATATTTTATATACATGACCAGTGTGATATTTTTATCACATTTCAAAATAAACACATCTAGAGATTGCATCAATTTGTCTCAGTTGTTCCATTCAGGCGTGAGTGTTCCATAAAACATGTTGCAAAAATTGATTTTTCTGACCTCCCTTGGGCAATTCTGGTAAGTGTGCATAAAAGTAAGCGTTCCAGGAAATATGTTACGATGGTCATGTTTTGAAGATCCAATTAGAGTGAAAAAGGGAAAAATCAGCAAGGAATAAAGTGAACAGACATGAAGGAAACATTCTAAATTATTCAAAAATGTTAAAAAATCAGGCGTTTTATTCAAATTTTAGAGAAATTGAGCAGAAAAAGCATTAGCAGACGGAAACGTTTCTAATAATTTAGACTGGAACTATATCTATGTTTACTAATTCCTTGCTGATATCACTCCTTTCTACATGATCTTTACAAACTGGACAATCGTGATATTTGTTTCAATGAAACTCTATGACAACAGCACTTAACCTTTTACAAACCTACTAGCTGTTTAAATAAGGAACATAAAAATGAAATATCCAGAAAGTAGTATAGTAAAGTATAGCATAAACCAACACCAAGTTAGGCCCAAAGCAGTAGTGGAGAAAATAAGACTATCAATTCAGACACTTTAGTTCCAGAAACAAAAAATAAACTCTAGTATTTAGAATGGTAGACTTTCCTGTAGGCATTTTACTGAATATGCAATATTACTCCTGATCAATTTCTCTTTCGAGAAGTTGTGACTTTTGACATATTAACCTAAGTGCTTACATTGATGCCACTTACATTCCTATGAAATATCATGACCCAAAAGATAAAATTCCTCTTAGAACAAATTAAAACAGGGACATAAGTACATACAACAAACATAGTTTCATTTTTAATGCTTACAATTTTTTGCATTATTCGACTCGTTTGTGTAAAACTACGAATTCAAGATGCCGCAAATTCAAATCATATTCCTGGCATGAACTGAGGTACTTGCAAAAATCACGAAAACATGAGCAGGTGAAAAGAATCCAATCAACAAATCCAGGAAAATTGCTCCCGCAAATTCAATGTGTTTCACAGTATATTGCCAAAAACTGAAATTGAACAACATTACTCAAAAGAAATGAACACCATTAATTGCTAAAAACTAATGAGCGACTAACAAAATGTGAATGTCACAAAAATTATCTATCCTACCACATAAATCATACCAATTTTTGAATACTGTCACTTTCTGCACATCTTTGAAGAATGACTCCGGGTGTATTATAGAGATTATGCGCTACCCATTCTTAAACCTCTATACCAATCATATGTTCCACATAATTTCTCTTTAAAATTTGAATAAAGCACATGCTTTTCTAGCATTTCTGTATAATTTCAAGTATTAACAACATGCCTGTTTACTTTATTTCTTGCAAATTCCATTCTTTTGCTCTCTATTTTCAATTTAAAAACATGACCACCTTGTCATTTCACTCCAGCGAATGGTAAGCACGTTAATCCGTTTTTGCCCTAATGATGCACGATAATGATGTATTTTGTGCCCAGATTAATTAAACTGATCGCATTGTGGTAGAACACAGAATGACTGATGAGACACTTGGCTACAGTTAGTCTTGCATCAAGATCCTAAATGTATACATGTACCCCCTATTCCATCTCTAAACGAGTAGATGTAGGAATACAGGGTCATGTTGCAGGACTAGGCTTCAGCATGATAATCAAAAAATTCACAGCCAGTTATGAACAATACGCTTTTTAGTTTGTTTACTTATTTGTTTGATTATGTGATATTATACAAGGTATATATTAACCTCCTGCCATTTGTAACAGATACTGAACGATGACCGCCAGACACCAACCCCCATCACAAAAAATTGCAGACCATAACAATATGTCATCACTTATGGTGGCGTCATAATTATACTGGACATTTACATCTTACCTTTCAAAACCCTACTTGTATCACAGTCTACCTTATTACCTCCACCCATTGTGGCATCAACAGCTCCAACTTTTTCATTAAGATTGTTTGTCTTGCTTACTTTATACAATCTACAGCACTCTATTCTATTGCACTTCACACTGGTGTACTCTATCTTGACATTTCTATGAATTTTTGTTACTCCATTTTGCATTTTAAAAATGACTACTGTTACTTTTCATCTACTTTTCCATTTTATCAGATTGCACTGTTTACACACAGACATTGAGTACCACAGACCACAAAACCTGACCACAAAAATCACAACAGTATAATATTGTGACAGTTCATCCATTATACATAATAAGATCCTGGCATGGGCCCTTCTGACCAAAAACAAATATAAAAACATGTGAAAAATTCAAAAGTATGCAAATGAAGACTGTCAATAGGTAACTGGTATGACTACGCCAAAATCCCATATCACGTTTCTGTCTGAAACAACCCTCAGCACAAAGCTAGTAGCAATGGAGCTAAATGTATGACATTGAGGTTCAAAGCACTTATTGAGGTTGGCATTGTACAGGTGAAGAAAATTGTCGCTCCAAAAGTAGTCACAGATGAACTAATTGTCCATTTCATTAAATGCATTTACCACAAATCACTCAGTTGCTTTATAATGAATCATAAACTGACTATGAACTCCCATAGCATGCTTGGCCCATCCTTTTTTAGCCCATCTCTTTTATAGAAGCAAAATATTGAAATAGCAGCAAAATCAAAATATTGAAAAGGATATACTGAAATGTTCAAAGTGGGAGAAATGGGGCGTTGAAAAACACCAAAATGTGACCACGACGTAACCAACACCATAACATTAGAAAACGGATGAAGGATGAGGTATGACCACCAGAGACTCATAGCATCTCTCCATGCAAGGCTTACCTCAAGCCACATATCCTGTCTAGCTAGGACCACGTATACTGTCATGGTGGTCAGACATGACAAAACCATCTCCCTGATCATACCTTTTCCTTGGTCATATCCGGATTCCCTGTTGTCTCTCTTTTTTGGGGTTGTCGAGTTGGCCGAGAGGGCTTAGGCGCCAGGCACATTCAGGCTAGGCGATTGGGCGCCGTAACCACGAGGTTGCGAGTTCGAGACGCGGTGTGCTCCGTGCGTTTTATTCATCTCTAAAAATAGCCTTTTGCTATCATGTCGTCTAATATATTATTGATGTTTCTTCATTCAACCTACAATTTCCATCATTGATAAGTTTCTCGGGAGATGTTTTTCGGATGTAACACTCAAATAGTAATGTCAAGAGACAAGACAAGCAAAACAAAAATGAAATTACTTTTTTTCCGGAGAGGGATTGAGTTGAAGCTTGGGGCATATAAGGTGAAATTACATTCTATTAGGATATGGAGTAATTCCTTTCTTGTCTCACATCTGATCCAAATAAATAAAAAAAAACTTTATTTTAAACTTGTTACCTTAATAAGAAAGTGCCATATGCTGTTGAAGAATATTATATCTTCAAGGCTCTTCTTGAAAAAATGAATGATCAAGCTCAACACTGTAATTATTGTTTGAACGAGTAGATTCAGCTTTGAATCATTCCAAAAAAGGTACGACATTATCATGAGTTTGGTGAGTTGGACGGCAGGGTTGTCTCACTTTTTGTCTGCATTTCCAGACAATGCATTTGACGGATTGACTTGAAATTGTCAAAGATGTTTCTTAATATGAAAATCTAGAACTAATTAGACTTTGGGCATACTGGGTAAATTTTATGGCTGTCATTTTGAGAGGGAAGATATAAGGAATGCAAGACCAGTTCTAAGTTGAATATCTTTCCATGTTGACATATCATATGATGCATTTCATCATCTGGAGCTTGAGAAAATAGGTGTAATTTCCCTACTATGATTAAGACTGGCTAAAATCAATAAACTGACAGTGTTGGGTGACGATCCACTTAGCAGAACCATCAATAAGTCCAAGCAAAAGATCTCGGGTTCAGAGCCTGTGTTCTCGTCTTGGTTTTCACATAACCAAGGTAAATCCCCTCAGACAGAAGCCTTACCTCAAAATCATTTCACATCTTAAATCTCACAAACAAAATTGTTTACAATCATTTTTACAAAGTCCTACCAAGAGGGGAAGGGGGATAACTACTCGCTCATGTTCTGTGTTTTTTATAGCTCTTTGTAAAACTTTGGAAAAATACTATATTCGCAGCATGAATTTCAGTCCCTTATAGTCTGACATAGTCTTTTAACAATACCCTGTATCAACCCCCCCCCCCCCAGTCTACCCTCAGTAGTCCATAAAAGGTGGGGTACCACATTTCAGCACCTTGAAGGTCAGAGCTAAGCATATTAGATGAAGCTCTCTTTTACAAGACAAAAAATCAAACTACATGTATTGGAAAATAACAGAACTGATGGGGATAGAACATCAGGTACAGAACAATACTTGAGATGAGATAGTAGATTCTTATTTGAGACAATCATTAACTATTCTATTTATAAAACACATCTATTCATCAAATGTAGAAATAAAGCTAAAAGCAGGAAATAATTGTTACGAATGGTTTTGAGACATAAAATATTTATAACATTTTACCTAAGAGTGATTAATCCTATTATTTCATGTCACTTTGACCTTATCCAGACCTAAGGTATTTTTCTATGATCATGCCTTTTTCACTCGTTTTCTCTCTAAAATTTGAATGAAGTATCTCATTTTCTTGCATTTCCATACAATTTAGAGTATACACTACATGCCTGTTTAGTTTGTTCCTTGCTGATTCCACTCATTTCCACTCTATTTCAATTTTAAAAACATGACCATTAGGTAATTTTTGCATTGTCACGTCTGCAAATGATAAATCCTCAGAGTTGAGTAGTAAGCAAATTGACCTTTTTAGAACACTTCTACTTCCCACCTACCTTCTTCTAAACAAACATAATCCATCTTCTCTAATGCAAATAACTCCTTGTCAGTTGCTTTATTTTACAGTTGTATAATCCAGAGATGGGTGTTATTCAACGCCACTTGCTTCATGCTCCTAGATGAGCCATAATTAGGTAAATATAGGTTGAAATTCTAACCTGTATTACTTATCTCCAAGATTGACATTTCTTATGCAGAATCACTTGCTATTTGTATATCCTGTCTAAAAATGTTATGGATATTTCTCTTCTCTAAACTATGAATGAAATGTTGAAGTACAATTCCTTTGGAGTATCAGCTATTTCTCAATTTACTTAATCTACTCCTCTTAGGTTTTCTCTTTTTTGGTACATTGTCTGACAAAAAATAACTGGTTGTTTTTCTGACTCTGTCTTCATGAAGCATCTGCCAGCAACTTATGTGTAACTTAGGATCGATCTCAATTATGCAAATCATGGAGGGTTTGACCAATATTTATTACTGAATTTGTTCTACCGTTGTGATCACAAAAATTAGATGGTACATCCTAATTCCAATATTCAGGATTATCTCCATACTTGCCGTCCGAATAGAATAATTTTGATTCAACATCTGGCTTCACAAATTCTCATTTCATATGTACTACATTGACTTTCCGTTGATTCCTATATGTTCAGATCTGGTTGATATATCAGTCAATACCCAATCGATGATTCTTTCAAAGGAACTATACATTTTGAAAACATGTCAAAAGCAATCCTTTGAGTTTCCTCTGAAATCCGAGAAAGATTCCAATAATTGTCATGTAAATTCATATTGATTTTCGCCACAGATGGCCTTATCCGAGGCAAATGTTTGATGAATCATCAGAAAAGGTTTTAGTCTTGCATAGAACAAGATGAAACTTATCTCCCACTGCCTAAAGTTTCCGTCTGCTCAACTGTTTCTACAGTTTTTCTCTCTAAAATTTGAATAAAGTACCTAATTTTCTTACATTTCTATATAATTTAGAGTGTTAACTACATGTTTATATATTTTATTCCATGCAGATTCCACTCTTTTCCACTCTATTTTTCCATTTTAATGCATGACCAGCATGACTTTTTTCCCAAGTGTGTTACAAACCTAACTAACCTTTATCTGCAATATTCAGTAATAACAGATGAATCAAGAAGTAGCATTTTATTTCTAGAATATTTATTGTTAATTGATTACATGTGAGTAATTGAGAAAGAAGGAGTAAATGAGAAATAGTAAAGTAAATGAGAATGAGTGGGCAACAAATGAGTGAGTAAAGAAAATGAGTGAGTAAATGAGAATGATTTGAAGTGAAAATATAAGATTCTGAATGAAGATTGATTCTGCAATACCCTGCGTGCAGAGTCTAGTTAAAGACGACTCTCTTTTAAGAAGTGAAGTCAAACGAATGCAAAGGGTAATTCTGCAAATGAGCATATTGGTGAGTATAACTCTTCAAACTAAAAAACACTATAGGAGGAATGTCCTGTTAAGTTTGAGTGAGTGAGTTTAAGTGAGTAATGAGTGTCAATAATGATTATCTGAGTAATATATCAAATGAATGATGATAAGTGAAACCACACAAATGTCTGTCACAACATTTACAGAATAAAAATGTTGATTGTTATAAATTGTCTAAATAGATAAATTGCCAACATAGTGCTGGCTAATTATGAAGACAGACATTATTGATAGGCGTTAGATAGTAATAGACTCCTGCATAATATATAACTCCAGCTGAAATGTTAATGGAGATATGTTTATTCATCCATACTATAAAAAAGAAACTTAGTCTCCCCTCAAATGTGTCATGAGTGTCCCTGCTTTATTTATCCATATTTGGGGGTTTGAAATTGGTGCTATGAAGGCAACAAATGAAAAATGGCAAGAAATAAGATATTTATATTAATATGTTATTCTGATTGGTTTATCTGAGATAGACAATTCAAATTGTTTACCTCAAGAAAACCAACCATTGTATACAATTATTCATTCCACATTCCACACATATATGAATTGTAATTTTACATGCCTAGAAGTAAATATTTTATCTTTTTGGAAATCTGAATATAAAACCAAGGAGGAAGTGACACGATGTGAAAAACATTCATTATCATGATGCGATTGATAATGATGCACCAGGAATATTTTTATGAAAATTGAAAAATTTTATACAATCTATATTCAGGCAAACATAGTTTCTTTTTAACTTCCACTGATCAAGAAATTCTGAATGAGACATAATGTGACAAGATGAAGGTACTAATGTGACAAAATGTCACCTTTTTGGTAAGTTATTACAAATGATACAATAGTGTTATTGGCGGAATTCCAACTAGATAACGGCAACTCCGCAGAGTAGCAAATCCCAACGAACAAAATATCAATTAGCGAATTCCAATCAATTATACTCATTACTTTGGTTAAAATTGAAAAAATTAGATTTTTGAATTGCAAATTCCTGCAAAGCAGCCATTTTGAATTTTCTGAAATACAAATCTGAAAAATAATACCATAATTGTGATCTACTCCAAAATTCCTTCAATTTGAGTATAATATAGCCATACTTTGAAGGGATCGAAAAATTATTGCAAAATCGTACATTAGACGGCCATTTTGAATTTTACGAGGCTCGAAACAGAAAAAAGATACAATATTTGCAATCTACTCTTAATTGCCTTTCATTTGAGTATAATAAAGCTATACTTTAGAAAGATCTAAAAATTAGTGAAAATTTCTGTTTTCCTGTCCCCCCACGCGAGACTAATGCCATTGCTAATTGCACCCCTGCGACCAAAAATGGTAAAAGTGTGCATTAAATAAAAAATATCGATCAAAAATCAAAAAGGTTTTTTATGTAGAGTATCCTTGTCCTAAACAATCGTCACGGTGAATTTCATTCAAAATAAAGACGTTTTGGTCAAGTCATGCTTAACTGAAGTTGCGCATGTGGTTAATTGTAACCCACATGGCGACTCATAAAAGTGCACCAAATTCGATAATTTTAAGTAATAAGTAGGTCCCTCGGGGGCGATTTCTTGGTTTAGTGGTCGATTTTACCGCTCTTTGTACATAATTATCCCGTTTTGAGAGAAAATGGGCCACTCGGAAAAATGATCTGACATGATTATATCATGGTCGTGATTTATCTATCCTTCGATCGCATTCATTGTTCATTTTTCGTTTAAATGAAAAGTTTTCGGTTTAAAAACGTTTTGACGAGATATTTGTGATGGGGAAGGATGGGGAATTCAGGAAATGTAATCAGTTTCGTAATATTATTTCATTAAAATATTTTTTTTGAACAAAATTGGATTCGCTTGGTTAATTGTAACTCGTGGTTAATTGTAACCCAAATGCGCGACCAAACTTTTATTTTGACCCAATAATTAATTTTATCATGTCTGCAACGAAACAGAAACATATATAACAGCTTTAAATGTAATTTAAGACATTCATATTTATTATGATGTATGTTGAATGACGTTTTAAGGGAGTTATCTATTAATAAAACGTGTAAAAACGATTGAATAAAACGATTTACGCACGATTGTTTCATCAATTTAAATGGGACGCATCATCTTGTTCTACCAAGCTTCTGATAATTGAACTATTTGATTCTGCATCCAAGGCTATTTGGTGGCAGGAACTTTGATATAAACAGAGACAGATAATGAGATATGTCAAAAATCCACAACGCCGAAGATCCTAAAAATAAAATAATAAATACGGACATCGGACAATACAACATTAAGTCTGATCGCACGTTTTATTGCAGTCTTCAGAGGTTTTAATTCACCGCTTGATTATTTTGTTTTTTTCTAAAAAATAATTAAATTTCAACGATGTATTCACGGGAATACCTTGCACCATCGATAAAATAAAATTAAATTCGCGTTGTTAATCGCAACTTAACAAAATTGCGATTAATTGTAACCCAAATTGGGACCCGATCACGCCAACCCAGTGATTAATTCTTTCACATCTGCAATGGTAAATGCACCAATTTTTAAGTTATTTATTAGACGTAATTGAAATTCAGCATATCATTTTTAACAGCACGAATTTTTCAATTCATCATCATTGGATTTGTCGTAGAATGGAGTGATCGAGTCAGTCATGGTCGAAAATAAAAAAAACAACATTTTCTTGATTTTAGGTTGGTGTTAGTTTGAAGTTACTTTTATGAATATCTGTGTGACAAGGTTATCAAATCTAATGAAAGACGTCTACAATTTCAACTGGAAAATGATTTTAAAATGGATACAAATTTATCTATTTCAGTATTTGTTATGGGTTGTATTTTTAAAACAGTAAGAATGTGTTTTCCATGTGAATGCAATGGCCCATAGAATGTAGAAACTTGCTTGATTGACACATGTCAAAAATCCATATCACTGAAGATGCTAATAATAAAATAATAATAATAACTCTGAGATATAAGCATTTCTTATTTACAGTTTATTTTATTTCACTAAATCATCAATAGTATTACAATAACATTTTGGGAGGCTGAAAGAGCATTAGCAAAAAGGTAAGCACAGATTCAACTATTATAATGATTATATGAACACTGAAACAATTTTCTTAAAAACTATCACAGTGTTTTGCTCACAATATTTTATATCATCCTTTTTTCTAGTCTATCCAGATTTTATTTCATGACAAAGCTTTGATTTTAATGATCATTTCATATCTTCTCAGGGTATAAACTCAATATGTATCTCAACCCTTGGATACTAGATTTATTTCATGATTACAACAGAGTTGCTCAATTAGAGAGGGTTTCAGTATGAAACTAGAATATTGATACCAAACAAGGGAATATATTTTGCCATGGAATAAACTCTATATTTTTCTCGACCCATAGGATAATGTTTGGTGTTTTTCAAGGTCAAAAGAACAATCATTTGTGTAGTCCTGTGTCTTAGAGTCCAACAGTTCAGATTTTATTTTATGATAATCCTTTAATTTTAATGATTATCTCAGAATCTTTGAACAGTGGCTGGCTATTCTAATGAATTTTGACATTTTGTTTCTTAAATATTCAATTACTCCTATCAGTCTATAATTGATAAATATCTTAATTCTTTATTTCAGAATAATAAAATCAAACTTGTAGGTGATACATGTTCATGCTAGGGATACATTGAAATGATTACTTCCAACCATTTGATTTTATTTCAGAGAAAATATGTTAGGCCTAATTCAATTACAATAAATACATAATTATTATTTAAGTGATATAACTGCATTTGAGAAAATATGTTAAAGCAATTTCAATACAGTTACATACTAAAATTACAATACTGCATTTGTTTACACTTCAGTATTTTGGAAATGTTTACATTTTGTGGTCTCTAATCCACATAATCATGGGGGTAGCATAGATTTAAATAAGGGTTAGGCTAGCTGCCTACTCCCCAGATATGATATACTAGTACTATATATTCCCAGTTGTTATCATGGCCTTTGGATTTCATTGAAAAATAGATTCATGTTTTAGTCCTTTTGTTTATTTCACATTGCTTCTTTTTCAGGTTTGATTGAGTTGCAAAAATATTTGTATTGTAGTTTAATGATATGTCATTATTAACTGACATCATTTCATCATAACTCAGCCTATTCTAAGGGGTCACTATGTTTAAAACAAAATTATGTAACACCTATAAAATGTTTAGTGTGTTACATGTATGAATTCCAGTCCATGGAATGATCAAATCAATTATTACACTTGATAAATGTTCTTGGAAATCAGTTATGATCAAAAACAACTAATATAGAAGACAATACCAATATAAACATTTTTTATATAGATTTATTTAATTTCAAACTGATGCGCCTCCATTTTATTTAATTCTTAAAAATAAAAACACATTTTTTGGTAAAGTGGTAACCCAGAGCTGATGCATAATATACAGTATCTACACCTGGATCATCTCCAGACTATATTTTAAATAAATAAAATAAAATGGACATGCATCAATTGAAACTAAATGTATTTAAATCCATATTCAGATCTATAAATGGGTTATCTTGGAGACTATCAGAAAATGGCGTAATAAGTAGTCTGCCCCATTTTCAATGACTTCATATTGTTTAACCTTGCATCTAGGCCTAGCTTCTAATATCATCAACCTATAATAAATGCATAATAAATTAAACTCCATCCACCAGTCAGTCACCTCATTGACCTATAATAAATTATACTTCATTCACCCCATCTCATCGACCTATGATAAATGCATAATAAATCATACTCCATTCTCCCAATCTCATCAACCTATATAACAAACGCATAATAAATGATACTTCATCCACCAGTCAACCCATCTCATTGACCTATAATAAATGCATAATAAATGATACTTCATCCACCAGTCACCCCATCTCATTGACATATAATAGATACATAATAAATGATACTTCATCCACCAGTCACCCCATCTCATTGACATATAATAGATACATAATAAATTATACTTCATCCACCAGTCAGCCCATCTCATTGACCTATAATAAATGCATAATAAATGATACATTATCCATCAGACAGCCCATGTCATTGACCTATAATAATTGCATAATAAATGATACTTCATCCACCAGTCACCCCATCTCATTGACCTATAATAGATACATAATAAATGATACTTCATTCACCAGTCAGCTCATCTAATTGACCTATAATAAATACATAATAAAAGATACTTCATTCACCAGTCAACTCATCTAATTGACCTATAATAAATACATAATAAATGATACTTCATCCACCAGTCACCCCATCTCATTGACCTATAATAAATACATAATAAATGATACTTCATTCACCAGTCAGCTCATCTAATTGACCTATAATAAATACATAATAAATGATACTTCATCCACCAGTCACCCCATCTCATTGACCTATAATAGATACATAATAAATGATACTTCATTCACCAGTCAGCTCATCTAATTGACCTATAATAAATACATAATAAAAGATACTTCATTCACCAGTCAACTCATCTAATTGACCTATAATAAATACATAATAAATGATACTTCATCCACCAGTCACCCCATCTCATTGACCTATAATAAATACATAATAAATGATACTTCATCCACCAGTCAGCCCATCTCATCAACCTATATAACAAACGCATAATAAATGATACTTCATCCACCAGTCAACCCATCTCATTGACCTATAATAAATGCATAATAAATGATACTTCATCCACCAGTCACCCCATCTCATTGACATATAATAGATACATAATAAATGATACTTCATCCACCAGTCACCCCATCTCATTGACATATAATAGATACATAATAAATTATACTTCATCCACCAGTCAGCCCATCTCATTGACCTATAATAAATGCATAATAAATGATACATTATCCATCAGACAGCCCATGTCATTGACCTATAATAATTGCATAATAAATGATACTTCATCCACCAGTCACCCCATCTCATTGACCTATAATAGATACATAATAAATGATACTTCATTCACCAGTCAGCTCATCTAATTGACCTATAATAAATACATAATAAAAGATACTTCATTCACCAGTCAACTCATCTAATTGACCTATAATAAATACATAATAAATGATACTTCATCCACCAGTCACCCCATCTCATTGACATATAATAGATACATAATAAATGATACTTCATCCACCAGTCAGCCCATGTCATTGACATATAATAAATGCATAATAATAAATGATACTTCATCCACCAGTCATCCCATCTCATTGACCTATACTAAATACATAATAAAAGATACTTCATCCACCAGTCAGCCCATGTCATTGATCTATAATAAATACATAATAAATGATACTTCATCCACCAGTCAGCCCATGTCATTGACCTATAATAAATACATAATAAATGATACTTCATCCACCAGTCATCCCATCTCATTGACCTATAATAAATACATAATAAAAGATACTTCATCCACCAGTCAGCCCATCTCATTGACCATAAAAACATAATAAATGATACTTCATCCACCAGTCAGCCCATGTCATTGACCTATAATAAATGCATAATAAATGATACTTCATTCACAAGTCAGCCCATCTCATTGACCTACAATTAATACATAACAAATGATACTTCATCCACCAGTCAGCCCATGTCAATGACCTACAATAAATTATACTTCATCCACCAGTCAGCCAATCTCAGTGACCTATAATAAATGCATAATAAATTATACTTCATCTATCAGTCAGCCCATCTCAATGACCTATAATAAATGATATGTCATCTTTCAGTCAGCCCATCTCAATGACCAGCAATAAATGCAAATGTTTAACTGGTAACCTGGAGATATTCCAATACCTGTATTGATGGACTGAGCACAGTAAGAAGTACAGTACAGTAATTGAATGATTTTGAAAAAATATTTGTCAGTACTCTACCCCCAGACTAAATGAAACACACGCAATGACACCATGATAAATGTATCACTTCTTGCCAAAGCATGTCATTCGGTTTTGACCCATGATGTTTAAGTACACTCCCCTCCATAAGTTTGGACACCTTAGCTCCCCCATTGAACTATGTGTTGAAGCCTCTTTATATTTGAATTCTTATTTACTTAACCTGCTATTAAATACTTGAAATATTGATGGAAACGTAACTTGACTTTATTTTCCAATACCTTCAAATTTCCCAATTTTTTCTTTCAATTACAATAGGTCAAAATTGATAGTATTTTTTGAAAGTTGTCATTCCCATGTAAACAAATGGGAAATGGTGAGTTCAGGGCAAATCAGAAATCTGGATATCTATTCAGTACAAGATTCACCAAAAAAATATTTTTATATAGAAAATTGAATTGTCTAACTTTTTTGTACACTGAGTGTTTAGTTTACTTTATGAATACATTTTTGAAAATCATTTTTCGCCTCCTGTGTTATTTCAATGGGAGTTTTTTAAAAAATAATTCTGATTTTAAGGATCTATAACTTTGTTGAACCTGAATTTGATGAAATATGTCAATTTTTGTTAAATGAAGTTAGCAAATTCAATTGACTACCTAACTTGTACTTCTTGCGAGAAATCGGAGAGATGGATATTCTGTCATATGACTTGAGATAACAAACCATTTCCCATGGGTTAACATGGGAATGTTGTTTTTCAAAAATTCATCAAATTTATCATCTATTTTCAACCTATTGTAATTGAGGAAAGAAATGGGAATATTTGGAGGTATTGGTAATAAAGTCAAGTTACGTTTCCCTCAATATACTAGTAATAAGTATTTTCATCACAGGTTAAGTAAATAAAATTCAAATATAAAGAGGCTTTAACACGTAGTTCAATGGGGGAGATAAGGTTGTCAAACAAGGGGAGTGTAGGTGGAGTATAAGTTGTCTGTAGGGTCCTCTGTGTCTCAACTGACATTGATAAAGGCAAAATCAGATCAAGCAAGCAACATTTTCAAAATTTCAATTTTAGAATGCAAGTAAATAGGCTCATATCATTTTAACTTCAAAATTTGTATTGTGTTCATTTTCTATAGATGCATTATAATTGTAATAAAAATCTTTAGTTTTCCTCAAATACATACAGTACACTCTAGAATTTTTGTCAAGTCAGTACTCTGAGAGTGCCTCTACTAGATCTGATTCTGCCTTTAGCAGTAGAAAATGAATCATATGTTCACTGAAAATATCCATGCTATGTAATCAGAATCAGTAAAACATTGATTCATTTTTAACATCAGTTCTTACCTGTTGTCACAAAGCCATACAACATGGTCATCAGTGGTGATACAGACAACTGAACTTTAACATTTAACATATGTAAACAGAAACTTGGTAACTAAAGCCTTATGTAAACTTATGTAAGTACATTTGTAATTTTTAAGTTACAAATGATATAAAATTAATACAAAAAAGTTACCTTGTTTTCACTGCCATGAAAGGAACTTCTACTAAATCATTCATTTTTATAAGTTATGAGGCTAGATCTTGTAGAATGTTAATCTCTGGACAGTCTAAACACTAGACTTATGTTCACAAAATATTGTGAAAATGGTGTGAGAAAGATATCATGGATCACAAAATGCTATGTCCTCATAGCTTTTAGTCAAGAAAGCGTATTTAAAAGTCCTTGTTGCTTATCTATAAAAACATCAAAACATAAGCTGCATGCAAGTAACTTATTGATCAATAATAATGTGTTTGATGACTGGTATGAAAGGCATGTTTTTGAACAGGAATACAATCCTTTAACTTAGATTTAAATTCATCATTATTCTGAAAGTTTATATGAATTAACAATCTAAAATAGTGTTTCAGTTCAACATTGCCACCCATTGAAAGTCATCTAGCACATTTTGCATAATTAACTGTCACCTTTTGTTAAAAGATGGGCATCCAGTTATATTCACTCCTGCAAACAAACAAAAATATTGTTAAAATATTACCAAACAACAATAGCATACAGTACAAGGTGATCATTAAGTAAGATGAAAAGTGCTCTAACTATTGTAAACATTAATGAATCTGGCTCATTGTCTCACAGGATGATGCTCTAATAATTATATATATACAGAATAAAATTCAATGTGTTATCAATATTTAATATTCAGTGTCCTAGAGCAGTCAAAAAAGAAAGAAAATATTGTGATCTTGATCAAACAAGCACAACAAATTGGAATGATCCCCATATTTGTACTGACTTATACAATTTTTTGCAATAGCAATAATATAATTGATATAGTCTTCTTCCTTTTTACATTCATATTTGAATAAGATTTGCTTGTGTCCTACAGTCTAAGTCTGTGCCCAAATCTAGCATTTAATTTGCATTCTACTTCATTCCATAAAAGCTTTACTCTTTTGCATGAAATGAAAAAGTGTGCAAATGAATCTTCCTCGTTACAATATGAACAATTCTTTGAGGTACCTCCTTCAATTTTCCATTTAAAAAGGTGATTACTAGTGAAGGTTCTTGAAGGCTGTTCCCAGAACTCATCATAGGATCTGGAGGCTATACCATCTTTGACTCTGGAGGCTATACCAATTGTAGACTCTGGAGGCTATACCATCTTAGACTCTTGGAGGCTATACCATCTCAGACTCTTGTAAGCTGTTCCATCTTAGACTCTTGGAGGCTGTACCTATCTTTGGCTCTAGAGGCTGAATCCATATTATACTCTGAAGTCACACCATATTGGTCTCTGAAGGCTGAATTCATAATATACTGTGGTGGCTGTACCATCTTTGACTCTGGAGGCTGAGTCCATATGATACTCTGGAGGTTGTACCATATGAGACTCTGTAGGCTGTATCAATTTTAGATTATAGAGACTGTGCCATCTTAGCCTCTTGGAATTGGAGGTTGTAGCCATCATAGAAGTAGACCATTAAACTCTTGAGGCTGAAGCCATATCAGACTATGATTGTTAATATTACTCATAGACTATACCATTTTCCACTCTGGAGGCTAAACCATCTTAGGCTCTGAAGGCTGTACCATCTTAGACTCTGGAAACTGATCCCATGTTATAACTGGAGGCTGTACCATCTAAGGGTCTGGAGGCTGTATCATCTTAGACTCGTGGAGGCTGTACTTATCTTAGGCTCTGAATGCCAGAGCAATCATAGGATCTGAAGGTTGCATCATCTTAAGACTCTGGAGACTGATCCCATGTTACATCTGGAAGCTGTACCATCTTAGACTAGTGAAGAGGCTGTACCTATCTTAGGCACATCATATACATATTTCATCATGTTATAAAATGAGTGTTCTCAGAAAATATGCACTATACTACACTATTCGCGTTTATTATGCCCTGTTACTATGGCAACCCCTTGACAAATATGTTTTTAGGGTAACTTAATGTTTATTTTTAAATCATTTGAAGAGAAATAGAAACATCTGTTATTATAGAAAGCTTCAGATTTACCTGAAATATTAAAGATTTTGAGCAATTAAGTTGTGATCTCTAATCACTTATAAATGACAGGACACAAGCTTGAGAACCAATATACATATATATTCAAATAAGGGAGGCCAATAATGTAATGTTTACCTAGGCCTTTGTATGTTATCAAGTTTAAAATCTTATAGCAAATAAATAAAACCTTATTATATTAAACCAGCCTTATTGTGATTGGAGTTATATAACAGAAATTATTAATGTTTATCCTAGTACCCCCTCATAAAATTACCCCAGGGAGTTTAAATGGTGATTTTAAGGTTTTCCACAAGTTAGATTTTTCTAGATTTTTGATATGTTGTTTTACTTACAAATGGCTATTGATAACACTAGGTTTACCCTGTATTGCAATTTTTCATTTATTTGTGTATATTTACAATGGTTTTACTGGAGAATAATATGGAATCATCTTATGATGGTCTGATCCCATATCTCAAGTCTATGGCACGGTCCAAGCCCCACTGTGGATATTGCAGTCAATGGTAACACGATCATTGATTGAAATCTAAAGCGATTAAATTGTAATCCAAATTTAAAAAATTTAATTTTCTGTCTTAAATTATAAAAAAAACTAATTAAAATTGGTTTTAAAGTATTTTTTATGACTTTATTTGGTGATTGCTTTTGGCCTTTAAATTGTGTAAAACCCAATTAAGAAGTGGTATTTAATGATTTCTCAATTGATTTCTAAATCAATTGAGTTGGAGACCTGGATGGTGGTACCATCATTTTTTTAGATGTTCCTGTAAGGAGTGTTGAGGAATGTTTGAAAGCAGATCTGATTTCCTCTGGGCTATGCAGCCGTAGGGAAGACTGTCAGAATCAATCAATCTTGAACTTTTTGATTATGTTTTATAGATTTGTATAATATTCTCAAATGATTGTACATGTAAATGGAATCCAACAATGCTACTACTCAGTACAAACTGGACTATCAAACATTTTCATATCTTAGAAATTATTCTTCCATTGGATAAATGGATATTGACACAGAATTTTTTTGTAGGAACAATATGACAAAACAAGACTAAATCCACTATTCTGAGCTCATTTTAATGAGACATACGAAGAAGCCTATCTTGAAAGTCATTATGGTGAAATATCCCTAAACCATCACAAGCTACTTTGAAAATGTCATCCAATCATTTTTACATCTCTTTAAGAATATTAAGACAAAAAAAGATGATACATGTATACACCATTTTGAGCTCATTTAAGATGCAAAAAAATTAGATTTTTAAGAAATGTCCAATCACAAGACTATGTGCACCATCTTGAGCTCGTATGAGATGCATATATTACATTATCTTAAAAATTACTAAGATAAAATATTGTTACCCCTGGTAGTGAGACAGATTTAGGGAAAATACCACCAGAACGTTTCAAATTGTGATAGAAGCGTGAATTTTGGTACAGAGTTTCTTTAGAGAGTTTTAAAAAAATTGATCCGTGGCCGCAAGAAAAATTTTCACTTTTTGGTCCCAAAATTCAAGATGGCCGCCAATATATCCGACGATCTTTCCAAATATTAATACAAATGAAAAATATAATCATGTATTGAGCTACAAGTGCTAGATTTAAGTTCAAATGAAACTTTTATGTCTCTTGAACCTCAGCAATCATTTTAGATGCATTATGTGCCCAATAAGGGAAGAAAATAGGTGTAAAACAAGGATCGGCACTATTACCATTATGTTTTTTATGCGAATTAACATAAACATGTTCATATTATGCTTAGATGGTTATGTTGTAGATCAGATTCTCTCTCAATCACATATGTTCAAACATATAGAAGGGTGTGAATTCAATATCAGTTGCTTAATAGAAGAAAACATAGCATGTGTCACTGGTTGTGCTCCAGATTGTGCTGGCACAATCAACGCAATTCTTAGTTTTAAGAGAACTACTGCTACTGTTGTGATTCATTGACTTTATTCACCTTAATATGCATTCTTTCTTCAGAAAAACTTCATTTGGAATTGAAATGATATTAATGTATCCATAAATGAATAAATGGTGTGTGCTTTTGAGTGGACTGTATGAATCTGTATGATGAGATAGCAATTAACAGAGATTATTTTCTATTTTGATGATTTTATTACAATTTTGGTTGTTCAGAGTTCTCCAGTAAGGAGATAGGAAAAGTTGAGAAACTGTGAATTATGAATCTAAAATCTATTTTGTCAATCTAACTGCAAAATGTATATTACCAAAGTATCACATTACTTAATACACATCAAGAAATATGTATACTCTAAACACTGCATCTAAAAAGTTATATTTGTTATTAAATGATTAGCCTATACCAGATGTTTTAGCACTGGTAAATTCTCTTCATCTTTAAGCATTTTTCAATACTGCTAAAAAGTCTGTGAGGCAGTGCTTTTAGTAGTTTTAATTTCTTGATTTGACCCAAGTAGTGTGAATACTTTTGTAAAGAAATGAACTATGATCATAAAATAATGACAAGTGCTTCATAAGTAAATGTGGTGATCTGTTAGGACTATATCTTGCTAAGACCATGGAGACTGCAAATAAATCTGAGAAAGACATTATCTGGAACAGATGTGTTTTATGTCAGGAAGTAAAAGATGAACCTCTAAGATGTCCAGTAAACAATCCCATACAAAGTAAAAGACATACGTATGAGGTACTGGCTACCAATCTTGAGGAGTTCCATGAATTGAACTATGAAAGTAGACTTAAGCAAGTTAAATGATGGCTCGGGACTATTTGCTTCACTGCTAAAAAATGAAGCAAAATTTCACCATAGCTGTCACAGACGATTCAGCAGTAGTGAACTTGAACGTGCTAGAAAACGTGTATCTAGCAAGAGGAAGATGAATGATGATATACTCCCAGAAACACAAAACATGTATCTACATTTGCCCTCGAGGAAAAAATCTGTGAATATGCAAACATTGTGCGAGATCCAAAGATCCTAGTCAAACTTAATACTACAGATCTAGTTGCACAGGAGGCAAAATATCACCTATCTTGCTTAGTAACCTTCTACAATCGTGGCAGGTCTATACTCTTTGCTAGAAATGCTGACAATAGCCAAGAGGAAAATGAAGCAGTGATGGCCCTTCTTGAGTATATTGATGATACACGATCAAATACAACTTCATTTCCACTGTATTTCAAACTATCGGAGCTACCAACAAGTACAAACAGAAATACAAAGATATCACTGGTGATGATATAATAGTGAATAGAACCAGATTAAAAGAGCGCATACTCAATTGTACACAAGGCCTCGAATCTGCAAAAGAAGGTAAAAATGTATTAATATATTTCAAACAAGATGTTGAGCCTGTATTTAAAACCTTGGCAGATCAAAATGCTGATGACAATATCAAAGTCTTATCAAGAGCTGCACGTATCATCAGAGAACAGATTCTAAGAATCACGACAGACTTTGATGGAACTTTCAAGCATGGCTGTCAAGAGAGATCTGTTCCCAACCAGCTGGTTATGTTACTCAGCATGATAACTCTGACTGTTGCTCAGCTCATCAGGTTTAATACCTACAAGAAAAGGGCAGTCATTGAGTCTCTCCACTATAGAAAATCTCAAGAAACTCCTGTACCGATATATCTTGGTCTCTCTATACATAGCCGCACAAGGAACAAAACACTCATAGACACTCTATATTCTCTCGGTCTTAGTATATCTTATGATAGAGTACTCTCAATAGCTTCAGGAGTTGCAAAAACTGCCATTGAGAACTTTGAAGATGCCATGACAGTTTGTCAAACATGCTTGAGAACCTCTTTGTTACCGCTGCTGTTGACAACATAGATCACAACCCTTCATCTAGATCTGCACAAGGTGCCTTGCATGGTACAGCAATATCACTTTTCCAAAACAGAACTCATAGAAATCCTGGAACCAACAGAAATCTAGCAAGGATACTCCCTGGTACTGACACATCACAAGACGTACCAGAGTTACCAGATTTTTATACCCAAATACATCCAGCAGTGTTGCCAAAGGAGATACCCTTGTTGCCAGATTTGCCTCCTCATACAGTTTGAATGGTACTAGAGAATTCTTACAACCTGCAAAGCTAGAGGAAATAGAGTAAGAAACATAAATTGATTGATGACATCATTATTAAAATTATTCAATAAAGCTATATTAAAAATAAGCTATTCTCATAATAATGCCAACATTAGCGTAATTTATTTATATATACATGTAGACATATAGTTTTGGGGATGCTGGGTTAGGTAGTTGTCTTTGTTTTCAGGTACACTAGTGTTCAACATGTGACTTGTTCTTGTTACACAGGGAGATATGCCGAGTACTAAAATAGTACTCATGGCATTTTAGCGCTATTGAGTACTCATTACAGTAAATATTAGTATTAAATGAGCACTCATGACATGAGTACTGATTTATTGCATGTTTTAGTACAAAATGAGTACTCATATGAAGAGACAGCATATTCTTAGGGTGGCCTTCCAAGGTGGCATTGTGTGGGGCCAGTATTTAAATCCTAGACCAGATCACCTTCAGTCCTATCTTCAATGGGGTTGGAAAATTAGCCATACTGTTGTAGTGCCAAATTGACAGACCTTCCTCAGGCATCTAAGGCATGTCAGGTCCTTGTAAAGTGTGGATGCTTAAAAGGATGTGGAGACAGATGCTCATGCCACAAAAGTGGACTTTTATGCACCAAACTTTGCAAGTGTTATGGAAATTGTCATAATATGGAAGGATAAACGTTAACATTTAACTATGTTAATTCATATGAGAAAGTGTGGACCTGTCTTCAGAGTGACAACAGTTATCTGTGACCTTTAAAAGAATGTTACAGCAGCAATATTTGACATTTTAGATCTATATTTTGAGCATTAGTGACGGGATGATAAAATAATTGAGGGATCAAATTTAGATCCTTGTTAAACACCATTATTTATTATGAAATAGTCATATAATAAGGTAAAGTGTACCTCAAAAGCTATTTAAGGTCTTAAGTAAATGTTTCTACTGACACATAACTCTTATTTAGCTGAATACATTCAAAAGGATGAGTCTGGGAATGAGTCTGGGTATCGACTTAGAAAATATTGAAAATTGTAATGTCTGAAAAACCAACTCAATCACACATATTATTAAACTTCAATATCTTATCCTTCTTCTGAGATTACAAAAATATCAATTTGTATCACAATTGATGAAGAATATTGGCATCAAAGACAGTGCATGTCACTTTGTCAGAATTGAAAAAAAATCAATGACAAATATTAAATGAATTATTTATACACAAAGTGTGAAACATATCCTCCAAAACATTGCTTACTTTCTTTGTATAGACATTGAATGGTATTTCTGGATAAGTGAATTGGTGTTTATCTGGGTAATCAAGGGATTATAGTCACTCAAAGGTACTGAGCATCCAGTTTTGACACTTCAATTGTGTTGGTGAAGTTACACATGTTTCAGTCGAATTCATGCTGAGCACAACATTTTGGTTTCAATTTTATAATCTCTATACATGACCCTGGTGATGAAGAGTCAGAATCAGTCAAAAAACCTAAACCGGAAAACTGTGCTCAATGTGAAAACTAAAAGTGAAGCAACTTTTTTTCTGATATTTCTTACATCAAATGGCAGCCATCTTGTTTTTTCCCCTTCAAATTAAACTGGCGGGAAATTCAAAAATTTGAAAAAAATTTTAATCCTTAAATATATTTCAAAAATATGATTTTCTTTTTAATTCTTCATGGATCTTAAGTTATTTCTTCTTTATATCTCATAAATGTTGCCATTGGTGTTTTTTCTATGATAATGACCCTTTTTTAATTTATTAATATACTTATTCTGACTCTCAGCAGGGGGTTAATTATGCATCAAAACTCATGAAAAAGTAAATATACTTATCAAATATAACTAGGACAGTAATAAAAACCATATTTCACATACATTTGACTGAGGGACCAAAAGGGCATATATCCAGACACATCCTTTTCTATTCTTGTAAAATTCTTGACGATAATGACATGCTATGGCGGCCATCTTGAATTTTATCTGAAATTTTTAAAATTTCGCTTGCGGCCACGGATCAATTTTTTTTAAATTGGATAAGGAAGTTATATACCAAAATTCACGCTTCTATCACAATCTGAAACGTTTTGTCATAAATCTGACTCACTATGGCCCTTCAGAAGCGAAAATGTAAATTTAATTATTTTAAAATTTACAATCATTTTTTACATCCAATTAGGAATGATATGACAAAACAAGATGCCATATACCATTCTGAGCTCATATGAGATGCATACATTGCATATTTCAAAAATTATTAAGGTAAAATAAGGTTACCCCTGAGCCATAAGAGCTAAAAATTGAAATTTCAATACTTTTTTATCAAAAAATACATGACGTGCTAACTTGGCTATTTATTTTGTCTGTGTAAACACCCAAATCTCTATTACAATGAATTTTTTAAAGACTTCAAGTCATCAAATTCTTGAAATACAGTACTGGATGTCACATATTAAACCATGAATTATTGCTAGATAATTTAGTTAACATGTATTTTCCCTCTAAACACCACTTTCAAAATGGGTTTTACACAATTTAAAGACTCAAAGCAATCACCAAATGAAATCATTTAAAGAAAATTACTTTAAAATCATTTTTAATTAGTTTTTATAATGTACCCCCCACATGCATGATAGGTGGGGGGTCAGGGGCTAAAAAATCCACAAAGACTATCCCAAATCACTTACACTGAAATCATTTTTCACTCAGATGTGGTGTATCTACAAATATACCAAGTTAATTGCTTTTCTGAAAAGATGAACTGATAAAGGGCTTATTTCTGGACATCTGACTCAATTGTAAGATTAACAGATTCTAAAACTACATAAATACCAATTTAATTGTATTTAAGACTTTAAATTAAATTTTTAAAATTTGGATTACAATTAACCGCTTTAGGTTACAATTAGTGATTGGGTTACAATTGGCCGCAATATCCACAGTCGGGTTACAATTAGCCGCATTGCGGCCAATTGTAACCGACAGGGTTACAATTAGCCGCAGTCTCGGGACCCCCCATACACGGCCCCTGGGGGTCAGGATGAAAAAGACGGAATATAAGTGAAATAGATAAATGTTGTGAATATACTCCCAAAATTTCAAACAATAATATTAATTACTTTGGTTCAGAATGAAAAATTTATGATTTTTGCGAAAAAGTCCCGTCATTTTTAAAGCGGTGGCCATCTTGAAAAAAAAATATTTGCGTAAAACTATTCACCAATATACAGCTTTCCACTAAATATGAAGAAAATCCATCAACTAGTATTTGAGTTATCTTCCGGACAGACGGACGGACTGACTGACTGACTGACGGACGGACAGACGGACGGACGGAGGGCTTCACTATATCCCTACAGAACTTCGTTCGTTGGGATAAATTAACCCACTTAATGTCAGTTACATATAAAAACTGTAACAATATGGTACTACTTATTGGATACATAAAAATGAAATTGCTGATCTAAAATATGATCCGTGATATTTTGAGAGATATTCCCTTGTATTTCAAACCCTATATTCAATTCTAATTTTCAGTTCGATAAAATACTGCTTTTTGAAGGAAATAAAACCAGTTTTATCTGTTTTTATTTTTTCTTTATATTTTTTTACCAAAATCTCACCAACTACCAAAATATACGTATAAGTTTAATGCATTTGCGAATCATCGACATAAAAAGCAATACAAAAATATCTAACCTGGATTCTGCAATCCAAATATATTTGCATCTATCAGAATCTGTTTAATCCTCTCCATTTTTGGCTTATGTAGCCATAAATCCAAAGTCAAACTTTGAATTTCCTACATTTTTATGCCACATATACATGTATATTAAAATATGTGAAATTGTCTAAAAATGATGACGCAACAATTCAAATATCCATATCATTTTTGTATCCATATGCCAGACTTATATTTTCATATTTCTAGTAACTTCTAGTAACTTATATACTATGTCAAAGTTCAAAATACTTCAGTTTTGGAACACGCCTCCCTGTTTACTATATATTACAATAGCTGTATTGAGAAAAGCTATGATTGTAATAATCGAAGTTTTTTATAAAAGAATATTAGTCGACTTTCCTTCCTATATATAATTACACTATATTTCTGTATGAACACGCTATTTATGATTGAATTAATGTATTTTTAGGTCATTATGTGAAATGCTAATGCTATGTGTCTTTGTTATGGTGCCACAAGTCTGGGTGGGCATAAGAAACCCTTATGCCAGGCATGTTTTAAAACATAAAACTCTAATTGATAAACAAAAAATAATATACCATACAAAATACAAACATTATACTGATACTATAAACAGTATAGATATCAAAGAAAATTAATAACTTAACCCACATTTTTAGAGAAATTATGAAATATTGAATCATTTTTGAAATTGATTCTAAGAGAAATGCATGCTCAGGTAGAGACAGTGAAACTCATTAGAACATACTCAATGGTTCAGATCGCCACAAATATGGATTTTTCATTAAGATTTTTTATAGATTATTAAATTCAATTGATCTAATCTTCAGGTATTAGCATGACTCAGGTAAAGTATTAATTTAAAAATCAAAAAAATATCTCAAGGAAAATAGACATGACTGCCATAGAATAACCTGACTTCAAATCCAACCAAGGTTAACATGCAAAATGTCACCACCTACCATTTGTTATAGATGCCATACACCAACTGCCAAACCCCTACCACCAAATGCCGGACACTGTCCACAAAAAAGTAGGAGACTATAATAATATGTTACAACTTCCTGGTGGTGACACAAAAAGAACCACTTCTAACCTAAACACGATTACGAAATCTTTTGATTCATTGTTTAATTTTGTCCGTTCAACCATAGATTACAACTGATGGCGTTTAATATACAGATAAATGAGGTAATAATTTCAGGACCAAAGTTTCTACAGAAGTTCACATTGATACAAATGTGAAAAGCACAAAATTGGATATAGTAAATATAGTCTATTTACTACGTTCATTTATACATGAACCCTCGTGAATAATTCACGTATATGGCATAAATATCGACATTTCCACAACATTACATGTGATAAAGTACAACGTGACACGATACCATTAATAAAGGAACGATAACAAATGAACCAAAACAAGGCAATTTTCCAATAAGATTATCGGATTTAAAGAAAAGGAATAATCCCCAACGAAAAATCTATTCCAATTAAATATTTAGTACTAAATAAAATATACATCAAGAGGATCTGCCACACAGAATGTAAACTTAATGGAGATCTTACCCATAGTTTACATTGAAAATGGGGAAATCAAGATCTTAAGAGAACATCAGTATGTCAGTATGCATATTCAATATGATAGAGACTCAGGCTTGAGTATTTTCATGGGCTTTCAATAGAATGCCCATGGTATTTTCAAGAACAAAAATGTACATGTATGGAATTGTTTTCCCATATAACCAGGCATTATAAAATAATCTATATTCATTCATAATCCATAAATAGCGAGAGGTACTTTAAAGAGTCAAGTAAATGTTTCACTTAATGTTTTATTCTAATATTCTCTGAAGAGTCCTTGATTTATCAATCTTATATATGATTAGTTTAGTTTTGTATATTATACACTGTAATGGCCAATATGTTATTGTTACCCTTGATACCCTTCCTAATAGTATAATGTACTAGGCTCTTACACTACGGTTAGTATTCAAAAGGGCGTAACATCCCACAATAGGCAATAGAGCACTTTACGTTGTTTTGCCCAAATAACAATGAAAACAGGACCCAAATACAAATAGTGATAAACAGATATTTGACTGATGAGCACGTGACGACTTCTAACAAACTGAAATTGGTCTACGGAGGCGATGAGCGTGTCAGTCATGATGAACTCAAGGCAATGTCCAGTAATGTACGTGACATGTATATTAAAAGAACGGAGAAAAACTGAAATCCACATAAGAATGGTGGGAGTAGTGATCGGTTGCCGAGGATTTGATGTAACGATTTACCTAATTAGTAAATAGGTTTAAGCAAAGATATTTTACCGATATGAGTCTATGTATATAGTTTTACCAAGATGAGCCTGTAATACACCTATGTATGTATTTATATTTACAATGAGATTTGGTTTGATAAATGATAGGTGGACAATATCATATTGTAGCTAAAGGGTAATAGGTAAAGTGTAGGTTAACTGACGGCGTCAACGCGGTAGCCTGGCGTCCGTCAACAGCTAATATTAGGTGGAGAACTTGTTTTTCTTATTGTATGTAACAGATAGTAGTAACTTGACGGCGTCAACGCGGTAGCCTGACGTCCGTCAACATCAGGGATTGGTTGTAAATAAACATTTTAATTGTTTTTATTATTGTATGTGTCTTTTATATGTATTGTAATAATTAATTATTATTATCTCCAAAAATGGAGGCGAAATAAATGTAATAATAATAATAATAACCACAAATTGAAAATATAAAATAAGTGTAGCACATTATATGTAGTACTATGCACACAAAGTCTAGTACAAACTACCCTCTACTTAGTATAGACTATATTACAGTTTAGTAGCCCTGCCCTTACCACCTATGTCCGTGACATTAATCATTTCAAACCTACCACACTGATCTTTTCTCAACTAATCAGCGAGCTGGAAGGAACACATGCTAAATGCGTGCTCATTTACTATGTAATGAAGTCAGAGGAAATGACCATATGTAGAAAGTCATCCATATTTCGACAACGAACTATGATTGGCTCGGTGAGTTCAGAGATTTATTGTAAACTGAAAATTAAGACGAAGCTCTCTTTGAAGAAGCAAAGTTGAAAATGAAAAGGGTATACAGGCCCCCCTGGCCCAAAATTCTTTTAAAATCATGCAGTTTTTCACCATTTTGAGCATTTCTCAAGTGATTTTAGCCATGTTTGGGCCAAAATTGTCAAATGTGAACCCCCTGGAAATTTCTGAAAACTGAACCCCCTTGGCAAATCCTGGCTACGGGCCTGGTATATATGTAGTCCCTCACTACGACCATATACTATTTGCCCTTTTAACTCATCACATCGTACTTGTGGAGATACATTGGAGACTCTTCTAGTCTGTGATGAGACCTTTCATCTAGTTAATTCATTATCTTCTCAATTATTTATTACTCAATACCCCAGCACATCACCATTTTTCAGTTTTATATTTCACATCACCATATTTCACTATTAAATCTCATCATCCATTATTCAATATCATTATGTTTCATTAAAACACAAAATCTTAGGTTAACAAATTGATAACTTACCACCAATAATAGCATTTAAAATTCAAAATAACTCCAAAATGATTCATATCTATTATTTAATTATTATGTCCCTGTTTTTGTTTTTATGATCTAATGCTCCACTGAGAAGCTACTGATCTAATACTCAGTTCGCGAGTCTCCATATCCTATATCCTATATCTTCTATCCTCGGGTCTATATGGTCCATTGAGGATCGAGTCACCCATCTCCTTCATGATAATGTTTCACCCTATCCCCTATCCTGAGGCATATGACTTCTAAATGCTAACTATGATGCATCTCTCTTTTTAATGAAGAGAAATCAAACTATTAGAAAGTATATATATATCCAATTTATCCTCAGGGTCTATTTGAATCAGATCCGTTTACAACTTATCCATGGTGTTTATCTACTTTTACTAATGTCTAAAATAAACATGGAAGAACCCAACCTAATTTTAGATATTTCTGTCTTTCTTAATATTTATATCTTTCTTTATATTTCTGTCTTTCTTTATTTTTATATCTTTTTTTATATTTCTGTCTTTCTTTATATTTATATCTTTCTTTATATTTCTGTCTTTCTTTATTTTTATATCTTTTTTTATATTTCTGTCTTTCTTTATACATGTGTTCTACTGCACATGTATATTATTTGATTAGTACATTTAACATATGGAGTATATGTATATGGGATGGGGGAGTTTTCAACATATGGGTTTCATACACGACCATCTGATCATCAGCTCTCCCCTTTCCAATAGTTAAATTTTGTTGCTTAAAAGTGAGCTTCAACTACACCCAAATATACTAGGCTCTAACACTTTGGCTAATCATCTGCTATTTCTACATTTAGAATACTGATTATATGGAGCCATTGTTAGCCTGTTAATATCATTCCTTGCTAATTCCAACTCTTTTCAAATATGCTGAACTTCAAAATGGTTACCTTGACATTTTTAAAGGGAAATGAACAACATATCAAGCTTACTCATTTGATAATGACTGGTATCCATGACAATATCAGAGAGACGTTATCAACAAAATAGATCAGATAATAACAGTAATAAAAGGTCAAAATATATATGTCCTTAGAAAAAAAATCATTCAGATCGAACGATAAAATATTTCGCTTTTGAGCACAATTGAAAAATTCATGATTGAAATACTGTCAGGAATGATATTTTTAACCATTAGAAAGAATTCACAAGCAAACATATGCAGTTGAATTTTATGACAGATTTTGGAGCTCATAAAATTTTGTGAAGGGCCTACTTCAACTCCAGGATCTGTTTGTGATTGTTTCACCATCTGATTTCCTTAATATAAGAAGCTATAAGACAAAAAACATCTGCCCTTTGAAAAAGTTAACAAAGCCTTTAGATATTAAAGCAAGATACCAACACATGCGAATTTGCATATACAAGATATACAATATAATTGAGAATTTTAAAATAACATACCTAAACCACAATATGAAAGAATTTAACTTGATATAGAATTAACTCTACAAATTCATATTGACTTAACTATATAATGGAAAAATTCTTAAAATTTCACTATTCTACTGCTATATACAGTTATAATAGACTTTTCAATCACTTTGATGTTTTTTGTACAGATTTCAAACTGTCATTCAATACAAGAAAACATCGCTCCATGTATTCTTCTACGTAACAAAATACAAAACAACGAGTTCAACTCACCAATAATCGGATTCCAATCAACATTATTTGACACAATTCCTCTAAATATTCCCGAATTTTCCAAATGTACACATTAATCTCATTACTACGACAGTAATTGATCCTAATCCTGCATAAAATTTTATATCCTGCGTGAAATGTCCGATACCTCTAGAATACAAAACAGCAAGTCCCAATATCGTGCAGAAATTCCTTAGATGTATACATCATACTATGGGGTATATAGCGCAACCCATACAAAAAATGTGAATCTCCTCTTGGTATTTTCACTCAATTTCTCTCAAAACTTTTAATGAACTGGATGATATTCTAACATTCATCTACGCTTAAGAGTTCCTATTTTATATGTGTGTACATTTTTCAATCTAAATTTACCTCCTTATTATGCTATTTTGCGAGGAAAAAGATGTCCACCGTGCGATTTTATTTCATGTTATAATCAATATCTATGCGTTAACAGGGTTAACTCTATATTCTAGCAAGCTTACTCCCATCATGTCCATGTATGATAACAAATATATGTGCATGATAATAAATAAATGTGCATGATAACAAATACAAGTCCAATGATCGCAACCATAAATCCATAATTATAAATATATCCAAATTCAGCTGTTTATTTATATCCTCGTTATTTGACAAGTCCTAAAATTAAACTGAACCCTTTGATGTTATATATTGATTGTGTGACACAGTTGTGAAGCAGATGGCCCAGTGGCCCTAAATGTGTTTGATCACAATTTAAACCTCAAAAATCAAATGTCAAAACCTCAACATATAAGTTGTATTCAATGTGGTACAAACGTTCATTTTTGGAAGGCGTCCTCAAATTCCAAACTGTTCATTTGGCATCTTGACTCCTGTCTAAGAATTTGACTCCTGTTAAAGAATTTCATACCTGTCTTTCTGAAGAATACCAATGAGAACTCAGTATGTACATTTCCTAAATTAAGTCACAGCTTTTATTGGTTCAATTTCTCACCCTTTTCAAAATATTTCAATCTTTTCAAATAATGTTTTCCATCTATTAAAACATAATAAAAACTTAAAATGTTAGAAAATGCACATATGCTAGACAGAATCTATTTTTAATCATGTAAGATGTTTTTCTTATGTTTTTAAATCAAAATATGACTTTCCATAGCTATAGTAAGGGAACTCAATGGAAACAGATAGAAACTTGAACCTAATGTGGGGTACTAGATAAGACAAAGTAACATCTGCATTTCTAATGCAACTCCTAGCCTTGAACATGTAGCAGGTCAGGCTATCCTCACCAATTTAGTACTAAATATAAGGAATTTCAGAATAAAGCAACTTTGCTCAAAGCTAGACTCAGAAATATATACAGAAATACATGCAAAAACAATACCACAATGGGTTCTCCAAGCTTTTCATGTGGTTTTATTGTATTTCTAGGCTGTATTATGTAGTATTTTCCATGGAATAAACCCTGTATCTAAAACTTACTATACGCAACTGGTATATCCCATACTTTCAAGAGTTAAAAATGATTTAGAAGACTCCTCTAAATGATATGATTTTTGCATCTCAAATTGTTTAGCCAGCTTACTTGTTCATCATTTTTATAGTCATTTACCCTGCACGCAGTCTAGTTATAAACTACCCTCTGCCTAGTATAGACTCGACTATATTACAGTTTAGCAGCCCCGCCACCAGGACCGATGAATGTGATGACTGGGGTCATAAATAATTTCACACCTACCGCACTGACCTATTCTCACCCAATCAGCGAGCTGGAAGGAACGCGTGCTAAATGGTTGCATAATAATTATGCGAGAAAGTGACCATGTAGAAAGTCGTCCTTATTTCGACGATGAACTCTGATTAGTGCGGTGAGTTCAGAGATTTATTGAAAACTGAAAGAGTGAAGAAGAAGCTCACTTTTGAGAAGCAAAGTCGAATGAATGCAAAGGGTAATAGTCCTTATGTCTGCATCTCTATGTCTGATTTCTATCATTTGTGCACATTGCCAATTGTTATACACTTATTCAATAATTTGCGATAAGAGAGAGACATTTAGAGATAAAATTGCTTCGGGTAACCCTAGCCATATCTAGTGTATGCTCAGGAGTTTCATAAGACAACAATAAGCAAAATAAATGAGAACAACAAGCAAAATTATTGGAAATGATAATTTCAACAAAGAAACACTAGCAAATTAATCAAAACAACAGCCAATTTTGCTAAGAACAACCTGCAAAAATCACCCGCTGCCTGCTAAATGAAAACCCGGCATGCTGATAAATTCACACAGGTGAGTAGCACTAGAGAAGATGAAAGTATAACTTGAGTGTGTTATCTCCTGATTACACCTATCTGCATCATATCAATGTGTTGATGATGGTTTGATATGTTTGGAAGTATAAATCCAGGTAGAAAAATGAAATAAGCAAAGAATAATGCAAATAGAGATGAAGTAAGCACTCTGAATTGTGAGAAAATCAGGAAGCCTTGTATCAAAACCCTGTACCCCCTCTCCTTTCTTTACTCAGGAGAAAGAAAGATACGAGAGTATACAGGGCCTAAATGAGACTAAGCAGATTACATCAACGCTGAGGCATAGCAAATCACATTGAGCAGCCAAGACTAAAAATGGCCGCCAAATTGTCACTAGATGGTGTAATATGCTTCGAAGTACTCACATATAAAATTTTAACAAAATTGCTTGACCACTTTTCCAGTTAAGCAAAAACATAACACACATAAAAATGACTACCATTTCAAAATGGCCACTCGCTATATCCCACTGGTGGTGTGTTGAAGAGAAGATATTTTTTTTAATATCTATTACTATGAATATATTATATAACAGGATATCTATATTAATATAACAATTTTATATTGTTCCTAAAATACAGCAAAATTGATACTAAACTAGTAGCCATCTTGAAACCAGCAGTCATTTTGAAAATCACCTATCAAGCAGAACTTGTTCTCGCAAATGAAGCATACAAGTAAGTGAATTATTGCCTACGCCAAATGGCAATAAGTTTTTGACAATATCTTCACTGAGTCAAAAATATGAAATATTCATTGATCTGAAATATAGTACAGACATTATTTCATAGTACAAGTAGATATATATTTCTCAGGCATTCTGTCCAATCCATTAACGTTGAGGAATACAACACTGACAAGAAACGGAATGCTAATAATGTAATCCATTCTCTATTTAGTCTTATTCTTTATTCATTCAATTGACCTTCATCAGTCTTACATTTTCCCTTCATAAGTCCCTCCTCTGTGTTTGCCATTACAATTTAGAATAGGTTTCCATGTAATACAGGCACCTATTGAGGTTAAATGGTGGATATATTTGCGCTTTTTCTGTAGTCAGGAAGCATAGGTAATACATCACTTTTATGACACAATTCAAAATGATTTACCAAATAGTATGCTCTTAGTTTTTATTGCAAACTAGCTCTTTAATATTTTCTCTAGAGAATCCATATAAAAGTAGATTCTCTGGTTGGCTTTGAATGATACATGTATATAAGTCATGCATCAGAGCATCCATATTGATCCAAAACCATAGCATAGTGCTCAGTAAGATCTGTCTAATTAGAACCCCACTGGAACTAGCCAAAAGTGTTCGGATTAGCAGGTGTTCACATTCCAAGTTTCTCTAATATGTTAGTCTTTGGGTGACAAAAAATTTGGGAACAAAAAAATGATCACATTCAGCTTGCCCGTAGCCAGCTTTTACTAGGAGGGGGAGCGCTCCCCCAGCTCCCCCTCTGGCTACGGGCCTGTAGATGTTCCAATAGAGAGGTGCTCAGATATACAGGTCTCACTGTATAATAAAAAGTGCAACAACTATACTTTTTTGATTGTGCCAATTGGTACCAGAATAATTATCTACATTGACACAAATGACTCCCATTCTCTCCCTCAAGAGTAACCTCTTAACCAAGCTTTACTGAGTTAATTGTATTTCCCATTTTCATAATTGTATCAAACCTTACAATTCCATCACAGAACTTAACGATGGCGTGCATGCAACTAAAACTGTTCATAGATCACAATTAGCCTATCAATTTATCATCAAGTTTCTGAAACAATACTTTTCGCAGTATCATGATGAAGTAATCTAATTTAACGCTGTAAGCCTACAGGGAAAGTGCAGGGAGACACATAACACATTAGCAGATTATGCTGAGAGATTCACAATAGAGCGTTTCTATAGCAACTGACAGTCTTTGACTTTTTAATGCAATTTCAATTTCGCACAACCTTGATGCGATCTTCTACAATGAGGATTAAGCCAGAGATCTTGCCTTCGAGAATACAAAACCTAAGGAATACTCAAATCTTGACCAAACATTTTTAAGTTCACAAAACACAATCCAGTATATTACAAAATATACCTTATATACTAAACAGTCACTCTCGTCTTATTAATTCTCAAATCACCCCTCTTATATATAAATGACAATATGATATTCCTATCTTATACATGTATTTTATATACTGTAGAGTTTGGACAATATCATGTCTGTTTTATTTAACTCATTTCTCGTCTATTTTCCATGAGAATATCCACATGGGTTAAGTGCAGGAAAAATGTCAGAAAAATCAATACAGCAAGATTGGATGGTTTGGATTAGTCTGGAAACATCCAGTTCAGAATATTTTATCTCAGGTTTTCATTCTTGCAGAGACATCTATCAGTGACAATCACTATTAAAAGTATATTACCCTTATTTTTCTAGTTCATTCTGACAGAAGAGACATCTTTTTAACAACCAGATTTATTTTTGCATTTTCTCAACCTTCTTTAAACCATTGAAACAAACTTTATAATTACAATGTATAACTAACTTACCACTGTGGTTAGAATTCTGGTCCAAATTTTCCATACTGCTTGTGACGCTTGACGTTCCACCATTTTCAGTCCCATGATACTGCAATGTGTAATTCTCTAAATCTTCGACCATGATGGTCTGCAGATGCGATAATACATTCTTCATATTTGAAGCCTCGTTTTCAAGTTTTGTGAGGCTGGAAGAATTGTCTTCAAGTTCAAGCTTAAGTTGCGAGTTTTCTGTTTTAAGACACTCAACTTGTTTTAACAAGTTATGGTACGAAGACTGTGCCATCTCAATACATTAGTCTGGAAAACACAAAAATTAAAAAATTAGGAATTAAATTCAAATGTTATTTATTTCAGTCAACATATAGCACCTAAAAAACTATAAATCAAATGTACGAAAATTATGCAGTCTTGTATCAAGGCCCTGAAAAGACTGCGAGGAGATACAGGGATTTGATGCGAGAATAAACATTGGGCAAAGGCTTACATGCCAACCATATCAGATCAGAAAATGCAAGGATGAACATGAATTTTCACGGAGAAAAAACCTTTGCATTTACATTTATAGAATATAATCGGGAATACAGAAGTTATTATTGAATTAATACTTAGAAGCTGACCTTATAATTCACTTATACCGCAAATAATGTGATAAGTTTGGTAGACGTTATCATATAACCAAGCAACATAGCAATTAGCCAATCTACCATGTCTAAATTTTCTCTGTGTTCATGCCTTTTTTACACTTTTTCTCGAGAAAGCCTGAATGGAGTATCTAATTTTCTGGAATTTCTTTACTATTTCAAGTATGTACTACAAGTATGTTTAATTCATTCCCTGCTGATTCCACTATTTTCCACTCTATTTTCCATTTTAAAGCATGACCACCATAACATCTCTCTCACAGATATTATGTATTTGATCCTGGTGGCAATCTAGTTATGATCGACCCATGCATCAGCAAACGTCAAACTAGTCACTGACCAGGCAACTGCCAATCAAGTTATCATCGATCCAGAATGAACTGATTGTCAAAATACCGCAGTTTCCACATAGAACCTATTTAGGTCTTGCATACAAAATCCTTGTTGAGTTTTCTTGGCTTTATAGATTTCAATGCAGTTTTACATTTCGACAAGCTAATTTTAATTTTCCAATTATCTATTTTAGAATTAAGTTGTTTCTTTCTCTTACTCCACTTTTCTACCTTACAAGGAATAGTATCATAACTACATTTTATTATTCCATAAATACTAACCCATTATTTTCCCCATTTCAGACACTTTTAGACCTAATATGGCTACCGTTCAATACAATTCTGATTCAACAAGAATAACCAACTCCTTTACCACTCCTGCTGTTAAAGTCAATGTTGTTTTTGAAAAGAGTATATCTACAAGTACTCTCATTTAGAAATCTATTTTCCAGTATAGTGTATGCAAATTGTGCATGTCTGATGATCCTATATGCCCATATACAGGTATATGAATGCAGGTGTATAAGACTATCTGAACAAAAAAGGCGAGATATGATCAATAAAGTAGTCTATTTAGATAACGTTTATTTCATGTAAATCATGCACGTATTTCATAATTGTGATAATTATTAAAAGCTGTTATTTGTGAATTTTTTTCTTTTTCATATGTTTAAGTGAAATGCATGATAGAACTCTGCATAAATAGTACGTAAGGATTTCTTCGATATTTATTGCATTAAAAGGGATATTCCCCGGATGTGCTACTTTGTGCACTATTGTCACTGTGTCTTGTCATTTTAACAATGACAGATCAATATTGCATTGACTCTCCCTGCCACACAATGACAAGAATAGCATGTTACTGCGCCAGAGATCTCATACTGCACCAAACTTTGGTGCACATCATTATGCACCATTGCATCCTTTCTTAATTGGTGTGTTCAATTTGGTCAAATTATATATGAAAAGATGTTATGACATCAAAATCATTCATTAGTAGTTTCAATTTTTGAAATGAGCGCAAAATGTCTGAGGGTATTTGTCAAGAAATTCAGATTTGGAATTACCCAGAGGGAGAAAAATGAATATCTTGTGAACAAGCTAAAAACAATAACTAAGACAACAAACTGCACAGAAACAATAACTAGGATAATAAATTGCTCAGAAACAATAACCTATGAGAACAAATTGCTCAAAAACATGTTATGAATACAAACAAGTTACAGGAGCCAATATTCTATCTCTCTACCAACAGAGAGGATTTGGAATATCAATACTACTTGCTAAAATTTCTATCCACTCATGCTTATTTCACCGTTTTCCTTGTAAACTGTGAATGAACTACATTATTTTCTTGCATTTCTATATAATTTATAGTGTTTACAATATGCCTGTTCACTTTATTCCTTGCTGATTCCACTCTTTTTTGGTCTTTTGTTGAATTTAAATATGACCAATACAAAAATTTTGAATGGGTTTATTCTGTTATTATACATGAATTAAAGTAATCCAATTGTGACACTGTTTCCTCTGTTTTGACCTCCCTAACGTGAAAGAAATCCATGGTACTCACTGTATGTGCTATCATAGGAATACTCTTCCATTCCAAGACACATGAGTGGTCAAAGATTGGCGATCATATTTTGAAAAGTAATATAAAGCTAAAGAGAGACCAACGTAGAGTAAGCTAAAAGAAGATGTAGACAACATTCTTGTATAGAAATGCCTGATAATTACATCGAAAAGCCCCACATTAAAATTGCCATATTTTTGTTTCAATCTTTGTCACTAGTCAAATATCTATTTTCCTACCCTGTGTATAGTTAAAACGTAAGCTTCTATGAGTAGGACAGTAGGTGCACATCAGCTCAAGGCAAACCAACACAGCCGATTGTAGCCGATTAACTATTTTGAAAGAGATGGGCATTAACCTAAACCAAAACCCATCATGAATCTACCCACAGTTGATGAAAACAAGGTTTTAATGACGCAATCATTGAGCAACTGATACCAAAGAAGAACTTACTCCACCACTATATCAACAACATTTATACAGAAATAACTAACTGTAAAAACAGATTATAAGCTCATGATGACGTTAACCTTTTAGTGCTCTGATGGAGAAAATCAAATGAAGGTTTTGATTTCATTTTCCAAATAGAGTAGAAAGGAGTGGAATAAGCAAGGAATACTTTAGCCTGTTATCTAGTAATGAGATAAAACAAATATTTCATTCCAAAGGACGATTCTCGGTTTGGAGAACGAAGTTCATCAATCTAAATGAGCATTATCCCTGCTTCGGACAAATTTAATTTTTTTACATAATAAAGATTTGAATGTCTTCTTTTGAATAGTCATAATTTAATTTGGGTAATATTTCTAGATTTTTCGCAAAAAAATATTAGCGCAGTACACTGATGAACTTCTTTCCCCAAATCGAGACTTGTATTTATATTGAATCGGTCTTTTTGAGCATTATCCCTGCTTCAGACCAATTTGTTATCTTTACATCTTGTAGATTTAAATGTCCTCTTTTGAATATTCATAGTTTAATTTGGGTAATATTTCTATATTTTTCATGAAAAAAATTATTAGCCCAGGAGACTGTTCTCCAAACCGAGAATCGTCCTTTAGAGAATAAAGTGGGCAAACCTGAGCATAATAGTAAACCATAACTAGTTCATAAATACCGTATTATCTCTATTAAACGCACAGTGCGCTTAGTAAATTCCTGTGGGGGAGAGGTTTCAAGCAGCTAAATCCCCGGGAATTCTAAAAAATTATGATGGTGGGCGATAATGGGTGAAAATTTACTTCTATACCTAAAACCGATCAAATATAGTAGATATGTGGGTTTATTAGAGAGAATATGCTATATTTTATGTTTTTACCTTGAATTGTGAGCTCCTAGACGACAAATTTAGTATATAAATACACTATTGTGTGTTATTTACACAAACACCTGAAGAAATTTCTTACGTTGCATGATGGGAAATCATGACGTCATGAATCATGATGTATTATTTTAATGAACGGTGAAAATACTCTATTATCGCCCACAATGTTTTTTATTAGAGCTTCGTCAGATCTCAATATTATCTGGACAGGACTTTCTAACCTGGGACAAAAAGTCGGGTGTGCGTTTATTAGAGAGTGTGCGTTTAATAGAGATAATACGGTACTAATTTCTATGGGTTGAAGACCCCTTAGCTATAATTTTACAAATATAAGGCTAAATAAGCAGTAATTCCATATACCCCCAAAAGTTGAATTAGCCCATATCTCTGTTTCAACAGTTTGTGTTTTAGCAAGATAATATATAACAGATGGAAAATAGAAAGCAAGGTGGGATGAATGGTCTTGCATGGAGATTTAAAAAAGTAAAGGTATGTTTAAGGAAACAATTGTACATGTTGCTTGCAATTTTGCAATCCCCTTTAGATCTGATTCTGGCTTTAAGCTCCATTTTGAATACATTTTATTCTGAACAGTAAACAATTGACTTTTAGTACCCTGCGTGCAGAGTCTAGTTAAACTACACTCTGCCTAGTAGAGACCATATTACAGTTTAGTAGCCCCGCCCCCACGACGGGTACCGGTGACAATTTTGGTAATAAATCACTTCTGACTTACGGGCTGACCTTTCTTCCACCAATCAGCGAGCTTGAAGAAACATACGCCAGATGCGTTCTAATTAAATATGCGCGTGTCATTGGTCAATTCGGGGCTCAACGATGACGTCAGAAGGAATGACCATATATAGAACGTCGGTCAAATTTGGCCGACGAACACTGATTGGCGCGGTGAGTTCACAGGTTTATTTTAGTGTGAAAGAGTGAAGACGAAGCTCTCTTTTAAGAAGTGAAGTCAAACGAATGCAAAGGGTAGACTTTTAGAGGATGGTCCCAAATAATACAGTGCATGTATTCCTTTGAGGGTAAATAGAGATGATATTTAAAAAATGAGAAGGGATGATGTCACGTGAGGAATGAAAATGGGAAAGGGCACATAGAAACTTGAGAGGTGGAGATGGACAAGTGCAACAGTAACCATTATTGTAGTCAGTATATAATAATAAAAAGGTTAAAACTCTAGAAGTACTGATTCATATAATGATTACTTCATAAAATCGACAATTATGAAATAACATGGATGTATCATAATAACCCTGTCAATAGGATAGTGCCATGTTTCCGGAATCAATGGCCCTTATGGACCCATATGATGTAGAACATTTAAAAGCTTTTTATTTTACTAAAGGATCAATTCTTGTAGAAGACGCCAGCTATTATTCCTTAGGGTGGCTTCTTTGCCCTAAGGGCATAAGTATCAATATCTATAGTCTTTATACTTGTATGATTTGTAATAAGCATTCAACTCATTTTTGAAACTGATAGTGCAGAGAGGGAGTCACATAGCATGGCAAAGAATTTTGATGTAAAAGTGAATTTAACAAGCCAAGCTGAATAAATAAGCCAAAGTAAATTGATTGATTTTGACAAAAATGTGATGTTTCCATATTTGTTGTTTCAGCTATTGAAAACCCAATAATCAAAAAGCTATAAAATCAACGATTTTGATCAATACGGTGACCACTATATTTGACGGCATTAGATGACCTTGTCCTAAATTTTCTGTATAATACTTCCTGTCATCAAAAATTCACGGTGTTCATCATAAAATAACAAATGCAACAGAAAAGATTGAATTCTACACAATACAAAATAGACATGAACACACTTAATTGTATCAATAGAAATGCCAGAAAATCAGACAGTTCATTGGAATACGCCTGATGCATAAGAGATCTTAGACACTGACATATTTTCCAATCAATCCTGCATGGCACGTTAACAATAGAACAAGATAAAACCTTCAAACTAAGTAAAAGAAACACTTAAGAATGTTTGCTCAGGGATGAAACAATAGTCAAATTAACAAGGAGTACCAGTATGACATGCTAAGAGAATAATATCAGATGCTAAGTTAACCTGTCTAAAAATTTTACCTCTGGATATGGTTATTTTTTTCTTAACCCTAAGCATTAGTAGCATGGAATTCCTTCATTTCTTTAATTTCTTTGCAACTATAGACTTCATTTTGTTATCTATTTTCCAAGATTTCTAATTTTTTGCAATAATTGAAAAAATACAATTATCACATTTTCTTCAATTACTTGGCAAAGTAAAACACATAATGGCCTAATCTTTTAGAAAATGGTCAATAAAAAACTTCTGTACTCTACGTCTTTTCCGACCTCTGGCCAAAAGCTGCATAAATCAGAAATAAATATCCCCCAATGTCTTATCTATTAGCCTCCCAAAAATCTAAGATATTGGTACATAGAATTATGTATCCCAATAGTCGAGAAAATGTCAATTAACAGACATTTTGACACTAATCAGGTTTCGTCAATTTCCGTTCTGAACACGCAGAATGAACAGAATAATTCAAGAGTGTTTTTGAGAGAATCGATGCAAAAAGTGAAATCAAGTGACCATGGTAAAATTGTTTAGACAGTGGCTGGAAAATATCAAAAAATACAATGTTATTAGCCATGGAACAATATCTGTCTGCTAATGCTTATTTCCCACAAACTTCAAATTTTGAAGAAACTGCTTGATTCTCTGAAATTTCTGTATAATTTAGAGTATCGACTAAACATTTGATTACTTTATTCCTTGCTAATTTCACTCTTTTCCACTGTAATGTATATCTCAAAACATGACCTCCATGCCAAGTTACTTATGGGTCAGAATGAAATTAGCCCTGTCCAGTCGCTCAATTAATGGGAATAAAATGACTCACAGATAACCCGTAATTTGCAATTAGGACTTTTTATATCCTAATCTATGACTATCTCATCTGGAAAATATTTGATTTCACATCAGACTATCTTTTTTGACCACTCAGGACTTTGCAAAATATGCTCCGGCAAACCTGAAATCCAATGGCAATTATTGAACATCATCGGCCCCATACACAAGGGTACAAATATCTTGAACATGTGAAAGAATCTACATAACAATGTGGGAAATATTTCTGATTTTCTAGTCAAACACTTGAATTCTCCTTCATTATAATTGAGAAACTTGCATTGAGAACAAGAACAAATCTAAACTTAATCCAATATTCTATTTGATAAATTAAACATTACAGAAATTGAAAGAAGACAGAATTCAACGTTACATCATAACTTTCCTAATTAATCTGCAAAGGTGAGATTTTCTCAGAGAATGAGCATTTTTTCAACAGAGTCTCCTTACTTGAGAGGCATTTGTTTTATATGGTAACTTTTAAATGGTAAAAGCTGTGTACATGGAAACCTCAGTCTCCATATTGGTCAGAATCGTTCCTTGAAAACAAATGTTTCTTATAGAGAGAGTCTATTAACATGTAAGGCAATGGTTCTATTGAAAACTGTTCTATGAAGAGAGGTGTTCCATCAGACAAGTTTATCATGGTAAACTTCCTCTTAATTATTACCACCTAGGACATTTACACCCCGAGGTAACAAAATCAAACATTATGTTATTCAATACTATTTCCGACACATGCATAATAGATGTTCATTAGCCAAATGAAAAGAAAGCAGACATTGCTTAATCCATCCAAACAATTTCAAACTCCCAATGAAAATTTTAGTCCCTATCTTGAAATTTTTGAATTGAACTAACTGATTTTTTTTGAATTTCGATACAATTAAGAATGTCAACTTAATGCTTATTTACTTGAAATGCAGATTCATTTATTTTCCACTCTATTTTGCAACCTTATACATGGCCATGGTTGACATTCTGCAAAGGTTATAACAATAGTGAAAACTGGTAATTAAGACATAACTGAATATATGGAATTAACTGGATTAGTTGCCATGGTAACAAGAGGATGAGTAGTGTCTCAGTGTCATTTAGCACTGACAGGCCATAATTCATGGTGACAAATTTTTATAATCGTAATTTTTTGAGTTCATTAAAACTTTCATTAAATGGGTATGTTTTGCCCTTTAACAGCAAGAAATCATTTTGTTCATCTGATAATGTCATTTCAGTCCCTATGTTCTTATAAAACCTTTTAAAGTAGGTCACTTGGGTAAGGTACTAGTGTGTGACATAAACAATCAAAGTGAGATACTGGTTGATCTCCATATACTGAAACCACAAACATTGTACAGTTTTTTCTCTCTGCGATTCCATTACCCAAAAGGTGATATGGTGATTTCAGACTTCACAAAATCTTATAGTGGTGACATCTTGGTCAATTAGAGTGGAAAAGAGTGGTCATTACAAGAAATGCAGCGATCAGCATGCACATATTGACTTTATCATAATGCAGTTAATTTTAAAAGGTTTACTATTGGATGCATGCTGCTGGACCTTGTGACACACCACATGTAGTTTGTCACAAATCTTAAGACAGAAATACCAGTGCATATCTGATGGAATACACTGGTCTAACATTATGGTAATTATAGCAGGGGACAATTTCTGGGGACATTTATTAACCACGACTTGACTCAATTCCAAATTCCTTTGTTCTTTGATGACATCACCATTTCCAGTCTGAGGACGCTGTTTAATGTGTCTTCGGGGACTCATACGACACACACGCGGATGACACTTGAAGATTAATTGCTGTGATATTGGGATCTAGCGGAATTATTGAGGATATGAAGGAATTTTAATTGATGTGACTGTCACTGGATGAATATGACAGGATCATTTTCCAGTCCAATCAAGCAAAAGATTTTCTGCGACTCATAGATATCTTAATCTCTTCCCTTTAAAATGTGAGCAAAAAAAAATTTGAATATCTGATTTGTAATATTTCTCAATGAGATATTGTCTAAAGATCACAATGTTATGCAATATACTTTGATTATAAGATTTTTTAAAACATCACCTTTGGTAAAAATGTTTTGTGACCAATTTATTTTTGATCAGATATGACAACCCCTTGTGTAACAACTACAACTCTTCCTCAAAATGACTTTTTCAACAAGAAAACTTAAACAATGGTAAAATAGTTTATTTAAATGTCAGTGAAAATGTTTTTAAATGTCAAATAAAATGTGTTTTTTCTGAACAATATGATTGCATGTGATGTTATGATAGTAAGAATCTAATGGTTTCTTATCAAGAGATAAAACAATCTGAATAAATCACAAATGACACAAAAACTATCCAATTTTCTTTCTTTATTAAACACTATTGCAATAGATAATCAAATAAACTAAAGCGTTGATGATATAAATTGCCAAGGGACCCATTTCATATTTTGCCGTTATACTTTGTATAATTGCAAGTAAACAAAGCAATAACATGACAAAATATCACCACTGTATTAGTAATTGCAAATGGTTACAGAATTGTAACAATGTGTTACAGATGCCAACTGCTGATGCCAACTGCTGATGCCAACCACCATCAACCACTGAGTGCTGTCATGAAAACTTTGAAAACTTTGTCATGAAAAACAATATGCGAACACTTCTCGGTTGTGGAGGGTATGTGTGTGCGACAGAGAATTTCAAATCTATTATGAAACATCCAGTTAACATTGGCAGTGAAAATAAATGTAAGTATGATCGCTAAATTGATTGGACAGCGCAAATTCAGTTATTTGACATACCAAAGTGTTCTTGAAGATTGTTGAAATACAAAGCCCAACAATTGAGATGTTGCGAGTTGACATATAAGGGTAATAATGTTGTTACCACGGTTGCGAAAACTGAAGAGAGAGTCAGATCCATAAGATCAATAAGATGCCATATCCACACTTTTAACCATAACAGCCACATATAATATATGTTTGTAGGAGCACCTGTCTATAAGGAACAATTTCAAGAGGCATTCTTTTTAAGCAGGTTGAACTATATAAACAAATGTGATATATTGTGTAAAATTAATTGTGACAAAGCAGGGGGAGGAGGCAACACAGGGGAGGAGGAAACACAGCATGGGGGAAGAGGCAACACAGGGGGAGGAGGCAACACAGGGGGAGGAGGCAACACAGGGGGAGGAGGTAACACAGGGGGAGGAGGAAACACAGCATGGAGGAAGAGGCAACATAGGGGGATCAGGCAACATAGGAGGGGAAAGAGGCAGCACATGAGGGGGGAGGTAATATAGGGGAGGAGGCAACAAAGTGGGAGGAAGAGGCAACAAAGTGGGAGGAAGAGGCAACAATATGGGAGGAGGAGGCAACAAAGTGGGAGGAGGAGGCAACTCAGGGGAAAAGGAGGCAACACAGGAGAAGAGGCAACATAATGGGTTCATGCAAGACTACAGATTTTTCTCTAATTATCTCCACAGGTGTGAGAATCATTGATAAATTATTAACCAGGGATTTATACCATATGGATCCTCTATAATTATAACATCTCATATTCAGGACTGTCATTTCAATTAGATAATACCATATTACAATAACACCACACGCTCTTCACCAGACACACATTACCATTTTCAACAGTTTGATTTCAGTTTGCTTCAAATGAACAATTGGAATCTTCTACCAACTGCTCATTTGAAGGTAGTAGGTGGTCTTTGAGCAGAACCCTCTGCTGTTTGCAAAAATGTCTCAAATGCATGTTTTCAGCCTGCAATTGTAAAACTCTGTCAATCAGTATACCTATTCATAACTATCCGTTCTCACAACAGGCATCGGTATACCTACTCATAACTATCCGTTCTCACAACAGGCATCGGTATACCTACTCATAACTATCCGTTCTCACAACAGGCATCAGTATACCTACTCATAACTATCCGTTCTCACAACAGGCATCAGTATACCTACTCATAACTATCCGTTCTCACAACAGGCATCAGTATACCTACTCATAACTATCCGTTCTCACAACAGGCATCAGTATACCTACTCATAACTATCCGTTCTCACAACAGGCATTATCTTTGATAAAAATTCCTATGATATAACATGATGTTTCTACAACTATGTGAAAGTACAGCTACAGCCATACAAATAATTCTACAACTGATTCATCCCTCCAGGAAATATTTCCTCTGAGTTGTGAGTGAATACATGGATGAATGGAAACATTGACTCAAAACAAAACAAAGTCTGGATATACTGTAGTGTAACAAAACATCTTTTAGACCACCAAACTTGAAGTCTTTCATTTCCAAAGATCCACAATTTCATAGATGAATGCAATTAAAACCTGACCTGGAAGACACATATGCAAACCAAATGTTATAAGAAATGTGAATTTCCCAACTTACAGCTAATTACAGCAAACCATGTATACAGTGAACACCTATATAGCCAAGAAATGTGTTCACTACAGAGGGGATTTTTTACAGAAGTCAGTGGAGTATGTGCTGAGAAGTAGTGTTCACTTAAGACACAGGTGTTCACTAGCTCAGTGGTTGAAAACAAAAATATTATCAGCTAATAGACATACTGGTCTATATATGTGTTACCAGTGAAAATTGATAAAATATTCTGAATATATATTTTTACCATTCACTCACGGGAGATAAAAACATCTAGCTTTCTGTTAAAAAAACCTGATTCCCACTTCCACTAAATGGCATGCAAAATAGATACAAATATTCCCAAAGGTTCACTTAATGATTCAGATCTTCTTATAATTTTATTGATGTTCAATATCTTAAGGACTATCAATGGTATTGATATCAAAGAAACCTATAACTTACTCATACATCTTTAGGAATCAACTTTCAAAAATCTATTGCTATCTGGCATTACAGCAATATATACACATAAAAGATAACCCTTCCAAATATGCATACTGTATTAATATTTTTGCAAAATGTCCAAAAACGTCAGAATTTCTACAATATTATTAAGAAATATAGACCAAAGAGCAGGGTTTCTAGTTTCGAATAACACCCCGCTGGTCTCGGCACAAACGTTTTCTGTACCCCGAACGACCGAAGGGAGTGAGGGGTTCGAAAGCTTTGTGCCGAGACCAGCGGCGTGTTATTCGAAACTAGTAACCCTGCTCTGAGGTCTATATTACGATTCGAACATGAAAATTCACCAAATTGTTTCGAATAATTCATCATGATCCGCCATTACTACGACCCACCGTTATGACGTCACACATTACACGTATTAACTGGGTTATTATACTCGAATATAACCCAGCTGAAGCATTGACTTTGATTACAGTTTATAGAATGCGTGAATACAGTCATGTTCGAATTTACAATATACTGTACTGGTCTAATTATTCCTTTTTCATGAGGTAACTTCTCCTTTTTCCGCTTTACTAAGTAAAAACATACTTTATAATATTTTCCAGCGGGTTACACCACAATTGACATCTGTTACCTTAGATCAATTTCTGAAAAACTTAATTAAGAAATGTCAGAAAATTGCATCTTTACTTACATACCATATTAACAGATGTATCCAAAACTATTTTCAAGTAATTCCAGAATTCCAATATATGCCGATCGATCAAACATACATCTTTGTGCAACATATAAAGTTGAAGAAATTATTCCAATACATGAATCGCAGCAGCTTCATGAATGGAGTCAGCTTGTGATATTCCGATACAAATTATTTTCATAAAGATTGATAAAATCCATTCTAAAGTACTTTATTTTCGCTGATTTAGGCCTATATCCTCTCTGCAGAATTATGGTGTCTGTCAGATCAGTAATGAATTACTTCTGGCACAATTAAACTGGAATAAGGCGGAAGAATTTATTAATGATTGGCCAGTGAGAGCTATTGTAATTGGACTGGGCTATCCCTTAAAAATAGTTTCATAATACCCAGTTTTCTCATTTTTGCTAATTTTGCTAATTTTTGCTGATTGATTTGTTTGTGAAGATATCTACTTCCAATTTATACATGTATAAACAATTTATAAGACACACGTAATATAAATCCTATTTATAGGATATTAAGCGATTTTGATGGCAGATCACGATGCAACGATGCAATAGGGCTGGTAACTCAATGACCAATTGCCAATACATAGCTCTGGTCAAGAATTCCTGTGGTTACCATAGAAATCACAATAAAAAACTAAGTAAATCATTACTCATGTCACAAACAAGAGCATAAAACACATTTTATAAATATGATTCTAATGGACTTTCAGGTGACCAGTGCTATAAAATTCTCTCTGGTCCAATCGTCTTGCTCTGATATCATGAATGATCTGATTCTTATGCATTTCAATATAATTGAAAGTGCTACGTAATATCTGTTTACTTTATTCTTTGTTTATTCCATCATGGAAGTTCTATCCTGAGTAGGAATTAACTACCAAGGCTACTGTGCATTCAATTATAACTGAAATATAAAATAATGTTTCATATTTATTGTATAACATAAATACGCTGGTCAGTGGAACCTGTAAAGTGGACCACCTCTAAAATGAAAATACCTCTGTTAGTGGAAACTTCAGTCTCAAAGCCAACTGACTTGATGTTGAATGAACCTTTATAAGTGGAACACCTAAATAGAACCCTTTTCAGAGGTACCAAAGGTATTCCACTTAGACAGGTTTTACTGTATGTAGAGATGGGATTATATATGCCTTTGATTGAATCCTTTATTTTTCATAAATCATAATTTATTCATGACTGAAAATGAAACTCTGTGATTTATGTGAGGAACAATGGTTGCTTTTCAACTGTTATAATGTACAAGGCTCATATACTCAGGCTATGTTGGCCAGCTATAGGAACACTCTCATTAACAGATCAAAACAACTAAATCCACTATAAATGGCTAAATCTCCAATTTTGCTCTTAATTCTTCAAACTTATTGCACGTTTATCATCCAAAAGGTTTCCGAGGTCACATACATTTCTCACAATATCACAATAGAATTTGAATGAACTATCTGATTTTCTTGGATTTCTATACAATTTAGAGTGTTAACTATATGCCTGTTTACTGTATTCCTTGCTTATTCCACTATTTTTCACTCTATTTTCCAAAGAAAAAACATGCAATTTCTGAAAAGGGAGGACTAATAATGCTATAATGAAGCACTGGGGTATTGTTTTTGGATTAATTCAATGGGATTAGCACACTCCCTAGCAACATAATCAATATTCATCAATGTTCATTTCCATAACCCCTTTGGTCAAGCTGGGGCCAGTTGAGAAGAAGGGAATCAGTATATCCATCAGTATATCTGGGGGGGAAGGGGGAGGGGAGGGGGCGAGCAGCTAGCATATCCAAGAGGCAAAGTATTAGATATAAGGAAGCTGAAACTGGACCCAAAATATGTTTTCATCAACATCAAAACAAAATATATTTTCATTGTTTCTGTACAGTATTGGTTAAAACAAAAGAACACAACAGGGGTTGAGTCACAATACGAAAACCGTTTTAAGAATTCAATTTTGACTTGACCCCTCACCATATTGAGTAAGATTACACAAAGCCGTATCTTATGCTGCCTGCTGCAAACAATGACGTTAATGGTCTGCTTGAAAATGACCAGCTCTCTATTTATCGGATCAGGGCTTCTAAAACTTACTGAAATAGCTCAAAGTATCAATTCACGTCAGATTCATTAATCTTTTTAACACAATTTTCTGTAATAAATTCACAATTTATGACTTATTTTCTGACCTATCAAAAAATTGATTAACTCGCAAATTGTTTTCTCAAAATAGAATAAAATAACAGGAATTTCATAGAGCTGATGTATCTTGTCATGAAATAAAGAAAAGTAGTCATATTCTTATAAAACTGTTTTTATTACATAGAGATTCTAATTTCTAACTCACATAAGATTTTTGTAAGGGGGAGGTGCCACCAGAAATGTGATAAAAATGTCAATTGAAGTTGTATAAATTGTCACTGAGTCTACTATATATCTTGAAGAATCCTTGATCCAGATAATTCCTAGACTTGATTCCCATAAAATTGATCATTCATCATTTTTTCAGATATTTTATGTTTTAAGCCGTATTTTAACCAATTCTATTCTTTTATAGACTCACCTAGTTCCAATGATTTATGGAGGTTTTATTCCCCAATGATTGCTCTGACCTTTTTTGTTATAACTTTCCTCATAAAATCATCATTCATGAAAATATTTTTAGCAACACAAGCTAAACATATTTCAGTAAACGTTAGTAATATGCCCATATATATCTGGAATGTAAAAACAAAATGTTTTGGTATTTCAAAGATGGCAATGAGGGCCCAGTTTGTCCCATAAGAGAAATGGTTGCCATGGTTAACTAGGTCACTTCACTAACATCAAACCAACCTTGTAAAATACAAACTCCGACATATAGCACAAAAGTGGCATATTATGATATGAAACTGTATTGAGTAGGGAAATTACATCATTTAGTAGACCACTTCACCACACTTGATTTCAATTTTATACTTTTGATAAATGATAAAGTCAAAACAGATCAATAAGCTTAATAGAAATAATCACCCACCAGTGAGGAAAATTAATAATTACAAAAATATGATGGCATTCTTTCGTTTTATGCACATTTATTGTACCACAATGCACTTTGGCACCAGTTAGTCTAATGTGCTGAGTCATCAAAATTAGCAGTAAACTATTAAAAGGAATTAACAGCTTCAATATTTACCAAGCCAAATTGAGACAAATACAAAAAGGCGCCAAATGAAATATTCCGATACAAAGATTATACTTCAAATCATAAAGAAATGCAGGAAAAATTGGTATTTCATTCATATTTTCGGAGAAATATGCAAAAACAATTAGCGAAGTAATAAAATGCATAAGGCAAATCTAAATGATTCTCTAACATTATACAGTGCATTTAAGCTATTAAATAAATTAGTTTTTGGGATATGAAACAATTAGAAGGCATATGTTTCCTAATTGAGCCCATGCTTGCAATTGGCAAACAGAGAGGAAAATTAGGCATGGCAATAATCTATAAATTAATAATCATAATTATTAAGTTAATCACATTTTAGAAAGGATCAGAAGTCAACTGGAGATTTCTTCAATATTTTGAACATCAGACTTAAAATGTCAATTCTAATAAGCATTTAAAAACCATAATTAAAATAATGTACACTTTTCAGTATATTTTTACAATTGTGAAGAAAATAAATGGAACCAATATGGAACTAAAATTTTTTATTTTATTTCAAATAGTACCAATAGATGGTTCATTAAAAAATGAAATCTATTTCAAATAGACTAACTAATAGCCACTATTTAAAATAGGCTATTTCAATTTAAAAAAATAAGCCCCTTAATTTTTTTGCCCCTGGAGTGAAACTTCTTTACCCCAAAATATCATATAATAGCTTACATATGATGATGATTCAACATTCTATATCATCCTCAAATGATCACTTTCTAATGAGTTTTTAATTAGGTTAGGCTAGTGCATGTTAAAATGTTAATATGATTGTATAGATGAGTCAATGGACCATTGAGACTGGGGTAAGAGCAGTGCATTATAGTGTTTTGATTAGAATTACACTGGGAGATACATTTACATTTTCGAGCAAAATCGTGAAAAATTTGTGGAGAGTCAACAAGAAAAAAGACGAAAGGTGCATTGACAAAACAAAATGTCATCACCTTGTAAGTTATTGCTATGGTTACCAAAATGTGACAATTTGTTACAGATGCAGAACAGTGACGCCAACTACTAACTGCCAGCCACAAAACAGTGTCATCACTTCTTCATGGTAACATTGAAATGATTGATTGCATATTAGCATACAAAAACACAAAATACTGTATCAGGCATTTTCCCCTGCCCCACATTCCATTCCCCTAGTTTTGCCTTACTTCCCCAATACCAAAACATCCCACGTCTTGTAAAGATGTAATTACAGAGTTAAAATGTAATAAAAGGACAATTACAAAAAAGGATGTAAATGAAAATGGACAGAGAGACTTAATTAGATCTGAAGATGACCATGCGTTCAGTCCCATGGATAACCTAATCAAGTCACATGTAATGTTTTAACAAGAAGACACAGTGGAAAATAGTAGAATTTTCATGGAATAAATATTCAGAAAATCTTCTTAATACTCTAAATTATATTGAAACATCAGATTCAACGATCAAAACGTAAAAAGATCAGGCAGAACAGAGAGAAAATATAGCCAGACATCACTCGTCTAATCTACTTTCATTGAATTCCATAATAAAAAGTCTCACTGGGATAAGACCCGTAAACCATACTACAATTTAGTGAATAATTGGAAAATATAAAGCCGTATAGATATAATTAAACAAAGCAGCTTATAATAAGTTGTAGCTTGGAGAAAATTGAGAAATCAACCTTTCCAATTACACGGTGCCCATGTCAAGCTGCGCGCCTACTTAGGCGCGCAGTTTGTTTCGATCACAAACTGCGTGCCTAAGAACATTGCATCATTTAAGTTGGAGTCTGTATTTTGAAACGTAATTTAAAGACATTTATCCTGCATTGTTTTCTTGTTCAATGCATTCATTCTGTGGCGAATATACGAATCTTGCAAATACTAGCAAAAACTATGTGCAAATGAATCTAAGTTTTAAAACATAAGCAGATTAATGGCATTTTCGTCACTGATTTAACGGGAATTTATACGTAAATCGATCTAGCACTTTAAACATAAATGACAAATACTTTTAGACTCGTTTTATATTTAATTCCTTACACATTTATCATGTATAATTCAAAATATTTCGAGATAAAACAGATAATCAGGAGATTAAAAAGAAATAAATCACAAACTGCCCGCCTATTTTAGCCAGAAATTACAAACTGTGCGCATACACTATTAAAACTACATATTATCATTGGAATTTCTACAGAGGCACGTGTAGGTGTTTTTCATGTAGCTTTGGAAATTTTGCTTTATCGTCAGATTGTATGAGATTTTCATATTGAAAGTCAAAATGAATAATACAAGTGACAATTAAGTTGGGAACGAAAAAAACTTTTATTTTCAGATCACCATCTTGGTGGATGGACTCTCATAGTGTTTCAATTATGGGGTTCTACTATTATACACATATGTGCCTTGTATGGCGATTATGTTTTCTAATAATACAAAACACGCTTGGATAAGCAAGCAGTTTGGAAATATTAGGCACGCAGTTTGGGAAATACATGTGAATATAGGCGCACAGTTTGACAAGAAAAATGTTTAAATCACGTTTATGGCGTATTATCGTTTTGAACACAAACTTTGCTGATTTAATCAGATAGAGTGATCCTATATATTCTAGCATTCACAGACACAATGGCTGAATAAACGGCAAATGACGATAAAAAGACATAGATATAACTTTACACTGTAAATTTTGAACACAGAAGTTACATAAGACCCTTATATTGAGATAACTAGGTTTACATCGGGAAAAACATTGAGTACTATGAGTAAATTAAGTTCATCTTCACAGAATGGTACTATCTTTAGAACGAGACTAACCTTGTATTTTTCGTATTTTGGCTCTTTTGGGAGTCGTGTCCTCCCCGTCTCACATTTTGAAATATGTGCGCAGTTTGTCAGAGTTTCAAACTGCGTGCCTAGTAGGCACGCTGCTTGACATGGGCATCGTGAATTATATGTCAAAAATATTTTTTTATTTCAATACATTTTGTAGCCTCAAGAATGAAGAAAAGACAATGACAGTCCAAGTAGACCCTCCGCTATCACTCTCAATGTTCAAGATTTATCATCATGGATTTCACTATTATTATTTCAACCCTGATTTCTTTCTCCAGATTTTCTATTTTCCACATCAATATACCAATATATTAACCTAATTTCTTCCAGATTTTTCCTTAATTATACATATAACAAAGTGTAACCATGATGAAAATATTTCACACTTATGGAAAATTGACCACAAATCTTCTTCCTGACCACAAAGTAGAAAATCTGCTCCTAATATGGCAATTTCCCTAAATGATCAAGTAGAATTGGCAGACCCAATTTCTGGTAAATTAACATCAATTGTCCAGCAATTAGGTATCTAATCAGGCTATGTATAGGGCTAGTATGACACACTGATCATTGTATTAGAATTATTTCTTGGTGGCCAGAAGCGAATAGAGGGGAAAATATCATTTGTATGAGGCAGGACCATAATCAGCTTTAGCCAAGGGGTTCACTTTTCAAAATATTCCATGGGGGTTCACATTTGACAACTTTGGCCCATTAAATTACTTGAAAAGTACTCAGAATGATGACAAACTGTATGATTTTGAAAGAACTTTTGTCTAAGGCTCGAACCCCATGTACTCCCTAGCTAGCTACAGACATGGAGGGGTAACTAGGGATATGAAGGCCTTGAAATAAGACTTGCACTCATGGTGAAAATAGATTGGACAATTATGGAATCAGCCATGAACACAACATATATGGTATACAAGGAAAATTTGGCAGTTCATTCGATTTTTTGGCAGAGTAAATATAGATTATGCCGGACCAGAGAGATCGATTCCAGACAGAAATAATATTCTAACAAGAGTACTAATAAAGCATTTAAAAATTCATGCCTTATTGATTTCCTCCAAAACTCTGCAGCAATTCACACGTAAATTGTCATATATCAATCAAATCGTGGATGATGGCCCATGAATTTTCATTATTTCAGTATTAATATTTCATAACTGAAAGAATCTAACTAACTCTAATGTGTGATTCACAAATTAATAACTGATTTCCATACAAAATATTTTAACAGTTGTGCTTTAAACTTGAAAAGAAATGTGGAAAAGCATGAAATGAGATCAGAAAAAATAAAGAAGCATATCAAAAATACTCTAAATTGTATAGAAATGACAGAAAATCAGCTAGATAATTAAGTTAAATTCAAAATGTAGAAAGAAAAAGTATAAAACGTAGGGAGTTTCTCTGGGCACTAAGTCAAAAATAGATAAATGGGGAATCAGTCACACAACCAAATGTTTCACATCAAGATATAATAATCTTCATACTCTGTGAGCACATTTTAATCCATTGGAAATGTTTCGTTTTTTTGCAAAAATCTTGAACAGAAAAACATGCTCCCATCATTCTATGAATTTATCGATTTATAAATTTGTTACATAATCATTCCATGTAACAGACAGACAAGGCATTAACATGTGAAATTAAACCACCTGCCATTTGTTACAGATGCAAAATACTGATCATCGAATGCCAAACACCAACCACCAAACACCAACCACCAAACACCATCCACTGGAGACCATAACAATATGTCACTACCATAAGAGTTGAAAGAAGAGAATCCATCCTCCGAACATACGCCTCCAGGAACTTTGTGGATGATGTCTGGAACCCTGAGTTCGGAGGATGAACAGAATCATGTTCTCTGTGAAAAAGATACTCAAAAAAGTCAACATTACATCATATTTGATCATAATTTCCAGACAAAATCATGGAAACTCTTAAGAAAAACCCAGAGTGACATAACCAAATATGATTACAAAACATCTTTCCTATTATACAATTACATGATAACTTGAGACCCAACAATATTAACAGACAGACAATTGTCTAATGTTATTGTGCAACTTGTAAGCTTAGAACAGACATCTGACTATAAGTGACACTAATTAGGTATTCGGTGAATCTTCCATTTGTTTCTTTGACTTGGGTGTTGACACCAGAGTGGTGTCAAGTTAGGATGTCATCAAAGTTCAGGATGTCACCATGGCAGCAGAGGAGGTCTGTTCCCATGAAGTCCCACTGATATCTTATCATTAAGTAATATTTGAGATGTGGTGTTTTGATATCTTTGGGGGTTACAATATTATATCCTGAAAGATGACACAAACTTGATATCACATATTCATGTCAATACATATGAATGAATATACCAATGTCATTTCTGTGAAACCTTTGACACACTGAAATGACAACAAGTTCTTAGATGACCTGAAAATGATGATATCCATTTCAAAAAGGTTACACTACTTGAAGATTAATTTCAAAATGATCACTTTCTAATCAAGGCAATTTTCAGCATAAGAGCAAGATCTGGGGCTGAAAATATTATGCGTTACATAAAACTCAAGATGTGTTACATAATATTCAAGATGCGTTACATAAAATTCTGGATAGGAATTCTACCTGGCGATAAATTAAATGAAACATAACATTTTGGATAAATCTTCACTGGCAATGTTGTACGATTACATATCAGAACATAAAACCATAAGGTAAAGTTCTTGGGTGGTCAAGTTTTGAAATCTAAAATTGAGTAGAAAGAAGTGGAATCAGCAAGGAATAAAATAAACAGACATGAAGTTTACACTCTAAATTATATAGAAATGCCAAAGAATCATGTCATTTATTCAAATTTTAGAGAGAAATGTTGCGAACTAAGTGTAAGCAGACGGAAATTCAAACCTAGAATCGTTCCAATTAGCAGCAATTCTGAGTGATAAGCAATTTATTTTCAGATTATATGCATGAAAAATATCCAGGATTAGATTCTCACACAAAAATTATTTCAATGTTACCAATTTTGAGATAAGATACATTATATTTATGAAGCTCTATAATTAATTGGAAAGTTTCAAGAGGGAGTAGACAGGTAGGCTCAAGAGAACAAGTGTTGCAATTCTCACAACCCAATGCAAAATGAGAAAAATGTATGTGTGTTCATGCCTATTTCATGCCAATTCTCTCTTATATTCATATGGGATTCATATCTTATTTAGAGTATTGATTACCAGTTTATTTGATTTTATTGTATATTTGTTTTCATCATATTTTGACATTTTAAACGTAACAATCATGATATTTCTTGCTAGGAATAATTCTTACACATTCAATAAGGACCAAATCAAAAATAAACAAACAATTGAGTGTTTGGTACCATTGGAAAGCTAATCAAGTTATGGGCAGGGGAATAGTACATACATACATACATCCCCCACCTGTAAGTCTTCACATTAATAAAGTTGGTATCAAAGAACAATCGGAAACCTGAGGGCTTATTTGAAACAGTTACTTGTCATTCATAATTCAAGATTCCTCAGTCACAATACTTATCCTAATGTTTTATTACAACTTTTTGGATGGGTATGGGTATGGCTATCCAACAAAAAAAGGTGAATCAAGCAGATGAGTTTTGGAATGCGTCTTACTTAAGACTAGATTTTTTTCTAATACCATTAGCAAAAAGAAGGTAATCTGGCACTTTGACTAGCGAGCTGTGAGGAGTATTACAAGGGCATCTGTTCGTAAAAAATCAAACATCAAAAAAGGGCAAACCAATATCTAAACTATCTCTTGAATCATGCTTATTTCTCTAGAAAATTTGAATAAACTACCTGAATTTTTAGCATTTCCATACAATTTGAGGTACTGATAATATGTATGCATACTTTATTCCTTGCTAATTCCGCTTTCTTTTGCTTAATTTTGCGTTTTAAAACATGACCCCCCGAATATTATTTGAGAGGCACATCCTGTTTAATCAGCAAGATCAATTTCAGGTGTCTACACCCATCTTCATGCCCAAAATCAGTTCAATGTTTTTTATGCACATTTAATTGGCATTCTGATTACAAAAAGACAATAATAAAAAAAATAAACAATAAATAATGAATAAATACGATTTGAAATTGAAACTTATACAATTTTAATATTCTTTACATGTAGATTGAAATAAAAATACATTTATAACCTGAAAATGACTCATAATGCTTACCTTATCCATGATGAAAAATGATGATGTTTTATCACTAATGTAGATTTAATCCTTATTAGCTAATCCCTCGTATAATCCAGCTAATGTTAACAACCTCCTCAACTAATATCAAAATCAAAAATCCAATAACGGCAATACTCCAGTTTTTCAATATCACGATCAAATATTTCCAAACAAATAATATCCAAATATCTTATACACTAGTACTTATTAAAGTTAAGATCTAGCTGTATGATCTCTTAAAAAGCTGCAGTGATGAGTCCAACTGAATGTAAATGATGCGTTTCTGATAGCTCTCTTACTGTTGACTGACAGCCAGTGTTTCTGCTATAACAGAGATTGATGCAATGTTATATTGGGAATGATCTACCAACTCATGGGGAAACTGGATCAACAGAAACTCCCTACCTTATATAAGACAACATGGATCAATAAATAAATATATGACCTTGGAAGCTTGGATTAACCAGTCTTCATTTTTTGCCTAAGTTGATTGTGATTTAATTGCTGATCAGTGATTTCTCATTGAAATCAGCTAATATCTCAGAAATTGGCTCTAATCAATTTACCTTGCTATACATAAGTTTTTCACTGATTCTAATCTATTATTAATCTGTATAGCCATGAAAAGATGTTGGATTATCACAAATTTAACAATTGAACATCATTGGGTGAATCATGGGCTTCATGTTCACGCAACTAGGGTTTATACCCAGGATATTTATTTCATGTTTATATACTAATTCTAATTTGAAATATTATGTGGTATACTCTGTTAACCATATTGAAGATCATTTCATGAACTTAGAATACCAGATGAATTGACTGACATTAAGTGATATGATTTTTATCCATCAATAATATTTTATCTATTATGAAATGAATAAAGAATGAGGGGCAGATATAATATCTTTACGAAATATAAATCATATTTTGAGAAAATTAAAGAACCTTTCTTTCATTATTAATACTACTCAAATATCTTCTACAATTTTTGATTATTTTGTAAAATTAACATGAACATAAGATAATGGAGTATAATTGGATGAGCAAGTTGAGAAGTTGAGAGATGATGGTAGCAACATTACAGGAAGTTTAGATTTCTATGTTATGGGAATTCTATAGACCCCAGGAAATATGGTGATGTAAGTCTAAATGATAAGCCAGGATTATTGATAAAGATGTGTAATTTCTACATCTGTTCAAGTTTATATCACCATGGCAACCTGTAAACCAGATGTATCTGAAAAATGCTCCTTGATAAAAATGTTAAGATGGTTATGATTTAAAATTGAAAATTTATGGAAAAGAGTGGAATCAGCAAGGAAGAAAGTAAATTAGCATGTAGTTTATACTTTAATTTTCATAAAAAAGCCAAGAAATCAGACAACAATCAAATTTTTGTGAGAAGGGGCAAGGAATAAGCATGAGCGGATGGATTTTTAGATATAAGAAAAATCTAACAAGATGAAGGTTATTTCATGAACACATAATTCCTCACTATATCAACATTACTCATGTAATAGAAACCAGTTTAGAATCTGCAATTATATTATACAAATGTTGATTCAGAAACTCCCATGAAAACAGAGAACTATAGAAAATTAGTTAAATGGTGTCTAAATGAGATAATGACATATAACAGGTCCAAGAGAAAGTTTACATAATGAATAATTTCATTTCTTGGTAATATGCCTTATCATTTATTGGTTGGAGGCCTAAATAGCTTCCCCTGGTCTGGAAAGATATCATAATATAATAGCCTCCCTGTAACAAAAAATTGGCAGTGGTTATATTTTGAAATGTAATGTACAATGGAAAAGAGAGGAATAATCAATGTTAAAATTTACAGACATATAGTCAATAATCTAAATTTTCTAAAATTGCCAAAAATCAGCCAGTTCATTCAAATTTTGAAGAGACAAATACTAAAATTTGTATCACTAATGTGAGCATTTTCCGTTGGCTGGTCGATTGAATCTGGTTGAAATATTGCAATGGATCTTGGATTTGCAAAGAAATCCCAAGCTGTCTCTAAAAGCCTTAGGTTCCAATCCATTTGAAGTTATAAGGTAATTAAATTAGTTGTTTGCCGATCGTAAGTGTTTTAGCGTCAGATGTAGTATTTGTTGATCTAATATTCACCATTCATGCATAATAATGAGTGGGAACACAGCATTGCATGGAAACAAAATACTAGCAATTGTGCCTCAATGTTTTATTCAACATACACACGCGGTAGTATCTCTTCGGGACGTATCGAAACCACTCCGTCCCGAAAAAACCGTTAATTTGAATTTAAAACCTACCCCAGTGTTTGAAAATCAAGGATTGTGAGTCTCACACTTCACAGTTTTTCTTCAAACTTGTTCCGTACAAAGCTTCACAGAAATACCTTTCAGTCGATACATTGTTTTCGTGTACAAAGTACCTCGTTTTAGCGGCGTTTTGGTCCCCAGCTGTGAGATAAAGCAAATTTTCATAACTTTCAACTGTAAGTCAAGTTATCTCGCCAGTCTTTTACCCATTCTCGCTCATAATTTCAGAATGGACTCCCATTACAAGCTTCCATCGCTACGTTTTGATTTTTGGGCATCAAACGCAGCGGTTTCTAAATCATCCACACATCTCTTAAAATTTGACTAATACGTCCCGTCACCTTCCACTACGCCCCGCCGATTTTGGACCACACTAGTAGTAGTGGAAGATGACGGGACGTATTGGTCAAATTTGAAGAGATGTGTGGATGATTTAGAAACTGCTGCGTTTGATGCCCAAAAATCAAGACGTAGCGATGGAAAGTTGTAATGGGAGTCCATTCTGAAATTATGGGCGAGAATGGGTAAAAGACTGGCGATATAACTTGACTTACAGTTGAAAGTTATGAAAATTTGCTTTATCTCACAGCTGGGGACCAAAACGCCGCTAAAACGAGGTACTTTGTACACGAAAACAATGTATCGACTGAAAGGTATTTCTGTGAAGCTTTGTACGGAACAAGTTTGAAGAAAAACGGTGAAGTGTGAGACCCACAATCCTTGATTTTCAAACACTGGGGTAGGTTTTAAATTTAAATTAACGGTTTTTCGGGACGGAGTGGTTTCGATACGTCCCGAAGAGATACTACCGCGTGATACAATAAGCCTCACTTGTCTTGCCAATGTACAATAACATTGTAAGATATAAAATAGAGAAAACAGATGAAACAGCAAGAAATGAAGTAAACAGACATGTAGTTGATATTCCAATTGATACAGAAATACCAGAAAATAATACAATTTTTAAAATATAAAATTGAGTAGAAAACAGATGAAATAACAAGAAATGAAGTAAATAAATATGTAGTTGATATTCCAAATTATAAGGAAATACAAGAAAATCTGAAACTTCATTCAAATTTTAAAGAGAAATTGAGAGGAAGAAGCATTAGCAGACGGCTTCAGGTTTGGATTATCCAAGATAAACAGGTGTCCTAAAGGTGGGAATCAAGGTGTTAAAATATATCACCAATTCACCATTAGAAAATATGGCTTCAGTTTCCTTAGTGTTCTTCAACTTGAATTGATAACCTTATCAGCGCAACCAGAAATACCAATCCTGGTACATAACGTTTCTATCTGGTCATGCATATTCCATGCATTTTCTCTGAAAAAATTGAATGAGCTGCCTGATTTTTTGGCATATCTATACAATTCAGAGTGCTGATTACATGCCTATTTCCTTTATTCCTTGCTAATTTCACTCTTTTCCACTCTATTTCAGATTTCAAAACTTGGCCACCATGACATCTCTCTGCTCTGGATTCATTCATATCTTTCCACACAAGATGCAGAGCAAAACAGAGGAATGTAAGCAGAAGATACCAGACCATGTGATTGTGTATCAACTATATTCTCTGGATCTTCTTTACCAGATATCTCTACCCCCCCCCCCCCCCGCTATCTCCCATTAATCATTCGGGCAATAGATTCTACTAATAATACACTATCCTCCCTCCAACAATGGCATGATATGATTACAATAGAGCACATTTTAAGTGGGATAAAACATATTAACACACCTCATTGATTCAGTGGTACTACAGGCTTCTATACCAGTAGCTATCTAATAAACAATACGGTACTTGGATTAAAAAACTGATTTATGAGGTTTCTAAAAACTTTTATTAATCCCAACTGATCTTTTCGAGGCTTTATTACAACATATGAATCCAGCCTCAAATGAATACTATCTCATTAATTTTTCTTACGAAACTAATCATAGAAATGGTGATTAACACCTGAGACTTACATGAACAACCACATAAAACAATGAGACACCCCAACTTTGACATCTTAATGTCTTATCGATAAAAGCACAAACTGATATTGAAAATGCAGAAAGATCAATCTTACATGATTTGCTGTCAAATAAAAATTCAGCAGACTGTATGATGTGACAATCCCTTTGCATAACATATGGGGTAAAAAACTATTTTACTAGAAACAATTCTGTGGCGATTGTAGAATTTCATAACATTTCTCTATATGCTTCAGTTCATATCCTTTTTTTCTTGGACTTCTATTCCTCCAAATATATAAATGTATAAAAGATATTGTAATTTCTTCTTTTTTCAGTTTATTCCACTATGAAACCCATGATCTATAATATTTCATTCCAGGGATTAATTTAACTGACACAATTATTCGATGAGTTTGTATTGATGGTGCCACACATACAAATGTTTCTAATCACATAGTTAAATATTCATGACTGTTTAGCTTAGATCCAAACAAACCTATAGAACTCTTTCCAATTCATCAAAATAAAAAAGCGAATGTAAGAAATGATGAAATCAATAATATAAAGGCTAAATGGACAAAGCTTTATAAGGATTTCCTAAAAAGGTTATGTTTATAAAAGTCACGGATTATTCGCTTTTATATATTTCTCATTCAATTTTAGATAAGTTTGAATGATGAATTTGATGAGACACCCATTTGAACAAATTTTGGGAGGTAGAAAAAAGCCTGAATTTTTGCCCAATCATCTTAAAGACCAAGCCTCTCTGCCAACTGACGCCTCTATCAAATACCATATCTAAGCATATTATCTGCAATAAAATATCAATTCCTCGACACCATCACAAGGCCATGAATCGTGACAATCCATATTTGATGGCAGTTCTATTACATCTAATATCAGTTAGTAATTGGCTCAAAATTGTGGTGTCAAAAATAAATGAAAATCAGCTAGAAAAAGCTACTTTGCCTCGACATAGAGACCAAGGACCAATCAATAAGCCTGACAGCAAACATCATCATTATATAGTGAAAATGTATCAAAATACCAGCAAAGATATTTGATCATTATATAATTAGCATTGATCATCGATATAAACTGTATTTCAATTTTATTTCGTCCAGTGTAAAAACATGACTTTGAATTCCCAGGAAAATTTTGTTAAGGGACGCACTTTTTTGAGGGGGACACATTTTTTGAAAATCGGTACGTCCGAGGGACGCAATCTTAGACAAACCTACTGAAAACACTGATATAAAGTATTTATTTATCTAGATAAACTACTGATTGATAACAGGTTCAGATAATTTTATGTTTTTTTTGTGTGATATCGTACCTCTATTTTAATTAAAAGTAATATTCTCATTTATAAAAAGCATTAGGCTTTAATATGTTCAACTAGTAAGGTTCAATGAATACAAAGTTTATAATGCTGTACACAAAGCAATAGCCTTTAAGCATCAGTGTTGATTGCCAAGTTTTAGCTGATAGAAGGTTTAATACGCTTGAGTGAATACCAGTACAGAATCATGTTATGCAGAAATCATACACTAATCCCACTTTTTATTGTGTTCGATTTGCACATTTTCAGCCAATGACAACTTTGTAATAACTTGTATTTGAATATACACCAATCCCACTTTACATTGTGTTCAATTTGCACAATTTCAGCCAATGACAAGTTTGTAATAATTTGTATTTGAATATAAACCAATCATAATTTGTGAGCTCCTAAAGGGACATATTCCTTTTAGCATGAGTGTAAAACTTGATTTCCAATATAAAAGCTACACCTAGATTTATTTCAATCAGTCCCAACATTTTGATACAAAGTTTTGCTGCAGTAGGAGTTACAACAAAAACAGGTTAGTCAGAAATCAAAATCATTACTTTTATAGAGTAGTTTTACTTGCTAAGAATTGACAAGTCAGATATATTTTGTACCAAATAAATGCATCTTGTTACTTAGAATAACGTTAGTGTTAGCTTGGGGAATTTCCATTTCTTCTATACACAATCTTTGTACAAAATTACAAATCCAATATGGCGTCTCGTTGAACTTTGAACTATAACCATGTGCTTCAACATACATAGTCCTTTGAACTATAACCATGTGCTTCGACATACATAGTCCTTTGAACTATAACCATGTGCTTCAACATACATAGTCCTTTGAACTATAACCATGTGCTTCAACAGACATAGTTCTGTATAGCTGTGTGCTTCAACTGACATATATCTTTATGACCATGTGAGTGTACACATGTTCTCATCATTGGACATTATATCCAACGTCAATGAACATTATGCTATTATTTATTCCAGTGTGAGATGAACATGTAAAGCTGCCAACATAAAATACCAATGTGCAGTTATCAACTGCGTAAGTGTATTACTAGTATTCCCTATAATCATCACATTGTGCAGTGATGTGATTTTGAATTTGTGTATTTATGTAAACGCGGTAACTTTATTTAATGATTAACATTTGTTTCATAAAGAAACGATGGTCTGTTTGTGTGATTTTATGTTTTGTTTGTATATATGTTATTGTTTGTTGTTTTTGTTTCCAGACATTGGTATATTTTAACAATAAAGACAATTTTAAACCTACAATACGTGTTATTGATCTATACGCACATACGTCCACCTTCCAAGTGTGCTACATTTATTTAGTTATATAAAGTACATCACTGGGACTGGCCACAAGTGTTCAGAATAGCAAGTGTTCATTTATGTCCGGGTCTTTTTATATTAACAAGGGAGTTACAAAATCAGGACCAAGAGAAAGTGTTCATATTGAAAGGTGTTCATATAACAGGTTTTACTGAGGCACTGGTTGTAATACAAATCATTGTTAAGTTTACTCAAGGCATCAAGTGATGCTATAATCCCCAGCATTTTTCACATCTGTGACATTCAGCCACACTTTCATTTAACATTGCATCATCTTCAGAACAATACATCTAATATTCATGACTTATGTTAGGGAAATTATTGCATTGGAAACCATAATGTTTAATGAAGCAATGGTTAATAAAATGGTAAAGATGGTAATATTTCTTAAGGACAAACAATGATTTCAATGCGAATGATTCACAACCTTTTAATATTCCAAATCAAGGGTGATGTTAAACTTAAGGCCGTTAAAAATATTCTTTGCATTTTTCATCTTTTCCTCATAAAACATGAAGTATATATTGTTCCATAGTTAGCTTGGTCTTCCAGCAACAAATAATAGACAAGGTATTTTATGCAAAATGTCACTACTTGCCATTTGTTACAGACTCCAAACACCAACCTCCAAACACCAATTGTCACATAGAAATAGCAGTTACCAAACGAGGCATTAACAATTTATTGCAAAAGGCTACAGAATTGTTACAGTTGTCAAAAGTGGTACCAAATGATCATTAATAAAAATGGTGGCTTTAACAATATGTCACTTCCTTATAAAAATGTAACCTACAGTCATATTTAGAGTGAAACAGAATTGTAACATGCTACAATATTCTTGGTAAGAAAATTGTCAGATGTTTTAGTTTGTTTCCTGAAGATGTTTTTACAAATTATCAATAATCAATAGCGCTATATTTAATAGAGTTCATATGCAAGACCCACGAGTTAAACGGTCTTCATATATGTGTCCCATGAATAAAATGTCAAACAGATCATGATTTCTTAGAGTTGATTCGGTAACTTGTAACAGTAACAAGGAATTAAATAAATACAGTAAAACCTGTCTATGTGGAACACCTTTGGAACCTATAAAAGGTGTTCAACATGGGAGGTGTTCTACTTATAGAGGTTTATAACATTCAGCCAGTTTGTCTTGGGACTGAAAATGTTCTTTTAACAGAGGTGTTCCACTTCTAGAAGTGTTCCACTTTTACAGGTTTCACTCTATTGGCATGAAGTAGACATTTTATGTTATATGGAAATGCAATAAAAGCTTCAAGTTCATTGAATTTCTTATGAAAACATTGAAATATATCTTTGTGATTGAAAATCATGATTAAAAAGTTGGTTTGATTTGATAATCTTATTGTTTCCAGAACCTTTAATTTATTAGCAATTTGGATAGACTCTTACATCTGATGCCAAAAATATACCTAAATATTGTTGATAATCAATCCCACATTATGAGCCATTGATGAACATTGGCCCAGTGACAGGAGACAACTACAACCGCAATGTGACCCTCCTCTCACTACTTGACTACACACCTTCTCACACAGCATGTTGGGAGGTGTATAAGGGGGGGGGGTAATGGTTTATAGTTACTGCATTTATACCATTTGCATTAACATTGCTTATTTAGAGTTTTGTGAACAGTTAAATTAGATGAAATATGGTTCTAATTTTAATAGAATATGTATGACAATACAAAAAATGAATACTGGGAATACTTGGTAATCCTCATTCAAGGTAATCTGCAATGAAAATACAATTTTCACATCTGCCCATCTGGGTTGCTCCAGGAGATAATTAAGCGTAGTTTTATACCAGCATCCTCTTGAATGAATGTTATATTATCTCCAACAGTTTATACTAGAAGACAACAGTTTATAAATAAAACATACTTTACTAATGAGATTATCATAGTGTGGTGTTCAATGATGTGATGCAGTGTCACTACGAAGTTACCATAGCAACACATATTGTTTTATCTCCCTAAGGAGAAGGTAGTTGGCCAGATTATCTCCTTCTTGATATAAGTGTTAGGTATGTAAGTATTGTGTTAAAATAACTAAGCTAGGCAGAATAATAAGCAATCTAGCTATAACGTTTACATTCAACTATGCCTACCTGAACTCGAGTTAATGATGTCCTACTATAAATATGTCAAATGCTTAGTATGACTGAATTTTATTTATTTACATAATAAATTCAATTACAAATTACACACGTTGTAGAGGGCCATTAGGCTAAATGCATAATAATTTCCCCCTGAAGACTGAATGAAAGAACTCTTTTTAACTTTAACATGAAAGCATGAAAAATCCTAAGCCAGATAAAGTACTATAATGAAAATAACGTAAAAGTTATTACCTAAATATGCCTAGATTCAGAATGCCAGCTCGTAAGATATAAAATCCAATTGTATGAAATGAGCACAATGATCACATTGATTCATAGACTCGTAAACACGATACATTCTCCGCCAAGTGCAATCCCATAAAGCCAATCAATAAGGCATTTTCATTGGTCACATTGTTCAAAGAAATAGCTGATTCAGCCAATACTATCGCAATATCACCGCTATTGACTGAGTCAAAATGTCACCATGGTTGTGATTTAATTGAGCAAATATGGTACAAAGGAGTTGAACCACCAAGGAATAAAGTAAATGGACACGTAATACACACTCTAAATTATATAGATATCCAAGAAAATAAAACACTTCATTCAAATTTTAGAGAACGGGAGTGAAATAAGCATGAGCAGACGGATATTATATTTTCAGCACGGCCATTATTTGATGAGTCACATATTAATTACTCACAGAGCGTGGTATCAAATATTGGAGGGAAATATTTAAAATTATAATGCCTCCGTATGTTTTCTATCCTTTAATCAACACATGTCAAATTGATAATCCATATAAGTTCCATATTACACCCAAACAGGTCTGAATCTATTTAAGTCAGACATTTAATTAGTAGATATTCATACCTCGACAGTGTGGTAGTCATGCTTAATTCATGCCTTTTCCCTCCCAATTCTGAATGAACTCTCTGATTTTCTGGCATTTTTGTACAATTTAGAGTGTTGACTACATGTTTAGTTACTCAATTCCTTATTGGTTCCACTATTTAACCATATTTTTCATGTCACCGTGACATTTAATGGCAACACATGGACTCTTCTCCGATCAATTCTAAGTAGTTCAATACTGTTTGATCGTGAAATATTTTATCATTTTTTCATCATGAATGTTGGCTATACATTAGCATAACAATGTGACATTCTCATCCGATAAAAGATAATGTTCAGAATTATGTATAAATATTCAGATTTGAAAAATCTATATGAGATGACAATAAAATAACTAAGAATACCAATAATATGAACATTGCAATATTCCAGTGTCAGAATGGCTTCTTGGCAATTTGCAAGCATGCTAATGCCATCATATTAGAAAAAATCCATCCTTGAATAAATCGTTACAAAGGTCATGATGACCTTTGCGAAATATGGAAGATATGTGAGTAATCCACAAAGAAAAAATAAGCATACAGGGTGTTCCAAAAGTAACAGGACTGGTGCTGGCATTTTGTCAATTCTGTACCAAGTGTCTTCAAATTTTCACAAATTGTACTTTGAAGTATCGCAACTAATATTTTAAAGTTTCAGTAAAAATGATAAAATGCGGATAGAGTTATGGTTACTATAGTAACATGACATCACAATACCCGGGGCAACTATTCCATGAAAATGTGATATCTAACATTTTTGATTTACTGAAGAAAGTATCTAATTCACCTATTACAGTACAACATTTTGTGTTTGTTTTATTAGTTTTTTTGTTGTAATGGTCTTGCAATACAGCTCAGATTCAAGTATGATTTCATTATAATAATATTTACTTAATTTCCTGGAATATCACTTATGTATAACAATCTGCTAAATTCACAGTTGAGTTTTTGAAAAGACCCAATTTGTGGCCAGTAATCCATCTTGAAACCCGCCTGCCCCCAAGGCAGCATTAAAGACCACTGCAGCTATAAAGGAGCTAGGTCTTGAGGTCTAAGACTATGAGCCTATGCACCATACTCTTCTGATCATGCAATATCTAATTTTTACTTATATGGAGAATGGAATGCTAATCAGTGCGGTAAAACCTTTAAAATGAGAATGCGACCTTCTACAAGTGAGAATGACCTTCTCCAAGTTGTCCAATCGACCCTGCAATGTCCTGAAATGGGTTCACTCATGTGTTTGATGAATAGAGCTACTCTTGTACTGACCAAAGAGGAGCATACCTTTCAAAGTATAGGATACATAGGAATATCAAAAGATGTGTAGCAAATGTAATTCCCTCCAGTTGTTGCATTTCAACTTTGATATGGGATGTACAAAATGCTTAAAGCCTGTGAAACTTTCTGCATGGAATGTTGCCCCGGGTATTGTGATGTCATGTTACCATAGCAACCATAACTCTACCCGAGTTTCATAATATTTGTTGAAACTTTGCAGTTCTAGTCACAATACATGAAAGTACATTATGTACAATTTTGAAGACAATTGGTGCATATTTAACAAAATACCAGCACCAGTCCTGTTACTTTTGGAACACCCTGTACATGACATAAACACTTTAATTTGTATAAAAATAAAATAAAAATGAAGAAATAAGCAAAATCGGAGAAAAAGATATGGAACTGTAGATGAGCTGAAGTGCGTGTGTGATGCATGTGCAATATTGATACGACACAATGCAGTTATTAAAACGTCATGTATTATATATCAAGAACCCCTGGGGAATTCAGAACGTGCAAAATTCAAAGCTGAACATCTATAGGTTTCCAAGCTGATACTTTAGTCTATTAATAATAATCAGTAATCAATGAATCATATATGATTATTGCCATCTCTTACAAATACACCCCAGGTGGCATATATGTTCTGTAAAAATTAAATTCTTCATGAAACTGCCATGATTATCTTTATCTAAATCTAATTTTCACATGGAAAATAAAAAACAACCAGTGTCTAAAGGTTTCCTCTGCTTGAGCCTATTCAACCCTTTGCACTCTAAAATTTGAATGAACTACTTGGTTTTCTTGCATTTCTTTACAATTTAGAGTGTTAACTACATGTCTGTTTACTTTATTCCTTGCTGATTTCACTCTTTTTATCTCAATTTTCCATTTGATAACATGACCACCATTGTGGCACCACAACATTTTTTCATGGGATAGCATAATTGAAAGGTTGGTCGATGAATCCCTAAAGTGTGCCCATAACTTTAATCTTGAGATTATTTTTTCCATTTTGTATCCGTATAAAGAATCTTTATAAGCTTTTAATTAATTAATTTTTCTAAGATATATGACACAATATGACACATTTCAAGCTTTATGTTTACTACTTGGAGTCGCACCAAAATACAATTCACATCAAACAATGATGATATTCCCTTCGGACTCGACACCCTACTTCGAATGATACTGATTATTCAAAAAGCTTCTTGATTTGAAATACACATAAATATAATTCTATCAGAAAACAAAACTTCATCTTTGACTTCCAAGATGGTTATATATATGTAATGATGAAGTTGGATCTACTAAAACCAAAACAAGATGACAAAACTGGTCAATAAGCTACACCCACCCAGTCTCAAACACAATTCACCTTTTGTTTGGCTGCATACTGATGCTGAATCCCAAAGGTGCCGAAACCAATGTAAGTCTCACTGCTCAATACTGTGTTATGAAACTGATATTGTATTATAATTTACAATAAAGGAATCAATAAATAAAAATGTTATCTCCATAGGGGCTCAGGTTGGAATGCTATCTGATTAAGTGGTCCCTTTATATTTCTTTTTGCCTACTTCCGACACTCTTCGGTCCGTCTGCTCATGCTTATTTTACATTAATTCTCTAAAATTTGATTAAAATATCTGATTTTCTGTCATTTTTTTACAATTTAGAGTGTTAACTATATGCCTGGTTACTTTATTCCTTGCTGATTCCACTCTTATTTTGCTCTATTTTTCATTTTAAAATATGACAGAATAATGTTTTATTCACAAGTTGAAATCCTATAGTGAATACCACAGGTGTCTGAGGTCCAGGGGTGATCTAATTACAAAATATAAAGCACAAGATGTAACATATGAAAATATAAATCTCTTATTAAATAATACTTCATTCAAACCATATATCGACCTATTTATACAGCCAGATATAGTAGTACATAGATTTTAAATAATACTGTGTCAAATAAATAATGAGAAAATCATTCTCCTTGCTATTACTTAGCACCAAGCCCTTTAATCTCCTCATCTTCCCTTATCACTGTAGTTCTTCCGGTCTCAAAAATCCAAACTCTTGATAAAATATTCAACTCCCTTGTTCCCCCATGGCTTTCTCAGTCACATACAACAGACTCATGATATGATATTCAAACTCCTTAGGTGGTTCATCCTTGGTTTTTCACTTCATCCCATAAATTGAAAATTAATGAAGCCCTTTGAATGAAGGAAGCCAATAGACTAATACGCGATAGACGAAAACATGGTCATTAACATAAATATCCAGGAATTGGAGATCTTCAACAGGGGAGGTGAGAATATTGTTGTCATTCTGAACTATCGCATACACCTCTCTTGTTCTCTCAGTTTCTAACATCCAAACTTTTGATATGGTTTCCCTTTGGTTCCCATTTGGTTCTCAGTCTCAACATACAAAACTTTGATACAATACTCAACCCCTTCATTCCCCCATAGATTTTTTCACACACACGAGAAAATAGATAAGAACACCAGATATTTGATGCAAGAATAATTTTTGATTACAAAGACAGCATCATCATAATTCATTCCGTATCAATATTAAAATCTACCCAAAAATTCAGAATTCCGAGCAATCATTCATGACGTGTTATTGACATTTATCGTCATAATTTCACGCTTAATTTCCTCTCTATTTTCTGCCTCATCACACTTGTCAAAATGAGAGGTTTTTTATTGCTGATTTTGACCTAATTCCTGATATATTTTAATCTGATTAGTTGTAACATAAATTCCGAAAATGGCAGGCTGGTGGTAAATTGGTATACTTCATTATTTTACATTGAAAATTTGATATATTCTTTTATTGACTCTTATATATGTCAGTCTCTCCGACACATGGGTCACTATACAGTTATTTACATGTGTTTTATATACAAATATACAGTCATAAGCAGAATATAAAAATAGAAAAATCATTATATCATTATTCAGATAGAGCAGGTAGTTTAATCTGATACACAGACGCCAGTCTAAAATATAGTGGAATTGTCCAGATATGCAGGTACATAAATGTTGAGTATTTTGAATTCTTCAACAACATTCTCGTAACAATGTAATAAAATTAAAAAAGAGTTCATAATGCTGAATGATTCAGTCGAAATCACATCTGATTTATCAGAAACCCTGACTCCATATATGCTTGAGATGGATAGGAAAGACTGTGAATCCCAAAATGGCCCTAATCACATATGAGACAACTGCTATGTTGACGAGACAACTGTTATGTTGAATGTCAGTAAAGAGTTATGCAATTTGTACTATTCTGATCAAATAAATCAATATAATACTTAATATATAATCTGTATTATTGTGAAGTAAAAATATATCGATGTCTTTCAATAGTCTAGTTCCCAAAGAGGAATTAAGAAGAGGTAAATCACAAGGCATGCAGTCATCACAAACAGAAATGAAACAAAATCAGATGCTTCTTTCAAATCATAAAGAGAAATCGAGAAAATATACACGATTATGAAAAAATGATGTGGTCAATACAGGAGTCAATATATCATGTGGTAGAAAATAAATTAGCTTTCTGCTAAGACAATAGTACTAATTATATACCAAGGGAATGTTAACACAATACAGATAATATTCACAAAACTCTAAATAAATATATGAGGTACCTATGCTTTTAATTGTCAAATATCTTGCAAATTAGTCACATCAGCAATGAATAAAGTATATAGACATGTAGTTAACACTCTAATTTGTTCAGAAATGCAAGAAAATCAAACAGTTCAGTCAAATAATGGAGAGAAATTAACAAATTCGTGAAATAAAAGTGAAAAGTTCTTGACAAGTAAGAATCAATAGTGAGTTATTATTGTATATTAGCCAGGCAGGCAAATTCATTGAATGATTACATAACACTCAAGCCGTCACAATGGTCACACTTTCCATGCATTATGTCTGGAATTGAGAAGGAAACAGGACAGAAATATTACGTCACATAGATAAATAGTTGTACTTCAGCGTACTTTGGTCATACGGTTTAATGGTTTCAGTGATGCCTAGGTCACATTTGCTCCGATTCATTAGCTGGCGCCGGCCGATTGCAGTATTTTGTTCAAAACTGATTTCAACTTGCTTCAAATTGACTAAACCCTTTTTTTAAATCATGTACAAGTTCTCAGGAGTTTACATCTCTATTTGAACTTCTATTTTGAACAGAATACTCTCACATTATGAATGTTTCAAAAATACTTTTGAACCTGAAAAGGGAAGTTTTACAACAAACTTATAAGTCTTTCTCTAAAATTCTGACTATGCAATAAAAAGTAGTAGAAAATGTTATCTTGCTTCAAGACTTTGGATTGGACCCTATCTAAACAACACAACACAATTTTTAAGAGTAGATAGACCAGGATCTTGAAGTAATGTCCAATATTGTCCAGGGAATCTTTATAACTGTTTGAAATAAGGAAATAAAATAGTCTGATACTTAAACTGAAGTTCAATGACATCACAATATTACTGATCCAAAATGACCTCAGGGAGTTCAATCGGTCAACAACATTTTATTGAATCTTATTTCTGCTCAATGTCAATTAACTAATAACTAATATAACTAATGTTATAAGTTGCATATGATTCAGAAATACTTCACAAAATGTCACAATGGCAACGTCAGCCAAGAATATTTTCTTAAAAGAAGGCTGCAAGATGAGGTCATTTTTGTAAAAATTACTACAGAAAAATTTACTATATTTACCCAAAAAGGAAAAGTCGAAATAAAGACAATACCAAGGAGTGCTTATTTTACTATTAGGCCATCAGCTTCACCCCAAAATTTAGCTTATCGGTACCAAGTTAGGGGAATAATGCTCATAGTGATTTTTGGCAAGGTAAATACCTCCAGAGTAAGAAAATATGTGATAGCATTGCAGGAGTGGTAGCTTATGGGTGTTATCACCCATTTTTCAAAATGGCTGCTATTGCGCTTTTTACAAAATAAAGGAAATCATAACTTAGTATAATGAGAGGCAAAAACAGTGATTTTGAAGTCTATTTCTGGGTTTTAGGGGTCAAGGATTCCATTTATGTCAAAATATAAGTCATCAGAAAATTGCTTTATATGGAAATCCAAGATGGCCACCAAAATGGGTCTCAAAACAAATATGTTACTATTGATATAAGCTTAAAAAAAGCTCAAAGAACGGTTAAAAAGTGACTTTGGAGACCATGAATAGGTTTTAGAGGCTGAGTATTTTATTTTTTGTCTAAATTTAAGTAATAATAGAAATCCTCTACATGAAATTCCAAGATGGCCACCAAAATGAGTGCCAAAATGAATATGTCAACTATTTATATAAACTCAAAGAATAGTTAAAAAGTGCTTTTGCAGACCATGATAGGGTTTTAGAGGTTAATACAGATTCTATCCATGGATAGATCTAGGTGATTAAAGAATACCTTTACATAGAAATTTGAAATGGCTGCCAAAATGGCCAAACATATTGCTGCTAAATTGAATTTATACGCACATAAAAAAAGTTAGAAAAGTAATGTACGTAATAGATATCTGAAACTAGGTTTTAGGGGAAAATGGTTTCAATTTAGCCTCTACCAAAGTCATCTTAACCTTTCCTCATATTAAAATCCAAAATGATCACCAAAATGGCTGCCAAAATGAAAATTTACATGTACATACATGTATATCTATAAGCATTAACAGAGGATGTTGGCAAGTGATTGTGATATCTTTGACTAGTTAACTAGGATCTAGGGATTGAGGATTTCAGTTACCACTGAAATCTTTTCTTTTTACTTTTATTGTTAAATTGTTGTCTTGATGAAAATCAAAGATGGCTGCCAAAATCGCTGCCAAATTGGCTGTTGATTAAGTTTTTTCCAATTTTCTAGCTTATTTCTCTCTTTATCTGTTATAACCTCTATATTTTTCAGTGTTCTTTGTTGTTTTCATTTTTGTCTTTGTTTTTTGTTTTCTTTCTTCTGTTTTCTTTGCTGCCTTTCAATTTTCTTGTTTTATTTGTGTTTTCTCATTTGTGTTGTCTTTGTTTTTCATTTTCTTTGTTTTTCTCTTTTTCCTTTTTCTTGAAATTAGAGTCAATTAGATCTTTCGGGATACACCAAAATTTAACTTGGTCCATTGTCAAGAGCTGATTCCCAGAGTGCTAAAATACATATTAACCTTTTTTGGGTGTGTGTTTGTTTGAGATTATTGGAACCAAAGTTGCCTATCTACTCCCAGGTAACCTTTGCAAGTTACCCCTTCTTTCTCTGTTGATTCCCTGGATTGCACTAAATACATGCCCAATTGGCCATCATCTCGAGGCAGCTTAGAATCCGTAGTGCTCCAGGGAATGACTAGGTCATAACAGTGATGATGTCCATAAAGGCTTGGCAAGAAGGATGTTTTGTGTCATCATTTACTTTGAGACCTCTTTACTTGGACTTTTCTGCTTTCACAATCCAGTTCATTGCTGCGATGAAGAGGGTACAATTGAGATGGTACATCCCATCAGGGCCATCTTGGATATTCAAATAAATGTATTCCAAAATTACTTATTCTTTTGGCAGCCATTTTGGTTGCCATCCTGAATATATTATCAAATTAAAAGAATTATTTGATGACTAAGTTTTAGACATAATTAAAGTTCTCGACCATTGAAACCTAGACATAGTCTCCAAAATCACTTTGAACATATATTAATAGTAACATATTCATTTTGGCATCCATCTTCGATTTCCACATCAAGTTATTCTTTGATGACTAAGACAATAAAATCATTGATCCCCTAACACGTTCATGGTCTACAAAATTAATTTTTATCTGTTCTTTGAGCTTATATCAATACATGTAGTTGCATTTCCATTTTGGTGGCCATCTTGGATTTCCATATAAAGCAATTTTTTGCTGACTTAGACTTAAATGAGGCATAAATGAAATCCTTGACCCCTAAACCCTTTCATTGTCTATAAAATTGCTTTTTATCTGTTCCTTCAGCTTGCATATATATCAATAATAATAACATATTCGTGTTGGCACCTATTTTGCGGCCATCTTGCATTTCAATATAAGGTAATTCTTTGATGACATGGCTTTAGACATGAATAAAATCTTTAGACTCTAAAACCTCTTCTAAAACTCTTCAAAATCATGTTGAAACGTTTTTGAGCTTGTATCATTAGTACATATTTGTTTTTGAACCAAATTTGGCGGCCATCTTGGAATTTCATATGAATTGATGTTTTAATGACTTGGATTTAGGCATAACTCAAATCATTGACTCCTAAAACCCAGAATTAGACCCTAAAATCACTGATTTTGCCTCTCAGTATGCTTAGATATAACTTCTTTTATTTGGTAGCAAGCACACCGGCGGCCATTTGGAAAAATGGGTGATAACACCTATTAAGCTACCACTTCTGCAATGCTATCACATATTTTCTTACTCTAGGGGTCTAGACCTTCCCAAAAATCACCATGGCCATTATTCCCCTGATTTGGTACCGACCAACCACCCAGGCTGATCGCCTATATGAGTATATTCTTTGATCTCCAAAAAAACTGAAAAGTCACAGAATATTGTTTGTCCTTTATGATGACTGACTTTTGACTTGTTTTTGCATTTGATCTCATATCTTAAGAACCCTACTTTATGCCCAATTTAATTTTCCTGTCTAATCATGCCACTCTGCCTAACTTAAAGACAAAGTACAAGAAATTCAATTAGCTTTGATCTTAAACAGAAAATTGGAAAATCTCTGAGAATGATTTGACCTCTATATGAAACAGCAAAATGAATCAATACTTCGGAAGATAAGTTAACATACTTAGATTAAACCTTTCCAATAACTATTAATTTAAATGATAAAATGTCAGACAGAATGTATAAATATCAATTAAACTAGAGCTAAATGTAGCTAATCATGTGTTGATTAATGAAACGTCTAAAGATACAGTTTTATTAGAAATGTGTCAGGACGGAAATCATGATTTGAGTCTAACATTGACAGTTTTAAGTACTCAAATATTTAATAAAGTATTAAGGTATGATGAAACCCTAAAAATTAACATTTTGAGGGAATTATCTGGTTGCAATTGCATAATGTAACAATTATAATGTGTAACAATTACAAAGTGTAACAACTAGTCACAGGCAACTAATGTCAAAAAAAGGTGGGAATAAAAGTTGCATAAGATAAAATATAAAATATTGTAATTATGTCACTTACTTATTTAATATATTGCAGATTGTTAGCTGACCCCCTACCAGCACTGGCAGCTGGTCTTTTCTTCAGGGACCCCTAGAAAGTGATATATAATAATTTCAAAACATTTTTGGTACATAAGGGAAATAGAGCAAGCTGTAGCAAATCAACCTACATCATCCCCCACATCATCCCTTCTTGACTCATCCCCCACATCATCCCTTCTTGACTGCAAGCGCAATTGTGCTGCATTTAGACAGGTGACACACATACGCAAAAATGCTTTAAGAAACATCATATTATTATTATTCTTTTATCCAAATATGTTTTCATGAAGAGGGAATGATCGTGTTGAACTACCTCTCAAGTTTCTGTATGCCATCTATTATTGTACAAGAATTTATCATCAAAATTAGACAAATTAAGAGTCAAACGCCATCTTTAATCCTTTGAACATCTCAAAAATTATTTACAAACAAATATGTCATTGAAGGCATAGTTTTTCACAAGTTATATTCTTAGGGTTGAAATCAAAAATATTGAGTTGGAAATATTCTTCTTCAATATTGGTCTCCCTCAATGGTGGCAATATTGAAATTCAGTGGCCATCTTGAAAATCTCCTTTTTAACTGAGCCCCTTTGTCCCTTGGCATCAACATATGAAATTTGAACCGAATCTGTCAATTGGCTTTTTTTGAGTTATGAAAGATAACATTATTTTCTAAAAAAGGTGACCATTTTGAAATTCAGTCGAAAATTCTTTCTCGAACAGAGCTACTGTATCCTTAGGCATTGAATTGAGTGGTCATATTGAAAATCTCTTCTTGAGCAGAGGTTCTATTCTCACAAGATATCTTCCTGTAAAATTTGAACTCAATCCTTCCATTGGTATTTGACACATGAACGAACAGACGGACGAACAGCTTTCCTATATCCCTCTCAAATTTTGTTCGGTGGGATAATTAATGCATTGGACAGGAGACTAGAATCTAATATTTTCTTTTCAAAAAGTATTTTCTTACAACTAAGTCAAGGTTACCTCAACATGTTCAATGAATCATTTTCTCACAAACTGTACTCAAACTTTAAATTCGATTACAAAACATAATGAAAGATTTAGCATTAAAAGCTGAAACCTACTATATACTATACATTATTCATTTTCAGATTTGAATAACAGATATAATGTTATAATATATACTTACCCTGACTACATTTTGTTTGTATACTCCTACATTGTTGCGATGTTTCTTTGACAGCCTAGATGAAAACCCGCTGAAAATATAAAATGCAAAATTGTTAAATTCTGAAATTCAAATCATACTTATACAGAGTAAAATCACTGACTTGATTATCTCAAATAATTACATATGTGATGCGTACCTCCATTCTTCAGAAATGATGATTCACCATGTACTATACCACCTTGAATTTGCAAAAACAGTTAATCCTGAGTCTTGGATCAAGTCCTTATTTTTGAGTCATCCAACGAAAATGCAACCATAATAGATATTGAGTCAAGAGAAAAATTATGATGAGGCGGAAATAAGGAACTTGATACAATACTCAAGCCTAAAATATTCAGGATAAGTTTCATTGTAACTTGTGATGAACGAACATAACAAACCATCTTTTATGCAGTAACACAGTCTCAAATAGTTGAATTTACACACAAATAATACACAAAATGAACAGTGTTCTATTTCATATATCAAATATCTTTAAGGGTGTTACATGTCAGACAAAACACAAGAATGTACTTCACTAAATATATGGTAAACCCAAAATAAATGAAAATATGTAAGATTACGATCAGATGCCTCAAGGAGCAATGTGAGAAAAACAAAGAAAGATTGTGCTTCCAAAATAGAAAAATGTAGCAAAAAAGTATTTTGTTATATGTTCTATCAAATTACTATGAATTTTAACTGATGGCTTAAAAATGCTGAATCGGCACAAAAGTCTACATTTGAAAAAAACTTCAAATCATGTATGAATATGGGTAGGACCATTTTGATTTGTTAGACCTTTGGTAGGCTTTTGCAATTTATTTGAAACATTTACTGCTGAAATCCAGTAAGAACCTGTTAAACATTAGAAAGCATGTAAAAGGGTCAAAAGAGAGGCATGTCTTTTATTAGCCTAATCACTTTCTAGACACATATCCTTTTACTTTCCCTTAAAGAAAAAATAGGAATGCTTCATCCAGTCATGTTTAATATGGAAAAACAGAGAGGAAAAGAGAGGAAAAGAGTGCAATCTTTAAATAAGAAATAAAGTAAACAGGCATTCAGTTAATACCCATGATTTTTTTTAATTATAGAAATCAATGGAGTTCAATCAATTTAAGAGAGAGAAAAACACAAATTTCTCATGAACATTTAGAACAAATTTCTCATTATGCTGTTATTTAGTGAATATAATAAAGACAAGAAACAAGATGAAATAATAGCCATGCCCATTCACTTACCCATCAGCTAAAGATGGTGATAACATTTTATATAGCATTGTTTTCAAAAATGATGAAAATGACTCCACAAAGTTACATTTTTGCGAAAGGGTCACTCACCCCTTACAATGTAAGATAATATTCATAATTCTTACAGATAATAAAAAAATTCCCCAAATATTAATATAAATACTTAATACATATACTTATCAGGCCCGTAGCCAGGATTTGCCAAGGGGGGGGTTCAGTTTTCAAAATTGTCGAGGGGGGTTCACATTTGACAATTTTGTCCAAATTATTGCTAAAATCACTTGAGAAGTGCTCAAAATGGTGAAAAAAACTGCATGATTTTAAAAGAATTTTTGCCCAGGGGCGACTGAACCCTGCTAACCACCCCCCCCCCCCCCGGCTACGGGCCTGCTTATACCTTGGTTTTCATTTCAAAAAATCATCATGAATAATTCTAAGTAAGGGAGAAACATTTAAAGTCAAACTAAATTGGATCAATTAGGTTTGATGCACTGAACAACTGTTTCAAAAGTCAGACTTCACACTACCCTACCACGTGACCACGTTTAAAAGGGAGACAGGGTACAGCTAAGTTGCAAATGGAGGACGTGGGTTTAATTCCATATTTCTGAACGTAAAATACATTTTACATTTATTTTTAGTGTTCTACCAGACATAGAATTGATTCATCAAGCAGTTTGTAGAATATTGTTGGCAAAAAAACACTATAGGCAAAGATAGATAATAGTGGGCGCAGTGAAGCAAAACTTAATGCAATACACGATACATTTCAGTAAATCTGTCAACGTACAGGGAGCATGTAAGTTTCCCTTCGAAAATGTTACATTGATATGTAACAAAACCCCAGTAAACTGGTATTTAAACTGCTTGGCATCGTGTTATATGTGGATACGTTTTCCAGTATGTTATTCAACTGTACTTTTGTGAATTAATTGTTTTTCTAAAATCTTAAGATGCAAAATAGTCGTCCCAGAAATGTATCTTTACTTTGCCGTAAGGCATAACATATTGTGAAACATTTTTCCTCTTATCACAAGGAGGATAATGTTTGTTTCGAGGTGTCTTGTGATGAGCGTTTCATGATTAAATGCAAAATCACTGGAGCAGAGACCATCCAAAAACATCTGACATTCAACACGTCATATAAGACTACATCGATCTGGTATTAGTTTTTTACAATAATAGAGAAATACGACGTCATATCACCTCTACAGCAAATCGTGAAGAACAAAATGTTGTGGCATGATGGTATTTGAACAAACTATTTTAAATGATCGGTTTTTGAGGACGGTAGTGAATAAGACCATTCAAGGGGTTATATAGAAAGATTCTTTACATGTAGTTCACGCAATTTTAATTATTCTGAATAGCGGATAGTCATTAATCCTGATAGCCAATAGTCATTTATCACTTACGTGTTTATATTTAATTTCGTTATTTTATTTCAATTTGATACCCTAGTAACACGTATAATCTAGCGTTCTTGTTAATTTAATGACTAAAATGCATTTACGACCTGAAAGCCCGTGTCTAAATCTACTAAATAATGTTTACTTTATTTGAATTAAATAACAATTGATGACACCTCAAAGCATCAACAGGCGGCCTTTTTAGTATTATTTTCACTGTTTGCAACGTAAATATACATGAGATCGGGACATATTATGTCTGTATAATCAGCTTACTTTCTCGCTCCCTGTACTATTGAACAATTTACATTCCTTGTACCCTGTATTGATCAACTTTTGCAGTTGTGTACCGTGTACTATGACATATCAAATATTTCAAAATTTAAAACGATATTATTTACATTATTTCTTCAACTATCATATAACTTGGAACATGGACTTCACTATTGCACCACTAAAGTTCAGCGAATAGCAATATTGACTCACTCCGAGCTCCAAACGTATTAACCTTTTCACTAAGCAGTCGATATACTCAAAAGCGACCTGATTGAAAGCCAAAAAATTCGCGCATGCGCTATCGAGGTAGGGTAGTGTGGACTTCCCAAGCAAGAGAAATACATCATGATAGACTTTACTGACTGTAGAATATTTAAAGTGAATAATATGTACTGAACATTCAAAAATGCCAGAGTGAGAGTACATCTATATCATTATAGAGAAGGCATATGCATGAGTATCACAGTATGGAATAAATAAATCATGATATCCCACCTATATGAAGCACCATTATAATCAGACTGTGATACCTTAAAATGCTTCAAATAAAATTTATGATTCATTTAAATTGCTTGAAATTGGATTCTCGACAACCTTTGCCTGATCGACTGTAATAGGGTTAGAGTAATAATCATAAACAACTGAATTAAAATTCAAGAAAATGGTAATACTACTACAGGACTCACATATGTGAGTTGAGTTGAAAACCATATTTTGACTATTTTTCTACTTTGGCGAGGCAGTATGACAACTTGTAAGCATGACAACACGTCACAACAGTGGGGTAAAACTTAATCTTACTCGAGCCTTTAGCCAATAAATTGGTTACACATTGGGCCTGCCATGTACTCAAGAAAATCGTTACTCTGGATGAAAACTCAATTTAAATATTATTCAAAAATATTTATGAGAAGGTTATTGATTCAGAATTGAAACTGAAATAAGCAATTTTACAAATGAGAAATTGCATATTATTATATCACTGTCATATTCCTTACACTCTAATTGGTCCATGTCCTACACGTGACTAGAAAATAACAAGCGATATTCAACGGAAAGTCATGTTACTTCCAGTGAACATCAAATGATATTCATCAGTCATAACTTAGTTCAGTGTAGTTATATATCACCGGGAGTACATTTTTTTACTAATTAAACATCAATAGTTTGTTATTCCATTAATTTGAATGAGGAATATAACAGTGAAAATTAAACAAATATTTAATTCTATTGAGCTGAATACCTGAGCATCTTTCACAAGTGATATTCCACGAAGCCCAAACGATACTTGACAATAATATAAAAACACGTACCATCAAACAATTCCATGTAATATTTTGCATTGAATGTTTGTTTATTGTAGTTAAATGTGGCTATTGCGATCGATATCTGAATTGCATTTTCGCATTGGCTATTTGTGTCTGAAAATTAACTTTTGTCGAAATGAAATTATTGTTGAATAAATTGTCCTTGATAATGGAATCCCGGCAGATCCACTGGGAGAATAACATGCAACTTGTTTAGTGGACTTGTCAATGACATTTAGTTAAGGTCTCAGGGTAGTAATCAGAAATTTATACCAAACAGGAAATGAAAAAGCCATGTGGATTTTAGAAATTTTTGAAGTAAGATAACAGAGTTCTGCGTTGATCTTCAGTCAGTTGTACTTCTCCCATGTATCATTTATATAGCCAGGACCACAATGGTCATTGTCAAAATGACACTTACCATGCTGAAATAGCTTTTTCACCCCCTGAAAATGTGACTGAAGTTAGCGTTTCGGAAAGTTAGCGTTTCGGAAAGGTCACTGAACAGAATTTTTTGAATCCATGTGGTTTTTTTCATTTCCTGTTTGGTGTAAATTTCTGATAACTACCCCGAGACCTTAAGTGTCGTCAACAGCATTTTATTTATTGACATGATTTGCCATTTAATCATACATGATCAGACACAGGGGGGAAATGTTGGAATATGGTTGGAGTTACAAGATATGTCGGATAAGAAATAAGATCCAGACTTTATCCAATTCCAGGACTTACAGTCCTGCGAGCCAATGATTGTTCAGGCAGTGTTTCTACAACATGGGAGAATAATCCACGCCTCCTTCACCAAAACTACCTACCTCAATACAATCCTTAGTATTTTAGAATTCTTTTGTAGTTGACTAACCAATTGTATAGTTTTATCTGCAGATATCGAAGAGATTCTTTTTTACATCGGGAAATATTTCAGCACTTTTCAAGATGCCGGAAGGGGAATCCCCTAAGATACCAATGGCATTCTGGGAGCCAATCCTCCTTGAGACGAGATGGAGGAATTCTGCGATTAAAAACAAAAATTTCCTCGTTCTGCCAATTAACCCTTACGATTACGGATTTGACTATATTAAAGGTCTAGTGCCCGGAAATATTAACACAATATCCCAGATGCGAGTAGAAATAATCTTAATTTATGTCATTGAAAATTCACAATTCAGTAAAACTGATGTCATATTTGGAATCTACATGTAAAATTACATGTAAAAATGTAGTTTTGAAAAGAGTTTATCAACTTTGAAAATTTAGATTTTTTTGAAAATGTGACTTCTAGGTCGGGGAGATTCCCCATAGACCCCATGTTGTAAAACCACAAAAAGTGAAATATATTTTCTTGTGTTGGGCAGATAATATTTTCTTTTACTGGACATATTTTAATTTGTATAACTATCAGATACATAAGGGTAATATGAAAAGTGAACCACTAAAACTGATGCATATTCAAGTTTAAGGAAATTTTGTAATACCCTGCCATGTTAATTCCCCCGAATCAGCCACCTGGTGACGAAACTGGTAACTACCTACTCGCATCTTAGTAATTGAACATGTTGAACAACTAATATACATACTTTTTGTGGCTTGGTTGAATTGCTATTAATCCCAAGTTCCGATGTGTCTCATCAAGAAGACAATAGAGTGACAAGGATTATGTCGAGCGGAGTTTATAATTTTTGTGCAAATTTTCTACTTGGATCGAAAAATTTCATTTTAATTCGATTAATATACGATAGGTGGCAGAAGGTCTAAAGGTAGGTCACATGACACAAAAGAATGAATCATATGACACGAAATCAATGATTCATTCGCCAGATGGCATAGTTAAAAGAGGTCAATTTTACAACAAACGAAAACCGTTTAACTCAGCTTCAATTTTGCTCTCGCAGTCGAACGAAACTGAAACTTCTTTCGTCGATATCTAGGTGAGTGATTTTTTTCAGTCTCCCGTATTTTAACAAAAGTAAGTTCAGGTCATAGCCATTCTTCGAGGCAGGTTTGAGACACCAACGATTTATTTTGGAGTTTTTCTAAGGAATTATTCCCGATTTCCGGCTACTGCACCTTTAAACTAAATAACTGAGTATTAGAATTCTTTTTATGCAGTTAAATCTACAATCGTATAATTTAATCAGCAGAAAGTGTGCAATGCATAGTATTTTCTCCAACGTTGTGGAAACATTGCCTGACCAATGGCTCACACGCGCGTACGACCACAATGTAAGTGGGATCATAGCATACGATAAACCCAAACTATGTTTAACTTGAACTAAGTAGGGCAAAGGGGTATGACATTGACGTCATTTTGTTTCAATTTGGGGTAACTTCGCATATGGGGTAAATTTGACACTTATTGATTATTTGCTCAAATTTCCGATCTAGAGGGAGGCATGTTCCCGGTAGACTGTATCCTTCGTCTGAATAAATTCAGACTGTAAGTCACCTATTGTAAAATGTGGTGTTGTATAAATGTTACAAACAAGTTTGTATAATGATAAAATGATTACGTTATGAAGAACTTACAATATTATTTTTTTTATATTGTCCTCTTACTGAAGATATTCATAAAAAATATACAGACGCTTCTTGTAGCGTTTTTTTCTCGCATGGATCTCATGTCAACATTACCCCACATGTTGATGTTACACTCCTGTCTCCTTTGCCCTAAATCTATGACTACCCAAGTACTCAAAGAACAGCATGGGTCTATTTACATGTTTGTATCAAATTAACCATGAACAATAAGCAAGACATGATGTTTCAGATCTATTATTCTTCCAAAAAGAAACCTCAACTCATTTCTCAACAAGAGAAAATAGACCAAATTTCGACTCACCTTATTTCCTAGATCCACTACTTTTTTCGACGAGAAGCGCACTTCAAACAATCTTCATATTGATTCCTACATATTGAGATGTATTTGTTTCTTATTAAGTGTAGTTTAAAGAACTTATTAGCACTTTCTTTGACAAAAAATTTCAATTTCTTATTTTGAAAAAAGTGACGTCACTGAATAGAATCACGTCAGTTGATTGGTCGAATCTCTGGCTCCAATATTTCTATTTTGCTATAAAAAGCATTAAAGATCATTACAAACAATAGTGTTTTTATATTTATTTATATAATTTTAATGTGTATTCAAAAATTGACCCAAATATAGTAAATAAAATTAAATACTTAGAGCACCTGCTTCACTCCGTAAATGACCTACAATTTAAAAAACTTTCTGCTTTCGTGTTTCAATATTCGACTATCTATTTTAACTTGTTATACACAGATCTATTGTCTAAAATGAAACGGTATATGGCAAGCAGGCTTGCTAAAATAGTTGGAATTACTTTTAGTAGTTATGTTGCCGTAAAATATACAAGGGAACAATTAAAAAGGACAAATGTATTTGCATCAGAAATTAAAAATCAAAAAGAAAGTGATGGAATTGAAGGTGAAATTGAAAATTCAAGGACTCCAAATTTGGATAGTCTCAAATTACGTAATGTTCAAATTTTCTTTAGACATGGAGCGAGGACACCGTTGAAATTTATTCCTGGAGTTGAAGAGGTGAGTTTAGTTGAGAATACTTGCAAAGCACCATCTATCATAATGAATAAAAAATCAATGCAGTACATGATGGGCTGGGGTAGAAAGCAACTTACTTTTTCACCCATTGGAATACATGTAGAATTGGCAAAATTCAAATCATAATTTCTCAAATCCCAGCCCATCGAATCCTCACATCCATTCAGATCATGTAGTCCTATTCAAAAACTTCCCGTTCGGTTATATGGTGAAAAAAATATCCCACGAACGAAAAAAGATTTTGCTACATTTATAAGCGAGCATTGATTTCTGGGCCTGTAAAAAGCACGTAGGACCTGATTACCCCATTGATTTACTGAGACCGCCAAAAATATAATTCAATTTTTTGGTTCAAAATAATAATCTGTCAGCGGTCCCTGACACTCCTACTAGCTATCACCAAACATTAATTGCCAATACATGTACACATATACGTGCCATACATCTACAAAGTAGCGAACTAGTGTATTAAGTACTACTTTTCCTATACGATGAGCAAAACAAATCTCAAGTAGGTTATATTGACCCTATTAGTGTCATGGTTGACTGAATATGCATTTTATTCAATATGAATTTTAAAGTTCGGGGTTTTATGAAGTGATATGTACATTTTTGCTCAAATCCCCTCAGCACTTTTGATTTTATAGGGTTCTCTTGACCCCTGGGGTCATTATATTTTGTGACAATTTATTCAAGACTAAATGTAGTTATTTTGTCATTAAAATATCTTATTAGAGAAACGTTCAGGAAAAGTTGCGCTATCCACAAGACTTCTTGTCAATGCACTGATAAATGTAGCAAAATAGGCAAAATAATTCAGCCTTGAGCATGAAAATTTTGAATTTTTGGACAAATTTTGGGCTATTTTGGGGGATTTTTGCCCATAACGATACTAATCTACTTAAAACAGCTGTTTAAAGTTGTACAAATTGCTTAAGTGATTTATATTCTCTCATAAGTAGGACTATTTGCTACTTTACTAAACTGAACATCATTGATTTTTCGTTTTTCATGAACTTCTGATGGCTAGTTCAAGTAGCATTGTCTTTTGTGCAGGTTTACTGAATACGTCCCTTTAAAATTTGGTCTTTCGTGGGTTTAAAGGGTCAAAATGTTGGAACTTCGCTAACTGTGGAACGTTTGGGGTGTGTTTCCTTTAATTTGGCAAGAACTGCATCAAATTACTTGATAAGAGAGCAGAAATGTAGCAATTTAGGCTGAAAAGTACTGTTTTCAATGAAAAAACGAAAATTGCTGACTCAGCAAAATTTAGATCGTCGTCTCCAGAATTTTAGGGGTTAATTTGCAAAACTTTAAATGGTTAAATAGAAAGATATGCGAAATATGGCTAAATTCGACATATTTCTCGAAATTCACTAATAAATGTGGTTGATATTAGGTAGAAAGCAACTTACTTTTTCACCCATTGGAATACATGTAGAATTGGCAAAATTCAAATCATAATTTCTCAAATCCCAGCCCATCGAATCCTCACATCCATTCAGATCATGTAGTCCTATTCAAAAACTTCCCGTTCGGTTATATGGTGAAAAAAATATCCCACGAACGAAAAAAGATTTTGCTACATTTATAAGCGAGCATTGATTTCTGGGCCTGTAAAAAGCACGTAGGACCTGATTACCCCATTGATTTACTGAGACCGCCAAAAATATAATTCAATTTTTTGGTTCAAAATAATAATCTGTCAGCGGTCCCTGACACTCCTACTAGCTATCACCAAACATTAATTGCCAATACATGTACACATATACGTGCCATACATCTACAAAGTAGCGAACTAGTGTATTAAGTACTACTTTTCCTATACGATGAGCAAAACAAATCTCAAGTAGGTTATATTGACCCTGGGTTTGGAGACTGAAATATTGCTACTGTTGTTTTTAGGAGGCTATGACAAAATACAGAAGATGAAGTCTGGAATCCCTGCATTGACGACATTGCTTACTCGAGTCTCTAGCCAATATGCGGCTAGAAGACATGGCATGTGGACTTATCCCGTTCCCGGACTATAGTCCTGCACTGATCGCATTCATTTGCCTGTACGATTACAACTTGGGAGAATTATCTACGCCCCTTACACTTAAGATACCTACCTCAATGCATTATAGAACTCAAGATGTAACTTCTAATATATTGGAACCGCCGATTGTCTGGGTATATCGGCAGAACAGGAACATTTTCTCTTTTTCATCGAGAGAGATTCCATCACTTTTCAAAATGGCGGTTCGATTTAAAAGGGGAATCCCCCGTTTGGCTGTCCCGGATGTAGCCCGGAAGTACCAATATGGAGGAATTTGACGGTTGAAATAAGTTAAATGTTACACGCAAATATTGCGATCAAAAACGAAAATGTCTTCGTTCTGCCGATAAACCCAGACAATTGTGGATTCAACTACACGAAAAGAATGCTAAATTACCAAGGAATCTATTGAAGTAGGTATCTGAAGCAGGGCACGCCTTAAGCGTCGGACAGCTGGTCATTATCTGGTTACTTTTGTTACTGACCAGTTGATTTTTTCACTAGGTATAGGAAAATAACATTGCAACTGGTCAGTAATGCCTTTTTGACCAGCAGCTCTGGAATCCTTAGGGCATACACTGATCTGAAGTGTAAGATCAGTAAAAAATTCTCCCATGTTGTAATCGCACAGGCAAAAGATTGAGATGTTCACAGGACCATAGTCCGGGAACGGGATAAATGTGGACCACCATGCAGTAATAAAACATTTGTCCTGAAGAAAAATAAAATTAAATGTTATTCTAAAAATCGTAATAAGAATATTCCATCAATTAGAATTGAAACAAACACTGTCCCTTGTGAGATATTGCGTACTTTCATCTAAAAAATTAACGGCTCCAAGATTTATGATTGACGTAAGGCTGCAACATATTGAAAGCCTTAGGAGAAAGAAAAACATTGCCTCTCTGTACTCTTTAAACACAGAAAACATACATGTATGTATATACCTGATTAAATGTGATATGCTGGTCTAAAACCCAAGTCTCATGCAATATTTGCTCAGATTTTAAAGATTGATCGATCACTATTCAATACGCATTCACCAATTGCGAATTCTCCTTTGCCTCAGGCTACATGTACTTATGGTAGACTGAACGTGTCTCTATAGTTACATTCCGTGAAGAATCAACTCCTGGTACCCACTTTAAAAAAATTGTTTTTCTTTTAAAAATATAAGATATTGACTTGTTCAACTTAACTCCCAAATTCAAAATATTCTCATCATTTAAAAAAATTATTTCTGCAACGCTTTTGTTAGAAAAGGCAAAAAAGTACACATAGAGCTTCAAGTTTCAGTCAATTGTGGATTGTGTCTTAATTGTCGGATTTACAGGTTTCATTTTTGTTTGAATATCATATAACTAATTCATTTATATTTCATTACAGGCATTTTGGGATGCTAGATTTCTTATGGGGTCACTCCCGCATGCAGACATAGAATATGAAGTCCATAATATTCATGGCGGAGGGAGACAACCACCCCAAGACCTCGAGAGTCACTATGCTAAAACAAGGTTTAAGGTAAGAACAATTCAAAAATCTTATACATAAGGCTGTCAGTAAGGCTGTGAAAATGCACATCCCTTGGTGGCTTAAAATTATAAAATAAATGCAAATACTAGGTGGAAAATATGACAGAAACTGATAAATATGTCAAATATGATATTTAAATGATTAATTATATAGATTTTAATTTCAAAATGAACTTCGCCTATTTTAGTAAAAAGTCCTGTTTCTAGTGCAGTGCATTTTTCAGAATGCACATTCACACAGATTTTATAGTCTTATTGAAGTTATTATACCACTGAATGAAGTTCGAGGGGGATATAGAGAAGCCGTCCGTCCGTCTGTTCATTCGTCCGTGTGTCTGGGCGATAACTCCAATACTGGTTGCTGGATTTGGTTCAAATTTTATAGGCTTATGCCTAATGAGTGTAGGACCTCTGCTCAAGAAGGAATTTTCAATATGGCTGCTCAATTCAAAATGGCCGCCATTTTTCGTAAAAAAATGTAATCGTTGATTAGTCAAATACAAGTTGACGGATTTGGTTCAAATTTTATATACTGATGCCTAGGGACAAAGGAGTTTCGCACAAAAAGAGATTTTCAAGATGGCGGCTGAATTTCAAAATGGGGGCCCATATTCGTAAAAAACGTAATCTTTGATAACTCATATACCAGTGAATGGATTTGGTTCAAATTTTATATGATGATGCCGAGTTCACAATGGTATAAACTAACTTTGTGCCAAATTTCATGCTTCTATCACAAAGTGCACAAACATTTCAACATTTACACTTATTATAATAAGCATAATATGTTTTGTTCGGTGGGATTTGCTACTCCGTGGAGTTGCTGTTTTTTTAGTTTATTAATCTTTTTTATTTTATATTTTTTATTTTTAAAGGGTGGCTGTATTGCTGGTCAGCTGACTCAATTGGGCCAATCACAGATGGTAGATTTAGGTAGAAGTATCGGGAAGAAATACCTGAAAAGTTTAGACTTGAACCCTGAATATAGTGCTAGCTCTGAACAAGATATTTTGTGAGTTGATTTGTATTATCATTCGTGTCTAAGAGCATGTAATTAAACTATATTTTATAACTGCTTAAAAATAAAGAGTGTGGTTGTCTTGTGATATGTTTCATATAAAGAAAATTGACAGTTTCGTGTGATAAATAAAATGATGGTTTTAGTAATATCTACTGCCCATACAATTTTTTATGACAATTTTATGAACCATGCAGTCGTTTTTATATTGCAGCATCCGGTCTACTAATATTAATCGCACAATATTATCAGCAAAGTGTGTTGTGGCTGGGATGTTTGGATGCAATAATGTTAAAGGTTTGTCAGTTAAATCAGTTGGTAGTCTTGCATCAATCCCTTGTGATCCCCTTCCATATGCCTTACCTCAAGGGAGAGGGGGCAGTGTTCTCCACAGGATTTTTTCCCAAGTGTGTGCAAAATTCTCATTTTCACGATACAGACCAAAATAGGTCAAATATGTCCATTTTTCATGATTTTTCTCATTTACAAGGTGGGGCAAATGGATTTTCAGGTGGGTACAAGCCTGTTTTTAAAATCTCAGAAGGGTGCTGCGCCCTCTTGTTTTAATGCTGGGGAGATCACTGGGGGGTCCAGGTATCGATGCAGTCTTGCTTCATATCAGTCTCTACCCTTTTTTAAAAACACTGAATGACTCAACTTTCAAAACATCAGAATTTGTTTAATTCAATCAATTTATTTTATCCTTAGAATATCTTTGTAAAAAGGATTCTTCAACCACATTTCTAGGATTAAAGAAATAGAAATGCTAACTCTTAAAATACACAAATAATGATTTTTTTTTGCTTTTTCAATATTATAAGTATATTATGCTTCTTACTTTGAAGAGTTTTATATTTACATGCACATGGCTATATTTATTAACTGATAATCAAATTGACTGACTCCTTTATTTCAGATCCATTAAAGATCCTGGTATCAAAAAGAGCAACAGAGATTTTATACCCAAACCAACACCACTGCCATCTATTGAAGGCTGTATGGACTGCAGGATGGGTGGACTTTGATAAACTAGCAGGCTTTAAAGATGATAGACTATCTGTACAATCAGCTCTAGGTACTGTAAATTGAAAGCATGTAGTGTCTATTTTATGTGCTTCCATTTAGTTAATAGAATGCCTTTGATGAAGCTCTTTTAGTACTACATGTATTAGAAAAACTTCTATCAAGGATGGTCAAATCAAACTGTTATGGTCATATCAAACTTTTATGGTCATATCATGGTTATTTATTGTAGATTTAAAGATGGGATATAAAGGTGTTATTATGTCACCACCAGAAGTGTTTGGTTTGGTGTCTGTAACAGTATTCATTGGTCTATGTCTGTAACAAATGGTAGGTGGTGACATGTTGCCTGTTAATGCCTTGTACTAGCATTCAACACTTCACATTTCTAAATCATAAATGTATTAATATTATTATAATTATACAAGGGTTGATCCATATATTCTGATAAAAATGCTCTCATTTTGTGATTTTTCACATATCCCTCTCATTCTTTCAGAACTTGAAGATTATGTAATGACACATACAATGCTAAAATGTTATAGCTATATCTTAAATTATTTTAGGTATATAATTATAATTACAGGTTTCACAGATGATATTAATGTTAATATTTGCGACTGCAGGGATGTTTTAGTAGCAAGACAAGTAAGTAGAATATATTCAAGATATAGAAAATGTTTGAAAGTGGTTATAGAATGCTAATCAAAGATCTCAAAGTTTCTTTATGGCGTTATAGAATCAACTGCTATAACTGAGGCAAACTGTATATGAACCCGGCCATAGGAAAACCGGTCTTATCACAAAAATTAAAATTGTGCTACAGAGCCCAAAATGTGCCCACGATTAAGAGGAAAATGTGCAAAATTCAGATCCGACTTTTTGGTCTATATATGCAAGGAAAAATTGTTAGGACATAAGCCATGGCTCATTTGAAAGGTTTCTTTGTGCTTTTTAAGATAAACAAAAAATCAGAATATTGAAAAAATCTGTGATAAGACCCCTTTTCCTGTGGCCTGGCTCATATATCTAAACCACCCAGCAGCATGAAATAATATGTATGCCTTTTTTGTCAGTTTTGAATTTTTTCTCAAAATGCATATGTACAAAATAGCTCATTACGAACTCCCATAAATCTTATGAAATGTCAACTTATTTATTTTCCATGAAATAATAAAGTTACCTTTACTTGTTTATTGTTAAACATTCATTTTTATTCTCTCTCTCAGGCTCATGGCTTAGCTTTACCAAAACAACTAGCACCTGTAATGTCAGTTATAGAAGACAGAGCTACACAGATGATAACAGTTGCCACTTGTGGTTTGGAAAGGTACTAAAAGTGATATTGTTCTTTATTCTATGCCAAGTAGAGTTTTAGTGAGAAAAGTTGGTAAGATATATCCCATATCCTGATTTTGAGGTTTCCATATCCTGAACCTCCATATCTCCCACCATATCTCCCGCTCCAGGGCATATCTTCCCACTTTGAAAAAAATTCGAAAAAAATTTTGAAAAATTTGAAAAAAAATAGAAAACTCCACTGGGTATAGGATAAAGCAGTAATGTACAGTTGGTCTGGATATAGGATTTATCCCTCGTGAGATATGCATATTTATCTGAGGGGCCGTAGATGTGCATATCTCACGATAAACCCCATATCCAAAACCTCCCTGCACATAACCCTTATTTATTAACTTAAGCAGTCAATATCCTTCAATTAAAACTTTTTGATTTGAACTACCTGAAATGATAATGTAAATGTTAGATAATAATGGTTCCAAAAACAGTTTGGTTAAGTATTGTCATCCTCTGATCACAGGGCTTCAAAATCAAGAATATCTTCTTTCTTTTTACCCCCTGCTATGACCAAGTTGGACGCACCCGATTAAACTGAATCACGTGATCTAATTATGCTCCGATGACGTATACATGATTGCTGTCGCAGTGTTGCGACAGCCAATCAAATTGCGAGTTCTTAATCGGGGAAATGCTAACTGCTTATAGCAGGGGGGGAGAAGGAGGTACGGATTCTGGACACCTGCTTAGGAGGATGAGTATTGTAGATTTGTCAAATTATTTCAACTTAGTCTTTTGAAAGTCCTTTCACTATATAACTATATCAAATATCATGTCCAAACCCACCTAAGATATCTTTCTCAAGGCAAATGACTTTCCAAAAGCATTAATGTATACCATAACTGTATTACGTTTCAGTGAGCGGCAGAGCACAGTACCACTTACAGGGGGTCCCATGGTTTATCTAGTGCTACACCACATGGACAGTGTAGTCATGAACAAAAGGTATTTATACTGTGGTGTCTTATCTTTTTATTACTCTTGATTGAACTGCCTGAATTTCTTAATACATTGCTGTACAATTTAGAACTGTCACTTCATAAACTTGCAAGAAGTTGCATTTTAGAACCACAGAAATCCAAAAATTCATGTCCAAAGGGAAAGTTTCAACATTGCTAAATTGGGGGTTATCCCATTCCAACACCCTATAAATAATTTTGAATTTGTTTCCATTGTTATTTTGGTTAGATAACCTGATGTTCTACATTAATGCAAAATTGATAATTTTTCAAAATTAATTCAAAGAATATTATCAAAGAGTCACTAACATGTATATTCAATGGCTACATGACTCTCTTTGGAGGATAAAACTGATAAAATGCATACCCTTATTTTCAGTGATTCTAAAAAGATGTGCCTGTATTCTTGCCACGACTCGTCCCTGATACCCTTGCTTGAGGCTATTGGTTCATTTGACAATAAATGGCCACCATATGCTGCTAGTGTCACATTTGAACTATACGAGGATGACAATGGTGAATTTTGGGTCAGGACTCTGTATTTAGATGAGGTGATTGATTTAATGATGTACCAATGGAAATACTGCCAAAAGTATTATTGAATTTGCTTGTAATCATTTTAGCTTTTCTGTCCTAAAAACATGATGTCAAAGTACTGACAATATTGCAAAAGGTTTCACAATTTTAAAGATTTTTTATTCAGCTCAATTTTCTCTATAATTCTATCAGCCATCTTGGATAAGATCAGGATCAATTTAATAAACTCAAATGTATTAAGGAAGTAAGCCAGTCAGAATTACCCTCTGTGTGTGTCTAATATAAGGAGAAATGTTCGGTATACTAAATTAACTTATACGACCAGCTTGCTCCTTTGATTCATGTTGCCTTTCAAAAAATAGATCTATCTGTCTCCAATTTTGTCTTTGTTTCTAGGAGAAAAAGGTGAGAACTACAAAAAATTAGTTCTGTGCATATACAACAACTTAAGAATAATACTCAGAGGTCCCTTTTGATATAGTGGGCAAATATGCCTGTTGCATCTTAAATAAATAGAGATAGAAATAGATACAATTGTAACCAGTCCAAAATAAACCTCTAACTACTAGCTCATATTTCAACATTTGTAATCATTTATTGTTGCTATATTTTAAGGAGATCAAAGTTCGTAATTGTGACAGTGCAATAGTGACTTTGGACAAGTTCCATGATGAAGTCAATGCTTACGCCATGTCACCTGAACAGTTCTGGGCAAGGTGTCATGGGAAAGAGGCCATTGTGGACCCACTCATGGGTAAGTACCGCCTGTGTAGTAAAAACAGTACACATTTATTTTCCTCTCCTGAAACCTCGTCTCAGAATGTTTTTGTATAATTTTAGCCATGTAATTAGAGACCATTTGACTATGATTTTTTATATTGTTTAGGGATGATGTCCAATTGACCTTTTGCGATCAGAAACCGGTATTTTGTTTAGGGATACTGTTGTCATGTATTTCGTCTTATTGGTGTGACGTCATATAGAAATGATATTAGACATGATGGAATCATGAAATGGTGGAGACGTGGCAGATTTGAACTAAAAATATTGTTGTTTCTTTTATGAAAACCATGGGTCAGATATTTACCAGGTATGCCGATTTGACTAGATCATGAGTTTATCTATATATGTGCGAAGTTTGGGTAAAATTCATACTAAACATCGATACCTATAAGCGCTAGGGGTCACACGGTTAACCGTGGCTTGCGGTTACCGCGGTTCATACCTCCACGACGGTTAGCTCGCGCACAATCTTGAAAACCGCGGTTCTTGAAGAACCGTGACATTTTCAGTTTCACTTCAGAAAAATAAAAATGTAAACTCGGAATTAAACTCCATTTCAAGCTTTCGTGTAATACCAATTAACTTAACATAGTCTGGAATCGTTAATCATCATGCAATAATGCGAACCATACCTGATATTTACGACGATCTTCTGATATAGACGGCAGATAACGAAAACAAAAGGAAAATGTTGATAAATTTCACCGTCATGACCTACGCTAAACATTTCGCGCAATCCTATTGGTTGATAGAACAGTATACTCTGGGCTTTCAATAGCAGGGGGCGAGTGCCTAAAATCGCCGTTTGTTTTCGATAATTCGCCGTTTGTCAGAAGCCAAATATTGTCTAGGTTTTGGGGAAATTAAAAGTCTTCTATGGACTATCCTTTATTTGATTTAGCGATATTATTTTGCACTTCCTTGTTTATGATTTGTACCTTATTTTCCATGGGACATGCAGATAAATGTATGATTAATATAACCTTGTTCAACCAGTCACAGTACATCTTTCCAATGGGTGTAAAATTAATCAGTTAAAGGTCCAATATAAACTTTGGCTTATCCAATATTATCAAAGTGTAAATTGTGAAACTTTTTATTAATTTCAAAAATGTTTTTTGAACTACCGTTTGTTCAAAATATCGTGAATTTATTAAAAACTAACTTTGAGAGGTTACACTAACACATAATTCACACCGATGCAGAGCATTCAACCTCACTTGTTTTTTTGCCGACAAAATTAAGAAAATTGGTTAATAAATAAGCGAGCAATAAACTCATTCATGGATTTTAGTTCGCACAGAAACCAATGGTAATAATATTAAAAACATAATATATTCATCCTTTTAACCTGGTTAGACTAGAGAGTCAACATTGGTTTATTTCTATGACTAGCATAGAAAAAGATAGACATGGAGAAATGTTGCCACCTAAATGATGTCACGATGAGGTATGCTAAAACATTGAATTGGCGCATCAGATTTGACATTTTATTATTGAAATAGTTTGTCCTCTGTTCAATCTTTATATTGTTGTTAAAAAGATAATATTTTCTTGCACTGTATAGTGAAATATTTGATGATTAAAAAAATGATGATTTAAAAAATCTTTATTTGAAAAATGGCGGAAATTTGGAATTTAAAAAATGAAAAGCTGACAACTTTCATTTTAAAAACATTTTTTTCAAAAATCTCTTAAATTAATTTTTAAGTCATGATAAATAGTAAATATATGAGAAAACATGTTTTCAAACTCTACATGGGGACTGTAGTCAGAAGATACCTTAAATTTCGATGTAAATTATGTACAATGTATGTATACAGGATGCATTCTATATCAAAAGTGTTCAATTCAGCAGATGCATTTGAATTTGTAAACTGCACCCTATGTAAGGCTAAGCTATCTCATAAAAGGTAAATGGCATTCTATATAAGTTGCCATAGTCATTCCACAGCTGAAGGTGTCACTTGTGTAGCCCATGTCTTGTGATCAATCCAATTGACCCAATATCACACGGGGAAATGACTTTGACAAACCTGCAAAAAGTAAAATCCTGGACATCTTCTAAATCACCTCTTAATAGGATTCAAAGTTCAAAACTTTGGCTTTGACTGTACTATGATATTGTATTTCAGATACATTGTCTTTGAAATATAATGCACATCAGAATTTTATATCATTTTTGGCAAAGCCTGTCCATGCCCTTGTTCATTTGTCCATGGACAAGAATTTGCATTTCCGGGATTGTAAAATTGGTTGTTTTAAATGGCGCCTCTTGTTTTTTTCAACTGCCCCTTGTGCAGAAAGTTACTGAAACCACTGATACTGTAAAAAGCCGAACGCCGAATGCATTGAATTTGCGAACGAGTCACGTTCTGTGTATTACGTTCGCCTTTGATCCATGTTGAGTCCTGTCAAAGTGTTGAACTTAAGTTATATTTCTAAAGAAAACATTTATTCAGTTTAGTGAAGTACTGTGCTAATTTTGGCAACAGTTGACAAGTTATTTTATGTGTTGAAAAAACTTGAACATCAAACAAGAAGATCAACACAGTGAACACACAGATATTTTGGGAGGGAGGGAGGGAGGGAAAAAAGACTGAACAAACAAACAAACATTGTGTGAAACTGGATACTTACAATACTGAATACAATAAAACACTGTGACACACTTAGTATGTTTTCTGATTTTCGGATCAATTTCATATATTTTTGCTCATTTCACGAGGCCCGTGATAACCGCAATCAGAACCGAACCGAACTGTGAAATACAATCACCGAACCGAACCGTGAAATCTCAAACCGTGTGACCCTAATAAGCGCCCCCGATTTTTTCAAAAACCGCTATCTAAATCATGTCAGCAAGATCTTAGACTTGGTATGTGCTTACAGTGCTTCCAGTAGGCTTGTCCAAAAGTGCTTCCCTGGGACGGATTGATTTTACAAAATTGCGTCCCCCCTCAAAAAAGTGCGTCCCCATGAAAAAAGGTTCCCGGGAATTCAAAGTCACATTTTTGCACTGAACGAAAAAAATTGATGAAAAGTTTGCATCAGTTTTGATATTTTTTGGCCCAGATCAGTGTACTACACACGCCTAGTAGGTCATTAAATCATGCAGATACCTTCATTAGAAAGAGATAACTAATTTTCAACCATTAAATACAATTTTTCTTCGCGTATTTCAAAGCAATTTGCTATTGATTTTGATCGCTCAGAAAGTTTCACTAGGAGCAATCTCCGTGAGGTTCCATTTTTTGGTTCAGTTTTTTGCGCATGCACAGCAAATCCAGCAATTTGATTAGTTAAAATTATTAAGACGCATGCGCAGTTAATAATCTCGGCCAATCATAGGACTCGTACCTATTACCGCTCAGAAATCAACTACTAGTGATTGTCCAATCACATACCTCATACTATTTTGATCGGAAATTAACTTCCGAGAAAGAAACTCCGAAAGAAAATTCTATTTCTTTTAGAAATAGAATATCCTTCGTTTATTTAGCGGATTTTGACCAAATAAAAGACTGAAGGTAAGATCTTTATCAATACATTCATCCAGAGTTGATTTTTTTTATATGACCTGCACTGCGTCCAAGTGACCCCTCATTTTCATTGTTTGGGGTCCCTATAGTAAAAACCGGGTCCTCTCCATTATGGGACGGCGTTAATGAAAGCACAGGCTTAGCATGAATGTTGATCTAGTCAAATTGAACGCTTTCGTGAAAAATAAATCAATAAAGCACGAAATATAGAAGATAATCTCTCAAAATCAAACATCTAAAGCTGAGTGACCTAATTGTGACGTCACTACAAGATAGAATCCATCCGGTGATCGCAAATCATCAATTATCAGTTGTGGAAAAACTAAGTTAATTTCATTATGGTTTGGCCCCCTCCCCTCATCTAATGAAATTTTGAAATGTTGATTTGTCTTTCACTCAACCAAGAAATGTTAAAATAGCAATAAATAAAATGTACCATCATCTCCTGAGAGGTAGCTGTAGATTTGAATGGAATGACCTCTGCTATTTCAGATAAGATTCGTCAGAAGATTGAAGAGGAAGAAGAAGTTGACGAGGTGGAGGAAGATGAACCAGCGCCACCTGGATTGTAGTCCAAGAACTAATTCAAATAAGTCGGTAGGTCATAACCTCAACAGTATTTTTACATGATTTGAATTTAACATATAGTAAATAGTCTTGCATCATGCCTCGACCCCCCCTCCCCCAATCTATTTCCATAACATGAGCTGGAGGTACAGTGGGAGGGTCAACATAGGGCCTGATTCAAGACTACCCAATATATAGTATAGGAAGCTAAGACTACCCAATATATCGTATAGGAAGCCAAGACTACCCAATATATAGTATAGGAAGCCAAGACTACCCAATATATAGTATAGGAAGCCAAAACTACCCAATATATAGTATAGGAAGCCAAGACTACCCAATATATAGTATAGGAAGCCAAGACTACCCAATATATAGTATAGGAAGCTAAGACTACCCAATATATCGTATAGGAAGCCAAGACTACCCAATATATAGTATAGGAAGCCAAGACTACCCAATATATAGTATAGGAAGCCAAGACTACCCAATATATAGTATAGGAAGCCAAGACTACCCAATATATAGTATAGGAAGCTCATCGTGAGAACCACCGACTTGTCTCATTCCTTCTAAGTTGCAAGTCACAGTTGTAGATGCTATGAGGCAGACGATGCAGCTGTCTCGCCAAAATTTTACAAAAAAGATGTTTTTGTACTGCGAAAATGATGTTCCATAGTCGTAAATAATCTTATCGTATGATCTATAAAATGAAGCCTTCTGATTGGTCAGTTCTTGCGCTGTTCCAATCTGTATTGCTACTGAGATTGTGCCCATTGATCATCTCTGTCGCAATACAGAAAATATTGGTACAGATTTTTAAAAAATTTATCTCACCTTTTTATTATTAATTCTGGCTTTGTCCTTGCAAGTGACAGATAAATGATGGTGGGGAAAATCAAAATGCAAATTACAAATATAAGTATGACACACATACAGTTCTTCAGGAATATAGATGTCAGGGTAGAGTAAAATCCTTAGAATTTTTTCATCTACCATAAAAATAAAAGATGTCACCTTGATGTTGTAACTAAAATGATGAGAAGTTCCTGTTATCACAACTCATGAAATAGTGTTGCACACTAAGCCATTATTGTCATTCTATAAAGTAGTATAGATAAGACAAAATAAGTAGTGGTTCTTTATGTTGTATGTTCACACTTAGGCTGTTTGGATGTTCGGAGTGTTTTGAACTTCATCGCACAATTTTAAATGTGAGATGAATTCAAACCGAGCAGATAATATAGCTGTAGCAAGGAAGACAGGACTTATTTGACACCCTGTATAGTTTAGGAACAATCCACTCAGTTGGATAGCCTCACCCTCACTTCTTGTGACTTAAATAAAGGTTTTGATGTCTTATAAAATAAGTATGCAGTCGGGCGAGGAGAAGGGCTTCATGCAAGACTACCCAGATTGATCGGGTCATAGAACAATCAAATCAAAACAAACAAGCTTGAGAAACAGAAGAAAACAATAAATATAGAAAATTCATTTCTTTGTATACAGTTGTAGTTCATTAGACTTTTGTTTATTAAAGTGGTAGAGTAAATTATCTTACTTTGATGTATGAGTATACTATTGGGAGATGTATAACTTATGAAGATATATCACATTTTAGTATCGCATGTATCTCTATTATATTAGAAAGATAGAATATTAATCGATGTATCTTAACTTCTTCATGAACTTTGATGGCAAGATATTTATCTTAATGGCTTCAATTTTGTATTATTGAATGGATATTGATAAAATCTGCCCAGTAAATAAAGTTAATATCCTTTATCTTTTCTATCATTTCTTGTACAGTGTTGCTTCTCTTGCTGGATACATATACAGTAAAACCTGTCATATCAGAACACCACCTAACTGGAACTAGCTAAATGTTTTTGGATTTGCAGGTTTTCACATTTCAGGGTTTTTCAACATGAAAGTCTATGACATATCAAAAAATAATAAAAAATAATGTAATAAATGCTTAATTTGCCTATTAATATCATGTAAAAATTTAGCTATTAATGTCTAAATGGACACAGCCAAGGAAAAATTGCTTAAATAAAAAATAAAAAACAAAAAAGCCTCACATTGAGAGATGTTCAGATTAGTGTTTGGAGATACTGTACAAGTTTTACTGTACAGTATTCTACGATATAATTGATACTATATAAATTAAGTGATTACCCAGGAGTTTTCACCGCAACAAAAATAGCATATTCTCCTGTATTATTACTTCAAACTATTTCCTACAAAATCTTAAACGAATTTGTATTTTGTCCAATTTTGAAATATTTATTTGGGTGTCATATTTTATTTATTTTATTCCAGTTTTTATGTCTTTCCTCTCTTAATATCATGGATAAATGAATGATCTCATACTTTTATAGCTTGTAAACAGTGAGGGTGAGTCACAGGTTTGTAGTGGTCATATAGCGGCTAGAACATTCAATCATCTCCCCAAGAGACACCAGCAACTGCCTCAAATAAAATGCAACGGTCATCATTTAAAATGTAGAATATCATAGAAAAGAGTGGAATTAGCAAGGAATAAAATAAACAGTGATGTAGTTCACACTCTGGATTGTATAGAAATGCCCAAAATTCAAATACTTTGATCAAATTTTAGTGAGAAAAAACATAAAGTAGCAAAAAGCAGACGGATAAAATCTGTATGAGTAAACTCCACCCGGACACCAAATTCATATCTAATAGCCTTATTTATTGAAACTTTTACCGCTATCTCGCTTAAATCTCCATTCGCAATCAATGCAATTCTACGTTTGTAACAATAGATCGGAAAAGTGTGGGGGTATGTAAGATGGGATCTTGGCCTAATTGTATCGGTTTTATCCACTCAGGGAGATACACAGATTCCCAAGATGGTATCATTAATATTTTTATTTTGATAGAATATTGATGATATTTTTATCCTGAAATGATCAGAACTATTGGACTGTTGAATGATGGAACCAAAAAATATTTTAAAAATGTGACAATTTTTCAGAACTAACCAATATAAGTTTGAAATTCTCCAAAAACAAGAATTCAAAAGTCTGGATGGAGAGTCTTTTCAATAAGCTGATTTTTCAAAAAGCTAGGATGCCCAACTGCATGAATATTCTGTCATGCACTCGATCTATGCATTTTGGTCATGCATCATACAAACATAGGGCGTGTTTCCAAAATGTACATCTGGGCTCTACATCATCGTATCTTGGTCAATCACCAAGTCAATGAACATACATCAGGGCCATGTACATATGTCAATGCCATACAAGTCAATGAACATACATCAGGGCCATGTACACATGTCAATGCCATACATACATCAGGGCCATGTACACATGTCAATGCCATACATACATCAGGGCCATGTACACATGTCAATGCCATACATACATCAGGACCATGTACACATGCCATACATACACCAGGGCTATGTACACATGTCAATGCCATACATACATCAGGGCCATGTACACATGTCAATGCCATACATACATCAGGACCATGTACACATGCCATACATACACCAGGGCTATGTACACATGTCAATTCCATACATACATCAGGGCCATGTACACATGTCAATGCCATACATACATCAGGGCCATGTACACATGTCAATGCCATACATACATCAGGACCATGTACACATGCCATACATACACCAGGGCTATGTACACATGTCAATGCCATACATACATCAGGGCCATGTACACATGTCAATGCCATACATACATCAGGGCCATGTACACATATCAATGCCATACATACATCAGGGCCATGTACACATGTCAGTGCCATATATACATCAGGGCCATGTACACATGTCAATGCCATACATACATCAGGGCCATATACACATGTCAATGCCATACATACATCAGGGCCATGTACACATGTCAATGCCATACATACATCAGGGCCATGTACACATGTCAATGCCATACATACGTACATCAGGGCCATGTACACATGTCAATGCCATACATACATCAGGGCCATGTACACATGTCAATGCCATACATACGTACATCAGGGCCATGTACACATGCCAATGCCATACATACATCAGGGCCATGTACACATGCCATACATACACCAGGGCTATGTACACATGTCAATGCCATACATACATCAGGGCCATGTACACATGTCAATGCCATACATACATCAGGGCCATGTACACATGTCAATGCCATACATACATCAGGGCCATGTACACATGTCAATGCCATATAGTACATCAGGGCCATGTACACATGTCAATGCCATACATACATCAGAGCCATGTACACATAATATAAAAAATGATTCACATGTTTATCATCATGTGTGGTCATACCACCAACAGCATTCACAAGGCTTATAGAGAATATTGCTCACTAAGCATTTAATCTAACATAAACGTATCGCTATCACTCAATGATGCTTAAGCACCATCGATATATTTTTCTTTTATGCTTGTTATTAACAGTACTTGAAACATTTAATAAAAATAATTCTGACTGAGTAATCAACTTTAATCTGATGATCAATGTTTTACCATCTTCATAATCCTCTCATAAGTACCATCTGGAATTAATCCAATGCATTTTAATATTGCAAAATTGGGAAATCTTTTTATGAGCATCTGATTGGTTTTTAATTAGATTGAGCATGGATGAATGATAGATCGCGACATTGAGGCGCCAAGAAAATCAGACGGTCAAAGAAGTATTGCCCATGCAAAAATATCACGTTGGTCATTTTATGTTTGTGAAATTCAGTTGAAGAGACGTGAAGAAAGAAGCAAGAAAATGAACATGGTCGGATGAAATTATTTCAACAGTAAAGGCAGAGTTAAAAATGAATTTTTAGAGAAAATAAAATTCTTAAGATTGTAAACTTTGATGTTTTAAGGATTTAAGAAGTATATCAGGATGTCCTAGATAACTAGATCAATACTATATATCCTTAGTAATGTCATGTCTTTTTCAGGATTATTCCCTCTAAAATTTGAATAAACTACCTGATTTTCTTTTATTTCTGTACAGTTTAGAATGTCTAATACATGCATGTACAATTTATTCCTTGCTAATTTGCCTCTTTCCACTCTTAATTTCCATTTTAAAACATGACTCCCATGACATTTTTGTTTCGGGTAAAGCTGCTGTATAAGCATTGATTAGATTGATATGTGGACATCAAATAGGAGGAGATAATGCTCCAATAGCATTTTAGTATCTCGTTTTGCCCTGATAACTTCATGAAAGTATGATGAGATCTCAACAATTAACCAATAGAAGAAACTTTTACTGATTCTCCAAATAGACTCTTACTTTTTATGAACATTTTTGCTCACAAAGTGGAAGAACAATTAATGGCCACTTTTATTCTTTAATCGTTATTTCATTCTAATTTAATTTTTCATTTATTTATTAACACAATATTATTATTATTTATTTATCAACACAAATAGGCATTTCGAGAGATAGTCTATCAAGAGTGCACAAAATATGGTTGTATGATTTTAAGCTACTTTGCTCAACACAGGGCTACATGATAAAATAGAGCCCCTTCTCGGAAAATGAAAATATCAATACCTCAAGCCGGTAACTCAAGGTACTTTTTCCTATCACAAATTCCAGGATGTGGTGTATTCACATAGTCTCTATACAAATGTAGATCCTCAATATAATATTGGTGATAAAGTCCCTATCATGCTTGGATAAAGGCCTGGCGTGTGTCAGCGGTGACTGGGCAAATATAGGACACCATATCTACCCACAATTAGCAAAGTCAATAATGTTTAGTAAATTGCCTACTGATTTTTTAATGATTCATTCACAGATTTTAATCTTAGTTTTATTATGAGCTTGTATTTACCCAAGCTGTTTTGGTTTGTTTTTTCTGGGATTTTACTTGTTCAATAAAAGTCACTAATTGATATATACAAGTTCTCCCTTTGTTTATACAATATGTACTTCAACAAATGCCTCATAAAATATATTGAGTTGAATTCATGATGAGGCCATCCTCATATAGTGGTTTTTGGGCTCAAGGGGAATGTCGCAAAGTATAGTTGGATACAATTTACTCAATTCTGGTCATTCCAGAGAATTGTTTTGTGTTATCCACCTTTTCTATGTTTTTCAAAACATTATAGTTACTGTAATAGATATGCTTGCTATTTGAGGGTGTTATTTTTAGATTTAGACAATGCTTTTGTGTGCAGGTTTTTGAGAGGACCCCTGATTAATATAATGAGAGATGTAATAGATCTGAGGAAAAATCTCATGTCTAATGATGCATAATGTCACCAAATAGTGGTTTTCTAATAGTGATATTGTCCCATGATTTACTGCCTTTGTTTCTCTTTTAATCTACACCTATCCTAAGCAGTATAATTACAAGTTTAAAAACCTATGTTACTTTCAATAGGAAATTGGTATTTGATCCTATGGATGGTAAAAGGTTAGTTTGGTGACAATGAGCCAGAAACCCAAGGAGGATTGGCTCCCAGGATCGAAACTCGATATTTTCCAACAATGAAAACGTCGAAATGTCGTTATTTTCTGAAATTAAAACCGACTATAAATTCAAAATAAACAGTTCAAAAGATTCGAACCAATATCTCGATCATTTCTTGTGAGTTTTGGAATTTTTCGTTTGGAAATAAGACCAAAATTCACGATTTAAATGTTGAAGTGAACAAAATGGCGGCTGTTTGAATTCGAATTTTGTATTACGACATACCCATATATGGGACAGAATATCGGTGGTGCACTCTGGGAGCCAATCCTCCTTGCCAGAAACCACAGAATCTCTACTACTTACCTAATATTAAAATATGGTGATTATATTTTATAATTGCCAATTACAGAGAAAAGAGAGAAATAAGAGAGAAATAAAATAAACAGACTTGAACCTTGTATACCAAAGTATATAAAAATCTTAAAAAATCAACCATTTCATTCAAATTTTACGAAGAAATTGGGGAAATTCCCATGAGCAGACGGTAAATTTTGGATGGAGAGTTAATCTATATGGGACTGGATTAGACATGGAAAAAAGTCATATCAAGCATTAATTATTGAGCCTATCCGATTTTATCACCATAAATTGCTACTTTGCAGGTGGAGTACTTGTCATCTCAAACATATTAAACTATTTCATACACCACTCGTATATTTAAATATAACATATGGGCATAATACATCAAAAACTGTCAACAATTTGATTAAAAATATGATCTTAATACAGCGTGTATATTTCAGGCATGCTTTCTGCATTATTAATAATTATAAAAACTATGGGATTATTTTCCTGATCATTATTCAATTTTGTCTGAAGATTCTTGTCAATTTAGTTATAACCTATGACAAAGATTACATAGTCATCAAGTTTTAAAATGGAAAATACTGTTCAAAGCAATTGAGTTTGCAAGTAATAAAGTACACAGGCATGTAGTCAACACTCTAAATTGTAGAGAAATGCTAAGAACTGAGTCAGTTCATTCAAATTTTAGAGAGAAAAGACATGAATAGACATTACCATAACGAAATCTTCATTCTGGAAATTCTAAATTATTTCTGAATTTAATAATATTGTGTTGTTCTGATCAATCAACATTACTGTCAACAAATTGATTAGAAATATGTGTTTTCAGAAATTAAAATATAATACAGCTGCGTATATTTCTTTGATACACCCAGTTAATTGCATGTTTCAAAATAGGCTGCTTTTTCTCATTATCTCTTTGAAAATTAAATAGTCAGAAAAATGGTAGAGGATTATTTCATTTTACATGTAAAAATGTACTATTTAATACTTAATGGAAAAATGTATATTAAAGTAGATCCAAAATTTTTTCATTGTTTTTTTTGTACCTAACAAAAGGTACGATATTGTAGTCAGCTTGACGGGCGGGCAGGCGGGCGGGCGGCGGGCGGCGGCGTCTCACTTTTCAGCTTGTCTACAGGTTTCAAGCCAAACCATTTGAGGGATTCATCTGAAATTTTCAGGGATGTTTCTACATATCAACGTCAAGAACTGATTAGTTTTTGGGCATTCTGGGTAAATCTTAAGGTGGCCATTTTGGATTATCCGTCCTAAAATCTTCACTGTCAAGACTTGTCTACAGGTTTCCAGCCAAACCATTTGAGGGATTCATCTGAAATTTTCAGGGATGTTTCTACATTATCAACGTCAAGAACTAATTAGTTTTTGGGCATTCTGGGTAAATCTTAAGGTGGCCATTTTGGATTTTCCGTCCTAAAATCTTCACTTTCAAGACTTGTCTACAGGTTTCCAGCCAAACCAATTGAGGGATTCATCTGAAATTTTCAGGGATGTTTCTACATATCAACGTCAAGAACTGATTAGTTTTTGGCCATTCTGGGTAAATCTTAAAGGGTTCGGATTAGCATCCCGTATAAAAACAATATGGCGGCTCCAGGCGAATCAACTGGATCAGTCCATTTTTAAGAAATAAGGGGAGTTCTGTAAAATCCAGTTTATTGAAATTGTCTTTGAGATAAAGTAATCCGTTTATAATGATTTTGAAAACGTTATCCAAAGAGTGATTGCGTTCAAAGAATACATGTACAACAGCCAATATAAATCCTTGTAATAGAAACCGGTTTGTCTTGCTTTGTTTCATTTGTAGGATATTTCATATGCCAAGCTGTGTGCCTTACGTTATGGGGAAATTAAGATGCCAATTTTTCCTTATTGAACACAAATAGAAGATCCTGAAACTTCACCCATAAATGTGGAATTGATTTGTCAAAATAAAAATCACCCTTTTATAAATGTGTGACGATCTATAATATACTTATGCTATATAACAGTTAGAGGTGTTGACACAACGACCTCAAACTTGTGAACCCTTGAGTATTATTCCGGGATCGGGCCTTTTATACTAAACGGTGAGCAACACAAGAAACGAGCGTTCGATTTGCTAAACGATATGCGTCACCCTTTAAGGTGGCCAATTTGGATTTTCCGTCCTAAAATCTTCACTTTCAAGACTTGTCTACAGGTTTCCAGCCAAACCATTTGAGGGATTCATCTGAAATTTTCAGGGATGTTTCTACATATCAACGTCAAGAACTGATTTTTTTTGGGCATTCTGGGTAAATCTTAAGGTGGCCATTTTGGAATTTCCGTCCTAAAATCTTCACTTTCAAGACTTGTCTACAGGTTTCCAGTCAAACCATTTGAGGGATTCATCTGAAATTTTCAGGGATGTTTCTACATTATCAACGTCAAGAACTGATTAGTTTTTGGGCATTCTGGGTAAATTTAAAGGTGGCCATTTTGGATTTTCCGTCCTAAAATCTTCACTTTCAAGACTTGTCTACAGGTTTTCAGCCAAACCATTTGAGGGATTCATCTGAAATTTTCAGGGATGTTTCTACATATCAACGTCAAGAACTGATTAGTTTTTGGGCATTCTGGGTAAATTTTAAGGTGGCCATTTTGGATTTTCTGTCCTAAAATCTTTACTTTCAAGACTTGTCTACAGGTTTCCAGCCAAACCTTTTGAGGGATTCATCTGAAATTTTCAGGGATGTTTCTACATATCAACGTCAAGAACTGATTAGTTTTTATTGGGCATTTTGGTTAAATTTTAAGGTGGCCATTTTGGATTTTCTGTCCTAAAATCTTCACTTTCATGACTTGTCTACAGATTTTCAGCCAAACCATTTGAGGGATTCATCTGAAATTTTCAGGGATGTTTCTACATATCAACGTCAAGAACTGATTGGTTTTAGGGCATTCTGGGTAAATTTTAAGGTGGCCATTTTGGATTTTCCGTCCTAAAATCTTCACTTTCAAGACTTGTCTACAGGTTTCCAGCCAAACCATTCAAATTTTTACATATGTTACACAGTGATAAGTTCTAGAGCTGATTAACTTTTCTGCGGGCATCTTGCTTTCTTGGTCAGCAAGACCACAATGCTGTGTTTTAGGTACGATATTGTTCACGTCTGTGCCTTGTTCATTCTTGTGTTGACCTAAGAAACGTGAAGAATCATCTCATAGCAGAATATGGACTTGAAGAATTACAGAATATCATTGATTTGCTTGAAGTGTTAAGCATAAATTGTGGTTAAATTGATGACCATGAGTGTTAATTAAAACTGAATAATGGCTGCAATTGATATTATTGTTGCCTCCACTGGTGAAAAAGATCAAACAACCAATTATGGTGTAATGAACAGTACGAAGAAATATCTGAATCTGAGGTCTGGATTGTTCATTTATTTACATGGATCATTAATGTGTCTTTTCAAGGGACAAGAACTGTACATTATGCTAGAATTTTATTTTTTGAGTTAAAAGAGCATGTTACATGTAGATCCTATACTTCCTAAACCTATGGCCCTCACCCTGCCTTATCCCATGTGGAAACATCCCCACTTGAGAAAAGGGTGGGCCAAATTCATCCAAAGACAGAATTTTTGAACAATGAATGAAAAATCATACAAAACAAAAGCTGAAAAAGATCATAGCCCAAGGGCTGAAATATTGAAACAGATGGAAGGAGATGATTGACTAAATGGATTAACTAATAATACCATGTCAACCCTTTGTTGTTCTCATTTAAAATATCATGATGGTCATATTTTAAAATTGAAAATAGAGTTGAAAAGAATGGAATCAGCAAGGAATAAAGTGAATAGACATGTTGTAGGCACTCTAAGTTGTATAGAAATTCAAGAAAATGAAAGGCTTCATTCAAATTTTATGGAGAAAAATGGTGAAATAGACATGACTAAAATGTAACTTTAGGAGTGATGGTATCATGTCACTCCTTTGTCAGAATGCTTAATTGTCTGTAATTAAGCTTTGTTCATAGATGAATTATGAGCATTTTTTAATTACTAGCTTAACAAAAATAACACGCGTATCATGTTTTTGTGTGTTTGAATAATGAAATCATATATTATAATACAAAGCTTTTCACATAACGTTTTCTGCAATTCTGAAAATAAGACTTGGTCAGCAATAAGATTTTGGACATATCTGCTAAGATTTTTTTTTAAATGTTTTAATTCAAAGTGAAATAGAAAGATTCATGTTTAGTCTCATCATGTTGAGTCTTTTTAGTGTGTCCTCGGAAAACCCCAAATAGTCCTCTCGGCACCTCCGTATTAAGCCTCTTCTGAGAAGAGGATGTTTCATTTGGGGACAATTATTTCTGCTCCCATCTTCTTTGACATCTTGTTCTTTGATTGTCCATTTTTATGACCTCTCTTCCTGATTTCAGACCTTGCAACTCTCTCCTCATGTAATCTCACATCATATTGTGCTAACTTAATGTAAAACTGTACATGTATTTTCAGGTCTGGATTACGTAGCAAGAAAGACACTGATGGACAATATTTACAATGAATAACCCCTGGTGATGGAAATCGAACAAGCTGATATTATGACATAAACTGCACTGCATGGTAATGCAGCTGCATTGAGACAATCCACCTAGTATGCAAAGTACAACATATATGATGTATTATGTGCATGACATACAATACATTTGATATGCTATGTACAATGGCTATAACGTGCAATGCATTTGATGAACGATGTATATGATGTGCAATGTCTATGATGCTAATCATATTTTGATTCAACGGTCTTAAACGAATATTGTCTCGAACCATTACCCAACATGACATGTCAGGAATCATGACATACCAAATATGACATGTCAGGAATCATGACATACCAAATATGACATGTCAGGAATCGTGACATACCAAATATGACATGTCAGGAATCATGACATACCAAATATGACATGTCAGGAATCGTGACACACCAAATATGACAGGTCAGGAATCATGACATACCAAATATGACATGTCAGGAATCATGACATACCAAATATGACATGTCAGGAATCATGACATACCAAATATGACTGGTCAGGAATCATGACATACCAAATATCACATGTCAGGAATCGTGACATACCAAATATGACAGGTCAGGAATCATGACAAAATATGACATGTCAGGAATCGTGACATACCAAATATGACAGGTCAGGAATCATGATTTTTGTACCCAAGTTAATTTATTTGAGGCTATATAATGTTATATATGGTGGTTACAAATATTTATTCAAAGGACAGTGTACAGTAGAATTAGTATGCAAATACAATGACTGGTGCAGTATCACTACATATTATTTAATTCATGTATAATCAAACATGTTGAATATAGTGTAAAAATATTTCAAATATGAATTGTTTTTATTCCATGCATACGTATATAGTGGGATCAATCTAAGTTGAGTTTGACTGGGTCAAAGTGCTTAAACAGTAGCAGTGGTGAAGCAAGGGTAAACTGATCTTCACTGAATAGCTGATAATGCACAAATGAGCCTTTAACCATTTAGATTCTTGGACCAATGTATGTGCAATGTGCATTTATGTGTTCTAATGTGTCTTAAAATTATGTATGAGTTTTCTAGAAATTCAGGGTATATCATACATACACACACGTGTTGATTTAAGTAGAATGTACAGTAAATCTGTGTAAGTTGAACACCTTTGGTACCTCAAAATAATGTTCCACTTGGGAGTTGTTCCGCTTGTAGAGGTTTTGAACAGGTTTTACTGTACCTATTAGCCTCTATTTGTGCCATCAAAAATAGACAAAGCTTAAGTTACAAATTTCTTGGTTTATCTTGGTGGTGACATATTATTATCCCATCGAACGAAGTTCGGAGGGATATAGGGAACGCCTCCGTCCGTCCGTCCGTCCGTCCGTACGTACGTACATCCATCCGTCCGTCCGTACATCCGTCCGTCCGGGCAATAACTCAAATACCGTTGGCCTGATTTTGTTCATATTTTGTACACATATACCCTTTGGGGATAGGAGTTCTGCTCGAAAGCCGATTTTCAAAATGGCCACTCATTTCAAAATGGCGGCCATTTTAGTGCTGAATTTACAGTTATTTAGGTGCAATATGTAAAACTGTAATAGCAATATGTTTTAGATGTAAAAAAATTATATAGGACATTAATAAAGCTAGAAATGTAGATACTAAAGAAGCACATGGCAGCCATCTTGAAAAAATGGCGGCCTTTACTCGTTATTTTACGATTTTTGCTGTAACTCGAAAAGTAGTGGAGCTATTTTGTTCATATTTAGTATGTGAATACTATAAGCATGGCACATGGTCTAATGACACTTTTGGTAGAAGGCGGCCATTTTGAAAAATGGCCACCATTTTGAAAAATGGCCACCATTTTAATGTATTTTACTATAACTCGAAAAGTAATGGAGCGATTTTGTTTATATTTGGTATGTGAATACTATAAGCCTGACACAAATACTAATAAGCACGGCACACTGTCTAATGGCACTTTTGGTAGAAGGTGGCCATTTTGAAAAATGGCCGCCATTTTAACGTATTTTACTATAACTTGAAAAGTAGTGGAGGGATTTTGTTCATTTTGGTATGTGAATACTATAAGCATGGCACATGGTCTAATGACACTTTTGGTAGAAGGCGACCATTTTGTTAAATGGCTGCCATTTTTGCTATATACTTTGTTTGTAAAAATGCCATCCATGGCTGTTCGAAGGGATTCGCTACGCTTTGGCGTTGCCGTTGTTCTGGTTATTATAGTCTCCAACTTTATTATCCCATCGAACGAAGTTTGGAGGGATATAGGGATTTTACGATTTTTGCTGTAACTCAAGAAGTAGTGGATCGATTTTGTTCATATTTGGTATGTGATTTTCAAAATGGCCGCCATTTAAACATAATTTACTCGGCCTTTACTCGCTATTTAATGATTTTTTGCTGTAACTTGAAAAGTAGTGGAGTGATTTTGTTCATATTTGGTATGTGAATACTATAAGCATGGCACACTGTTTAATGTCACTTTTGGTAGAAGGCGGCCATTTTGAAAAATGGCCACCATTTTGAAGTATTTTACCATTACTCGAAAAGTAGTGGAGCATAAAAGCATATTACTTCTTCTGATGACAACTTGGCTAGTGAGCAACCATTTTGAAAATGGTGGCCTTTCTTATGTGTGTTATTTTATGATATTTGCTATATATTTTGTTAGTAAAAATGCCAGTCATTTCTGTTCGATGGGATTCGCTACGCTTTGGCGTTGCCGTTGTTCTGGTTATGGATGGTGTTAGGTGTTCGGCAGTACCCTGCGCACAAAGTCTTGTTATAACCTACTGAAGACAAGCTCTCTTTTAAGAAGCGAAGTCCAACGAATGCAAAGGGTAGTTTGGCAGTCAATGTCTGTAACAAATGGCAGGTGGTGACATTTTGCATGAAAATGCCTTGTTTACCATTACCATTAGGCTTCTATTTTCAATTTTTTCTTCAAGTATTAAAACAAATGATATACAGACTTTAGTTGTCAAGGTTTTTAAACAACAATAGGCCTAATTTGGCAAGTTATTGCGCAATTACTGTATATGACAAATTATTTTCACCTGTCATGAAAATATTGCATGAACTCACAGTAGCAAATCCTTATTTAAAATTAAGGAATATTTATTGTACTAGGTTTAAAGAAGGCAAACAATAATTACTTATTTTGAGATAATTTTTTCGTCATTGTTGAGCTATCAATTAGGCTGTTTGAGAAAAAAGCTCCTTATTTAGTATTATTTGTCATGTATGGTTTCAAATTGAAGGATATTTAATGTATTTAATCTAGGTTTATGATGGTCTTAATAAAATGTTTCTATGTCAACCCTGAATTATATTTAATTTATAGTACAATTCTAATGTACATGATGTATGCCGTAGTAATTAGAATTCAGAATAGTTTAATCTGATGTTATGCATATGGTACAAATTTCACAAATTACGAGCACACGTTATTGTCTTGCTATGACAAAGGGTTGGGTGGAGTGGACGCCCGTCACCTCTTTAGACAGTAGACACCCACTTAATTTCTGGTATACAAAAGTCTGAACTAAATATGAACTTTTGCTCTATTAATCCCTTGTTAATATAAAGAGCACACTCACTCATTACATCTGTCTACACGGCTCAATGAATAAAACTTCCGAAAGATCTCATTTCGATCATGACATTTCATCTCTTTTTCTCAAAAATATTTAAATAAAGTGTCAGAGAATTTTGCATTTCTATACAATTTAGAGTATATACAACATGCCTGTGTATTTTATTTCTTGATTATTCAACTTTTTCATGGTGAATTCTCCAAAAGAAAACACGACCATTATAAAAATATGTACAGGCTGTTACATAAGCCACTAATCGGAAGTAATTGTGACAGATCATGGGTATAATGTTAATTGATTGTGTCGAATATGACTCACATATTTATATACAATTATCTTGTGTAACAATAATCTCATTAGTTTTTCGCATTTCCATGGAAAACTTGAATAAAAATCAACAACAACAAATTAAGAGAATGGTAAATCCAAAAAGCACAACTCCAGTGATACAAACAAACAGAACACCATGATTCCCAATGATTTTTATCATTTTTTGTTAGGGTATCGTTCCTAAAGGTTCGATATTTTTGGAACATGATGGCACCAGGCCATCTCTTTTTAAGGCTGGGTGGGGGTCAGCTCTAGCATGCCCCGGAGAAATAACTGTCACTTTCACTACTGTGTGGGATTATTTGATTATACATTATTATTATAAATCTCTTATTTGCATCTGTCCCAGGATAAGATAGATAAGACAATGGATCAGAGCTAAATTCTCTTTTATTTAAGCCAAAAATTTCACAATGTCCAGATTAATTAACAATATTTCTAAATGGGAACATAATTTGTCAGAGAAAGTGGAAAGGAATCGATTAGAAAAGGGGCAAATATATCACCCCACATTCTCAAAACAAAGGGCTTGGAACATTCTGAGTTTGCAGTATCCTGTTTATATAAAACTTGAGAGAGAGACTATAGTCCCCCAAGGGATAGGACAGGCTCTGGACTTGAAAGAAATAATCAAAATAATCCCCCTACCCTCCCCCTACCCCTGACTTTATGGAAAGGGAATATGTAGTTTTACTATGATATAATCAATTGAAAGGAGTGGTTTCGATATGGTGAACTTTTTTAACACAAAACATCTTTCTGAACCTCATTGGAACAAAATGACATAAACATTACATAAAATATCGTGTTTTTTTACAGAATGTATTCAATAATTGGTTTAAGAGAAAAACATTGTTGAATCCAGTCGATACCTATCCTTTACAGTGTTTAAATCAAGAGCTCAAGATTGAAACTTTAACAGAGCCGAGACAGAAGTGTTTTAGACCATATATCATATGTCACTCTTGTAGAAGCGAAGTGATGGGACCGATGAACCATATATGGATGTCGCAACATTCCCAGTGTTATATGACATAAAATCTATTGCATAAGTGTTTGAGTCTCAATATCCTGATGACGCATCATTTCATTGAGAGACTCTGTGTAACGTTCATGTTTGGCTCCCCTTTGATCTTTCCACACGAGAGCTCTTTCTGATCATCAGACCTTTTCCTTGCAGAATTTTAAGTGTACTTTTGCAAATTGTTGCAAATTTTCCAACCATGTTTTAAATAATCAGATAATACGCTTATTTAGGCTGCTATCAATGTAAGAGCCAGAACGAATAGTGTTTGATACACGTCTGTGGTCATATTAATTTTGGATTTTCTAACGATTAATTTCATTCCAAACCAATAAATTCAATACACAAATCAAATATAAAAGACCCTCAATTGTTTTAACATATATCGTAAATAAGGATAGCACAAATGAATAGATAAATTAATTGAAATTAGATTATATTTGACAGAAGTTGGAGTGAACCCAAGGAAGTGTCAGTAAAGAGAAGAATTTGGAAAAGGGGTACCATTATCATATATATTTTGAAAATATAAGACCCCACGTTTTGTGCCTTTTTGCCCTTTACTTGTCAATTTAACTATTGTCCATCTGATTAGCACTGTAAAGTTTTCGTGTTCAAAACAATACTGGATATATTGATGATCTCTTGTCAATGCTTCCGTCAGTTTGTATTGCTGAGTTCTCAGTGGAGCATCATATTGTAAGGGTTATTGAAGGGGATATTATAGTTGTCAAGAAATGCGCGTGAAACATTGTCGTTGGATGTGCTTTTTATATGTCTCATGAGACACTGAGGCGACTCAAAGTCTAGGTTAGACATCTTAATATCTCCCAAGACTATTGTGAAACTTTCACTTCAATGATAACTATCTGTAAATAAAATATTGGGTATCATAATTTTATTTCTGAATTATTGTTAGATATAGTGGAATCTGTAAGGATTAAAATAAATAGATATGTAGAGAATGCTCTAAATTGTATAGAAATGACAGGAAATTGGATAATTCATTAATACTTTTAGGGAAAGAGTGTGAATTGTCTAAGATTTACTGGAATTATTTTATAGGGTGCATGTCCATGGATATTATTATTAAATGAGATTAAGACGACAGAAATTTTTTGTTTGGAGAGAAAATATTGGATGCATTTGTCTTTATGATGATATTTAAATGCTCTTTTAACATGCACAGCTGAAGCGATGGTCTTATTCACATCCACTGCACAAATGCATGTGTTTTTCAGCGAAAGAAATGTTTTAATGCCAGATTGTCATGTAAATCCAGTGAAATAACTATTCCTGTGCTCAATTGCCTAAATAAAATTAATTTTTAATTTTGAGTATTCATGGTTCATAGTTTATTAATTACCACAATCTGGTGAAAGGCTACTACTACAACGTATAATTTGCTTCAATTTGAAAGGATGATATTCTCTGATGTAATATAGGTATCCCATTTGGTAGGCTCAATGCCGAAACAGATGTTGATATATTTCACTATCGAATCCTTTGACGCAATACAAACAAATCAACGCAGATTAACTACCGATAGTTTGTTGAAAAACCACAAAATGAATTATAGTGCAATCACAGTACTAAATAATTGCATTGCTCATCTAGGGAAATAATGGAATTTCATAATTCTGATAATTTACCAGATTAAACAATGATATTATGAAGTCGTGAAATATATGATTAAGAATTATTGTTACCCTCTCAAATAATATCTCCATCTCTTATTATTTTTAATAATCTTAAATCTCAATACAATTTTGATTTTTGATTGTGGATGAGCAAGAACTCTGTAGTTCTGCAGTACTTAATCTCTTGTTAAATTCATTTTTAGACTCTTATGTGTAAAATAGCAAGGTTAAAATGATTTGTGTTGGTTGAGAAGATAATTTGTGAAGAGTTCTTCACTTTAAGCCAGGAGTAGATAATCATATGGTGTCTATATCTATTTGGCAGGGTTGGCGACACTTGTCTGTGACACATCCCCCTACTCTAATAATGTTCGTCCCGTCTCAATGGTCTTGATTGTGTAAAATGAAGTATGGTGTACAGTATAACCTGTATATCAGAACACCTTTCTAATCTGAACACCTCTCAATGAACCTGTATATCAGAACACCTTTCTAATCTGAACACCTCTCAATGTGATCCTTTGTTTTTGACTCTTTTTATCACCACCAGGTAATGTATTGTTATAGTCTCTAACTTTTTTGTGGCGGTAGTTGGTGGCTGTAGTTTGGTGGTTGTCTTTTTGCATTCAGGCTCTGTAACAAATGGCAGGTGGTGACATTTTGCATGTTAATGCCTTGTTCAATCTGCCATAGATTTTCATGATAAAAGTCTTTGAAATGTGAACACCTGCCAATGAGAACACTTTTGGCCAATCCAAGTGGCATTTGGATTAGACAAGCTTTACTGTAGTTGGATGGGAAAGGAGAACCTAGTGGAATGGAATAGAATACTTTTTTATGAAGTTCTTAGTCTTGATTCAAGACTCTTGACTATCTACTCTAACAACTGTATTGTTTATGTTTAGATAGGAGTCAGGTTTCCATTCTTGAAACGAGACTATGAAGTTCTCTGATATTTCAGCTTTTTAAATATGTTAGAGATGAAATGAAAAAGTACTAATGATATTAAATAATGCTTAATAGAGGATAGGTCTCACATTTTGCGTCGCAATTAGCCAATCCTATGCAATATGAAGCATATTTTATCAAGTAATATTCCAGTATTTAGTTATCTCATATGAATCATGCAATGAAAACAGTTGTTATAATAGAATAGTGTTATTTTGATAGATTTTTACAAATTGATTGCAATAAGAACACATTCGGTGCTTATAGAGTTATGGAGGTTACACGCAATGGGATACTCTGACTTTCAATATATCGTAACACGAGACATTTATACCAATAATCATTTAATTTAAACACACAGTATTACATATGTACATGGATCATTGTATTTTTTTGTAATTTGTACAGGCATAATCAATTTTGTTATTTTATGTTTTTTTCTTGAATGAAATGTCTGATTTTATGTAATCTGATGTGTGGATTTAAAGTAATGAGCATTATTTTTACTAAATGCATGCATTTTATCACCTATTTACCAAGAAAAACTCATCTCCTTGGATTACATGTTATGGGAACTTCTTTACACGCAAAATGTAAAACGAGACATTTAAACTAATAATCATATAATTATTTTCTGGCATAACATACAATATAGTATTATCCCTTTTTGATAGCCCGAAGCCCTACAGCAATGATATCTATTGCTTTAATAAATTTATGTTTTGTTAGCATAAGAGGTTTTTGAAATCGTGACCATAATTTTTGAAAAGACAACCAAATGTAATATCATATCATACCAAAGTCAGAACTCATTCATTATGCTTCCCTATTGTGATAGCCAGAGTAAAATGTGTTAGAATTTTCAACAAATCGATTGTCCAATTGAGTTAAAATGTTATGAATATTTTTCTTAATTTTGAGGGACACAGATTCTGAGTCATAGGTTTAAGTTTATTGGTCGGTAATTGCCGGGTCTTGACCCTTGTTTGAATCAATATTGTGACATGTCGTCATGGTGACTATATCCCTAGAAAAGGAAAAATATTGCACTTTCAATATCATAGAACAAGGCGCAATATCATCAATGAAATATACTTTCGTTTTGCCATCTCCTCTTTGGTTGCCCAGATCACAACTTTATTGAACCAATAAAAGCACAATTCGAAAATGAAAAGAAAGATTTAAAGGACACTTAGACAGGAAATTAGCTCAAAGATCAAGTCTATGGCCAATTGCCTAACAAATTATGGTGCTTATACCTTGACCAACTCCCTTCTCTTTTACTTTCTATTCTTACTGTACTTCTACTTTATTTGGTGCTACTTACATGGGGACTTCAATTGAAAGAAAACATGTTGTTTTAATAAAAACCACTGTATTTATGCCCAGAAAGTACTCATGGTGAAAGATATGACTGTCTAAAAACACTTGCCATACTGCACATGGACCTTTGAAATATTGAATTTGGCGGCTACTTAGTTTGGTGGACTTGAACAATTCAGAGGATCCGCCAAATTAAAATGGCTGCCAAATTAAGTAGAATTACAGTATATTGTCTCCCTTAACACCCCCTCTCAAAGCAACCAGGTTTTAAAGTAATTCATCCATGTCCCTCCTAGGATGAATCCTAGATCCCATAATGTGTTTTTGGTACTTCATGGCGCAATATTCTTTGTAATATGAAAACTATGAAAACATTGCAATGGATGTTCATAGAAAATAAGTACATGTCATTATCTAATATTATCATATGGTAGTCATATTTTGAAATGCAAAATAAACCAAAAAAATAACTATAGCAAGAAAAAGTAAATAGATATAAAGCCAACATTACAAATGCATGGAAATCTGGAGTGATATATGCATGAGCAGACATTTTTATCCATAGTAGAGATGCCCATGTTTTTAAGTGGAAAATAGAGTGGAAAGAGAGGAATAAGCAAGGAATAAATATATAGGTGTGTAGTTAACACTCTAAATTGTATAAAAATGCAAGAAAGTTAGACACCTCATTCAAATTTCAGAGAGAATTGGGGTGATATAAATACGAGCAGACGGACATTTTAACTGTGGATGGGGATATACAACAAGTTGAAGCTGTTGCTATGACTCATGTAGATCACAAACGAATGATTGATGATCCTGAACCATCAAAACTCTATTATCATTTATCTTATGAAGATAGTATGAAAACTATAGTTAAATGGAATATTTAATAGACAGTTCAAATAGCAGGATCATTAGCGTTATATCAATTCCACGATTCTATCTTCATTTCAGTTTTTTATTTAAAAATATGTTTTTGTAGGAAGGGTTCGCAATTGTACCTTTGGGATCTGGAAACAATTATTGTTTGCTCAGAATGATTCTTCACAAAATGATGAAATATTACTGAATGTTATTTCTGGACAATTTGAAGGCGCAATGTTATCTTTTTTCCTGGGTTTTCCTCTAGCTTCCATTATATCCCTGGAAAAACAAAATCCAGAAAACAGGATTTTTAGAAGAGATAAAAACACTTCAAGGGATCTGGAAATTGCCACTTCCTGACATTTTGAGCTAAATTTTCCAAAAAGACCCATTTTCTCAAAAAGAGGCCAAAATTATTCATATTCAAGCACAAAATTAAAATGGAGATAATAGTAAGTGATTTTAGTGCATGCCTAAAATGTGTCTCTGCCAAGCTAGTTTCACATATTTTTTTGCTTATGAAATCTGAAAAGATTTTGTTAATTTCTATACAATATTGAGTGTTGACTATTACTATTTTAATTGTTTGCTTAAACAATTATTTGCCACTATTTCAAGGTTCCTTTAAACCTGGAAATATCAGGGAAATTGATTATAGAAATAACCTGTTTACAAAGTTATCGCATGGATTTCATGGAGATCAAGTGAACCAAAAAATCTGGAAATTAAAATTTTCGCCTTGAAATATCAGGAAATGAAAAAGTTATAGCAACCTTGTATTTTCATTTGAAACACGACTACTCAATACTTATCAATTAGAACTCAAACGGAAAGTAAAGTATGAGTGACATATGAAACAAAGTCAATCATCTCAAATGAGAACCTAAGCACTTCTCTATCATAAACTGCCAGTTATCCTGCAGTTGTGACTTATGGAGATTTTACCTTTCTCTTATGTATTTACCTTTATAGTTATGTCACCATCAAGTTAAACATTTGTTATCTTGAGAATTTTGACAACAAGTGTTTTCCCATGGATAAGTCAAAAATCACAAAGGGCAACATCAGGAAAGTAAATCATCCATGTGAACCCATTGTTGTTTATTTCTTACCAAAGCATTTCTTGTCAGCAAAATGGTAGGGTTAGTTAGAGATCAAAAGCTTTATTAAGTAATGCTTTCATTTTAAGTTATGCTTTAATTCTAAGTTATGCACACCTATGTACATTTACTGTATGTATTTATATTATTTTTGTATTTTCAGCTCATTTATGTAATTCAAAGCCAAGTTTTAACAAAATGTAGAAGTAGCAATATATCATTTGGAAAAACATATAGTTTTTACCTTCATTTATAAGGACACTGAGCAAAAGAACAAATAAAATAAATATATTTAACATTCTCAAATACTATGTAAATAAAATAATTCATTAATTTGTGAATTATATGTCTTTTGTGCTAATAGAAGCTATGGGAATAATAATAGACTAAGAAAGTCCCATAAATATAAATTGGAGACAATAAATAAGTCTAAGGTCTAAATTTATTTGAATTTTTGACTTACCATGATTAACTTGTGGAAATAAATATAAAATATTGTATTTAATTTGCATGAGACAATAAGGATGAGTTTCATCTCCCAACAACAAATGAAATTTTATCGAAAATATTTTTTTAATTTGAAAATCGTTTTTATATTTCAGTTTCCTGTGCTAAACATACTTTGTAATCATTTAGGTGTGTGCATTGTTTTGTATTTTAAATGTTGCCAATTGTTCACTGTTCCTCTCAAGCTTTGTTAATAAGGTTGAGTAATAATATTCCAATCAAAACAATTATCCCTGGAAAAATAATTTTCTGAAATGTTTGCCCATATTTCTTAAAATTGTCAAGGATCGTCATGGTGGCTGTTTTCTACAACTTTTCAAATGGGTTGACATATTCCCCATTATCTCTCTTACGTAACATGATTTGAATCAATTAATAGCTTGACTTATAGCAAAACTTAACTTAATTATCTGCACTATGAATAAAACAATAAAATAAAAATGTTGTTAGGGCATCCTATAAAGAGAGTTAATAAATAGTTAAATATTGTTGATTATAATCATAAAGCAATATTGTCTGAGATACTTTATGGTACATAGGAGAGAACTTGGGGTCTCTTACATTACAATCAAGTAATATAAACTAAATTAAATACAGAATGTAATCAACAAAGGAATGGAATATACGTTAACCAACCTGAAAACACCTTTTAAGGTATCGGAAAACAAAGTATTAGAGTATTATTTGCGAATTTGTTTGAAGTGGAATTCCATGTATTTTCTTGCAAGGAATAATGGGGAAATGTTAAATGTTCATCTCAGTAAGTGAACTGGCGCCACTGACACAATAAAGCATGCATGACTCAGTGTAGATAACATACAGGAGCTACAGGATTCCATACATAGGGCTACCCTTTGCATTCGTTCAACTTCATTTCTTAAAAGAGAGCTTCGTCTTAGTTTATAACTATACTCTGCGCGCAGGGTAACATAGTCCAGCATACAAGTTAAAAAATTATTGACATTTTGCAAAGCGTGTAACTGAACTACCTTATAGATTAGCATTCTGAGGATACTTTTAGGCCTTTATACTGGATAGAGGACTAGTTGGATTAGTCAGTGGTGTAAGATGATTGAGTGTTTGGATGACTGAGTGGTTGGATGAGTGAGTGGTTGGATGGTTGAATGTTTGGATGAGTAAGTAGTTGGATGAGTACCGGGATGAGTGAGTGGTAGGATGGTGGAGTGTTTGGATGACTGAGTGATTGGATGAGTGAGTGTTAGGATGGTTGAATGTTTGGATGAGTAAGTAGTTGGATGAGTACCGGGATGAGTGAGTGGTAGGATGGTGGAGTGTTTGGATGACTGAGTGGTTGGATGAGTGAGTGGTAGAATGGTGGAGTGTTTGGATGACAGTGGTTGGATGAGTGAGTGGTAGGACGGTGGAGTGTTTGGATGACTGAGTGGTTGGATGAGTGAGTGGTAGGATGGTGGAGTGTTTGGATGACTGAGTGGTTGGATGAGTGAGTGGTAGGACGGTGGAGTGTTTGGATGGTGGAGTGTTTGGATGACTGAGTGGTTGGATGAGTTAGTGGTAGGATGGTGGAGTGTTTGGATGACTGAGTGATTAGATGAGTGAGTGGTAGGATGCTTGAATGTTGGATGGCTGTGTGGTTAGATGAGTGAGTGTTTGAATGACTGAGTGTTCGGATGACTTAGTAATTGTATCAGTTGGCCATAAATCTACTACATCTACTTTCTACTGTTTATTTCCATTTCAGTTATGAGGACTCACTCAGAATAATGAAATTGTTTACTAACAGATAAAAGAGTAAATTGTAGATAAAATATCTTAATTCACTAAATGTGTCAGAGTAACCTTGTGCAATTATTAGCTGCCAGACTCAGATAATTAATTAATCTAATTCTCTTTTATTTATTCAGGTGAAAGTGATGAGGCTAGACTTTGAACTTTGTCCCATAGGCACAACTTATCCCCATTGTGGGCTTCACAGCTACCTAGAAGAGAGATACTCGTACAAACATTAGATAATGAGGACTCAGGCCTGTAGCCAGGATTTGCCAAGGGGGGTTTACTTTTTAAAAATTTCCAGCGGGGCTCACTTTTGGCTCAAAAATGACCAAAATCACTTGAAAGGTGCTCAAAATGGTGAAACACTGCATGATTTTGTAAGAATTTTTGGCCAGGGGGGGGGTCGTTCGAACCCCCTGGCTACGGGCCTGGGATTAATAATTCCAAATGCATTTTCCTTTTGTCTATGGTTGCTTGACAGGGCTGCTCCCACTTTATCAGCAGATAGAGGAATTTTTAAACCTTAAAGTGTGTTTTGATCGTTATGTCTCGATGATCATATTTTTATTGAGATTATGACATGAAGGTATTGGCGTCTAAGCCTTTGAGATGAAACAGATGTAGTGGTGCCAGGATACTGCCTTTGATATTCAATTTAAAAACTTTGTATAGTTTTGTATAGCATAATAGGAATTATTCCATAGTTAGCATGATATTCATAGGATAACATGTGAAAATAAAAACGGTATTTTTGTAATCAGTGGTAAAATATGATATTTTTAACAAATTTTCACTTAACCATAGCATACGGTTTTTTAGCCATGACATACGACGTCGTATGCGATGGTTTATGGATTTTTGCTACTTCAGACTCAAAACGAGGCTAAGTGTCAACATCGCCGGATCGTTGGGAAAATTCGAATTAAATGACTTAATTTCCGACGATTCTGATGATGACTTAAACTATGGAATAAAAAGAACATCCTATGATTTACTCGTGATATGATTTTAATCCACTCATGGTTATTGATATCTGCACTCTCTCGCTACGCTCGCTCGTGCAGATATCATATCCATTCGTGGATAAAAATCATATCACTCATAAATCATAGGATATCCTCTATTAATCCCCTAATGGTTTTTGATCTATGGTTAATATGTTAAAAAACTGAAGCGAACTGTGCATATTTTTGCTTGTGATTTGTTTACGTTTTTCTATGTGCATGAGATAAAGTAAATTTTTTAAAACTTTACAAGTGTATGAATTTTTGTGTCTATGTCACCACCAAGATGTGGTAGTGTTTTGTAAGCCAACATTTTATTGTGACCTTCATTCAGTGCTTGGTGTTTAATAGTCAACATCTGTAACAATCGTTACACTTTTGTAACCATTCGCAATAACTTACTAAGTGACATTTTATACTGCTAAAACCTAAACTTGTAAATACTGTAATTTGCATATTCATATACACATTTTTTATGTTCAAGGATTTGCAATTTTGCATATTATTCGCATATTATGTCTGCCAGTGATTGGTATGTTTTCTAGGCATACCCGATCAAAGTAGCAAACACATTTCTCCTGACAGGCAAAGCCAATGCATTTAAAAGCTTATAGCTTATCAGTGTCATAAGCAGACCAAACTGATGCAGCTTTATATACATATGGATGCCCATGAAAAATATATCTGAGGCATGGTTTCAAAATTCAAAATAGGTCAAATAAGAGTGAAAATTGTGATGAATAAAGTAAATAGGCATTTACGTAGTGAAACCTCAAAATTGACTTGAAATGAAAAAAATTAAGAAATCAAATTTTACAGTGAAAAAATCTACCAAAATGCATGCGTCAGAGAGCTTTTTAGATTTTGGTGTTTATAAAACACAACATAGACTTTTGTGGTAGAATGACAGAATTATGCTAATCTTTAATATCCATGACGCCAGCCATTTGTCAGCATTGTCGCATATTATGGAAGAAACCTCATGAAAATGTAAAATTGGGATTTCATTTTTTATATGTCATACTTACTTTTAGAAATTGCATGTGCTTTAATATTCTGTTTTTATTTAAAGTAACAAGTCACTGGAGAAATAAATATACAAAAAACTTAATGAGACTTTGCTTTCTGTCTGTCTGTCTGCTTGAATTTATAAAATAGAATAGAAAAACTTATATAAAACATCCTTTTAAATTCTTTTGCATTTAAGTCAGAAACTATGAAATCAATTGGAAAAATATAAGCTTTTAGACATACGTACACCTATGACATATGTTTCTAATATGACACACACATCAGTATAAAATTACTATTGAAATATAATATAACAATATAATCGTCATTATATATTATTAAACCAGAACCAATAGTTCTCTGTGAGGTAGGCACTGAAATAGATATGATTAATCTCCTTTGTCTTCAATATGCATAATCATATAGTCTAGAATTACTGTCTCCAACATACATTAAAAATGCAGGTAGACCGTGCAAACATTTTCCATATTTCAGATCAAAATTCCTCATTTTCTTGAAAAAATTTGATTAAAGTAGTAATTTTTCTTGCATTTTTATACAATTTAGAATATTAACTTTATGTGGATGTTAACAATTTTGTTGATTTTTCCTTTATTTTTGGAGTATTTCTCAATTGTAATTGACACTGTTGTGATTATTTTTTATTTAGAAGATCTAATCAAGTTGTAGTCTTCTAAACTGTACATGGATATAAAAAATACAAATTGTTATTGTTAATGTTTATGAAATGTTTTTCTATGTCATGCTTAGTGAGTTTTATTACTATGACACTGGCATCTGCATGGAATGTACAAATATGGAATAATACATTACTTATTTATTCTCAGTTATTTTTGTTCATCATTGAGAAAAGTGTCTATTTAAGAAGAGGGTTCATTGTAATTTCCATGTAATTTTCACTTATTCCAAACAACACTCAAATGGGCTTATTTATAAATCGAATTCAAAGCATGCATGCACAATGCAGTATGTATGTCAAGTAAAAAGCTATTTTACCTTATAATAAATTTTAGGTTTAGATGACAGATGAAATGTTGAATCAAAATAAGATAAATGATAACTACAAAAACTCTGTTATTTATCACATAATTAAGTGTACAGATATATAATGGTTATGTACTGGGAGGTTTTGGATATGGGTTTATCCAGAGGGAGATATGCATATCTACCTGAGGGACCGTAGGTAGATGTGCATATCTCACGAGGGATGAACCCAATATCCAAACCGACCGTACATAACTGCTTTATCCTATACCAAGTAGAGTTTTCAGGGGCATATGGCCATTTCAATAGTACAAGGTGTAAAAATAAACAAATCATTCATATGCAAAGTCATTTTATTGCATTTCCACTACTTACCGGAAGCGGGAAGATATGCACCGAAGTGGGAAGATATGCACCGAAGCCGGAGATATGGCGGGAGATATGGAGGTTCTGGATATGGAAACCTCAAAATCAGGATACGGGATATATCTTACCAACTTATCTCCCTAAAACTCTACTTGGCATAGGATAAGGCTGCTTATCAGGGCCCCTAAGATGGTTCAAAAGAAAAAAATTGAAAACTGGGTTCAATGCAAAATTTTGAATATTTTTCCAATGCATTTATGGTCTTGTGCGGTAGGTTTCTATTTTTCTGACAAGACGTCCTCATCTTGCATGGATTGGTTCATCCTTTACTCCCCCCCCAACATATGCTCATACAAGGGTGAGGTAATGTTAGGTGACCATTGGAGACTAGAAACTGGGTAGTGGAGAATGTCTTGTTGGGCAAACAGTTGTTTCTAATCTAATTGTAGTATGACTCAAATGTTTGTAACATTCTCATCCAAATAGTAACATTTCAACCATGACTTAATGTCTGTCCTTTTCTCTGGAAATGTAAATAAAATCCAAGATTTCATGCATTGGTCTTGTCATTAGTAAAGACACTTTTAGCTCTGTTTATTTTATTTCTTGCTAGTTCCTCTTTGCTGTGTATTTATGAGGAAAAACATGACGAGTATTACATTTTGGATGGATGATAACTGTTTCATTACTTTCACATGTAACTCATGAAGGGTTTGTTGATTTTCCCGTCAGTGAAATTTCATGTTAAGTCATCTTTTAAAATGCAAAATAGAGTTGAAAGGAATGGAATCAGCAAGGAATAAAGTAAACAGACATAAAGCCAATACTCCAAATTGTATTAAAATGCCAAAAATGTTATACTTTACTGAGATTTTAAGAGATATATTGAGCAATTAGCACATCTGAAGTTAAATTTAAGAATGGGTATGCTATAGTTTTGACATCCAAAACATCATTAGATAGAGGTAATTATATGGAAAACAAAGTCAACAGGACTTGATCTTGTTTTAATTGCATTTTCCTGATTTAATACTATGAACACAGTGGGATTGTTCTGTTCTAACTTTATACTACTCTACTCATTTATGACATCTCAGCTATGATTGCTACAGCTTGGATTTCCCAGGAATGGGGGTTTGAAAAATCACAATTGGAGACCATATAGTGAACAGTATAAAAAACTGTAAATCTGGAGATCTCTCATGTCTGAACACCTCTCAATGTGAACGCTTTTTTGGTACATTTTTTAAACCTGCCATTATAGACTTCCATGTTAAAATAACCACCATAATAATATGACCACCAGCCAAACAAAACATGGCATTCAAATTCACCCTCTCAGGTGTGATAAAGAGAAAATGTAGGATGGGGGGGGGGGGCATAAAAAGTATTGATTCAAAACTACCAAACTAACAAATTTCTCATCTAAAATCTAAAACTAAAGACACTTAATTCAGTAAATGGCACAGAAGTTCCAATTCCTGGGTCCAATTACGCAGATGCGAGTAGGTAGTTACCAGTTTCGCCACCAGGTGGCTGATTCGGGGGAAATAACATGGCAGGGTATTATAAAATTCCATTAAACTTGAATAATCATCAGTTTTAGTGGTTCACTTTTCATTTTACCCTTATGTATCTGATAGTTATACAAATTAAAATGTGTCCAGTAAAAGAAAATATTATCTGCCCAACACAAGAAAAGATATTTCCATTTTTGTGATTTTACAACATGGGGGCTATGGGGAATCTCCCCGACCTAAAAGTCACATTTTCAAAGAAAATTTAATTTTCAAAGTTGATAAACTCTTTTCAAAACCATATTTCTAGATGTAATTTTACATGTAGATTCCAAATATGACATCAGTTTGACTGACGTTAATCAAGATTATTTCTACTCGCATCTAGGATATTCCCTTTGTTACTGGAAGAATGAATTATGTAATAAACATTACGTACAACCTTTAAATTTTATATCAAATAATGATGCAATAACATCAAATGCCTCTTGATTTAGTTTAACAAAGAAAAGAGCTGTGACATAAAGATTGATGGAATTCTATACAAGATACATGGATACCAATTGAAGAGAATATATTCCCATATTCTTATTTCTCCTAGCGATGAAAAACTAATTAAATTTACAGCATAGATTCAAGTAGGACAGTCTTCTGAAGTTGTTAACGATAAAAAATCTATATCTTCTGGACATCACGACGCCAGTTCAGATTAAAAGTCGACATTTCTGTTGTTTTTGTCACCAACACATGGTGTTGAGCAGGGCTAAGGCAGAGCAATTAAGAAGGAATGCCTCAGGGTAAAATAACATGATGGTCACATTTTGAAATGCAAAATAATGTGAAAAAGAGTGGAATCAGCAAGGAATTAACTAAACAGACATGTAGTAGGCACTCTAAATTGTATATAGACATGAGAAAGTGAGGTAGTTTAGTCAAATTTTTGAGAGAAATTTGAGGAATTGCCATGGCCAGATGACATTCTTACTCCAGAATGAGGATCTAGGATAGATCAATGCCATCAACTGATTCTTTATTAAGCCTAAAACACAATGTACAGTGCTTTTTGAGTTCAATGATTTTGATCAGGTTTATTAGTAATCATTTATAGGGACTGGTTTTGATTTGATTTCACACTCCTAAAAGGTGATTTGCATGATGAGATGGGGGGTGACAAAAGGGCTTGAAAGACAAAGGGAAATGATTCAAAATTCAAAACTTATCACCATGGTAACACTTGTAGTTATAACAACCATGAATGCCCATGTAACAACATACTTTTATATGCTCTTCTAATATTGCAAGCTTAAGATTCATTCCAGTCACACATGTGTGAATTATTTCCATCCTCCGAACACAGGCTACAGAACTCGTTCCTCCTACTTCTTCTGAAAGAGAAGAAAATATTTAGATTTCTGAACTTGGAGCTGGAGGATGGTTATTGATTGCCTGAATCATGAGAAAATCAATTAACCAAAAAACTTGGTCACCAAATCCACATAAGCAATTAACAAATGAAAAGTTAAGAGCAACTAAGTAAAAGCCAATGTACATTCAGAAATAAAAACACTCATTTCATGGCATTTGTCATCATAAAATATCAAATAATTTCCTCATTTCAATTAACCCAACAATTAGCCCAAGTTAAGTCTCCCTTAAAAAAAGTTTCACTGTGGTCATGTTTGAAGACACAAAAGAATGGAAAGGGCAAGGAATAAAGTAAACAGACATGCAGTTAACAGTCTAAACTGTATCTAAACATAAGGGAACGTAGAGTTTATTTTAGAGAGAAAAAAACATGGAATAGACAAGCTCAAAATTAATATTTTCCAAGGGACTAATCTGATTCATTGATCCCTGGAACTTTGTCCAATGAAGCATAAAGAAACTTACATAAGTCTGTATGAATCAGTGGAAACCCTGACCCTTGTCTATTGTCTATTGTCATGCCTCTTTCACACATCTTCACTCAAAAAGATAACTCTCTGATTATTTCCTATTGATTCAATGATTCCATATACTGTGTATGAAAAAGAGTACAGTGAAACCTGTAAAGTGGAACACCTCTGTAAGTGGAACACTTTTCAGAGTCCCAAGACCAACTGACTTAATGTTAAATGAACCTCTATAAGTGGAACACCTCCCACTGGAACACTTTTTAGATGTATCAAAGGTGTTCCACTTAGACAGGTTCTACTGTACTCAATTATTTTTATTTTAAAAGCATGCACATATATTAACATTATGAATCAGTGGATACTCAATAGTGTTTTCTTTTATTAATATCTTATTATTTTATTGAATTATGCAATTGAATTTTTGAGAAAAATACTTTTTATGCAAATGAAATAAACACTAAATTAAAAACATGAAAGGACCCTCCTTTATATTTTTAGCTTGTCAAAATTGGTAGAAACTGGTACAAGTATTGTCCTTACAGATTATTTGCAGTGAAACTTCACTTTACATAGTCTCGCATCAAGACTCTGGTATACCCCTAACTCATCCAATTTGTGTCAAATGTATGTTATTGCAATATAACTCTTTCCAATAGTTACATTTACTTCAGGGTGTTATGAGAGAGGGTATAAAAGCACTTGATGGAAGTCATTTTATCCATTTTAAAATGTTTATGAGAAAAAAGACATTTTCATCCAATAACTTCTTACATTACAACACGACTCTCTATTCTTACCTCTTTCACCCTTTAAAAGAGAGCTTTATGTACTAATTTACTCTTACCCTTGTATGATTGTATAACAATACAAGAATTTCCATAATATTAACTATATATATATATATATAATAAGCATATCATGTGGTTCCATATCTTGATTAAGTATGGCCTAATGATGCAGGTACATTTTGTAATTATATACAGGTATGTACCTACCTTAATCTAGATTGAAATATAATACAGGCAAATCAAAGGAAACATTCAATGTCTTGTATTACTCATTTGGCAAGCACATTATTGCCTTGATTTATTACATAGCATCCAGGCCCATAGCTGGGAGGGTTCGGGGGGATCATGCAGTTTTCACCATTCTGACCAATTTTTATGTGATTTTGGGCCACATTTGCCAAAGTGAATCCCCCTAGGATTTTTTTGAATCCTGGCATCTACCCTGAGTGCTTAGTTACAAACTGTTTTATATGTCTCTGCTCTGAATAAGTGAGACAATTTTACTGTGCAGCAGCTAGCTCCACTGTTGGTGAACATTATGCTGGTACCTTTTTGGTGCAATAAAACCCGTCTATTCAAACACCTCTCTAATCTGAACACCTCTCAATGTGAACACTTTTTTGTCAGTCCCATTTTTACCACTAGGATTTGTGCCATATTGTTATAGACCCCAACATTTTTGTGGATGGTATTCTGCATTTAGAGGCTGTAACAAATGGCAGGTGGTAACATTTTGCATGGTAATGCCTTGTTTTAATCTGCCATCCATGTCAGTGAACACCTGTCAATCCATGCTTTTAGCTGATCCAAATGGTGTTCAGATTGGACAGATTTTACTTAAGATTGATTTTGCCTCATCTGTTTCCTACTAGCCCCTTGTCTTTTAGATATGCAATCATCATGGAATTCAACACATCTTTCCACAATGCAGCACAATGCTGATGCTCATCTCACTTGGGAAAGAAGGATATGCCATGATATGTCATTATGCTTTCAGTGGTTTTATAACGTCAGATTGCACATGTATAACAGTGGCATTAGCTCTGGGGCAAAGATGCCCTATTGCATGCAGAACAACTTTACCCAGAGGCTGACAAGATGGAATTCATCACTGTTGTTGCTCTCAATGTTGTGTTACTGAAGATTGATGAACACTTTTTTTATTTCTATATAAGACCAATTACAAATAACATAACCAGAATTAGCAGCAGCAATGAATGATGATGAACACTTGTCAGATGATGAATTAAGTTATTGAACTAATTGAAATAGGTGTGACAGTGTGTGGAACTGTGAAATAAGTGTGACAGTATATGGAACTATGTGACAGTGTGTGAAACTGTGAAATAAGTGTGACAGTGGTGGAACTGTGAAATAAGTGTGACAGTATATGGAACTATGTGACAGTGTGTGAAACTGTGAAATGAGAGTGACAGTGGTGGAACTGTGAAATAAGTGTGACAGCATGTGAAACTCTAAAATAAGTGTGACAGTGTGTGAAACTGTGAAATAATTGTGACAGTGGTGGAACTGTGAAATAAGCGTGATGGCATGAGACTCTAAAATAAGTGTGACAGTGTGTGAAACTCTGACATGTGTGTGACAATGTGTGAAACTGTGACATAATTGTAACAGTGTGTGAAACTCTAGAATAAGTGTGACAGTGTGTGAAATTGTAAAATAAGTGTGGCAGTATGCGAAACTTTAAAATAATGCGACAGTGTGTGAAAGTCTAAAATAAGTGTGACAATGTGTGAAACTGTGACATGATTGTAACAGTGTGTGAAACTCTAAAATAAGTGTGGCAGTATGTGAAACTTTAAAATAATGCGACAGAGTGTGAAAGTCTAAAATAAGTGTGACAGTGTGTGAAACTCTAAAATAAGTGTGACAGTGTGTGAAACTCTAAAATAAGTGTGACAGTGTGTGAAATTGTAAAATAATGCGACTGTATGTGAAACTCCAAAATAAATGTGAGCGTGCTTGAAAACTCTTTAATAAGTGTGACAGTTACAGTAAGAGTCTACTAAATGCTACAAACCAAATATTAAGGTAGGTCGAGTATAGAATCAATCAATTATATGTTTATGCCTAGAGTCTTCCCACTCCACCCACCTTAAATTACATTATTTCAAATCCTCTGTTGATTTAAATATCCCAATTTCCATCATCTTAAGAGTGTTAAGAGTGATCAAAAGTTCAACTTTTTCCTCACTTCTGAAGTGTGAAATATTCTCTATAGAAACAAATTGTAGGTTGAACTAATACATTCTCGTCAAAATTGACAGTTTCGACAAGATAGTGTAATTGAATATTCACCATTTCTACTTTTTGATGTAATGACATTCGAATAGTTGCAATGATAAGTAATCGATGTAATCGCCACTTAATCAAGCCCAATAACGGTGAATGGAAATTCACTAAGTAAATCTTAGTGGATACAGATTACATTATTGTGATGTAACAGTCTTTAACTTTGTTTATTTTTAGCATTGATGGTTCTATTGATCCAAGATGAAACATTTTATTTCATTTATCTTGTATTGTAGCTCAACTTCTGTTTACTGGGGAAATTAGACAGAAAGCACAAAGGGCAAGATCTGAAGAAGACAAATATATACAAACCCAATGAATCATATCAACTGATAAAATCACCAAAAAGCCCCATTTTAACACAATTGCCTTTGGAAGTTCCTCACAATTATATCATGTACACGAGTGGCTTCAAACACTTAAAAATGACACATTGTGCCTTGTTGCCAGAAGTCATATCCGTTAACAATACGAAAGGTTAAAATAAATGGTACTCGCATGTTCAATTCAAACCTTATGGAGCATTGAAGTATTACCAATTGTTATGCACACGCATATGAAATCAGACGCTAACTATAGCACGCAATGCACATTTCAGACAAACTCTTTCATTATCTTAATCCCTCCTTTAATTAGTCAGGAAAATCAATGGACTTTCATTTCCAAAGGACCAGTGGAATTGAAAATCTGTTTGAGTGATATTAAAATAACAGAATTTTTTGATCGGTATTAATTCACAATTAATATTGATTTAAAATTTAAATTAGATGAGTTCATGTAATCTAAAAATAATGAGATGGAGGGATGTTAAAAATTGAATATTTAGTGAATTATTTTTCAGTTGAATCATGTCTTTTTCAATTAAGGTAATACTGACGCAAACATGTTTTTTATACCAGGTGAACAATGGCGTGATCTCTGTGCATATTTGTTTTGGAATTACTCATTAATGATATAGGTATCATATATATAATTATTTGATTCATCAGCCTACCTGACTCAATTGTAGTCATTCAGATATGCAGCCATTGTTAAAGACCCGATACGCGATGTGTTATTTGTATTATTTTCGCTTTATGAAAGTCTATCAGATGTACTAAGAGTCTGATATATGAAAAAATGAATAAGAGAAACAAATGAAAAACCTCTGGTGCACGGTAAAACCCACCTAATCCAAACACCATTGGGAACACTCAAAAGTGTTCAGATTGGCAGGTGTTCACATTATGCATTTTTTAACATGGAGGTCTATGGCACATTAAAAAGTAGGACTGAAAAAGTGTTCACTTAATTGACAGCTGTTTGGGTTAGAGAGGTGTTCAGATATACAGGTTTAACTATATAAATTGTCAAAGTCAGCTGCAGTAAAACCTGTCTAATCTGAACACCTCTGGGACAAGCCAAAAGTGTTTGGATTCGCACTTGTTCACATTTAAGGTTTTTCAACATGAAGGTTAATTGAAAGTAACAAATTTTGGACCAAGAAAAAGTGTTCATATTGATAAGTGTTTGGGTTAGAGAGGTATTCGGATATACAGGTTTCACTGTATTCTTTGTTCAATTATTTTAGCTAGAGGAGACTATACCCCCACCATCGATAATCATGGCAGTCTCTTCATTTGAAATTACAGATATCCGTTGTAAGAAAGGAGATTCTGTGTGTATCAGAATAACCTCCCCCACTCCCCCCTATTGTTTATTATAATCTTGGTTCTTGGTTTCTCAGTGCAGTATCTTACAAAATAATTCTATTAAACCACTCAAAAGACACTTAAAAAAAAACCAACTGGAATTTCTACACTAAAACAGTGATACATTTTACTTATGCAAGTTTAATGGACATAATTGTATTTTACTTAATGGCTTCATTTCTTTTATTTCATTAAAGGGGAAATTATTGTTTGTTTTGGGCTGTTCATTTGATTGACTTTCCGACCATTGTCTACAACAATGCTTGAATTTGAAATCGATATGGTGACTAATTAAAATATAGCGTACCAAGAGACGCGAAGCCAAGCTGGCCACATGAAGCATTGATGAGCGAGAATTTTATACTTCAGGCTTCACTTTGTAACCCAGGGATATGTTGAAATTATGGGAATGTATTTTTCTTGTTAGACCTTTAATTTGTATTTCAAAATTAATTCATCATTTTTTCTAACAAATACATATTTGATCTGTAAATTACTTTTTGGAAAAAATTGTTTTGATCAAGATTGTGTTTTGGCCATAATATTATAAAAATTGAGTCGAAATGTGATTTTGATCAGGTTTTGTATCTTCCACTATTTGTTGGCTATTTTTAAAAAATAAAAATAAATAATTGATATCTCTCTGTAAACATAAACTGCATTCTCAATCAAATTCAGATATAATTTCAATCATTTATAGAAATTAGTAATTAAAATACATAATTGATAACAATTAATATTAATTAGTCATTCATTAGGATCAGGATGACCATTCAATATATGTAAATTACTTCAAAAGTAGTCTCTAAGCATAATTAATTCATGATTAATGTGAATTGATGACTATGTGTCATGATACTGTCTCCAGATTATTGTTACCATCAGCTGGTTACCATGGATTTGCATATCTTTGTTGTGTATTAATCTAAGAGTAGAAATACTATTTTCATCTTCTATATCATTTGATTGTCAACTTTTCAGTAGCTCTTCCAACCTTGGAAGTCAAAGATATATCTGTATTTTTTTTTATAAAACTGCAACAAAAACTAGAGGGGACTAGAGAGGAGTTTAAAGTAACTTTCTAAAAATTGTCATCATTTCAAATTTATATAGGCTCAGTCACACCTTATTAAATAAAAACATTTAATACATAAATAAAAAATTATTGCTTTCTTTGATGATAATACTTTGAAATGACTTCAATTTAGTGTCTAAATGTCTGATTTTGAAATAAATCTAACTTTAGACTAGTTCATGTCAAAAATATTAATTAATGAATTGTTCTTTGAAGTTATAACATTTTAGTTTTGTTATTTTTAATACTTGTACAGTGTTTGTGTATGGACTTACAATGTACTGGTGTGTAAATTACAATCACCGTGGACACATCCCTAATTTTCACAGGTCTTATATACTATCAAAGTTGGAGAATAATGCTGTCAGACAGTTGATTCTATCATATTATTCGTAAGATAAACAAACATTGATAAACATCCTTCCTAATTGTACTAATTCCCCTTGTTATCATGTTTGTACATTCTTCGCACCTCTGATTACAAGTTTGAATTGACCGCGATATGCAAATGAGCTTATGACCATATAAGGTTAATTGACCTAGCCTCGTTTTGGCACTACACAACAGTTTCACACAGGATGGATGTACAACTAAAACTCCTATGATTTTTTGCTGTATTTCACCCCTAATGTGGATTATTTGTACATAGAATTATATCTAGGAGACATATGTCTAACACATGGACCTGTAAATATCGGAGGAAAGAGGGAAAAGTGTAAATATGGGGCGAAATCAAGAGATGAACAGTTGGATATTTGTTGGATGGATTTTGCTGCTGAACTATTTTACAAATATTTTGGGTAAGTTTTCAACTTCTTATAACTTTCATTTCAGATCGCTTATCAAAGGCAGCAAGTGAAACTCATAATATGGAGTACTCTTCCTACGCATATGCACAATTTCGGCAATGTACATGGCCTAGAACGTCTCCGAAGTGAAGGTGGAATTTGTTCAGAAGTTTAAAATGCATGTCCATTGACCTGCCATTGTTGTGGTTTGAATGAGTGCAGTGGTCCTTTACTTAGCCCCCACTGAGGTCCACATGAAATATTGTCAACTCTGAATTAAGTTGACACCTCCCCTGCAGCTTAGTATGCATTCAATGAAGCACATGCATTCAAAATGCCCCATACAAAAGTGCAAAGCAGAAGCAGTCAAAACCTCACAAATTTGAGAAAATATTCAATCAGTCGCTCAAAATATTTTATAACCAGAATACAAACAGAATTTCTTGAGAGTAATCTGCGTAGATATCTTGAACATCAAAGTTTACACTTCAAACAGATTTATCATAAAGCCAGCAATATTAGCATGTGGAAAAAGTATGTAGATATATTTCTGCCTTATTAGACTCTACAGGAAATTAAACCTAATATTCGCCTGTCTAAGACCTTCTACTCCGTACTATTTGGCGTGATTCATGCTGCAAGATCCATTACTCTGAGATTATTGCATCCAAAGATCATTTCACACACAGGGTCGTGTCATTCATCTTTTATCTGTATCGTAATTTATAGAAATTCGCAATATCTCTGAATTTCTATTGGAATCCTAGCTATTACTATTGGCAGATTCCAAACTCCAAGATGGATTATCCTAATCCATCTGGCAATATGTATTACAGTCACAGCCTGTTTATATGTAGGATATCTTTAGCAGTGTAGACTTATAAGGGTTAACAAATGTGTCAAACAATATTAACTCATCCCGACAGTTTCTAATTAAAGTCAAACACTTATGTTTGCGTCTTGATGTTAAATGTTGAAGTATTACACCTGGTATTAATTTTATAAAGTGATTTTTAGATCTCTGGTAAAACATACAAATTTTACAAAGTGATTTTAAGAAATGGTTTGATCATAGAATGATACTACACTTATACATTTGACTTTTCTTTCTTGGCTTGGTACATATCAAAAAAATATTGTCTATTGGAAATTTATTATTTGTGTATTATTAATACAGTCCAGAGCACAGACCTCAAATTATTTTCCCATATAAGTGAATTTAGTGGTTTCTTTGTCGGTGCATTGTAATGGCCAGTTTCCCTATTTTTATGTTACAACTTTATTTTTCAATTATGAAACCGTTTTTATATTATATATCTGTATAAGTATATGAAGATTGATAAGATTATTATTTAAATAGTTAATTGTTCTTTTACACAGTTATAACGGAAACAATCACTTATTCATCGTTCTTGACGGGTATCCAAGAATTGAATATCGAAGATGTATCTGTTACAGTGATTCAACTGGAATTATTCACTAATTACTTTGCGCAATAGCTGTTAACCAGTTTGTGATTATAGTTATTGAAGGAATTTGCCAAGAATCGTAGAAATCGCATCTGATGATTAGGCAACTTGATTCTCAGCCAGATAAGTTTACATATCTTGGGTTCTAAAGGTTTCAAATTTTGGATGGTGGAAGGGAGTATCATCTACCTAGTCCTGTATTCAAGCCAGAGAAACTAGCCTAACTATCTTATAAAAATAAGCTCATATTTGAGCACCTTTTGGCTTATATGCAGAATTGCACAGTCGAGAATTCTGTCAAAAGTCATGTTGCTACTAGGCAGTCAGTGTATGATGTTCTATGATCTTCTGACAGTAGGTTTTTATCACATTCATCAGCTCCTTTTACTAATATGAGTATCAATATGTTCTCCCAAAGATAATGCCATTATATCGTAGTGTGTTGTCATATAAAGAATGATTACCCCTGGTTTAATAGGTATAGAATAAAGGAAGCATTGAACAATAATGACTTTGACAAAAACCAATGCATATCCTAGCTACATCCAATGGCATACTCCATAATCTATCTTAATATTCAGAAATTAAATACCTATATATATTTTTTTTTTATATTTGAGTTAACGATTTATTGTTCAATATTTTCAGTATTCCATATGAATCAACTATAGGATATACTATTATCTATGTATATCCTCTAACATACTTCCAGTATATTGATAAAATAGATAAAAACTATTAGAGCTATGCGATTCTCCATGACAGTAAATGTATTATATCTTTGATTGATGGTTTGTAATTGTTCCGAATAGGAGATTATATTAGCATATGGCTTTGAAGTATAACATACATCATAATAGGGTTTTCCGTGGTAACAATTCATTATTTATGATATTCTTTTGAATGGTGCAATTATAACACTATTGCTATATTTGGTAAGTCTTGTATCAAACCCTACTAGTTACTTTCCTACTGTATATTACCCAAACATTGCTGTTCTGTATGAGGAAGAGGATTGGAGAACAACACAGGGCCTTGATGCAGGGCTTTCCATCATATTTCTATTTTAGTTTTTTGTAGTTATGATCATACCGGGACTAAGAAGTCAACACTGGACTGTACTATATATCATATTTACATGTAGCAACTCTTTGTTTCTGATCTTATTTGCCCATCTTTAACAAAAAGACCATTACTAGAAATTAAAGATGTTATAATGAAAAATCATGGCATCGCCTGTATAATATAATAATAATCATGCAATATAATTTCTCAGGTGTTGGGATCAGGAAAACTGTTCATTATGCAACATAATAACTGACAGCAGTAGCAGGTTATGCAACATACTGACATATCGAATTCTTACCCCCTAATTAAGGCTGGCCCATAAGCCCATTGAACTCCGTGTTAAAATTCAAAATCAGTCAAAATATTTGATTTTAACAAGTACTTTCTGAATAGTTATTACATACATGTCATCGGTTTGTACTTGATATTTTTAACTTTCCCTTAAAGTGTTATGATTAGATGATTATGTAAAAAAGCATGAAGATAATTAGCGATCATGTATCGAGACCTCTCAAGGCAAAATTCACAACATTTTTGCTGTGGTGAAATAACAAAAACATGTTTGAATTGCTCCAGGAGCAGAACAAAGAAAGATCAAATGTCGCGAAGTACTACAAGTACAAATGTATAAACTTATGTATTTCAAGTGCATAGCTATTAGAGAAAGGAATGCTGAATTTTACGAAAAGCAAAAAAATTTGAGAACTTGTATACTCACTCATAACTTGAATAATTATTTTTTAAGTAAACCTAGTCTAATCTGAATGCTAGGTAAAGTTCAGATCACCTCCCTATTAACTCATTTTGATTGATTAGTTTAGCAGCCAGTGGGAGAAAAAAGGACTGAAAAGATGTTCACATTGAAAGGTGTTCAGAATTAAAAGTTATTTGTATATACAGGTCTCACTATATGTAGTTTTCTCTACTGCACCAACAAAAACAAAGATTATAATTTCACAGAGATGAGATCCCAAGAGTAAGGGCGTCTGTAGTATGTCTGCCAAGATGGAAAATGATGAGCATGCTTTCCTTACAAAAATTCAACCATGGTCATTCTTTGTTTTGTGAAGGTTATTAAAAATTAAAAATGCATATTAGAAACATAAATGAGCAAGCTTGTATTTAGATACAAGATAAAGAATATGTGCATATTCTTTTCGAGGGTTTTTGATGGTACAATGATGGATTATTTGATCATTTTTTTATTTTTTGAGATGGTTCTGTCTAGAGAGACACCTGACTCACCTGATATCGGCTTTAATGGCAATTTACCTGTAGAAACTAGCAATTTACCTGTGTACAATTAATATGTTGAAACAATGGGTAGAACAGCTACGAGTGATTATGAGATATTAATGAGAAAATAACATTTAGGAATGGTTAAAATAAATTACCTTAGGTTACATTCGCCGATACCTGAAGGGGGATGAATCATTGTTATTTTGAATTGCGGATTTTTCTTGTGGTAGGCTATCTCAAATTGAAATTCTATGAAGTGGGAACCGCTAACTAATTAAATCCATTTAATACCTGGTTCTTTAAGGGCATGCATTTTGTTGTATAGTCCCAATGCAAAAGAGGATAAAAAATTAATTTTACTTTACTTTGGTTGATTTGAGCTTTCATTGCATGTCAACTTATCAAACTCTATCAAGGCTTTTAATGTCCATAGCACACTTAGAGATCGCTAGGATAATAGTATGCCACCATTTAACATGTCACTTTAAAATCTGGCCATGCTCATTTCAAGTTGGTTTTCTTTAAAACCTATATAATATATAAATTATTTTGCATTTCTATATAAATCAGAGTTTTATATATATGACTGTTTATTAATATATTTGCTCATATTACGTCTTTTTAGTTCATTTCATGTTTGAAAGCGTTTTGTTGTAATCATTTTATTCTAATTTTGAATCCCCGGGCTGACACCGATTGACATGAAATGCCAGCAAATCTGCCACTTCCTACATAACTGATATATACAAAAATCTGTTAATGTTATGTTTACCAGAAGTGCATTTTACCTATGGGAATTGGGTCTGATGAAATGGGAAGATATATGCTCTCAAGTGTGAAGTTTTCAATAAATAAAATGGTTTTCTTAGGTAGGAGTGCTTGACCTGGACTTTCTTCCAAGTAGATACAAACCCCATTTGAAATATTCAGACTCGTATGTGTCAAAAGCTCAAAAATATATTTTTACGATTTACAAAATTCGTGAAAAATTTAGATTTTCAATCTGAGCATAAGGTAACTTTCAAATCATAAATTCAATGGAGCTTCAATGGTTTCAATTCCAAAATGGCACGGCAATGCTATAGGTAAAGCATTGGTCCTGCCTTAGAACAGAGACAACTTCCCCTCTTATGTTACCCCAGTAGAGTCTAGTAGAACGTTAGAGTTGATGCACTCTTTTTAAGAGGCAAAATCAAGTATTGGAAAGGGTACATTTAGTCATGTACTTGCAATCAGAATTTTTCATGTAATATGTACCTGTATGAATGTGCCACCTCAACATTTTGTAATCGCAGGGCCATATGTTACAATGTACCTTGCACCTGTCCTGCGATATGACATCACCTTCCAGGTATATCATAGTCTGCATATTCTGGGAGACTCATCCTGAAAGATCATAACCTTCTACCAGTATTTTTCATATTGTTCATATGGTATTGGTGGTTTGAAAACAGAAAGATGTGATGATTGTCAGAATATGGGGGACTTCACCTCGGGCAGTTATAATGATCTATCAAACTCCAGTTGCTGAATGTGTGTGTGTGTGGGAGAGGGGGGTAGTACAGGTCCAAGAAACACGGTGCCTTTATTGGTGCCCCTTTATTTATATGCTTGACATTCTATAATGTAATATTTATCTATGTTAAAATTGTTCTATAATTTATCTGTTAATATATTTATTCGAAGATTTGACTGTATTTCTTGTGTGAATGTGCTTCATATTGGGAATTAGCTAAACTTGTGAAGAATGGAGCAGCAGTGAAAGATTACATGAAAATAATGACTTACTGTTCTAGAAATGTAATCACAGGAAATCCAACATCAGGGGTATTTAAACCAAGAGTTGTTGAAATCCCTCTTTGGTCATGTTTGGAAATGTGAAATAGAGTCAAAAAGAGTGAAATCAGCAAGGAATTTAGTAAAGATACATAGAGCTAACACTCTAAATTGTACAAAAATGCCTGGAAATGATACGGTTCATTGACATGTAAGAGAGAAAGAGAGGAAAGTACATGAGATCATAGAGAATTTAAGGTAGGGTTAGGATGATTGAAATGTATCTTATTGCTCCGAGTTATCCTTATTTCATGCCTCTATCTATTGCTCTCATCACTAGGCAGATGCTCCAGCCTCCTTATTGATAATATACTCTCACACCGCTTACACCATATCTGGTGGTATAGAAACAGCTTCTTGGGAAGGCGATATGGGAACACGTAGTCACAGTCTCACACCCATGTGGCTAGAAGTTATTGAAAACTAGGCTTTCATGTTTTTCATGGTAGTTTTCAATCAGAAAACCTTCTCTAAGGAGGAGTTTGAAAGCAACTGATGACTTCCGCTGGCTCAGCTTTGTATCAATAATTTGGGCAAATCAAATCAAAATACATGTATTGAAGGATCACCGAGAATAAGATATCACAGAGGCATGGATGACAATTTCCATCTTGTACTATTTGACTCCAGTTTGTTTGTTCACCTGTGAATCTCATACAGGATGTTTAAGTTGACACCAAGAGCCCTAAAGTCCAAATATATCTGCTATTGTGTACCTAAGATTGTGCCTGGATTATATGGGCGATCAATCCAGTTTGTCTGATAGGACTGAGTAATGTTCACTGTTCAGCCCTAAAACACATGGAAACATTTGTGCTCATTTTGACTTTGCCTCTTAAAAGAGAGCTTTATCATTGCTGAAAAATGTTTTTTGTTAGAGAGGTTTCTGCTCAATTAGCAATTTATTTCCTGGTTATAAACATTGAGCTTTGATTGATATTTTGGAACCAATGATAAAAAGTTCACAAAATAAGGCATTTTCCTGAATATATAGATCACCAAGGCTTGTATAGATGAATATGTACTCAACATAGCATTGTAAATTCACTTTGACTTAGAAAGTCACTTAGTTCATTAAAAACACATGTTTTCATTGGGGAGATGTGTGAAATAATTTGTTAGCGTTATCTACAAGGATTTCATTCAAGATAAAATTCTTTGTGGGTTTGCACGCAGGGCACTCTAACCTATTAAAGTGTATAATATACTTGTTATCCTATATGTATGTACATGTATGTATATGTGGTAAACACATTTGATGTATTTTAATTATCATTCTGGGTTATTAATGAGAAGGCCCAAAGTTATGTGACTACATCTTTGGGACGTGATACCCAGCATAGTTGCAACATGTACATGTTATGGCCGTTTCTGGAAATTAGGTGTTGGCTCTGTCCAAAATACAGTACATTGTCATTCTGCATTCTTAATGTTGTTTTGGTGGTATATATAATACACATGTTAAGCCATTATACTTGAAATTATCAAATATGATTGATTTGTGATATGATAGTTGTGCTTTATCTTATTATTTCTCCTTTTGGGATATTAACACAAACATCTTCACATTCTATATGTCCATTTCAATGATGCTTCAAATATCTTGATTGGACAGTTTGACAAATGTCACTTTGGTCAAAGCATGCAGAATATCGAAGACATGCATAGATTTGACGTATGATCTATTTGGTTAAATGGTAATGTTTCCCTGGGTCTTTGGCTTGGCCTGTATATCTATCTTCCTGTAAAAATTATGCATATCAACATCTGTGATTTTGCAGCTGTAACTGCTATGATATGCAAATGTGACGAATGATATGTGATTTGATGATAACCAAATTATATTTTAATGATTCATTTCTCAAATATAACACTTTAAAACAATGCCGTCCTACCACCAACGTTTCTTGATTAAACCTATCCATAGTTTTATCAAGTTTTTTGGGTGATTAGGCTTAAGTAGGGAATTCATTAGTAAGTTTATTATTACAGTAGCAGCTAATCCTCCTTGGGAATAATCTTTGTAGAATGTCTTAATAAATCATCTTTCAGTGCTTTTCTATCCTTGTAAGATTTGCTTTTTAATGTATATTGCTGCTGTATATTAACGATTGTGAAATTTCAGTTATGTGATATTATGACAGTTATAACAGTTTGTCATATGATCAGTTGATGTGTTGATCAAAACTATAATGTCTACTTGTAAAGAATTCTTTATATTTCAATTATGTATAGAATGATATCTTTTTTTCTGTGAGACTTTAAATTGAAAAAATTCTGTAACTTTGCTGAATCACATAATATTACTCGGAAATGTTGGACAATAATCTGTTTTTATTTGGATTTATATTTGATATTTACAAGATAGACTCCTAGAAATCTTCCAGGGTGAATGCAAATACCACATCATTAGTTACACTTAAACCTTAATATATGTACATGTATTCCCTAAAGAGGAAATGCATTTTTTCAGTCTCAAAATATTCAATAAAATGAACCATAAGGTTATTTTGAACTCTTGAGACCCCTCGGGGTGATTGCAAATCGATGCATAGTATTCTACCCAAGTCGCCTAATGAACCATTTTACCAGATAAAAGATTGGAATCTCCTTTGTTTTAACTCCCCAAACGTTGAGAAAAAGATATATCCCATAATGATGAAGTATCACCATGGTGATACTATTTCTCACGTGGAAACAAGGGAAATAACAAGAAATAACATGGAGGCTCAAAATGTAGATATATTGAAAAATAGTGAAGAACTGGACATGCTTCCATTGAAATTAGAGATTATAAGTCTGGTAGAAATATGAGGCTGGGAAATTGTTGGGATTAGTTTTTATGGGTGACCTCAATTGCCATGTCAGCTCTGGCACTGGGGTGTTCATAATCGTAGTTCTCTCCATCTTGGGGTTTAGCCTCAGTAATGATTCCAGATGTGTTCTTGTAATGCTAGATCCTACAGGAAATTTCCTTGATCTTCTAAAGAACATAATATCACTTTGAACAAACAAAAATTTGATCACTTTAGATGAAAAATTATATTTAAAATGATCATTATGCTAATATATGTTCTTCCTTTATGTGGATACCATATTTTCAAGTCATGACTTTTCTCTATGGTTTTACTGCAGTAGTTGATATCTCATTATACTGCTCCTTCACATGGAAGCGTGATGCCGTTTGATCTAAAGATCAACCTTATTAATAAGAAGCTCTTAGAACAATGAAATAGTCCAGCCAATAAATCATTCCACAAACAATATTACACTGTGAGTTTGATGACAGACCTCGACAAAAATGACATGCAGGGTCAGGTTTTCAATCAGAATTAGAGTGACATATAGTGGAATTTGCAAGAAATATAGCAAACAGGCATGAAGTAAATATCTCAAATTGTATGATAATGCCAAAAATTGGATAGTTCATACAAATTTTCTTGAGAAAATGTGCAATATAAGCAAGATCAAAGAGGAAATGGTTCGCATGGTAAAGCCTATGAGATCTTTATTTTACCTTGTTGTCATAGATACCTGATAGAATATCTGATAAAAAGCATTGATCGGTTGAGTAATTTTTGAAATAGTGTTTTCTGATTTGCAATTATCATCAGTAGTAAGGACAAACTTAAAAACTGGCTTATTAATATTTTCTGATATAAGTTTCAGAATATTGGTGTACCAATATTGAATTATTGAGATGGAACGTGCCTGTGTGTTTATTCCCTGTATAAAGATTGATGGTAAGATCTGAAATGGAGACGTATTTGATCGCCTTACATTTCTCAATCATATGTTAGTAGTAATAATAGACTCCCGTGATTTGTATTTGATCTATCATTTATGTAATCCTTTGTATATTCAAGTATAATTCCAGTGCTTAAAATTACAGTGAAACCTGTAAAGTGGAACACCTCTAGAAATGGTACACCTCTGTTAGTAGTACACTTTCAGAGGCCCAAGATCAACTGACTTATTAATGCTAAATGAACCTGTATAAGTAAAACACTTTTTAGAGGTACCAATGGTGTTCTACTTCGACAGGTTTTAAATTTCCATGTTTTGAATTGTCATGCTTTAGTCAAATTTGTTTTACAGTGAATTACAATTGACTTCGATTGAAACTCAAAACTCAAAAAGTTTCAAACAAATTCAACTTGTCTTTGATATATTGGATTCTCTTAAGGTTTAATAAACACTTCAGATAGGTCACATCCTTTATATTCTAAACTATACAGATGAGCTATGAGTTGAAACTATCTGTGGTCGGACAACAGTGTCAAATAAACAATATAAGGTCAGGCAAAGGACCCCAGGTGCTGTTTTCACTGAGCAGCAACTGGTCATTAAAATAACAGCTAGAATCCTTCATATTGCTCCAACGGTTCATACTAATGATCTATACCCTTAGAACTAAGTTTGGTACTGTAAAACATGCTGAATTGTAACTACAATTTACTTGTTGTTAGATACCTTTACTAGATTTACTGTATGATCTGTAAAGTCAGTGGAAATTGTCCTCTGGTTTGTTTTCATATATTGTTCATATTTTATATTCTCGATAATTTATTTTCCAGATTTTGTGTTTCATTCTTAGAATCTGATTTTACAGTAAAGTACGTAGTAACTTGTCTACTTTGAGGTCCTTGGGCTACTACAGTTGAAGCTTTCTTTTAAAAGGGCGGAATCAAACTATTGAAGTAGAAATACATTGTCTGACCATGGGCCCTCCACTATCATGAACTGCATTTAAAGGCCATTGATAATGCTATATTCATTCTATAGCCCAAATGTGCTTACATTACAACAATAGACCACCTAAATGATGGTCTATAGACCCATCCTGATCCATACAGGTATTTTGGGTTTTTGTATATCTCGTATATATTTTTGTACTTTTGCCTTAGTTAGTATTTGTAGTTTAGATATTTAGTTTTTTCATAGTTATGACTAATGTAATCATGTTATGATACAAGATGTCAATAAAAGTTATATAAAAGTTATATATAGGACTGAAGGAGTATAGTTGAGTTTGGGAATTTGGATATAGTTTGTTTCACCCATTGGGTCAGTTTGCTCATCTTTCTTTAGCTACCTTTGTATAAAGCAGTGCTACTCTTTGAAGTGTGTAGATGAATCTTGTATACTTTCAATACTTGTATACGATATTGAACGGCTATACAGTACTGTACTAGTATACAATACTGTACTTAGTATACAGTACTAGGATATACCTTTCTGTTTCATTAGACCGAGATGTTAAAGTTTAAACAAACATGGATGCAACAATGATACAATGAAATTCTGTATAAAATAGACAGAAGACTTCAGGCATGAATCCTGTGGGGTTAACCGTGGAGAATACATCTAATGAAATAAGTCTGGAACTAAGTAGAGAGACGCATGAGATTGTTCTGATCCCTGGTACAACAAGGTCTGACTCTTTAATCAAGTTCATAGATTCTTCACGTGTAATGGGCTCATCATTTAAGCATTCCAACAATTTTCAACGTAAATTACTCTCTTTTGCTCGCTGCAGAATATTGCAAACCCCCTCAGAATAGTTCTCTGTAAATATGATAGTTCTCATTGATTCTGTCGAAAAATTTGAACAAAGTACGTAAATTTTGTTTTATGTGTATGTAATTCAGTATGTAATTTTTGTATTCTTTATTGGTAACTTCTTTTTTATTACCATCTGTACAGAAAATCATCAATGGATAAGATTTTATTTTTCTGGCTTGGATGTCTACTTTAGGCTATTAGTAAGGAATGCTAACACAATTTAAACGTAACTCTCATTTATTCTAACTATTGTTTATGTGTTAGTACAGATGAATTGATTTACTTTAAAAAAACAAAAGAAGTAGATTTACTCGTTAGCACAGTTGTAAAATATTTGTGAAAGTATATTTAAAACAATTGTAAATCTATGATTCATTATTCCCTAGTGTTACAATATCAGAAATCTTTAGTTTAACAATACATGTATTATCTATGCAATTTGTAAAGCTATACCTTAAGAGGTTTTAGTATGTATAATTTAAGATTTCTACTAACCTTTTTTGTTTCAAGTATGCCCAGCTTATGCCTTTTTTGCTTGCTTGGTCACATTTGCTTAGATTTTCACAACGGCGCCTGGTCGATTGAGTATTTTGTTCAAAATTGAATACAATATTGAGCAAAACACTCAATCGGCTGGGCGCCGATCGGAGCAAATGTGACCCAGGCATTAATGGTATATTTTTACTTACATTTTAGACCTTGAGATTTGTGACAATAGTGTCACATATGACACTTTTGTTTTATATTTCAGGTATAGGTATCTTCTTACAATGGAACATATCAACAATTATTTCAGTTTTTTGGTCTACCCAGTTTATGTATAAGAAACATGATTGTTCGTCTGGAAATTTGTCACAGTTTACTTTATAGGAGAAGTAGGGAGAAAGAGAGGGGGTACTTGTAGTAACTTGACAAGTTGACACTGATGTCTCGTCGTATTATACCTCTGCCTGACAGTCTCCATCTAGGACCTTTGAGTGCTCTTTCCACATCCTAATCCCTCTTTAGTTTATATTGAGCTAGACCTCTAATTCTCCACTTCATATTATCCCGAGTATTGGGAACTTTATAATTGATTGAATTCAAAGTAGAATTAGACATTGCATAGGTTCAACCTTATGCTCTATGACCTCCCACAATACAAGCTTCATAAAGGATGCAAGGATGTGGTTGGGCCAGACAGTATTGAGATACTGAAGACTCAGCGTGAATGTAGATGTTCCTATTTAATGATATGGTTTATAACCAATAAACAGAATTACCATATGGTATTTTAATCTGAACAGAATTCTTCATTGCTTTTGGTTCTCTATGTTCCATTTTATGCTCAGATAACTCATTTTCAAGGTTAGCTCTTGTCTATTTCAACACCTTTGTTTATTCTCCTTTAGCCTTTAGTGGTTTTAAGGAATTTCACTCTCCAGTGTTCTCATTACATAAATTTCTCAGAGATTGATTCATTGTAACAATTAAGGTGTTATCCAGGGTTCTATTCTCTGATCTAATATCTTTTCTAATTGCTTTTTATCTAATTTGAATGAAATGCAAATTATGGATTTTGGAATTTCTATCTAATTTAGGGTGTTGACTCCATCACTGTTAACTTTGTTCTGAAATTCCTCACCATGCTGAGAAGGGATGATGTCCATGTACCAACTGTTCTTATTACCTCAGGGAACAGATGCATATAGATTGTATACATTCACGAACATGTCCCAACTTTTGACATTTGTCTTGTTTTGTCTTCAACTTATCCCAAGATGGTTAAAATTTACATGGATTGACTTTAACTTAGATGACCTTATTTGAGTTGACAGGAGTATATGTTAGTAAGTGGCACAACCCATCAGAAAAATCTGAAGTTGTCGTGCTTTAAAGTAGAAAACAAGGAGCAAAGACTAAAATGAGGAATAAGCAATGAATAAAGTAAACACCATGTAGGTATCATTCCTAATTATATAGAAACCCTAAAATCAAAGACTCCATTAAGATCTTAGAGTATATATATTGCAAATGCATCACCAGCAAGAACACATCAAAGCTTGTTTCAAGTGCTTTCAAGTGCCCTATAAAACCTACCAGTGCACTGGACTTCAGGATCTCAATCTAGTGCACAACATTGAGACAATTACAGTCATTTCAGACATTTAATGTTGCTGTGAAATAAACTGGTGATGTTTTCAAGGGAGTCATTATTGTTGTACCTTTGAATAGGAAATAGTAAGGAATCATACACAAATATGAAAAAATGAGAGGACAGTTATGAAGGGGCTAAATAACAATTTTCATAGTATTGAGAAGAATTATCACCAAGTAAATATTTTCATTATGTAATTCATTAATTAATTTATTTTTCTGCTGCCAATCATACAATGATTGGTAGAATAGTTCAAAGGTTTTTAGAATGATTTAACTAGAGTTAAGTCATGGGTGTTATATACACACAGATGCTGGTTGTCAATAAAGAATTCATACAGGAGTCTGAAGTCTTGTTTGACATTTGTATTGTTAGGCTAGAAAGACTGGAAGGCATGCCTACATACTGTGGGAATTGGAATTCAGTTACTATTGTTTTCATAATGATTTTAGCAGCTCTGTAATATATTTCCAAAGACCTGTTTAAAAGATCTTAGTATAATCCATTCATGGGTTTTACCTGGGAGCATTCAAGAAAAGATTGGAATTGATAAGGAATGTAATCACCACATATTTTAAAAATAAATTGAAATTGTAGCAATGGAAGAAATAAAATTTAATTAATCTTACACTCATGCAGAGAAAATGAATGTAAAACTATTGAATTGGACCTTTCAATCTTTGAAAGTCCCAGGTCGTCAGTCCGACTACTGCCTAAAAGTCTCAATTACTTTGTGTGTGAATGGTCTGACGATATACTATGCACATATAATGTATGCTATATTAATAGAGGATTTGGATTATGTTGAAGCTGTCTAGAATGTTGGTGCCTAGTTTGGCCTCATTGTTGATTAAGTTAATAGTGATGATGTAAACAGCCAAGGTAATCCCCAGCATATAAACAAAGGCACTGATGTTAACCCCGTTTCAGCACTTAAACCTGCACCAGATATAATCACCTCTGTGAATGTAATACCTAATAACAACCTCGATTAGTACAACAAACTCAATTCCAATCAGTGCAACATTCTCAAGAAAGTCATGCCTATGATTAATGGTAGCATTTAGGAAGTTAGGAATCAAGATCTCCAAGATGCTTTAGCTCTTAGAAGTTGATAAATTAGACAATATCCTTATTATGTAAAAGAAAAATAGCTTGGAGAACAGAACTGTTATACTTTGTTGACTTGTTTTGATAAATAGCATGTTCAGTAGATTTTTGTCTCTGATGTTGTCAAGTCTATAAACAAGCTCAGGGCTCCCTACCCAAACAATTTCATTGAGATCACAAACATTTCTCTCATTCTCTTTCTTAAATATGAATGAAATGTCTGATATTTTTATATTTCCGTATAATATGGCGTGTTTGCTTCTCACCTTTGAAGTTTTTGTGTCCATTAAGTCTATTTGATTCCACATTATTTTGCATTTAAAGATATGAACCCTATGGCCAACTCTATAGGTTTGTTTAGACATCCAGATAGGACCTTATCTTAGAAAAACTTTGCCATGTCAGATTCTGAGTAGTTAATATATGCGTACAAGTACATATAAATATCACAATTTATTAAGGTCATTCAAAGATACTGAACAATGACACTCATGAAAGTAATATTTTGCTGGTTGATAAACTTTCGAACTGAGAACAAAATCTGAATATTGATGTAGAAAGATATGGACATATATTTATGCTACATATGGAAATCCTCAAAAGTCGAAATGTAGATTCCTTAGTAATATTCTTCCTAATGGTTGATTTTAAACAGAGGGGGATAATGATGCTGAAACATTTACCAGAATATTAGATAGGTTGATAGTTGACAGATAAATCTAGTGACATTGACACATTTAACCCAGGTGTCCCATGTCTTGTCTTTCCTGTCTGGGACCATACATGAATATATGAAGCATTCTAACATAGTGTGGAAACCAATGTACATTCTTACATAAGCAGCTGCCCAATTGTCTTGGTGGAAGGATATGTTTAAAATGCAAAATTAGAGTGGAAAGGATTGAAATTAAGGAATATAGTTTAATTTTCTAGTTGTTCCTCAAAAGTTAGTCTATTCTTCAAATTGATTGGTTAGCATGTCAAGATTAACTGGTAGGATCCAGAAGAAATTCAATATTTTCAAGAATGCAAATGTGATAGATGTACCAATGATGAAAAGGACATTCATCTTCCCAGTGAAAGTGCCAATAATGGATGTTGTTACCATGACAACTGTGTCAGCAACACTAGGTGGTGACAGCTATTGCTCTGGAACTGGTGAAGTCCTTAGTTAGAATTACCACAGTTCATTAATAAAAAGCAACTCCCAGAGAGAGGTCCAGTATTATCCAACAAGAAGGTTCTCTTGGTCTATCCTGTGAGGTAGTTTTTTGATGAGATGCATTTATTCTGAAGGGCAATATAGTGGCCTTATCTTATCCGTAGCTTTGTGAGAGAACACTTTTTGATATGTATTTCTTTCACCATTTGAATTCTTTTGTTATATAATGTAAAACCGATTTGATCCTCAATCATAAAAATTCAAGAAATATATTGATGGATCAAGATGGTGTTGTAACCCATATACTCTTATACTTTGGATAGGAGAATGGGGAAGCTATGGAAGCCCATTGTCTTGATGTTTTCACAGAGTTAAAAAAAGGTCCTGTCTGGCCGTGGGTGGCAACTTAGAATTGTGCGTCATCATGTGGTGTAAGGAACCCCCTGATGTTCTTTTAACAATTCGCGGAACCCTTTTGTTAAGGTGCCGTTGCATGATCATAATCATTACTGATGGTTCAATGTTTCAATCAATTTAAACAATGGTCTTACATCAGGGAATAATTGAGGAACTTCTGCAGTCTTTGTTTTGTTTCATGTTTAGTTTTGGGAGTTCATTCCGCGACAATTGCTTATGTATTGTTCATTTAATGACTCAATGTAATTATATGTATTGGAATCTTTGGGGGTTTCTGCATTGTGTTCTATTGAGCTTTACTCACTTAGGGTAGGCTGCACACGTGGTCATATGTCGTGAAGACGGAATAAAGATAGTTAGATACGAATAAAGATAGTTAGAGGCATCAGGAATCCTTGGGGGCCCCCATGTTGTGTTTCATGTTTCACCTGGGAGTTGTTCTCACTTCTGTTCCCACTCTATGGCTTGTTGCTTCACTGCTCTACATCAATCTGATAAAAACTTGTGAAAAGAGGCGGTGATGACATGATTACTGAATCAAATAGAGAATAAAGAGATAAATGTGGGATAAACCACCCATTATCTTCTTCAGAACTGCCTGGTTTTATCACCTTGAAGTGCTCTCAAAATTAACTATCAACTAACTAGGTCAAGCAGCTACCCTATGAATATGTTCATGGTGGTTCATGGAATTAATAAATCTTCATGGTTGATTGGTTGATAACTGAGTCATGACACGCCACATATAAATACATTCCATCTGACAGAGGATATCACTTGTAATTGCCTATTTAGATCATTTATTTGGGGATGTTTGTTTGTTCTGAGGCTGGTAGGTCGGCAAGACCATGTGTTTGTTTCCCTCATTTGTCAGACAAGAGTTAATTCATATTGACATATCAAGCAGAGAGAGCCTTTTAAAATGGTGTCTTGCTATCATCTAGGGGTGTACAATTTCTCTCTAAAACTTGAATGACATTTTTGATTTTTCTTTCACTTCTATATTCTGTATGTGGTACATTGATAACTCTAAGAGAGTTCTTATATTACATTATGTTTAGTCTTGTACTGAGGAGAGGGATCAATACAGGGCTTGGTGCAAGACTATCCCTTGCTATATTTTGTTCAAACAGAGAGATTTCTCTGTCGCAAAATGGAGATGCAATAAGTATCCTAATAAGTATATACCAGATAGCTGTAAGGTACAATGATTGATCACATAGATTCGTGTTGATTTACTAAATTAATGAAACCATTTTATCATACCAGTGATTGAGCAATGGCCATTTTTCACACATTGTGGCTGCATTTGAAAACCAGGTGAATTCTGATTCGACAATGTCTGCAACATGACCAGAGTTATCATTTGAAAAACTCTGGCACTGTTCCTTGTTCCAGTATTTAAAATGAGGTTACACATACACAGTTGGCAAAATAAACAGCATACCTATATGTCTGTCTCAGTAGGTAATGGTGTTTTATGTTCCCATCTTGTATGAATGTAATATTTGCTGTGTTGGACTGTAGAATATAGGGAAAAGGAAAGGACTAAGCAAGACATTTAGAGAAATTGGTTGTGGAAATGGATAATAAGGGTGGCCAAAAAATTGATAAAGCATAGGAAAGGAGGGATTTGTGAACTAATAGAGTTGAGGTTGAAAGTACAATTCATATATATGACAAAGGAGAAACAACTTATTCTTTAAAAGAATAAATAAAATAAACTTTGAGATAAGGTAGAATTATCTGTAAAAGTTGTGGTTCATAAAACAGGAACAGTTCGTCTCCATAGGAAGTATTCCTTAGAATAACTTTATGGGACTTAAAATCCTGGCACCTCTTGAGTGGCTCTTATTAACCAATGTGCTGTGGTTAGTCTTTAACATCAATCCTATATAAAGTATACTTGCACAGTGGTAGACTTTATTTTATGGGAAATACATTTGTGATATTTTTTCACGTCTCTTAGTCTCTTCCATGTTTGCTTTCAATAAACCTACTGTTTGTACAGACCCAACGGTGTAATAAAATAACCAAGGGGTTGCTACTAATTTTTCTACAGTGAAACTTGTCATGTACAGCACGTTTCTAAGACAAACACTCAAGATGAATACCTCTATGACACAAACGACTCCCTATATCAAATATCACTCAAAGTGACTTTTATAGGGGTCACATCGTAAGGTTATTTGTAACAGACAGGAATTTCAATACGTTTTGGGGACGGCTCATAAGAGATTTAAATATGTTTACATACTTGTACGGGTTGAACTGTATATTGGTCAGAGCCACTCATAGCTATGTCTGATAGTGATAGGTCTTCACCAGGTGTACTTCCCAATCAGGAATCCTATATCTATAAGCCAAGCCCCCACAAAGAACATCATCCTGAACATATTGTTATGTTCTGTCAAATAAATGGATACTTGGAACCGGGGCAGGGGGTGGGGGACCAGAAATGTGATAAGGTCAAAGATCAATATCAAATTGGTAACTGTGTAAAAATTTGTTTCTTCATGATTTTTAAAAATAGCCAAATTTTTTAATTCATTAGGGGTATCTTTGTTAGTTTTAGATTGTAAGTGAGCATAAGCCTTTCAGTACACATGATAAGACAGATGTATATTTTAACAGGGATGTTCTATGCTGATTAGTAAGATACTGCATGAGATGTTTGTCAGAACTGTGAAATTTTCAAGGAATATATTACAGACCTTTGAACATATGAAATAGAATCAGCTTCGAGTTTGTAGCAAATCTAAAGAACTTAGATCTTTTCTCTTGCATGTGTGAAAGTTTGTTCAGTGAGGGTGTTTTCACAGTTTCTCCATTTACTGGATCAGAAAAAAGAATACTGACATGTTAAGAGTTTCTTTGTGTCAACCTGTGCTGGTCGTGTCCGTCTGCTCGTGTTTATTTTACTTTATTTCTCTCTAAAATTTGAATGAAGTGTCTGATTTTCTTTCATTTCCATGCAATTTAGGGTGTTGACTATATGCCTGTTAATTTAATTTCTTGTTTTTGTACTATATTCTACTTTATTTTACATTTTAAAACATGATCATCTTGAAGTTTTTTAAGAGAGACCGAGATGAATGAGACTTCACACATTGACATTCTTATGCCTCTCCTTTTTGTTCCTATTGAACACAAATTATCAGTCATTTTTCATGTCTATCAGATCACTTTCACCCCTCCTTCAATAGCTATCTATCCTTGGCATATTTCATAATAGACTACAAACAGTTGAAATGTATAGGACTTCAAAAAAAATTTAAATGGCTATTTGGGTGGATGTTTTTGTGTGTGTTTAGCATCTGCTGCTATTGAAAAGGTTTTTATGTGAAAGGTTATAGGAATGTACTTTTCTAATGAATAGCAAAATATCCTAAATGAGCACAAACATCAAATACCTGAAGCTTTTACAAAAATGATGTTCATATTTGAACACCTTCTTTGAAATGTTCTAGCCAGTTAATCATTTTGTAGTTTTGATATGATATCCCAAAAGTATGCTGACCTATTTTCATCATGCTGAAATACTGTGAAGGCACAGCAACAGAATATGACATTATTCTCTATGAAAATTTTTTGTATATATAGTGTCATAGTATTCTGCTATTTTATCCTATCAATAATACAGATTCCTTTGATCAAGATATGGTTTTATTTGACCCAGATATCATGTACTTTGACCCAAATTTCACGCTGCCGAAGAGATCCCCTGCAAGAAAACTCCATGTAGTACTTATCCTTAGTATCAGAGACTAGTAGCCTGAAGAAGGTAGATGAAGCTCTCTTTTTTAAGAAACAAAATCGAACTACTGTATAGGAAAGGGTATAAAATAAAGCACAGAGAGGGGTACTGTAAGAATTGGGATTACTGTCATTGTGGGTTCTATGGCCTCTTTTATCTCCAGAAGAGAGCATACAACAAAGAAGGACTGAAAAATCAGAGGAGATCTCGAAGTCTCAATCAGTCCATTGTTTGTATGAAAAGCTTTAATAGACAGAATGTAGAAGTGATTGTTGTTATTCTTACTCACTCTGTTTATGGATCAAAGGCGGTTGAGTCATCGATGATAGTGGCCAGAATTACTTCCAATTCAATAATTAATCGCACCTATAGTGTTTGAGCCAGAGCTTTTCACAGTTACACTGAGGCAGAGGACCTTGAGGGACAAAGGGGTCTAAATCGCTGGTACCTCTTTTGTGAAAAGGAGAGAAAGGGCTTACAAACTGAGAATTCAGACAGTTACCAAAGAATATTTTGAGAGAACCATTTTTGACGAAAGTGAGGTCTGGGTTATGATATGAATTATGATCTTCCTGACAGATTTCCAGAGGCATGCTTGAATTCCCCCTGATTATAATACATAAGACATTGTTAGTCTAACGAGGATCAGTCGATTGCTTCTTCATTATCGTGTTAAGATAATTTAACTGCAATCATATAATATTAATCATGGACATGCAACTCATTTGTGCTAATTGCACTATCTTAACCAGTCCCTGCTGTTGTTCTATATCTTACATTAAGACACATTTCCAGCACCAACAACCCATTTGCCCTAATTACAAGTTATCTTATCGCTAATTTTAGTTCTTCTTCATATACTTTGGCAAACAATTTCTTGTTCTTACTATGGCCCTTAGTGTTACCCAGTCTGATTTAACTTCTAAATGAGAGCTTTGTCTTCAGTGGTAATATTGATAAGCACTTTGACTTTTGGATACCCCCATCTCTTACCCATTTCTTCAGCAATAACAGATCATTTGGCCCCAATAGTGCAAAATAACTCATCTCTATGACTTAGTCTTGCTTCAAGCCCTTGTGACCACCTACACAACTCACCTAGTATATGGGGAAGGGAGATCCAGAGAGTTGATGCAAGACTATCTACTCCTGTGATTTTTTTACAATGCTTGATACTCATAAAATGAATATGACTGTCAGTGAAAATGTTTAAATTAGTGATATTTAGGATTTTTTCATTTTGCACCTTTTATCATTTCCGAATTTTGTAGGTTTTCCATGAAACTTTTTCAAAGTCAGTTGTAACAGATTTGAAAACCATTCAGACTCAGAATTAATTATCCATGAAGGAAAAAAATACTTCTTCATTAATACTAGTCTATTCAGAAACTTGAAAATGTTCCTAGAATTATTTCACTTCAAAAATCAAAGTGTTTTTTTGTAATTTATAGAATTTTCAAAGATTTCTGAAGTGGGAGAGGGGCAGGTGGGGGTTTAGATGGACAGCATTGTTTCAATATTAATTATTACGCTTAATTACATCCCTAATATACTACAACTCATTAACTACTTAATTAAGCAACATGTTTATCATGAATTTCCTCTTAAAACATGTTATATACGCAATTTTTTTTCAAATATTGTAAACTAGCACGAGTTGATTTAAATTCTCTCTTAGATTGAATCAAAGAAATGAAACCAACTTATTTTATTTTGAAAGACAGTTTGAAATAGTCATTAGAGAATTGAAATTATTTGAGCAGGTATCTTGCTGGTTTGGCGTCTGTTGTGCCAATACATCATTACTTCATGTAATCTTCATCAATGAGTCAAACCATTCCAGGTTGATGGAGTGGACCTGATGCAATAGAAGACATTATTTTTCAGAAATATCTGAGTTCTGTTCATTGAGCACTCGAGACAGTCCTATATGCTGCCAGAATAAAGATCCGATAATTGGTAATTTTTTCGCTGATCAAAAGTTGTCGATTGAATGTTGAATATGTTATAGGTTTATTAAGAGTCTTGAAAGAGTTGTTGAATCATTAGCGTGAATAAGAGACCACAATTGCCACTGTGAAATATAAATTGAGCTCCTTGCTACTGAGGATATCAAATATTGGATCCCATTGGTTTTTGGTGCCACCAGTGTAACAAACATACTAGGTCATTTATTGATGGTAGGGGAGGGTGTCAGATATTTCGGTGCAAGACATTGTTTTTGTTCATTAGACGATAGTTTTTAAGATATCAGAGGGTTTTCTTTATATTCTTATATGGTCTGCTTGTGCTTTTGCTTACACAGTGTGTTATAAAATATATGCAGTTTGTTGAGCAATGATTTATCTTTGTTGGATCATATATACTTGAGCCCTGTGTTTACATGTACCTTGACACCAATTGCTTGTACTTGTGCATAGTTATGTTCAGATCTACCTTTAGGTCATATTTGGACTTCTTTTTATACATCACCAATGCCATTTCTTTCTTCCTACTACCTGTGTTTTTCACTTTGATTTATATAGAGTTATAAATATTTTGAAGTCGTATATGAGTGTAATATGTATATTCTGTTTTAAAAAGGAAGGTTTTAGAGAAATTTAGGGTGCTGTATATCAGACTGGGGTTTAATATAAATGTTCATGTAATATGAAGATTAGTTACGTAATGTAATTCAGATATGATGGTATTGTAAGTTATATATTAACTATGAACATTTGAGAATGTGAATTCTTCATGGGTTCATTTTGGATATTCTTTTAGTTTCCAAGTTTGTATAACATTTTTACGTGAACATAATGTCTTTTAGGAAATTACAAATCGATTCTGTTAAATGGTACTATTATGGATCATTCAGGTTAAAATGATTCTGGTTGTAATTTTAGTACATGGTTACATCTCAGATTATACCATAAACTACCTTTGTACAGAAAACCTCTTTGGCTCATATATCATTGGGAAATTACAAATCAATTGGGTTGAAACAGTTGAATTCAAGATCAATAGGGGACATACTGTTAAATTAGTCATATGAGCCTCTTATTTCCTTGTAATTTCAAAGTGTTTTGTCTGCTACGTTAACAAGAACATACTTTGTCTGCCTCTTTGTTGATTCCCCGTCAAAAGTTATCTCTTAGTTCTTGATGCTTGTCATGATAAGCTCTCGAAATTTAGAAACAATGGACTATTTTTTTTATTTTACATACTCGAACGTGGACTTCAATCATATTGACTAACACCTTTTTGTCAATTTATATGTTTTACAAGATACTTAGCTTGAACAGATATGGCGAGTTGTAATATTATTTATGCGATCTGTTGTGATTATTTTATAGATCAAGTAAACTAGAGGTTGTCTCGTGTCGTGTTGACCCAATACTCATCTAGAATACAGTGTTTTCAGTAGGCTTGTCCAAAATTGCGTCCCTTCGACGTAATGATTTTCAAAAAATGCGTCTCCCTTCAAAAAACTGCGTCCCTTGAAAAAATGTTCCCGGGAATTCAAAAGTCACGTTTTTACACTGGATGAAATAAATTGATGAAATTTTGTACCACTGCTTTTGCTATTTATCGGTCTGAATCAGCGTTCTTGCAAGTCTAGTATGTCATTGAATGATACAGATACCATCATAACTTATATTCTCCCATTTAAAACACCTTTTCCTTGCGAATTTCGAAACAATTTGCTATTGATTTTGCTTTAGCATGTTTAGTTTAGGGGCAATCTGCGCGATGTTCAACTTTTTAGTTCAGTTTCTTGCGCATATGCAGTCTCAAATAATGATCACGTGATCACACTTGACCAATTGAAAATGGTTTGAATCAGGTCTTAAGCTACCGGCCAATCGTAGGACTCATACTGATTACTGCTCGGAAATCGAGTATTGTATAAATTTTTGTCCTATCACATGCCTCGTACTATTTCGATCAGAAATCAACTTCCGGGAAGGAAATTTCGAAAGAAAATTTTATTTCTTTTAGAAATAGAATTTTCTTCAATTATTTATTGGATTCTGACGAAATAAAGAGACTGAAGGTAAGATCTTTATCAAATCATTCATCCAAAGTTGATTGTATGAGTATGGCTTGCACTGCGTCCACAAAACGCAATCACTTTTTATTTCCGGGTCCATGGATTTTTCATTACGTTTTTGCAATACTTGGACGGCGTTATTGAAATAGCAGGAATATATTGACCATTCACCGTTGAAACAATAACAAGGTGGACATATTTTGTTACTGAAAATTACATGGAAAAGAGTGAAATCAGCAAGGAATAAAATAAATGGGCATTTAGGAGACACTCTAAATTGTACAGAAATGCAAGAAAATCAGGCAGTTCATTCAAATTTTAGAGAGGAATACCATGAAATAGTGAGGTTTGGATAGAACTTTCAAACGATGGCTATACCAATTTTTTTTATCAGCAATCAAGTATACTGTTAAGAGTTGTAAATCATATTAAATCTTGATTTTGATCAGTTCGACTTCTGTAGAGTTCTCTAAACTGATTTTATCATTACTATTGTTGTGAATGATATTCTGTTCGATAAAATGTTGAACGAAGTGTTGACAAAGCTTGTGAAGACGTGGAAATTGTCATTGTTTTTCTGTTTCAAATATAGAAAGTGTATTATATATTGTAGGGAATCAACAAAATTGGTTTGAAGTAGACATCCTTAACTATATAGAAATGCTAGAAAATCAGATACATGTACTTGATTCAAACTGTATGGAGAAATTTTGTTGAATAACCTTGACGGCAGCAGAATTAAATTCAAGCGCATGCAGATAGAAAGTTATTAATACATTGAAATTCATTTGGTCCGTGTCTACAGGAAGCTAATTCCTCTACAGTGGAGAATTCTCAAGCCTCTGTCGAGGAGAAAAATGTCAGGGTTTTTCAAAGATGAAAGGTTTTAATAAGACATTTGATTGAGTGAACATGCCCTCTCATTCACTTGTATTTGCTCAACTCTTAAAACCCAGAGCTCTGTTAATATTAATAAACATTACTTTCATTTCATTTCTATTTCGTAATCTCTAATGACGGTCAATTTATATGAAACCATTGTCAAATCTAGCTTGTAAATTCTCACGACCAGTTCTTTTAGTTTAATCAGATTTGTATATGGTAATCTTCAAATGTATATTGACTCTGCTACAGACATTTTGTGATGTCCATTGTCCTTAAAATTCATCTATTAATAAATTGTCATTGGCTTTTGTCTTATTAATCCTTTTAATTCCTGTGTGTCCCTGAGGAAGATATCATGAGTAGATTATTGGCTTTATCGTTGAAAGTTGACAGACACGCAAGAGGATAATACGTGTGCCCTGTACAAGCGATATATGTTATCATTTTGTGGCACAAATGATCGCTATTGTTTCATCTCCCTCGGGGTCATGCTGACACGCCAAGTGGTCAAGCTATAAGAGCTCTTCGGAAATTATGCATTATATCTCTCAATAGGGATATAGACTAAATCAGGCATACCATTCCGCAAAATTCTTGCTGACCACCCCAATTTCAGTGTTTTTTCTCTCTAAAATTTGATTAAACTTTTTGATTTTCTTGTGTATCAGTACAAATTAGAGTGTTGACTACATGCTTGCTTATTTATTCCTCGGTAATTTTACTTATTTTTATCTTAATTTGAATTAAAAAACATGTCTGTCGTGAGATTTTCTCAGGGTTTACTAAACCCACAAAAGCCACCAGCCAGCCTACCCGGAATTAGTTCAATAAGGTATATTGAATAATTCATTAATGAATAATTATAGTTAAAAATATAATTTGCTTTTGTATCATTTTATTATGAAATCCTGGAGCTAAATTAATCGAAATCTCAGATGTTAAACATTATAAAAAAAAGTCGACTTTGAAGTTAGCAATAGAATAGAAATAGAAGAAATAGTCTCACAATGATGAAAAATTTTCATATGATTTTGTTACCACCGAAGTACAGTATGACATTTCATCAAGCATTATTACAAAATCATTAGAAAATTCCTAATTTGATTCATGTTTAACAAGTCCTTGGGTTTAGAAATAAGCACTATCTCACGAGAAAAATGTCACCATGTTCCATACTTAAAAATGAAAAAGAATGAAAAAGTGTAGAATCCGCAAGGAATAAAATATAAAAAATGTATAGTTAACACTCAGAATTGTATAGAAGTTCCAAAAAAAGATCAGCCAGTTCATTCGACTTTAGACAGAAAAGCATGAACAAGGGAAGACGGGGGAACAATATTTTGAGGAAGGATCTATCGGAAAGAATCAATTCTAGAAATATTCTGTATCAATTGTGTTGAAAGTCAACAGTCATGTTTGAGTTGTGTAATTAACTTTGGCAATGTAGGATAGAAATGTGTGTAATTAGAATAATAAGTGAATGCGGACATGTTTGACCTTTGAAAATGTCACAAGGTAATTTTGTTCCCTGAGAATGAAAATGAGAGGAAATAGTAAGGAATAATGCAAAAATATGACAAATATATGACTGAGGTATCTTGCCCCTGTACTGGTCATTTTGATTAACTTAAATTTGGAGTTTGAGAAAAATAGAAGGTGGAACAAAATTATATAATGATGGCATAATTCTCTATAGTCTGGCATACAAGCTGGAAAAATTCATTGTTGTTGGTGCTATTTAAACCTCTTCTGTCCCTGACAGAGAGCACAAGCGTTAGCAAATTTGGTTCTGATTAATCACAGAAAAGCCATTAGCATTTTGTCAAGCTTTTTTTAATCCAGTAAGCTCATATCTGACCACCTCTCCAGACTTGCAGGACTATCTATGGATTAGTCTACCTGGTTTTCCTTGGGAGGTCAAGATTATCATAATCTGTGAGATTTCAGACTTTCTGTATGTTAATTTGGATCATAATTCCCAGATCAATAACCAATTAAACATGTGTAGCAAATAAAGTTTATAGAAAAAGTCAGAGATTTATTAACAAAATCAAATCAAATTTAAAATCTAGTAACCCAAGCTCATATTAACGAATATTGTTACATATTTTTCAGTATTGTAAACTTCTTAAGTGTAACATTATGTGACAAGAATGAGTGTATTACGGCATGTTTCAATCGTGTTATGTGATACAAATCCCAAGCTCAATGATTGAGGTGCCCAACCGTATGTTACCTTTATTACTGTATTCCGCTTAATCTCAGCCTGCATTTTACCCACGCAAAATATGATGACACAGTTTGCGTGCTTTTTAGAGTTACATCCAGTTGATGTATTAAAAACATGAGAAATCTTCAAGAAATATTGACTATGAATTATACATAATATGATAAAATTATTTATTATTACATTATATAAAATAATAAAGTAACCTTGAGGAGAGGGAAATATTTTGTAAGGGCGGATTAACCTGGAAGAGGCTTTTCTTTGGCCTGAGTGAGAAGTTATCTAGATGAAGGAGTATGCAATTCTGCATCAATTGTTATTTGGTGTTGTGTTTTATTATGATAAGCTTATGAAATCTAACGCCACATTGATCATCAATTCTGTCAAATTGCCGCAAATTCTTTCAAATCATATTCCGCAATTTTGAAAAGTGAAGAATATCTTATAAAAGCTGCTTCGATTATTTGTTATCATTTTCATGAATTTTATATTATATATCTGTTATGAGGGTCATCTCTGTTTTTCAATCAGATAATGCATAGCTCTATTATTAGATATTTTAAGGGATGAATTGTGAGATTTTCTAGAAGGGCCATAGTCTTTTATACAAACATGGCACCCAAACAACTCTACATGGATTTGAGTATTATGATTGATTGGTATACAGATAATCCAAATATTGGACTGAAATTTCTGTTACTAAAACAAAATTGGGGTCTCTGTTAAAATGTCATTTAATTCATGTTTCTCTCAACATGAAAGTGGACCAAATACCGGACAGTTGCCCTTCCAGAAAATCAGTCACATACTTCACAAACTTTTCTGGTGTTTCTGATATTCAAAACCTTTGAATAGGAGGCCATATGAATTATACACCAAACAAAAACATTTGTAACTTTGACGCCCCTGGCAAGAAAACATACTTCAGAAATGTGTGAATGTTGGTGCAACCCCAAATAACGTGGGGAGCCTGGGCAGTTATTCCACCGTACAGTGCAAAAATCCAACAAAGAAAATGTCACACTAATTATCCTCATTTGTAACGATTCCTTTAATATTTGAACAAATCATCTGATTTTCTCTGGTTCATATATGGCTGATAGTGTCCCCATTATGTTCTAACCTTCAGTTCCTCTCAGAAAATTGGTTATTTTTCTGTTATTTAGTATAATGGTATGACAGAGTTGATAATTTGTCTGGGGGTATTTGACCATATGGGGCAATCTTACCAGTAGTTTTAATTTGCTTGGCTACTGTGCCAACTGTGCAAATCCTCCTGTATATTGAAATATATTTGAAATGTTGCCATCAAACATGTCAAACTAGGTATTGAGATAATTTTCCAGGATTTGTAGTGCAGTTTGATATTCACCCCAGGCTGATAATATCAACAATTCTATTATATGATATGAAAGTATTTGATGTAGGATTTTTAAAGATTGAAGTTTGATAGTATTTCAAGCAAAAATAGCAAATATTAAATCTTGTTTAGTGTACCCTGTGCTGGCATTCAAGGCAACACCGGTAACTAATAATGCTGTTACCATGACAACTAATGTTGCCACAGTAACAATTAATGTTGTGACTGTGACAACCAATATTCAGTGTTAAGATATGTTTGAATTAGCCATGTGCCACTGTTATTTCAAACTTCCAAACATCACTGTATTCTATCCAATGTCTGTTTAGGTTCCAATAGAAAAATATACAAAACTCTGAAATGATCCTAAAGTTCTTGAGATAAGTAAGAAAGAATTTCAGATCGCATCTTTAGATTTGAATTTCAGCTTATTTGAAATCAAGTTCATCCATCCTCATTCCAGGATACATTCGTGATAGAATATGCAATGTGATAACAAGATAATATTCTACATAAGCTTGTTTTAGAAATATTATAACGATTACTGTGTATGAAATATGGTATAAATCAAGATGTTTATTTTATAACCTTAACTAATGAATTGTGTTTTTTTATATTTCCATATTTTCCTGCTTCATCGAACAATGATACCCGATTCTCTCCTATTCTCAATGGATGTTCTCAACCATGACATCACAATGGATATACAGGTAAGTGATGGTTATTTTTATCTCTGAGACGAATTACCATAGTCTTGTGTCGAGTCTCTGGACCCCATGTGTATGGCGGGAATGGATCACAAAGGGTTGAAATGAGACTTAAATAATGGTCCCTGGTTCAAATAGGCATCTTTGATTACCAAGGTATGACGTCCTCATACCTTAAAATCGAACTGGTAAGTGAATATGTCAAATGGGAGGAATGTGGGTGATTAGGCTTCATGAAAGGATGTGGTTATTTGATTGAAAAGTATTATTGCTTCTTATATTAGAATACTCATTTTGTTTTTGATCCTTAACATGTAATATTATATGCATTGCATATAATGTGATTATTTATTAAATGGAGCAATATATTGATGAGCTGAATTCAAATGCTTGAAACTTGATAAGTTTGTACAACTTTTAAAGAAAAGTGTATGGAGTGTTCATCATGATAAACCATGACATCTCATTTCTTCTCAGCCTTGCGATGTTTCTGGTGAAACTGAAAGATGCTATGAGTATCAGAATGTGGAGTTATCATAGATATCTAACCAGACAAAAATAATTAGCACCATTTATATAACAATTTTGAGAAAAAATCCAATTGATACTGTAGTAAAATATTTTTTGGTAAGTTTTCTTTAGTCTGTTGGCTTTCTACCATGTGAGGAAAACATATTTCGAGTTGTGTTTTTCCCACATTACTTGTGAAACATATATTCCAAACAGCCTTTTCTATCCAAATTATTTTCCCCGAATCAGAATAATTGCGATCATTTCTCTCTCACTTTGAATGAATCATCTCATTTCAGACATATCTATACAATTTAGTTTGTGAATGTGTGATTCCATCAGATCATATATCTTGTTAATGTCATTACATTCTGTGTTATTTGGTGAATACAAGCCATGACTAACATGCATCGTATTCAACAGTAAAAACATCATTTGATAATGTCAGACCTTCCAGGGGTTTAGCTAAGTTTCAGCAGTAATCTTTCTTGGTCCAACCTTGTATGTAAGGTCATGTCTCCTTACAAAAAGGCATATAGCAAATCTGATGGTTTCGTTTCAAACACAGCAGTTCAAATTCTCCATTTTTATTGGTCAGTCAGTGGTATACAATTTAGCCAGTCTTCTGGTCAGATTCTACATTGAAATCTGTTGTAAAGTAGATGTACGCAATTTAGCCAGTGTACCTGTTGTTCATATCTCTTGTTAATATTCTGTTCATGATTGGCAGAGGATATATTTTTTTCTTTAAAAGGTAGCTTCGTCTACCTAATTTATAAGCCTGCATTCAGGGTAAGAGAAATCATATTGCAATTGTTTGAAAACAGAAATAAGTGATATAGTCTCTCTTTGAGATACCCTTTGCATTCGTTCGACTTCACTTCTTAAAAGAGAGCTTCGTCTTCACTCTTTCATTTTACATTAAATATCTGATCTCACCGAGCCAATCAGAGTTTGTCGTCGAAATACGGACAACTTTCTATATGGTAATTTCCTCTGACATCCCCGCATAGTTAATGAGCACGTATTTTGCACATGTTCCTTCCACTTTGCTGATTGGTTGAGAAAGGATCAGCGTGGTAGATTTGAAATTATTTATTACCCGGGCTGTCACAGGCACCAATCTTCGGGGCGGGGCTGCTAAACTGAAACATAGTCTATACTAGGCAGAGTGTAGTTTATAACTAGAGTCTGCACGCAGGGTATCTTAGAGAATATGGACCTCCCATTTTCTTTACCTACTTGTAGTTGAGGTATGTAGTCAAGTAGTGGAGGGGGGGGGGTCACAAGGGCTTTGTAGCTAGAGTAGTAGTGATGAATAGTGGAATTTGTGATCCCAATAAATGATGGTTGTCTGAGTGATGTCTGACAAATGAGTGTTATCTGGAAACTGTCAAAGTCAATTCTGATTATTGATGGCACTTTGTTTTTATAGGAAATATTAATAACTTCCTTCCAACCTAACAGCTACTCATCTCTGGCATTGTGGAGAGAAGAACCAACAGGCCTTATTGGCATAGTTAGTCTTGGGATAGACTTTGTGTCTCTAACACATAGGTTTCAAAGTTGTGTTAATTGTGGGAGGGTAGAGGTACGTGGCAGTCTAGTTAGCAACACTATAGCTAAGACAACTGGATTCTTTGGGATGATGGGAATGTTCTACCATCAAGTCCCTTTAAAATAAAAAAAAATCAAATAAAAGAATCAAGTCCCTTTATCTTTATCCTCCTACTTAGCTTTTATCGTATGTATTAGAGTACCCTGTACGCAGTCTAGTTATAAACTACCCTCTGCTTTGTATAGACTATATTACAGTTTAGCAGCCCCGCCCCAACGACCGATGCCCCGGACAGCTCGGGTCTTAAATCATTTCACGCCTGCGGCGCTGACCTATTCACAACCAATCAGTGAGCTGGAAGGAGCAAGTGCTAAACGTGTGCATAATAATTATGCGATTACATCAGAGAAAATGACTCGACATAGAAAGTCGTCCCTATTTTGACATGGAATTCTGATTACTTGGTGACTTCAATGATTTATTGAAATTATCGAACGAATGCAAAGGATAGTGTTAGAGTCTAGTACACTAGGGTAGATGAAGCTCTCTTTTAAAGGGTTCCGTTTAGCATCCCGTATAAAAACAATATGGCGGCTCCAGGCGAATTAACTGGATCAGTCCATTTTTAAGAAATAAGGGGAGTTCTGTAAAATCCAGTTTATTGAAATTGTCTATGAGATAAAGTAATCCGTTTATAATGATTTTGAAAACGTTATCCAAAGAGTGATTGCGTTCAAAGAATACATGTACAACAGCCAATATAAATCCTTGTATTAGAAACCGGTTTGTCTTGCTTTGTTTCATTTGTAGGATATTTCATATGCCAAGCTGTGTGCTATTACGTTATGGGGAAATTTAGATGCCAATTTTTCCTTATTATACACAAATAGAAGATCCTGAAACTTCACCCATAAATGTGGAATTGATTTGTCAAAATAAAAATCACCCTTTTATAAATGTGTGACGATCTACAATATATTTATGCTATATAACAGTTAGAGGTGTTGACACAACGATCTCGAACCTGTGAACCCTTGAGTATTATTCCGGGATCGGGCCTTTTATACTAAACGGTGAGCAACACCAGAAACGAGCGTTCGATTTGCTAAACGATATGCGTCACCCTTTAAGAAGCAAAGGCAAACTATAGGAAAGTTTAATAAAAGCAATGAAGTTAGTGCCTTGAAGTAAAAAACAAATATAGAGGAGAGGTATAAATTCCAGATTTCTGTCATATTAGCTTGGAAAGTATTTAAAAGTTTGAACTATTTTCGGTATGGAATGGGGCTACACTGCATGAATGTGAAAACGGAATGTTTTTTCAGCAAGACATATTGTACTCACATATCCACTAGTTCTAAATGAGACCTGATGCTTGTTTTTGCTCCCTGCAGTACATGTCTCATCTCCCCATGGGCCTGGCCTATCCTTTCCAATTATATGGCTTTATCTCCATTTCATTACACATCTTCACTTGAACATTTTTCATCTTTCCGAAAAAGCAATGATGCCTAGATATGAATGCTTTCTCTGCCTTTAATACTGCTCACTGTTCCCTGTTTCCAAATGTACCCCTCCCCCTCTCAGGTGATACAAAACTAATCTTCATGGATCAAGAAGTACTGATATACCACCATATATTTTAGAATCTGATAGGGTAGCATTAAAGGGTCATAGACATGGTGCAGGTTAAAAAATGGTGTGGGTTAAAAAATCAAGCAAATCACTCATCAAGACCTGAGACTGCAACATTTTCAATTTGTTGTCTTTGATTGATAAACATCACAGGAGACATTCACTAATTAGATTGAGTCAGAGGTCTTGTCAATCTATTAATGTATGTTGACAGTTGTGGGTACATTCAGATGAGAAAATTAGAGTTACAATATCCTCTATCTGAATTTATGTTTCATTCCTAATGGGAAGATTGCAAATCCAGTAAATTGAGATAAGTTTCATGCTGCATATGACAACATTTTAAACGGCACTTCTTCGGTTTTTCTGACATTTAAAAAAAAAACGCAACTTTCCCTGGTTTCAAACTAAATCTGAGGCATTGCTAAGAAAATGCTAGATCATACTACATTACTATGGTGATATAGCAAAATAACAACATATTACACTGATATGATTTATTCCATGTTTACAATTAAGATTTTACATTCATGCTAATGCTCTCCCCAGAGACAGTATGTCTAAGTAGCTGGAGAACTATAAAAGTACATCAAAATCAATCAATATATTGCAGCTCAAAGATGAAAATCATAGCTGTCTTATAGCTTTTATAGCTTGATATAACTGTTCTATTAATGCCTGGGTCACATTTGCTCCGATCCATCGGCCGGCGGCCGGCCAATTGAGTGTTTTGTTATTATGTCCCCACCACATAGTGTGGGGCCATATTGTCGGCCTAGGCGCGTCCGTCTGTCTGTCCGTCTGTCTGTCCGTACGTCCGGCAGTTTTCTCCAAAACCGCTACAGATATCACCTTCAAATTTTCAGGGATAACTTATGAGTGCATACAGATGTGGATGAAAAAAAATTAACTCGATACCTACTTCCTGTCGGCCATTTTGAAGTCAAATGCTAAAATCCTTGTCTGCAAACTTTAAGAAAAACGGCTTCACAGTTGCTTTTAAAACTTTAATATCTTGTTCAGCTCACTTCATTCTAGATCTGATTAGGTTTTGGACCTGTTAGCTCAGTCATGTCAGCCATTTTGAATGTTTTAAGAAAAGTTAGCGCACGATAATACTTTGTATCATATTGAATGGTGTTTTTCAGTTTTCATACTTAAACTATTTCTTAGCTTTATAAATAATTTCAGGTGTACTTTGTTGTAAAAGCCTATGTTATTGTTAACAGTAGTTATATGTGATAATTTTGTTAAACGAATTCAGCAAAAACTCATAATCACTTTTTTATTGTCGGCCATTTTTGATTTTTCCGTCCTAAAATCGTGTCTATAAAGTCTTGTCTACGCGTTTTCATGTCAACCGTTTGGTAGATCAATTTCAAATTATCAGGGATGATTCTTAGTATGAAAATCTAGATCTGATTAGTTTTTGGGCATTCTGGGTAAATGTCAAGGCAGCCATTTTGGATTTTCCGTCCTAAAATCTTGTCTGTAAAGTCTTGTCTACGCATTTTCAGGTGAACCGTTTGGTAGATCAATTTCAAATTTTCAGGGATGATTCTCAGTATGAAAATCTAGATCTGATTAGATTTTGGGCATTCTGGGTAAATGTCAAGGCAGCCATTTTGGATTTTCCGTCCTAAAATCTTGTCTGTAAAATCTTGTCTACGCATTTCCAGGTGAACCGTTTGGTAGATCAATTTAAAATTTTCAGGGATGATTCTCAGTATGAAAATCTAGATCTGATTAGTTTTTTGGCATTCTGGATAAATGTCAAGGCAGCCATTTTGGATTTTCCGTCTTAAAATCTTGCCCGTAAAGTCTTGTCTAAGCGTTTTTAGGTGAACTGTTTGGTAGATCAATTTCAAATTTTCAGGGATGATTCTTAGTATGGAAATCTAGATCTGATTAGTTTTTGGGCATTCTGGATAAATGTCAAGGCAGCCATTTTGGATTTTCTGTCCTCAAATCTTGTCTGTAAAGTCTTGTTTACATGTTTTTTGGTTAACTGTGTGACGGATCAATTTCAAATTTTCAGGGGTGGTTCTTAGTATGAAAATCTAGAACTGACTAATTTTTGGGCATTCTGGGTAAATTTTAAGGCAGCCATTTTGGATTTTCCGTCCTCAAATTGTGTCGGTAAAGTCTTGTCTACTCATTTTTAGGATAACCATTTGACGGGATCACCAATAGGTGGGGACATTTTGTACACATTTGTGTTCTTGTTCAATATTGTATTCAATTTTGAACAAAATACTCAATTGACCAGGCGCCGTAATGAAAATCGGAGCAAATGTGACCAAGGCATAAGTTGCACATTTTGAAATGCAAATGTGCCATGTCCATCGAGAACGTCAACTGAGTACCCTTTGCATTCGTTTGACTTCACTTCTTAAAAGAGAGCTTCATCTTCACTCTTTCAGTTTACAATAAATCTCTGATTTTACCGAGCCAATCCGATTTCGTCGTCAAAATACGGACGACCTTCTATATGGTAATTTCCTCTGACACCACCCCATAGTTAATGAGGACGTAATTAGCGTGTGTTCCTTCCACATCGCTGATTGGTTAAGTAAGGTTCAACATGGTAGATTTATCAAATGATTTATTATCCGGACTGTCAGAGGCACCAATCTTTGGGGCGGGACTGCTAAACTGTAATTTAGTCTATACTAGGCTGAGGGTAGTTTATAACTAGACTCTGCACGCAGGGTATCAACTGAGTTGACCACACATCTACATTTTCAATTGTTTGCTTCTTTATTAAAGAGATCCAACTTGTAATTAGATCATGATGTAATTGCATTGGACAACAATGTCTTTTCACACTTGGGGGAAACTGGAAAACTTCAAAAGCTGGATTCGTAAGATCTCACACTGGTGGGGTAACAACAAAATAACTAATTAGACACTAAATATAGCTAATACACACCCACAGTGTCAAGATTCACACTTTTGCGCACATGTCTCCACATGTTCTGGCAGCCCACCATTTTAAACCTGCCAATAATCATATGATACCCACTTGTGTTATTAATAATTTCCTAAGTTAAAAGCTACTCATATGCTCAATTGTTCATCTATTTTCAATTATTTTAGTGGTACTTGGTGATGTTTCAAAAAATTTAATTCGTTATCTATCATAGGAAGTAGATTTTCTCTTTTCTACTTAACATATGTACTCCTTTGTTGTTATATTAAATGGTAATAGACTTTTTGTTATAATCTCAACTTTTTTTGTAGATGGTGTCTAGTGTTTGGGGGGTGGTGGTCAGTGTCTGTAACAAATGGATAGTGGTGACCTTTTGCATGTTAATGCCTTGTTTATTTTCTGACTTTTGTTGATTTCACTCATGCTTACCTTGCTAATTCCACTCCTTTCCATTCTATTACTCATAAAATCAACTTGTCTTTGTGATAACCTGTTTATGATGGGATGTTAAGAAGGAGTCAAAGGCCACAATAAGAAATCAGGAGAAGTTCATAGCCCAGTATGGAGATTAGCAGCACTTCGGCTGTGTGCAACCACTGATAAAGCAGCAGAAAGCATACATTAACAAACAAACTGTCCAACAACTTGGGAGAGGAGGAGAAATGATGTTGACTTAGAAATTATGATGTCAATTATTGTCTTTCCTACAGACAAACCCCTTTGTTAAATTTAAACTTTGTCAGTTGTTCAAACAAGACCAAGTCTGAAATCACATCATAAATAGATGGTAGGAAACGGGAAAGGAACATTGAATAATAAACAAACTGAGATTCTGGACTGGTGAAGTAAGCCCCAGTGCACTAATTGATATCATGAAACCCCACAAGTTGCACATAAAAAAGTGGTTTAGCCATGATAGCCAGAAATCACCTGTTTCAAGTGAAGTGGTGTGGAGATCTTAACTATAGCATGGACATAAACACTGATAATGATTCAAGTTATGGGTCTTCCACTGAGCTTTAGGTTTATATCCTGAGTGCCAAAACCTAGTACATTACTCAAAGCGCAAGCAAAATCAAACTCTTGGAAATGGTTTAACTTTATGGTGTCTCTCAGATCTTATAATATGGCTTGTCATAACCCAAACTGCTCCTCTTGTTCGACAGAAACAGAAAGAGAAAGCATAAAGACCCAATACAAACAAAGGAAACCAAAAAAGCTAGAATTAAAGGTTTCTGTCTATGATTCCTACTGCTTGTACCAAAACATAACCTACCTATCTACAATGGTATTTCAAAACTTACATAAAGAACATCAACTTTGAAAAGATGAATTTCAACTTACATATGATGAATCTCAACTTACATATGTTGAATCTCAACTTACATATGATGAATCCCAACTTGCATATATTGAATCTCAACTTACATATGATGAATCCCAACTTGCATATGTTGAATCTCAACTTACACATGATGAATCCCAACTTACATATGATGAATCTCAACTTACATATGATGAATCCCAACTTGCATATGTTGAATCTCAACTTACATATGATGAATCCCAACTTACATATGATGAATCTTAACTTACATATGATGAATCCCAACTTGCATATGTTGATTCTCAACTTCTGAAATAGAATTCCAAATGAGAGATTCTGGGTTAATGTGTTCCTGAAATAGTTTCAATAAATCTAGTTTGTCATTTGTTTATATGAGATCACTTACTGGAATTTTCATGACTTCCACAAGTTGTTGCAGCAGGCCATAATTATCACCATTCTAGCCACACTCTTCTTGTTCACCCCTTTTGCCATTACATTGATTAGATACACATTGTATACAAGAATGGAAGATGAATAAAGATGAATAAGTCTAGCTACAAGCCGATATGACCCCACCCCTTTAGGTGACTAAACATCTTCTCACACATATAGTTGGCAGGCCCGTAGCCAGGGGGGGGGGGTTCGCAGGGTTCAGGCGAACCCTCCCTGGCCAAAAATTCTTTCAAAATCATGCAGTTTTTCACCATTTTGAGCACTTCCCAAGTGATTTTCACCATATTTGGGCAAAAATTGTCAATGTGAACCCCCCTGGAAATTTTGGAAAACTGAACCCCCCCTGGCAAATCCTGGCTACGGGCCTGGTTGGAGTAAGGGGGAGGGGTCACAAGGGCTTGTAGATAGACTTAAGATTAATAGGTAAGAATCTGAATCAAAACATCAAAAGATTGTTGTTAAGTGATATCATTTTTGTAGAAGGAGGAGTTCTGTGATAAGTTCATTTGAGAAATCATGGTAGCAAAGGAACCATCTGAAGAAATGATGTAAAACTTAAGTTTAAGAAAACATCACGCTCTTGTTTTGCTCCTTCTTGGATGAGTGATAAGACTTTTGGAGACACTGACATATCTGTTTTGTTGGTATAGATCAATAGAGGGATGTATTGTGGTTGACCAATGCAGACATTGGACTATAAATCTACATGTACTTCATGCTTGTGGGCACCTCTCAAGAGCCACTGATGGACCCCCAGTGAACAACTAATATATCTATGTCTCACATAAGTTCCTATATACCACCCAATCCCTAACCTGAGTGTCAAAGGACATAACATAACATGAAGCTCTCTTTTAAAAATCAAAATCATTGGAAAGGGTATCAAAGCTGTTCCATAAGAGAAAGAAACCATATGTTACATAATAATCCTGTATTTTAACATCATCGACCTGAAAAGTACTTTAAGCGTGATGTCATCTACGCTCTGTCTGACATCTAACTGACATCAATTAACGGAATTAGCGTAGGCGCCTAGGTCAATCACATTTCTCATTTGAAGCACACAAAATCATTATAAATGCCACGTTTTATTACATATTGGACCGTATTATGATTTAATGGTATTGAATGATAGTATTGCAGAGTAGAGATAGGAGGCTTCTCTCAACCAAAATGTTTTGCAATTTGTCAATTATATCTTTTCTCTCATAAAATGTATATGTACTTTGCTCCTTTGTTTTTCTGTATATAATTTGCAGTTTGATGGTATTCATCCAACGCCTTTTTAGCTTCAGTCTCCCTTTAATTGTGAGGAGTCACAAATGTCTTTAAAGGCCCCGTGTAAAGTTTAAACCACTTTGGCTTATATTGTAGTCTTACCCAATGTTATCAAAGTGTGATATGTGAAACTATTTTTTTAAATTTCAAAAAGTGGTTTTTGATAGACTTTTTGTTCCAAAATTTGTGAATTTATTTAAAACCAACTTTTAGAGGTCACTCATATCTTCTAATTAGCCACAATTCATACCAATGCATAGCATTCATCCTCCCATGTTTTTTGCCGAAAAAATTAAGAAAATCGGTTGATAAACAAGCGAGAAATGAACTTATCAGTGCATGAAAATGGTTCTGAGAAAAATGCATTTCAAAATTTTAGTTCTCATAGAAACCAATGGTACAATGATATCTAAAACATAATTTATTCTTCCTTTTAACCTGGTTAGACAATCAACATTGGTTTTTTATGAAAGTCTAGCATATTTAGAAAAGATTGACATCGAAAAAAAAAATTCAATTTTTTTCAAAAAGTTTTTGTTACCTTAGTGACATCACTAATGTTTCAAAATATTTTTGATAAGCTTAAACATTGAAGTGGCCCATTAAATATGACATTTTATTATTGAAATAGCGTGTCTTTTGTTCAATCTTTGCATTGGTGTTAAAAAGATAATCTTTCAAAAAATTTTTTTGTTCAAAAATCTCCTGACTAATAGTAAATGAATGATAAAAAAATATTTTCAAACTTTAGACGGGGACTTTAATAATAGAACATTTGTGGTACAGGACACTGTTTCAACCCCAATCATTAGTCTCTGATGTTTCTGTGTTTAATCTTTTTGCTTTTGGACCATTGGGTGCTATATTGCGATTAGTTTGCCTGGGTAGGGTAGGGTAGGGTAGGGCAGGGCAGGGCAGGGCAGGGTGTCCAAAATCTTGTTTTTTACTTTTAAGCAAATATCCTGATTGCCCAGTTAGTCTTATCTAATATCCTAACCCTCTGTGTTACGTAAGGAAATTCTTGAAAAAATGATTTGATTACCAAAGGGCAGCCAGTGAAGCAAGGAGACTAGATGGCTGGTATATAACCATAATATAAGCATTAAAATCATACCAATAACATAAGTATCATCACTTGATAAATAAAGAATGTCTGTGACATTTACTTTCTGTCTGTATATTCTGCTTATTTCCTGTCTAAAATTTGATTAAACAGCATGATTTTCTTGCATTTCTAATATAATTTCTAATGATAATATCATCTTCCAACGACATCTTGGTAAATTTATATACCATTCATTTAACAATTTAGAATAATCAGCAAAATTTGTGCATCACACTTTAAAATATTTTGCCTTTCTTGTATGCTTTCTGTAAATATATCAAATCATGTATATTTTTATAAAGATGTAGTTTTAGTAAGTAGTTTAGTAGTAGATAGTAGTTTTAGTGAGTAGTTTATGACTAATGTAATCATGTTATGATACAATATGTCAATAAAAGTTATATAAAAGTTATATATATAATTTAGAGTGTTGATTACATGCCTGTTTACTTTATTCCTTACTAATTCCACTCTTTTCCATGTATTTTCTCATTTTAAAACATGACATTGACGTGAGATTTCTCTCTTGGGCCTGTAAATAAAGACTGCACTGAATGATTGGCAGAATTTGCAAATTACATTTTTGAGATTTACCAATAAATAAAGTCTCACAGTAGTCATGTGTTGAAACACAAAATACATCAAAATTAAGGAGACTCGGCGAGGAATAAAAAAAAAAGGCATGTAGTCAACATTCTAAATTATATACAAATACCAGAAAATTATTCAGTTCATTCAAATTTTAAAGTAAATATACTAAAATAAGCATGGTCAAAAAGAAATATGAAGAATGTTATGATCTGGGTTGATGTATGATTTTATCATGTGAGACCAACATATGGTAGAAGTGTAATATAGTATTAGATTGAATGTTCAATATCACGATGTAAGATGTAACGTAGTATTTTTTATCATGGAAGTTTTAGATCTGATTATGGTACAAATCACAATTTATCAACAGACATAAATATTTGAATTAAAAATCAAAGTTTGAATTTTATTTTAAAGTAAAAAAGTTATTTTACTGTGTATGAGTGTATGTATTTTATTTGTTATAAATTATTAAATGTATAATATACAACAAACTGTAAATATAGTTGTCACCTATAAATAACCTCTATTTTCCATCTAATTAAATAAACTGAGTAAGCCTCATTGGTATAAAGTTGATAACCACATACCTATGCTACTGCTTAATGGCACCCTTGAACGAAATAATGGTGGTCATATTTTTTTTATAATTTAAAGAATGTTTTTGAAATAAAATACAAAATATAAAGCTGAAAATACCATAGAGTGAATTAAGAGTATTAAAAAGATATTTTGTTTGATGTTATCTAGGGTATAATATTTTGTGTGGTATTTTTTGCGAGGGTGTTCACGTATAAGTTTATTGGAAGATGGGTTTTCAATGAAGACATACGAGATCAGCTGAATAGAGGGTAGCTGCACAAAACATGAAAGTGTGACTAGTTAATAAAAAATACTGCAATTGAGGAGTACTTTAAATAAAAATGGGAGAATTCTTTTACCCTAGCAACAATATATAGTCTAAGGTGAACATATTCTTATGGAGTTTTTATTTTATTTTCATATGTGCTGTGATAATCAATCTACTAACAATGGCCAAATGGAACTAAATATAATTTGGAATATTTGGATTTGATCCTGTATATTTATACATCATAATGGATTATATTCTTCACCATTGGATTATCATTCTGGGATTATCCATTATACTTGGATTAACCTATACAGGTAAGGATATTTTGATAATAATTATGACTTAGATTTCATTATTCACAGGAAATGAGTTAGACCCAAATTAGCTTCATTTCCAAATGTTGTGGTCCGTTGTGTTTAAGTGCCAGTAATTTTTATATTACAGTTTGTATTAAGTGTATTTAATTAGTTTAAAAAAATTTGGAATATATTCATCAATGATGTAATATTCCCTAATATTCAGCTTCTTGTTGAATTAGACAGTACCTGCATAGTATTAGGCTCCTTATCGCATGGATTGTAATACATAGTACTACAGTATACTATTGGCTGTGTAACATTTGGAGAGTCTCAGCTGGGTTATCATACATTGTATTCATGCTATTTCACACATTTTCTCTCTAAAATTTGAATGAACTGCCTAGTTTTCTGACATTTTTATAAAATTCAGAATGTTGACTATATGTTTGTTTGTTTAATTCTTGCTGATTTCATTCTTTTCCACTCTATTTTGCATTTCAAAATAGACTATCATGACATTTTTTCCATAAGTCGTCTGCTGGGAATATCCATGGCAGATGTGAGGGAGACAGTATGCTAGACTCCCTGAGAGGGGATGCTCTTGAGCTGTTTGTCTCTCCTGGACAGAATCTCACACTAGTCATGTATTTCCTCATCAAAATAAATGAAAAAAGAGTGAAATCAGCAAGGAATGAACTATACAGGCATAATGTTCACTCTCTGAATGATATAGAAATCTAAAAATTTCAGACATTTTATTCAAATTTTAGAGAGATAGAGACCAAAATGAGCAAGGATAGAATGAAATCTTTAGGAGCAGACACAAATAATCTCAACATTTGTTACTAATTAAACAGTGGGCAAATTGCAATCAGGTAAATTGCTTGTAACGATAAGCCTTTGTTTCATTTGTTTTGATCCTGTATTATCAGGTCTGAGGAATATCTGTATCATTAATTACATTTGATTCAGTCTTGTAAAGTTGGCTTATAGGGTATTTGACAATTCCTGCAAGTTCCCACTTTTCTCTCGCTCTCAAAAGTGGTGATACGTAGCAGACGTAGAGGGGAGGATACCTGGAGGAGGGTTTAAGACTCATTTGATAATATAAAAGATTCTGTATCCTACCATTTTTTCAACTTATGTTCATTAGGTTTTTCAGTATTGTACATATTGTACATCTTTCCCAAAAGTCAGTGGAATGCAGAGATGAGAGGATGGTTCATGGTTTTCTGAAGACTTTTTGGTTTGTTTATTATATGACTTTATTTGTACCTCAATTGTTTACGAATAAAAATGAACATGATCCGATTTCCTTAGTACTATTTACGAACCCAGCAATTGAGAACTTTTGAGTATCTAGGTTAAAAACACATTTACCTCGCTTTCTATTTCACAACACTCCTTGAATTCAGCTATAATGTTCGTCCTATCATGCAACATAAAAAGCACATTTAAGAGTCTTTCTATTGTATTTAAGTGAGACATGGTGTTAGGAGAGAACTTTAGCGGCACTTTGGACAAAGGATGTGCAAATAGGCATTTATTTGCTAGATATTCTCAGACTAGACTTTCATATAGGCTTTTTGACACCAATATGATGTTCTTTGATTTCTCAAGATATGGTTTAGATTTCGGCCTAGATTTCGATAAGAGGGGGATATCAATAGTATCTAATAGCTGCTGTTATGTTATCAAGGAACTTGTTTTTATGTCCAGTCAAAGAATATTGGGAGTGGTATTAGATATCGTATTTCATCATGAAATAAATCCTTGCTTATCTCCTATTGAACATTTTTTGGGTAAATATGAAAAAACTGAGTTGAAAAAGTTAAGAATAAACAAATGAGAAATATTCTCATAGGTGAAATGACCATGTACTCTGTCCCCAAATAACTCACAAAATACAAAATTCTGTCATGCAATGACTAAAACTCCATCAAATAAAAAGTGACCGTGTTTATGTTTTCAAATTCAAAATAAAGTGAAAAAGAGTGGAATTTGCAAGGAATAAAATTGACAGACAGGTAGCCAACACTCTAAAGTATTATGAAATGTAAGAAAGTTGTAGTTTTTTTCAAGTTATAGGATGAACGCAGTATAGGCTCGGATCAGTCGTATTGATATTTTAAGGTGAGAATATGTCATTGGGTAGACTTATTAGACTTGTACTATCACCATATGTGTGAAAGTGAAAACATTTTAAATTTAATTTACATTTTGATAACATCAAAATATCACATTTCTTCTTTAAGTTCTGAATTCATAAAAAATATAACCAATGTATTTTGCCTGAATTCTAAAGACGCCCTTACAAATACTCAAAATGAAACAAAGTTTCCTTTTACAAATTACTTACCGGTATATAGGTTCACCTATGATTTTCTATATTTTGATCCATCTTAATAATCATTGGACATTTATATATATTGAATAAAATTGAATGTTTATGTTTTGTTGTTCTCTATGAGTTAATATAACCAACATTGCTTTTACAAGAGTATGTTTTGATATGAAAGTATGGCGCCAGGCTGGGGAGAGACTATTGTGTTGTACCAAGAGGTAAAGTGTTAGTGTGGTCATATTTAAAAATTCAAAAAGCACAATTTTAAAGTTGTATTTACAAAGAATAACCTATATAGGTACATAGTCAATACTCTACATAGTATGAAAATTGAAGAAAATCGGGAAGTTTATTCAAATTTTTGGTAGAAATGACATGATTTAATGCCTAAGCAGACTGATAGTTTAGGTGCATATTATATGTTAGTTGTGTTGTCATGTAAATCGCCACCAACTGGGACAAATTAGATATTGGTGAGGTTGACCGGACTTGGCTTGTAGAACCCTGAAGTTCTTTTATTCTTCGATTCAAAGATACCATTTTTCGACTTTTCTTTCAAAAACAATATCCGGCAGGTTCAAAATGTTCTTAATATCAGTGATAGAGTTCTACTGACATAGGTCTATCTTTGAGAAATCTATTTGAAACAAGGATATATTTTATCAATACTGAACTATGATTCAATTAGTCATTAAAGAAAATATTGTCATTATTAAATCTAAAAACAACAAGGAGACATTTAATGGTAAAAACCAAGTTTCAGGAAATGAGATCAATTTTTGTCTATTTGGAGGGGTCTGAATATACATATGGGGTCTTCCTGAGTTAGATAGATTCTAGCATTCTACAATGGCTCTCGGAACACAGGTGTCACAAGTCTGATGGAACCATAATACTTCAACGTGCCTTTTATTGTTATTGTCAATATTTTACACATTTTCAAAGAGTTTATGCCCCTGCCCATTCAAGATATTAAGATACTGTTTGGTTAGCATATACATGAACAAATTACAGATTGTGCTTTTGTATAAGAAAAACTGAAAGATCAATTTTATAATTTTGCGTTTTATGTATCTAAGTTGCCATTTTGTTATTCTTGAGAGATAAATTAACAATGACACTCCATACACATTTAATCAGAATAATGTTTTTAGAAGGGAGACTGCAAAATATTTTATTTTCAGAACATGCCTTATCAGTATATCAAATCTCAAATTGATTTCGCCTCTGACCCATTTTTGTGTATTTTGCTCAAGTGGTAAGTGGTTCCGCAAAGGTAAAGGTATTGAAAGTATTAGGGTACATGTATAGCGATATCTCACCTGGACTTAACGAGTGCTGACAGGTAAATCTAACACCTTGTCAACCCTTGCCCTTACAAATAATTCCCGGTTCCCTTACAGGATATTTTAAGTTGTCACTTTAATCCCTATAAAATAACACTAACAGAGAATTTATTAAGTTCAGGATTAAAGGGAATGATCCCTTCAACATTTAGAAACAAATGTCTGAAAATTGATGGCCTTCCATTTATATAGGGGATAATAATTCATGATAGCGTGACCCTGCGAATTTATTTAGAATCCAAAGGCTATGACCTGTTTTTATTTGTTTACAAAATGCATCAATCTCAAATTTTCAGCCTGTGATCAGTTGAACTTATTGGAACTGGGCAATTTGTTTGTGTCAAAGACTCGAGATAATACACCCTGGGGATTCAGGTATTCTGTATTGCAACACTAAAACAAGGCATAGATCAACCATACATATACATTCAGGCCTGTAGCAAGCTTTTGACAAGAGGGGTTCACTTCAAAAAATCTCCAGGGGGGTCACATTTAACAACTCTGGATAAAATCCCTTGAAAATGCTCAGAATAGTGAAAAACTGCATGATTTTGAAAGAATTATTGCCTGGGAATTTTTGGCTCTAACCCCCTCCCTTAACACTCTCCCTACTCTTGTTACGGGCCAAGATTGTATCGAAATTGTAAAGGAATGAATCACAGAATGTACAGAATACTTATTCTGGGAGATATACTTGGGCTTTATCTTAGAATAAACCAAATCAACATTGAGTACAGATTCATAAATCTATCATAAGTAAATATGATTATCAAAAAAGGAAGAATTCCAAGTTGACTTACTTCCAGTCGGAAGCAATCTATATTGTAAACACTCAACTATGGAGATAACTTCTAGATACTCATACAAAGGATTTCAATATGTCTTTGCCTATTGTCATTAAAATATAGAATAAAATAATAATAGAATTGTTTTGAATGCTCTATTTATGTATAATTTATAATTTGAGCTAGAAGTCTGTTTACTTTATTATTTTTTCACTCATTTTCTTTTCATTTATCTAGAAGAAAAGGGAATGATTGTCATATTGCAGGAGGTTATTTTACAGCCTTACCGTGCATCTTCTGTCAGTCACAATTTCCGCGATCCGTAACTTCACATATAATTTGTTCAAATGTCAGTTGTTATTGGTGGGGACAGCATCTTTTCCATTCAATCGAGATTGGGTCATGCAGCCGAAGGTAAGCCATACAACCGAATTTTGCCGATTCAATCTGACGGAGAATGCCGTGCCTCTATTTTTGACCAATTAGAGACGTCCTCTTCACATTCGGGGTACCCTCGGCCAACTTTGTTTGCCAAGAAAATTTTCGATAGTCCCCGGCTTTTCTTGAGGTATCTTTGGTTGCAAGCCAAAAGGCGACACCCATTTTTGGTGCTTAAAAACAATTTTCTCACCCTTTTCATTACGATAGGTAGTTAGTTAAATTAATTAACCTGGAAAAAGTTATCTTAGTAAGATCTTTTTTTCAGAATATATATTTGACCCCTGAGCCACACAAACATTAATAAAATAATAGACAGTACATGGGATTCTATATGATTTCAAAGCCCTTGAAACTTAAGTATTATAACATATATCACAAATAAAAATCAGTTGGTAGTATACAACATGTATGTCTTCAATAAATTTCTTCAATGAAATATCAGGAAGAGGGGATCCAGGCCAGAGACCAAATGCGAGACTACCTCTGTTTCATATATCAAATCTGTAAATCAGGACTTTTGCGAGTCTTGTATTAAACCCATGTGTTACTTTTGCTAGATGAAGTTCTCTTATAAAAAAGTAAAATCAGATTTTTAGAAATGGGTATGGGACCTGATTTGTGATACTTTTTGTGCAGGATAAGGATAAAATTCACTCAGAGGGAGATAGATAATTCAGTTAGCTGTATCAGAGAAACTTGGTAAATTAGACATCTCCTGAGTAATTTCAGCTGAATCCATGGTGACATCCCATTGATTCATTCTTTATCATCCTTCATACCTACGAAGAAAATCTCATGATCATCATTGAAAAACATGAAATATAGGGGACAAAAGGAGGAATAAACCAAACAGGGGTGAAGTTGACAAACTCTGGATTTGGAAATGCAAGAATTGAAGTAGTTTATTTGGAATTAGGAAGTGAAAAGTGTTCAATTTCCATGGTTGTTAAGTGATGTTTTAGGAGGGTGGGTATCACTGCTAAGATAAGGGAGATTAGATAAACATTAGCTTTTGATTATGCTTATACCAGTGTATTGTAGTACTATGTTGCTGCATTTTCCAAAGAAAGAGCATTGTCATCACATTCTATAAGTTGAGTGTGGGAATAGAGGGCAAAGAGGGGAGGGGGGCTGAAATTGCTCAAGTGTAAACTGTACTGTAAAACATGTATATGCGAGCACCTCTATTTATAATACAAACACTTTAAATGTAAACACCTCAAAATGTAAACACCTCAAAATGTAAACACCTCAAAATGTAAACAACTCAAAATATGAACAATTTTTGCATGGACAGTCATTGACTCGTATCAGAAAGATTTGATTATTTTGCAAGTTTTTGTTTGATAAGCTTAGATCATGATGACATTACTGCAGCTAATATTTCTGTTAATTCTGATGAAAAGTTGGGATTCATAGAATTATTGAATAAAGATAAGGTTTCATTTCGTGATTATTTGTTGGTATGAATGTTTCATCATATGGGTTTAGTTAAATCTCTCATTATACAATATATTTTGCGTCAAATTCCACAAAATCGTTAAAATAAGTAGATACTTGACAACCAATTACTGTTTTCAGAGTTTATAGCCTATCCAAGATATATATGATGCTACGATGAAATAAATTGCATAAAAAAAATCAGAATATATTTTCTTGAAGACATGTGACGTTGAAATCACTTGGGACAACATGGGAAAATGCATACCTACTGAATATAAGACTGATTTGAGTACTAGCCCGGATTATCATGTCTTTTGATAATTCCTATTTTGAGCATGTTTTTTGTGAGGAAACGCATTCATACTGCGGATGACAAGCAATTACTGCCATATTAGTTTATAGATCCTTTTGGGAGGTTTTCTGTTCAATCAAAATAACTGGTCCACTCGTGCCTTAAATTACCCTTTTTTGATTAAGCATCCCAACAAGAAGTTTAATCTTGTAGTAAATAGCACTAGTTTTAGAGCATCAGGGTAACTTAGAATATCTATCTAGCCATCCATATTGCTCTTTATTTCTAAAATGTAAATCAAATGTCTCATATTTTATTGCATCTGATCTTTTGAAATGAAATAGCAAAATGTACAAGTGTTGTATTTTTGGGTTATTTCTTTGAATTATATATGAAATATATATATGGTACGATGTACGTATATGAAGTGTTTTCATCCAATTTTCATATTTTGTATTAATATATATGGGACTAGATTTGGACCAGTACTTTCCCCTACCCCAGTATCTACTGAACCGACTTGTGTTAGATATAGAATGTAAGAGGAGAATACAGGGGTTTGATGCAAGGCTATACGTGTTAGCAAACCTGTTTTTTATACACATACTCCACCTTGACTCATCAAGGTATCTCAGAGCATGTCTTCCATAGAAAGCCAATGTAGCATTAGTGTGGCAGATGGAAAGCCAATGTAGCATTAGTGTGGCAGATAGAAAGCCAATGTAGCATTAGTGTGGCAGTACCCCTCAACACTTGGTATACTCATCCTTCCTGGAATTAGCTTGAAATGTGCCAGTTGTTGCGGATCTTCAAATTTGTTATTAGGTAAATTGTCAGGATTCTTGTTTAGGTTTGCCATGTTGTCTAATGCATACCTCTAAAAGGTAAATGATTACTAGAAATGACTGATTTTAGCTTTATCAGGCTATGATTGGGAGTTTTGTAGGCTTAATCTAATGTTTCAATTCTCCCCAAGTAGATATGCATTTTGAGACACTAAATGTCAAAATGGCGATGTTCAACTAATCTAACATGTTCTCAGCTCGTAAGTAGTCCGTTTCAATGGTTGGAAAGTCATTTTGAAAGATATTCTGGTACCATAACAATGGGCTATCTTGTTTAAGAATGTATCATGAGTCTTACGTGAATCCATACATCTTTATTTATCAAGATTCAGCTTTTTTTTAGAAACTCAAAGATAAAATTCATGAATGTTCAAAAATATTATTTTCTAAAATGAGGAAGAACCTGTTTATAGTGAATCTGACAACCAGGGGTCGATAAAGACATTTGTATTGATAGATCTGTTATTGCAAGAGTAAAATACTATAACGACTTCATGAAATGACACAATTTATGAAGTACCCATCCATGTAAAATATGACCGAAGAAATAATCAAGAAAAAGCCAATTTTGTAAAGCAATCAACAATTGGTTTTCTGCTCATTGTACATAGATATTGGATTGCGGATGACTCAAATTAAGTTTGTGGCGTGCATTAGGAAAATCATCTGCGTTGAAGAACATTAACGTATCCTCCGTCCTTTGGAATTCATTTTTGTGATAAATCAATAATGGCTCGGTCAAAGGGCCATCGTGTTGTGCTCTAAGTGAGTAATTTGACTCATTTGCATCTAAGTTGACCAACACATTGATTTCTCTTGTCACCCTTATTTCAGCCGATTACTCCAAAACCTGAAAGAAATGCTGAATTTTCAGGTATTTTTATACAAATTAAGAGTGTAAACCACATGCTTGTTTATTTTGTTTCTAGCTAATTCGAATACTTTTTAACCTAATCATCTTTGAAAGGACAAATCTAATATCCTTTTTGTTCATGCTTAAGTGACCTCTTCACCTTATCCAACTTGATGTCGAGATATGCAGCGTGCGCTAACGATTCTTCAGTTATCTGATTGTTCATTATTTCTCTTGGGAAATGATGGTTTTTAAGCTGTCACTATAATATGTTCGCTACAAGGACATACGCAAGACACACTGCCACTTATAGTATATGTTAATACCAACTGTTGTTTTCCAGAATCACTCATTAAAGACACTAGTAGTAAGCTATAAGTGCTTTTAAGTATAGAAGATTGGTTGTTGGAATTAGCTCAGGTATTTTAATGAGAATGTTGAAAAGGTGCAAAGCTAAAAAGCCCATCATTGTTTAAGGGTAACAAAGCTAATAGGCTCGTATTGCTGAAAGCTTGCAAAGCTAAAAAGTCCATCATGTTAGTGAAAAGGCTAAAAACCTATCATAGATGAAAAGTGCCAAAGCTGAAAAGCCCATAATTTCTTAGAAAAATCCTAAAATATGCTGAAAAATGACAGAACCAAAAAGTATATGAATTTGGATGTTCTGGTCAATTTAGAAAATAGACTCAGCCTTGCTGTTGAAATATATCCCACATCACCCTGAGTGCTTTCATGTATTGGTCCATTAGAATACTGTTCTCTTCAGATAGCTTCCTGTTTTAAATATCGCTGCCTTTCCAAATTTTACAATATTTCTCTGATATTTCGAAAATGACAATAACTGAATCTCATAGGAATTTGGTATTACTATGAATTTTTTTGAATAGAAACTATTGAGATAATTTCTTGTATGATGTGTTTGTGGTAGTTATAATGAGGTGTAATACTTTTGTAGTATTTTTGGGTGGGGTAAATAGTTAAAAGGCTACATAGGAAATTAGTGTTTATATTATAGTGCATAATTATAGAGCCATGATTTGACTCACCCATGACCAAAATTTCATCTACTCATGCTTATTCCACTCCATATCTCTCTAATATTAGAGTGAAGTATCTGATTCTTTTGACTTTCAGTATACTTTGGACCATGAACTACATGCCTGTTTACTTTAATCCTTGCTATGTCATCATGTTTCCTCTCTATTTTAGCTTTTTTGACATGAGTATCGTGATATTTTACTCATGGCTATAATGAGCTTGAACCATATGGTCGTGGCTCTGGAAATATGCTCTGTTTCTGTAAATGCCACAATATTTATATTTATTTGAAGTTCTCTGAGATTTAATGATAGATTGGTCATTATTGAACTAATAAAGAAAATAGGTTAACAAGGAATAGAGGATGAAATTAGCAAGGAGGGAAATGCACTAATGTAGGTTAGATATTAAGTTGAATGAAATTACCTACCCCAAAGTCCAGATGTTCATAGTAGTGACAGGAGATGAAGCTCTCTTTTAAGCAGAATTAAACATTGAAAAGGGATGAATATCAGAATACCAGAGAATTCTTTTTTCTTTCTGTTTCAGAGAAAATCATTTTGAACATGTAAGGAGAGACTGTATAGAATAGATTGTGGTCAGTCAAGTATAAAATAAATAGTTCCTTTGATGTGGGCCTTCACCTCATGTTAAATTTCAAATATAACTGAAACCAAAGAAATAGTTCCCTTTGTAAGGCTTGGGCTGAAGCCGTGAGAACTTTATGATGATGTAAAACAACCAAATAATTAATGAAATTAAGTTTAAAATAGGATTGAGGCTTTTGGCTTTGACAAATTTTTATTTACCATTTTTCATCATTTCATTACTATTTGACTCTGATGCACTTTTTAGGAGTAAGGTTGAATTTTGTGGTATTTTTGTGTTATTAAGAATATAGACTATATTTTTGTATACTTTATTCCTCGCTAAATTTAAACCTTTCTTTTCTGATAGCAAAAAACAAGACTTTCAAAGAATGGAATTTTAGTCATAGGTTCAAATTAGTACTCAATATACAATACTACACTTATCGTACAACACAAACTTATCGTATAATAGTAATACCATTGTCTCACGTCTGTTGTTTTTAGTTATACCTATTCCTAAAACATCACTCTGACTATTTCTATCTTTAATTTAAATTATGTTCCTAATTTCAATGCAATATATATACTTTAGAGTGCTGAATACAACCTCTTTTGGTTTACTCCTTGCCGATTCCAATCTATTTAACTTTATTTCACATTTAAAAAAATAAGTGTGATATTTTTCTGATGGGTTGTTTCATGTCTATTGTCGTTAGTAGTATAGATTGGGGCGATGGATGGATAAATATTGTAAGTGCTCATAGCCTCTGAACTATATTAATGCCCCCAAACATTTTTCAAGTAATATAAAAATGTTACATATCTCGCTGCTTTAGATAAAAAGTGGTTATCATTGTGATATTGGTGAGTAACCTTTGTTAGGATATAACTGAGTGTTTATCAGGGTCTTCATATATTTTTAATATATTTTAAGGTAGAAAAATGAAGAATTTGAAAGTTCTGCCGAGGGTTTGAGATTGTGTTTATCTTACCAGAAAGCGGATACTTCAGACTGAAAATCTATTGTTTTTTCCCATCTCCCTTTGTAATCCCAGACATATTGATCATAGATCTATTCAAATCTGGCGCCATTGGATTCTCTTCAGTACTTGCCTATTCATCATAACGCATTTAGACATCATTCACACATTATCAGGAAACTGTAGTCCAGCAGTTTATACCTTTTATACGGATAATTTGTTTTTTCTTTACAAATTGTGTATTGTTCAAAAGGTGTGATATTATACCTCCGGGTGGAATCCCTTCGAGAAAATCTACAAGTTGTTCATGCTTATTATGTACTTTTTCTCTTTAAAATTTGAATGAACTGTCTGATTTTTTTGCATTTCTTTACAATTCTGAGTGTTTGCTACATGCCTGTTTACTTTATTCCTTGCTAATTTGACTCCTTTGTTCTCTATTTTGCATTCTAAAATGCAACTGTCATGAATTATTTCTTTTGAAGTAGAGTGTAATTAGGTACCACTTGTAGAGTGTTGTATCATCCATAAAAATATAAAAATCTATAAAAACATCCAGATTGTTAAGTTGATCAGTTTCTTCTATCGCAATGTTCAAAGAGTATAATTGGCAAAATTTGTAACAAATCAAATTCCTTTGATTGAGTCGAACGTAATAATCACGACAACTTGAAAAATCGACTCCCTTCAATGAAATTGAAATTCAAACACTGAAGAGTCTCTCTTAAACTCCTCGAAAAAAATATCTATCGGTGGATTTTTAATGTCAAACAGGATATAAAGTGAGACAGTAAGAAATTAAGTAATAAATAGGCGTAAAACGAGCATTCTAAATTGCAATCTAAATTGCAATCTAATATTCCAGAAAGAAAGAATAGATACTCAAAAGATCAAAGAGAAATGTTGGAATTCAGATACATATAAAGCATTGATTTTATGAGAATTTCACCATGTGTTGGCTTAATGTAATAGTCTTGTCCACTACAAAACATTTTACATATGTCTAATCCTATAATCCGTATTATGTCCATTGAGTTGGTATCCCATATTTCTCAACTACTCACATGCAAACTTTTGGACATAATAGCCAAATTATGGAAATGTACAGTCCAACTGACAGCCTCAAGAAATGACTAAGGTAGCATTTGCAAATTCAATTGCTCGTTGATGTATTAATCTAGTACTTTATTGCCAACTCATTTAGATATAAATAACCTACCGCTATATTTGTCTGTACCATTTATATTTAATCGAGTTGGCTATAAAAAGGGTTGGTTAAACCATCAGCCAGCAGTTGAATTCGTGAATACTACCTTAACTTGAGGGACTCTATCTGTCTCTATTAATCATTTATCACATGTATGGTGTTTTCTGTGGCTGTGGCATTTTTGGACCAGAGATGACAGTTTCCCTATCTTATCTTGGTTATGTTATGTTATTGGTTGACCAATGAGTCAGTGATGCATCATAATTTTCATTCTTTGTTCTCTTGCCTTAATTTCTTACGAAATGGCATATTGTCAGAAAAATGTCACGATCGGTCATATTTTAAAATGTAAAAAGAGAAGAAATGTGTGAAATTAGCAAGAGATAAAGTAAACTGGCATGTAGTTTACACTCTAAATTGTATAGAAATGCAAGAAAATGGAGCAGTTTATTCAAAATTTGAGAGAAATTTTGTAAAATCATGTTCATCGGGGAGGAATATTTGACATAGGAATTATGATTCAATCAATTTATAAATACTGCATAATGTAAAGGGATTAGTGGTCATATATCATGAAATATTGATGCAGGTTACATAACTAGATTGTTTTCCAATACGTAAGAAAATGAAGCAACCATCTGTTCAAATTTTATACAAGTCAAATTGAATACTAATTTTACTGAATCATATTGATAATGTCAGGGATTTGAAACAGGATACTTCCTTTTACATACATGTTTAGAGATTATTAAATGTATCTATAATTATTATAGTTTAGTTGTAGAAATATTGAAACAGCAGAAAACATCTGGTATAAAACAGCACTCTTTTTTGTACTTCATTGTAAACAATGAGGGGGCGAATGGTCACCTTTGTTAACCTCATACCTTTAATTAATAAAATACCTGTCTAGCTTTCACCTGTCTAATTGCCCACGAGGGAATAATTGACCAATATGTAGAACGTTGAACTATGCCTGCTCCCTATCTGATGTCATCAAAGACTGATTTTGTTTTTAGGAAAAATATCACAAAAATATCAAAAGTTGTATTTTGTTGTGAATTTGCTTCTAATGAAATCCAGCTTAGCTGATATGCATCATATATACTTACTTTCCCGTAAATTCAAAATCATGATTTCCATATTTTTGTATGAGAAAATAACGAAAATGAGAGGAATATACCAATACGCGATAACGTTTAATTTCGTTCAGTTTAGCTACTTCCCGTTTGAAGAGCTCTCATGTATGGTACAACTTCGTCTACATCCGGGTTCTTTCCCATTGGATTACACAGGGGTGCTATTTTCGATGCCGCACTGCGACTCTATTAAACATTTATGCAGAGTTTCATTTGCACAAACGATAGGTATGTATGCAATTAAGATATATGACAAAGCTTTTTGAACTATTATCCCCAAATCCGAAGAAATCTGTAGTTGAAAATGCCGTCCAATTCAAGTGACGTCACTGATATCCAAGAAATTGCTCAGACGCCATCGAAGATAGAAAAAATATAAATAATGTTACTTTGAATCTCCGATTATCTTTCTGATTATTGAATAGATTGGATTATATAACTATGCTTGAGGGCTGATGGAAGATCAGAAGCTGAGAAACGTTCAGAGTAATCGACTCGTTCGGCGGGCCAATGAAAATTTGTCCCTTCCAAAGCGATGCATCATGGGAGATATTTATGTAAATTAGCACCTGAACTCTTATCGCGAATAGGAGTATTGGCAAGAAATTAAGTATACAAATTCAATCTCTGCACTATCTATGATATTGAAATATTGGAAGTCGGGTAATTTGAAGAGAAAAGCGTGAAATGGTTTCTCGAGTGACGTTTTTTTCGGGATGGATATCAGATCTCCTTACTTTACACCTCAAATTAGGATACACATGGCAGAAAAACTTCAAAGTCTGAAAAAGAAGTTTAGATTTTGAGAGTTGTTCTAAAGTATTATGTTACTCTCATTTTCACATTTGATATGTTTATGTTAGGGTTTACATGTTTTAGAAAACCAGAGAAATAATGCACTTTGTGGAACATTTTTGTGGGAGAATTAAAAATGATTTTAAGTGCTCTCGTGATCGAAGAGTTTTGTTTGGCACATCAAGATTTTATTCAACATATGTAGTCTAGTCACAAAATGGCAAAAAAACTGAGAAATTGTAAAAAAATAGGAAAACTGTTATGTCTGGAATGTTATTTCTATTTATTGTTATAATTTTGCTTATTCAGGGGTTTAATAAGCAACATGTTTTTTTCTTCAGTCATTTTTACAAAAATTGCCTGTTGTGTTGAGGAATATCACAACTGTGAATTTTGCCTCTTGTTAATTTTTATCATTCATTTTGCCTGTTTTCAGAACTCCTAACTAAGGATTTCAAGTTTTCTTGAATTTGATAAGAAAAGATTTAACATACTAGTACTAATAATTCACTCTAAAATGTCCATCACTCACACCCAGAAGCCAAAAATCATAATCTGCCAAAAAAGTTTGTAACCTCTCAGGTAAATATTAATCAAACAATATTTTATTTCTTTTTTTAAGCTTGAAAAATACCTGTAAGGGTTTAATTTAGGGTCATCTTTATATTTATGATGATTAAAGATTGTTTTACCTGACTTCTCCATAACAAAAATAAGGATCATCTGTTAGGTAATATGTTGGAGGAGTTTTGGCGCCAGAATCAGGTGTAGAGTTAATGGAGTTAGTATAATGTTGCTTCACCTGGGACTGATACATTTGGTCTACCTTAGCAATATTCTACTTAGCCGGACTTACCCTTTATGCCCTTTCCAACAATTTCATTTTGTTACTTTAATTGAGCAAATAGGGGTATGGGAGGGGTGGGGATGGGTGGGGAGGAGTGGGGAGGATATGGGAGTAGGGGTGGTTGATGTTGAGCATTAATAGCCTTGATGCAAGACCTCAAGTATGTACATTACTTATTGTAAAAGTGTAGGTTTTAGTTTCCTATTTGGCATATTATTCTTCATTAGATAATAATTGCTCACATCTTGTTAAGCGAGTCCCTCTGGTGAAAATAACCAATATTCTGATATAATTTCGGTAATGCAGATTGACAGACAACACAAATGTGAATTTAGCCTTTGTCTGTACAGGTTAATCAAGTAGTACGTATTGCATTATTTTGTCCCATGAGAGACTGAAGACTTGTATAGACTCAAAAGATTCTAGTCTAGCTGCAAACCCTGTGATCCCCCACACACCACTACATACCTCCCCTCAAGTGTAAGAGGGCATGCAGTCAGAAGAGGGGGTCACAGTGGCTTGTAGCGAGACTAAAAAGATTCATATGTTAGTTCCTCTCTGTTACTTTGATAATAGCCGGCCCGCACATATGATTTATTGTAATTTGAGATTTGAGTTCAGCTTATGTTTCTGTTTTTAAAGACCTTATATTGAACTGACATAATTCTTTCTTCGTACTGTATATTGCAAATACATATGCACTCTTTATATTTGTTTTGGCCTAAGAGATAACATCAATCGTTTCTTATAATTTCATTTTGTTCTTCTAATGTTGACTGGGATTATGGGAATTTAATCTCATTTGCATAAATATTGTTTGATAGCTTTTGATTGGTTAATTGACAGCTTGGAAGTTAGATTGAATTTGTATGTCGGAGAAAGGCTTGGTGCCAATAAGTCTGTGTCACTAAACCAATAAGAAGTCATATTAGTCCTAATTCCTGATTGAGTTAAGCCGATAGTGCCCACATCAAAAAATTGGTTGTATCATTACACTTCTATTTTTCTTTAAAATTTGAATAAACTTCTTGATTTTCTGATATTTCTATACAATTAAGAGTGTTGACTACATGCCCGATTACATTATTCCTTGCTAATTCCATTCTTTTACTCTCTATTTTGTACTTTGAAATATGACCATTACGATATGTTTCTTATTGGCTGGCTTTAGAACTCTGCAAAGACCATATTGTAATCAGTCATCCTTGGAAAACTGTTTTTTAATGCATTGCAGAAGTTACTGTCAGTGAATCAGAAAATAAACAAATGATTTTTGTAACAACACATATACAGTATTTCTACCTTTTGGTCCTTTAAGTTGGGTTATCTCTGAATGATAACTTGTGAGACAGTATACTATATCTTGCAATATGTGTTGCGAGGCTCTAATAACCAGTGTATAACGGGAATATGAGACAATGCCTGATTTTTATTAATTGTTCATAGAGTGAAATCTTGGGGATATCTTTGACAGTTTCTATAAGGATATCAAAATATCTGTCACTATGACATTACTTTATACCCTCAATCAGCATTGCAATAGCCATTCAAGTGTCACTCTCACTATCTATTGATATTGGAATTACAAATTTTCTCTCTCAGTCACACATACTCCACTAGTTTTCTCTCTAAAATTTGAATGAACATGCTTATTTTCTTGAATTTCTACACAATTTAGAGTATCAACTTCATGCCTGTTCACTTTATTCCTTGCTGATTCCACTCTTTCCCCATCAGTTTTTCATTTTAAAATGACCATCATGCCATATTTTCTCAGGGAAGTCAATGTGATCCATTGTAGATTTGGTAAAATACTCTAACAAACAAATCATGTTGTTCATCATGGAACAAATGTTACTTCAGCAACTGGCTCTTGGAATTATTTGCCAATTTCCAAGTTGAGATTGCAATTTTTGATTTTCGAGATTCCGTAATTAACTTCCGATAGATTTGAACTCGAGTAATTTTTTATGCCAGGAAATGACCTTGATAAGTTTCGATGCAGTTTTGTAGTAGGAGTAACCTGTACATGGAATACATAATTAGTAAAATGTTGTTGTGAGTATTATCAAAAGATGAATTTTCTATGGTTTACAGGTCTTCATTTGCTTGGATTCATCATGTATTTGTATTTCCCCAAGACATTTCCCCAAGTCATTAATTTCACAGGACACTTTGTCAAAATTAGCAAAACAATGCAATGTCATAAAATTAGATATTTTTGTGAGACGACGTAAGATCAATGACCGAGACCTGGCTCCGTTGTAATGTTTATACAAGTAGTGTTGAAAAGGTATAATCCGGTTAACTCAACGTTTACGACTCCTAATCCACTTTATTGATTCTGTCAACCACTTTGCATACAAAATAATGGCATATGTACAGTGTCTTCATTTTACAAAATAAGTGTAGTGCCTTTATTTTTTCACAAGACAATGATGCTCTCTCCTTAGTTAAGTAATCATATTGTAAAATATCTAAATTTTTCCCAAATGGCCTAGTTTTTACAAAACAATGGTTTGGTGGCTATCCTTTGTTTTGCCCCATCTGTTTTGAAAAATAAAAAATAAAATGAAAGAGTAGAACCAGCAAGGAATAAAGTGAATAAGCATGTAGTAAAAAAACACTCTAAATCATATAGAAATAGAAGAAATAGGACTCATTCAATCCTAAGAGAGGCATACTGAGATGGCACACAAGTAGAGAAAACACTATGACACGATCCATACGGTTCTTAATACTACAGAACACTAGATTCATTCACACATTGATTATTGAGGAAGATCTGCTGAAAAAATCTATCTTTGATAATGCCGCCTACCTGTACAAAGAGTGTCTCTTTTGTCAAAATTTAAAACATAGCATAGAGAGGAAAGGAGTGGAATAAGCGAGGAATAAAGTGAACAGACATGTAAATAACACTCTAGATTATATGGAAATGCAAGAAAATGAGGTGGTTCTTGCAAAGTTTAGAGAGAAAACCATTAAATTAGCATGGCCACCATGATCCTTTTGTCACGAGAATATACAAACTAGCCAGGTCTCTAGTTTTATGTGTATTACATATAATTATTGATCAGTCTTGGCATAAAAATACATGATGACTATCATGCATTTTTCATCAAATTACATCATCAAATATAAATTAACGACAAACTTGATTTTTAAAAGATAATCTTGTCATTTTTTGGTGTTTTACAAAGGTAGCTTAGGTAACTTGTGAAATTATGATGTGCCTGTAATTATCTGTGAGAGTTATTAATTTTCGTACTTTTCGTTATTATTTTTATTTGAGGAATCCTCCAGAAGAATTCCTGAAACTCCTGAAAGGCTTTTATTGATTCTGCCCCCTGTATATAAAAGGTATACACTAAAAGCCTTTTAAACATACATTGTTATTTTAGTAGAAGTATGTCTTTCCTATATAATGTATTGGAATTTTTATATGCATCTATGTATGAACGTAGACTTTTGGAGACAGAGGCTTCTTTAGTTTTTGAAAAGATTCATGGAGTACTATTGTTACTTTTCAACTTTCTAGACATTTGTTGAGTTTTGAATACAACCAGGAAGAATAAGATTTTTTATGACCTTATTATTGATTTTTGATTCTTAAGATAGAGTTTCAAGGTTGTATTTTTATTCATTATCAATATGTTCACCATTGTTCATATCTCAATAGTTTTATTGTATAATTTAATGGCCGTTGGAATTTCCTCAGAAGATAAAGGAAAGGTGAGAAATACTACATAAAATGTCACATGTATAATATAAACCAAAGTTTATAAAGTCATTAAAAATTTGAGAAAGAAGTGAGAGAAGAACCAAATGTTTAGTTTCAGATATTTCTGTCTGAATTAAACTTGATTTTATATCCTGTTTAAAAGGGTTTGCAGTTAATAGCTGAGGAAATGCATGTTTTAGTACCTGGCACATATGTCTACTCTCACAACATTCTCAGAATTAGATAAATCTTTCATGTTATCTTAAATGCAGAATTAACCTCGGAAATAATAGTTTTAATGAAATTCAAGAAACCAGAACTACTGTTCAGTCTCATGCACTGCTGCAGTAAAACGTCATAAAATTGTCACGTGTAGATGAATGGAGAATTGGTATTTGGTAGATGTCTGTGCCTGTACATTAGACTGGTGAAAATATCCTCTACAGCAATTTCTATCAGAACATTGGTTTCCAAGAGTAAAAGCAAGCACCAAATCATTATACTGCATTCCTGAAAAGAAATCCTGGTAGTCATCGCTATTCTAAGTATTTCTGTCTAAAATTTGAATGAACTGCCTAATTCCCTGGCATTTTTATGTAATCTAGAGTATTATTTACATACTCATTTACTTTATTCCTCGCAGATTTCACTCTTTTTACAATATTTTACATTTCAAAACATGACTGTTATGATTTTTTTCTCATGGGTTTAGTACATCCCAAAAGAGTCGTTGATATCCAATTTCTCTAGTTTTGTACACAGATAGGCATGTTATTATAGATATATTGGCACACAGGATGTCATTTCTTACAAATTAGTGATCGGGAAATACACTTTTTTTTATCATGCATAAGATATGCATGATAAAAAAAAGGATAGGATATGCATTTTGTTATTGAACCATATATGGTTATGTGTTACTGATGTCGTATCATCTTGTACCATGAGAGGGAAACGTCATGTGTCTTCCTTGACGTGAAAAGCAATTCACTTCCTGAAGACCAAGACATTTCTTTTCAAAATCTGGCTTCATTTCCATCAAAACTTTATTGTTGTTTTTATTTCGCTAAATATAGCCCTTTAAGCCCATTAAAAGGCTCTTATACAATATTATGTGTTTAGCTTCTGGGACAGCTCATGTTTGGACTAAATAACATCTAATTATCATACCACATCAAAGAACAATACCTTCCTGTTGAAAATAAACAGGCTGTTTGCATAAACCATGTTCTTAAAGGGTTCCGATTAGCATCCCGTATAAAAACAATATGGCGGCTCCAGGCGAATCAACTGGATCAGTCCATTTTTTAGAAATAAGGGGACTTCTGTAAAATCCAGTTTATTGAAATTGTCTTTGAGATAAAGTAATCCGTTTATAATGATTTTGAAAACGTTATCCAAAGGGCGATTGCGTTCAAAGAATACATGTACAACAGCCAATATAAATCCTTGTATTAGAAACCGGTTTGTCTTGCTTTGTTTCATTTGTAGGATATTTCATATGCCAAGCTGTGTGCTATTACGTTATGGGGAAATTTAGATGCCAATTTTTCCTTATTATACACAAATAGAAGATCCTGAAACTTCACCCATAAATGTGGAATTGATTTGTCAAAATAAAAATCACCTTTTTATAAATGTGTGACGATCTATAATATACTTATGCTATATAACAGTTAGAGGTGTTGACACAACGACCTCCAACCTGTGAACCCTTGAGTATTATTCCGGGATCGGGCCTTTTATACTAAACGGTGAGCAACACCAGAAACGAGCGTTCGATTTGCTAAATGATATGCGTCACCCTTTAAAGAGGTTAAAATACAGGTTAGAAGTTAAGTAAGGCCTTGTGAGCAACCATCAGTAAACTTGACATTGGGCTTTAAAAAGCAGATGGCGATGACGGTGCGACTAAATGAATCGGTATAAGAGTATTGCATGTTTTCATAACAAAAGGCAGATGAAGTGATTCTAGCAGTTTTAAGTCATAACACTGGTGTTATACTGGGTAATCATGTTGTAGCTGAGAAGGTAGCCATACATACATCTGGCTGTGTTGAGTGGGTCCATCAGAAAAGTCTTAGTCTTGTCTTCGCCACAAGAGAAAATCTTTTATGCATGGTGACTCTGCTACATCTTCTTTGGGTATCCCTATATTTGGTCTACTTTACCTCTTTAGTGGGATTCATGATTTCTGTATTTTGACCCTGGAAGACTAACCCGGGAACTTCTCATTGAAGGTGTTCTTGAGTATACCCAATACACCAACATAATATTAGCGCACATGGCAGCCTTTCATACCAGTAGTGGACCACTTAATGTGCTTGAAGTCTGAGGTATGCATCTGACCTTGGGTTCATTTGCCAGATGATGAGCACTTATGTCTAAAGATGTGTTGATGGTAGTTGGTTTGGCCTGTTGAGTTTCAGACACGTTCTGTGTTACTTTGCATTTGGGCCCTTGAAAGTACATGCACATAAGGTAAAGCCATCAGGGTGGAGTAGTCTAAGTCTCGTTAACAGAAACATTATATTGAACGATCCTTATGTCTATTGTTCTCTCACTATGACATCATCTCCATGGTTATAACAATCAATTAATAAGCTGATGAAATTTCTGTCACACGTGGTCCAAATGATATTTTTACATCATTGGGGAGTACATATACAAAGGTGTTAATGTCGAATATTGTTGTTGTCGTGTGTGTGTGTGATCTCTGATATTGACTCAGATCAGAAGGTCTTATCTTACTTTGGATTCAGTAGGCAGATGGTGAGCACTTGTATCTCAAGTTGTGTTGATGCTGAAGTCCCTTGGCTTTGATTGATATTGTCTCATATCAAAAGACACCATTGATTGGCTCATCTACTCATGTACATGTCCTTTTCATTTGTTGTCTTGTATCTTTTGTCAATCCCTTCTCTCAGTCCTTCTTGTCTGTATCATTTGTAACTATGTCATTCATGTCGTCAAACACATTCTGAAGCAATGGTAGTTACTCTGTTTCTCTTGAAAATCTTGGTTATGTTGTTCAGAAGGAATTTCAAAGCAAATGCATTCAATGGGACAAATTATTTTCTTCACTTGAAAGTGAGACCAAATTAGCAAATTCATCAATCTACTTTTCCAAAAAAAATGTTTCTTTGTGATTTGGGAATTTTCTTCAATCCAGATACATATATTAATAGTAATTTGGGAGGTATATACTTAACACACTATTTTGAATAAGAGAATTTCAAGGGTAGTGTCTACATATTGGGGTTATCACTCAGGGCACATATGTTCCATAGACATGGTAAGTAGACAAGTGTGTTCTTGATAAAGCCAAGATAGAAGTGTGAGTTTCTGATAGGGTAGTGTCTACACGTACAGGTGGCTTATCTATATCTAATTCTAATTCCCGATTTCCTGGTTCTCAACTTTGTTCTGCATGAATTGGAGAAAACAGTGTGACGGTTCTCTAGTTTCTTAAAATGATATCGAGGTGAACTTGATCCAATAAAGAATTCAGTATGCTGTTGATATCTTTGAAATTATATTTGGCTCTGAAGTAATATATTTAGATTTAGATGTTTATATAGTTTGTTCCAAAAATAAGATATGGGAATCTAAGATTAATGATAGTACAGAAAATTATGACGTTGGAACAATATTTAATATCAGATTATACTGAATGAGACTGACTGTGACTGTAACTTTGACTGACTGTGACTGTAACTGTGACTGACTGTGACTGTAACTGTGACTGACTGTGACTTTGTGTCATGGTTGTTGATTTTTTATGACTGGAATACACTGAAGTTTGCTTTTTCTTGCTAGATTCCAACTTTTGGTCCTTTCCCTTTGGCACTTGTCCTTACATATTACTATCGGAGGTCTTATTTTTCAGATATATCTAGCATTTCACAAAGTCCCTCTGGTTCCTGTTAGGTCCACCCTTCCCCACTTTTATCTATAATTTCCGCTTCAAACATAAAGACCGAGGTAATATGGGATTGGAAACATGAACGGAAGGTGGATTGATGATTATAAGAGATCTTGTTTTCAGCTTATGGCTTCTGTGTTTACATGTTACATCATGTGGGTTCATGTTTATCATGTTAGGGGTTGACTTTATCTAATTCACCTACAGGGGTCCATCATAATCTCAATCTTGTTCAGATGAGCCAATTCCAAATGCCATGGTGGTCACGTATTCAATACAATTTTGGGTGGAGGGATAGCATTATCTTTGGCCTGTTTTATAGTTTGGTGGTTTTTAAGTGAAAATATTTTGTCTATACGTCTATACCTGGGTTGATGTTATTGAAAAGATGAAAGAATAATTATGAGCAGAATACTTCCCTGTTGAAACATTGGTTCAGAAATATCTTCTGTTGAGGGCGTCATGGGAAACTTTTCTCATTTATTATACGTTAAATGGAATGTGTGATTTGCGCAAGTTATAATTGAAAGCCTGAATATATGTATGTATGCAAGTAGTAATCAAAAGTTTAGTGTCGTATTTTGAATGTACAAACACCCGTCATTAATGTTTATTGATATTTTCCCCTAATGCGTTCTTATTTGCAGATGTATATTTCTGAATGGCTTTATTGAAAAAGGGTTACTATTAGAGCAGAGTTGTATTCAGTGATTACTTACCACTTTAACCTGGTATACCACCATTAATGGCATATATTCAATGATGTGAAATTGTGTCAGTCTATCACGCTTCTATTCATAGTAAAACATATTTAAATTCTTCTGATCTGCCTGCTATCAAGAAACACCAATATTCTAATATAACACCCCAGTGGGCTTCTATTTAAGAATGAAAAAGTTATGAATTAATTTGAAACATAGGATCAAATCTTATGCTAAGGGCTGATGTGAAAAAGTCACTCTACCTCAAGGGGAATTGAACCTACTACCTCCTTATTATATGTTGGATATCCCAGTTGGCTTCTGTTTAAGAAGAAAAAGTTGTTTATCTTTTGTTTCTTTTATATTTTTAGCTGATAGCAAAGAACCGGCCTCATTCAGCGACTTCAAGTTCTCCATCGAGCCAAGTGATGTCATAGCTTTAAAACATCAACCAGCCTTGTTGAATTGCTCAGCAGAATATGGTGGCTCTAAAACGCCAGAAATGCAGTGGATCCGAGATGGTGTATTTATGAACTTTGAGGGTGATACTAGGAGGTAAGTTCAATTTCATATGTTTAAGGGTAGGTGTCTAATTATAAACAGTTATAGAGGGGGAGGGGTAAATGATGGTTTCGTTAACGACTAGTGTTGCTTTTGTTTATATAAACTTTTAAAAAATTTGTTGAATATGTGAGGGGGTCAAACCTTTATTCTATTCCTTGATAATTCTACATTTGTCTACTTTTCCCGTTTGAATAATGACCTCATGATATTTTTCTCACTCATTCATGCATTGCTCTGTATTTATAGATATAAGCTCAGTAATGGATCGTTATTTTTCTCTGAAATCGTCCATTCACGAGACAGTCGACCGGATGAGGGCATTTACCAATGTGTCGCCTCCGTAGCTGGTTTAGGAACCATCGTCAGTAGAACTGTGAAACTACAAGTAGCATGTAAGTATGGTGTAGATGTGTGGATGAACATGACATAAATATAACTTTATTTACATATACAGTTATATTAACAATATATCTGTTGTATATGATATCCTGGTAAATGGTGTAAATTACCCTTTGCATTCGTTTGACTTCACTTCTTAAAAGAGAGCTTCGTCTTCTGTAGTTTAACTAGACTCTGCACTAGAGGTGTCAAGTATTAACCGGTTAACCGGTTAACCGCGGATAATGCCTTGACCGGTCTGAGTTTTTATGGGCGGTTAGTTGACCGTGTATAATTCTGTTATTTCCCGCGCTTATTTTGCATGCTAATCCGTTTTGTTTTATGGTGTCAGTTTCACGTAAGCTACTCATACATGTCATAAGTCCCATAACTCCTTACAAACATCCAATCAGCAACTTTAATCCCTGCCACATTGCTTTCCCGCGCTTACTTTGCATTTTAATCTGTTTGTTTTTCAAGCGTCAGTTTCATGTGAGCTACTCATACATGTGATAGGTCCGATAATTCCTTACAAACATCCAATCAGCAACTTTAATCCCTGCCACATTGCTTTCCCGCGCTTACTTACATAGAATAGCGTAAAGCTTGACGAACGTAAAAAATAAACGCCGATATATCATTTTTCCAATTTTTTCAACTTTCAAGATCGAAGATGAAGATTTCATTTGAAATTACAAGTTCAAATTTCCCGCTGGTTAACCGACTTTAACCGGTAAAAACCCCCGGTTAACCGGTTAATGCTCAAGCGGTTAATTGACACCACTACTCTGCACGCAGGGTAGGTGTAAATTGGTTTTACTGTAGAAGGTTTTAGATTTGATGTTTATTCTGAAGGAAATTACATTATATTGTTTGTTCAAGTGCTAAAATGGCAAAGGGTAGATATTTATTATTTGATTGAGGGTAAAACATATTTCAAATCTGTTGTCACAAATATGTTTTATCCTATCCCAAGGGGCTTATGATTAATTCATCATTATTTCAGAATTTATATAAAATGAGGCAATTTGTAAAAATGTTGATGTTTTGTAATTTGGATGTTGTTGTAATGTTGAGAAACTAACTTGCAATAGCAGAAAATTGCTTTATTTAGCAGAAAATTATGTCAGCGTGTTACCCCTTTAAATTAGCCTGGTTCATATATCATTTGTTAAATTCTTTTCCACATCCAACCTTTTAATTTTCTGATCCTTTCATTTTGAGCTAACATTACATAAATTATTTTATGATACTCAAGAAATAAAAACATATTTTTTTTTTGAAATTTTATACTTGTTGAAATTTTATATTTATGCTCTGTCATGTGCCTGATATGACAGTATATCTGGCTGCCAATATAAATAGAAAAATTTCAGATTGGGATTATGTATCGTTGCAATGATAACTCTATTTATTTTGCCACAAAATCCCAGTGAATAAAACCCGAGTGAATATTATAGTAGTATGTTATCATTATCGCTAAAATTATCAAGAGCATACTGTTATTTTAAAGTATCAAAAGTATTTACAGTTTGATTTTTGAGTATCTTCAATTTGGTAATTAGAAGTAAGCCAAAATATCATTTTCTGAACTACCAGAAGTCCTGAATTTGTAAAAAACTGTTTCTTCCTGTTCAACACTTAAAAGCGATCAATGATCAAATAGAAATATTTTTTAATTATGATGTATAAGATTTGCTTAAAATGTGAAAATGGAATCCTTTCACCTGTAGAGTTTCAGAACCTCGCATACTTTTGAGATCCTGTTTGTGGTATCTTTTACAAGAAACCATGGATCCATATGCGAACCAGAAATTGGGACAACATGAAAGGTTTTACAATAAAAACAGATTACCAGTTTTATGCCAAACCAGAAAACTTCATTCCGTCATATTTTGATTGGCCCATGATCAAAAATAACATTACACATAACAATTAGGATTTACACAAAGTATTTTGCACTGTACAACCTATTCTGTTTTGATAATATACAAATATTTAATTCTATTGAGGTGAATACCTGTGTATCTTTCACAAGTGATATTCCACACGAAACCATGTCATATATTGTTGTTAGTACTGTGGTATGACAGAAGGATATATAGAACAGGGGGAGGGGGAGGGGGTGTTAACAGAACCAAGCTGCAATCTTATTTATACATGGACCTAGAAATATGAATTATAGACACCATACATGAAATATATCAAATTTCATCTCCAGATCTTCATAACTTGGGATGAAGGGTTTGGGATAATTAATTGCTACCAAATCTAATCACACCAGATGGTCCCTGGGTACCTGTTCAACTGTTTGAAGTATTATTTTCTTATGCTTATTTCACTCTATTTCTCTTGAAAATATCAATGAATGACTTGTCTAATTTAGAGTGTTCACTCCATGTTTTTTAATTTTCCCTTTTGTCAATTTATTTTGAATTTCAAATTGACATCTCAAATTTGAACTGCTTAGTTTTCTTGCATTCTTTTTCTTTTTATATTATATCATATGCACGTGTACAGGATTAACTTCATTGGCTTGATATGGTTTATTGGGCTTGGTTTCCTTTTCCCTAGTGTTGTCTTCTGTGTGTTTTCTTAGTGAATATGGTCTGTTTTAATCTTATCTTGTTCCAGGGATTATCATAGTGCCAGACAAATTAGCACCATGTTAATATAGGGTGGTCCATCTTTATCTGAACTTGGATGCAGATTCTCAAAATTCCAATTTGTGAAATTTAAACATCTTCAATTTTCGTTTCTTTTTTGTTTTATTTTTGATATTGAGTTGTAGAAGACATTTTATGAATCATGATCTGGTTTAGTTGGAAGATAATTATAATGTTATTGAAAGATATGATGAACAAATGTATAAACAAATGCTTGGTGCCATAACATTTCCCATGAACATTGTCATGGTAGTTATGTTTTAAAACAGAAAATACTATAGAAATGAATGAAATGAGCAAGGAATAAAGTATCCAGACATGTGGTAGACACTCTAAACTGTATAGAAATGTCAGAAAATCTGGTAGTTCATTCAAATTTTTAAGAGAAAATATGGGAAATATGCATGACCCTGAGGATTATTATCTCACAGGAGTGTTGTTGTTATAAACTTTTGGGTGGTCTTCTGGGGCCAAGCTGCTAATTTATTTTTAGAGTCTTAGGTAAATTCAGAAAAAAACATTATGGGCAGATTTTACAATCAATCAATCAAAAAGCTGTCTTTCATTAATCGCCTTCCTTTCAATCATTTAAAAAAATTCACTTAATTATCAGCTACTAGCTAGTAGTGAGATTTCTGAGTTTCAGGTTGGAATTTTGACCAAAAAATTATGTTTACTTTACGTTTAGAATATGATAATTCTCAGAGTATTGTTACTATACACTGTCTTCATGTATAACCTCTGTTCTGAAATCAAATATATTTCACGAGGACCAAATATATATTTTTTTCTTTTGTTCAAGTAAGACTTCATTTATGCCATATGTACATGTACTGTACAAAATTGAATTTTGGTTTGATTTGCCTCTGTTTGTATTTCCAGATATAGCAAGGTCATTTACTCAAGAACCTGTTACCCAACAATTACGGGTCGGCGAAACCGCCATGTTTCGATGTCTAATAGATGGCGCTCCTCCACCTCAAATAACATGGTTTAAAGAGGACTATGAACTAAAACAGGAAGATTCTAATATAAACTTACAGATTTACCCAGAAGGTGTATTAGAAATATCAGATATAAAACCATCAGATGTTGGGAGATATCGGTGCAAAGCTGTGAATGCTGATAGGTGGCGTATGAGTTCCTACGCTGCTTTGACACTTTTATCTGGCCAAGGTAGGCGGATAGATGTTTTGATTTAATAACTTTTAAACCAGTCCTAAAGGTTTAAATAAGAGGAAACGTACTACATTCAATATTGAGGATCATTTTATTACAAAATGTGAAACATATTAGAGTGTATTAAGGGCATGTTTATATTTAAAAATTATAGAAATATCTATTACTAGCTTTTACCCCTCGTACATGTATTTGTATGATTTTGAAAGATTATCTTATATATTATAGATTCTCTGTTTGGAGTCTCACCTACATTTGTGATGGTGCCCAGGGATAAATCAGTTCTAGAGGGCACCACTGTGACACTATTCTGTGCTGCTAATGGCTTAGATAGGTTGCGATTCAAACCAACTATACTTTGGCTGAAAGATGGCAAGGAAATTGATATGTCGTAAGTTAATTTTTGATTTTTTTCTGCAATTTATTGCACTTATGAAAATATCATAAAATAATAAAACTATAGGTCTTCTTATTATAAAAATATGAAAATAGTAATGTGTTTGAGAACAACACTTTGAATTGCCTTGATGTTTTCATTGTATGTGGTCTCTGTTATGATTCAAAAATTGTAATATTTTTATATTCCAGTGACCTAGATAGCAGATTTTCATTGGTGGGACCTACCACAAGTAATCTACAGATATCAGAAGTGTTAGAAGAGGATGCGGGGCTATACACGTGTAGGGCTAGTAATAATGTGGACTCTAATGATGCTGATGCTACACTCACAGTACATGGTATGATATGATATAGGGATTATCCTATATGAGGTTCAGGATATAGGGATTATCCTATATGAGGTTCAGGATATAGGGATTATCCTATATGAGGTTTAGGATATTGGAATTACCCTGAGACCAATATGATGTATTTACTGGTGACATACATATGTCACATTGTTATGAAAACATTATCTTTTTTTCTATAACATTGCCATATTAAGAAATGATCCCATATATTTGTGAACTATGTAGCAAGGCTGCTTCAATATTTAGATTAGAATTCAAACAAAATTATTTAGGCCTTATGACTTAGAGACATTGTGGCAGTGTTTGGAAACATTGATAGAAATATTTATTTTTACTTTTCTTGTTTACTATACTCTAAATATTGCATTTTAACAGTTTACTCTGAAGACTTTTGTTTAGAAATACAGTTAGACCTATGTAAGTGGAACACATTTGGTTCTTTAAAAAAGTTTTCACTCACAGAGGTTTGATTTTTATTGTGTAAATGGGGTACATGGACTTTAAAAAGTGTTCCACTATATGGATTGTTCCATTTTTAGAGGTGTTCCACTTAAGATATTTTGCTGTCGTGTGAATCGTGAGATCATCTTAAATTTAATTTAATTTCCTTTCAGTGAAACCCAGATTTGTCACGAAACCTCATAACATGTATGCTCACGTGAGTGCCGATGTCAGGTTTGACTGTAATGTGTACAGTGTCCCGCCACCTACCATCCAGTGGATGAAAAATGGCGATGTTGTCATCCCTAGTGATTACTTCCAAATTATTAATGATCGTGACCTGAAGATTCTGGGATTGGTGAATTCTGACGATGGCCTCTACCAGTGTGTGGCATCAAATGTTGCTGGGACCATTCAAGCTTCAGCTCAGCTTGTGATCCTTCAACCAGGTACAACTTTTGTTCTTTTCAAATTCAAAATGTCTAACTCATAATTTTAGTTTTTAGGTTATACTGAAAATTGATGAAATAGCTTCGACGCAGCCCCTCCTGTAATCTACTAAGATGTCAAAATATCTACCACCCTCTTTGCTCCATCTTCACTTCCAAAAAGTTCACGGCGTTGTATTTTTACTTTTTTTTCTTTTCGCAGTTCCATTATCGAGAACTTGAAATTCAACAATGGTCATTCTTGAAGTTTCTGGCATTTAGCGTCACTTGAAAATACTTCTGTTCAATGTTTTTTAAATCCAATTGCAAATTAAATATGGAAAAAGTCTCCACCTGGAGAATATTCTGATTACTGTGAACTTGAAAGGTTGAGATGCTAGTGAGTTTATATCTCGCTGTGTGCTGTTAACCAGTCAACCATGCAATACCATCATCATCATTAACAACCACTTATCATCATTGAATAGTTGTCATCATTGATGAGTATTTTGTCATCATTGACAATAAATTATCATCATTGATGAAAAATTCATTATCAATATGATAGAAATCTTATATTAAAAATATTTTTATAATTCAAGGAAATACTGTAAATATCATCGTTATATACAAAATAATCTTGAGATAGAAAAATCTTGGTTGGGAGAGAAAAATCTTGGTTGTTGTTGGTGGTGGTGGTTGAGTGATATTGATGTGTGTCTCGGTCCAACAGGCATGTGTAACATGGTAACCATGGTAACAGTTTACCCAATGTGAGGCTATATAACATGCATAAGTGACACCTATAATAATATCTCATGTCGACACATGGGCACATCACAAAGTCATAAACCCAAATAACCATGGAGATGACAACAAAAACAGCCAATAAAACTGACTTCATGTTTGAATTGTTTTGTGGCTTTGTGATTATCTGTGCCAACAATAAATTGATCAGAGGTGAAAAGTATAAACACAAGTAATATAGTATGCACATAATATCCTTTAGCACGTCAAATAATTCCTGAAATCTATCCTATCATCGTCACTAATTATTAATAAGATCTCTTAAAATGTGGAATAACTTTTTAAAATCACTGTCTAATCTGCTAGAATAATGGGACGTGTGTTTCTATGTGTTTGTCATAACAATTTTAACATTTCAGTCATCCCGAAAAGAAGTCGATATCATCAGGGTAAATTCACTCACATATACTCAAAACTTTCTCGGTCGTCAATTTATCTCTGTCTATTGTAACCGCACAGTGGTTTTTCTGCAACGCTCACAATATAAGCACTAAATGTCAAAATATCAATCAAAAAAATCAACAACACTTGATACGAGTTTTCAAATCAATTTAATTTGAGTTTATGTTGGCAATTCACTTTTGTAAAATATGTTCAAATTTTGAATGAGTTATCTCAAATGAGAGTTATGTTTCATTATTTAATGTTATTTTGAGTATAAATGTGGAATGAAAATTTAGTTTTTTCAATGAAAATTTTGAGTTTTTGGATGAAAATTTTGAGTTCTTGGATGAAAAATTTGATTTTTGAACGAAAATTTTGAGTTTTTTAAGCTCTGTGCTCTGAATGGGAATGTCAATGTCCTATATATACTGTATAGATATACTGTTGCTGTGTTCTTGTCAGTTCAGTCCCTCAGTTAAGTGCATAGAATTTGATCACCATAGGGTCCATTTCAAATATAAATCTTTGCAAACCTGACAGAGGGCTTACTCAAGACACAGGGCATATGATTTATAGAAGGTGAACTATGGAACCCAATGTCACTCGAAAAAATGATATGTCTACAAGTCTTGTAAAACTGTGAATCCTCTCGTCGGTAAAGTTTAATTGGAAATGGGCTCTTTGGTGATTTAATGGAATAGTAGGGATGGTTCCTATCCATATTACGGCACTTATATGTTGGACTGAATGTTTATTTGAAAATGTTGAATGCCGTGATTGTGAGCAGTTGCTGGGTATTGTTTTAACAGTCATGTGTCTCGTCATATTTACAGTTATGTGCTTGTAACTCGTCACTTATTATTACTTATTGGGCAGTCTCGCATCCGAGGATAGAATTTCATGCAATTTTTGTTGTGATATTACACAAGGCTTGCACTTGCACAGAGTAAGTGTGTTACACACACTCCCCCCCCCCCCTTCACATATTCAGTATATGAATGTGAGTATGACGGGAGAGGGGGTTTGAGATTTGATGAAAAATTAAACACTCACAATTTTGTTTGGCTCTTCTTTGTACAAAGTATCTCCTTTCCCTTATTCTATCTGATCTGCTGTGGTATAGGGAGAGGGGGAGACTTTTCGCAAAAGATGAATTGTCAAGAAGGACCTATTTCTCAATGCAACCTCGGATGTAGAACTGTGTTATTGTATTTAGACGTGTAACATTAAGGGCAATTAACAAACTTGCATATGTTTTATCTATTATTAAACATTTGCTTCAGTTTAAAATTGAAACAAAGGGTTAATGTATGAACTGAACATATGCAAAGATGTTAATGTTTGGTGAGTGGAGGGTTAAAACGTCCCCAATAATACAACCCCCAAAATGTTAACTCTTTCAAGCTAAATATTTGTTAGATTATATGTTTAATGGAATTAGAGATAAATGTTGGGAATGATTAGAAAATTTTTATTTCTCGAATTAGCAGTTTTAATTGTTTAGAATGATTGGAATTTGTTCAGTTTATGCCAAAATTGACCAAATTGCTGAATTTGGCAAATTTTATGTTGTAATTAACTTGATTAAATGCTTTTTGTTCATTTCTTGTGAAGCTTTGTATGATGTTAAATTTGAAAAAAGATAATTAGAACCAAAATTTAGATTGAAAGAGTTAAAACAATCTTCGAATTCCCCCATCTTTCTTAAAATCTCTTTTATTATTTATTAAATGCATGGCAATTGTGCTGCATGGCAATTGTAATGCATGGCAATTGTAAAGCATGGCAATATGATGTCATGCTTCAATGTTATGAATTACTACCTGCATGTGAAATTTATGTATGTGCATCGTGATTTCACATAAATCCTTGTAATTTTTTTGTTCCAAGTTTTAAATGTTTTGTGTATCTGTTCGAGAAATGTTCTCATAAATTCTGTGTTGGATAATGGTGTTTGAATTAAGTCCCACATTTGATGTTGTCGAGTTTGTTTGTTTGTTTGTTTGTTTGTATTGTTGTTCATATGTGTTCATAATTGGTTCAGAATATTTTAGTATAATTAAAATATTCATATAATGCTTAAAATTTTTGATAGTGTAAATAAAAAACGTGAGCATATTAAAGTTGAATTTAAAAAAAATTAGGTCAAAAAAGTTATATAGGTCAATATTTTTTTGATAAATGTGCAATGGAGATCTCCGGGAAGTCTGTCAATTTTTATTTTTAACTCCTAACTCCATATTAAGTTATTTTAACTTGTCTGTAACTTCATAATTTTGATTTCACTTTCAAACCGTCTTTCAAGAGCTATACTATCTGATCTGGTATCTTTAGGTGTTGTCCAAAATCATCTCCATCATCTAAATAGAACGTCTTCATCAGTATCTAGTATAATCAAAAAGAGATCCCAACAATATGGTGTTATTATGTTCACACTGGTTCATCAATTAAATGTTGTGTGTGTAAAACCAGACTTTTGTATAGAGGTGGATAACCACGATTCAGTCATGCAGAAAGTCTTTACTCCCCCATCCCTCTGTTGTCAATTCCTCAATGTTAAGATGAGAATATGAGGCAAGAGAAATATGAGGCAAGAGAAATATGAGGCAAAAGAGGAATATGAGGCAATATGAGAGAAATATGAGGCAAGAGAAATATGAGACAAGAGAGGAATATTAGGCAAAAGAGAAAAGGGGAGGCAGACTTAATGCATGATTCATGAAGATCAGCATGGGGACAAATGAATGTATGAGTGATAAGTGAGACGTTAACCGCATTGTATTTAAACCCTCAGCTTTAGCCTACCCCTGAATCAAAATATCACATTGGTCATATTTACAACTCAAAATAGAGAGAAATTGAGTAAAAAAGCAAAGAATAAAGTGAACAGGCATATAGTAAACTCTAAATTATATGTAAATGCAAGAAAACAATGCATTTCAAACAAGTTTTAGAGAAAGCGTGTGGAATTATCATGACCAGAGAGATATTTTGATATTGGGTAGGTATACCTTAACAAGAGTAGAATATGATCTAAGGTTTTAGCACCCTAAAAGATTTTCATCGTTTTTCAGTAAATGTTGTTATGAACTCTCACAAATGCTTTTTCTATAGTAGTTTCTACAGATATACTGTTACAACTGACTGAATGAGTGAATCACTTCACTGGTTATAATATAGAGTACACTATCTTGAATTAAAATAACATTGACACGGAACTATTCACATATCCTAACTTGAATTCTCAAATCCCTCCTTTATATTCATATTTCAACTATATTTTCTCTTGGAGGTAGGTCCCTATAGGGATATTAACTCTTTTTTTCATGTTAACGTTTTTTTATTTCCCATTTGAGCAGTCTGGTCTTTATTTTTGGAAATTACAGCTCGATCACTTTCTGAACATATGGAATATATCAGTCTAAAATTAAAAATCATTAAAACAAAAATGCTTTTGATTTTATCTCCTTCCTTGATTTCAATGCCTTCAGTATAATATAGCAATATTAGATGAATGCAAACCAATCCCGTAAAACCATAAAAATGAATATTTCTGTGTCAGTTGTTTCAATAGCAATCTCTGCCTGATCTTTGAATTCAGCTATTTGAATTATTGTGTATGACATTTCTGCCAGGTTTCTCTTCAGTTGACAAAAGAAAGTTCTATTAATAAAGTATCTAGATAAATTGGTATTAATTTGGAAATAACGTAAATCAATTCAATCCTCAAAAGAATGTCAAAGTATTTGAATATTTAGGTATTCATTCAAACCAGATCTGAGCTAACTGTTTGAAATATAACATGTATGCATAACATGTATGTCTTAAACAAACAGACGTAGATATTGATCTTGAAAAATAAAATATTTCTGTAATTATGAAGAGAAGCCTGGCAAACACCATTCACTTCGTGCATGTCAATATTGTTATTATTATTGTTAAATATTTAAGTTGCTTTGGTGTCTTGTATTTTGGTTTATTTTTCCTTTCGTTTCTTCTCTCTTCCCTGAAAATGAAAAAAACAGACGTACCCATTCCAACTCTCCGCCCTCACACCACCCCTACACCTGCAGGACAGACAGAAGGGGTAGCTAGCGATCTCCCGGGGACCCCAAGGCAGCTGGCAGCGGCGATAGTTTCTACTAGGTTTGTGACGCTATCATGGAGAGAGCCATTAATGACTGGAGAGTCTATTATCAACAACTATAGTGTATACTGGAAGGAAACTGGCTCAAACAGGTGAATATATGAAGTCATTTCATCTTCATTATATCAGTTTTTTATTGTTTTTTATTCAGTCTATAAATCAGATTTTGATTGCTCATGGGGCCCACACATTGTATTATTTAGCTATGTATAAGAGGGGGAGAAACGCCAATGTAAATCTGTATTGAGATGACATTGACGCTGATTGGTTAAGCGAGTGGATCGTTGATTGGTTTAAAACTAGGTCAATTTGAAAACTTTGAAAACCAAAATGGAGGGTAAGTACTTCCGGGAAAGGAGGTGCGCGAAGGAGGAAATCGTATGTCATCAATTGAATCATGGGGTTTTCCCTCCTCTTGCTATGTATGTATACATGGTATGTTAGGTTCAGTTGCCAATCCAGAATCATGTATCCCAATAATCCACATTATATTAAAGATCATTCAATTCGTTACCTAATATATCTAAATCTAGAATATGATACCAAATGAAATATTGAAGTTGGAGTGCTCAAATAGAACATTACAAGTGTTCTATATTCAATAGGGAGTTTAAGCTTACAATGTTTTTCACAACACAAATGTGAATGGAAAATATTTAAGAGATGGATTTGTATGGGCGATTGGTCATACGTATAAGTTGGCCTTTCGATTTTATATGCAAGCTTAAACTCCCTAATATCCAAGCTCTGACATTTGAAAATCAAACTGGTTAGCAAGTATGCCAAATTAATGGAAAATATGAATTGTATTGCACTCATGTTTTCTACATTTTTGTAAAACTTGTATATCTGAACACTTCTGTTATCTGAACACCTCTTAAGATGAACACTTTCTCTCGGTCCTCAGTCCTAATTATGTAATCTCCCATTGTCTCCCTTGATAAAGAAAACATGAAATATGAACACCTGCTATTCTAGCTGCATTGACTCCCTTGATAAAGAAAACATGAAATATGAACACCTGCTATTCTAGCTGCATTGACTCCCTTGATAAAGAAAACATGAAATATGAACACCTGCTATTCTAGCTGCATTGACTCCCTTGATATGTGAATACCTGCTTTTACAAAAAAAACTTTGGCCAGCTGGTGTTCGGATTAATTCAGTTTTACTGTACAAGTTTTATTTCCTCTTCACATAATATACATATTACTTCACCACCAGGGAACGAGTGACAAACACCTCAGCTACTGAATTGAATATTCAGCACTTGAAGCCGTCAACAAGATACGAATTCAGAGTGCTTGCATACAACAGTCTCGGGCCTGGAAGGAGTATGGCAGAAATAACTGTTGAGACACAACCTGAGGGTGAGCATATTATCATTAACATACCCATTTTAAGAGTTTAATTCTGCATTTTTAAAAGAGAGCTTCAACACTCTTTGAAATAGTAATCTTAACCAATCAGAGTGGAGCATTCAAAATCCAGCTACCCAATCAGAATTTGCAAGGATTACGATAAACTGGTTGGTTGAAATACAAGAATGTCCAAATTTTCATTTCAATTTAATATTTTAACAAAAAAATGAATATTGTAATAATATTCAATATCGTACATTTCTAGATGAGTAGATTTCTTGTTGCATCCCACTATTGATTAATTTCGTCTAAAGTTTCAATATAATAAAGCAGAATGCCAAAGCAAATATTTTATATAATTTTGGATAGAAAACATATCTGCTATAATTTAATTATTTATGATTTACAGAAGCTTTTATAAGGTTAAGTTTCAATTGTTGCTTCAGTAATTGATAAATATTATACCCATTTATTTCATTAAACAATTTTATAGAGATAACCTTTATTGGGTCTCTGCCCTTAGGCAAACTGTTGTTTTGTATCTGGAGAATGTTTACCCTTGCAAAGAATTTCTCTCTGATTTTGCATTTTTATGAATGTTTCTGAATATATCTGATTAATTTTCTAGAAATTTATTGAGAATTAACTGAATTTGTACTTCTATTTATTCCTTCCTGATTTCACTCTTGCTCAATCTTTTTTAATTTAATTTTCAACTATCGTTACTTTTTTCTGATTGCTATGAATTGATTAGTAAAATGAGCATGTTGGTTTCTTAGTGAGAAAACTATGACTCTAATTTGTTGTGATCATTACACAAACAGAATCTTGAATTTTTTGTTTGTATAGAAAAATGGACCTGTCATTTGGGGACATGCATATGAAATTATGAATGTGATTTTTAAAAAATATTTCTGCTTTCAGTTAATGTACCAAGCTCGCCTCGTGAACTCCGAGCATTTCCCCTTAGTCCATCTGTTATCAAAGTCATGTGGCGGCCGCCAGAGAAACCAAATGGCGCAATCACCAACTATAAACTCTACTACTATAAAGTAGGCGCAGAGGAAGAAACCGATGTCTCTGTGAATGGTCTAGAAAAGATCCTGTCTGGTCTCAAAGGGTTCACAGAGTACAGTTTTAGGGTGGTGGCATTTAACAGTAATGGCCCTGGGATGAGTACGGAAGAGGTCAACTCGAGGACATATTCTGACGTCCCGAGTGCAGTCCCACAGAACGTTACCATAGAAACAGACAGCTCAACAGTAAGTTTTGAATTGAATTCTCTTGATATGAAAGGTATTTCAAGTTACAATTTTTATCTTCCAGAATTTTTTCAAGAAAAAAAGGAATTTGAATTTCCACGAGTATGAGTGCTAACAATGTTTAGATTTTGAAACCATGACAACTGGAACCAAAATATTTTTTCCTTGCCTAAAATTCAACTATTTTTTCATTTCAGAGTATCGTAATAAGATGGGAACCTCCTTCTGAGGAAAATCGCAATGGTATCATAACAGGTTACAAAATCCGATACAAACGCGAGGGTGCTCGTCGGGGAGAGACATTTACAACTGCTGGGGACTTGAGGGTTTATACTATTGCTGATCTTCAACGCCACACCACCTATGTTGTTAGAATATCCGCCATGACTGTCAATGGGAGTGGGCCTGCCACTGAGTGGCTGCGTGCTGAAACTTTCATTTCTGATCTTGATGGTATGTTCTCTATTATGTCTATGGGGAAATTGCACAGGGAATTTGAATAAGCACAGAAAATGAAAACAGAATATTACGATATTTGTTGAATTTTTATTAAATTGAGGGAAATATTTCTTTTGCATCAGCATTGAGGGTAAAAACAATCATTAGAAAACTTAAAAGTTTATCAAAGCATCAAAAACATAATTGGAAACCCATTATATAAGTGTCAGTGACAATTATCAATTTGAAAACAAAATGTCAATGGTTTTTGGTTCCTTGGGGACACAGCTTTAAAATTGGAAACGTCGTGTTCATTTGTTCATAAATCTAAAATTTAACCATTTCTAATTTAGAATCCACCGTACCTGGACAACCCAGTTCACTGCGAGTGCGCCCTCTACCAACCTCTATAGTCGTCAGCTGGACTCCCCCTGTCAACACCGAAGTGAAGATCAGAGGCTATAAGATTGGCTATGGGAAAGGTATCCCAGATGTCCATGAGATTTATGTTGACGCAAAGCAAAGATATTATACATTGAGAAATCTAGGTAAGTTGGTCATGGTCTTTGCTGTTGGTTATTATATCTGTAAAATAAGATTTAAGGAAGGCATTATTTGTACATAATGCCATTTATGGGTTTCTCAAACCTTTAATAGGTAATACTGTTTACATATTTTCATTGGATTAATTATCATTTTATTTACAGCCTCAGTGGCCAAAACTGTTTTATAAAAATTAATCACATATTTTATAGAACCTGGATCGGAGTATGTCATAAGTCTGAGAGCAAACAATAATAAAGGTTTTGGTGTACCAAGCCTAGAGACTGTATCAACTCGTCAGAAAGCACAAGAGGAGTCTGCCACTCCCATGATTCCTCCTGTTGGGCTTAAAGCCATTGTCCTATCATCATCAACTATTGTGGTCACATGGTCTGATTCTACTCTTGGTCGAAATCAGCGAATCACCGATATTAGATATTACACAGTCAAGTATAACGCTGCACCATATAACAAAAAACCAAAATACATCAACTCAACAGATCTCAATGTCCATATAGAAGATCTGAAACCCAACACTGAATATGAATTCTCAGTGAAGGTGATTAAAGGAAAGAGGCAAAGTACGTGGAGCTTGAGTGTGACAAATAGGACATTTGAGGGGATCCCCCAGACTGCCCCTCGAGACTTGACAACCATTCGTGCAGCTAGAAATCCGTCACATCTTATCCTTAATTGGCAGCCTCCCCGTGTGGCAAATGGGCAGGTCACAGGTATGTCAAAGATCAAACAAATTGTTGGCTTTTCATAGAATGAGAACCAACCCATAATCCAGTGTCTGTGAGCAAATCAGATTCCAAAAAACATGAAGTAAGCTTTCAAATGATATATAATTCTGGAAACCCTTAATCCTAAGTATTTCAACAAAAATGCACATGTACATCAATAAGGTTGATTGTAGCTTATCATGCTTTATTTCAAAGCTGCAATATGTGTATGAATATTTATATTTTATATTGAAATAAATCATTAATTAAAAAAAGATATTGATTGTTTTCCAAAATAAATACTACTATAAACATGTGATATATTTTTCCAGGTTATCTTGTGTTTTACACGACAGATGCGACACGCAATGATCGAGACTGGGTAGTGGAGGGCGTATTGGGAGATAAATTGACTGTAACCATCAAGGGACTTACTCCTGAGACAACTTACTACTTCAAGGTCCAAGCGAGAAACAGCAAGGGATATGGTCCTTTCTCATCAACAGCAATTTACAGCACACCTAAATGTAAGGAAATTTAAAAATGACAATGGAAGGGTGTATTTGTCATTCTGATATGCTTCACACATGTCTGTTTCACTTGCAACACTCTGAAATGAGAACATGTTTTATCATGGTGCACACCATTCATTTAGCAATAGGGCTAATATGGATCCTAGTACGAGGTCGATAAATAAGTTTTGAGAAAAACATTCAAATAAAGAGAATTTTCACTAAAAATAAAAATCAATGGCACACCTTTTCCTCGTGGTTTGCACTATAGTATTTTGGCTTTTCTATTTCAGCATGTCAATGATTAATAGCAATCAATTCAGAATTGACTTGTTTTTCTAACTTATCCATTTGTGCTTTCTTATACAGCGGATGGCACAGGAGGTGGGCCTATTAAGACCCCAGGGATCTTGGATCCACCCCTAGACGCTGGAGACAATACTGGTAATTCAAAAGACAACCAACAGGGTAGCTCAGGTGGTATTTCCACTAACACACTCTGGATTATCATCGCATGTATTGCTGGCGTGACGATTATCGCGATCGTCGGTGTCATCGTGTTCTTGTGTAAAAGACGTATGGATAACAACTCCTCAGAGAGGAGGTCAAAGTAAGTGATATACAGGCAGCAAAAAGTAAATGAGGGGTGGAAATTGAAATTGACATGGCATTTGTACATATTTGAAGGTGAAAAGGAAGGCTTAATTGTCATGATTTTAGTTTATGGATGGAAATATGTATTCCCCTTGTACATATTTCAAGGTGGTTTTAAGACCCACCATGAATTTAGCTAGGTTTACATTGTTTCTGTCACTACTATATTTCGTATATCATTGAATTGATAATTATGATAATTATAGATGATAGACTGATTTACAATGGTAAATTGAAGGCTTAATTCTGTCCATTATTTTAGATACAAACCAGCCAAGACTGCAGCCAAGAGTGGACCAAATAAAGACTTGAAACCTCCAGATCTTTGGATCCATGACCAAATGGAGCTGAAAAATATGGACCGCTCGCAACAGGAGCCTTTAATGGTCACAACAATACCTCAAGACATGCAGCAGAATCCAGAAGAAATGCCACTGGAAATGGATAAAAGACGTAATTCTTTTATAAGTAAGTGTTGTCGCTTTGGCTGGGTACTTCTCTTTTCTAGCTTCGCTTTGCCCTGTCATCCATCCTGTGCTCAAATCATCATATATTGTCCTTCCTTAGTTTTGTATCTATGTACCATAGTTCTGTTTCTATGTACTTATAGTTCTGTTTCTTAGTGCCCATAGTTTTGTTTTTATGTTTCCAGTTTCGTTTTAATGTTCCCATTATTCTGTATATGTTCTTGTATGTACTCATAGTTCTGTTTGTTTGATACATGGTTCTGTTTCTATGCATTCAGTTTTCTGTTTCTGTGTATTCATAGTTTTGTTTTATATTTTCGTAGTTATTTTTTTGAAATTGTTCTATACGTTCATAGTTTTATTTGTTCATAGTTTTTTATTTGTCTACAGTTCAGTTTTTATTTCAATAGTTTTATTTCTTTGTATATGTGCACCTTATTGTGTCTATAGCTCAGTTTCTATTTGTATATCTGATAATAACCATTAATCCCATAACCATAAGCTTTGTATCAAGGATTGATCATGTCCCATACTTGCCTACTCTGTCCACCCAAATACGGTCCTGTCCTCAAAACATTAAATGCTGCTTGGGGGTGTATTGTAATTTCATCTCAGACTGGAATATCATCACAGGGATGAAGATCTGAAGATGATTTACTCAGAAATAATTTATTGAAGACTTAACACTGGGTTTCTTGCTTACCACGTGGTCTGCAGTTTCTCTCTACTATTGCCCATTGTTTGCCATAGCAGTAAAACCTATATATGTACATGTATGCATGAACACATGTAAACAGATAATGGAAGTGTTTACATTACATGAGGTGTTCACACAACATGAGGTGTTCTCTTAACACAAAGTGTTCACATAACAGGAAGTGTCATCCACAACGTATAGGTTTTACTGTATACACTGTTTACTCACAAAATGTTTTATTGGTTTAGGTATCATTTGAAGTATTATAGTCTTTTATTTAAGTATCATTATTTTCTACTAAACAATAACGTTTAATTATAATAATAGTCTAATTATTAGCATATGTATGACAAATCTGCTTTTTGTGAGATTCTAAAATATGATTTTGTTTTATGAATTATAATTTTTGTATTGAAATTTAGTTTAATTTCTAACTGCACTCCACTATATTATATTGTATAGTTTAGCGTACTCATAGAATATCTACCTCTGTGTATTAATTACCCATATGAAGAACGTCATCAGACATGGTCATGTTTCAAAACATAAAATAGAGAAGAAGGTGTGGAATTAGTAAGGAATAGAATAGACATGCTCATAGTGATCACATCAAATTGTAGAGAAATATCCCAAAATTTGGCAGTTTTTCTTTTTAAGGGAAACATAAAATAGAGATGAAAGATGTGGAATTAGTAAGGAATAGAATAGACATGCTCATAGTGAACAAATCAAATTGTAGAGAAATATCCCAAAATTTGGCAGTTTTTTCCTTTTAAGGAGGAAAAACATGAAAATATGAAAATGGCATGACCGCCTTGATGATTTTCTTCTGGGTTAGCACATATAATTTCTGTATTTTATTAGTGTGCACACTTGGTAGTGTATAATATAAGTTCTGTATAGTTAATGATTCTAGTGTGAGATGCATTTCATTCACCTCATTACATTAACTGATAAGGGCATATATTTTTAGAAGGGCTTATACTGAACATGGTACTTTATCTAGTATATATTTAGATGGGCATATAATTAATTTTAAAGGGCATACATGTGGAAGGGTTTCCATGATAAAAATGCATAGTGCTAAGGGAAAGAATTATGAAGGGCATTGTGGAGGGCATATATCAAGAGGGCATATTTGAGAATGGGATATTTAGAGGGAACACTTTGAGAAAGGCAAATGTACCTCACCAGACTTATTGAGAAAGTAAACAAAATGAGGTATTATGAGTGTTACCATGACAACCTGCATTATTGTTGCTAGGTGATTCAGCTTATGATTCGCAAGATGATCGTTATCGCCGAGCCTTGCGTCCTAAACCTATCATGATTCCAGTTGATGCCCAACCAGCTCCCCCTAGGGAACGTAAGTGGTACTTCATGCATGCGACAAAATGGCTGCCACTTTTGCGACTTACTAAGATTTATTGCTGTGTAGATTAGTAGTAGTATATTTAGATACCTGTTGTAATTTTAGTTTTGATTTAATTTCTATCATTTAATACAATTTTGTTGTAAACGTCTGGAAAGTTTAGACATACTGGTACATATAGGACCATAGCTACTGCTACATGTAGGACCAATAGCTACTGGTACTTGTAGGACCATAAATACTGTCAAATGTAGGATCATAGCTATTGCTATGGTCTAGTCTTTAGACCCCTTATATAGCAAATTCATGTATCGTAGTGTAAATTAGATTTTCTCTGCTTTTGGTGCATATGTAATGTAACAGATAACAGTTAAGAATTGTATTGAAATCAAACTGTTGATGGAACTATCTTGAAAAACTCAATGCTTTGTAGATAACAAAATAAACATGCAATAATACAGTTTGATGAAAATTCCCAAGAAGTTCGTCAAATTGAGGTGTATTGATCCTCTATTAATTTACACATGGTATTTTTTTTGGGGGGGGGGGCATATGTGGACAGTATACCTGATTGGTCAGTTTTTTTAGAAAATAATATATTCACCACTGTTTTGTTTGTTTATAGCCATCGCCACAGCGCTACCCAATGGTCACCTATCAGGAGATGATTCATTGACGCGACCTGTATACCCACGCACCAACTATTACAGTAGCACCCCCAGGGTGCATGCGGGAGACTCCTCCCTCCCCAGCTCAGGTGAGAAAAAATTCCTTTATTTTGTTTTGTGTAATTTTGAGTTAGTTTTTCTGATGTAATAACTGCTGTGGGTAAACCCTGCAGTTGTAACTGTTTCAGTGTAACTTGTACACTTTTAACTGGTGCAGTGTAAGTTGTCCACTTTTAACTGGTGCAATTTAAATTGTGCAGTTGTAGCTACTGCATTTTTAACTGATGCAGTGTAACTTGTGTGGTTGTAAATGTTAAAGGTAACTGCTGAAGTGTAACCTCTGTATATCCATCAGTTATCCTACAAATTGTTTGATATCTTGAATCTAACCTCACACAATGATTAGAGATTGATTTTCTGAATGGGGGAAAACATTCAACCATATTTAGAATAATACTGCAGATGAACAATATTGTGAATAATGTAATTATATGTGAACCAGAAGTCCATGTTTTCACCCATTCAGACACGATGATGTCATCCTGTTATGATGTCATATCACCATGATGTCACATAGATAGCATGTCACATGACTAGAGTCTATTGTAGATCAAGAAACAACTGACGATGAGCGAACTCGAATGTTGCGAAAAGTTCAAAGTATGGGAGCGTCATTGGACAAGCCAGGTGCTGCCATCTAGTCTTTTGCGCACTAACGGAACTGATAAATGTGTTAATCCATGTAGATTTCTGTCCTAGTTATCTCTATGAATAGAATTCTGATCAGCTTTTATCAAGCACATTTAAACAATTCCTCTGTGTTTCAGATGTTTGTCATAAGAAGTACAAAAAAACATTATTCGTTTTAATAAGTAAGCAATTAAAAAATGGTAATTTCCACTTTCATTCTTTTTGACAAATTGTGATTGTTTATGAAACAAAGAAAATTTGATGAAACATCTATTCATCATTTTGTTTAAATGTGCATACATTTCTTTTTATCACTAATATAAATCTTTCTGTGCTTTGTAGATTTTCTGTCCTTTTAAAATATCGAAGATATTTACATTTTACAAATAGAGCAGGGTGTAATGTCTCAAAATATTTATAAACCAGGGTGTCACCTATTTTTGTATCAATATAAATACAGGGTGCTTTAATACATATGTGTAAAGTTTGAAGAGACAGCAACATTTGACATCTATTGAACAGATTCATAAGCTTGACATCTTTTATATGAAGTCATTTTAAGAGCTTGAAAATGTCCCATTTGCTTGGATATCATTTAGAACATGCATATTACCATATGAGTTTGAAATCAGTGAAGGAGCTTGAAATGACCTATGGATTTGAAGGTCGTTTAGTTAGAAATATACATATCAGCTTGAAATCATTTTACTAGCTTGAAAATGTTCATAGTGCTTGAAAATCATTTAGAATAAGTGAGTTTCTATATAATCTTGAAATCCTCTGAAAAGCCTGGAAATATCTGAAGTTTCACATTTTTCAAAGTATCTTGAATCCCAAATGAGCTTGTATTTATTAAAGGACCTTGAAATGTCCAAATATTAAAACTTTTCAGAGCTTACCAAGTCCGTATGAGCTTGGAATTTTTCATATAGCTTGAATTCAACCCTGTGCTTGAAAATGTCAGCATTTAAAATTATCATTTAGCTCATCATTTAAAAAAAATATCCACATGTCTTAGAATGTTCATATGAACTCGAGCAGATTTTTTCATCACATGCTTTTGTTCTTCAGCTTGTTTACATTAAGCTTGGCTATAATTGGTATTAAATGCACTTTTTACATGCATGAGGCATATGATAGACTGATGTCAGTATGTTGAGCTTTTATTTAATGAGGTTCCTGCTATATATATTAGATGTGCCACTAATAATGTTGCTGACTCGTCATATTTTACTCCCCCTTACCCCAATCTTATTTTGGCTTTAGATTTAGAAAAAATTGGGAAAATCTTCATGAAAATTTTGTTATTGAAAGGATATTTTGTAGAGATATGAAACTAAAAGCAGGAAAAACCATCACCTACAAAGCATACCTATGGGGATATAATATTTAGAGGTTATGTCACTATGACGTGAAATATGCCTGAGTTCTCCCAATATAGGCCGACCTTGGGAGGCTCTATATTTGGGCAAGAACGAAGGCATATTTCACGTCATAGTGACATAACTGATGTATTACATGCCTTTGTTCCCATGGTTACTTTGTATCAATGACGTGACGTCATGATATTATCATGGTTATTAAAGAAATCTAATATCAAAACGAGGTAAGCGGGCTATATCGGGGTAATCGGGCAATATCGGTGGATATAGCTCGCTAACTTTCCCATTGACTTCCATACAAATGCTTCGCTAGGTATGTAATACTCAGAAATATGAATTTTATGTGGTGTCTATGAATGTATATCTGCAGGACTTCAATCTCCTACGTCCCCCTCGCCTCAAAATGAACTGCCACCTATTCCATATGACCAGCTCTCGTTGCATAGTAGCCGTAGCGATGGCACGGATGGAACGAATAAGAGTCTTCCTCCGGGCCCTAGGCCTCAGCACCCCCTGAAAAGTTTCACTGTACCGGGGCCGCCCCCTCATTTACTTAACCAGCAGAGTGCCCCAAGCACTCCTGCTGCTCGGCATATAGGTACGCCATCTTTAGGTCAACTGTTGTACCGCATGAGTCAATGTTAAAGCTTTTTGGGTCACCATCTTTTTAAATTTTTGGTATTTGTAATTTCTGTATTGGTTACTTATTTTGTTATCCTTTATGTTTCGTAATTTTATTTAATACTTTTGATCCATACTTTCACTTTCTGAATGTCAAATATGTTATCCACTTCAATTAATTTTAAGATCATACCATGTTTTGGTTTATCACTCCTATATTTCACATTATGGTTATAATTTCCACATTTTATTTTGGTTGTGTAGATGATTGCCCTCCCGACAGAATTGTACGAGGTAAAACTTTATGTTATGACCTGATGGGGTTTACTCCAGGCTTGGTGAATGTTGTGTAGTGTGGTCAATGTTGTGTTTTGCATGTTGTAATGTATTGGTGTTGTTTATCACTCTTTGTGTTCACATGAATTCTGTTTTGTTCTGCATGTGCAATGTGGCTTTTAGTGAGCTGGACGACACTCTGGGTTCACATTTTAGGGGTCGGGGTCGTCAACTTCTAGTTGGGTGGGTGTATCTCTATATTTCATCATTCTCCATATAAATCAAAAATCCGACTAAGTACAACCTTAATAATATTTCAAAATCAGAAAACATGAAAAGCAATATCAAGAAAATATACAAGATACAGTTGAGACATTTATGCTAAAAAGAAACTCATCTCCTAGATTTCATCCAGCAAAATTACACAGAAAACAAAGACAGTACACACCTATGAAACAATATTTGCCCGCACGATCAGTACCCACAAACAGTAGTACAAGAGCTAGCCTTTCACCCTGAATGCATGTACTCTCTCTTTAGACTTGAGTATCTAGACTTGAGTATTTAGTATTTTGAGTAATCCGAAACAGAGTACAGTAAAACCTGTTCAACTGAAGAAATTTTTAAAAGGGACTTAAACTAGAATTATACTTAGATGTTCTTTTCCCTGAGTATTACTATGAGGTGTTGTCTTGTGGGGTATTTACAAAGACAGGTTTTACTGTATGTTAATTTTACTCTATTCTGCGTTATTGTAGATTTTTTATAGATGCTAGCTTATTGGTGCTAGCTTAGTAGCTTAATGGTGCTAGCTCAGTAGCTTATTCAATGCATGCCGTGCACTTATATTTATATATAGAAGGATTGTTCAAAAAGGAAATCGCACAAAATTGTAAAAAGTGATCTTTGTGAACAATCCGTTATGTACAATGTATTTTCAATTGATGGAAAGACAATAGAGAAACAATCAGGATTTTTCTTGAATATGTCTCTTCGCTAAATTGGAAATACGCTTAACTATCAATTAACCCTGATGTCACAATATCTGCTCTTGTTCATATTGAATGAATTTTTTATTCTTATTTTTATACATTATTGTTTTTTATCGACATATTTTACTGCAATTGTATAACTGGTGTATATGAGATTTATCCCGAGGGAAGATATCATATCGCAAAGAAGAAACACTTTGTAATCAAAACCAAGCGATTGCATTTCCTATCTTGTGAAAGGTGTTAAGCAAGGTGTTGCTGTATACATAGTATGAGTAAACATGCCAAATCATTTTTATTTTCAGTTTTTCATTCTGATAAATTTCAATCATTTTTAGTTTTCTATTTTTTTAAATTATCTTTAAAACCTTTACCTCAACTATTAGATTAGTTCAAGTATAGTCATCTTTAGCCATAGATCTTTCTGCAAATAACAAACTTTGAATCTAACATTTCAATTTAGTGATATGTTATTTTTAGTTAAGGAGTTTATATCATTAAGTTAGTTACAATTAATAACAAACTTGTTTGACAGTCAAAATAATAAAAATGTGATATCGATCCTTATTAGGAATTTATCACTAAATATTACAACAAAACTAGATTCACAACAAAAAATGATTCAAGCAAGGATTTAGATTTACAAACACATCGGCAGAAATTGTGACATAATTTTGAGCGCCATCTTTATTTGTGTTTTGCAGTGAAGCCGCAGCAACCCTCTAGTCCATTTAAAAAACCGCCAGCATCTTTGATGTCGGCAAATTTTAATAAAAATCGACCACCTCTCCCCGTGATATCACCGCGGGCTCCAGATGTTACAATGACGGGGAATTTAGGAAATCCTGATATACAGGTATACCAATAGGTGTAGATTATGTTTTGTTTTATTATTGGGAATGTTCAAAGAGGTGGGGTGACTTTTTATCATCGCTACACAAGGTCACTTGGTTGATATACTCCAGCAAACAGGACATAATAATTTAGTTTTTAGGGGAATTCTTCGTATCAATTTGATAAATGAAACAACTTTAAGATTTGAAATATTGAAACAGGTCCCATTGGCATTACCTTTTTTATGACGTATCTTGAGGTCTTTGGGAGGAATGATAGGTGATAGTAATATGAAATTTATATACAACACGCAAGGCATGCTGACTTTGTGTTACCTTGTTTTAAAATGCTTTAAAATAAGACATTCCAGATGCTTAAAAACACTAGATTAAGATGGTACCATAAACCCTGGGGCATACTAAAGCTTTTGACTGAATGTGTGATTGCTTAAACTATTTAATAACTACTACATTAATAAGTTGTTCATTATCAAATCACCATCATCATCATTAAACAAATTTTTGATGAATATAGTAAATGTATTTCCCTTGCATTATCGTATTATATTGTATATTATTACCATTTCCATTGATGGAAACCAATTGTTGTTTCAATGATGCTAAAAGGGAATTATTTCTTTAATATTTTCCAGACTAGTACAGAAGAATTAACACAGGAAATGGCCAACTTAGAAGGAATCATGAAAAACCTTAATGCTATAACTCAAGCAGAGTTTGAATGCTAGCCAAAATTGAAAAAATCTGAAAAATGATTTAAGTATTACTGCCTCCCAGCTGCTCATTATGTGAAATGACCTTTTACTCTGGACTAGATTTTAAGCAAGAGTGTGTGGCATTTCATTGACCGAGTTTAAATTTAGATAAACCTAGGTAAAACTCCACCTAGTGATTGATCTCGTAACTAAACCTTGGGAGGTATTGGTTGAATGCTATTGGGGAGGCCTTTGTATGAATAATCATCCATAAACTGGCATAATACTTTCCCATCTGGAATGGACCCTGGCTCTGGTATGGAGCCAAATGGAGTCACAGTACTGCAATGGAGCCACAGCCTTCATTCAGTACTGAAGCAGAATCAAGACACTGGTATGGAGCTTTGTGGTCTAAATTACTCACTGGTGGATAGTCCAAGCAATAGCAATAACTAGAAGCCACACGTGGACAAAGCAAGCTATGGGAAGCGAGGAACCCAGAAATGTGCCAGGGCATATAACTTATAAGCCCACACGCAATGAGGCAGCAGCTGCCAAACATAGGGCAGTCGTTGCTGCCATATGAGTTGCCAATAAAATGTCTATGTGTACGTGAAACAATAATTGTACAGGGCAGTGATGTATACTCTAAGTTGTATATAGCATTTATATATGAGATACCAAACTTAATGGACGCTCAACGAGTGCCAATTTTGTTAAAGAAAAATCATGGCAATTGTGATTTAGCAAAATGAAGATCACAATATTGGAAATTAGCAAGGAAGAACCAGAAAGATATGATGTACTTGACTATGTGAATTGTATTAAAATGAGAGAATATCAGACAGTTATAAGATATATGAGTGCAAGATAACAATGTTGATAATTATTGTGAGTGTATGTGGACCTAGTTGTGACAAATCTGTGTTTAGTAAATTCAATTTCAAGAGCTGCTATCTGAGAAATGGCAAATCCTATGCAGTTGAAGTACTAGATAAATCCTCTCTACAGTGAATTCCCTGAAATGTGAACAGTTATTTAGCCATCGCACTTGAAAAGTGATATTGTCATCATCAGCTATCAGAAAACATTATCATTTGGTTATCAACATGAAACAGGTTAGTGACAAAAAGTGCTGATGTTTGGAGGTGGCCATTTTGCTTTCCAAGTGTGATATTTATCACTGTGTTTGTCTTGTTTTATCCCATTTGACTTGTACAATAGGCTATCAGAGGACAGTTGGGTTAGCTATAAACATTAGGCTATTGACAAAAACTGCCATTCACTGAAGGGATCGAAAATCTAGTTAAATTCACTCTGATGTTACTAAAACATGCATTTTCCTCAGCCTAATAAAGGCCCTATGTTGAGTTGAGTTACAATTATATTTTAGTTTTACTTCTTGATATTATGATGTATTGTCGAAATAGGACTTGGTCATACATTTAACTTAAAAATCGGTTTGAATAAACTACAAACCTTTGCAGTTTTTGGGTTAAATGTCTGAGCGAACATTTCTACTGAATATTTTGAGAAACTTTATAATTTTACACCAGTGTTGTATAAAATTATGAGACTTTCTTTAAACCCCAAGGAGGTCATGTGATCGTTTACTCAATTGACTAATACCCTTCTGTTAATAATTTGTTCATTTCATTCAAAATCTATTTTAAGAGGCTTTTATTGCCAATGCGTCATATATTTCAATTAAATTTCAAGTATCATAAATATTAAGGGGTGTCCTCTTAATAGTCCTTGACCTACCTTGGGTTTTATGGAACAGTTGAATAAATATATAATTGCAAATGTGTTCAAATACAGGGTGTCTACTTTATACATAAACCTAGACCTGGCACCCTGTATATTGAGAACAAGGGAAACGTGTCTGTATAGTTCAGCATTTTACATTATTTATTAGATTTGTACAAAGTTGTAATTTATCACAATGTAAGAACATTTTCAAATCGGCATTGTTTGCTATAATGAACAAATGAATTTTGAATACGTGACAATTTTAGAACATAAGTTGTATTGTGCACTGTCTGTAACAGTATTAGATAGAACTAAATTTGATATATATTTGTTAAAATACTGTATGGCTATTTAAGATGATGAAATATTTTAATTACGTTGACTGAGAAAGTGGGGTTTTAAACTGCACTGCAATACTCATATTAGAAATAATCTTAGTTATTTTGAATTATAAGTTGCCACGGAGAAGCCAAAAATGTTTTATCTGATGCACATGTGATCTTTAATAGATGTCGCTTCAGTCAATTGTTGCTTGTATGGAAATTCTTTTTATAATCTACATATTAGATATGTTTTAGTTGTCGTCACATTGTGGGCATTTGGCAAGTTGAATACAAGACGGGCATTCTCTTAGTATACAATTAGAACATATGTTATGAACGACCTGTGTTTTATCAGTCATTTGAAAATAATTCTTCTGCATGTGCAGTTTTTATTGCGCAATTTATTGTAAAACTAGACATTTTCTCCAACTTATTAATGGAATACAGAAATTTCTAGTTTTACCGTATTATTGACCAAAAGAATGTTTAGATATTTTTGAGCCGTAAATGTTAGTACTGTGAAGTCAATTTTGCTTGTCTATTTATCATTACAAAACACATCACCCTTACAAAAAGTCTTATGTTGGTCATACCTGTATACACCCTTCCTAATTATTTGATGTAAAGGAATATTGGCACCCAGAATTTATGGGAAATTACACACAAACATGACACATTTGCAAATGCTTGTAATCAATAGTTTTCTTTATATATATGACCAACCTGAATTCTCATGTAAGGGAAACCATTGTTCATCTTTGTAAGATATCTGTACAGAAGTATAATAAAAAGGAACTTTTGTATTGTACAAATTCAACATAACTTATCTTTTGTTGTTTTGTTATGTCCCCACCACATAGTGTGGGGCCATATTGTCGGCCTAGACGCGTCTATTTGTCTGTCTGTCTGTATGTCCGACAGTTTTCTCCTAAACCGCTAGAGATACCATCTTCAAATTTTCATGGATAACTTATGAGCACATACAGATGCGATACCTACTTCCTGTCAGCCATTTTGAAGTCAAATGCTGAAATCCTTGTCTGCAAACTTTAAGAAAAAATGGCTTTACAGTTGCTTTAAAATCTTGTCCAGCTCACTTCATTCTACATCTGATTATGTTTTGGACCTGTCAGCTTAGTCATGGCAGCCATTTTGAATGTCTTAAGAAAAGTTAGAGAATGATATAGGCCATCAGCTTCACCCCAAAATTTAGGTTATCGGTACCAAGTTAGGGGAATAATGCTCATAGTGATTTTTGGCAAGGTAAATACCTCCAGAGTAAGAAAATATGTGATAGCATTGCAGGAGTGGTAGCTTATGGGTGTTATCGCTCATTTTTCAAAATGGCTGCTATTGCGCTTTTAACCAAATAAAAGAAATCATATTTTAGTATAATGAGAGGCAAAAACAGTGGTTTTGAAGTCTATTTTAGGGTTTTAGGGGTCAAGGATTTCATTTATGTCAAAATCTAAGTCATCAAAAAATTGCGTTATATGGAAAATCAAGATGGCCACCAAAATGGGTCTCAAAACAAATATGTTACTATTGATACAAGCTAAAAAAAAGCTCAAAGAACGGTTAAGAAGTGACTTTGGAGACCATGAATAGGTTTTAGAGGCTGAGGATTTTATTTGTGTCTAAATTTAAGTAATGATAGAAATCCTTTATATGAAATTCCAAGATGGCCACCAAAATGAGTGCCAAAATGGCCATACATATGGCTGCTAAAATGAATTTATACACACATAGAAAAGTTGGAAATATAATGTACGTAATTGATATCTGAAACTAGGTTTCAGGGGAAAATGGTTTCAATATAGCCTTTACCAAAGTCAGCTTAACCTTTCCTCATATTAAAATCCAAAATGGTCACCAAAATGGCTGCCAAAATGAATATTTACATGTACATACATGTATATCTTTAAGCATTAACAGAGGATGTTGGCAAGTGATTGTGGTATCTTTGACAAGTTAACTAGGATCTAGGGATTGAGGATTTCAGTTACCATTGAAATTTTTCTTTTTACTTTAATTGTTAAATTGCCAAAATCGCTGCCAAATTGGCTGTTGGTAAAGTTTTTACCTATTTTCTAGCTTATTTCTCTCTGTATCTAGCTGTAACCTCTATATTTTTCAGTGTTCTTTGTTGTTTTCATTTTTGTGTTCGTTTTTTTGTTTTCTTTCTTTTGTTTTCTTTGCTGCCTTTCAATTTTCTTGTTTTATTTGTGTTTTCTCATTTGTGTTGTCTTTGTTTTTTCATTTTCTTTGTTTTTCTTTTTTCTTGGAATTAGAGTCAATTAGAGCTTTCGGGATACACCAAAATTTAACCCGGTCCATTGTCAAGAGCTGATTCCCAGAGTGCTAAAATACTTATTAACCTTTTTTTGGGTGTGTGTTTGTTTGAGATTATTGGAACCAAAGTTGCCTATCTACTCCCGGGTAACCTTTGCAAGTCACACCTTCTTACTCTGTTGATGTTGCTCTTTCTCCTCAGCCTCTGTTGTTGTAATGGAAGTTACATAGTTGGAAAAGTCATAGGAGAATAACACCAAACTGAAAGCATGAGACTTTGAACCAACTCCCTACATGGCTAAGGTCAATTTCTTTCATTCATTTTTCTAGTTCTCACAGATGCTGTTGATATCTTTAAGAAACTCGTCAAAATATTTCCCTAGATATTCAATTATCTCATCATGGATAGTATGAATAATTGCACATTAGCTGCCTTTGTATACCACTCAGCTGAAAAGATTCCTTGGATTGGCCATCATCTCGAGGCAGCTTAGAATCTGTTGTGCTCCAGGGAATGACTAAGTCATAACAGTGATGATGTCCATATAGGCTTGGCAAGAAGGATGTTTTGTGTCATCATTCACTTTGAGACCTCTTTACTTGGACTCTTATGCTTTCACAATCCAGTTCATTGCTGCGATGAAGAGGGTACAATTGAGATGGTACATTCCACCAGGGCCATCTTGGATATTCAAATAAATGTATTCCAAAATTACTTATTCTTTTGGCAGCCAATGTGGTTGCCATCCTGAATATCCAAATAAAAGAATTATTTGATGACTAAGTTTTAGACATAATTAAAGTTCTCGACCATTGAAACCTAGACATGGTCTCCAAAATCACTTTGAACACATATTAATAGTAACATATTCATTTTGGCAGCCATCTTCGATTTCCACATCAAGTTATTCTTTGATGACTTAGACAATAAAATCATTGATCCCCTAACACTTTCATGGTCTACAAAATTAATTAATTAATTAAAAAAAAGCTCAAAGAACGGTTAAGAAGTGACTTTGGAGACCATGAATAGGTTTTAGAGGCTGAGGATTTTATTTGTGTCTAAATTTAAGTAATGATAGAAATCCTTTATATGAAATTCCAAGATGGCCACCAAAATGAGTGCCAAAATGGCCATACATATGGCTGCTAAAATGAATTTATACACACATAGAAAAGTTGGAAATATAATGTACGTAATTGATATCTGAAACTAGGTTTCAGGGGAAAATGGTTTCAATATAGCCTTTACCAAAGTCAGCTTAACCTTTCCTCATATTAAAATCCAAAATGGTCACCAAAATGGCTGCCAAAATGAATATTTACATGTACATACATGTATATCTTTAAGCATTAACAGAGGATGTTGGCAAGTGATTGTGGTATCTTTGACAAGTTAACTAGGATCTAGGGATTGAGGATTTCAGTTACCATTGAAATTTTTCTTTTTACTTTAATTGTTAAATTGCCAAAATCGCTGCCAAATTGGCTGTTGGTAAAGTTTTTACCTATTTTCTAGCTTATTTCTCTCTGTATCTAGCTGTAACCTCTATATTTTTCAGTGTTCTTTGTTGTTTTCATTTTTGTGTTCGTTTTTTTGTTTTCTTTCTTTTGTTTTCTTTGCTGCCTTTCAATTTTCTTGTTTTATTTGTGTTTTCTCATTTGTGTTGTCTTTGTTTTTTCATTTTCTTTGTTTTTCTTTTTTCTTGGAATTAGAGTCAATTAGAGCTTTCGGGATACACCAAAATTTAACCCGGTCCATTGTCAAGAGCTGATTCCCAGAGTGCTAAAATACTTATTAACCTTTTTTTGGGTGTGTGTTTGTTTGAGATTATTGGAACCAAAGTTGCCTATCTACTCCCGGGTAACCTTTGCAAGTCACACCTTCTTACTCTGTTGATGTTGCTCTTTCTCCTCAGCCTCTGTTGTTGTAATGGAAGTTACATAGTTGGAAAAGTCATAGGAGAATAACACCAAACTGAAAGCATGAGACTTTGAACCAACTCCCTACATGGCTAAGGTCAATTTCTTTCATTCATTTTTCTAGTTCTCACAGATGCTGTTGATATCTTTAAGAAACTCGTCAAAATATTTCCCTAGATATTCAATTATCTCATCATGGATAGTATGAATAATTGCACATTAGCTGCCTTTGTATACCACTCAGCTGAAAAGATTCCTTGGATTGGCCATCATCTCGAGGCAGCTTAGAATCTGTTGTGCTCCAGGGAATGACTAAGTCATAACAGTGATGATGTCCATATAGGCTTGGCAAGAAGGATGTTTTGTGTCATCATTCACTTTGAGACCTCTTTACTTGGACTCTTATGCTTTCACAATCCAGTTCATTGCTGCGATGAAGAGGGTACAATTGAGATGGTACATTCCACCAGGGCCATCTTGGATATTCAAATAAATGTATTCCAAAATTACTTATTCTTTTGGCAGCCAATGTGGTTGCCATCCTGAATATCCAAATAAAAGAATTATTTGATGACTAAGTTTTAGACATAATTAAAGTTCTCGACCATTGAAACCTAGACATGGTCTCCAAAATCACTTTGAACACATATTAATAGTAACATATTCATTTTGGCAGCCATCTTCGATTTCCACATCAAGTTATTCTTTGATGACTTAGACAATAAAATCATTGATCCCCTAACACTTTCATGGTCTACAAAATTAATTTTTATCTGTTCTTTGAGCTTATATCAATACATGTAGTTACATTTTCATTTTGGTGGCCATCTTGGATTTCCATATAAAGCAATTATTTGCTGACTTAGACTTAAATGAGGCATAAATGAAATCCTTGACCCCTAAACCCTTTCATTGTCTGCAAAATTGCTTTTTATCTGTTCCTTGAGCTTACATGTAGTTCAATACTGTAATGACATATTCGTTTTGGCACCTTTTTTGCGGCCATCTTGGATTTCAATATAAAGTAATCCTTTGATGACATAGCTTTAGACATGAATAAAATCTTTAGACTCTAAAACCTCTTCTAAAACTCTTCAAAATCATGTTGAAACGTTTTTGAGCTTGTATCATTAGTACATATTTGTTTTTGAACCAAATTTGGCGGCCATCTTGGATTTTCATATGAATTAATGTTTTGATGACTTGGATTTGGGCATAACTCAAATCATTGACCCCTAACACCCAGAATTAGACCCTAAAATCACTGATCTTGCCTCTCAGTATGCTTAGATATAACTTCTTTTATTTGGTAGTAAGCGCACCGGCGGCCATTTTGAAAAATGGGTGATAACACCTATTAAGCTACCACTTCTGCAATGCTATCACATATTTTCTTACTCTAGGGGTCTAGACCTTCCCAAAAATCACCATGGCCATTATTCCCCTGATTTGGTACCGACCAACCCCCCAGGCTGATCGCCTAATAATACTTTGTATCAAATTTGAATGGTGTTTTTGAGTTTTCATGCTTTAACTATTTAGTAGCTTTATAAATAATTTCAGCTGTACTTTGTTGGAAAAGCCTATGTTATTGTTAACAGTAGTTAAATGCGATTTGTGAAATGAAATCAGCAAAAACTCATAATCACTTTTTTATTGTCGGCCATTTTGGATTTTTCCATCCTAAAATTTTGTCTGTAAAGTCTTGTCTACTCATTTTCAGGTGAACTGTTAGGTAGATCAATTTCAAATTTTCAGGGATGATTCTTAGTATGAAAATTGTATTGTATTTTCTGTCCTTAAATTGTGTTGGTAAAGTCTTGTCTACTCACTTTCAGGATAACCATTTGACGGATCAATTTCAAAGGAGTGGAATCGATATGGAGAACTTTTTGAACACATGTTTGTCTTAAACCAGTCATAAAAAATATAAAAATTTAACATATCGTCAATTTAATGGTCATCTTTTGAATGGTAACAATATAATTTGAAAAATATATATATATATACTTTCATCTGTATTGTTTTAGAAAACACATCAAACGCTTGTTTTGTTCTTGGTATCATGTTTCCAGAGTGAAATGAAACATCTTTCCGAACCTCATTGGAACAAAACAACATAAACACAACATGTTTAGGTCTCTCAATATTGTAATTGTACAAAGGAAATTTTGGTTGATTTTAAAAAAGTATCTTGTTAATGAAATAAAAGGTTTATCTTGATTTTTATCTATTTGGTTTTTGTTTTTAATTTTTGAATACTTTTTTAAAATCAACCAAAAATTCCTTTGTATAACTATATAATATTGAGAGGTCTAACATGTTGTATATGCTATTTTGTTCCAACAAGGTTCAGAAAGACATTTTATTTCATTCTCAAGAATTGGTAGAAAGGAGCAAAAACAATTGCACTAAAAAACAAAAAATGTTAACAAAAACGGTTATACAAAATATTTCTAAATAATTTTCGCATTAAATTGTCAATCAGTCAACATTACATAAAATACTGTGTTTTTTACAGAATGTTTTCAATGATTGGTTTAAGAGAAAAACATTGTTGAATTCAGTTCTCCATATCGATACCAATCCTTTTCAGGGATGATTTTTTGTATGAAAATTTAGATCTGATTAGTTTTTTGGCATTCTGGGTAAATAATTTTGGATTTAAGTCCTAAATCTTGTCTGTAAAGTCTTGTCTTCGCATTTTCAGGTTATCGTTTGAGGGATCAATTTCAAATTTTCAGGGATGATTCTTAGTATTATATGAAAATCTTGGAACTGATTAGTTTTTACCCAGATAAGATAACACATGCAATTAAAGAGAGAATCAGATTTAGCAAGCAGGCTAAACAAAAAATTGTCTCAATTTTAGAATATCTTTGGCATGTCTATTTTCTAAAAATCACAAAAGTGCATAATTTATTCCAGGAAAACTAAAGATTTTTACAATAATGTATTACCATACATATTACCATTCTTATTATTTGGGAGAATTTAAAAAAATTTCATCCATTTCTGCACTTAGAATCATTAATAACTTTACCAATTTATAACATATTGTGAATCTTTTGGAACTAAAATATACCCTTTACAATACCTTAACTTTACTTCAATAAAAGAGATTTATCTATATCTTAGTATTAGGCTTACTCTATTGACTTCTTTTTTCTGTGGAAAAACTATAACTTTCATTATCTACATGTACATACTTTCATTATCTACATAATTGAGATAACTTTCATTATCTACATCATTGAGATAGCATTTAAAGATAAGTACTATTATATCATGGTATATTTTAATTCCTCGCATTTGCAAGATATTCAATGAAATATTATCTAATAACCAATACCCAGTATCGTGGAATGAATCCTATATTGTACCAATTTACAAGAAAAATGACCCTCGAGTACCAGGTAACTATCGTGGCATATTTATTTCGGAATGCTTATCGAAAATTTTCTCCAATGTGCTATATAATCGCCTTTATACATTTGTCAAATCAAATAATATTATTTCACAAAACCAGGCAGGTTTTATGAAGAAAGCAAGAACGACCGACCATATATTTATAATTCGGTCTCTTATTGACAAACATGTTCATCAAAATAAATGTAATTTTTATGCCTGCTTTGTGGACCTAAAGAAGGCATTTGATTCGATATGGCACACAGGCCTTATGTATAAGTTACAAAAGTCAGGAATTAAAGGGCACTTCTACAAAATCATAAAAACCATGTATGAAAATGCCACGGCGTGTGTAAAACTTAATCACTCAACTTATACGGAATCGTTTTCATGTGCTAGGGGTGTAAAACAAGGAGACTCGCTCAGTCCATTATTATTTAACATATATATAAATGATATTATAAAAAAGTTTGATAATGTTGGGAAATCTCCATTCCTTGAAACTCAACATGTTAGCAGTTTGCTATTCGCAGACGATTTAGTCATATTTGATACTAGTAAAGAAGGAATGCAGCTAAAACTAAACACTCTTGAATCCTTCTGTGATGACTGGAAACTTGAAATTAACATTGACAAAACAAAAATTATGAAATTCTGGAAATGTGGCAAAGTTTGTCAAGAACGATTTCAAATAAATGGTAAGATTATACAAAATGTTCAAAGGTATACATATTTGGGAATTATCTTAAGTGCTTCGGGATCTTTTAAACCGGCCCAGCAAAACATAAAGGAAAAAGCAAATAAAGCCATGTTTAAAGTTTATCAATTGACAAGCGGCACAGAGATGAAGTCTTCACTGAAAATGAAATTGTATGATCAACTTATCAAACCCGTTGCTTTATACGGGTCGGAAATATGGTGTACTGATATATATACCAAGCGTGACTGCCTAACAAATAGAGATATTGAACATAAATACGAAAGTGCTTTAATTGAAAACAATCATATTCGGTTCCAAAAATATGTTCTCGGAGTTCATAGAAAAGCCACAAACATGGCAGTAAGAGGAGAATTGGGAAGAATACCTTTGGTAGTCGATATTATAAAAAGACAAATCAAATACCTCGGTCATTTAGAGTTGAGTGCAAATGGGAGTTTACTAAACGATTCATTAATTATGAGTAAAACATTTGTTTTAACAAATAACACATTTACATGGCACAAACAACTCAAAAATATACTGTGCCATATTAAAATAAAAATGTCTGATGAATTGAATCTTGAAGATAAGGTAAACATAGAGAAGAGCACAAATAGGCTTGCTATTAAAGTCAAAAAGAAATTAATAGAGAGATATCAAGTATATTGGAAGAATCTGATAAGTGGGAATGGGGGGAAACTTAGATTATTTAAACAACTAAAATCGCACTTTGGGTTTGAACTCTACCTTTCAGAAACGAGACTTTCAAACGCTAAACATTTAACTAGATTACGTATAAGCGCCCACAATCTAGAGATAGAGAGAGGCCGATATACAAAACCAATTACTGATCTTAATAGTCGATTTTGTAAAATATGTAAGGACTCGGTTATAGAAGATGAAACACACTTTTTATTCAAATGTAAAAAATTGGAGTTTATCAGAAAATCCCATATTGAAAAACTTGAAAACCTGTGTAGTAATTTTAAAAACATGAATGATCACCAAAAGACAATTTTTCTATTGACGAGTGAGGGGATCATATTAAAAGAAGCTGCTGACATGATAAAGTATCTAATGATTGGTAGAGACAGGATTCTTATATCAAAGTAACATTTTATATATGTCATTTGAAGAATGTAATCCTATTTTCTTTACTTTATTGCTATATTTACTGTTATTGAAAATTGTATATCGGATGTACGTTTGGCCCTAAAAGGGCATCAGTACTAATAAAATCCTATATCTATATATAAGCTTGTCAAGAAATGGACATTTGATTTGGCGTTGAAATGGATTTGAGTTGCAGGAGTTGAATTTGCCTGGGTTGAGCAATAAGCTCGGATAGTATTAAAAGCATGTAGACTCCGTGGCGCAATGGATAGCGCGTTGGACTTCTAGTGGTTATTACAAGTAATTCAAAGGTTGTGGGTTCGAGTCCCACCGGAGTTGTATATTTTGTCAGTCCATCTGGAGAATTTTTCAAAACAACACACCGACCAGTTTTCCTCTCTTGGGACAGAATGGATAAACTGAGAAAATTGGTAGATTTTTAACGTCACATTTCCCGTGTAAGAATACCTGTAAAAAAGTAAAAATACAAAATAGTCCTTCATCATTATAATAGATGTGTTACAATATCATGGGCGTAGCCAGGGGGGGGGGGTGCGATGGGTGCGATCGCACCCCCCCCCCCATAACCTTTGAAAATATGACCATTGGATAGAGGTAGAAAAAAGCTTTAAAATGCTTTTTATTTGAAGCTTCTAGCTCAATTTTGAAGGAAGTTGCATCAATTTTTGTAAAAGAACTCTTAATTTTTTGTGTTGCTTATGGCAAAATCGCACCCCCCCCCTGACCGAAAACTGAAAAATTTTCGGCGATCGCACCCCCCCCCCTGACTGAAAGCTGGCTACGCCCCTGCAATATCATACATAACTTGGAAATGTTTTTAGAATACTACTTTGAGCACTGTCATCTTGGAGCTGCACATTTAAAATAGGCAAGACAAAAAATGATAGACTGGATATTTTTCCTATTAATTGTATTTTTTTGAGACCAACAAAGATATCGACCAATAATGCCTTGGTCACATATGCTCCGATTTTCACTACGGCGCCCGGCCGATTGAGTATTTTGTTCAAAATTGAATACAATATTGAACAAAACACTCAGTCGGGCGGGCGCCGGCCGATGGATCGGAGTATATGTGACCCAGGCATAACGTAATAATAAGGATAGTAGACTATCCATTGCTGTACAGAAATCCGAACAAGAATTTGTATACATTTTGAACAACTTAACTTGTCCATAAATCATGAACTTTCTATTATAAGTGAATGGTTCAAATGCAACAAGCCTTCTCTTAACCCTTCTGAAATTAATTATCTTGTTTCTAAATCTCCTCAAAAAGTCACTGATTATGACAAAAATCCATGAACAACACTGTCTTGCAAAGGACTGATGTTAGTAATTTTCTTGGAGTTCTAACACATGAACATCTCTCTTGGAAATATTGAAACAAAAATTCTAAGACTCTAGCAACCACTTCATAGAGTGAAACATAACTTAGATTACAAAGCTACAGGATTCATTTGTAAACTACTTAAACAGCGAATCCTGCATGAATTCTGGAGGCAGGAAAATAATATTAATCTGGGGAAATGTTCCACCTTCATATATTATGAAAATCCATGATTACAAATGCATGCAATTTATTAGAATACTTTTTTTAATAATTGCAAACCTAGAGATAACACAGCTCAGTATTTTAAAGTTGCTGGCATATATTTCCAATATTTTCCAAGTTGTTATTTAGTTCAAATAGAGTCATACACCAACCCCTGACAAGACAACAGTTTTTTTAACCTTAGACCTGCTTTTGGGCGGTTTTCTATAAGCAAACAGGGTCCGGATACCTGGAATATTCTTACAGATGACCTGATCTTCATAAATTCACCATCTAAATTCAAAAATAGATTGAAAAGGGAATTGTTGTCATGATGCCATTTATAAGGTAGTATATGCCATGACATAATTTATTTAACATTTAGTGTGATTTTTGTTATCTTGAATTTGCTGATATAGGTTATCTCCATTCTGGCACAAAGTAATTCCTATTTTGAAAATCCTCACCATAGGGACAGACAGGCTTCAGAGAGGGGGGGGGGGGGGGTAGGGTTGATGACTATAATCAAAAGGGGCTCTTCCACTTCATGTAATGTTTGTTATAGGTATAATATTCTTTAAAGAAATATATAAGTAAATAATCATCGGGTACCCCTGATATTTTATCTTAGTGGGTTAAAGACGCCAAAAAATCAGTGTCATGGCCACCTCATTGACCTGTCATTTTTGATATCTTCATCAGCTTAAAAACTGACCTCGAAAAATAGATCTGTTAATTTTTACTAACAAATGCCTCAAAAACCATTTTCCTTCGGGATATATTAAAACTGGCACTTGTTTAAACTGGTTGAAATTGCAAAAGTAGATTGGTGTCCAAATGTGATAATAAATAGTCAAGTCAACAGTAAAGTCAACATACAATTGTTTTAAGGAGTGGGACCGGGTGAGACGATAAGTACAATTGTTTAAATCATGAAACTGTACCTAAATTATCAAACAGATTAATAATTTATCCAAATGCTTTACGCATTGGCCTTTGGACTCGATCGTAGAGCTCATGAACATTCAAGTTGTTGATATATGATAATAGCTTATATATATATAGCTTTACGGTCAATATATAGGGAGGGCTATATATTTAGCTCACTGTTTGGACCAAAAGTAAACGAGTCATTGATTTGCTTTTAAGTGAGATTTTCCATTGTGAAAAATAATAGAATTTTTAAGAGGCCATATATTGGTGAATGAGAGCATGCAAAATGTAAAATATAAACATTTTAGGGGATACGTATAGGCAAAATAATATTGGAAACTATGGAAACCAGCATGGTTTGTAAATGGTGATCGACTTGTGGTATATTTATGGTCCAAACTGTAAATGTCCAGTTGATTCATAGTCAGTCGTATACCACCAGTTGATTCACGATCAGTCGTATACCACCAGTTGATCATGATTCACGGTCAGTCGTAAGCCAACGTAGCTATTCAGTCGAGGATATATAAAATATTTGAAAAATATCAGAACCCAGGAGAACAAATGGGGGACTGAGAGGTAAGTTGCAGGCATGGAGGGTTCTACCTAAGACTGCAATACGGAATGCACTTTAGGACTGCATGTCAATTGACTACATTCATACTATTGCCAAAGCACTAGCTGCTCTTGCTTGATCAAAACAGACACTCATCAATGATTATGGTCATTTACACAGACTACATCTATATCTAGAGAGTTCTATATTTTAGTTGAATATACTTTTCAAACTTATATATATATACAGTCTGTTACACTGCTTCAAAGGCAAAAAGCAGTTGAACATGAAAATTAAAGAAATCCAAAGACTATTATGCCTAATAGAAAAACTGATATATTCATATTGCACACGAATGACATTTGTATATTTCAGATTATTTATGTGGCTTATAACCTTGTTTATTTTTTTGTGAAGCCACTCAGTAAAATTACAATTTCTCTGCACCATGATGTCCAATCAAGATCATTGAAGTATCTATGTGTTCCTGACACGTTTGGGCATCCGGGATGGACAATGTCTACCCTAAGTTTGCACGCTATATTGACGTAATTCATGGCTGATATCGGGAAGACAAAATTTGAGATACGCAAACAAAATTGCCTGTGAAAACTATTTACAAAAGTGTTCCAGAGACTCTAATCTACCCATCGTATACTATCTAATCGCCCATACATTTAATTTTTCTGTATTTGCCTCCGCAGTCCATCATCATACTTAAACACATTCTCAAAATTCATTTCGCACGTTGCGTACCTTCACAAAAGGTTCGGAGATTGACCCGGGGAGATTGACTTAAACATTCAACATACAACATGGCCAGTACTAATTTTTAGATGTACGATCTAGTACAAAAGTATATGATGGATTATTTTAGGTTTAAATAACTACCTGGGATCATGGGTGCACATGCTAGGATGGTCCTTAATTACTAAATAGTTTTGTTCACAGCATTGATGATGGTATATATATTGAATGCTTTAACCGAAAGGTATTATGGGAAGCACCTTTCATTTTTGCGCATGCGTAAAAGTGAACCGAATCAGTTAAAGATTGCTATAGAACTGAACCGAATCAAATGCAGATTGCCCTACTCCACGTAGTTTAATATATAGGTCCAGTGTCATTGTGGGATCCAAAAGCGTTAGGTAAAGAGGGACTCTGATAAATCAGAATGGTCCGGTGTTAATATATGGGGATTAGATGTACTTTAGTTGTTTACATGAACGTACATGAAATCTGCAGTCTTCCGGGTTTTCTCTGTTCTCTGGGTTTGTATTGTCTCATTGGGGGTTTCTGACTTTAAAATAAACCCTTACCTAAATGGATTTGTGTCTCGGGAATATTGTTGTAAATAGTTTTTATAAGCAATTCTGAAAGAATATTACACCTTTTTGTTTTCCCGATTTCAATCATGAATTACGTCAATGTGGCGTGCAAACTTTGGGTAGACGTTGCCCTTCCTTGGTTGTCCAAACCTGTCAGGAACACGTAGGTACTCGAATGATCTTGATTGGACATAAGGATGCAGAGAAATCGTAATTTTAGTGAGTGGCTTCATGAAAAAATAAAAGGGTTATAGGCCACCCTGGTGTTAGTGCAAAAAGCTGTGCCCTCTTGTTTGAGGCCTATTCGTCATGTGATTTTTTCAGAATTAACGTGGCTTATAACCCTGTTTATTTTTTCCTGAAGCCACTCAGTAAAATTACGATTTCTCTGCACCCTGATGTCCAATCAAGATCATTCGAGTACAGTATCTATGTGTTCCTGACACGTCTGGACATCCGAGAATCACAACGTCTACCCAAAGTTTGCACGCCATATTGACGTAATTCATGACTGAAATCCGGAAAACAAAAAGGTGTCATGTTCTTTCAGAATTGCTTATAAAAACTATTTACAACAATGTTCCAGAGACACAAATCTATTAAGGTAAGGGTTTGTTTTAAAGTCAGAAACCCCCAATGAGACAATACAAACCCAGAGAAAACCCGGAAGACTGCAGATTTCATGCTATGTTTTGGTTTTACGTTCATGTAAACAACAAAAGTACATCTAATCCCCATATACTTGTATTAACACTGGACCTATATACCTATACCAAAAAAAGATAGACTATCTACTTTGCTAAGGTTTTATTTGAAGATCCATTGCCTTATTAAGGCAGGGTTCTGCAATTTTTTTACCGATTGTAATAAAGAGATTAAAGTAATATAGAGAATAGAGTCAAGGTACATATCCATTTACATTATCAGTTTTTTTTCGTTTTGGGCTTAGAAAATAAAGTTTAAAGATACTTAAGGTTTAACATGTAGACCTATGAAGAAAACTACTGGTCCTTAACTTTTTTGAGGAGTATATTTTTCTTGTATTATTGCACAATAGTCTTTAGATTTCTTATTCTTCATGTTCAACTGCTTGCTTTTGAAGCAGTGTAACAGACTGTACCTTTTATTGATACTTCTAGAAGTCCAACATATTGAGCATTTAGCAACTGAGCATACTGGCACATCATGTTGGCGATACTGACTGCATTGACAGTGGTACTTCTCTTTTGGTTTATGTGGAGAAGACCACGCAGTAAATTGCCACACATCCCAGGTCCTAGTGGAGTACCCATAGCTGGAAACGTCTTTGAAATATCGAGCACTTTCAAATTGGTGCAAAAACTGCATGAATGGATGATGGAATATGGCGAGATCTTCAAGATTAATCTTTTGGGAAAAGAGATTGTCGTCGTGAGTGGATCACTGATCGGGGAAATGTTGGTCACAAAAGGTAAGTACATGTAGTTCCTCTATATTTAAGGAATTTTCATGATTTTTAGGTGTAGATTTGAGATTTTGAGATATCAAAATTTCCGTCCAGGTATGCTGTCAACGAAACCGTCAAAAAATATTCAAAACACAGTTTTCTGAAATTGTTTGACCCATTTTTGGATAGTTTTCACATATGTTATCAATAATATGTCACCTACCCATTTTTCTGAAATAATTTTATCAAATTTGATAAACTGACTCGCTTAGTGGGTTAATTTTAGAGAATACAAATTTGCTAATTTACATTTTTAAATGATTCTGTGCCAGAGCACGCCTCCGTGAAAAATTAGATATTTCCTCATTCCCAAGCATACCAATCTTTCTTCCATTGAACACTCCATCTACAAATAAAAAATCACGAAGATCCCTTATAATTAATTATTAAGAATGTTATTCCAAAATAAGTAGGTGGTATTTTTGTCTCATCCTGTACATGCTTACTTCACACAAATCCTCTGATTACTACACCTTCTAACATTTTCATTGGATTTTGTCCGATAATCGAAGACTCTCAATCTTTGGATTATGGATGACGGCTTTGCGAACGGATGTTGACCCTTTGAATTGCCTATGGACTTCGAGACTGGATTTTATCTATCCCACATCATTTGAGACTGAATACTCTATCTTTTATGAGTACTAGTATCTACAACTATTTTTGATGTTATGAGTATTGGCTATCAATTTTTTCAATTTTTCTTCAACATGTATTGTAATGACTTCAGTATGAATGAAATGTCCCTTGGTGTTCTGGTCCTGGATTGTGATATTGGTTCTCGATTGGAGGGGGAGGGGGATGTTAGACATTGTTTCTTTTCACGTTAGATTATGGTTTTGGGATATATAGGGTCTACTTTTCTTATGACAGATTTACACTTACAGTTTGCTTTTCTTGTTGGGTTTCTTTAAAGTTTTTAGTCACCCTTCCCTTTGGCATTTGTGCTTATATATATTTATCCTTTATATTGGAAAGAACACAGATTATTCAGTACATCTTTAGGAAGTGATTTTGCTGACCGGCCTCGAATGCCTGCATCGATTGAAAGCCTTGAGGGAAATGAAGTTCACCTGGCATTAAGGAACTATGACCCCAAGTTACGCTTCATTCGTAAGCTTGTCCACAAAGGTCTTCGTCAATATGGAGAAGGGATGGACAAAATTGAAGCCATTACCATGACAGAAATTGCTAAATGTTTAGACAAGATTGAGCAGTTAGGTGGAGCAGATTTTGACCCATTTACATACATTCACCATGCTATAAGTCAAGTAATGAATACCATGGTGAGTTAAAGGGTTATACATAGCAGTACATAGCAGTACTTATCTTTTTTAATTTTTTTTTACATTTTGTATAATCCTCAAAAGTATTTTTCTATTCACCCATTATATTCTTGCTTATTATCCCAACGAATGAAGTTCAGTAGGGATATAGTGAAGCCCTCCGTCCGTAAGTCAGTCCGTCCGTCAGTCCGTCTGCCTGTCTGTCCGGAAGATAACTCGAATACTGGTTGACGGATTTTCTTCATATTTGGAGAAAAGATGTATATCGGTGAATAATTTTACGCCAAAAAATTCTCAAGATGGCGACCTCTTTAAAAATGGCGGGAATTTTTCGCAAAAATCTATGTTTTTTTTTAAACCAAAGTAATGAATATTATAATTACACAAACTTTCAGAACAAAATTCGCATTGAATGAACTAAATAATTCTAAAATTTCAAAGCGAAATATTCAAAATTGAATTATTCAACTTTCTTACGCTCCTGTTTTTTGGACACCCTGTATCTGTATCACATATATTCCGTGTTTTTCATCATGGCCACCAGGGGCCGTGTTGGAAGAACAGAAATGTGCATTAATTTTGAGATGTGTTTGAAGTATAGCTTTACTATACTCAAATGAAAGGTAACTTAAAGTAGATTGCAATTATTGTATCCTTCTTCTGTTTCGGGCCTCGTAAAATTCAAAATGGCCGCCTAATGTGGGATTTCGTAATAAATTTTCTGACCAAGTAGAAGTATGGTATTGTTTTTCTGATTTGTGCCTCACAAAATTCAAAATGGCTGCCTATAGCTGGAATTCGACGACAAGAGTAGATGGTAAATGTTACATTAGTTTTCGTTGGGATTTGCTACTTCGTGGAGTTGCCGATTTCTAGTTCTCATTGATCAAGTTGCAATTTTGTTGGTCATTTCAAGATGTTATGGTATGTAGAACTTCTATGTAACATTGTCTTAACATTCTGTCTTTACAGGTAACAGGAGAGGCAGTACCCGACGGACACCCCATGTTGAATAAAGCGATCGAATTGGACAGACTCGATGGAGAGTTGAGTCAAGATCCAACCATTGTTATGCCTCTAATGGGCAAACTATCACTTTTATTTGGTGTCGGAACGTTTAGCAAATATGCTAGCGCCATGAACTTTTTCATTGAACATTGGAGAAGTTACGAGGTAAAATATATTTTAGTACTTTTTTACAAATCAATTTTTCACATGGTCCAAGAAAATGTAAGCGATTGGGTAAATGAAATGTGATAAATCATGAGAACATAAGAGTGAGTGTGTTACTTGGAACTTAACTTAAATCAATTTTTGTTTTATGAAAAAGTCCATTTAAGAACAGCACCAATCCATGTACAACATTGAGCATTTACAAACTTTTGTCAGAAGTAGGTAAACGTTTTTTATTTACACCGTTTTTATAATAACCTGACTTGAGCAAATCCGATTTTGAAAAAGGGGAAACATTTGCCATATGTCTCAACTGTTCCAGGCGACCTATGATAAGGAGAACATGAGAGGACTTTATGATGTCGTATACAAGGCATATCTTGAATCAGAGACAGATGAAGAGGGAATCAAGATATCATACAAAAATGTGAAGTTCCTCATGTTTGAGCTGTACAGTGCAGGTATGTAAATCAATTCTTACATTTCAATACAACTTCATATGTATACTACTACTTGTTTTGGCCTGTAGTATTATTGTTACTGGATTTAATTGATGAACTGCCATTTTTTTGTTTATTTGAAAAAACTTAAAGCTTAAAAAAGATGAGAATAAATTTCAAACAACACTATCATTTTGACAATTCACATCTGTATAAGGGCAATGAAAACATCAGACAAAATATTGTTATTTTGTGGTTGATTTAGGTATTGCTGTCCAATATTTTGTATCCTCCAAATATTAAGATTTCCCCAGTGCACATAATTGATTTCAAACAATTATTTTCAGAAATGAGACCAACACGATGTAGTATTTAAATGAGTATTACATAAATTCTCAATTATATCTAATTTGTTAGTAAATTGTAAATGTTGAGCATGCGTTGGAGGATACAAAACATATGGACATTATAAAACGTGTTATTTTAATGAGTATAAAATATCAAACAACCCCTTTTGAGAGCTGGTCGGAAACATATTTTATTAACCAGTTAAAAATTATCGACGGACTTGATGCATAATTTGTTATGTTGTCCGAGTTTACATAGCAACATTTGATTTTTGTCAAAAAAATCACCATTAAAGCTGTTTTTAAGATATAGTAAGCATCACGATAGCACACACATAATGTCGTTGATATCAATAGACGTGGCGGAGGATGTGATACAATAGCAGAATTCATGGATTTAAAAAAATATCAATTATCGCAAATTTGCGATTAATATTATGAGTGCATTAATAGATCTAAGTTAGCACGACTAAGATTGAATAATCTTTAAAAACTTGCAAATTGAACCCTCCAAAGACTGTATCACGACCCACGTACGTGAGCACGAGGTACGAGGTTTTTATACAAAGCCCAGATGTGCTGATGCCTTTTAGGCATACCACTCTGCTAAGATAGAATCTTCAGGATGGATGCCAAATTCAAAATGGCCACTATTTTCTGGTGAAATATAATGTCTAATGGAATTTATAATATTGTTTTATTCCACAGAGTGAGTTTAGCTTTTTCCGAAATGAAACAATACTACTTGGGATTTGCTACTCAAGGTGTTCCTGTTTTTCAAGTAAATTATATATGTCCAAAAAGAGACAGTTAATGATTTGGATTGCTATATTTTTCATGTGCTTTCCTGTAGGTATCACCACTACACACAAAGCCATCTATTCATTTGTTCACTTGATGGTGACACACCCCGAGCTACAGAAAAGAATCCAAGCCCAAATTGATGATGTTATTGGTTCCCAGCGAAACCCAACTACAGCAGATAGACACAATCTCCCTCTATTAGAGGCATCGATACATGAATTGTTGAGATTTATATCTCATGTTCCATTCGCTTTTCCCCATCAAACGAATAAAGAGATAAGTCTGGGAGGATTTGTCCTACCGAAGGAGACACAGGTAATATTTTATTCTTATAAAATAAAATTCTAGGTCAAATGCCAGATATAGGCCGGCCTTTAATCATGATTCATCAATTCCGTGGATCTGATGTATTAATGTCAAGAGAGTCTTTTTTGTGATAACATGCTTTACTTACCATTTTTTATTTACCAAACTAAATTCCTAGGTTTGGCCATTCACATCTGGCAACCACCACAACCCTAAGTACTTCAAAGATCCCTCAAGCTTCAACCCTGACAGGTTCCTAGAGAATGATGGCTCTCTTTCATCTGCAAGCTCAAGAAGAATGTAAGTACATTGTCGTCAGTTTTGGGTTCTTATTCTTGCTCGTTTCTAAAAGCTTTAAGTTAAAGGCTCTAGATTTCAATACGTAGTTTCATAGTTCTCAGTCACTCAATACAACAAATGTATACTCAAAGGTCTCGTTTTTAACATCTTGTTTTTGGACAAGAAAAATGAAGAAAAGAAAATGGCATTCTTTCATGTAAATCACTGATGTAAGAACTTCTTCATGGCATTGACAATTATGAGTGTTGAGGTTTAGTAATTATGGTACAAGGGACGATCAACAAATAACGCAGATAGAGCCCTATCTCAGAAACTGGAGTTAGAACACCAAATTCAGGGGCGGATCTGGGAATCAACAAGGGGGGGGGGCCCAAATTTCAAGTCAGAGAAAAAAATTTGGGCCCCTAAAACCCAAAAGTGGGCCCAAATTTTGAAATTTTGAGGCCCATTTTCTTCAAAATTTGGCCTGAAATTAAAAAATAAGGCCTAAAAAGGCCCAGTAATGACCAGAAAGGCCCACTTTTTGGGGCCTGAAGGCCTTTTTTGGCCAACAATTTTTTTGGGCCCAATTTTTTTTTTCTGGGCCCACCCAAGGGGGGGGGGACCCGGGCCCCCAGGCCCCCCCCCCCCTAATCCGCCAGTGAAATTTGATTCATCGTATCACCAAACATTCATTATTATTGTATCAATATTCAATGCTAGAATATATTGCTACTTGTGCACTTCTTGGCATTAACTTTTAATTCTTATCCTTTTGAAGGTTAACACCATTTGGAGCAGGGACCAGGAACTGCATTGGGGAGGTATTTGCCAGGACGAGGCTCTTTTTATTCACTGCTAGCCTGTTACAACGATTCACACTCCTTCAACCTACTGAAGGAAAGCTTAATGATATTGATCCAAGAAGTGAGGATTTTCTCAAAAAGCTCCCTTGTGTTTGCCCAAACTATAAAATCAGAGCAATTCCCAGATGAAATCATTTTTAATGGCACAAAGTATGTGACCAGAGAGAAGTAGTAGATCTATAACGTACAAAAATGAACACACGGCTATCTTTCCTGAGTCCTGCTCTGCTGCTGAAATCAACGAATTCTTTGGGTGGTAGTCCCACCAGTATTCATGCTTAGTATTCATCTGGGCTCATACCCATATTTGCTCATGTTTTTGGCGTATTTTATACAGGTATTTGTCAATAACTATTACTAGTATAGTATATATTTTCATATTGTTATCATTTTCCTATTGTGTATACACGTTGTAGCTTTCAAAATCTAAGATATCTTTATAATCTAAAATGTTGAGATTTACAAATTTTCGATGTATTCATACACCTTCATCAGGTAAACTGATCTTCATACAATTATGAACATTATTGGTCATTATTGTATGAAAATCAGTTTACCTAATGAAGACGTATGAATGGATCGAAAATTTGTAAATCTTAACATTTTGTTTTGTTCTTAACACTTATTAACATATTGCGTTTATAATCTAAAATAATTTTATGTACTCATATTAAAGGTGGAAATAAAAAAAAAACATAAACTTATTCGTACATTGTTGATTCTTTAATACTATTAGCATTTCTTCATCATGAAAACATCGCCTATGCTACACAGATGCCTCTATAGTATCGCTACATTTCAAGATTTTTTCTGAACACAATCTAGAACTTTTTAAATCCTCTAGAATGCATTTTTCACAAAGTCCATCATATTTCCGACATCTTGACCTATATCGTAATTTAATAAGGACTAGATTATCAATAAAATCATAATACGTCATCCAGACACTTCAGTTTCCAAAATGAATGGAAGAATTCAGAGGAATTAGTTTTCGTTGGAAAATTTACAACGTGAAGATCTGCTTTTATTGACTACCCTTTTTCCTCTCCTTGTTTAATAAACGCCTATCCCCATGGGAAAATGTTTTCTCTCTTAATAAGGGCATATGGACGTTTATTTTGAGTTCTTTCAAATAAACGCCTGTTGCGAGAAACTCCGGCAATGCGAGTTTTAATCCATAAAAATTTGAGGAACTTCCAAGCATTTCATACCCTGCGTGCAAAGTCTAGTTAAACTACGAAGCAGACGAAGCTCTCTTTTAAGAAGTGAAGTCAAACGAATGCAAAGGGTAAGCATTTCAAGATGTCATAGGTGTGAATTTGGCATAAAAAGGTAGATACAAAGCGCTGCTGAACCCGGTAAGATCCATTATCAGGAGCTGCGTATGCAAATGGTGGGTAAATATTCTTTTGATTCTGTCCTTGAGATATTGCCAATAACCCAATATCAAGTTTAACAAGGAGAAAAATACTTCACTTTGGAGGCCATCGAGACCCAACTTGCACGCCATGGCGAGAATCACCTTCAAAAATGCATTTGAGCGCCGTCAGGTCTATTACATTGAATCATAACACAAAATGTACCACGTACCACAAGAGTCATAATTATTTTCGCACTAAAACCAATGAAAATTTCTCTTATAGGAAGGTTCAATGGTTTATTCCCTAACCCTTCTATCACACCAAACTAGTTCTCACTACGTTCTCGAAAACGGGCTTAAACTGTGCAGGAACGGATTTGACGTACTAAGAACCCACTATGAACCGTTTGGGATCTGTTTACAAACTTCATGAAACTACTAGAACGAGTAGGTCCTCAAGCACTTAGAGCATGCTAAAAAAAATTCTGGTGATCGTCAAAACGTTGCCGAATCGGTTTCAAACTGTGTGCGAACTGAATGAACGTAGCTACAACGTTCTACGGTCTGTTAACGAACTTCATGGACTTTAATCAGGTCATGATGACCTTCTAGACCAAAGGACGGTTTATACTACGTTGCACACCGACGTGGTGCGACCTGAACGAACTGCGAATGAGATGGACGTATTGAGGACTGTTTATGAACGAAGTAGCTTATTATTTTAGACATATATCCGGACCGCAGCCAGATTGAGCCCGTTTTACGACATTTTCGTACGACTGGCAAGAACGGGTAAGAGCTAGTTTGGTGTGATAGGGGGGTTAGTTTTCTTGCCAATGGAATAGGTCTACACTTTCCAACTAAAATTAATTTCTCCAAATTCTTCCATTTATTCTAGAAACTGAAGTGTCTGGATGTTGTAAAATGATTTTATTAACAATTAAGTCACTATTATATGCTGATATAACTCGAGATGTCGGAAATATGATGAATTTTGTGAAGAATTACAATATTTTCAAGAAATTGTGCTTCCTAGAAGATTTGAAAAGTTATAGATCGTGTGAAGAAAAATGTTGAGAGGTAGCGATACTAGATGCATCTGCGTGCTTGTGGTGGTGACGTATGATCTTCCAGTATATTTTACGTATTAGTTCTTGGCAATTTTAGAGAAAAATGACTTGTTTGTACTTCAATACATGATCTTATGAAAATATGTTTTGACATTTTCCATTTTTTAAATCCTATCTTTTCATACAGTCTTTCTGCTGGTAGTTGTAAGACGCTTGTAAACAAAATGATCTCCTCATACTCATACTTCTCGCAGTATTCTATGAGTTTGTATAATAGTATTTGGGCTAGCCCATTGCGTTTATAACGTCTTTTGATTGCCATATGTGTTACTTCTCCCTTTTCATTTAAACCATGTTCGGCGAGTCCTGCTGTTCCGATGATACATTCATTGTGCGATATCACCCAGAGGGGATGTTTCGGGTCACTCCAATATTGGCAGAAAATGTTATAGTCTGGACTACGACCAGTTTCTATTTTGCAGCACAGCCACAATAACGTATAATACAAGGTTGGGTAGGTAAATATACAATAGGTATACATTGTGCAGTAGTGACCCACTGAGATAGAAGATTAATCCCGAAAGGATCGCCATGACAGAGGTTATAAAAGGACGCATTAAGAGTGCTTTAATCAACCCCACGAGTAACTCAAATTGTGGTACAAATGTCACTCTTCTAACCTCTTTCCAATCATGTTTCTTTGGGTTGAACAGACCTATCTCAAGATCACTTGGAACAACTTTGATGTAGTCTGATCTTCTACTCAGGCCCAACATAATGGTTGTAGAGCAACTATAAAAATAGTATTCACGATATATTAGTTGATCGCTATGTTATGTTCTATTCACACAAAGCTCTAGGCAAGGTGTGCCGGATTCCAGCCAATGCGAACAGAGTATTCACATAATGAACAGTGTGTGAAATATCAATTACACATGTAAGGTCACTAGTTAAACAGTTGTCATGGTGATGAATGAATTTTTCACATTGGATTTGATGACTTGCCAACTTGACCTTTGCAAAAAATTTCATTGAAAATGTGTTCTTTTAGTGATTTTGTTCAATTTAGATGATTTATAGAAAACATTGCAACATGTGAAAAGAATTTAAGCCCTAAACTCAATACATTGTAGCTGCTTTATTCCACTCAGGTGTTGTTTCCTAAACTTTGCATTCCCGCTGCGCGGTCATGCAAAGGTTTGAAAACAACACCTTCATGGTATGATTCAGCAAACAATGCACTGAGTCCAGGGCTTAAACCCTTTAATCAAATACAGATCGAAGAATGTTACTACGAGACATTAACATGCAAAATATTAACACCTATTAGTTATAGACACCGAACACTGATCACCAACCGCCAAAAGCCGAACACCAAACGCCGAACACCGTCCACAAAACGTTGGAGACAATATGCCATGATCACCACGTATGGTAGTGACATCATAAAATGACTCTATCAGACCTATATCCCAACATATTTCTTAGTTACAATCACATGTATTTGTAAATACTACATGTATACTCGTACACTCACTCTTAAGAATACGTATATCTATTTTAGTACGAAGTAAAAAACTCTACAAAATATAAGAAATTGTGCAATAGAATGACGAGATGATCCAGAAATGCAACCATCTATAGTGTACTCCATTCAAAAATGGTGTAGTCTCTGATTTTTCGTGTGTAAATCCATTTCTGAAGTGTGTCCTCAGGCACAACTGAAGGCCGGAGGAATCTTTAAAATCATGTTGATCTGTTTGAATTTTGATAACGGTTGATATTTTACTTTAACAAATTGGACAGATATTTTATCAACTATAATAATACACCACCGTTAACGACCAGGGCTGAAATAGCAAGAAAATCTTACGCACTGAACCATATCTAATTTCCCGGGGAAAATTGCCGGTCCAGAATATATTCTAGACCGGTCCATATCACGGTGTATAACCCAAACGCTCCTACATGCACGACGGAGCGTTTCATTACTGAAATTAAACAAAAAAACGCTCCGGAGTAGGAAAACTGGCTGGCGGGAATGATGAGCCGTCTGACGATTTCCCCAATAATGGGAATAAGAGGTATGAGTTACATATTTCGAGTATACCATTCGATGGGTGTGATATTCATGTTGTACTTGGCTGGCTGTTGACGTTTGAAGCAATTAGGAAGAGCTGTACGAAGCAGTATAGTTATCAAAATCCAAAAACGTATTTGTCATTCTACCGGTCAAACCCCATTTTGTCGTTACGTGTGATTAGTTGAGCCAAGAGCACCAACGTATATTTTAGTCAAATTCCAATGCTTCAACGCACCATACATTATCCTTATAGTGATTTGATGACCGAAAAACCAGTCTTAAAAATGATGACATTCTCATATTCAAGAAACGCTCCGATCTGGTTAACACAGTGAACTTGAAACGCTCCGTTAGTCTAGATCTGTTTAGGAAATATATAGCTTGACTTTCCTTTTCAGGAAGAGAAAGAAATTAAGATCTATTATACCCCTTGGCATCAAAAGAAGAAAGATTCATTCACATATTAATTTTCGTTTTTTCTATAGTTTTATGATCTAGCACACATATAGGCATGACATCATCTAATGTAGGCTTAAATCAGCTAGTTGCACGTTTAGCACCACCAGGTTCAGATGTTTCAATTTGCCTAACAAGTACAACACGTTTTTGAGAGATAGATTCGATTCGGAACTCTTCTCTAATAATCTGAAAATGATATCAAAACAAAATGGAAAGAGCGTTTCTAAAATTGTGTTCTAAATCGACGGAGCGTTTCGAGGAAAACAAGCGATTTCTTGAGAACAAGTAATGGATTTGGACTGGGATTTTAAGAAATGAGAATATACGAGTTTGTGATCTAATACTTTAAGAGAAATATTAACGTTTTCATAGAAATACTAGTTTAAGGATATACCAGTGTAACCTCCGAAAAAATCGACCATTTTCAATCTCAACGAAACTAGGTTTTTATTATAGACCTAGATGTAGCGATTCGAAAAATGTAATAAAAAAGGTAGGTCAACGGATTAGATTTTTCATGAGAAGCTTCTGAAAATAGGTGTGACGTTATCATCATTTGAACATTTGAGGCGCCATTGATTTCAAAGCAAAAAAAACATACTTTCCTATATTTCTTCGATAAAATGATGATTTAGAGAGTATTGACGATTTTTGTCGAGCCTAGATAAACTTCATTTATACATAATTACATTAGTTCGAATATTGGTACACTCAGGACATTTTTTGTTACTTTTTTCACCTAAAGTGTGACCCCTACCCCAACAGTATTTGTGAAATTTTGTAACGTTTTTCCGTTAAAAACATATCTTTTTCATTTTCGCATTTTGACACGTTTTGAATCGAAAATTACGCAAATTTCCAATGGATTGTGGTATTTTTTTTATTTGCTTATTCTAAAAAAGGTGTTCTCATGTTTATTTTGATATAAAAAAAACATAGGGTCAACGGTCTGTTTTACGCTTGAAAATGCCGTTGAAGATTGGTGTGCTTTAGCAATGATACAAAAGCCACTGGTCAATTCGCGTCATAATTTAACAAAATATATGACGTCTTTCTCAAGAATTAACAAAATCGACTGCTCACAAAAACATAAACTAGCTAAGTCCACATGATAAACAACATTCCAAAATATGAATTATGAATAAATTGAGGGCTAGATGCCCTAGTAAGACATTCATTCAATAAACGATGATTTAAAATGGCTAATAATAGCCATATCTGACTCCTATTCTAATATGCTAATATTTCTGTTCATTTTTCGGGGAGGATAACGTTGCATTTGAGGTTAACAATTGTGAAAACTCAACATTTCCTGTCTTAATGAACTGCCTTCACAAGTATAACCTCACAGATCAAGCATGAATGATTTCACTCGTGATATATAGCATGCATGCTTTTTGATGATTTTCGGGTGGGGTTGTACATTCCCTGTGCATTCCTCACCCCGAGGTCCCCACTTGTGTAAAGCTGTGGGATTTGAGCAAAATACGTCTACTGAATGTAGTACACGAATAATGTGTTTCTGTGAACGGCTATGGACGTTTTTCGCATTGTATCCGGCATGTCCGATCATGGTCGTTAATACTCACCGGGGAAATATTTTTAACTGGTAACTATAATTATAAAAATATAGAATAATAATATAAATTGAACAAAGGTTTGAATGGCTTGTTTCAAATGTTTGATGGTATTTGTTTTGACAGAAAGGAAAAACGAAACAAGGTAATGATTTCAATAGAAATACATATACTAGTAAATGAATGTTCATGCACGGACTTTAAGTGTCCGTGGTTCATGTAATAAGTGTAAACATGAATTATAGAAATTCCAAAATATAATACTGTATTTTACAGTTGCCTTTTGATATTAAATACACCTGGTCAATACATAGGCTATAGACTATAACTTAATGAAAACTCATACAGACTGTAGCGTAATAAGAAGCAAGTTACAAAATAGATTTGTCGTGTTTGTAATACATGGGCATATACACATATACTGCTGGGATAAATGAAAGAAACGGACACGAAACTGGAATGAAACAAGAATATACAAAAAATTACTGAATTATTTGGAAGAATTGATGACGTATAGTTCATTTGTTTGTTTATTTGTTGATGGGGCAATATGTCACTGACGTCACAGATAATGGTATCATATTCCAAGAACCTATTAACAAAAGTATTATATGACGTCATGATAAAACAACATTGAAAATGAGAATCTCTTAGTTGCTATGGATTACTATGTCGTAAAGCGTCATATATCGTCATTCTACGTCCTTGATATTTAATACAGAACACTTGTCAAACGTGAAGTTAACAAACGAGCTTTTCATAGAGGTGTTAATTTTCTATTTCTGTAATTTAAAAATATATCACCATTGTCGTAAGGGTTACACTGGTATATCCTTAATTCGTAATTTGTGGTCAAATCGTCATCTTCAGATTCGTTCGATCTACACTACGGAGCTTTGATCAAGCAAATAACAGTTTACCACCAGAAGTTGAATAAATAAGATCTTTGCTCACGGTATTGTTCATCGAATGGTACATAATATTTCACCATAACATATGATATGTAAGAGAAACGAGAGAAACAATACTTACGGTCATAGTGGTATCTTCATTAGCCGCCATTTTATTTCGCTCCGGAGCGTTTCCGCGTAAATGAAACGCTCCGTCGTGCATGTAGGAGCGTTTGGGTTATACACCGTGCATATGGACCACCAGTATGACGTCACACATTTCTCAGGTCGATATAGTGAAAATGAATGCCTTCTAAACTAGCACTAAAACCCCTAGAACTGGCCCGGCAAGGTGGTAATAACATACATTAGGAATATTCTATGGTTTCGAAAAAATGTCATTTATATCCACGAGTGATACATAAAGTAAACATAAATTAAATCTGACAAGACATGTTAACGGCTACAAGGTTGATTTGCACCGCTACCCACATGAAAGATTCAAATCTTTATTATTAATTTTATTAAGTATAACTTAAATACATTTTTGATTTAAAAAGAGTAACTGGAGACGGCAAACCTTCATAGCCTAAACATGGCATCACTTTATGCACTAGATATGAGTCAATTAAAGGGTGTCGCAATATTCTGGCTGAAGAAGACAGTCACCAAAGTGATGATGAATGATTTCAACAAGAATGGAGTGTGGGATATGGAGGATTGTAGGAAATCAGCTGAGAAGATGATCAAGATAGGTGAATATAAGATTTTTTATGTCACCACCACAACAACAGTGTCACTATTCAAGAGTAGCCAAAATTTGTGACATAATAATATTATAGTCTTCAATTTTTCGTGGTTGATGTTCGGTGTTCGGCGACTGTAACAAATGTCAGGGGGTGATACTTTGCATATGACAATTGACATTTTAGATGACACTGACATTACATTTTAGATGACACTGACATTACTCATGCCTACTCTGAGCTCCATTGACCACACGGGGACGCTAAACCCCGTGACCTATTCATACAACAGCACACAAATTCATAAAAGGGATAGACATTGGACGGTGCTGTCAGTCCTTTTAGAAAATAAGCAAGGCATGATATGACGTGAGCAAAAGTATTGTAAACAAGTCTTCTCTGTTCAATATAATTTCTATAATTTTGCATTTTAGGAAATCTCAAAGGAGCCAAAGCTGAGGAGGTCTACACGTACTGGGAAAATATGCCGCCGTACTTTAACACAGCGACAAACTTAACTGATTGGATCATTGGCGAAATCGATTTTAGAAATGATCCGAACAGCCCACCCATAGTCTCTGAATACCTTGAAAAATGGTTCAGTATCCTAGATTCTGATAGAGATGATGCCATTGACCTCAATGGGTACAAAGTTTTCTGGGATGCATATGGCCTTGACCCCGATTACTTAAAGCGCCAGTTTGACTACATTGATGCGGATAAAGATGGTATTATATCACGTCAGGACTTTGTAAAAGCGGGTATTGACTTTTGTTACAATACTGAGGAAAACGCTAACATATTTTGGGGACCAATTAAAGACCTTAAGATGGTTTAAGGAAAATGTGGGGGTAACATGGCTGCTACACTTGGAATACATGCAATATTGTGTATGCCATATCTACAATAGTTCAGTTCAGTGTCTTTATTTCCTCCACATAGGTGAAGATTTAAACATTACATATAATTACAGACAATTCACATTAACAGATTGTTTACATTTGTACATATTAATTGTTACATATAGATTTACATGTTTGTTTGATTTCTGTTTACTGGTTACTGATTACTGTAGTTTATAGTTCATTTGCGCCACGTCCTTTCTTTTGATGATTAAAGGGGCAACAAGGCCTGTAGAGAGAAAATTAGAAAATTCTTACTTTTTGAGCTATCAGGGGAACATTTGGCTTAATATCTTCTATGATATATATAATTACTGAAAATGTATGGATAAACTTGGCCTATCAATATCAGCATTAAGAAGTGTAAATTCAGTCCAAAGCAGTTCTATAAATGGAGTCCCATTTATAGATTTGAAGATTCAACACGTTTCAAGAGGAATATCAGCTGAAATAATGTTCATCCAGGGGATTTCTTTGGAGATAATAAAATATATGTTAGTCTTGATAAAATATCCAAACTTAAATATATTTTGACACTGGTCCAGATTTGTCATCCTCCGATCACAGGGCTTCAAAATTCACCTGCATAGGAGGATGATATTCGTTGAATTAAATTAATTGCTGCGCCTTTAAGTAGTGGTGATCGTAAGCATTTATAGACATTGCCCCTTATGATGTTGCTATAAGACATTTTTGAATAAACAAGTAAAATGTAAATATGTCTAGCAACGCGGGTCTTGTTTTTTATTTCTTACTTTGAAAGGAATATTATTTTTGAAGATCTTGTTACAATAATATTATGAACAAAGATGAGAAGTATGTAAAAATAAGATAAATACAGTAATACCTCCTAAAAAACTATACACATATTATTTTTTTGTAAAGATGCTTCGTTTCATTCCAAACATAAAGTAGCAAGAACAAACAAAAGCCAGGGTCCGGTAGTTTAAAAAACAATGTACAAAGATTCAAAGCTGAACAATGAAATTTCATACTTTCACTGTTTTGTTTTTATAGCGGAAGATTTGAATCTTAACATAGTTACGTCAGTAGTGCTCGTTTGATTCAATTAAAACACATGAAATGAGTACTTAGATATCTTCCATTTACAGATGTTACACAATTTCATAAACGTCTCTATGTCTACACAAATACAATATTTTTTGTACTTTTATTTACAATTGATAGGCGTCTTTTCCCTGTTCCGCTAGGCTTATCACTTCGTCCAGGGTGTCAAATGGCGTATACTAGTTATTTCTATCTTGCTTCATCAAGCTTCGGACGTAGTGATTGAGCGTGGGAAACGACGATGGTTATTTATGTCTGAGAGGGTTTCAGTAAGTGTTGTTAAATAAATTTATTTTAAGGCATTTGATTAAACCCCAAATATTATGGGACTCATATAAAGTATTCCACTAAAGTAGACACACAGATCAATACTCATTTTCTAGGATACGAAGAATTCACCCTAAAATATGATATCTTGACACCCTTCGTAACATACTACGGCATAATACACGCAATTCCACGCTCGTGGAAAACTCTCTTAAAAAATGAAAATGATAATATCAATACACTAGGAGTTGATGACTTACAAATCAAAAATTCAGTTATAAATATCAAACATATTAGTACCAAAAGAATATATTGGCACATCGTACAAAACAAATTTAAGGAACCCGTAGGAAAACGATATTTCAATGAAAAATTTGACCTGACAGAACAAGAGTGGAAATCTATTTTTAGACTACCTTTTCAAGTTGCGCGAGAGCCAAAGATCCAAAGTTTCCAATACAAACTACTACTTAACCTCACCCCTTGTAACTTATTTCTGTTCAACAGAAAAATTAAAGAGTCTAATCTATGTGATAAATGCAATCGTGGTGCAGTAGATGACACCCAACACTTCTATATAGAATGCGCGACAGTCGCGAACTTTTGGAATGAAATATCCGTTCTATTTGACAATATACTTTTGAGAGACCGGGATATATTATTAGGAAAAATAGGCAACCGTGACGATCGCGATACAATTCTAAATTATTGTTTGCTATACGCGAAAAACTACATTCACAACTCCAAAATTGGAAACTACGACATTAGTGTGAACGGTTTTAAAAATACTTTAAGAAACAAAATTAAAGATGAATTAAAAATATCTACAGAAAACAAAAACCGGCAACTTTTTATCGGGAAATGGAACTCAATACTGAATAAATTAGACATACCATTTTAATTACAACAATGTATCGTTGCACAAACCTGTATTTTATTATTTTTGCTGTCTGTACTGTGTATCTTTTTTGCTTTTTATTCGAAATGAGACCATGTAACTGTTATGTGCCTTAACTCTATATTATCAAATTGTCTTTACCATCACCAATGTATGCACATGTATGTAAATTTATAGTGTGAGAAATAAATAATGAATATTAAAAAAAAAAAAAAAAAAAAAAAAAAAAAAAAAAAAAAAGATCAATACTCATTAATTGTACTGATTTAGATCACTCCATTTACCGGTGAATTATAATCATCAATATTACAAAATCAGAAACTATAAATATGGTACTTTGCCTGTTATACTAATCAAAGAGCCATATACATTACACCTGTATAAATCCACGCAGATGTATACGTATAAATTGTATATTTCTTGTCCAAGAAGCATTAGACAGAGGAACAACAGACGAGTTTTAACGGATAAATATATTTAAAAAGGCAGTAAGATGATGGCAATGCAAACTGAAATCTATCTAGTGACTTTTGCTTGTGTAGTATCATTTATTGAAACGCATGTTGCTGAAATTGCAATAAAAGTTTCCAAACACCAGCTTACAAATCTGAAATACGAAAAGTTCCCCAATGCAGAACGATTGGACAACCCGTGGAAGTCGTTCAAAGTCGTAACAAATGCTCGATGTGCAGCAACCTGCAGTGCAAGTCCTGACATATGTAAGTCGTACAACTTAAGAAAACTTAGTGGAGATAGGACTTACCGAGCTGTATGTGAGCTTAATGGCCCAAGTGCAACTCCACCAACCGATGCGTATGACAATGGGGATCACTATGACAGAGGTTAGTGTACCTTTCTATCTAGAATAACTTGTTTTTATGTTATAATAACGCAAATGCGAGTAGGTAGTTACCAGTTTCACCACCAGGTGGCTCGCTCGGGTCAGATAGCATGGCGGGTATAGTAGAAAGTTCCCTTTAACTTAAATTACATAGGTTTTAGTGGTTCAATTTTCATATAGCCCTTATGTATGGAATAGTTATGCAAATTAAACTATGTCCAGTAAAAGAAAATGTTATCTGTCCAATACAAGATAAGATTATTCACTTTTTGTGATTTTGTAACATGGGGTCTATGGGGAATCAACCCGAACTAGAAGTCACATTTTCAAAAATTTTCAAAGTTATTAAAAAAATTTCGTAACCAATTTTCAAATATGACATCACTTTGACTGAATTTTGAATATTTAATGACGTAAATCAAGATCATTTCTACTCGCATGTAGTCTATTATAACAAGTTATTCGAAGTCTATATAAATATTCGAGTAACAAAAAATAAAGCTATTAATTCATGAATTGTTGATATTGTATGACCTGTCAAAACTCGAGCAGGTATTATACTTTTATTTATGTTTACAGATGAATGCCATGTAAACAACGGAGGTTGTAGTGATATATGTACCAACACGTTTGGCTCATTCGTCTGTAGTTGCCCGCCAAATGGGTATGTTAAGGCTGATGGTTTAACTTGCACGTTTCGTAAGTGAATTTCTTCAGTATGATTTTATCATGAATTTAATGGTGTGGTTGTAATTTGGGATTATGATTATGGTTTCTGATGTGGGACAGAAGTGACGGGCCGCCTACACAACATTGACCATCGTAATTTCTTCGTTTCCTTTCTCCGTTGTCTTTTTATTTTAGGGTGTCACATGACAGCATTGACATAAACTTCATTACTGCATTACTATTTGCGTCTTCATGGGCTTTCTTTGGTTATTCCCAATTGCAAACTGCCTGTTGATGCCTCCATGTCGTACGCCATTCGAGTAATAGTCCATGTACAGTGTACATTCGGATCATTTCAGTTGCTCCAACAGAGCATTGGAACGATACGATACCATCAACTGGGATTAATTCCATGAACAATCGAAGAGAAAATAAGCTTGAAAAATGTTACACTCTGATCTTCAAAATTATCAATATTTCAATATTCTGTTCAATTCTATTCTATTTTATAATCGTAACACTTGTTTGTTTATTAAAGCGTGTCCCGAATTCTTCACTTACAACGGAGAGATGAGTTCATGCTACATGTTTGTTACAATCAAGAAAGCATGGTCCGAAGCGTTGTCGCATTGTGCCACAATTAATGCGAACCTAGTTGCTATAGAATCGGAGAAAGAGGATGATTTCATTCGCGCTGAAATCAGACGAAAAGGAATGAGATGGCCTGGATTTAATGATGATTCTTTCTACACTGGTGGGATGAAAGTCCCACCAGACCAAAGTGGTAACTGGCAATGGAGCGGTGCGTACCCATTCAGCTTTCAGCAATATGTACCATGGCAAAGTGGAGAAGGAAGTAATCAATTTTCTTATTGCCATATCCTATATGCCCCAGACTACTATTTGTGGCATGACCTAACATGTTCCTTTGAACATAATTTTATTTGTGAAATAAAGCTATGAAGAAAATAGCATCAATTTGGTTGCCAATGTGGCGCAAAATGGTTGTTTCTGTTTGTGTATGTAGTTAAAGAACAATGACATAATCTTTCATATAACACTATGCAAACCTCTCTACGCTATGATGTATATGGAACATTGTTTGTACTTTTCAAATAGAATCGTCTGGAAATCAGTTTGATTAAGCCGATGTCACCATATTTTAGTGATGCTTTAAGCTCATTCATGCATATGTAATTAGCAAATTAGCCCCGGGAAAAAATTTATTAAGGCTGCGTTTTTGAACTGCCCGCGGGCTAGTGCATTGCATAATACATTACATAATAAGTATTCCCCCTATGTATCACGAAAGAGGACAATGAGCCCATTCGTTGCAAATTACATGCTCAAACGTTTTCAGCAGATGCAGTTCACCCAAGCGCACTTAAACCGCTAATAGTATAGTTTCCATATAGCTTTTGAAATCTCGCTAAATCTCGTTTTTCGTGAGATTTTAAGAGACTTGCATATTAGACCTCTAATGACTTACATTACCTTCTTTTAAATGGTATATTTGAATTCAGTGGAATGTTTTCTCCTAAAATAGCTTTGATTTACACAGTTATGTAATTTGAATAATTTTCTATGACAATTTAAAAAATGTTGGGCCAAATGTCCATAGATGCAATGCTAAAATTCTTTAAAACCGTGGATTATTTGTATGTCAATCAACATTAGCATGTTTAATCACAACATGTTCATAAACAGGGTCATCATGTGGTATATCATTCAAGTTTTATACAGATTCAACAAACACACTTTGATAAATCATGAAATTAAGCCACCTTTCCAAGATTTTAGCATGTAAGTGAATGGAGCTCTAGCCAGAGTTAAAAGCTGAATAAAAGATGGCAGCACGAGATTTCATTGATTTTTCTGCTATTTAGAAACTATCCTATTACGTTGTGGCAACTTTGTCGACTTGTTGCTTGTTGTTCTTTTTGGTGATACCCAACGATAAAGCTCATCAAAACCTCATTTAGATATGAATGGAATCGCGGCAGGTACAATTCATAAATAAATGAGCTGCCCATAAAATAGTAGGTTAATCCGATAGCTGTTGCATTCGCGAATACAAGCTTTGTTGTCTAGGACTATGTTAAACGTGTCAAAGATGATATGTAATATGAACCAAAGTCATTGAAACCTAAGGCCGAGGGGTACGTTATAATTTTTTAAGTGCCCTAGTGTGCTAGTTGTCTATATGTAGTCAGTGCAGTGCACATACTTGCACATAAAAAAGCTCAAAAGAGAGGGATGAATGGTCGACATGAAACAATTAAAAACGCCATTTCAATACTATAACTTGTGTATTCCCAAGCCTCTACTTAAAGCCTTAGTTTATGCTGAATGCTGGTTAGAATTGGTTGCTGTAACAATATGTCACCAAATCTTGCTGTTGTATTATCTGATTGATCATATTTGATTGTGTTATTTCGTGATACTACTTGTGTTTATTTCGTGACATATGCACGAGCGCCATCTTTACTGATATAGTCAGCCATTTTGATGTACATGTGTAAAATATTTCAAAGTATAATATAGACATAAAAATCAACATAAAACATTGTTTATTGTCGTCATATTATAACAGAACCCCTGCTGGTCACAAAAACGTTAATAAGATTTATTAGAGATACATTGATGTCGATCATATGTTTGAGTGTGCGACCTTTATAGAAATCAATGTACATAAATTATATGGAGGTCATCATGTAGTAAACGGACATACTTACAGGATGTAGGGCCAATCGCAACTAATAAATAAATATTAGCCCATTAGTCCATTATGGTTATTAAAATTACTGTCTAAAACTACTCTGTGCACTTAATATATAATGTAGTGTGCATTGGTGGGGTAAAAACCGAAATAAATGATGCGTAAATATTAAAACAAATAAATGTATTATACATGTTTCGAAATATGTCGACTATAATAATTCTATATGTTTTACACAAGTACATTTGATTTGTGTATATGTGGTTAACGCACTTATTATATGCCGTAAATGTGTATCTGACAGTGTTTGGTAAAATGTCACATATTTATGTCCATACATAACACACGTAAATAGGCGATTGACACATATATATTTATTATACCAATGGACCAATACCAATACCTTTGCTCCCCCATTGAACTAACTAAAATTGAGAAAATTTGGAGGTATTGGAAACAAAATCAAGTTACGTTTCTATTAATATTATGAATATTTTCATCGCAGGTTAAGGAAACAAAAATTCAAACGTAAAGACGCTTTAACACGTAGTTCAAGGGGGAGCTAAGGTTGCCAAACTTATGGAGGGGAGTGTACCATTTCAATGACTATACTAATAATTATTTATGTAGAAGTCTAGGTAAAAGATTAATATAAAATTAGTCAGTATGCCCCAGTCAAGTTAATTGATTTATATAAAAATCAAGATCCTTATTACTTGGTGACATTCTTTATGTTATTTGTGAGTGATCAATTATTAATTTGATCTTGAATGTAGTTAGCGTTCACGTGGTTGTTCATCTTCCGAATTTTTCTACTGTTCATAATTTTGCCAAAAATCAAATAAATTTCTTGCACAAGAGGAACGATGATAATGAACGCAGCTGCTATGAATGCATACGCTATGGAGAATGTTGTCCAGTGGTAGAATTCGTTCCTGGTAAAAACTTTAAAGGGAATCATAGCGCAAGGCCAAACAATCATGAATCCAACAAATAGAGTCAACCCAATAATCATTGCAGTGATCCGAGACCTTCGGAAGCGGGATTTCATTGCTGCGTATGTTGGTCGCACAAACTTTGACGTTAAATCATGAACTGTACCGAAGTCACGTGCATATGTAATTGCCCAGGGGTGAAGCGGGTTCTCTATGTTTCTCAGTTTGTTCCACTCTTCTTCCTCGTTGAACTTCTTTCTATCTAGTGTGCACATTGAAACCATAATGCATACAATTCCACTCAAGCCTAATGAGACGGCACTGCCCACAAGAGTGGGTACATCCCTACTGGTGTTCTTTAAATTCACTCCACCTTCATATGTTGAAGCCAACGCCAACCATAAAGTTATACCACAAAGGCAGCCAGATAGAACACCTGTAAATTGAAAACAAACGTGTCCTTGCAAACGGATGTGGGTATAGGTTTAAGGTTCAAAGTATTAATTCGATATTTTATGGGTTTTGTGTCTTGTCATGAAGTTATGATGCCACCTATGATGAGACCATTTTTGCACTCAGGCGAGCGTATGATGGCCGTACTGTAGTTTCCCGAAATAGAGAAATACCAAGGGCGAACGTAAAAAATGTACGGTCCCCTCAAGGTCACAGTTCGGCTTATTCCATTTTTACAGGAAGATGGAAGGCCGTGGGATTAACAGGGTGGGCCAAAAGAGGCAATGTTTTGTAAAATGGCCATAATATCTTGACCATAAAGTATAAACCAATGAAACTTAGATGACAAAAAGACCATTAAACAATGTTTAAAAGTATCAACTATGACTTTTAAACCAATGTTTGATGACTGAACTAATAACACTTGATTAGATTTCGTTTTTCACCCCGCTACGGCCGCCATGGAAATTAAAAAAACTAAAGTCATGCCTTAAAGCAAGACTTGCCACATTTGGAAACCAAAGGTTTTCTGTCCTCACATTTAAAATACAGTACGGCTGCCGAAGGACATGGAACTTTGATTGTATGTGACCATGGAAATAAAAGACCGTACGGTGGCGTTGTTTTGACTTAAATGATTTCATTTTCTCTTTAAAAGCTCATACCTGATATCATACCAGCAGCCGTTGCCCTGCTCCAGAGGACGCTAAGTGCTACTGGGATGATGACTCCGCCTATCATCACCCCAGTGAAATAGAAAACCCATCCTAGGTTCAGTCCGACCCAATTTGAGAACAACACCAGTGGAATCGTGAAGAGCGTGACCCAAAGAATGCACCAATTTTTAAAGTTCAGCAAATCATCTTGGTATTGTCGGTACAACCCGTGGACGTTGCATGTATATGGCTTTTTAACTCCTATGGTAAACTTCTTAGATGATCTCATTTTCTTGTCTTCCGCACATTCATTGCATTCAACTACTGGTTTACAGGAGCACGTGGTCGTGGTTCCCTCGTTATTACTTAAATTAGTATCCGAGGCAAAAATACGATCCTTGTAGTACGTACTTGTACCACTTGAAGTATCACTTGAAGGACGGGAGGATTTACCACAGAGTATACAGTCACCAGCTTTCAGATTCTTTCTAAAGAACAATAACACACTTAGTGAAAGGGGATGTAACATATATAAAGGGTTGTGTAAAGCCTATATTATGGCGGCTCCATATATATGAGTCTATTTTTCGAAATCTCCTCTGCTCAAGGCAGCCACACAGTTGCCACGAATGTGTTTATACTTTGCGGGAGAGCTCGATCCATTGATCGTGTTAGTTAAGATGGGGGAAACCCTGGAGTTCAGAGATGACATACGTCTATAACGTAATTGTGTATTAAGATGGCATCGTCGCCGATCAACAGATAAATTAAGTCACTCAATCAATGGTGGTTTCTAAATTTTCTAAAAAACGCTTCGAATCATATTATGTTAACATTCATTGGAACAGTATAACTTGTTATTTCACATCAAGATAAAGGAATGTGTACGGAATATGTTAAATTTGTAAATGCTTTTGAGCAATGAATGAATATTACGCTGTCTATATAAGCCCAGGACGTGAGTACAAAACATCAAACCTGAAAGGATTTATGTATGGCTGATAGACATCATACACAATCAGCGATGCAACAGCAATAACCTCAGCTGACCCTGTTGACATTACCGCCATCAATATGGCAAGGAATAACATGTACTCCCCTGTTCTTCCGAGTACTACTTGAGCAACCACTGGTGCCGCCAATCCTATAAATAGCACTCGTAATAGAGTTGTAATTAGAATTTTAATTGCAATCTAGATCTCCTTACCCTGCGTGCAGAGTCTAGTTAAACTACAAGAAGACGAAGCTCTCTTTTAAGAAGTGAAGTCAAACGAATGCAAAGGGTAAGATCTCCTATTCATATCAGGAACTTTTCCTGCACGAAAATATACCTGTTTGGATATCAGTTTCAGAAAGAATAGAAGATCCTTGATAATTTTCCATGGCTATGTAAACCAATCCAATGGTTGTTGAAAAGGTGAAAGGTATGGCGAACCACGTCAAGCCACCGGCTATGAATCCCCAAACGCCATGCAAAGGTTTAGCTGCTATGCTACTCTGCCAATATGACTGATCCCCAAGCTGTGACGCGCAAGACATTACAAAGATGATAACTCCAAACATCAGACCACCGGATGAGAGAATCGTCAAGTAACTTTCATTGTGGTTACCATCTGGTCCCGTTGCATTCTGAATGTAACTATACATAATGTCTGAGCTCCCATACGGCAAACCGTCTATTCCTAGTGAAGGCTTTAAGAGTATTTCGGTTACAATGACAATGAGGAAACAAAAGATGAGAGTACTGTTGAAGTAGGATACGTAGAAGGTCGCACCAAGTCCACCAATTAAAGTATAGGAACCTATAAAAGCAAGTCTGTAGATCATATTGGGGAGTAATAATTCGTCAAAGTCAGTCTTTCTCTAAAAGCAACACGGTGAGGATCGAATTATAGAACACCTACCTATTACAGCAGCAAGTATCATACAGGTCAGTTCAATGGAAAGATCCAATGTTAAACTAGTTAATACAGCACTGCCAGCCAGCAATAAACTCATGGTTGTAATAAGATTGGTTATGCCAGCGAACACACAGAATATCATATGTGATGGGGCTCCAAACCTTGCACGGATCACCTAATAGAAAAGATGTGGACTAACTAACTGTAGAAATAACCATTTTACTTATAAAATGACCGTTATTGCCTTAGAAATCAAGATTTTAATAAAATTAGAAGAATCTACAGATATTTATTGAATTACCTCTGCAAATATCAACCCTGATGGTACTATTCCACCCTATGGGATGACACAACCAAATGCTATGACATGGGTTTCCCTATATAAATGATCTGTCTTTGAGAGAAAATTAAGATTTGTGGCCATGTTTTGCTATCATGTCATCATACCCAAGTTTGTCCTCTGTCAGTGAAAATAGTTTGAATCAAAACTCCCCATGAAAATCAAAATATCTCACCTGTTGAATACGCCATCTATATAGAAAATGTCAAAAATGTTCATTCGAATTTTGACAGATGGAGGTCAAAAAAGTCAAAATTTTACAGAGAAAATATCATATCAAATCATGTGTTAGAGTTGATCCAAATATACACCTTTTCATTCATGGACTTACCAAAATCAAACCACTTGTGATGCTGGTGTAATTACAATAACGGGACTATGTTTTTAATTTTAAAATGTCATCTATCCCCACTTCAGCGGTAGAATCAATTGGTCGTGTGTCCCTATAAAATGGAGTTACCTGAAGGAAGGTTTTCGCCCCTGGCGCCTTTGTCTTTAGGTGGATGGATAGGATAGCCAAGATGAAATGATGTACGGTAGCTCCAGCTCCATACCAAAGTGGTCCACTTATACCATACTAAACATTGAAAAATATCTTGAGAAAATAACTCATTGATAAATATAACATGTCGTCGCATGAGAATAACTTTGTACTATCTGTTACGCGGTATATGGCATACATTCATGGTTGCGCGGTATTTGTGATACGGGTGAATATGCCATACTCACCTGCGGTATATGGCATATTCCGCAGGTGAGTATGCGATATTCCGCAGTGAATATGCGATACATTGATTTCAGTGAATACCCGATACTCACCTGCGGAATATGTCATACTCACTTGCGGAATATGCCATATACCGCAGGTGAATATGACATATACCGCAGGTGAAAACGTGATACAGAAAGCCTTGATTTGATTGGTTGCGAGAATCGACTCTAAATGTAAAACTACGCTGGACTAGTTAGTGCGTCGAGTACTTATATATGAATCCTGGATTGACTGAGAAAGTTTATTACGCAAGATTGGTGACTGATACTTCTGCTAAGTTGATATATTCGGTACACAGTTCTATTGATTCAGTAATCATTATAATAATTTATAACGTATACTTATTCGTTCAATTAACAATTGCGTACTTCCGTATCGCGTTCTCATTGGTTAGTGTGTATGTCATATACCGCAGGTGAATCTGTCATACACCGCAAGTGAATATGCCATATTCGTTGCGGAATATGACATATTTTTGTATCGTGTTTACCGCATAACACTATCTCACATTTTTACGGAACTGAGAAATCAAGGTTTGAACGTTTAGAGGTCTGTATCTTACTTAGTATTGCTATGTGAAACTTGATTTTTTGTATGTCACCTGGTCTCACCCTAGAGATATCTTATATGAAATATCATACCTTGAAACAATTTACAAGATCCTTTTTTAAAACTATGGAAATGGAGTTGATACAATTTCCCACCGGAATAACAGCTTATTTCTAATTTCAAATTGTCATATCTGATATCAACTGTTTCAACCAATCAACTCTCTAAGAATTGGTCATGTGACTTGCAAAACTTGGAGTTATAACAATCTTATATTAAAACAAAGTATGCCAATATGCATGTTATTGTATCTAGAATGAAAAATAATGTTTTGCTTTGTAAAAAAATCTTCAAAAACCAAAGAATATTATTTAATAAAATAAAGAAAATTCAATTTATTAAACTTTAAAATCAATTTCTCAAATAAGTACAATTATTTCTTAATTTTGGAATCTCAGGACACCCTTCAAAAAGAATTTATTGCCTTTGAAACTAAGGCAGAAGTACAATGCATTGAAACCAATGATGCCAATACGGTCCCCCACATATTTCCCTCGGTATAAACCCTGTAGCCTACACCTCCCAGCACATTACAATGTAGCCCCTAAGGGCCGGTCCGCTGGTCATTATCAGGTTATTTTTGATACAGACCAGTTGATTTTTTCACTGGGTATAGGAGAATAACATTGCAACTGGTCCGTAATTCCATTTTGACCAGCAGGTTTCAGATCCTTAGGGCCTAAGACATAACCAATTTTTATTACATGCAAATGGAAGAAATTTGAAAATAGAAAAATAATTTCTAATTCATTTTAGATTAATGAAAGTGATGAAACCTCGATTTAGGTAATCACATTTTGTTCATTGGGATGCAGCTATCATTATCCATTCATTTTCTGTTGTTTGCTACTCTGTGGAGTACAATGGGGAATTGAAGCAATTGTAGAAGTGGAGACTAAGAGTGGCTCTTTGTAAAGAAATTGAACCAATTTGTTACTTTTCCAAAATAAAATGTAGATGATCTAAAAACAATGTTCCCAAAAATGCAAAAGAAAGGACAAATCTGAAAAACATACTAGTAATAAAATAACTAAAAAGATCCCAGATGTTCAGTGGAAAGCGCAAAGTAAATCATAGATGAAGAGAAAATAAAATAAGTGTTTTAAGGGACTATACTAACATAAAGATAACTCCTTATTGATATAGTGTATGGTCAGTAAAAGTTAAAGCTAGTTTAAACAGATTTAGCTTTTTTCCACAAACTATAAAACATCATTTTGAAAGAGATTTCAATAGTATACAGACAGTGATTGCCTTTGAGCAATGTAGTGCAAAATATGACAGTTACTATTTGTTTTGATTACTATTATCTAGTATATAACCTATTATTATGTACTCTATTTGAAGAAACAAATAAGTAGTCTTTCATTTTCAACATTTAATGATGACAGCTTCGTATATGCATTTCTATTGCATTTGGCCATTCAAACCCCCATAAGACCTGGTAGCAGGGAAGATAAAGGGTACTTTTGACTGCTCACATGATAACTGGTCATTTGTACTTTTCATCTTCCCTGGTAGCAAGGACTTAGGTTTTCGAGGAAATTAGTAATTCTATTTCATATCATGTGGCCATGAATAATCCTATGAGCATCCATAATACAAAGAGTAATTGAGGGCATATAATTTGAATATGCATGGGATTACACATACTGTATCATTTTATTTTTTTGATCTACTTGTAATAGTTCTAAAACTAAAACATGAAAGGCCAGGCATGCAAACTGGCATGGTATTGTGTTACAAAACATTATTTCATTCTAGATACAATAACATGCATATTGGCATACTTCGTTTTAATATAAGATTGTTATAACTCCAAGTTTTGCAAGTCACATGACCAATTCTTAGAGATTGATTGGTTAAAACAGTTGATATCAGATATGACAATTTGAAATTAGAAATAAGCTGTTTGTCTGGAGATGGTACAATTTTACACTGAATTCTAGCTTAATGAGAGGGAATTGAGATGGGGCATGTATCTGAGATGAAAGCCTGTGTTTCAAATAGTAAAATTCCATGTCTATCTCAATTTTTTTGAAAATGGCAGTTAGTACAAAGTTATTCTCATGCGACGATGTAATAAACACGAATTACCCGAGTTCCCATATATACCGCTGGAAAACCCGGGGCTGGAAAGCTTGGGGTGTAAGGTATGAATGTATGCATCTGGCCTTATTTTAAAGTTCAGTGGATAAAATAATTTAAAAAGAGAGTTATAGTTGTTTTTCATTTTACAACAAATCCACCCTTGGTATACGCAGCTAACGAAAATTGACCGGTACGGGTCAAAAGCTGGACCGGTACGGATTAACGGTTTTATTTGAATTTAAAATAGCCATAACTTGCTCAATATTGACTTCCTCGTGTCTAATTTGATATATATGATGCCTCCCGATGCTTTTAAGTACCCCAATTTTTTACAGATTTTTAAACGGACCAAAACTCTCTAAATGCGCATTTATGCTCTTTTCTCTCGAGAACGACTGTCTCATTTTCACGATAACTTTTATTTAGTACTTCTAACATATAAGATCTATTTTTCCCCATCAAGGTATGATGTAAATGACATGCTATTTACATCTTGTGAGTTTCAATGACGCGCGTTTGATTTTATAAAAAATGCCAAACTTTGTAACAAAGAATTTCATCCTGCTTGCAGCGAGAAGACGGACCGGTTCGGGGCAATCTGCTTGCAGCGAGAAGACGGACCGGTTCGGGGCAATAGCTGATGAAATTCTTTGTCACAAAGTTTGGCATTTTTTATAAAATCAAACGCGCGTCATTGAAACTCACAAGATGTAAATAGCATGGCATTTACATCATACCTTGATGGGGAAAATAGATCTTATATGTTAGAAGTACTAAATAAAAGTTATCGTGAAAATGAGACAGTCGTTCTCGAGAGAAAAGAGCATAAATGCGCATTTAGAGTTTTGGTCCGTTTAAAAATCTGTAAAAAATTGGGGTACTTAAAAGCATCGGGAGGCATCATATATTTCAAATTAGACACGAGGAAGTCAATATTGAGCAAGTTATGGCTGTTTTAAATTCAAATAAAACCGTTAACCCGTACCGGTCCAGCTTTTGACCCGTACCGGTCAATTTTCGTTAGCTGCGTATACCAAGGGTGAAATCTATCCCCCGTGTTCTGTGTTCTTTTCAAGCCACTTGTTTTTTTTACAGATTTCGTGTGTTAATTACTATACCTTTACAGCAACGGTTACAGACTGGAGCAGAGTAGCTGACCATGTCATCTGAGACACAAGAGTAGTCGCAGTCAGTCCAACGGAAACCTTTCCACCTGCATCAAATGATGTGTCCACGTTCGAAGCATCTCGAAAGATGTACTTTCGGGTCAGATGGAACGTGATTGCAACGAGTACAGAGAATAGTCCAAAGCCCAGAATAAGTAGGATGGCATTTCGTAATTCTATTGTAGGTTCTACGCCAGTAATCACACCTGTACCCCTAAAAAATAACCGATATTTTGAGAAAAATAATAGAAAAAATATATAATATTAATGGCGCAGCACATATGTAAGCTTACGCTCATCTACTGAAGCCACACGGCGTATTTTGAATTTGTAGAGACAGATAGCCCTCTCCCAAGCCAGACACAAGGAGGCCGTAGGGGGACCATGTGGCCAGTCTGACGGTGCGGCATGATATGACTGCGGTGTGCCAGGTTGTCTAATTGCTACGTCGATCATTGAAGTGCTACTACAGCATTGACCCATACGACTTGTAAAAATACACTCTACTATACCTTCATTTGGTGTTCATGGGCAACCAATTTGGCTTATTAATTAGTAGTGATTGTGTTATTTGTTTTTATTTGTCTGTTCCTTATCAATGGTTTATCGGATGACTGTTAAATGTTAATAAGGTACTTTCAAAAATATACTAAACAATACAATTAGACAAACAGTATCTTATGCATTTCTAGGAGTTAGATATAGTAGTGAAATAGCGATAATTGTTACGCGGTAAATACGATACAAAAATATGTCATATTCCGCTACGAATATGGCATACTCACTTGCGGTGTATGACAGATTCACCTGCGGTATATGGCATACACACTAACCAATGAGAACGCGATACGGAAGTACGCAATTGTCAATGGCATCGATTGAACGAACAAGTAAAACGTTTTAAATTATTATAATGATTACTGAATCAACAGTACTGTGTATCGAATATATTAACTTAGCAGAAGTATTAGTCACCAATCTCGCGTAATAAACTTTCTCAATCAATCCAGGATTTATATATTAGTACTCGGCGCACTAACTTTATTGGTAATCCAGCGTAGTTTTACATTTAGTGACGATTCTCGCAACCAATCAAATCAAGGCTTTCTGTATCACGTTTTCACCTGCGGTATATGTCATATTCACCTGCGGTATATGGCATATTCCGCAATAACAATAATTGTAGGCGAGCGCAGATGTCATGTCATTAGGGGTAATGCATATCGTTTAGCAAATCGAACGCTCCTTTATTGTGATGCTCACCGTTTAGTATAAAAGGCACGATCCCGGCAGGAAGTCACTGTGTAATGACCTCTGCCTGTTTATCCGACCACATGTTTAATATAGATCGTCACGGATTTATCAAAGGGAGATTTTTATATTGACAAATCAATTTCACATTTTATTGGTGAAATTTCAGGATCTTCTATTTGTGTTTAAAAAATGTTTGTGTGAAAAAATATCTAGATTTACGGTACCAATTGCGTATTTAGCACAACGTATGGACTCGACCCATACAGATATATTGTTTTTATACGGGAAGTTTATCGTAACCCTTATTGAACGTCTTGAAGGGGGATGGGGTTATTGTGAATCCACCAGGCACATCCATCGTCGTAAACAAAAAACTTGAAAAGTGAGGTCGACGTTTTGTATTTGTTTACATCGTTATTTGTATTTATGTTTTACTTTTTATATTATTTTCTCATTCAGCTTGGAGACTAAAATATATAGGTTCTCCTCTTATGAATACGAATTACTCAGATGCGAGTAGGTAGTAACCAGTTTCGCAACCGGGTGGCTGAGTCGGGGGAAATAACATGGCAGGGTATTACAAAATTCCCTTAAACTTGAATATTCATCAGTTTTAGTGGTTCACTTTTCATATTACCCTTTTGTATCTGATAGTTATACAAATTAAAATATGCCCAGTAAAAGAAAATATTATCTGCCTTACACAAGAAAAGATATTTCACTTTTTGTGATTTTACAACATGGGCTCTATGGGGAATCTCCCCGACCTAGAAGTCACATTTTCAAAGGAAATTAAATTTTCAAAGTTGATAAACTCTTTTCCAAACCACATTTCTAGATGCAATTCTACATGTAGATTCTAAATATGACATCAGTTTGATTGAATTTTTGATGACTTTTGATTATATCTACTCGCATATCTAGTCTATTATCATGACACAACACTGCGAAATCAGAGATCGTGCGCTTTCTGCACGTATTATACGAAATTGGAGAAAAAGACACGTCAAGTTTTAAATTGAGAAAACATATAATCATGAAAATATATACTTGTTGCAGACACGGCAACACGTTGAAATCATTCTGATTATCAGACTCTCATCATCCAACACTTGAGAGGAATCCTGATCTATGTCCGAATATTTATTGCCTCAGAAAATGGATTTTTATTCCCCATTGAATACTTTATTCGATAAATTCATTCGAATTCCAAAGAAAACAGTTATTTATATGGCACCTTTTGCTACCTTTTTGTATTGTCACTCTCTCATTGTTTTCACATTTTAATTTTAGATACCTAGAAATCATTATTATACGAAAGTCTACCTATGGATCTTAATCTTAGAAGAGATATCTATACAGACTTTATCCTACAGTTTGTACTCTAAGGAATTCTTCAGGCTATGGCTCCCACAATGAGTTGAGACAAATGAATATGATGGATATAGTCTTTTATCCCATACTTGGACGTGTTATAGGTACATAAAGCCGGTTTGTAAAAACTTATATTTTCATCAGCGGGCAGATATAGCTTTACGTCCCGCTCCGAGCGGGCAGATATAGTATATCTGCCCGCTACGTCATAATCGCCGCTCACATATTTGTTCATAATTTGTAACGTTCGCGTAATGACTGTAAACGACAATGGAGAATACACGGACAATCGGGATCTGTTTGATGGTTTAAAAAAGAGAAGGAGCATCCACTTAATCAATGAGAAATTTGAGAAAATAAATGCGGGAATATTTGAGAGAACAGGAAAATCCGTCCACGGCCAAGAAAACAAAACTGGACATGAATATTCCAGAATATTTCCACGATTGAACAATGTTAACCAAATGACCAAGATTGGTATGGGATAAACATATTATCCTATAGTCGTTTCAGGATATTGGGATTATCCCTTGGCCAATATAATATATTTTCCCTCGGGACCTGCGGCCCTCGGGCAAATATATTATATTGGCCTCTGGATAATCCCAATATCCTGAACCTCATATAGGATAATCTCTATGTACTTTTCTTATTGTCTTACCTTGTTCCATTTAGTTCGGCGTTTCCACTTTTGAATAAACCTCCAAAAAGCACAGTGAATAAAAGTGCGTTATCCTTCATCGTTATCATTCTCAATTAAGATGATATCAACGGAATGTTACAGTCGATGATATAAGGCCAGGACAAAGAAATATTTTGTCATTAGGATTAGTATTAACAATTTATTGTAAAATGTGAGCTTTATTTTTTTCAAAAATGAAGACGAATACCTAAAAATAAAATAATAAGAGCTTTTAAATGAAGTTTCAAGCTTATGTTCAACACTGCCTCATAAAAATAATTATAATTGTTTCTAGAGCACTGGTACTCCACTCAATTACGCTGGTAAAGGTTACCTAAACGGATCGTTTCGGTAGCAAAATGGTACGATTTTTCTATTTTCCTTTTCCTTATTTCACGCGTTGTAGTCGGAATTCCGCTGAAATTGATCGGTCATATTGTCAATTCATGACACCTCATTTTCTTACTTGGAAGGGTACTACGAACAAGTTTAGTAGTTCGATTACCCGAAGTTGTTGCTTTAAGTATTGCTAAGTAATGGGTTGAAATTAGACGTAACATTTATGATAAAGATAGAGACTAAGATATCAAAAATACATAATTTTCCTTTTCCTAATGACGTCTTTTGTTAAGGTTCGGAGTAGGGTTGAAGTCAAAATATCAAAAGCAAAGAGAAATAAAATATTGTTTTTCTTTTCGATTGAAATATTTAATAGAAAGGGTCCATACGTTATATATACTTATACTTATAGAAATGTATATTTCATCGATCAATTCTAATATTTTTTTTCACCAAGAATAAATTATGCTCACTTCCAAATTTCTTGTTTATAAAGTGGATTGAATAGTTATATGACTTTATGTCAAATATAATATAATGATTCTCATCCAATAACTATGTCTAAACGAGATAAGTATTCACTTACTTATATATAAACAACATTTTTTAAGGATGGTTCCGTTGGAATTGATATAGAGGTGTGCGTAGTGCACACCCGTTATAGTTATAAACATACGGGATTTTTTTCTACAAAGAAATCCCCTCGATAAACATTATTTCAGCTGATATTCCTTTCGAAACATGGTGGATCTTAAAAATATAAAAGTGGATTTCCCCTTTTTGAAGCTTTGAACTTAATTTACACTTCTTAATGCTGAAATTGATAGTTTATCCATACATTTTAATAAAATAGGTATGTCAAAGAAGATGTTAAGCCAAATGTTGCCTTAATAGCTCAGAAAATGTTAAAATTTTCCCATTTTCTCTCTACAGGCCTCGTTGCCCCCTGAAACACGCACTCTTATATCCCATAGTGCAATATGCTTATACATGTAACTATTCACATTGAAATCAATTCTGCAAAGACCTTATTGTGAGGCAGTCTCGGAGTGCTATAAAAAGACGCTATAGGTACATTTTGTTGTGACATTTTTGAAAGGCCCCCTAAACATTTTGAAATATACAAACAGAAACAAAAGAAAACAATATAGACAGTCAGAGGTTATGTTATATGATACCACAACAACTGAGAATTAGACCGGAGTGTTCTCCGATGGGCCTTCTTCAAGATGAAGCTATATTTCCAGACAATGGCATGGGTATTCGCTAGTGTTGTTGCTTTTATACTATCTATGCAGCACATTCGAACAGTTGAAGGGGCTTTACAGAGTGTGGATGAGGGTAAGTAAGAATTACCTAAATGCGTCTGCGCAAATATCCTACAATATCTCTCTGGAGATCAACTGGAAACTAGAACAGGTCTGATATTTCATGATTAATATTTTGCCTTCAGGAGAATATCTGGTAGCTACATTTAAGTAGATGATAGCAAGTTAAATATAGCATGTATCAAATCAGGACAGATTTTGGGATGATGATACATAGTCCCAGTGGTTCCTCAAGGAGAGTCAACTTTGTTATTTTGTGTTGTTGAATATTAAAACGGGTACGGTGGTGTTTATATATCATTTCGTATTAGTGGTTATGTTTACATTAATACGGAATAAAACATAACATACCATCTGAAAAATGGTGACCTTGCTATGGCGGATCCGCCCCCCCCCCCAAGGTTGGCCTAGAAAAAAGCCCCAAAAAGTTTTAGGCCAAAAAAGTGAGCCTTTTGGTCATTATTGGGCCTTCTAAGGCCTTATTTTTTCAATTTTAGGCCAAATTTTGAAGAAAATGGGCCTCAAATTTTCAAAATTTGGGCCCACTTTTCGGTTTTAGGGGCCCAAGGGCCGTAGGTTTTTTTCTGACCTCAAATTTGGGCCCCCCCCTGTTGGTTCCTGGATCCGCCGCAGCCTTGTGCTATAAAAGTTGAGATTTTGTTTCACAGCGAGTGTAATATCCTTACTCGGTTTGTTTATCTCGTGGTATGAGGAAAGTAGTTCTATTAGAAACCTGTCTGGGGACTTCAATAGTATTATGCAGCATCATATTTGGATAGAATAGTCTCATTTGCTGACATATAATGCCCAGAACAAGTGGGAAACATGTGATCATAACAGTGAACGGCGGTAAAATATTTGGGATTATTTTCTGCGGATGGATGACATTGGAAGTGGTGAATTGGTCAATGTACATAAATATGATGACGTTTTGGTACTCGTATTATGTTAGAGAGCAGAACTTTTGATTTTCGTGGAATAGTTTGTTGAACTTTTTTTGACATGGAGGTGAGATGCTTTGCTGTATTTCTCTGAAATTCTTTGAAAATCGATGGGCTGCGATTTGAGAAATTCTAATTCGAACTTTGTCAATTTAACATGCATCTCAATGGTACAGAAAGTAAGGAGAGTTCTACCAGCAAGTTCGGATAGCGATATTGTCGAGCACATGCTTAAGGGAACTAATTAGATACTTTCTATAGACACCAAATACACCTCTGACGATAGAAGAATGAAAAAGCTTCAGGATCCCAACCTCCTTTAATTTGTTTACATTCTCAAAAATGTGAAAATTAGAAAAATTATCATTTCTGAAACTCCAATTATCAAAACCGGTGTAAAAGGGTAGGAGGTCCTATCAAATTATGGTCCTACTTTCCATTAATTTATATTGTGACCTAAATACAACTCTTTCCCTTATTATCGTATCCACAATCAGGGCCAGTAAGGGCCATTAAGAAAGGGGACCATAATCCCCAGGGGACCATAATTTCTTTTACATCGGCTTTTCATTCTTCTATCGTCAGAGGTTTATTTGGTGTCGATAGAAAGTAGAATCAACTCCCTTGAGCATTTTCTATGCAGTATTGCCCTCCGAACTTGCTATGAAACAAAATCCCCATTCCCAAAGGACAAGGTCACCATTTTTCATAAATGGTATGTTTAAATTCCGTATTAATGTACACAAAACCCGCTGTCCTCGTTTCCAGTTGATCCCCAGTTTATATAAATTAGGGTCGTTCAAAAGGTTTTGCAAGAAAGCTTCTGAAGAGAAGATATTTTTAACATGAGAAAATTTGAGCCATATGGACCATATGACCTCATTAAGTTGAAATGATCTTGTTATTGTTCAGGCTTAATGTTTTTCTTTCAACTTTTTGTTCTGGAAGCTTGAATATTACCATTTTACTCGTAATTTCCATCTTTCAACGAAATACTAACCTTATAGAAATATTTTTTCCAAATTGTTCCACGCCAGGCAACGGAATATCGAGTTTGAATAATGGCTGCTAATCCTCCTTGCCATTGCCATTTCGCCTGTTTGAGGTATACTGTTATAACCCATTGTGGGATCCACAGCCTTTACTATCCTTTTGGAATAGTTCAGACTGTGGGATACTGACCTCTCAAAAGCGTTAGGTAAAGAGGGGCTCTGATAAATCAGAATGGTCATAACCCATTATATACTAAACTTGTCATTTGCAGATCTCATCAATAACTTGACGGCCAATCACAACACTCTAGTGAGACCGGTGAAGTTTACAAATGACACGGTTACTGTGACCATCGGAATGGCCCTGATCCAGATACTGGATATTGTAAGTCAAATGCTAGTCCATGATATGCAATTTCCAGGACGTCTGATAAACACTGGAGATCAACTGGAAACGAATTTTTTCGGTAATCGTTTTTAGATACGGAAAGTCATCACCGGGAGTCAATTATCAATAAAAAGGGACTTATTGCTCTTCCTTGACTATATTAGGCTATTGCTAAAATGATTTTTCCCGTGTAAGATATCATTGTGTTGCTTATTAAACAACAACTAAGACCTGTCCAAATTCATAAATATTTGAAAAATAAGTGTCATTATCTTCAAAAAATGAAATTGTTTGCAATAATCTACCTCAACCCTCGATGTTTTTTAGGTCATTGCATATTGTCCTCGCGATCGTGATTTGATCCTCATTTCTCTCGGAATATCAATAACTTATTTCAGTAAGAATCTTCCACGAATATAATATCTCCCTGTTAAGCTAAAGGAATCTGAATACATCTGTCTGTAGTACTGTAAGTCGTTAACTTTCAAGACTAATAAAAGGATTCAAAACGGACGAAAAATACTAATTGTAGAACAGTAAACTGGAAACTGGACTGAATACGGGATTTTGACTATTTCAGGATTAATACACACTTTGAACGAATATGGAATTTGAACTAATACGGATTGAATATATAAATATTCATCATGTTCAGTGTGTAAAAAATTAGTTTTCCATTACAGGACGAAGCTGCAAGCATTATACGAGCAAGCGTATTGCCAAGATTTGTAAGTAACTGTTTTTTTGTTAAAAACAATTACTTTTGTTCTAGATTGCTAACAGCTACATCAAAGTAATGATACTCTAGAAGTGATTTTCCTGGAGGTAATGCATTCGCCTAACATATGTACCTGTTTAAATCCCCAGGAAATGGCCAAAATCAAACATATGACTGTCCAAAATCTGTTGCGATAACTTCCCTCCTCCTTTTAGTTGGCTTACGAAAAAGACCGACCACCGATCACCGACCAGTTACGTTCCACAATTGGGTCTACATGGTCAGTGGTCGGTGGGCTCTCTTCTCACAGATGAATGGAAACAATTTGAGAAAATAAATTCCTGTCGTAAATATGCACATTTAAACTCTCCATACTTCGTATAGAGCATGTTTAAAATGTATAAATCCCTTGAAGCTCTTGTAGCCAAGTTTTATTTTATTTTGAAATAACCTTGAATTGTCTAAGGGAAGAACACCCCAAACATCCTCATTAGTCATTAAACGAAGATCGGTGTTTAGTTTTACACACGGAATACAGTTTTGACACAAAAATATGAAAGAACGTTTTGTTCTTCAGATATGGAAAGCCAAATCATTAGCGTGGGACCAATCTGTATTTGATGTTGATATGGTTCGCATTCCTGTAATGAAAATATGGAGACCTGATATTGTTTTCTACAGTGGTGCAGGACTGGAGAATATGTGGGACGAGGGACATTCGATTAATGCTGGTATTCTGAATGATGGAACTGTGGTATTTGTTCCATCTATTGTCACAATCACCACACAGTGTAATTTTGATTATAGACTATACCCTTACGATGAGCAGACATGCACGTTCAAATTTGGATCCAGGACCCATGATGAGTCGAAGGTAAATATATATTTTGAGATTACCGGCCGCGTAAAATAAGGCACTGGTTTGAGTGCCCTATTGATTTGCCTCGGGTCTCGAATAGACCATTGGAAAGGTAAAAATGTTATTTATAAATAAGTTATACCTCAAAAAATATGCTGAAAAATGAAAAGTTAAAAATCCCCCTGGAATAAATATGATTTTGATCTTACAGTACAACTAGAAATGTGTATTCAAAAACTCTTTATCAACTTTTAATTTTTAATTTTAAATTAAATTTCTTGAAAATGTGACTTCTAGTTCGAGGAGATTCCCCATAGTCCTCATGTTATAAAATCACAAAAAGTGAAACATCTTTTCTTACATTATACGGGGCGTTCATAAAGTTCTTGCAAAAGTACTGTAATTTTGGGGTTTTTCAATCAATTTTCACTCACTACACTATTAATACATTTGAATCCTGAATTAAAATGAGTAGGTCTTTGAAGAAAAAAATAATTATGATTAGTATAGTAACACGAGTCGGGGTATGCAGAGCAGCATTGAGAAAAAGAAAAATCTTGATAAAAATATGGGTTAGAGGTAACTTTAACATTCTTTAAAGTATCCTTGAAAATACAAAACAAGCTAATGTTGCCCTGTCAACACTAGATGATGTCAATGTCATATGATGAATCATATTTGAAATTTCTTTGATTCATGACATCACTCATGGTATCATAGCGAACTATATTGGTTGATGACATCAGGCAGCGTCAATTTTATTTTTGTGAAAATGGCTGCAAAATCAGCAAAAGATGATGATTTGCAATTACAAATATTCAGTAGCACCGGGATGTACATGGCCGTCAGATGGGGGGGTGCGATGGGTGCGACCGCACCCCCCTTTGTCACCCCCCAAAATAAATTTGAAAAAAAAAATTTCTGAAAAAAAAAAAAATTTCTGAAAAATATTTTTTTGTAATTTTTTTTCAGTGACTCATACACTTTGAAAGTACCCAGAAAGCACCAAATAGCATCTTAAAATTGTAAAATTTTCTTGGGGCATTGGCCACACCCCCCCCCCCCCCCAGAAAACAATGGAAAAGTTCTAAATTTATTTTGGTGTTTCGTCTCAGACACTTTTAAATTGTACCCAGACATCATCAAATAGCTCCTTGATATGGTAAGTGTTTCTGTCTCCCTCTTGCATCTTGCACTTGCATAACCCCCCCCCTCTTGCTCCCCCCCGTCTGGCACCCCCCCCCCTCTGGCGCCCCCCCCCCCTTGACTCCCCCCAAAAAAAAAAATTGTGATTTTCTCAAATTCTTTAATTGACTCATACACTTTGAAAGTGCCCAGAAAGCACCAAATAGCGCCGTAAAATTGTAAAATTTTCTATGGGGAGTGGGCCACCCCTCACACACAGACAATCGAAAAGTTCTGAATTTGTTTTATGTGTTGACACTTTTAAATTGCCCAGACATCATCAAATAGCTCCTTTGATAAAGTTAATGATTCTGGAAGACTAACACTTACTCGCCCTCTGGCATCCCCACTCCACCTCCCCCTCTGGCAGACCCCCCCCCCCCCTAACACCCCCTTTGAAAGTGCCCAGAAAGAACCAAATAGCACCTTAAAATTGTAAAATTTTCTTGGGAAATAGGCACTTTTAGGCACAGACACTTTTAAAGTGCCCAAACTTCATCGAATAGCACTTTGATATTGTAAATTTTGATATGGTGGACAAACACTTGCTCAGCCTCTGGCAACCCAGCCCCACCTCCCCCTCTGGCACCCCCCCCCCCCTTTGACACCCCCAAAATTTGAAAAAAATTGTGATTGTTTTTCAATGTTTTTATTGACTAATACACTTTAAAAGTGCCCAGAAGCACCAAATATCATCTTTAAATTGTAAAATTTCTAAGAGAGTTCGCCACCCCTCACATCCCCCAAAAAACAAAAGAAAATAATCTGAATTTCA